>CM064503.1:38199701-39564222 GCA_032716605.1 Paralithodes platypus | reverse complement strand
TCAACAAGCCCAAACAGAATTATGCAGCCAACCAAGAGAGAGTGCTGAGGACTCATTTGGGCACTCAGCCCTTCCGGTTCATGGAGCAGGTTGGGCGCAAAACTCGATATAATACCACCCCCGACCATCAATCTTTGCAACCACCCCAGGTTGCGTAAGTGCGAAACCAACTCAGCAATTTTGGTTACGTTGGAGGGAGACACTAGAGGACTACGATGTTTACAATACAGTCTCGTCCAGGCAAAAGTCACACCAATGCAGAAGCCCTGTCACGTTTGCCAGTACCAAAAGACACCCCCACCAACCGTAGCCGCCCTACAAAAACATTGAGCTTTGATCTACCCCAATCCACCAACACATAATTCAACCCCCAGCCACCTCACTAATGTTTCAATCGTGAGCAAACAAGAATCCGACACCACCCTGGATACCGTTTAAAGTTCTTCAGGAAACTGACTCGCTGGGGAGATCAAAGTGCCACACAGGACTCCGGTCACATAGTCTTAGACCCCACCCATGCCCACGACTACATGATTGCCATACACGAGGGAGGAAAACCGGGCATACACCTTGGACAAATAGAAGATGTTAAAAATCTGTCGCAGATCAATACTGGACCCCCAACCCCTCCAAAATTGCACAACGAGTGACAGAATCCTGCCAAACCGTGTTTATTGGGGAAGGAGAGATCACGCACCCCCACGGCCCAGCTGGTACCATTTCTGCCTACAAACCGTTCCAAGTCCTATCCCTCGACATCATGGGCCCGTTTCCTTCTTACGCTGGCCACCCGCTATATCGTCACATTTTGTTGACGTATATTCAAAAATTGTAATAGCCTGCCCAGTTAAAGACCACACAGCCACCACAGTCGCCACACTGCTTGCAACAGACGTGTTCCCTATATTCGGCCTTCCCATTGCTCCTTCTATCCGACAATGCCCGCCGCTTTAGTGGACCCGTTTGGCCAACCCAGTTCACCCAACCATGCGGTATTAAGATCAAACACTCATCCCCGTTACTGGGCCGCACAGGAACTGCTATATGCGAAATGAAGCCATCGCCACGATCAAACAACCAGTTACGTACACAAATGATTGGTCTTACCACCTCAGACTGGCAATCCCAAATAAAGATGATTACACTGGGGCATGAAAACACCTGTCCCCTGAGAAGGACGGTATTTACCCTCATGAACGTGTTTACGGCGTACCACCCCTGTTAATGCCGTTCCACCATTCCCGCTCAACATCCCCTACAACACCTCACCAATTGACCTTTGCAACATCTGCAAAACACCCCTCCATAATGCCCAAAAAAAAACCCCCCTGTCAAGGACACCAAAACTGATAACCCCTGCTGATAAAACCCCTTTCGCCATCCACGACACCGTAAATGGTAGCCACCCTCACCGGTCAACCAACAAATTAGGCCCTCGCATATGTCGGGCCCTTACACCATCATACAAGTACCCAAATGGGCCTATCAAGTCACCGACGATTATCACGGCCGTGACTCGCACGTTCCGAACTAGATTCGTCCGAGCGTTTAAACCTCCTAAAAACCACAAGCCATTACCCCACCCCACACGTCCGAACATGAATTAAACACACCCTACTAACCGTCCCACTCAGGCTATGAATATTCCCATACAAAACACCTAAAGGCCTAAACCCTCCAGCACCGAACCGACCAATCATTCTTCAACATACCCCCCAATTAACCTCCACAAAACCCCAAGGCCCACACTATCATTCCCTTCTTCCTCCACCATGCCCAGCCTGCTTCACTTCTGATAGTCAAGTACCTCCCAAACTTAATCCAAGTACGAAAACCTCCACCCACAAACCCCGACCACAACGTACACCCTCCCGTCTAGCCCAGACATACCTCCACCAGGTCACCACAGTGAGAAAACCACCACACCCACCAAACACCAAGTTACACACCCAACCCGAACCCACACAATCTACATCAGTAACTTCACGCATACAACTTACGCCTACGGGACTAAAATCTTTTAAAAACCTCCAGAAACCACACCCTGCTAACCCAGTTCCGTAGGGAGGCAAGACCACTATCCTACCTCCTCTTACTCTTCGTCAGAATTCTCCTCCACAAAAAGGGAAAGAAGACGGAATAATCACAAGTAAACACCATAAACCCCTCTAACTATATTCCAAAAATCACAACGGCCAACCTCCCACGAAAACACATACCTTCCTCTGCAACACTCATCATCCTCTCAACCCAACCTCATCACCCCGACTGACCGGATGCAGAGCTACCCCCACACAAAACTCGCATTACACCGCCTATTTCCACAACCAGCAAACTATCACCCGACCCCACCAAAGAAAACACCCAACACATGTTCCTACCCCCAACCCTCCAAATGAAATCTCCACTCCATACCCAAAGCCCCCCCCCCCACCCGTTATAACCCCCAGCATCCACACCTTTCCCCTCCACTATCCCTGTGACCCCACCCACACATCAACCAACCTCCTCATCTCATACAAACCCGAAACCAACCAACCCCTAAAAAGTACACTATGCCAACGACCTAACCACTCCTCTCACACCCCCGGTCTAACACAAAACTAACTACTCCAACAAACAGCCCCTCCAAACTGACGGAACCGACCTCCACCCCACAACTTGAATCCCCCCACAAAGGCGCCCCTGAAAGCAACCCCCATAAAATACCCCCACCAAAATCCTCTCCCATTCGGCATACCACCCTCACTCAGACAAAAACCTCCACACGCATCTAATCTCAAATACCACCTTACCTCACCCCCACTAAATGACCTACACCTGTAAAGCGTTCTTTACCCTCAATATAAAACATCGTCGAGCGACTCAAGTTCACACTAAAAGCATCTACCTTCCCACCGGGAAACTCCAAAGGTAGAATAATACAACCAGACCCATCAGATTTGAAGACAGTTATACAAAAACAACAACCCCGTTTCTTACACTAAAGACCCAAGCCACACAACACAACACCCCCTCTTTCTCACACACCTCCCCTGCACGCACCTTAACTAAAAACGATATTGCACCATTGCCTCCATATATTTTCCCAGCCTGCAACACCACCCCCAAAGAAAACCCCAAAAACCCCAGATCTTCATAAACCCTCTTCACCCCCAGCTCCGTTTTCACGTGTAATCCCTCCCCTTCAGTTAGTAACCCATTAACAACACTGAAGAGGCCTCCTGTCAGTCCCACACTACTCACTCGATACATGACCTCCACCATGAAACAAAATCCACACCCCTTATTCGTCGCCCCCGTCCCCTACCACAACGGGGGAACACTACACACCATTCATACGAAAAGTTAAAGTAAAAACGTCCACAGGACGCTTCGCCCGTCTACAGCGCCCACATCAAGCTCCGGGCAACAGCCCCCTCCACAACAACGAGGGACACATTCCTACAGGTCTACATAGACCTGCAAAGAAAACCTGAACCTCGCTCTCTTGCTTGGTGGGACCTTCTCACATACACTCAAAATGACCCACCCATGACTATGCTTCTTTTTACTTCACCCTTGAGGCTCGGGGACGAGCCTACAATGAAGGAAGAGGGAAGTAAAATGCACCAGAACGAGAAGCCCACCACGGAAGCCACGAGCGAAACACCACACAGAAAACACCCGAAAGAAAGGCCCACAGAAAGGAAAGGACCACGGTGACCGAGCCAACCAGTGAAAGACAGGCCGAAACGCCCGCAGGGGCTAAGCAGCTCCAAAACCACAACCTGCCTACCCTTTCTAAACACTGACCTTTCCCCCACCTCGCTGGTATACACGACCCCTCGTGTCCTACACCTCTTAGCTACATGATGATGAACCTAAATACACCTTAAGTTAATACAACCATGCCCTGTCCATAAGGTTAGGATATCAATATGCACATACCCTAAAATACCTTGTCTTGCAGGACTAAGTTTCTGAAGACCAATCGCCCCGAAATCTATGTATGTTCTTCCATCCGGAGAAGTAATATGTTAACCCCTGTCTTGCCAGACTAAGTTTCTGACGGACCAACCACCGCCCCCATAAATCTGGTATGTTCTTCACCAGGTTAAAACACCCCGCCCTGTCACATAGGCTTGAGCCCAATGCCAAAACAGTGCAGACAGGGCCTAAATCTATGTATGTTTTTTCCATCCAAGCAAAAGTAATATGTTAACCACCTGTCTTGCCAGACTCAGTTTCTGAAGACCAACCGCCCCCATAAATCTATATAATTATGGTTATTCCATCCGAGAAGAGTAGGTATGTTTAAAAACCCATGTCCTAATTGTTAAGAAACTATGATACCCACGGGTAACCCAGTGTATATAGACAACATTTTTCCGGTAAAGACCTAGGACAGAAATGAACTGAAGATGTTCGCCACCATGCAGTAACTTTAATTCTTACCCCAACCAGAGATTGTATATACAAAAGACCCTTCTTTTACCATTGTCTCGACGCATTTTCAACACGAAACAAATAACCGAAGTTGTAAAACCCTTGGTTAAGAACTGCCGTTTTCTTTGGTGTATATGTCATAGAAAACGCGCATGTTCCCAGGAACAACTAGATCCAGCACGAAATAGTGTTCAGTATTAACAGTGTCAATTAACCATCGTATTGACGAGTAATAATCAACCATGTTTTTCCCTACTTTTCTATCCACAGTCAAGAACAAACACCTACAGTTAACCTCCTCTTCCCACAGCACCCACAGTCCACATGATTCTATCCTTTCCAGACTCATTAATATACCACCCCATATTACTCAGACTCCCAGTATGCGTTTGGCTAACATACGTTCCCTGTCATTAACCCCAAAGCTCCGATACCAACTGTAGTCTACTGCCACCCCTACGCCCAGAGACCTTAGGGTGACAAACCTTCCACGTAGCCCCCCTTAACCATCTCCCTCTCGTTAACCCCCCACGCTCCTCGACTCCTCTTCACGACCTAGCCTCTCCACAATACCTACGGAATAGCCTTGATTTTTCCGAGGTTTGCTAACATTCTCAAACCTTTTAGGATATATACTCCTATCCAGCCCTACCTTCCCTTAGTAGGACGGAACAACATTAGAACTTTACTAACCCTTTTGCATGCCCATATATTCGCTTCACAACCCTGTTACAAATGATCGTCAGTGCGAGGCTAGCCGCCTCGCCAGTGACTTAACTTCTATTGCCATACTTCCAGTCATAAATGTGGCACGAAAGTTCGCAAACCAGTCTCCACCACCATCCAGCAAACCATGCAATTAACATAAACCAACCGATTTTTAAACCAGCTAGTCAAGGCACCTTCGGTTTTGGTATTCCGAACACCCAAATCTGTCTCATAAACAGAGGGTTAGTACCGACACTTGTGATATGGCAAGCCCCTAGCCACAGCAGCCACGGACGACCATCACAGAGACCGAGGCAGCGAGCACCTACCCTTTTTTACCAACCCGAGGGAGGGAGACCCCCACCCATGCGGAGGTCTACCTGGACCCATGTTTTGACTTCCGGGTCATTGCCAAGTAGCACAGGGACTTCTTCCTATCAATGAACACTAAAACTAACCATGCATGACTAACCCCGTTACTAACCTCTGATAACCCACAATAAACCCATTAACCTTTCTTGCATACTATGATAAACCAAATTAGGACCTCAGCGATACAATAGAATGAAGACTGAGCAATGTAAGAGAGACGCTAATATAACAGCTGTCCCCAGTCCTTTTCCTGTAGGCAAAGTAGATCCAGTATCCCGTACCCTCAATACTTCCAGTATAGCCAAACAATAGTACCTCTTACTAACGGTCATTGTTATATCAAATTATGAAGGCCCCCTATAGACATGTGCCACAACAGTAATCACAAACCTACCTAGTCCCATGCTCTATTGAGAGCTCAAATAATTCCATTAAGACTAGAGATACCTATGGCCCACAGGGTCCAAAACCGAGCCTATTAACCCAGCTCCAGCCCCCAGTAAAATCAGTTGTAAGATAGGACACAAACCAGTGGCTGGCCACCTTAAGTTGACCTCTAGCTTCTGCCCTTGTGTTGTTCCTGAGAATTGAGTTCCAGAAGCCGGCAGACTCCGTGGCAGATTTGAGATAGAAGCATCTGTTCACGTACAAGAAATCTACGGAAACCTTAGAACCTTTTCCACACACCAGTGGGTATATTAAGCGTGTAGCCAGCAACGATCGCCAAGGGAGGGGGATACTTCATGAGAACTTCTTACATAAGGACCACCTGGACGGCCGCGGAAACCAGTCGTTTAGTCCCCAACATCACGGCACGCAAGATAGATAAACAGGACCAGACCAACCAAATACTACCCCAGATTCACCTTTATTAGTACTACAGTGTTACAGTCCTATTTTAGGAGGACTCACTTATTAATATTTCTATGAAGGGGTTATATCTTTGCCCCAGTATAATTCATATATAACCATTCCATCAGGAAGTGCTTAAGCGTATCAGTGTTCATTAATTAACAGGCGGACATTAACACTCTCGTAATAATTACCCCGATCCGAATATTATTACATATTCCGAAGTAAAACCCTAGTGATATCTAACATTCGCCCACAGATTATGCGTTCTACGTATTTCTGCTATAAGAATATAAAACTTAGATCAGTACACACCTTGGGTTACTACGAATTCGCGTGCTCTAAAAAATACACCGCGTGTCTAATCTAGATTTGTGTGAACTACTCACTCGTGCACCAGAACTTCCAGTAATAAATCTAAATACTGACGTTGAATCTATAAGTAACATTGATGGCGCCCAGTATATAAACTTGCGAACAAAGCCAGTGATCAGAAGAGTATACCTGAACGTTGGAAGTGGTGAGGACTAGGCTCCATCCAAATCCACTAATGCTAGTTGTTCATTTCTATCATTTGTCTTGGTACGAGTATTCATAACTCTTCCTTATGTGCTGCCTAGTAATAATCCTCAATAAACAGTGATCGTTGTGTCTTGTTACCGTGTGTTTATTTTGTGTTCTCTATTCCTCATACCTTGTGTTGTGCATTGCAGCCTTATCATACCCAGTCTCGTTAGGAAATCACATTACCCAATTTAATCATGAAGAAAAACAGGGCATACACATTGGCTAGCAGCGGTGGTTCTTGATTCGGATAAAAGGTTGCATTACAATTGCAAGTTTGGAACAGCCCCCAGAACACGATAACATCATGGCACACCGGTAGCACATTCCCATCCCACATTATGATGGAGAAAGAAACCTTACGAGATCGAAACGTTCATGGACATAGTGAAACCAGTACCTTGGACCTATAGTTTAGACCAACGGACGCAGAAGAGATAGCCGTGACATTAACGCACCTGGGGAAAAGCCGTTTCCCTGGTTGCCTAACCCCCCCACAAAAAGGTTTTTGGCACCCTGCTCTTCACATGGGACGAATTTTGCACCAATAGTGATAGAAGCCATTAAGTCTTCGTTGGGCGTTTTCGTGGCCCCAACCCGTATCCAAGACACTAAATTCGAAAGGCGATCCTTAGACTCGCAACAGTGAATAAGATTCGCCCAACATATAAAAGTTTCTTTCCCCACATTGACAGGAATCCAAAATGAGCAGCAGAGTTCTGTTCTAAACTTGTATCAATATTGCCCGTAGCAGTAAAATATCATTTCCGTGTGCACGATTTCGTCGGATATCAAAAAGATCTCAGACACGATCCGACGTATATTGGCCGTGCGAACAGAAGCACCCACCCAAATCGCTGTAATAAAAGAGGTTTCCAACGGCACCCCGCAGCACCTCGACCCACCAAAACCCCAAGGCCCAAACTTTCAACTCCAAGAATGCCTACCAATCCTCATCCTTCCACAACAGACTCACCTACCCTTCCGGCAAGCCCCAAACCAAACAGTTAGGCCCCGGTTCTCAACCTACCCAGCCACGCAGAATTATTTCAAACCGGAACAACAACCTAAAACACCTACCAAAGTAAAAAACCCTACCTTAGTCATTATCAACCCCTATGATTTCCCTGCCTGTAGTGCTCAGTGTTGCCCTCCATCAAAATCGTGGACTCTGCCAAAACATCGCCCCTTTACTCCTCGCAGTCTTGTAAATGAAGAGGAGTTGGGACAAGAGGAAAAAATGGAGGAAATGCACAACGGAGAAATAGCCCCTATAATGACCTCAGATGTGACCGAGGAAACCCTGGAGGAGGTAGATACCGACTCCCAGGATTTTTAAAAGTACCCCCCGCCCACGATGGCCCTCGGCGCCGGGGACGCTATAAATCTGAATCGCAATGCCCCCATTTATTTACATGGCCAAAATCAGGAACATTCCTGTCCGCTTGTTAATCGACATGGGAGCTGCCAAGTCATGATTGAGCAAATCTTATTATGATAAACACCACCGACTATTTGGCCCCTTGGTAACCACCAAAAGCAGAACTAATCGCAGCTGCCGATACCTACATTAAAGATCCTAGGAGACAACTTTGCCCATCGTCAGTAACTACTCCTGCCCAACATGCTCGTTGTTTTCACACCTGTGCACCGTATTTTCCCTCCACTGTAAACAGTACGATGGTTTCCTTGGACTTGACCTCCTTCAAAAACTCAAGGCCCAGGTTGACTGTGTGGCCAGAGGCAGAATCTCATTAAAAAAAAAAAAATCCACACCAAAGCCTATGACAAACCAATCACGCAGAAGAACCCCTTATTCACAAAAAGAAAAAACACCTTCCCCATCAACAAACTCTGAGGTCAGGGTTACCAAGTTGCAGACTAGCACTAAGGTAACCTCGAACCCCTCCCCTTGCCCCGAGTTCTCTCAACATATCACTCAATTCGTTGAACAAAAATGCATCAACATCTAAACGAAAGAAGACAAGGCAAGGCAACTCCCTCTCGGTAATCCCCTCCAATTCTCCTAACTCTGTAGCACGATAACTCCTCCAATGTTTCCAGGACAGACTCCGATGTAGGTAACAACACTTCTATCAAATATTTATGTACACGTCGTTTCCAGGGAAATATGCCCGACCTATGGTACAAAACATGTTTCCCCATGGCCCCGAGAAATGTCAGCTATTCCACCAACCAACAAAATTCCCCTTGGGACAGTTTTCCGTCAGTAGCTCATGCCACCCCCACACAATTCACAGCACATAGAAAACTTCAAAAAACCCAAACTTAGGGACCAGCCCTCTCATGACAGACCAACTCACCAATCCCAGATAACTCCTAAACACGAACGTGACTGCCACCAAGAAAATTCAAAAATCGTCATGTTACAACAACAAATTCAAATAAAGCATTTGTCCTCCACCAATAACCCAGGTCTACCGCCACATAAACTCTTCCCCACAACCGCCTATCTCCGCAGTCCCACCAACAAAATTCCGTTTTTTCTAACAGCTCACCTCTCACCACCCTGACCCTCCCACAAGCGCCGTTAAGGCTCCCCTCACGCGTGACGACCTAGGGACCCAACCATGTTCCCACAATGCCCCCAGAAAATGTCCAGCTATTCCACAACCAACCAAATTCCCCTTGGGACAGTTTTCCGTCAGTAGCTCCCTTCCACACACCCACACAAGTAACACCCACTAGAAAACTTCAAAAACCCCACACTTGACTCGCCCTCTCCTGACAGACAAACCCACCAATCCCATAGAAACTCCAAACAAACCATCACTGACCACCGACAAAAACCTCCCCAAAGTCGTCCTTCTAACAACCACAAATCAGTACATCAGTCCTCCACAAATAAAATCCATCTTCTATACCTCACTCTTCCCCACAACCCTCCCGTCTACCCGTCCCACCAACCAATTCCGTTTTCTTAAATCACTCACAACTCGCCACGCTGATCCCTCCTCCCACACGAGTGCCAAGTTAATCCCCCCCTCAACGCGTGACCCCCACCAAAGTGATATTTCCCCCTTATGCCGTACATACCCCAAGCAAATCTTGTCGCCAGGACGCCTATCCCCCACCATCATTAGCCCAGCCTGCTAGTTCAAGATTAATGTCAAATTCCCACCCGCCATCAAAAAAATGGGTTAACTTCGTCGCCATACCCCAACGGGGGAACAGTCCACATGATATTTTCCCACCCACTACCACATCCACAACCCCCATCATTGCCCTTACAACCCGCTCATTTTCCGCTAGCCTTCAACAGCATTTGCTCGTGGCAAATATCTCTGAGGAATCCCTGACATTTTACCAAAAGGTCTCATCATAGGAGACCCTCGAAACTTTTGATGACCTACCCATAGATTCCAATGACACACCTACCAGGCCGAAATTGCACCGCCCCCATAAATCTCCCGAACATTATCCGACCACCAAAACACAGCATGCCCTGACGACCTATTGCTAGAGTTCAGTGACGTGTTTGCCCAACAAACCCAACCTGAAATCGGACAGACCCGATGTAGAACAACACATTCATTAACACCACAGGCCCCCCCATAAGACAACCATCCGTAGATAGAAAACATCCCATACAACGCCAGGAAGCGGAACGCCACAGTCCAAGGAGATGTTAGAGGCCTGTATTGCCACCCGTCAGTAGTCCCTGGTCTTCCCCTCGTGTCCACATTAGTAAAAAAGAAAGATGGGGTACCAAACCGTGTTTGCGTCGGATCTACAGGGATTGAATGACGTAACCATTAACGGACGCTACGCCATTACCCGGTAGAAGATTCCCGACTCCCTATCCGGATCAACTGGTTCACTCACCCTAGACTGGCAAGCAGGGTATTGGGCAAGTGCATCCTCTCAAGGCAGAGGACAAGAAAACAACGCAATTCCAATAGGGTGGCCACCACTACCCCAAGGCCCGAATTTAATAACGTCAACCTGTGGCCTCTGTAACGGACCTGCCACTTTCTCCCGTTTGATGCGAAACGGTTATTACATGGCAGAACCTGGGAGGACCTGCCTTAGCCGATCTATACGATATTATGGGGTACTCACAAAACCTGGACAGAACACCTCCTCAGGTTGAGACAAAGTTATTCAAAGAATCCGAGCCCGGGTTTGAACTTATAGGTTTCTATCCTGTAAGGAGGATAAAGAAAACCTCAATATTAGTAGTGGCACTGTTATCATTGACGAAAATGCCTATTACATAAGACATCCTATTAAAACATAAATCCGCCGTAGTTTGAAATCTACCGTGCAGAGCATTTAAAATCGGAGGAGCCTTCATCCCGAGCGCACGCGACCTCATCTGGCTTCAGTCATTATGAATTCGGGTTCTCACTACGAAAAAATCGTAAAAAATAATAAAAAGAAAAAGACAATAGTAGAATAAACTATTCAATAAGCTTTCGCAATCATATCGTGGATGTAACTTGTGTGGATCTTTGAACAGACGCTGACTTCAGGCGTCATTCTTCCTTCACTGACATATCAGAGTAAATCAAAAATCCTAATACATCAACGAATGGGAAGGGGATGGTTGTCAATGATTATGGCGGCCAACTACTAAATATTAGGTTTTCTTTATCTCACTTACAGGAGTCCAACACCTATAATTTATGTAGTGGCCCCTCCATCACTTGACGAAAACATGGCCTGATTTTTAAGACTGGAGGGGGACATTCGTAATTCATATCATAACTCTTAGAAAAGCAGATAATCAAACAACCACATAGTATTCGTGACTTTGAAAATATATTTAAACAATGGCGCAGCCCATATATTATACAAAATAAGGGCGTTTCAAGGCAGGTGCGTGCTTCAAAGAAGCCTGCTTGACAACAAAAGGGTAACTCTGGAGATTCTGTGAAACAGAGTGTAGTTACAAAGGCACCCACTCAACGAGTGGGTGACAAAAAAATTAACAAGTTATAAGTTTACATGCTGCACATTAATCTAGCTATCTATATATTGCATGAGGACGCCGTGGATCCCCGAAGGGGTGCCACGAAACGAAACCGCCACCATGGCAACCTCTGTCCCCAGTCAGTCGACGAACCCCTCCCCCCAAACCAGCACCGCTTCGTTCATGTAGTTCCTCACTACCATCTTCCACCTCATATTCCGGTCTACCTCTCCCCCTCTGTTCCCTCCACCTCGCTCTCGTACACCCTATTAGTCATTCTCTCGCTTTCCATACGTTCACATATGGCCGAAACCTAGATCTCAAGTGGTCCTTTTCACACTTTCCAGCACATCTACCTACCACACCACAATCCTTCTTACTTCCTAATTAGTCTGTTCTATCCCGCCATGTCAACTCACACGCACTCCCTTAAGTAATTCCCATTTCCACTGCTCTCCCCCCCCCCCCACTCTTGTCTGAGTCTATCTAACCAACGTCCATAGCTTCGCTGCCGTGTAAAAGTCCCAGTGTCGGGATTACCACACTGTCATGCAAGGACTTCTTCACTTCCATACGTGACCACCTCATTCTTGGTTATGCTTTTAGCGTTCCTACAACCTCTTCCCTGTTTGTACCCTCTCCCGCACCTCTTCATCCATAGTCCATCTTTTACTAAACACACTGCCCAGATACTTAAAAGAGTTGACGATCTCCATAGCATGACCATCTTCAGATTCACCTCACACTCTGCGACTTCACACCTTCTCGAAGACCATTAACCTTGCTCTTCCCAGTAGTTTTACCTTCAAATTCCGTTTTTCGCACAACTGGGTTTCCAACACTCATTTTACCAGACCCTGCACATCCCATTCATTCTCACTCTATCAGATACTGTATCATCACGCAAACAGCAGTATAGGTAGCTTCCACTCAAATTCCCTCCCTTTTCAGCGATACACCAACATGCCACGGCTCTTGATAGTTAGTATTTCTTTCATACACTCCATCCATATATACAGTAAACAACCACTGGGACATCACACACCCTGTTTCAAACCAACATTCAGGTCAAAGAACTCGCTCTGCTCACTCTCCACACGTACTGCCGCCTTTGCACCCTCATACATGCTCTTCACTGCTTTCAGCAACTTGCCCTCTACTCCGTATATTCTAAGTACTTTCCACAAACATTCTCTATCCACTCTGTCATAGGCCTTCCAAGTCCATAAGGCAACATAACCTTTTGTTCTCTCCAGATACTTCTCCACACACAATTCAGGGTAAAAATCTGATCTACACATCCTCTTCCCTTCTAAAACCTCCCTGCTCGTTGCCTATCCATTTCTCCGTTCTCACTCTCACTCTCTCAATCACTACCCTACTATATACCTTCCCTACTACGCTTAGAAGACATATCCTCGGTGGTTACCACACACTCCTCTTTCCCTTGCCCTTATATAGGGGGACTATTATGCCAGTCTTCCAGTCATCAGTGCACTCCCCTTCTCCCATGCTAGTTTGCACATTTTCCATACCCATTCTATCACTATCTCACCACCAACCTCAACATTCCCCACACACTCCATCTGTCCTGGTGCTTTCCCCAATTTCACTCTTTTCATGGCTTCCGACACTTCTGACCTCCTGATACCCAACTCCTCCTCCAACTTCTTTCTTCTCCTCCCATACCATATCCAGCTATGTTTGCTGGCTCTTCATTCCTTTCATTAGAAACTCACTGAAGTACTCCTCCATCTTTCGACTCTCTCTTGCTTCTCGGCTAGCATTCTCCCATCTTATCTTTCACACCCTTACGTTTCCCTTGCTACCTTCCCTAACTTTCTTGACTTCTTTCCATGCACATAATAAACCCATAATATTCGTGGAAATGTTTTACAAACGATCTCCTGTTTAAACTAAATTGCTTTCACAGCTAAAATACTATAACAACACTGTTGTTTGTACTAACATTGTACTAGCACAATTTCGCGCACTGAATAGAACAGAGAAATTTTCATATCACATTAACCATAATTTGTATCACAGCTTACATTCCGGCGGGGTCTAGGGTCATGGTCTGTGTACATCCTATCATAATATACCAAGATGTTCATTGGTCTCTCTAAATATGAAAGCACTAGTATGGTGTGCACACTGTTGGATGTGCAGTGCTGTCGGGCTGTCATCAGGAGACTGGTGTACAGCTTTTCGCAGCGACTGCAATCCTCCAGTAACACGCTGATTGTAGCTCTTTGGTCTAGTGATCATATCTATGAATCCCGTATTATATCTCACTGGCAGAAGCTGCTGCACACATAGTATGTACTGTAATGTAATATATAGGTCTAATTGAACTATGAGCAATGATCTGTGCAATAGGTGTTAACCAACATTGAGCAATAGCCTTAGTTAGCCTATCTGTGTTATATTGTGACAAAATGTGATATGTGCTCTATTCTGTAAATAGCCTACTGTATTTATTTTATTGTGTCTTTATTAATATATCTTGTGTATAATTATTATCTGTGCTCTGACGAGAAGTGTATGTGATATGGACCATTAGGTAGTACTGTTTTATACTGTATCTATCTTATGTGTCTGGAATAGAGAATTATTATTATTATTATTATTATTATTATAGGGTGTCCTATGTTACACTGACTGCACCCCCCCCCCCCCTCCTCCTTTCCCCTTGAAAGTAAACAAAAGTGACTGAAGGGCCACCTAGACCCTCTTGCCTTAAAGCTATACATGGTAAGGAAGGTTTGTCTAGAGCCATTGACAAGTATCTAGTCAAAATGTATGATTAGACGCAACAACTGTGTGGGCGAAATATCTTCAACTGAAAAGTTCTTCAAGAAACGTAAAGAGGCTGCCCATTTGCGTAAATCGTGGGCCCTACCCACAACGCCGGGATTACTCTCTTTAATGACTTCGACCAGAAGAGAAGCTAACCTCCGTTTCAGTAAGCGTTTGCCCGTACTCGCTACCCCATAAAGCACCTTGGGGGTTTAGAGGAGCTACTCTCAAATATTTGGTTAGAGATGGACTGGACATAGATTATGGTGCACCTTTCCCCTTTTTAACGCCGGCACAGTGAACTCAGAAAACACGTGTGCACTGTGCTCATTCTTGGCTACAAATCCCGGGGAAGGTGCAATGTGAATACATTCATTAAGTCTACCAAACCTAAGGCAATTAGGTGTGTTGCTCATCGCCGCCAGCTCAGACACTCTGTTCCCGGTGGCCAAAGCTAAAAGGAATACAGCCTTTTTTAAGAGTAGTGCAAAATCTGCAGTATTTTGGTACAGACGAGAGTGAAGTAAAGACAATGCCTTGTCCAGAGACCAAGTAGGCATGAGCTGACAGGGAGGTGGGCGGAGTTTAAAAACATGCTCTCATAAAACCTGTTTCCTCCGCCACCGGTATGGAGAGACCTGTAAGGTCTAAAATGGGCACTCTAATCGCAGTTAAGTGATTTTTTAACGTTACCACAGATAAACGTTTCTGCTCAAACAGATAATTCAAATAATTAAATACTAACGCCACTGAGGGCAATGTCTGTTCTGTTCTAACGATCCAAGAAGTAAAGGCTTGCCAATGTGATTGATACTGTCGTTTCGTAGACTGAGTATATTGATTGATTAATTTATTGGTCACATCTCTACCATATGGTGCTAGCCACTTGGCCTCCTGAATGTCCATAATGCAAAAGTCAGCGAGGTCGCTAGGTTGCCAATGTGTCTAAGTGGAAATGCTCGACCGGGAGCGAAACCGGGGTGCGAGCACCATGTCTTCAATTGCTGGTACCCATAACTGCGCCGGCCACAGGGGCGCGATGAGCGAGACTAAGCCTCGATAATCTCGTAGTTTGTTCACTACGTGGCACATTAGTGACGAGTCTGGCGGCGGAAACAGATAGATGGAGCTCCATCTGTTCCAGTCTGTCACTAGGGCGTCTGGCCCCCCTGCCGGCGTTTCCGTCCTGCGGGTGAGGTATAGAGGGAGTTTGTGAGTCCCCTCGGACGCAAACAGATCCACTTGTGGATGGTAGAGCTCTGCAATCATTTGGTTGAAAATGGGTTGCTTGAGCTCCCATTCTACTGTCATGCTCTCTCTCCGGGGACAGAGCGTCTGCCCAGACATTTGCTACGCCTAGGAGATAAGATGCGTGAAGATAAATATCTTGCCTGACGGCTAGAGTTAAAATCTCTTCCGTCACGCTCAGCAACTTCCTGATCTCGTTGAACCCTGTTTCTGAATACAGTGAACAGCATTCAGATTGTCCATTCTGAAGGCCACCGACTTGCCCCGTAAAGTAGAGCCGTGAGCCTGAAGGAAATACAAGGGGACTAGTAATCTTTGACATTGATGTGGGAGATTTCTAAGTGGGACCAAAGCCCCTGACCCTGGTGCCCCTGGTTTGACTGAAATCCCCAACCTATCGTGCCCGACGCATCCGTGTCTACCCATACCGTTGGCGGAGGAGAGGTCCATGACATTACTGAGTGCAGCGTTTCCCTCTTCGCCCAGACCGCTAGTAAGGTGTGGATTAATTTTGGGATGGGCCATAATTTTCCCGCCGGTAAGAGTGGGAAATATTTGTTGCCTTCCAATATTAAACCTTTTACTTTCAACCGGCCCAACATTACAGTTAGTTGAATCCAGTTGAGAGAGCCGACCAGAGACTCCCAGATCCTCTGTGTCGTAGTCAGACTGTGAAGAAACATGAACAGTTTCCTGCGAAACCTGTTGCGATTGTCCACACTCTGACTCAGAGTGAGAGCAGTTGTGTCCCAAACCAGCCCTATCCACTGAATTACTCGTGAGGGGACAAGGTTTGACTTTACCAGATTTACCTTGAACCCTAGATCTTTGACATGAGTTAAAATTATGTTGGTATGTTTGATGCATAATTGCTCTGTCTCTGCTACCACCAGCCAGTCGTCGAGGTACCACAGAACTCTGATTCCTTGCTTTAACAACGGCATCAGGGCTTGCCGGACTAATTTCGTGAATAGTCGAGGTGCCAGGTTCAAAACCGAATGGCATCCTCTGAAAAACAAAATTTTGGTGCCTGATCCGTAAGGCCAGAAACCTTTGAAATCTTTTGTTGACCGATACGTGCCAATAAGCGTCTGTCAGGTCTAGGGAACACATCCAACCTCCCGGCGGAAGTGTTCGCCTGATTTGGTGTACTGTTAACATTCGGAATGACTCGTTGTGAATGTGAAGGTTCAGATAAGACAGGTCGACGACCGGTCTCATCTGAACACTGTCCCTTTTGGGAACCAAAAAGAGCTTGGACGTGAATACAGGGTAATTTGGGGGGACCGGGATGATGACATTCTTGGCAATCATTTCCTGGACCAGTGACTCCACCTCTAAAGAAACAAAATTCGCCGTTGTCGGCTGACGTAAGCGAGGTCGCCGGAGCCACTGCCAAGTGATGCCCTTGCGTGCCACCATCCGTGCCCAAGTGTTTACCGGCCATGCTTTGTGACACGTTCGGAACGACCCAGTTAGCAGACAAGGGTTCGCCGGCTGTACTACCCTCTGATCCGCCGGCCTTACGACTGGCACCGGGAGTGAGAGAGACCTTAGTTTTTTTATGGTGGTGGAGTTGGTGGTGGTGGATGCTTCGCCGGCTGGCTGGCGTTGGCAGAAGACGGGCCCTGACCTGGCTTATTATAGCCGTGTCCTTTCTGACCTGAAAACCTACCCTGTCTATGCCTGAACTGACCTTGAGTGGAGGAGGACTTAGGTGGAAGAAAGGGCTTAGATCCCCCCGGCTGAGCTTTAGCGACTGGCCTGGGTTTGGGGAAGTTAAAGGCAGGTTTCTTAGAAGGGGTGGGACTGTGTTTAACGGCCTGAGCCATATTAAAAACTGTTCGCCACACTTCAGGGGACATTAAAGAGGGAGTGAGCACTGGTGACATGACCACCTGATTCGCAATGCGATCAGGCAGTTTTCGGACTAAGGACATTCTGAGATCTTGTCTCGCTCGTACCGCCTCAAGCAAGGCAGTGCGTACGTCACCTAATGATTGGATTGACGACTGAAGAAGCAGTCGCCGGGACAATTCAACCGAACGTCTGGCGTCCGCGTCTGCGATTGCCTGAGTGGACCGGAGCAAAGACTTAGCTACCTGTTGAGACACTATGTATTGAGTGAACAGGCGAAAAGCTTTCCCCCGTAGCCTAAATTCACGGTCTAGGTGAGTTGGGGTAGGGGTAGTGAAAGGGTCTTTTAGCTCACAAAGATTAATTTTAGGGGCAGCTAAGAAAGCAAACAAAGCTGAAGGGACTCCGCCGGCAGAACACACTGGCATGGAGAACCAAGAATGAGTATCTTGAGGGATCTGGTGGGAAGTTTTGGAAGTAAATGTGGTCGCAAAGTTTTGAGCCTCTGTCTCCCATTCCAACCAAGGTCCTGGACCCAACTGCCCCACCTTCAAAACTGGATTAGCTGCCGCGTCTGTGACGGTTTGCAAATCGAGTTCTGGAGTGAGAGCTGACAGTGTCTTAATGTCATTAAACCCATCATGCTTAGACCAGTCAGAAACAATCTTGAAGCTGAGGCAGGGGGTAAAGCAGGCTTAGCAGTATAAACAAAATAGTCCTGGTGATAATAACTAGGTATAGCCTTGATGTTGACATCTAGCACATTCCCCAAAGTATCCAAGGCCCTTAATTTCTTAGATTTATTGCCCTGGATGACCCACTCACACGGCACTGGGAGCTCCCCTGACAAGGTAGGTTGGGCAAGCTCTGGGTTAGTGGGGGTCAAAAGGACCCATGACTCGTCCGGTCCGTAAAGCAAGGGCATAGCTACCTTTTTGAGAGGCGCTCTGTCTAGAGGTGGCGGATTGACATCCGTTATAACCCTTACATTCGAAGTGGTCAATGCCACCGTAGCAGGCCTAGTAACCACCGATGGTGACATAGAGGGGGGGTGAGGGATCTGAGTCAAAGCAATAGAAGTCATCAGAGGCCGTACCGTAGAGCTTGTCGTGGGAGCTCCCAAGTCCACTGTGGGAGTTTCCTGCTGTTGGCCAAAAAATTTAGATAAAGCATTAACAAGTAGCCCATCAATTTCCTGTGCAGTGACAAATTGATTTGATGATGTACTCACTGGTGAATCATTAAGATCTTGTGCGGCATCGAAGCCTGAACCTGACTCTTGCCCTTCCATATCCGATATCATCGAAACCTCGTCTTTGTCATCCTGTTCCTCCTGAGAAGATCCCGCCGAAGCTGGGGTACCATCTTGTTGCCAAGATAAGTTAGGAATAGAGGAAGGGATCGCCGCGTCCCGGTGGACGTCAGCCACTGTGTGAATAGTTTGAGCCGGAAGTGGGCGGTCAGGCCCCGGACGAGAATATCGCCAAACACCTAGGCCTTGGCCTATACTCCCGTGGGAGTCTGAAACACTCTCAACCACTGAGCCCTCTGAACTCTCCAACTCCAGGGTTAAAATGTTAATGGGTAAATCCTCTTTAGGTACAGGTACTACACTGGACCCTTGAGACCGAACACAAACTCTGTCTGGGGTAGAGGTATGACGAGAAGCACTAGAAACTGGTGAGTGTCGGTAGGCCTTTCTATCATGGGAATCCTTTTGAAGATTTATGGCTGCGGTGTGACCGTGAACTCCTCTTTGATTTGGAGGATTTATCGCCGTGACCACTGGTGGAACTTTCTGTCTTACTCCTCTTACTCGATGGTGAAGAGGCAAGACTGGGTGGCTGGTGTCTAAGGGGTGACCTAGACCTAGATCTCGCCCGAGACGAGGAGACTGCCGCCGGGGGTGTAGGCTCACGGTGACGTTTCGAAGTAGCAGGGGCAGGAGATGACACAGAACCCTGTCCAGTCTCCGCCGGCTTATGACTAGTTACTCGAGAGGAACGTTTATTAGGGGGAGGGTGCTCAAGAAGAAGCCTATCCCAAAGAGGGACGTTGTCACATTGAAGTGACTTATGAGCCACAATCATAGTATACGCTGACATTTGTTGCCGAACTTCTCGTAAGGCGACCGCTGCGGTCTTATCATTATCTTGGAGGACTTTGACACTTAGTTGGGAGCAAAAGGAACAGTTGCGCATCACCCACAGACCTCTTGAACGGTCTAGACATTTAACACACCTGATACAAAGAGTGTGCGCAAAAAGAGGGACACCGGCACAGGTTGGAGTAATGCATAAAGCAAAAACTGGGGCAAAGGTAGCCATGACAGAGACTGGTGGGAACTTACTGCAGGGTCTGTATTGGTCCGCCGGGGCCCAGCCCTGGGAAAAAGGAAAATTTCCAGGAATTAATGCTCATAAGGTTAACCCAAAATGATCGCACACAAGTGTTCATAACCCGCCGGATAACGAGACGTAATCTCACAATGATTACAGCTCGTTACACGGCGGGGTTTTATAAAGATATCCGAATATCTAGACATGTCTTTAAGAAAGTTTTTAAGAATACCCTCTGACATAATATAAAAGACCAGCATGGCTTTTATAAAGTCTTTCTGGCGGTGACTGTTACAAGATTCAATTTTGAAAACAACCCCCCACAAAGACGCCGGCCCCTGAATTATCTTAGCAGATTTAACACAGGGCAGGCTGATACGAGACCTGACTTCTAATGAATTGTCACATAGATCGCCGTATGGTGAAGGCGGCGATACATAGCCGTATCTCTCAATTAATTGGGTAACTAGCTTGAATTGTAAATTCCGTATTTCCCCCTCCCAGGAGCACCCGCCGGGTGTGGCCAACTTATGAAAAAATACGTTAACCCTAATTGAGCCTTCGATCGCCGTAAGAGTGAGGGCGGCGATACATATAGTATCACTAAAATGGACCGGTTAACTAAACTGAATTACCAATTCGTTCATCCCACCTTAACAAGGTACACCCGCCGGGTGAGATCTGATGTCTTAAACGTTAACCCCATAAGTTCCTATTCCCACTTCTTTGTAAAAGATCGCCGGGGAGGAAAGCCCACAACAACAGCTAGGGTTTTTCCTTTGGTTTGTAAAACCGGGTAGAAAAACTACATAACATATGTCCGCATGAACAATGTTAGATGGGTACCACCAATCCGCGGGAATCATAGGGAGCCTGAAACAGGCACAAACACAGAGACGCAGTCTTGGAGAGCCACAGACACCAACTCGCCGGGGACACCAGCCTGTTTTGAAACCACGCGTGGCCAAACACGGCTCACGGCCGGAGTTTTCATGGTGAAACCGAGAAAACCCCGCCGGAAAGTAACCCACCCCGAACAGACACCATCTGAACGCACATAGGACCCGAGAGATAGCCAAAGCACGACTAACCTAGGGACCACAAATATAATCCGTGGAATTAGCCAATACACAACTAATCCAGGAAACAAACATAGTCCGAGGAATTAGCCAATACAAAACTAAACCCGGATACACATGACACAGTAGGACATATTTATAAAATAAATCAATAACACTTGTACATGTGGCAAAGCTACGAGCGGCTGGCTAGGCCTAAGCAGACGGCACAAGAAATGTTGATATATAAACAAAAAACACTGGAAATATAACAGGAACCACCGCCAACACACCACTGTAGCAAATACTTCCGACCAAGGGAAGACCGACTCGGGACCCAGAAAAAACTTCACTAAGTGAAGAAAAATACGCTGGGAACGTCAGCAAAGCAACGCTACCTCATCAGAAAGATAAAAGGCAGCAGAAATAATCGCGTAATGAAAGCCGCCTGCATCACAAGCTAACTCAACTATGAAAAAAGATTCACCTGTCCACAACAGGACCACGAGGGTACATCCGAAATAGATGCCCCAAACACACGACCCAAAATACACTGCACTGCGGGCAACCACCCCAGGACACTCCTGCTACGCATATCCTAACCTTACTCGATACATCCCGGAGTAAACAAATGAGAAAAAATTCACTAGGGACGCAGCAAATGCGGAACCAGCGGAGCGTGGAGAGACACGTCCGGGCCGGCTGATCGCAGAGCAGAGAAGGAAGAATGACGCCTGAATCAGCGTCTGGTCAAAGATCCACACAAGTACATCCACGATATGATGGAAAGCTTATTGAAGAGTTATTCTTATTTTCTTTTTGTATTTATTTTTTACGAAGTTTTTTCGTAGTGAGAACCCAATTCATAATGACTGAAGCCATGAGTGAGGTCGCGTGCGCTCGTGATGAAGGCTCCTCAGATTTTAAATGCTCTGCGCGGTAGATTCAAACTACGGCGGATTAGTGTTTGAAGAGGATGCCTTATGTAATAGGCATGTTCGTCAATGATGGAGGGGCCACTAATAAATTAAAACCCTCAAAGTGCGAGATTGCACGAAATAAGGTAGATTTCCTCGGCCACGTAATATCTGAACATGGTATTGCACCAGACCCAAAGAAACTTCAAGCCATACAAAACCAACCCCCACCCACCACCGTTAAAGGAGTACGTTCTTTTCTAGGTTTAGCCACATACTACAGACGTTTCGTCCCACACTTTGCCACAATAGCCAGACCCCTCCACCAACTCACCCACAAAGACACCACATTCACCTGGACACCTGAAAGAGACCTCGCTTTTAACACTTTGAAACAAAAGCTAATCCAAGCCCCTATTGTCACTTTCCCTGATTACCATAAACCTTTCGGTCTTTATACCGACGTATCTCTGTACGCCATTGGTGCAGTTTTAGCTCAAGTAAGAGACGGAGAGGAACATGTGATAGCGTATGCCAGCTCCACCCTCAACCAAGCACAACAGAATTATGCAGCCACCAAGAGAGAGTGCTTAGGGATCATTTGGGCACTCAGCCACTTCCGGTCATTTGTGTTGGGCGCAAAACTCGATATAATAACCGACCATCAATCTTTGCAATGGTTGCGTAAGTGCGAAACCAACTCAGCCATTTTGGTACGTTGGAGAGAGACACTAGAGGACTACAATTTTACAATACAGTATCGTCCAGGCAAACTTCACACCAATGCAGACGCCCTGTCACGTTTGCCAGTACCAAAAGACCCCCCCACCAACCTAGCCGCCTTACAAAACACTGAGCTTTTATCTACCCCCATCCACCAACATAATTCCCCCCCAGCCCCCTCACTAATTCAATCTTGGGAAACAAGAATCCGACCACCCTGGATACCGTTAAATGTCTTCAGGAAACTGACTCGCTGGGGAGATCAACTTGCCACAGACTCCGGTCACATAGTCTTAGACCCCACCATTGCCCACGACTACATGATTGCCATCCACGAGGGAAACGGCATACACCTTGGACAAAAGAAGATGTTAAAAATCTTCGCAGATCAATACTGGACCCCCAACCCCTCCAAAATTGCACAACGAGTGACAGAATCCTGCAAACCTTGTTTATTGGGGAAGGATAGATCATGCACCCCAGGCCCAGCTGGTACCATTTCTGCCAACAAACCGTTCCAAGTCCTATCCCTCGACATCATGGGCCCGTTTCCTTCTTACGCTGGCAACCGCTATATCGTCACATTTGTTGACGTATATTCAAAATTTTGAATAGCCTGCCCAGTTAAAGACCACACAGCCACCACAGTCGTCACACTGCTTGCCACAGAAGTGTTCCCTATATTCGGCCTTCCCCTTGCTCTTCTATCCGACAATGCCCCCGAATTTAGTGGACACGTTTGGCACCAGTTCACCCAACAATGCGGCATTAAGATCAAACACTCATCCCCGTACTGGCCTCAAGGAAATGCTATATGCGAACGCAGCCATCGCACCATCAACAACCAGTTACGTACAAAAATGATTGCTCTTAACACCTCAGACTGGCCATCACAAATAAAGATGATACAATGGGGCATGAACACCTGTCCCCGAGAAGACGGTATTTCCCCTCATGAACGTGTTTACGGCGTACCCCCCCTGTTACTGCCGTTCCACCATCACGCTCACCTCCCCTCCAACACCTCCACAATTGACCCATTGCAACATCTGCAAAACACCCTCCATACCGCCCAAACCTGTCAAGACACCAAAACTGATAACCCCGATGATAAAAACCCTTTCGCCATCCATGACACCGTAATGGTAGCCAACCTCCCTGTCACCAACAAATTAGGCCCTCGCTATGTCGGGCCCTACACCATCATACAAGTCCCAAATGCCTATCAAGTCACCATCGATTATCACGGCGTGACTCGCACGTTCCGAACTAGATTCGTCCGAGCGTTTAAACCTCTAAAACCACAAGACATTACCCCACCCCACACGTCCGACCCTGAATTAAACACCCCTACTAACCCTTCCACTCAGGCTATGAATATTCCCATACAAACCCCTAAGGGCCTAAACCCTCCAGCACCGAACCGACCAATCATTCCTCAACATACCCCCCAAACTAACCTCCACAAACCCCAAGCCCCCACTATCACACCATCCTCCACCATGACACCTTCCTTCACTTCTGATAGTCAAGTACCTCCCCAACTTATCCAAGTACGAAAACCTCCACCCACAACCCCGACCACAACGGAAACCCTCCCGTCTAGCCCAGACATACCTCCACCAGGCACCACAGTGAGAAAACCACCACCCCCACCCAAAACCAAGTACACACCCAACCGCACCACACAATCTACCTCAGTAACCTCACGCTACAACTTACGCCTACGACTAAAATCTTTTAAAACCTCCAGAAAACACACCCTGCTAACCCAGTTCCGTAGGGCTGCCAGACCACTATCCTCCCCCTCTTCTTATTCGTCAAATTCTCCTCCACAAAGGGAAAGAAGACGAATAATCACAAGTAAACACCATAACCCTCTAACTATATTCCAAAAATAACAACCCCCACCCTCCCACGACAACACATACCTTCTTCTTCAACCTCATCCCCTCTCCACCCCCACCTCTTCATTCCCAATGTCCTGCTTGATCTACCCCCCCCCCCCACCAAACTCTCATTAAACCGCCTATTTCCACCACCAGCAAATCACCGACCCCACCAAAGAACACACCCAACACATGTTCCTACCCCCAACCCTCCAAATATTAAATCTCCACTCCCTACCCACCCATCTAACCCCCCCACCCCCCCCCCCCGCATCCACCCGGTTGCCCTCCACTATCCCTGCGACCCCACCCACACATCAACCAACCTCCTCATCTCATCAAACCCCCAACCAACCAACCCCTAAAAAGTACACTATGCCAATAACCAACCCCTCCTTTCACACCACGTCTAACACACAACTAACTCCTCACCAAAGCCCCTCCAAACTGACGGACCCGACCTCCACACCCCCACTTGAATCCCCCCACAAAGTCGCCCCTGAGAGAACCCCCATACATACCCCCACCAAATCCTCTCCCATTCTGCCTACCACCCTCACTCGACAAAAACCTCCACACGCATCTACCTCTCAAATAACCCCCTCCCTCACCCCCACTAAATGCCCTCCACCTGTAAAGCGTTCTTCCCCTCAATATAAAACATCGTCGAGCGACTCAAGTCCCACTACAAACATCTACCTTCCCACCAGGACCTCCAAAGGTAGAATAATCAACAGACCCATCAGATTTGAAGACAGTTATACAAAAACAACACCCCGTTCTTACACTAAAGACCCAAGCCACACAACACACACACCCCCTCTTTCTCACACACCTCCCTCACGCACCTTACCTAAACCGATATTGCACATTGCCTCCATATATTTTCCCAGCCTGCAACACCACACAAGAAAACCCAAAAAACCCCAGACTCATATCCCCCCTTCACCCCCAGCTCCGTTTTCACGCGTTAATCCCTCCCCTTCAGTTAGTAACCCATTCACCACACTGAAGAGGCCTCCTGTCAGTCCCACACACCTCACTCGATACATGACATCCACCATGAACAAATCCACACCCTTCGTCGCCCCCGTCCCTACCCCCACGGGGGAACACTACACACCATTCATACGAAAGGTTAAAGTAAAAACGTCCACAGGACGCTTAGCCCATCTACAGCGCCCACATCAAGCCCGGGCAACCGCCCTCCACAACACCGAGGACACATTCCTACAGGTCTACATAGACCTGCAAAAGAAACCTGACCCTCGCTCTCTTGCTTGGTGGGACCTTCTCAATACACTCAAAATGACCCACCATTACTATGCTTCTTTTTACTTCACCCTTGAGGCTCGGGGATGAGCCTACAATGAAGGAGAGGGAAGTAAAATGCCCCAGAACGAGAAGCCCACCACGGAAGCCACGAGCGAACACCACACAGAAACACCCGAAAGAAAGGCCCACAGAACGAAAGGACCAGGTGACCGAGCCAACCAGTTAAGACAGGCCGAAGCCTGCAGGGCTAAGCAGCTCCAAACCACACCTGCCTACCCCTTCTAAACACTGACCTTTCCCCCACCTCGCGTATGCACTACCCCTCGTGTCCTACACCTCTACCTACATGATGATGAACATAAATACACCTTAAGTTAATACACCCATGCCCTGTCCCTAAGTTAGGATATCAATATCAACATACCCTAAAATACCTTGTCTTGCCAGACTAAGTTTCTGAAGACCAATCGCCCCATAAATCTATGTATGTACTTCCATCCGAGAAGTAATATTTTAACCCCTGTCTTGCCAGACTAAGTTTCTGAAGACCAACTGCCCCCATAAATCTATGTATGTTCTTCCCAGGTTAAAACACCCATGCCCTGTCCCTAGGTTGAGCCAATGCCAACCAGTTCAGACAGGCCTAAATCTATGTATGTTTTTTCCCATCCAAGAAGTAATATGTTAACCCCCTGTCTTGCCAGACTCAGTTTCTGAAGACCAACCGCCCCCATAAATCTATATATGTTCTTCCATCCGAGAAGTAGTATGTTAAAACCCCATGTCCTAATTGATAAGAAACTATGATACCCACGGGTACACCAGTGTATATAGAACCATTGTTCCTGTAAGACCTAGACAGAAATGACTGAAGATGTTAGCCACCATGCAGTAACTTTAATTCTTACCCCAACCAGAGATTGTATATACAACCCTCTTTTACCATTGTCTCGACGCATTTTCACCACGAAACAATACCGAAGCTACCCCTACGAACTGCCGTTTTCTTTGATGTATATGTCATAGAAAACGCAGTTCCCAGGAACAACTAGATCAGCAAGAAATAGTGTCAGATTAACAGTGTCCATAACCATTGTATTGACGAGTAATAATACACCATGTTTTTCCCTACTTTTATCCACAGTCAAGCACACACCTACAGTTAACCTCCTCTTCCCCACAGTCCACATGATTCTATCCTTTCCAGACTCATATACCACCCCATATTGCTCATCTCCCGGTAGCGTTTGGCTAACATACTTTCCCTGTCATTAACCCCCAAGCTCCGATACCAACTGTAGTCTAATGCCACCCCTACGCCCAGAGATCTTAGGGTCAAACTTCCACGTAGCCCCCCTTAACCCTCTCCCTCTCGTTAACCCCCCACGCTCCTCGACTCCTTTCCGCCCTAGCCTCTCCACCATACCTCCTGAATATCCTTGATTTTTCCGTTGCTAACATTCTCAAACCTTTTATATATTATATACTCCTATCCAGCCTACCTTCCCTTAGTAGGACGGAACAACATTAGAACTTTACTAACCCTTTGCATGCCATCTATTCCCTCACAACCCATTCACAACCCTGTACCAAATGATCGTCAGTGCGAGGCTAGCCGCCTCGCCAGTGACTAACTTCTATTGCCATACTTCCAGATAAATGTGGCAGAGTTAGCAACCCAGTCTCCACCACATCCAGCAAACCATGCAATTAACAACCCAACCGATTAAACCAGCAAGTCAAGGCACCTTCGGTTTTGGTATTACGAACACCCACATCTGTCTCATAAACAGAGGGTTATTACAAACACTTGTGATATGGCAAGCCCCTAGCCACAGCCGCCGGACGACCATCACAGAGAGAGGGCGCGCACCTACCCTTTTTACCCACCCGAGGAGGGAGACCCCCACCCCTGCAGAGGTATACCTGACCCCTGTTTTGACTTCCGGGTCATTGCCAGGTAGCACAGGAATTCTTCCTATCAATGAACTAACCATGCATGACTAACCCCTTTACTAACCTCTATTAACCCACAATAACCCATTCACCTTTCTTGCATACTCTGATAACCAAATTAGCACCTCAGCTATACCATAGAATGAAGACTGAGCAATGTAAGAGAGACGCTCCTATCACAGCTGTCCCAGTCCTCCTCGCAAAGTAGATCCAGTCTCCCTCCCCTCAATACTTCCAGTATAGCCAAAATAGTACCTCTTACTAAGGCTCATTTATATCACATTATGAAGGCCCCCTATAGCCATGTGCCACAACAGTAATCACCACCTTACCTAGTCCCCATATCTATTGAGAGCTCAAATAATTCCATAAGACTTGAGATCCCTATGGCCTACAGGGTCCAAAACCGAGCCTATAAACCCAGCTCCAGCCCCCAGTAAAATCAGTTGAAAGATAGACACCAACCAGTGGCTGGCCCCCTTAAGTTGACCTCTAGCTCTGCCCTTGTGTTGTTCCTGAGAATTGAGTTCCAGAGCCGGCAGACTCCGTGGCAGATTTGAGATAGAAGCATCTGTTCACGTACAAGAAATCTACGTGCACCTTATAACCTTCACACACCAGTGGGTATATAAGCGTGTAGCCAGCAACGATCGCCAAGAGATCCGTCTTGAGAACTTCCTACATATGGACCCCCTGGACGGCCGCGGAACCAGTCGTTAGTCCCCAACATCACGGACGCAAGATAACCAGGACCAGACCAACCAAATACTACCCAAGATTCACTTTATTAGTACTACAGTGTTACAGTACTATTTAGAGACTCACTTATTAATATTTCTATGAAGTGGCTATATCTTTGCCCCAGTATAATTCATATATAACCATTCCATCAGTAAGTGCTAAGCGTATCAGTGTTCATTAATTAACAGGCGACATTAACTCTCGTAATTACCCCGATCCAGATATTATTACATAGAAGTGAAACCCTAGTGATATCTGATGTTCGCCCACTGATTTGCGTTCTATGTGTTTCTGATACAAGAATATAAAACTTAGATCAGTACCCCCCTGAGGTTACTAGAATTCCCGTGCTCTAAAATACGCGTGTCTAATCTAGTCTGTGAACTCGTGCACCAGAACTGCCAGTAATAAATCTAAATAGTGAAATTGAATCTATAAGTAACATTGATGGCTTCCAGTATATAAACTTGTGAACAAAGCCAGTGATCAGAAGAGTATACCTAAACGTTGGAAGTGGGAGACTAGGCTCCATCCAGATCCACTAATGCTAGTTGTTCAATTCTATCATTTGTCTTGTACGAGTATTCATACCTTCTTATGCTTCCTATTAATCATCCTCAATAAACGTGATCGTGTGTCTTGTTACCGTGTGTTTATTTTGTGTTCTCTATTCCTCATACCTTGTATTGTGCATGCAGCCTTATATACCCAGTCAGTTAGAACTTACATTACCCAAGTTAATCCTGTAGAAAAACAGGGCATAACATATACAATGGTGTACCCGTGGGGTGTGAATTGTGTGGGGGTGGAAGGGAGCTACTGACGGAAAGCTGTCACAAGGGAAATTTTGTTGGTTGTGGAATAGCTGAGCATTTCTGGGGGCATGGGGAAAACATTGTTGGGTACATAGGTCGGCATTTTCCCTGGAAACATGTGTACATAAATATTTGGTAGAATGGTTTTTACATACATAAGAGTCTGTCCTGGAAACATGGGAGGATTGATCCTGGACAGAGTTAGGAGAAATGGGGGGGTTTACATCATTGAGTTGCTTGGACTTGTCTTCTTTCGTTTGTTGAGGCATTTTTTCAACGGAATGAGTGATATTTTGAGAGAACTCGGGGAAAGGAGGGGGGTTAGGAGTTACCTTAGTGCTAGCTGCAACTTGGTAATCTTGACTCAGAGTTTGTTGAGGGTGGAGGTGTTTTTTCTTATTGTGAACTGGTTTCTGCGTGATTGGTTTGTCAGAGGCTTTGGGTTGGATTTTTTTTTTGAATGAGATCAGCCTCTGGCCGCAGTCAACCTGGGCCTGGAGTTTTTGAAGGAGGTCAAGTCCAAGGAAACCATCGTAATGTTTACAGTGGGAGGAAAATACTGTGAACGGGTGATAACAACGGGCATGGGGGGCAGGAGTAGTTACTGACAGGGGCAAAGTGTCTGAGATTTAAGTAGGTATCAGCAGCTGAGATTAGTTCTGATTTGGTAGGTAACAAGGGGCCAAATAGTCGGTGGTGTTGATCATAATAAGACTTGAACAAACATGACTTAGCAGCTCCCGTGTCGATTAACAAGCGGACAGGAATGTCCTTGATTTTGGCCATGTAGTAAATGGGGGCAGTGCGATCAGTTATGGCGTCCCCCACCGAGGCCATCGTGGGCGGGGGATACTTTAAAAATCCTGATAGTCGGTATCTACCTCCTCCAGGGTTTCCTCGGTAACGTCTGAGGTCATGATATGGGCTATGTCTTCGGTGTGCATTTCCTCCATTTCTTCCTCTTGTCCCAACTCCTCTTCATTTACAGAAATGCGAGGAGTAAAGGGGCGAGGTTTGGCAGAGTCACGAATTTGATGGAGGGCACACTTAGCACTACAGGCAGGGAAATCATAGGGATTGATAATCACTAATGTAGGGTTCTTACTTTGGTAGGTGTTGTAGGTTTTGTTCCGGTTGAAGATTCTGCGTGGCTGGGTAGGTTGGAACCGGGGCCTACTGGGTTGGGGCTTGCCGGAAGGGTAGGTAGGTTTGTTGTGGAAGGATGAGGATGGGTAGGCATTCTTGGAGTTGAAGGTTTGAGCCTTTGGGTTTTGGTTGTCGAGGTGCTGCAGGTGTGTGGGGAACCTCTTGATTACAGCGATTTGGGTGAGTGTTTCTGTGCACACGGCCAAAATACGTCGGATCGTGATGAGATCTTTTTGATATCCGACGAAATCGTGCACATGGAAATGATCCTTTACTGCTGAGGGCAATATTGATACAAGGTTGACCAGAATCTGCTGTTCTTGCTGGATTCTGGTCAATGTGGTGAAAGACACTTTGATATGTTGGGCGATCTTATTCACTGTGGCATCTAGATCGCCTTCGAATTTAGTGTCTTGGATACGGGTGTGGGCCACGAAAACGCCCAACGAAGGCTTAATGGCCTTTCTCACTATTTGGCGAAATTCGTCCCATGTGAGAGCAGGGTGCACTTGGTAGGCAACCAGGGAAACGGCTTTTCCCAGGTGCGTTAATGTCACGGCTATCTTTTCTGCGTCCGTGGTATAAACTAGGTCAAGTACGGGTTTCACTATGTCCATGAACATTTCGATCTCGTAAGTCTCCCCATCATAATGTGGGATGGGGATGTGAGAACGGTGCGCCATGATGTTATCGTGTTCTGGCTGTTCCAAACTTGCAATGTAATGCAACCTTTTATCCGAATCAAGAACCACCGCTGCCACCAATGTTATGCCCTGTTTTTCTACAGGATTTAACTTGGGTAATGTGAGTTCTAACTGACTGGGTATAGAAGGCTGCATGCACAAAACAAGGTATGAGGAATAGAGAACACAAAATAAGCACACGGTAACAAGACACACGATCACTTTTATTGATGTACACACTTCTATAGCTTTCTTGATGATGATTAATATGAAGCATAAGAAGATATGAATACTCGTACAAGACAAATGAGAGAATTGAACAACACTAGCATTAAGTGGATCTGGATGGAGCCTAGTCTCCCACTTCCAACGTTCAGGTATTAATCTTCTGATCACTGGCTTTATTCACAAGTTTATATACTGGAGACCATAAATGTTACTTATAGATTCATATTCACTGTCAGATTTATCACAGGTAGCTCAGGTGCACAAGTAGTAGTTCACAGACTAGATTAGACACGCGTATTTTAGAGCATGGGAATTCTAGTAACCTCAGGGGGGTACTGATCTAAGTTTTATATTCTTGTATCAGAAACACATAGAACGCAAATCAGTGGGTGAACATCAGATATCACTAGGGTTTCACTTCTATGTAATAATATCTGGATATATGGGTAATTACGAGAGTTAATATCGCCTGTTAATTAATAAACACTGATACGCTTAGCACTTCCTAATTGAATGGTTATATATGAATTATACTGGGGCAAAGATATAGCCACTTCATAGACATATTAATAAGTGAGTCTCTAAATAGCACTGTAACACTGTAGCACTGATAGAGTGAATCTTGGGTAGTATTTGATTGGTTTGGTCCTGGTTATCTTGCGTCCGTGATGTTGGGGGCTAACGACTGGTTCCGCGGCCGTCCAGATGGTCCATATGTAGAAAGTTCTCAAGACGGATCTCTTAGCGATCGTTACTGGTTACACTCTTATATACCCTCTGGTTTCTAGACCTGAATCACAGATATTAGGATCTTCCTGTCAATCTGGATCGGAATTAACGCCAAGCGCATCTCACGTCGATCGCTCAGCTTCCCGGTCTGTATGAAGGTTATAAGGTGTACGTAGATTTCTTTTACGTGGACAGATCCTTCTATCTAAATCTGCCACGGAGTCTGCAGGCTCTGGAACTCAATTCTCAGGAACAAACAATGATAGAGCTAGAGGTCAACACAAGGGACCAGCCACTGTTTGGTGTCTATCTTTCAACTGATTTTACTGGGGGCTGGAGCTCGGTTTATAGGTTCGGTTTTGGACCCTGTAGGCAATAGGGATCTCGAGTTTTGATGGACTTATTTGAGCTCTCAATTGATACGGGCACTAGGTAAGGTGGTGATTACTGTTGTGGCACATGGCTGTATGGAGTCTTCATAATGTGATATAACTGAGCCTTAGTAAGAGGTACTATTTAGGCTATACTGGAAGTATTTAGGGGAGAGAGACTGGATCTACTTTGCGAGGAGGTTTGGGACATCTTTGATAGGAGCGTCTCTCTTAGATTGCTCAGTCTTCATTCTATGGTATAGCTGAGGTGCTAATTTGGTTATCGGAGTATGCAAGAAAGGTTAATGGGTTGTTGTGGGTTAATAGAGGTTAGTAAGGGTGTTAGTCATACATGGTTAGTTCATTGATAGGAAGAATTCCTGTGCTACCTGGCAATGACCCGGAAGTCAAAACAGGGGTCAGGTATACCTCCGCAGGGGTAGGGGTCTCCCTCCTCGGGTGGGTGAAAGGGGTAGGCGCGCGTCCTCTCTCTGTGATGGTCGTCTGGGCGGCTGTGGCTGGGGGCTTGCCATATTACAAGTGTTTGTAATAACCCTCTGTTTATGAGACAGATGTGGGTGTTCGTAATACCAAAACAGAAGGTGCCTTGATCAGCTGGTTTAATTGGTTGGGTTGTTAATTGCATGGTTTGTTGGATGTGGTGGAGACTGGGTTGCTAACTCTGCCACATTTATCTGGAGGTATGGCAATAGAGGTTAGTCACTGGCGAGGCGGCTAGCCTCGCACTGACGATCATTTGGTACAGGGTTGTGAATGGGTTGTGAGGGAATAGATGGCATGCAAAGGGTTAGTAAAGTTCTAATGGTGTTCCTTCCTACTGGGGGAAGGTAGGCTGGATAGGAGTATATATACAAAAGGTTTGAGAATGTTAGTAACGGAAAAGTTAAGGATATTCAGGGGGTATGGTGGAGAGGCTAGGTCCGGAGGGTAGTCGAGGAGCTTGGGGGGTTAACGAGAGGGAGAGGGTTAAGGGGGGCTACGTGGAAGTTTGACCCTAAGGTCTCTGGGCGTAGGGGTGGCATTAGGCCATCTTGGCATTTGGTATCTTAGACTGGGGGTTAACGACAGGGAAGGTAGGTTAATCAAGCGCTACCGGGGGATGAGCAATAGGTGGTGGTATATGAGTCTGGAAATTATAGAATCATCTGGACTGTGGGGAAGATGAGGTTAGCTGTAGGTGTGTGCTTGACTGTGGATAAAAGTAGAGAAAAACATAGTGTATTATTACTCGTCAATACGATGGGTTATGGACACTATTAGTTGACACGATTTCTTGCTGATCTAGTTGTCCCTGGGAACTGCGTTTTCTATGAAATATATACTAAAGAAAGCGGCAGTTCGTAGGGGTAGCTTCGTTATTGTTTCGTGGTAGATATGCGTCCAGACAATGGTAAAAGAGGGTTATCTATACAATCTCTGGTTGGGCTAAGAATTAGAGTTACTGCATGGTTGCTAACATCTTCAGTCATTATCTCGGTCTAGGTCTTACAGGAATAATGGTTATATATACAATGGTGTACCCGTGGGTATTATAGTTTCTTATCAATTATGACATGGGGGTTAACATATTACTTCTCGGATGGAAGAACATACATAGATTTATGGGGGCGGTTTGTCCTCAGAAACTTAGTCTGGCAAGACAAGGTATTTTAGGGTATGTTGATATTGATATCTTAACTTAGGGACAGGGCATGGGTGTATCTTATCAATTATGACATGGGGTTAACATATTACTTCTCGGATGGAAGAACATACATAGATTTATGGGGGCGGTTTGTATCTTATCAATTATGACATGGGGGTTAACATATTACTTCTCGGATGGAAGAACATACATAGATTTATGGGGGCGGTTTGTCTTCAGAAACTTAGTCTGGCAAGACAAGGTATTTTAGGGTATGTTGATATTGATATCTTAACTTAGGGACAGGGCATGGGTGTATTAAATTAAGGTGTATTCATGTTCATCATCATGTAGGTAGAGTCTGGCGGGTAAGAGGTGTAGGACACGAGGGGTAGTGGATACGCGAGGTGGGGGAAGGGTCAGTGGTTAGAAGCGATAGGCAGGTGTGGTTTGGAGCTGCTTAGCTCTGCGGGCTTCGGCCTGTCTGAACTGGTTGGCTTGGTGCCTTCTCTCCTTCTTTCTTCTCTCACGCTGATCTATGGGGCGTCTGCTCTCACCTGGTCCTTTCGTTCTGTGGGCCTTTCCTTCGGGTGTTTCTGTTCCCGTTTCTTTGTTGTTCTCGCTCGTGGCTTCCGTGGTGGGCTTCTCGTTCTGGGGCATTTTAGGTGCTATTAGATTACTCAATGTAAATACATTTTTCCTCCCTCTACGCAAATTTGCTAGAGTCCGTTGCGATCAGAGAGTGTGCCCCGATCACAGGATTAACTGCATGTGTTTATCCTTTTTTAGAAATTTAGGATTAAAGTTGCTTCCAACTTCCTTTTCTCTACATCTGGTTAGGGCACTCTCTCTGTGATGCGCTTGTTACTACTTGTATTCCGGACGTTAGTCATTAGTACTGTGATCAGTAGCGCCCATTTTGGGCTAAGAAAAGGGGGGGGGATATGTGGATCCCAGTACATGATAAGAACCCCCCCCCCCGCAGGACTACAAGGTCATACAGGGCAAGCTAGGCGCTGCTTCCGCCGGGCCTAGCCCAAGTATATGTTTACGAGCTATGAAGCTCGAATTTTTGTTTAGTTATTAATTAAAAGTTATTTAATAAAAAAAAATGAACGCTTAGTTATTTTACTTTTTGTGAAAGCTTAGTTAAAGCTTATTTTACAAATAGTATACATTTTTTACGCTATTTTAGCGAGTACAAAATGTCAATTGTACATGTACAATTAAGGTTTCTATGCTAGTTTCACTAGAAAGAACAGTGATGTGATTGGTCGAAGTGACTCAATGGGTGGACCGGAGAAACAAGCTGGGATAAGCCCAGGTTTCTGGTCAATGTGATTAGGAGTTTTTAATTAGCTCTAGGTATCGCAAATTACAACAAACACCTCATGTAAGAGGACCTCATGTAAGAGGACTATATTATAGGTTTGATTCCCAAAGGGAAGTAGAGAAAACCTAATATTTAGCAGGGGCCCCGGAATCATTGACGATGTTGCCTATTAATATAATAGTCTCCATTCAACATCCATGTCAGTCGTTTGAATCAACCGCCGCGAGGAAGAATAAGAGTCATCTTCATAAGTGCAACGCTATTTCTCTTATGGAATCGTCACAGATCGGGTACCCACTACGAAAAAACTTCATAAAAAATAAGAGAACCAAAAAAAGGGAAAAGAATTCCCATCTTAACACTGTTAATCACAAGCTTCCCACATTCGGTGGATTTTCTTGCGTTGTGGCTTCTTGCCGCCTCTCGCCAAGCGCAACAATTCGGTCTTCAATGATATATCAAGATAACTCAAAAATATCAACGAATGGGAAGGGGATGGCTGGGAGGGACGTCTTCGTCAATGATTCCGGGGCCCCTACTAAATATTAGGTTTTCTCTACTTCCCTTTGGGAATCAAACCTATAATTTAATAGTGGCCCCTCCATCATTGACGATGTTGCCTGAATTCTAAGACTGGAGGGGGACATTCGTAGTATTAAAAAAGTCCTCATAACCGTATGGTTAAGTCAAGAAACCTCATAACAGGAAAAGCTATTTGTATATGTAGTTGTGCTTACAACATAGTTAAAAATTATTGAAAGAGTGAGAGCAGTGCGTTGCTTCAAAGAAGCCTGCTCCAACAACAGCGTCCTCCTTCTTGAGGTGTTTGTTGTATTGGGTGAGAGTTCACAGCTTAACTCTTCATTCCCTTGGGCCGGAACCTTATGCTGAGCTCAGCTCGGTTTCCGGCGTAGTCATATTGACAATTATCAAGCCTACTGAAACTAGTGTAGCTAGCCAGGAACATACCTGAAAATAATATACACTGTAGGGCAAATAATTCTTTATTATTCATAAACACAACCTAAGTTGGGTAGTTTAGAATGGAAATATTTACAGAGTCCCTTCGGACCTATTGTAATCTAGTGCAACTAGTTTTGAAAACATGAAACTTTCTTTTATTAATCATCATAAAACCTAAGTTTAAATTAAGCAGTTTCTCAATCGAGCAAACTGAGTTTTTATCTCAATTTTGGGCATAGCCTGGTGTAAACAGCATCCAGGTTTGACCCATAAACTTAAACATCTTGAGTTTAATTTAAGCAATCAAGCAACCTGAGCTTCTAAGCTCATAACTCATTTTGGGCACAGCCTGGCGTAAACCGCATCCAGGCTTGTCCCTAAACCTATTTGTAATCCTGTATCAGGGGGAGTTCTACTCTCGTACTGGGATCCACATATCCCCCCCCCCTTTTTCTTTAAAGCCTTTCCGGGCGTAACTATCACAGTACATAACACGAGGAATACAAGAACAACAAAAGTAGTGTGTCCGCGGGCATACTTTGAACTTTTTTTTTTTTTTTTTTTAAATGGTTTGTAGAAAAAACATGGGGAAGTAACTTTTGCCATGACAAGCTGTCTTAATGGCCCTTCCTTCGTTTAGTAGCGAGCCCCGCTTTCTCAACGAGGATCAGCGAGTAACTGAGTTAGGCGACTAGGACCTATAGTCCTTTGTAGCCTTTATAATCCTGATTAGGCGGGTAACTAGGCATACACTCGGGGAACCGGAGCCGGAGGCCCTGACAGGCTCCCGCCGTGATCCCCGCCTTTATCAGAGTGCCTTAACCGGCACATGGACCTGGTGGAAGGTTGAACTTATATCTAAAACATGATTTAGCCTACTCGGCATCTGGACATTATGGTGAAGGCTGGGAGTGTTTCCAGGGGCGAAGAAAACACGAGTAAGGGAGGTAAGGAAACTACAAATAAAGGTAAGTGTAAGCTTATCAATGTTGTTGGAAACTCTATGGTTAGGTATTTAGGTGACAATCTCTCCACCAAAGTTAGGAAGCTGGAGTGTCTCCCCGGGGCAGGTATAGGTAGAGTTTGTGAGAGATTGGAGGACGTCATTGACGACTTTGGAGATAAACCCATAGCCGTGCTTAGTGCAGGTAGCAATGACGTGGGAAAGCTTACCAGTGTTGAACTGCGTAAGTTGTATAGGGTAGCCTTAGATAAGATTAGGATGAAGGGTGGGATTCCCATTGCTTGCTCTATCTTGCCAAGAAGAGGTGTCAGACGTGAATGGTTGTCCAGAGCAATTGGTTTTAATTGCTGACTGGCAAAGCTGTGCAAAGAGTTGTCATTACCATTCATAGACAACTGGAGCCTCTACTATGGTAACGATAGCTTGTACGCAAGGGACGGGGTGCATTTAAGTAGGAAAGGGATAGGGATGCTAGGAAAGTTAGTTGATAGAGCAGTTGAGGTGGGGTTTTAAATTCGAAATGCCCCATCAAAAGAAAACAAAATAAATTAGGTGATAGAAAAAATAGTCAGGAAAGGAAATTAGATGTTATTAATAACAGTGAAACAATAGGTGACAATGAATTAATAGAAGTTAGTCATATAAATAGTGGTACAATATCTACCTTAGTACAAGATAATAACAACAGTCAAATAGATACTAATAGAAGAAAAGAAGGTCCACCAGACACCAGTAAAAGAAATACATTGAGATTATATTACAGAAACTGTAGGAGTTTATGTAATAAAATGGACGAACTTAGAGCACTTGTTAGCAATGAAAATATAGACATAATAGCGCTTACTGAAACATGGATTAATACAGAATCCAAGCATTTTTTAGCAGAATTTGATATACCAGGATATAGTTTGTTTAAATATGACCGAACAAGTAGGAGGGGCGGCGATATAGCAGTGTTTGTCAGAAGTTCATTAAAATGCTGTACTAAATCAGGTATTAGGCTAAATAATTATAACGAAAGTGTTTGGGTAGAGGTTAGCGAAGGTAGCGAGACCATAGTTATTGGAGTAATTTATAGACCACCAAATATGAGTAGAAATGAAGGTAAATCTTTATGGCAGGAAGTGAAAATAACATCAATGTTTAGCAATGTGTGCATTATGGGGGATTTTAATTTTCTGAAGATAGATTGGCAGCATCAGATCGGCGACTCAGATTCTGAGGAGTTTATTGAGGCGGTACAAGATAGTTTTTTTATTTCAATTCATTGACTCGCCGACTAGAGGTAATAATATCCTTGATTTAGTTCTCAGTAATAATGAACATATGATAAATAATGTTGAGATAGGGGACCAACTAGGAAATAGTGATCATAAATCTATTTATTTTAATATACAATGGACAGGAAATGCTAAAGAGAATCCGTCACTTATCCCAGATTTCAGAAAAGCCGATTATGGTGGGATAAGAAGAGCCTTAAGGGTGGACCCTATTGTTAATCAATTAAGTCAGGATAAGCCAGAGTTAAGCTTGACAGCTACATATGAACAGTTTATTTCTTCACTTCACAATGAGCAAAATAAATATATCCCCAAAAGAAGATTTAGATCGATACAGAACCAACCAAAATGGATGAATAATAAACTAATAGATCTTATAGGAAAAAGAAAGGAATATATAGAAAAATTAAGAAAGGCGAAACTCACCTACTTATTTACTATCAGACTCTATCAAGACAGGTCAAAAAGGAAATTAGGACAGCAAAAAGAAATTATGAAATAAGGATAGCCAACAACTCAAAAAATAACCCTAAAGCCTTTTACCAACTATATAAATCTAAAGTTAGAAATGTAATAGGCCCCCTTAAAACTTTGATAGGAGAAATGACAGAAAATGATTTAGAAATGTGCAGTACATTAAATAGTCAGTTTCTATCCGTTTTCACTAATGAAAATTTGGCACAGATTCCAGAAGTCAGTAAGGTATATAGCGATAGTATAGAAAATAGGTTAAGTACGGTTACTATAAGTAGAAATTATGTGCTTAAGGAAATTGACAGACTGAAGCCTCAGAAATCACCTGGTCCTGATGAGGTATATGCTAGAGTATTAAAAGAATGCAGAGATGAGTTAAGTTACCCATTAACATTTCTTTTTAACAAGTCATTAGAAACAGGTATAGTTCCAGAAGCTTGGAAGCTTGCAAATGTAGTTCCGATCTTCAAAAAAGGTGATAAATCCATAGCATCAAATTATCGTCCCATTAGTCTCACTTCAATCATAGGAAAGCTACTAGTCAATTATTGCTAAGAAAATGAGAAACCACTTAGAAACATTTAACTTAATCAATTCTTCTCAGCATGGATTCACTCAGGGACGTTCTTGCCTTACTAATTTGCTTAGCTTTTTCTCAGAGGTATATGAAGCAGTAGATAATGACAAATCATATGATATTATATATTTAGATTTCAGTAAAGCTTTCGACAGAGTCCCTCATGAGAGATTGATGAGAAAGGTTGAGGCGCATGGAATAGGTGGAGCGTTGTTAGGATGGATTAGGTCATGGCTAATTGGTAGGAAGCAGAGAGTCAGCATAAATGGTACTAAGTCAGAGTGGGGATCAGTCAAGAGTGGTCTCCCCCAGGGATCTGTATTGGGTCCTCTGTTATTTATCATATACATAAATGACCTTGATTTAGGTATAACTAGTAGGATAAGTAAATTCGCAGACGATACCAAAATAGGGAGACCAATAGATTCAGATAGCGACATAGAGTGCCTCCAAAGGATTCTAGATACCTTACACGAATGGTCAGTAAAGTGGCAGATGAATTTTAACATTGACAAATGCAAGGTATTAAAGATAGGGAAGACGAATACTAATGCAAAATATAAACTAGCTAATGCTGAATTAGAAAACTCAGACTGCGAGAAAGATTTGGGTGTGTTTGTTAGCAACAATTTGAAACCTAGAAAACAGTGTATAAGCGTACGTAACAGGGCAAACGTACGTTTGTCCCCACGTTTTGTGGAGAGATTGTAGGCACCAATCGATCAGGGCTAGACCCAGGTGAGGTTATAGGCATGTGATAAAGAGTCGCTGGAACTCCTGTTTCACTTGCTTGGCCTCTCTTACTGATTTTCTTTGTGCCTCATTTACACTGAGAGCAATCCAGCTAGCTCTCTCAAACACCTCCTCCTCCTATCCACTTCACTACACTAAACATGCACACCACACTTCATTCTTCCACACCAAAATTAAAAAAAAAAAAAAAATTATGAATTGTAGCCCAGCCTCGGAGTCCCCAGGGGGGGGGACCATAAATGCCCCCTCACCCGACCGACCATCCCCTGACGACCCCACACAATTACCTGGACCTCGGCCTGTTACTCTTTCTATTAATTTCTGCAACATTCGCGGACTTTCCTCTAACTTTCACTCTGTTGAGCACCATCTCTCCTCCTACAAACCTGATCTTCTCTTCCTCACCGAAACTCAGGTGTCTGTAGCAACATCCAGCAACCCCTTCTCTGTATCCTCCTACTTTCTCTATCCTAGTTTCAAAGCCAAAGGCGGATGTTGTGCATATGTGCACAACAAACTCACTTGCTCTCGTGTTCCCGATTTCGACTCCTCTGAATTCTCAACTTTATGGCTCAAACTTTCCTGTCATTCTCTTACTAAATATTTCTGTGCTGTCTATCTTTCCCCTAACTCTACCAACTTTCCCAAATTCTTTGACTATCTAAACTCTACAGTGGAACACATTCTATCCATTTCTCCTTTCTCAGAAATCTCCATCTTAGGAGATTTCAACGTTCACCACCGCCATTGGCTCTCCTCTCACACTACTGATCCACCTGGTGAACAAGCCTACGTCTTTTCTATCCTAAATGACCTAGAGCAGTTAGTTCAGCAACCCACCCGTATCCCGGATCGCATCGGAGATCGGCCCAACATTCTTGACCTGTTTCTAACTTCTAACCCTTCTTCTTATACTGTCGATCTTTTCTCTCCTTTGGGCTCCTCCGACCATAAACTTATCTCTGTCACCTGTCCTATCTCTCCAGTACAGCCACCCGATCCTCCTAGCCGGCGGCGCTTGTGGCACTTTGGCGCTGCCGACTGGGAGGCTCTTCGGCAGTACTTCTTTGATTTCCCATGGAATGATTTCTGCTTCCATGGCCGAGAACCCTCGGAGAGTGCTGAACGCATTACCGAGGTAATCCTATCGGGCATGGAAGCATACATTCCATTCTCTTTCTCTCAGACTAATGCTAAAAAATCTTGGTTTACTCACGCCTGTTCTACTGCTGTCCGCAATAAGGAGGAAGCATTCAAACGGTACCGACGCCTTAAAACTCAAGACTCTCATTCTTCATATGTTTCTGCCCGGAATCAAGCCAAATCTGTTCTTCGACTTGCCAAACACTCTTTCATCAATAATAAATGCACTGAACTATCCAACTCTAGCTCTTCCCAAGCTTTCTGGCATCTAGCCAAAAACCTCTCCAACAATTTCTCTTCCTCGTCTTTCCCTCCCCTTTCCCACTCTGATGGCACAACCATCACTTCTTCCTCTGACAAAGCTGAACTCTTCGCTCAAACTTTTGCTAGAAACTCCACCTTGGATGATTCCGGTGCTATTCCTCCCTCTCCGCCCTCCTCTCTCTTACTTATGCCTAATATCCTAATCTCTTCTAAAGATGTACTTTCTACCCTCTCTGGGCTTAACACTAATAAGGCGTACGGTCCGGACTGTGTTCCTCCTGTTGTTCTCAAAAACTGTGCTTCCGTGCTGACTCCCTGCCTAGGCAAACTCTTTCGTCTCTGTCTATCCTCTAACGTCTTCCCTTCATGCTGGAAGTTTGCTCACATTCAACCTGTCCCAAAGAAGGGTGACCGCTCTCAACCCTCCAACTATCGTCCAATTGCTCTTATCTCTTGTCTTTCTAAAGTTTTTGAAACTATTCTTGCTTCCAAATTTCTTAAGCATTTCTCTTCTCATAATCTGCTCTCAGATCGCCAGTATGGCTTCCTTAAGGGTCGCTCTACTGGTGATCTTCTTTCATATCTTACTAACTCTTGGTCATCCTCCTTTCGGGACTTCGGTGAGACTTTTTCTATTGCACTAGACATATCGAAAGCCTTCGATAGAGTCTGGCATAAATCTTTAATTTCTAAACTACCCTCCTTCGGTTTCTATCCCTCCATCTGTGCCTTTGTCTCTAATTTCCTTTCCGGCCGTTCCATAGCCGCGGTTGTGGACGGCCATTGTTCACTTCCTCACTCTATAAACTCCGGTGTTCCTCAGGGCTCTGTCCTATCTCCTATTCTCTTTCTAATTTTTATAAATGATCTCCTTAACTGTACCTTAATTCCCATCCATTCATACGCAGACGACTCAACCTTGCACTACTCCATTAGTTTTTCAGAACGCCCCAGCCAGCAATCCCTCAACGACAAACGTAATGAAGCCATAGAACTCTTAAATTCTGATCTAAATACTATTTCCAATTGGGGCAGAGAAAACCTTGTTAACTTTAATGCTTCCAAAACCCAATTTCTCCATCTATCTACCCGTCAGGATCTCCCAGCGGACTATCCCTTATTCTTCAACAATACAAAAATCAACCCTTCATCTTCTCTCAATATTCTTGGTGTCTCTTTTTCTTCTGCTCTCATTTGGAAGGACCATATTACCAGTCTTGCTAAGGCAGCCTCCCAGAAGCTGGGTGTGCTCAACCGCCTTAGGGGGTTCTTTTCCCCTGTGCAGCTTCTTGCTCTGTACAGGGGCATAGTGCGCCCTTGTATTGAGTATTGTTCACATGTGTGGGGAGGTTCCTCTCACACTGCTCTCCTAGACAAAGTTGAAAGGAAGGCCTTTCGTATCATTAACTCCCGTCCACTCACCAACTCTCTGCAATCTCTCTCTCTCCGCCGCAATGTTGCATCTCTCTCGCTATTCTATCGCTACTATAATAATCAGTGTTCCTCAGAGCTATCCCAGTGCATACCACCTCCTTTACGTAGGGCACGTGGTACCCGTCTTGCAACTCAATCCCACCCCTACTCTGTGCAACTCTCCAACCCAAGAGTGAAACGTTACTCTCAAACTTTCTTCTACTCAACAGCTGAGCTCTGGAACTCTCTCCCAGAATCAGTCTTTCCCTCTTCCTATGACTTAAATTGCTTCAAACTCTGTGTGTCCAGGCATTTTGGCTCGAACGTCCCTTGATTTTGGCCCTGTCACTCTTTCAACTATGGGGGAGGCACTCGCTATAGGCAGTTATGCCTTTTGCCTCCCTCAATCACATAGAAAAAAAAAAAAAAAAAAAAAAAAAAAAAGGATTCTGGGGTTCGTCTCAAGGAGTGTGAGTAACAGAACTGCCGATGTTATCTTGAAACTTTACTTGTCATTAGTGAGACCTCATATGGATTATGCTATCCAATTTTGGTGTCCTTATTACAGAATGGATATAGATTCCTTGGAGAGAGTACAGCGAAGAATGACAAAAATGATTCATAATATTAGAAATCTACCATATGAAGAAAGGTTGAACAAATTAGGCTTACATTCGTTAGAAAGACGCAGAGTTAGAGGGGATATGATAGAAGTGTTCAAGTGGTTCAGTGGGGTAAATAAAGGAGACATGAAAAATGTACTGAAGCTCAGTGATAGCGAAAGAACTCGAACAAATGGTTATAAATTAGATAAATTTCGTTTCAGAAAAGATATAGGCAAATATTGGTTTAGTAACAGAGTTGTAGATGGGTGGAATAGGCTACCAAGTGATATAGTGGGATCAAGAACGATAGGGAGCTTTAAGATAAAATTAGATAGGCATATGGACGAGATGGGTTGGGTGTGAGGGGGATCTACCAGGTGTGGGCCAATCGGCGCTCAGCAGACCTCCGTTATCTTGTGTTAATCTCTGACCGTTTTGGTGGGCTCAGTACTCAAGGTGTTAGTGAGTTGGGCCTATAATTGGGCCTTGTAATTGGGGTTGGGTGTGACAGGGATCTGCCTTGTATGGGCCGATCGGCTTTTTGCAGACTCCCATTTTCTTATGTTCTTATGTTCTTTTGAAAACCTACTAAATCGTATATCCCAACCGGCACCTAGACCTTATGGTGAAGGTTGATCTTAACCCTAAAACATCATATTCACCTGGGGCCAGAGAAGTCTCAGGGACAGCGCGGCTAGTCACGTAAGCGAGTAATGATCTGGCTAAATGCAGGGTATTGGACGGCGGGTCCTGAGGGTTTTGAACGTGAAAAAGGATGGGGTATAGAGAACAAAAATGGTCTCGTGACTAACCGGGCCGAAAAAAGGGTCGGTGAGTTCTGATCATCAGCCGCCGGGATTGCAGGTACCACTGCGTCCGTAAGATCAGTGTGGAATGCCAACAGCAAATGAGTGTGGATTTGATTCTATATGACAGATAAACTAGACCAGTGTCCTGAAGGGCTCCGTTTGCTGGAACCTCCAACTAGGTTAAAATAAGAGACCCCGGCCGGTAGTTTTGACAATTTTGACGTGCCGCTGAGCCGACTCTGACCCTAGGAAACATCTTCCGCTAGGTTAAGTATAGAGAGACGGACCCCAGTCCATAGACAAAAGGACCCGCCGGGGTGATCGCCTATCCCCAAGAGCGGGGTGCGATTTGTAAAGTGACCGCCGGCAGTGAGCCTAGGACTCGCATGGCTAAGGAAAAAATTATGTGTTACACCTTAGTGATCGTATCAAGGGGGACCTGTTAGGGGACCGATATGTCATAGCATGGGTGAGAACTTTTCACCCCGATAATGAAGAGTCAGTACATTCATTGAAAGGAGGCAAGCTGGCGGAACGGGTGCCTCCGGCTATCATTTGTTCAATGAAAAGTGATATATATATACTCCAGATGCAGTTCCGCTGGGGTTGTTTAATAGTTTGTTTGCAGAACCGACCCTATATGGCGGCCGTAGTCCACGTCCTGTATAATGAGTCAGTCGCCTTATCCCTTATGCAGAGGGAGGTTATCAGTCTGTTATGCATGCCATGTGAGGGAAAGTCGCTTGACTTTTTGGGCGGGCGTGCTTATGTGTGGACCGGTTCTGGTCAGTTGGACCGAAGTTATTAGGGGGGGGGGGGCACTGCCCCCTCCCAGGAGAACTTAACACTTGGTTGAACCTCAAAAAACCCTATTGCATGGGTTAGCATGGCCGAGGGAGGGAGGAAGACTCAGGGAGGACTGGAGTATCCTGGATAATAGTTTATGTGATTTTTAACCATCAGAGCCAGAGGTGAATCCATCCGCCTGCCGCCAGGGAGAGCTAACGGTGTTGCTTGTTCTTCAAGCGCAACATTACCCGAACATCACGTTCCGTCTGCTCATCTATTACTCTCGCAGTTAAGACAGGGGAGAACAATATTCTGTAGTAAGCATTCATAGGTAGTCTGAGCCATACCGAGTCTGAGGAGCTGACGTGACCGGACTGCCGCAAACAGGGCTGTTCGGATTTCCGTGAGAGTTCTAGCCGGGGCTGGGAGTAGGTACTGTTGGAAAACTTTAACTAATTCCTGGGTTCGTAGAGAGGGATTCGGCAAAGGTTGAGCAATAGCTTGGGCCATGTCTCTCGTTAACAAGAAGCTAATAAAGGCTCTGTGGGCCTTATCTCTGACCAAAAATTTGCATTGAAGTTCAATAGGTTCAGGAGTAATGAGTGGCAGGGGAAAATCCGCCGCCGTCAATTGAGGGGGTATGAGAAACTTAAAAACAGAGAACGGAACTCCGCCCGGTCGTTGTGCTAGCCAGTCAAACTCGGTAATGGGGGGAGGGTGAACTGGTGACAAGGCATTGGATGTAACATCTATAGCAAATTGTTGCAGTTCCTGCTCCCACGTTGTCCACGGCCCATCGCCCACCTCACTCAGATTCAACTCCCTTTGGTCTCTATGAGGACCACATCTATGAAACTTATGAGAAGGCTCCTGCCGAGTAGGCAGAGGACGACAGCCAGTAGGGCCACATCACTTATTACAATCAGGGCAAATGGGAGTGGCTGGTTGAGAAGGATCCTGGACCGGGGAATCCGCCGGAAAAGGAACCAGATGACATGGGTCATACACAAAATATTGAAAATTTTCCGGGTCAGGTTTAGCATATATAGGAACCTTTAAGACTGTACCATTAGCGTCTTTTGCCCGAAAGACCTGTTTACGGTTTACTTCAATAGCCCACTCCACCGGCACCGGGACTTCCCCTTGTATTGATTTATGCCCCTTACCCTGTGTTACTGCCGTAACCGGAAGCCAGAGCCTGCCTGGCGCTTTAACTATTTGAGACTTTAACGGGACACCCGGCTGGGCCAGTGGGGCCCCGGGGCGAGAACTGGGGGCAGAAGAGGGACCCGGCAAGTTACTTGCCATATGGTGTCTGTCTATTGGGGGTGATAAGCAAAGTTGGGTATCATCAGAACTAGTCAAACTTAGGTGCTCTTGGCTATGACTTGACTCAGAGTCCAGCCTAATCCAGGGTTGTCTAAGGCCAGGAGGCACAATTACCCAAGGTTCCGCCGGAAGTTCCTGTTCGGGTCGACCGGCGGAAGGGGGAGTTATATTGTGGGACTTGAACCCACCCATGAACTCCAGGTCTCCTAAGCCTAGGAGTTGCGTCGAGGGCCGGCCTAATTGGTCTGACAACGAACTTTGGGAAACTGTTACAGCCTGCGGTTGCAACTCTTGCCCCGCAGGTCGAGGACGAATTAGTTCGTTTAATGGTGGGCCCGTGGGCTGCGGGTAGTCAATTGGACGGGACGTTGCAGGCACGGCGGAGGGGACTGCTAGAGAGGGAATGCCGACATTAACCTGAGAGGGGGACCTAGCTACATTGTGAAGTGGTCCCTGTGCCGGAGGAGGGGTTTGACCCTGATTAATGGCACACTGGTTTATTACTTGTCGTGACAATTCATTTAGTTGTACAGATGTCAACTGTGTCGGAGGCCTATCATGTTGGTCTGCTTGTATCAGAGTGGCAGCCCGTGTGATAGGTGCCACTTGTGTCTTATTAGTGGTCATCAGCGACATACTGCTACTAGCCATAGCCGGGTGGGACGCACCGCAAGCCGGTGACTTCTGGTCACGTGGCTGGGGTGTTAATGAGTTGTTTGCATTCTGCGAACCTATATCTTTGAGTGCGGCTGTTAAGCAGGGCTGGTCCTTAGAAGGAGCCAGGGTTGTCGCGTGAGACCTGATGGTCGTAACCGCGTCTGATGTATGTACACCCGGAGACTGAGTAGGGGTATGAGCCCTGACTTGGTGAGCCTGTTTATGTGACAAAATTAACTGAGAACCTTGAATCCTAACGTGTACAGATTGTCTTAGTCTAGTGGCAAGGTGAGGTGGGTCGGCGTCCGGCTCAGGGAGACCGGGACTAACCCCCTGCGTCTCTGAGGAGGTCGCCGGACCCACTTCCGGTGATCCCGTGGGATTCACTTTTACAGAACTGGGAGTTTCATTAGCCAGTAGCACACGTCGTGGTGGGCTTGAGAGCCGTCGGATCTTGTCAGGCAGGTATTCCGTACTGTCCATGCGCCTCAGGTTGCCTGCCGGGGGAGCCGGTTGGGTAAGGTGGGGGCGGTCCGGTGATATCAAGCGGCTTCTCTTTGTTGGGGGAGAGGAGCTCTGATCGGATGTCATGGAGGACGTAGGGGACCCAATGGTCAACAAGGGTATGGGGGAGTTCTGTGACTGGTGAGCTATATGATTATCAAAAGAGTAAAGCTGAACAACCCTTAAAAGTTCCAGATTATCACATGATAGTTCTTTGTTTGCTACTTGAAAAGCATAGGTTTTAAATTTAGTCCTTACTTCAATGAGCGTGAGTAAAAATGACAAATCTTGGCCCGCCAGCCATTCTTCAAACAAATCGGAACAAACTGGACACGTACGAGATGCCCATACGAAAGAGGTTTTGTTTAAGCACTGAACACACCTGATACATTTGTTATGGGCCGGGATTGGAAGCAAAAGACACGAGGGGGTCGAGCACACTGTAAATAAGGGCATGATGCAGAAGCTCCTCTCCCCGGTGGGAATGGCGCGGTATCGGGCTGTCCTGGGTATCCACCTGGAAGAAAAATTTCCAGGAATCAATGCTCATAAGGACAAAAAGGGAGAGTCTCACTTATCCTAACCTCCCGGCGTAATAAGAATAGGAGGCCACAGCCTCCCCTTTCTTAGCACTCCTAAGAGGGCGTGAAGATCCTCCTCCCATGCCCTTGGGTAACATGAGGAGGGGATACTGTCAACTGAGGGCCCCTGCGACGGCGTATGCCGTAGCGCAGGGAGTCCTTTAACGGCGGACCGCTGTGTGCTCTGTAAAACACAAGCAGTCCCTGATTAGTTTACCTACTGAGCCGCCGGCAAGGCGAGATAAATTTCATTTTTTAAGATAAGCGTGCTAATCGATGGACACACGTGCGGTGTCCGCCGGGGTCTTATACCCGCTATACCGCCGGCACGGTGGGGTAAACGACCGTAATATTCCCCCTTCAATAACTGACCAGGCCGGGGAGGGGGCCCCTGACGGTGGGTAATCGTAAACGAAAAACATGACCCGCCGGAGGACTCGTAACTCTCGTAAACGCCGGGAGGCGGGGCCAAGGTCCGAGGGGTTGAAAAGCACTACCAGATCTACAATGATGTCCACCAGATTCCGGAGGAACCAGGGACCAGGGGTTAGTAGCGATGCCACACCCACTGACGCAAAGCCCCGGCGAGGAAGATCTGAGCTCGTGAACACGCCGGAACGGTGGGCCGACCAATGGTTAAAACCGCAGGCCGCCGAGCCCAGCAAAGTGAGGGGGGGGGGGAAACCCGAGCAAGGCACTGCTGAGAGGAAACACACCCGAACGCACTCACTCCCACGCTAGGAACGCGGTGCCGGACTCCCGGCAAGTGGCACACTAACCACCGGGAGACCAACAATTCATGGGAGACATGATAATGATAAAAAACAATCATAGTAATAATAACACACCCCAAGAACTAGATAACCTATCGGCTTATCTGGGAAAAAAGCACAGACCACACGAAGAAATCAGAACCTTGCCACGAGGCGAAGAGAAAAAAAACCCACGAGGGGCCTCTCCTCAGGCTCCAAAGCCGGAGGACGCCCCAACCACGTGGGGCGACCATAACCCTGGCGCGTTTGCAACAAAGACAGGATCCGTAGACCCTCAAGCCGTCCCTAGGAACAGCAAGAAACTTAAAGGAAAGCCTCCTAAATAAGTCAAAAAGCAAAAAACTAAGGCGCCTAGCAACAATGAAAAAACACCACGAGGGGTGGCAAAAATTGAACACAAGGAGAAGCGCCTATCGTACCCTAATTTTAACACTTCCTGCGGGCCAAATATAACACAACCCGTGCTAGCTAGTCTAAACCCTGCTCACTATCTCCCAAATATATACAAATGAGCAAAGACTCACTAGAGGAGAGCGAGCGTCGAATGAAGCCGGAGCGTGGGGGCACTGGTGTTGACGTTAGGCTCACGAGGAAGAGAAGACCGAATCGTTGCGCTTGGCGAGAGGCGGAAAGAATCCATAACGCAAGAAAATCCACCGAATGTGGGAAGCTTGTGATTAACAGTGTTAAGATGGGAATTCTTTTCCCTTTTTTGGTTCTCTTATTTTTTACGAAGTTTTTTCGTAGTGGGTACCCGATCTGTGACGATTCCATAAGAGAAATAGCGTTGCACTTATGAAGATGACTCTTATTCTTCCTCGCGGCGGTTGATCCAAACGACTGACGTGGATGTTGAATGGAGACTATTATATTAATAGGCAACATCGTCAATGATGGAGGGGCCACTATTAAATGTATGTTGTTCGAGCAGGCTTCTTTGAAGCAACGCACTGCTCACACTCTTTCATATTTTATATTTTATATATCGTTTGCAAACAATAAAATACCTTATTCTGTTATATGGATTCTTGACTTTAACCTACGGTTACAGAGGTTACGATATTTTGCGAATGTCCCCCTCCAGTCTTGGAATTCAGGCAACATCGTCAATGATGAAGGGGCCACTATTAAATTATAGGTTTGATTCCCGAAGGGAAGTAGAGAAAACCTAATATTTAGTAGGGGCCCCGGAATCATTGACGATGAAGGCCCTCCCAGCCATCCCCTCCCCATTCGCTTGATATTTTGAGTTTTTTTTATCTTGGTATATCAGTGAATTAAGGACGAATTGTGCGCTTGGCGAGAGGCGGTAAGAAGCCACAACACGAGAAAATCCACCGAATGTGGGAAGCTTGTTGATAACAGTATTTAAGTGTTAAATTTTTCCCTTTTATTCTCTTATTTTTTACGAGTTTTTTCGTAGTGGGTACCCGATCTGTGACGACACCATAAGAGAAGTAGCGACGTTGCACTTATGAAGATGACTCTTTTTCTTCCCCGCGGCGGTTGGTTCAAACGGCTGACGCGGGTGTTGAATGGAGACTATTATACTAATAGGCAACATCGTCAATGATTCCGGGGCCCCTACTAAATATTAGGTTTTCTCTACTTCCCTTCGGGAATCAAACCTATAATATCTACCTTTTTACCTTGCCAGGTCGGTGGATGGAGTAGGGGACAGATAGGCATCTGGTAGCTGGTATCTTGTGGTGTTTAATTCCCTGTGGCTTGGACTGTCTGGGCTGGGGGTTTGTGTCCCTGTTGCTTATGAGGGTTAGGGGGAGAATTCTGTCTTCTCGTTTCTTGCTTTTGTTTCCCTGGACTTTGGAATTGTTGATGGTGATGAGTATGTCCCCTTCTGATGTTTCAGGATTTGTCATATCGATGGTAGCAACTCGTGTTCCGGTTTTGCAGGGTATATCATTGTTGGTTGTGCCCTTGATGAGTTGAGGGCTGGGGGTTGTGTCCTTTTTAACTCTGGGGTGAGGTGATATAGGCCTAGTGATATTGTCTTCTGGTTTGGTCTGGGGCTGCTTATGTGTTTTACAGGCTGGAGGTAGATGGAGCTAGTGGACAGTGGTTGCAAGTTTGTAGGTTTGGAATGTTGCAGAAGTGTAATCGGCGAGAGACTGATCACATGATGTGCACTGTCCTGTGAGGTATAGGCCTATAATTGTTTGCCCTGGAATCGTTTTCTTTGATGCGGGGAGGTGTGGTAGGGATGAGAGAAAACGGCTTGGTGGTGGTTAATGTTTGGGTAACATTCTCTGTTATTGGTAGAGGTAGATTGCTTGCTTTTTTGTAGATGTTTAGGTGACAATCACCACGGTCGATCTGGGGATCCGCCGCTAATGAGCTCGTCCTGGAATTGTTACGACTCTGAATCTTACGATTCTTTACAGGACTGACCATGCCATTTTTATCGGCACTAGCTAAGAGTGTTGAGAGGGGAGAACGGGTGTTGGAGAGAGAGGAAGGTGTTGGAGTGGCTTTGTTATGTGTGTTTAGTCTGTATACGTCGTCAGGATGTCCCCTGACTGGGTGCAAGCATGTGAAACATGCTAGGACGTACTACCACACCCACTAAATGTCCGCCGTGGCAGGGATTCGATCCCGGGTCTTTTAGATTCACACGCGAGCGTGCTCACCACTTGACCACCACAGCTCTAAGTGTTGGCTGTGGTGGTGGTGGTGAAGGTAAAGGTGGAGGTCTCGGTATGGTGGCTGTGGTGGTGGTGAGCTTTCCCATTATTTCAATGTTGGCTGTGGTGGTAGTGTTGGTGATGGTGGTGGAGGTAGGGGTGGGGATCTCGGTATGTTAATTGGCTGTGGTGGTGAGAATGCTTTTTTGTTATTTCACTACTATTGGGTGTAAGAGAAAGAGCAGCAGACCACGTTTTATTTTCCCTCATTGGAAGACCAATGTTGATACTGAATCTTTTGCCCTTCATGTTTTCCAAGTGATTTTTTTTTGCTATGCTAATAAGTGCTCCCTAAATAAAGCTGTAGGCTATTACAAACCACATTCAGAAATTATATTATGTTTTCTATTGATTCCTTATATGTATTTGCATGAAATCCGATATTCCAGTCTCGAAGAACTCACCTTGATCAATCGTTAATCCTGCATAAAATCAGGGCATAACAGGCCTTATTGGGCTATCGTTAGTTGGAATTATGCAAAGCTGGTAGCCTACATGTCATATTTGTAACATATTATGTGGTACCAACATTGTAAAATGCTAACTGAATAAATATTATTATTATTAAACGTCAACGTAAACAAGTAGCTTGACTTTCTGTGTGGCATCTCCGAGAGAGAGACAGTGAATTCGGTTGGTGTGTGGGGGATGGGCCCCCCCCCCCCCCCCCCCGGGGGGCAGAAATATAAAAAATAAAATACTGTATCAAAATATGTTTTATTTCAGTAGACGTAGGCAATTATATTGTCGTCTTTTGTTTTATATATATTTTTAAGTGTTTGAATACCGTACAGTAATAATTCAGATAATAAAGTTACTTATATTTGAATGCATATGCATTGTTTACTTTGATTTCTGAGGGAAGAGTCGGACCTGTTCCTTTGTGTATTGCAGTTTACACAATATTTGGTGAGTTTTTTGTTTTCGATTGATCTTGTTGCCATTAATAAGATTCGTTTGGTGCATTGTGTTATGTAGGAAAATGGCAAAACATAGAAATGGAAAAGGGCTGGAGAGTAAGTTGTAGGGCAGTCATGAGACTCATGACTCGAGGAGATATTGCACGGTAGAGTCACTAGCCTATTTGTGTTAGGCTATTTGTTTATTTGATAAATGTTTCGCAATCTTCCCGTTATAATATACTCAAGTATCCTATTAAGAACTGGTCAGGGGACTGGTTATAACTCGTAGGATGTTTAATTGAAGTGCGGAAATCAGTAGCCTTAGGCCTTAGGCCTATGAGAAATAGGCTAACAGTCTTAAAATGTGTTATGTTTTACCAGACTCGACCTTTTCTTTGGGTCACCCAGGGTTAGGTTAGGTTAGGTTAGGTTATGTTATTTATTATTTATCTAGCCTATGTTTCCGCGTCCAAGTCCATAAAAAAAACACAGACATAATGCGAATTTTAGGGGGGGAGGGGCATTTTAAGAATGTTATTTCTCAGTAAATACTGATTTCCGCACTTCAATTAAACATCCTACAAGTTATGACCAGTCCCCTGACCAGTTCTTAATAGGTTACTTGAGGGAATGCGAGTCACTTCGAGCGAATTCCAGATCGAGCGGATGCACAATCTAACCTAACCTAACCTAAACTAAATTAAATTAAATTAAATGCGCCTCCGCTCGAAGGCTCGAATATGAATTCGTTCGAAAACTTCGAAGTGTCCAGATACCACTTGAGGATAGGAAAACAAGAACATAGAGAAATTGCTATTGAAATCATCATCTAGCCGAGGCGGTTATATTCAACGACACTAGTGCAGCGTTATGAGAAACAATTTATTAGGGAAAATAGGCACCAACAGATTCGCCATATTTTTCTCCATAGGCTATAGCCTAGTCCGCATGGAGGATTTTCGTTATCAACAAATTGAAAAATACCCACTTCACAGACAAATACACACAAAATCTAAGTCAATGCGGGGGTGTGGGGGCGGCAGCCCCCACCTATAATACTAGGATAGGTTAGGTTAGGCTAATGTCCTTTCAAAGAGGTATAAGCTAGTAAACACTAGGATAACCTATACCCAGTCAGAGGTAAGAAGAAGAAGAAGAGTCCTGCAGTAGTCTCCTTGAATGCTACCGCCTAGGCTATTTAGAACATTTATGGGGTTAGCCTAATAGGCCTAATCTTCATGGGATAACAGCTTGGAGCAAGGCTGTAGTGTTCGGGCGTATCGCCCGCCTTGTTTACACTAGCCTATGCGGAGCGGCGGACGCTCGCGATCATGTTCCCGTCTATTTTGACTGCCGTTGGATACAATAATATCCTATGTTGAGGGGGGGGGGGGGGGCTTTCTCTCCCTCACCCCCCCCCCCCCCCATGACATTGTAATTTCTTACAGTTTCTTACAGTAGCCTAGATCCTGTGGAAAAAGGCAAACTAGGCCTGTGTATCCAGCTCAGTGCCAGTACTTGCACTACTGCGGTCATTCACGGTGTTGGCGGCGGCGATAGCAGACGCAATATTTTTACTATTCTGTATTTTTGCTTTATAATCAAACTTCAAATCTTGTCTTCCCCATGCTTTATCAAGATTACTTTCAAACTTCCTTATTGATTCGGAATCGACTACATACTGGGGCAGTGCGTTCCACTCATTTACCACTCTATCACAAAATGAGTTCTTTGCCTTTTCAAGCCTATTTCTTTCTTTGTAAATTTTATTAGAGTGTCCTCTCGTTCTTGTTCCCTCCCGCATCAAGAAGATACCTTCACACACATCCACATCATACTTTCCTGACACTATCTTAAAAGTCTCTATCATATCCCCTCTCTTTCTCCTATATGCCAGTGTCGGAAGTCCCAGTGTCCTCAACCCAGGGTGTCAAAGCAAATAACTCTGAGTTGAGTAGCATTATTTTCCTGAATCCAGTAGCATTAATGCACGGACGAATGGCGAGCGCCTAGGCTAAATATACAGATTTCAATTTTATCGAATAATAGGTCTAGGTGGGATGGTGGCCATTTAGACAATTGGCTGCCTGCAGCCATGATGGCGCCATCTTGCAGGCTGTGGAACCAAAATGGCAATAATACTGTACTTTGTAACTGTCAGTCAGGCCTAGGCTAAATATATTTTGTGTAGGCCTATTTTGTGTTAATACTAGCCTAATCAGTCTTTTTAGATAGGCTAATCTTATTATCTGAGAAATTGATTAACCTTTCGATTAATCAACCGTCAATTCAACGAACGAATATTTTCTGTTATGGGTATCATTAATTGTAAAGCGAAGTTGAGTAGCATTACGATAATCGGCCTCGTTTTACACCCTGCCTCAACCTCTGCTCATAGCCCGTGTTCTTCAACGTTGGTACTAGCTTGCTAGCTCTCCTCTGCACTTTCTCCACTGCTTCTATATCCTTTGCCATATATGGAGCCCACACCTGGTTCGCATACCAGGTGCGGCCTAACCAGCGCTGTATAGAGATTCCTGAAGATTTCTTCATCAAGTGACACAAATGTCCTCCTTATCAGCCCTACAATTCTATTGGCTTTGTTTATCTTTTCCGCTAAATGTTCTGAGAAATTTAACTTATTGTCTATCACTACTCCTATATATCCTTTTCTGCATTCACTTCCTCCATCACTTCATACATACTGTATCCTACCTTGTCTATCTTGCTTGTCCCAATCCGCATGTACTTTCATTTTTTTGGATGAAAAGGCATTAACCAATGTTCAGACCATCCCTTCATGCCCTCCACATCTCCTTGAAGCAAACCCACATCTTCCTTACTCCTCACTCTTCTATACAGCTTAGTGTCATCCGCATACAGGTATATCTCACTTCCATTGGTTATAACTTCAGGTAAGTCGTTGATAAATATAACGAACAGTAGTGGTCCCAACACAGATCCCTAAGGTACCCCACTTGTAATTTCCCTCCACCCCGAGCCTATTCCATTCACCAGTACCCTCTGTCTCCGATCTTTCAGGAAGGCTTCTATCCATTTCACACATCATCATACCCTATATATTGCCAGGAGGGGGCAAATAACGGAAAAAATCGCTGTCAAAATAGGCCTAGACGGGAACTTAACCGCGGCGATCGACCTACGGTATGTAAACATGACGCCCGTAGTCACCGTACGCGCGGCTCGGACACGTGACTAGCCTACATCCAGGACATCCTTCCCCAGCTTGGCCATGGGATCCACGATGGGTTGAGGCCTTGACGGGCACCGAAAGAAAAGTCGATGAAGTCTACGGTATTTAGGCCTAGGCCTATTCTGCAATTTTCAGCTTTGGCTGTCGATAACCGGAAAGTACCGGTACCAATAAAAATTAACCGACGTCTTGTAGGTGAAGCTCCACTCTGATTGGCTACTGAACATCGGGGAGGAGCCTCCATGGAGGCTAGCCGGGTAGAATGTAGAGTTCGGGCATACCGCCAGCCTTGTGTACACTACGCGGACCGGCGTCGGGACGCTTGCCATCATGTTCCCGTCTATTTTGACTGCCTTTGGATACAATACTGTAATATGTTGAGGGGGGGCTTTGCCCCCATCATCCCCCATGGCCCATGACATATTGTCATCATCATTCATCATATGTATCCTATTGCCAGCAGGGGGCAACAACCAAAAAATAAATCGCCGTCAAAATAGACGCGAACTTAACCACGGCGATCGACAAATGTAAACATGACGGCGGCGGGGGAGGTGTCGAACGTTTGCAATCATGTTCCCGTCTATTTTGAATGCCATTGGATACAATAATATGTTGAGGGGGGGCTTTTTTCCCCCCCTAACCCCCCATGACATATTGTCATCATCATATATATTACCAGCAGGGGGCAAATAACCAAAACAAAATTGCCGTCAAAATAGACGCGAAGTTAACCGCGGCGATCGCCCCATGTAAACAATGACGGTAGCAAAAAAAACCTACCGCCCGGTAGCTCTAACCTCTCACATCATTAAAGTTTTCGAGCGAGTCCTGCGAAGCAAAATTTCAACATTCATGTAGACAAATGAACTACACAACACCGGTCAACATGGGTTCAGAGCGGGAAGATCATGTCTCTCACAACTTTTGGAACACTATGACAAAATTCTTAAAGCGCTAGAAGAAAAGAAAAACGTGGATGTCATTTACACCGATTTTGCTAAGGCATTTGATAAATGTGACCATGGTATAATAGCCCACAAACTGAAAGCAAAAGGTATAACTGGGAAAATCGGACGGTGGATATACAATTTCCTCGTAAACCGAAAACAATCGGTAGCAGTAAACCAAGTCACTTCTGAGCCTTCGGATGTCAAAAGCTCAGTGCCCCAAGGAACAGTGCTAGCGCCCCTTCTGTTCCTCATACTAATTTGCGACATAGATACCAACACCAGACACAGTACGGTGTCGTCTTTTGCTGATGACACAAAATTAAGCAAGATAGTAAACACACAAGAGGACACGGGCCGACTGCAGGAAGACATGAATGTAGTGTTCCAGTGGACCAGGGAAAACAACATGCAATTCAATGAGGAAAAATTCCAATTAATACGGTACGGAGATAATAATGGTGTTAAAGAAATTACAAATTACTTAACAGAATCTAACCACATAATAGAACGGAAAGACCTTGGGGTATTAATGTCTGAAAATATGGGTTTCAAAGTACATAACCAGGTCAAAGTGGCGGCTGCGAAACGTCTTAACGGGTTGGATTCTGCGTACTTTTAAAACACGCGGTGAATTGCCTATGATAACGCTCTTCAAATCTCTAGTGCTACCGCGGCTTGAATACTGTAGCGTATTAACATCCCCATACAAAGCAGGTGAAATAAATGACGTAGAGAGTGTACAAAGAAATTTCACTTCGCAAATAAGTTCGATAAAACATCTACACTATTGGGAGCGTTTAAGAGCACTGAATCTGTACTCACTGGAACGTAGAAGAGAACGTTACCTAATAATATACACGTGGAAAATCGCAGAGGGTTTAGTACCAAACCTACATACTCCGATAGTCATGAAATTCAGTGATAGGAGAGGCTGGGAATGCGAAATCCCCGGATGAATAACAGGGGTGCTATGGGCTCTCTGCGAGAGGGCTGGTTATCACACAGAGGCCCACGTCTCTTCAACAAACTCCCACGGCGAGTAAGAGACATGAGGGACATCTCGTTAGACAACTTCAAGAGAGCCCTAGATGTCGAACTGCAAAAAGTGCCAGACGAGCCCATCCTCGCAAGGGAGCGAGCTGTCGCTTCAAACAGTCTACTGCACCAAATCACCACCCATAACGAGGGGCGTCGCGCTCCTTGGTGCCGCTAGAAGAGCGGCGAACACATCAAAAGGTATCATTCAAGGAGATTACATCGGGCTTATTTACCATGTTTTTTTTTTTTTTTTTTTTTTCAAGGAATATGGTGTTTTATTGTTTATCATGTTATGAGTGGAGGATTTGCATTAGCTCACCCATTACTCCTACAATCTTAAGATCCCCCCCCCCCCACTAGTGGGGAGGGCTATGAAGATCAGGGAAATAGTGGGGTAAAAGGCGATAATGAGGTACTGTAGTTTACATGAGTTTGGCTCGGGTTTTCATATATTTGAAACGCAAAAAAAAAAAAATGGAAAAACCTGAGCCAACTTTTGTCAAACGTTGGCTCGGGTTTTTCTATGTTTCAGGGTACAAAAACCCAGTAACCTCATTTTGAAAGTTGGCTCGGGTTTTCGGGATGGATGTAGATTCCGGGCGTTCGGTCGTCATTGTTTACATAGGGCGATCGCCGCGGTTTACTTCGCGTCTATTTTGACGGCGATTTTTTTCGGTTATTGCCCCCTGCTGGGAATATATATGATGATGACAATACAGTATGTCATGGGGGGGTGAGGGGGGGCAAAGCCACCCCTCAACATATTATTGTATCCAAAGGCAGTCAAAATAGACAGGAACACGATGGCAAGTGTCCACTACCGCTCCGCATAGTGTAAGGATAGTGTAAACAAGGGTGGCAGTACGCCCGCACTTAACATTCTTGCCGGGTTTTCATATACGGTACAGTATTTGAAACGCATAAAACCTTAAAATAGAAAAACCCGAGCCAATTTTTGTCGAAAGTTAGCTTGGGTTTTTGTATTTTTCAGAGTCCAAAAACCCAGTAAACTCATTTCGAAAGTTGGCTCAGGTTTTGATTGATTTCAAATTATAAAAACGGGATGGATGTAGATTCCGGGCGTACGGTCGTCCTGTTTACATAGGGCGATCGCCGCGGTTAACTTCGCGTCTATTTTGACGGAGATTAATTCGGTTATTATCACTGCGATTAATTCGGTTATTTGCCCCTGCTGGCAATATATATATCTATCTATCTATCTAAAAATATCTAAAAATATCTAAGCAAAAAAAAACGAACGAACAGCCTCGGATGCGGACGGAACCAACGTTGACGAACCACGACCGACTAAGGACATGCCTTCGGACATTCTGAGAATGGCTACGTGGAATGTTAGTGGCATGAATGATGGCACAAAAGAGAGAGAGGTTCTGGAAGTGTTAGTGAATGCCAGGCTGGATGTATGTGGAATGACAGAGACCAAATGGAAAGGTTCAGATGTGAGAGAGTGGGAGTGTGGAATGGGTGTGTGTGCTGGAGTGAGTGAAGGAACAGCGAGAGAAGGTGCATGTTTGTTTGTAAGTAGCAAATGGAAGGAATGTGTAAGAGAGTATGGGTCTGTGGGTTCAAGGATTGTGTGGGTGAGAATGAAAGTAGGAATACAAACGTGGGTGATTGTATGCGTGTATGCCCCGACAGAGGATATACTTGAAAGAAAGAAAGAGGAGTTCTGGATGAATGTGGAGGCGTGCCTGGAGAAGTTTGACAAGAACGAAAGAATATTTCTGATTGGGGATATGAATGGTAAGGTGGGTGATAGGAAAGTTGAGGGAGTGGTGGGAGGGTGGGGGGTACCATCAGAGGTGAATGGGAATGGTAGTGCACTTGTGGACGTATGTGTGGGGAGGAGGCTGTGGATAGCCAACACCTTCTTCCGACACAGAATGATCCACAGGTACACATGGAAACGGATGTTGACGATGAAGGATAAGACAGTGGTGGAACGAAAGTCATTGATTGATTATGTATGTGTGGATGAACGAATGAAGAAATCTGTGATGGATGCTAGGGTGTATAGGGGTATTGGAGGGGGTCTGTCTGATCATTATGTAGTGGTAGCTAAGGTTAGGATACAAAAGAAGTGGGTGAGGAGAGCGGGAGGGAGGCGAGAGGAGGGTGGAATGGTGAGGAGGGTGGAGAGGTTGCAGGAGGAGGAAGTCAGGGAGGAGTACAGGAGAGCAGTGGAAAGACGACTAGGTGGGTTCGACCTGGAAGTTATGGAGGAAGTGGAGGAGATGAGCAAGGTGTTTAAGGATGAGATCTGTGCAGCATGTGAGGAGGTGTGTGGAGTGAGGAGAAGAGGGAGGGGAGTGAAAGGTACATCATGGTGGACAGAAGAGGTAAGAATAGCTGTGGAAGAAAAGAAGAAAGCATATAGAGAGTGGTTGGGTAGTAGAGGGAATGAAGATTCCGAGAGACAGAAACGAGCGAGGTACGTGGAGAGTAAGAGGGTGGTGAAGAGAGTAGTGAAGGAAAGTAAGAGAAGAGTAGATGAGGAATTTGGAAGGAATCTGAGTGTAAAATGGAGGGAGAGTAAGAAACTGTTCTGGAAAGAAGTCAAGAAAGTTAGGGAAGGTAGCAAGGGAAACAGTAAGGGTGTGAAAGATAAGAATGGGATAATGCTAGCCGAGAAGCAAGAGAGAGTCGAAAGATGGAGGGAGTACTTCAGTGAGTTGCTAAATGAAAGGAATGAAGAGCCAGCAAACATAGCTGGATATGGTATGGGAGGGAGAAGAAGAGAAGTAGTGGAGGAAGAGGTGGGGATCAGGAGGTCAGAAGTGTGGGAAGCCATGAAAAGAGTGAAGTTGGGGAAAGCACCAGGAACAGATGGAGTGTGTGGGGAAATGTTGAGGTATGGTGGTGAGATAGTGATAGAATGGGTATGGAAAATGTGCAAACTAGCATGGGAGAAGGGGAGTGCACCCGATGACTGGAAGACTGGCATAATAGTCCCCCTATATAAGGGCAAAGGGGAAAGAGGAGTGTGTGGTAACCACCGAGGAATATGTCTTCTAAGCGTAGTAGGGAAGGTATACAGTAGGGTAGTGATTGAGAGAGTGAGAGTGAGAACGGAGAAATGGATAGGCGACGAGCAGGGAGGTTTTAGGAAGGGAAGAGGATGTGTAGATCAGATTTTTACCCTGAATTGTGTTGTGGAGAAGTATCTGGAGAAGAAACAAAAGGTGTATGTTGCCTTTATGGACTTGGAGAAGGCCTATGACAGAGTGGATAGAGAAGGTTTGTGGAAAGTACTTAGAATATACGGAGTAGAGGGCAAGTTGCTGAAAGCAGTGAAGAGCATGTATGAGGGTGCAAAGGCGGCAGTACGTGTGGAGAGTGAGCAGAGCGAGTTCTTTGACCTGAATGTTGGTTTGAAACAGGGGTGTGTGATGTCCCCGTGGTTGTTTACTGTATATATGGATGGAGTTATGAAAGAAATACTATCAAGAGCAGTGGATGTTGGTGTATCGCTGAAAAGGGAGGGAATTGAGTGGAAGCTACCTATACTGCTGTTTGCGGATGATACAGTTCTGATGAGTGATAATGAATGGGAGTTGCAGGGTCTGGTAAATGAGTTTGGAACAGTGTGCGAAAAACGGAATTTGAAGGTAAATACGGGGAAGAGCAAGGTTATGGTCTTCGAAAGGGGTGAAGTCACAGAGTGTGAGGTGAAGCTGAACGGTCAGGCTATGGAGATCGTCAACTCTTTTAAGTATCTGGGCAGTGTGTTGAGTAAAGATGGGACTATGGATGAAGAGGTGCGGGAGAGGGTACAACAGGGGAAGAGGGTTGTAGGAACGCTAAAAGCAGTAACAAGAAATAGGGTGGTCAGTATGGAAGTGAAGAAGTCCTTGCATGACAGTGTGGTAATCCCGACACTGACTTACGGAAGCGAAGCATGGACGTTGGTTGAGAGACTCAGACCAAGAGTGAGAGCAGTGGAAATGAATTACTTAAGGAGTGCGTGCGGAGTTACATGGAGGGATAGACAGACTAATGAGGAAGTAAGAAGGAGGTGTGGTGTGGAGGTAGATGTGCTGGAAAGTGTGAAAAGGAACAACTTGAGATGGTTCGGCCATATGGAACGTATGGAAAGCGAGAGAATGACTAAGAGGGTGTACGAGAGCGAGGTGGAGGGACAGAGGGGGAGAGGTAGACCGAATATGAGGTGGAAGGATGGAGTGAGGAACTACATGAACGAAGGCGGTGCTGGTTGGGGGGAGGGGCGTCGACTGACTGGGGACAGAGGTGCATGGGGGCGGTTCGTTCGTGGCCACCCCTTCGGGGATCACGGCGTCAGGCAATAGATAGATAGATAGATCTATCTATCTATTGCCTGATGCCGCAAGCCCCGAAGGGGTGGCCACGAATGAACCGCCCCCATGCACCTCTGTCCCCAGTCAGTCGACGCCCCTCCTCCCAACCAGCACCGCCTTCATTCATATACTTCCTCACTCCATCCTTCCACCTTCGCTCTCGTACACCCTCTTAGTCAATCTCTCGCTTTCCATACGTTCCACATGGCCGAACCATCTCAAGTTGTTCCTTTTCACACTTTCCAGCACATCTACCTCCACACCACACCTCCTTCTTACTTCCTCATTCGTCTGTCTATCCCTCCATGTAACTCCGCAAGCACTTCTCAAGTAACTCATTTCCACCGCTCTCACTCTTGGTCTAAGTCTCTTCCCGAACGTCCATGCTTCGCTTCCGTAAGTTAGTGTCGGGATTACCACACTGTCATGTAAGGACTTCTTCACTTCCATACTGACCACCCTATTTCTTGTTACTGCTTTCAACGATCCTACAACCCTCTTCCCCTGTTGCACCCTCTCCCGCACCTCCTCATTCACAGTCCCATCTTTACTCAACACACTGCCCAGATACTTAAAAGAGCTGACGATCTCCATAGCCTGACCGTTCAACTTCACCTCACACTCTGTGACTTCACCCCTTTCGAATACCATAACCTTGCTCTTCCCCGCATTTACCTTTAAATTCCGTTTTTTGCACACTCTTCCAAACCCATTTACCAAACCCTGCAGCTCCCATTCATTATCACTCATCAGAACTGTATCATCCGCAAACAGCAGTATAGGCAGCTTCCACTCATTTCCCTCCCTTTTCAGCGATACACCAACATCCACTGCTCTTGATAGTATTTCTTTCATGACTCCATCCATATAAACAGTAAACAACCACAGGGACATCACACACCCCTGTCTCAAACCAACCTTCAGGTCAAAGAACTCGCTCTGCTCACTCTCCACACGTACTGCCGCCTTTGCACCCTCATACATACTCTTCACTGCTTTCAGCAACTTGCCATCTACTCCGTAAATTTTAAGTACTTTCCACAAACCTTCTCTATCCACTCTGTCATAGGCCTTCTCCTAGTCCATAAAGGCAACATTCACCTTTTGTTTCTTCTCCAGATATTTCTCCACAACACAATTCAGGGTAAAAATCTGATCTACACATCCTCTTCCCTTCCTAAAACCTCCCTGCTTGTCGCCTATCCATTTCTCCGTTCTCACTCTCTCAATCACTACCCTACTGTATACCTTCCCTACTACACTTAGAAGACATATTCTTCGGTGGTTACCACACACTCCTCTTTCCCCTTTGCCCTTATATAGGGGGACTATTATGCCAGTCTTCCAGTCATCGGGTGCACTCCCCTTCTCCCATGCAAGTTTGCACATTTTCCATACCCATTCTATCACTATCTCACCACTATACCTCAACATTTCCCCACACACTCCATCTGTTCCTGGTGCTTTCCCCAACTTCACTCTTTTCATGGCTTCCCACACTTCTGACCTCCTGATCCCCACCTCCTCCTCCACTACTTCTCTTCTTCTCCCTCCCATACCATATCCAACTATGTTTGCTGGCTCTTCATTCCTTACATTTAGCAATATATATGATGATGGCAATATGTCATGGGGGGGTGTGGGGGGGGGGCAAAGCCCCCCTCAGCATATTATTGAATCCAATGGCATTCAAAATAGACAGGAACATGATTGCAAAGGTCCGACACCTCCCCCGCCGCCGCCGCCGCCGCCGTCATGTTTACATTTGTCGATCGCCGTGGTTAAGTTCGCGTCTATTTTGACGGCGATTTTTTTCGGTAATTTACCCCCTGCTGGCAATATTAATACAGTAGACTCACGCATTTCGATCTCACGATTACGCATCCCACGGTACTATCCAATGGCTACCTGAATTCTCATCCCACGAAAAACCACACTATTCCCACGGATGCAGAGCTAATGGAAGCTCTACAGGACGCCGAACTTGATGCCATGGACGATGATTTCACGGGCTTTGGCGGCGACGGTGGGGTGACGGAGAATGAGAGTGGGGCCACGGAGGGTGGTAACTAACATCCGCCTCCCGTCTATCACCACATCCATCACAATAAGCACCTCATCAACTTTTCTAATTTTTGTGTTTTACTTACCTTTCTTTTCATTAACCCTCCAGCCCCGGCTATTTATTATATATATATTCCTCGAAACCCGGGTGTTTTGGCCGAAAAACGTCTAGGCTAGGCTACCGTATATTCGTTAATTAGACTGCTTCCCGCATTCCCGCGCATCCCCAAGCGTAGCTGTGTTATTTACCTGTAGAATGTGGCATTAAGTAGAGCTCTCTAAGTCAACTGGTTGAGCTGTGATGATGATTTCATTGGAGATAACTTTATGGCCAAAACAGCCACTTTACACCACTTTTCGATACTTAACAACAACATACAGGCACACACGAACAAGCGACGCTCTCCTTCTTGTGGCCGGAGATGCGGGGCGTCGGTCCAGCCGGCTGTTGTTTACATGCGTCGGACCGACGCCTCGCACACGAAGCTCACAGGCTTTCAACCACTGGGCGTTCAAGAGGCCTTCCGGGTACCTGTTATATGCTTTTTTATGGGCGTTCAAGAGCCCTTCCGTGGTGAGAGGGTTAAAGCAACTTACTATGGATTATTGGCATGTAAAGTGAAGGTCAATAGTCTCCCGACGATAGCCTCCAGTACTTTTGTAATTTTCCCCATTACTTTAATACTCCGCATCCCACGAATTCCGGTTCCACGGTAATATTTTGGTACCAATAAATCGTGAGATGCGTGACTAGTGTATGATGATGACAATATGTCGTGGGGGGGGGTAAGGGCCCTCAATATATTATTGTAGCCTATCCAAAGGCAGTCAAAATAGACGGGAACATGATGGCAAAGATCCGACGCCACTACGCGTAGTGTAAACAAGGCTGGCGGTACGCCCGCACTTAACATTCTTGCCATAAAAACTCCAAAATAGAAAAACCCGAGCCAACTTTAGTCGATTTAGTCAGCTTTTAAAAGACATTAGACTAACCTAACAACCTTACCTAACCTATCCTAGTATTATAGGTGGAGGCTGCCGCCCCCATCCCCCCTCGCTGGTTGGGTATTAACCCTCGGGATCCGGGGGCCCTCATATGAAGCCAATCGCTGTGTCCGGGGGTATTTCTGAAAAATGGCTATCTTCATAAATCGATATCTACTGATTGAGACCATCTTGAGCAGTCAACTAAATTGCATAGTGTAGAACCAACCTTCGTCTGTAGACTGGCGTTGAGTTGACATCGCTACGACAAGTGGTTGCCGAGATATGATGATGGGAATGGAGGTAATTTTCCGCGTATTTTTGCCTGTGTCCGAACGCTTCGCCGCGACCCTGGCTAGCCCGCACTAGGTCACTCGTCGCTTCGGTGACTTTGGTACCGGTACAGGATATTATGTTTTTATGGAGATAATGTCATATTATTGTGTCATTTATTACTTTTTCAACCATTATTTGAGTTATATGAAACTTTTTATAACATATTTTCGGCACTCTCACTGTTATTGTATATTATTGTGTCACTTTCACTGTTATTACTCTTCTTGTTATGAATCATTGTCACTCACTGTTATTATTGAGTTATTACTTGTTATACCTTGTGTATCACTTTCACTTACTAGGTTAGGGAGGCTAGGATATGCAAGCGTACGGTAGTGTAATTTACACTTGCAATTATTACATTTTGTTGTTTCTTTCACTTGCACATATTGTTATATTGTTTTTAGTGTCACTTTCACTTATTATTACAGGTTTCACTTATAAATACTTATTGAATAGTTACTAATATATAGTTGTTGTGTCTCTTTCACTTGCACATATTGTTTTTAGTGTCACTTTCACTTATAATAATGATAGAATAGTGTCACTTTCACATAGTGTTTTATTGTTCTAGTGTCACTTTCACTAGTGTTCTCAGGGTCAGTGCCACTTAGAAGTTTACCAGGATGTGGAAATCATCGTGGCAAGGCGTGATGCACAGTGCTACCTGACATTCCTGGCACTGATACAAGGTTTTGGTGGTTTTCTGGGGTCTTCGGGTGGTGTGGCTGCAGACATGGCACCGTTTTTGGCTCTTGCGACCACCAGCTACCGTAAAATGCCGTAACTTCGGAAATTTTTAGCGTTTTCAATTAATAACGACGTGTAGAATGGTACCAAATGTTTTATGTTGGTGTCATTGAGTAGCCAGGGAGATTACCTACTGAATCCATAAAAAAAAAAAAATCTATACCTTCACCTTGCGTGGCATATAAACTATTTTGTGACGTCCGAGGTTAGGATCATAATTCCTATCTTCGGACGGGTGTTCCTAACCTCGGACACGCATATATTTGCCCTTTAAACGAGAGTACTGTTCACACTACCCTAACATCGTACACCAGTAACCAAACTTCGGACATTTCGGAGGTTTTAAAAAAAAAAAAATCCAAAATTGCACATTCCTGTGTAGACTTACAGCCTACACATGTATATACATATAACCAAGCATATCTCCTTTCTTTGGCACATGATTTCATACCACAGCACTAGGGATTATATCACATTACAGACATGTATTTATGTGATGATATTAATGCACTAATGTTCAGGAACTTTTGTAAACGTATTTTTTTTGTTTTTGTGTATCACATATGCCTCAAATTATATAAAATAGTTGTTCTTGAATGCAAAACATAACTTGACATAATTAGCGATTTGCTACTTACTTAACCTTACTTAAGGTTGCTGTGCATATTGTAATACACTAATACTTATAATAAAACCTTTACACATTATATTGGTTTTACTAATACACATATACCAACAAACATGCACATATACTAACAGGCACACATATCACAGACACATGTAGAGAGATGAACCCAAATAATATAATCATGTTATCACAATGGTACCAGGTACTGCAGTAGGCCTATCTATCACATAATACGGCATTTCTAGGGCCACAGATTGACATCGACATCGAACATCATGCGACATCTTTTATCTAGTGATGGTTCTGATAAGACTTTGACAATATCCTCCTTGTCTATGTCACTATAATCATCTGTCATAGGGTTTATGAATAGGTTTGGGGTACCCTTGACATGTTTCAGAAAGTGCACATGAAGTGATGGTTCCACTTTCACTACCACAGCAATGTACTGCTTGAATGTCTTTTTATTATCAAAGGGTATCTTAACTACTACCCAATTTGATGGAACAACGGTACCGGTACCAACATTGTGGGTAGAGGTGCTTGGTTGTGTCTCGGTTTCAGGTGCAAGGTTCCGAGTAGATGGGTTAGCGGTATGTGCTGTCTCTGCCGGAGGGTTTGGGGTAGAGGTATTTGGCTCTTGGGGATTATCAGCAGTATACTCATCATCTTCATTCTCTTCATTCATTGCTCGAGTCCATACACTTTGTCCAGGTGACACATTTAGGCGCCTTTTACGCTTTGATTTAGGTGTGGATGTGCCGTGCCTCAATTCCTGTAAGATCTCAACAACTGAGGTGTCTAAGGCAGTGGAAGGTGCTGGGATACCCGGGGCGGCTTGCTCAGGTTCCGTTTCTTTGGGTAGTCTTGCAATAGTTTGTCGAGAATCAATGGGATAGATGCCACATTTCCTGAACCCACTACGTAAGTTGTTGGCAATGGTTCCTTCTATTTTTTCCATTAATTCAGACAACAGTGCTGGGAAACAATCCTTAATTATTATTAGGTAGGGAGCTACTCAACCTATCCCAACTACAGATTTTTTGAAGTTCTCAAGAATTCTTCGCCAATGCATCTTCAGTGGACGAAATACAGCAACATAGAGTGGTTGGGTGTGGTGGGTTGAATTTGGTGGTAAGATGACAAAGGAGATGTTATTTGCTTCACAAGCTTCAATAACACTTGGAGATACATGGCTCGCAAGGTTATCACCTAACATTACAACTCTACCTGTTCTGTTTTTGGCATAAGGTAGGGGAATTTTGAAGAACCAGTCATCAAACGAACACGAATCAAACCATCCACTGGGAGACCTATTGTATCTGCATCCTGGGGGTCCCCCTTCAGTCCACGTATCATATAAATGAAGTGCCTTGTAGACAACATACGGAGGCAAAAATTCCCCTGATGCAGTTCCAGAGAACATAATAGATATTGATGACTTTGTAGAATTCATGACTCTTTCAGGGTACTTAGTGCCCCTCCTTACAATGTTTTTTTTTTTACCAGGATTGTCTGTGAGGTTGGTTTCATCATAATTTATTATATTCTCTGGAGGTACACCTTCAAGGGTCTTTTCTAGGTTGTTATGAAATTCGGTTAATATGGCCCTTGTCACTTGTGCTCGTACAGTCTTTATGTTTTGGGACATACGTCTGCTGAGGGTTTGTTTGTGGCGTTTGAGAAACATTTGGGCCCATTTAAGGCCTGGCAGATTGTTGATAAAACGTGTTCTTACAACTCCACGTTTGTCTAGGTAAGCCTTCACTAGCATCCTAAGATCCAGTGTATCCAAAGGAAAACCCCACTCTGCCAATATCAGTATTCTTTGACATAGCAAATTTTCTTCACCTTCAGATAAGCACGTCTGACGCCCCACTGGATTACAGTGATTTTCTTTTGAGGTAGTCATGTAATGTACTTTTGCCTAATTTCCATTTCTTCGCTGCTTGACGCACACTCCAGTCTTTATTGTTCACATCATTCTTGGCACCTTCAAGTGCCTCTTTGGACACCTTAGCCGTATATTTTCTCTTTGTTTTGGACTTTCTCTTTGTTTTAGAAGAAGGATTTGTCACTGTTTTAGGCATTTTTATTTGTTTTATTCACTGTTCATTACGTAAAATTTTAGCATGTCCGAAGTTTAGGTTAGTTTTTTACCTGTCCGAAGTTAGGATTCATTTCTAAAAAAACTAGAAACAGTCATTATTAAATTAATTACAAAATTATGCATGAATAAGTAATAAAATAGTTTATCGGGTATTACTGACAACACGTTTCTCTGTATTATCATACTTACCACTATCATACAACCACATTTGTTTGTCCTAGGCAGACAAAGTTTTGCAGGGTTACAATTAACATAATTTTTTTTCATCGGATTCAAGAATTTTTTTCATCCATATATTTTCGTGCTAGTTTCATAGTAGTTATACACAATAGTCTTTGAATATTACCCAAACTACCCATATATTTATTTTTCGCATATAATAAACCATCTTCCAATAACCGTGAAGTATTACATATTTTCGCGAAATGTCCGAAGTTTGGGTGCTGTCCGAAGTTACGGCATTTTACGGTACTGGAAGGGCGACGATCCTGTGTTTCCTGTGGTGTTCGGAAGCGTATGTGCGGTCCATAGTGCCAACTCCTGGCATATGTTGAGCTCGTGGGGAATCCTCAGGTTGGGCATATTCCCCAATGAGATCCAGAATGATCTGTTTCTGGAATCTCCGAAGGTTTGTGTACTTCCTGGGCATTGTCGGGTTCATGAGCTTGTGCAGGTTGTATGCGTTCAGCACAGACACATCCATCATGTGCAGGAAGAACTTCTTATACCACCTGCAGGAGGTCCGCAGGCAGTCGATGAAGCCGATCTGCATGTCTGACTTGTCAACCAGACGCATGTTTATGTTATAGTCCATAACTGCGTCTGGCTTCATGATGGGCTGCCTGGTCCTGTGGTTGACTTTGCCAGAGTCAACCAGGTTGCCCTTGTGGATGGTGCTCATCATGTTGACCTTCCTTTGGTCGTGCCAATGGATTGCCAGCATCGGACCATGTTTTTTTCAGGAAGATGTCCTTCTTCTTGGTTTTTGGGGGGAATTCCGGCATATTCTTCCTCGTCCCCCGTACTTTGCCCACAGTCTGGGTTTGGTGTCTGTTCAGGTACTGGGTGAGGATGGGGGACGTGTAATAGTTGTCCGTGTAGAGTATGTGGTTCTTGCATTCTCGGGTTTGTGATCATATCAAGTGTAGAATTTAAGGTAAGGAAAGGTCTAATTTACCATTGATATGTTATATTTATCATTAACATTTGTTTTTGGTATGTTTGTGTCAGTATAAATAACGATATAAGAAAAGATATGTGTGCTATATGGAGGACCGATCGACCAATTACGTTTTTCCCCATAGGATACGTTGTTCACATAATGCGATGCACTGTATCGACCAATTTCTCGCACTATGCGGGACCGAGCTGTACAACCCTTCGATTCTAACAGAATTTGTAATATTTAGGCATTAGGCCTATTTCTTTTCCATGTGCGTCCAAAATTGACGGCCAAGTAGACGAGCCCAGCATTGTAGAGCCTCCAAACTGGCTAAAAGGTAAAACTAAATGCTGAAAAGGAAGTTAACATGAGGCGCCCTGATCCGCATGGACGCTTAACACTGTACCCTATATTACACACTTCCTAAGACCGTGCCAATGTGGACGACCGTACTAACTAATCTGAACCTATTCTATAACGTCTCGGATAAATACAAATGAGCAAAATACTCACTAAGAGGCAAACGAATGTAGAATGAAGAGAGACGGACTCGCACGTCTGCACAGCACGGTCGCAGGAAGAGGAAGGCAGAGATAATGCAAGAGGATCAGCATCTGGCTGCGCATGGGAAAATATCCACAAATCGGGAAGCCTGACTATAGCAGTTCTTAATGTGTTTTTCTTTTTTATTATTTACGAAGTTTTTTCGTAGTGAGTACCCAATCATAAGGACGATTCCGTAAGAGAATAAGCGTACCCTTACGAGCTGGCTCCTCTTCTCTTCCTGCGGCGGGTGTTTCAAACAGCTAACGCAAGGGCTTGAAAGGTAGCTACAGTAAAAGTCCTTTAATCCGACGACCGATGATTCGAATCTCCCAATAGTCCGAATTTTTCAATTTGAGGCCAAATCCGAATTCACCCGATGGTCCGAATTTCAAGAAGTCCCAAAGTCCCCTTTTTGAGGCATTAGTCCACTCAAATGACACATAATGGAGCACACACATATCATATGTTCATGAATTCACTTTAAAAGTTTACCATTGTCATTGTAGCCTATTACCTACTTCAAAACATTCAGATTAATGGTCAAAGGAAGCTACTGATATAAACGTAAACACCACATCGTCTGCTAGAGCGTTTGTTTTGCTCTTGAACGCATTCTTGGGATGCTCCGATGCGCTACTGGCTTGCACCGCATCGTCTGCAAGCGCATTCAGTCTTGAGCTTGAAAACGCACCTTTGGACGCTCCGATACGCTACTATTTATAGTGATCGGAGCGTCCCAAGGGTGCTTTCAAGAGCAAGACAAACTCGCTAGTAGACGATGCGGACATGTGACAATAAGAAGAAGAAGAAGGTGTTTACGTTTATATCAGCAGATTCCTTTGACCATTAATCTGAATGTTTTGAAGTAGGTAATAGGCTACAATGACAATGGTAAACTTTTGAAGTGATTTCATGAACATATGAGCCGATATGTGTGCACCATTGTGTCATTTGGGTGGCCTAATGCCTCAATGTTTTCGTCAGGCCACAGGTTCATAGGGGTAAAATCCAAAAAATCCACTAATCCGAACGAGGGCCGGTCCGCTGCCCTTCGGATTAACGGAAGTTTACTGTATTATATAATAGGCAGATCGTCAATGATGAAGGGGCCACTAATAAATTATTATGTTGTCATATACATAGCCTTACAGGAAGTAAGACCAAAAAATGCTAGAATTGAAAGGGAACTGGTGGAGTATACAGTAGGGTCCCGCATAAAACGTGTTCGCATAAAACGAATCTCGATTAAAACGACCGACCTAAAATATTAATATTTAATTTTCGATCAGAACGAATGTGATCACATAAAACGAGTCCGCCGCCAAAGTGGGGCAAATCCGATGAGTTTTCATATAGAGCGCCGAAATATCGCACAAAACGTACGAAATATCGTTCGCTTTGTACGAACATTTTCACTTACAGTGAACATTGACGATATTGCGCCAAAATGCTGTGTTCACATAAAACGAAATCGCATAAAACGCCCTCGTTTATCGACCATAAACTCGTTTTATGTGAGACCCTACTGTAGTTTGGAGGGTTTTGAGTTATATGAGAGGAATGCTATTAGAGCAGAGGTTGGAAGAGGACTGTTTATTTATGTAAGAAAAGAGCTCAAGGTTAATGAGGTGGATATGAGACAGCAGTATTGTGAGTATTTGTGTATTGAAGTAAAATGTGCAAGAGGATCAATTCTAATTGCCTCTATATATAGAAGCCCAAATAATAGTAGGGAAGAGGATGATAACCTACTGAAAGCAATGGAGGAAATAGATAATAGAGAGAACAAATATAAGATTTTGATTGGAGATTTCAATTTGCCAAGGATCAACTGGGCAAATTGTACTACTCCAGCGGGACAGTGTAGCCTGGAAAACAAGTTTATAGAGAAAGTGAGATTTTTTTTTTTAACGCAACATATTACAGAGATGACAAGATATAGAGATGGGACGCAGGGGAGTGTACTTGATTTGATTTTTAGCAATGAGGAGGATATAGTGGAACATGTCAATGTGGATAGCCCTATAGGTCGGAGTGACCATGCCTGTATAAGCTTTAGTTGCAATATTAAAACAGAGAGGGATAATAGAAGCAATACAAAAATATACTGTACATGTATGATAGAGCAGATTATGAGCTGCTGAGACGGTGTTTGGACATTGACTGGGGGGAATACTTGAACGGTGATGACGCTGAAGGAATGTGGAGGAAAATTAGAGTTAAACTGGAGAATGCTGTATCCAAAAGTGTACCAGTAAGGGTATATAAGGATAAAACAAAATTGAGGAAAAGAACGAACCCAGAATTGTCAATGAAAAGAAAGCTTTGGACATTGATTAGAAGAAAGAAATGATTGTGGAAATGACTAAAATTGTTAAAAAAGAACAGGGGGTCTAGTACAGCATAGAAGCTAAAGAAGTGGATCTGGAACGCAGACAAATAAACAATAAAATAAGGTGGGAGACAAGGAGGGGGGTGAAGGAGAGGGAGAGAGAGATTGCTAGAAATGTGAAGGATAATCCAAAAATATTCTGGAAGTATATTCAGGAAAAGTTAACAAGAAGAGTAGGTATCCCAGAACTGATAGGAGACTTGGATGATGGAAAAGAGCAGAAACTGATAAGGAGAAAGCAGAGGTGCTGGGGAAATACTTTGGGGAGGTACTAACAGTGGAGTCGGTTGATGCAGTGCCTACTATTCCCATCAAACAGGCACCAGCACTAGAACTAATAGAGTTTTCCCATGCTAGAATAAGGAGGGCTATAGAAAAAATGAACAGAAGTGAGTCCCCGGGACCGGATGGGATACATCCAAGAATCATAAAGGAAGGAGGTGAGATGTTAGTAGAGCCATTAAAAATGGTATTTGAGGTATCTTTTAATACAGGACAAATCCCGACGGACTGGAGAGAGGCGAACATAACAGCTATATTTAAGAAGGGAAAGAGAAATGAACCAGGAAATTATAGACCAGTCAGTTTGACAAGTGTTGTGTGTAAACTAATGGAAACGGTAATTAGAGAAGGAATAATGGAGCATATGAAATCAAACCAACTTTTCAGTGGGAGACAGTTCGGATTTTGCCGGGGAGGTCGACGGTACTACAGCTAATTAAGGTGGTAGATGATTGGATGCAAACTCTGGAGGATGGTGATGTAATAGACGTGGTAAGGGCAGTATTCCTTATGGCTTTGGCTACCGGGAACAGAGTATCTGAGCTGGCGGCGATGAGCAACGCACCTAATTGCCTCAGGTTTGATAGGCTTCATGAGTGTATTCACATTGCACCTTCCCCAGGATTCATAGCCGAGATTGAGCACAGTGAACACGTGTTTTCAGAGTTCACGGTGCCGGCGTTAAACAGGGGAAAGGTGCACCATCTTTTTTGCCCAGTGCAAGCTCTAACCAAATATTTAAGAGTGGCACCTCTAAATCACCAGGGTGCTTTATGGGTCGCAAGTCCGGGTGAACGATTGATGGAGCGTACACTGGCTTCTCTCTTGGTCGAGGACTTTAAAGAGAAGAATCCCGGCGTTGTGGGTCAGACCCACGATTTACGCAAGGGGACAGCCTCTTTACGTTTCCTTAATAATCTTTCGGTGGAAGTTATTACGTCCACACAGTTGTGGGCCTCTAATCAGGAGTTTTTGCCTCGATACCTTTCAGTAGCTCTGGACAAACCTTCCTTGCCATGTATAGCTTTACGGCAGAGGGTCTAGGTGGCCCTTTTAGTCACGTTTTGTTTAATTTCAAGAAAAAGGGGGGGGGGGTGCAGTCAGTGTGACATAGGACACCCTAGACCCCTCTGGAGTATGTGTTCAGAACATACGAGCTGTGATACTGGTTGTAGGCATTGTATTATAAAATTTCTCTGTAGTATTCATTGCAGGAAATTGTGCTAAAGGCCAATAGTAGTGTTACGACAATTCTTGTTGTAAGTAGCTTTGGCTGTGAAGCAATAGATTTTTGAGAAATCTCGGTAGTGGCAACTACGACTTTTACTTTTGCAGTAATTACTTCTGCATAAGTACACGAGTTCAGTACTTCTACGAATGTACAAGAATTAATTTATGTTTGGTTATATTTTTAGGAATATATCCACTAGTTAATGGGGTTTATATGTGCACATGTAAACTTATAAGTTTTTAGTTTTCACCACTTACTTTAAGTGGGGTGCCTTCTTAACTAGCAGATCTGTGCACAGAGTCTCAGAGTTAACCCTTTTTCAAGCAGGCTTCTTTGAAGCACGCTCCTGCTTGTACCCCTTTTTTGAAGATTTAGGCTGTATAAAGTTTATGCACCCGAATATCTCTTTTTTTTTACAAAAGTAAGAATACTATGTGGTTGTTTGATTATCTGCTTTTCTAGAGTTATGATATGATTACGAATGTCCCCCTCCAGTCTTAGAAATCAGGCATGTTCGTCAATGATGGAGGGGCCACTAATAAATTATAGGTTTGACTCCTGTAAGGAGATAAAGAAAACTTAATATTTAGTAGTGGCCCCGTAATCATTGACGACTGGGGCCCTCCCGACCATCCCCTTCCCATTCGTTGATGTATTAAGGATTTTGGTTTACTTGATATGTCAGGGAAGGAAGAATGACGCCTGAATCAGCGTCGGGTCAAAGATCCACACAAGTACATCCACGATATGATGGAAAGCTTATTGGATAGTTATTCTTATTTTCTTTTTGTTTTTTATTTTTTACGAAGTTTTTTCGTAGTGAGAACCCAATTCATAATGACTGAAGCGTGCGCTCATGATGAAGGCTCCTCAGATTTTAAATGCTCTCCGCGGTAGATTCAAACTACGGCGGATTAGTGTTTGAAGAGGATGCCTTATGTAATAGACATGTTCGTCAATGATGGAGGGGCCACTACTAAATATTAGGTTTTCTTTATCTCCTCACAGGAGTCAAACCTATAATATTGCGATTTCATGAAGGCCTTCGATAAGGTCCCACATAAAAGGTTAATAGAGAAAGTTAGAAGCTATAGTATAGGGGAGAAATGTGTGAAATGGATAGAAGCCCTCCTGAAAGATCGGAGACAGAGGGTACTGGTGAATGGAATAGGCTCGGGGTGGAGGGAAATTACAAGTGGGGTACCTCAGGGATCTGTGTTGGGACCACTACTGTTCGTTATATTTATCAACGACTTACCTGAAGTTATAACCAATGGAAGTGAGATTGGGAGGTTTGACGTACCTCCCAACCTACCAAATAGGAAAACCTACTATTTGGTAGTAGTCTTGGAAAATCCAACGTCAAGGCTATTAACCTAATTGCAATGACGACTTGTCTATTTTGACTGCTATGTCGTCATTCCAACCGCGGTTAAAAAGAAAACGTCTAGAGTCTACTCCTTATCTTGCTCTAGGAGACGTTGTACATTAACCAAAACTACCACCGAAGGTGAAAAAAGCATAGAAGAGAAGAAAAAGGGGTTTACCTTAGTTACCGCTTAAGGCCCATCCCGTGTTCCGTCATGTGCAGATCCCTGTCGAACGTGCGCATGAGCGACCCTCTCTTGTCATCACATCTCACGTCAGCAGAAGAACGCGGATGGGCAGGGGACCAGCGTGAGGGAGGGTATTATGTACGTTGGATTTTCCAAGACTACTACCAAATAGTAGGTTTTCCTATTTGGTAGGTTGGGAGGTACGTCAAACCTCCCAATTTGTTAGTAGTCTTGGCAAATCCAACGTCAAGGCTGCATAACAAATAGGAGGACATCCAAGCCCAACCTACCAAAAAAAACAATGCATAAAACAAAATATGAATGACAAAGACACAATTTAAACAAGAGAGTTTAATAAAAGAGTGAAAAACTGAGGCGTAGCTAAAAAGAACAGTTTTAACACATGCCCGTCATTCATAGTAATGCAAAAACATAGACTTGTCTGAAACCAAAAAGGTACTGTACCCAAAATCCCTTTTCTTCAAAAACCAACAAAAACACTGAACACAAGAACAAAACACAATTTTCAATGTGGCAAAAACACTTATGTACTGGAACAATACATAATCCCAAACTTGCAATCCAGTGTTGCAAACCCGTACACCCCCCCCCCCCCTCCCCTTTGTCAAATAAAACGAAGGAAAAGAACGAGGGACAAGGGGGGAAGACCAGGGATCTTCGCCAGAGCACCAGGAAACACGACCCCCGAGAGCAATCACCGGCCGAGGGGGTCGAACACTGGACACGGAGAGGTAGGAGGAGATGAAGGAATTGATAGAAGACCCACAAAACCGCTGAGGCGATGGCAGGTAAGGATCGACGTGGCAGGAACCGGAAGGAGGCAGCAAAGGATCTGACATCGTGCGCAGAACCCCTACAAACAGGGTGACGGGCACGAACGGTCCGACAAACGTGGCGGCCCATCTGCACCTGCGAGAGCCTCCCACCTGTCCGAGGAGACACCCACACAGCAGTACCCGAAGGCGGCGCCACAGACGCAACAGAGGAGTGCAAGGCTGACACCGGGCACAACACATGGCGAGGATGCCCACGCCGTAAAGCCTGGACGGCGAAAGGCTGGAAAGCGGGGGCCTCCCTCCCATGCGTGGTAACAAAAGGAGGGGAGGAGGCGAACGAGACGCAATGCAAGGACGGGGAGAATCGCACGCAGTCCCGGGGCCGTGACAATGCCGCTAGTGCAGACACCCGATCCCCAGTGGCCAGAGCGACAAGGAAGAGTGGACGCCCGAGCAACGGAACCGGCGTAGCGGCCCTTGTATACGTGGGTGAAGCCAGAAGGACCAGAGCCCGCCCCAGATCCCACTGCGGAGGGACCTGGCGCGGAGGCGATCGATCCCGGAAGGCAGCCGTCAGGAAGGAATCCAGCTCCCGTGGCGGAACGACCAGCCCAGCGACGGACCCAAAGACCCCCCGGACGGCAGACAAGTGGGTACGTATAGCGTCGAGTTGAAAGTGACGTGTACGGAAGAGGTGAAACAAGGAGCGTAGGACGAGGGAAGGAGAGCCAACTGGCAGGCGAGTGGCCTGTAGCCACCTAGTTAAAGACCTCCAGCGGGACCCGTAAGTCCCCCAAGGCCAGGAACGCTGCAGGTCAGTCAGGGCCCGGCCGGGGACCGGGAGCCACCGTGCCTCATGAACAAGCACGATGCGAAGGCCAACGAGGTCCGCAGGTCCCCAACCTAGCCCAAGTGGAAGCCGGAGACAGGTAGAGGGACCGGACTCGGGCACCACCGCGGCAACCGGGCGGACCAAGCCCGTGCCGGCCACAGAGGCACGAGGAGCCAGACGCAGCCGTGGTACAGCCGCAGCCTCGCGAGGACTGGGCACATCAACAGCGCGTCTGGTGGCGGAAAGATGTATACCGACCGCCACCTGTACCAGGCTACCAGGAAAGCGTCCGGACCCCCCCCCGGAGCGCGAGGCCGGAGGGAGAGGTCCAGAGGCAACTGGCGCGGCACCCCCGATGCGAACAAGGCGACCTCCGGAACACCTCAGGAAGCCGCGAGGTCGGCGAACACAGTCCGTTTCATCGCCCATTCTACAAGAACGCCCTGCCCTCTCGACAGGGCGGCCGCCCACAGGGTGGCAGGCCCGGGCAGGGAGGAGGCATGCAAGGAGAAGGGGTGTCGGTTCGCGAGGAAGAACAACTCCACCGAGACCCCCAATAGAGTCAACGACCTGGAGGACCCTCTCATAAGGAAACAGGGGACAGCTTGTCTGAGTGTCTAACCCGAAGGCCACCGACTTACCCCGAAGGGCCAGCGCATGGTCCCGCAGGAAGAACAAAGGAACCAACAGTCCGAGGGCATAGACGGGTAAGTGGAGGGAGACCCACCCATCTGCCGGGAAGTGGACGTCCCAGGTTCGATCGGGAACCTCACCCAACCTCGCTCGACGTATCTGTGGCTACCCAGACCGTCGGCGGGGGGGCGGTCCAGGGCACAGCCGCAGAGAGCGAGCCCCGAGCAACCCAGCGACCGAAGCGTCTGCGAGCGGGACGCGGGAGCGGCAGGAGCCGATCCATAGGGGCAACGGAAACACCGCAGTGCCCATGAGGAGGAGGCGGCGTAGCCAGAGGCTCCCTAAGGGAAGGGGCAGAGCGGCCCAATGCAGCGAACCCACGAACGAGTCCCAGAGCCACCCCGGGAGGGAGACCGAGTGCAACACGGCGAAGACCTTCCACCGAAGGTGCACCGCGGCCGGCAGACCCCGGGTCACCGTAGCGCCGGACAAAACCCATGCGAGACCGACCCATGGCACGACACGCGACGGGGTCAAGCGTGACTTGGGAACATCGAAGGGGAACCCTAACCGTGCGATGTTGCGAACGACTGTGAGGGCGTCGCCAATGCACAGTCCTAGGGCTCCGGAAACTACCAACCAATCGGCCAAGGAAAACAGGATCTGGAGCCCGCTCCTGAGGAGAGGACCCAGAGCCTGCCCCACCAGTGCGGAGAAGATCCGCGGCGCGATGTGGAGACCGAAGGGAAGGCCGTCGAACAGGAACACACGATCGGAAGTCCGAACGGCCAAGAATCGCTGGAAGCGAGGATGGAGAGGAACGAGCCAAGACGCATCCTGGAGGGCCAGCGACACTACCCACGACAGAGGGCACAGGGCCAGGCGTACCAGGGGTACCGGCAGCATCCGAAACCGTGTGTGCACGATGTGCCCGTTGAGGGCCGACAGATCCACCACCGGTCGCATCGCGTCGCAGTTCGTTGACGGTACCAGAAAGACACGGGAGAGGAAAACCGGGTGACCGACGGTCAATTCCCTCGACGCTACCCAGCTCGGGCATGGAAGTGAACACGTGGGCCACCTCTGAAGAGATGGGCCGGCGTCGGTGACAAGAGCGGAGTGGGGGTCTGGACGTCCACCTCCAGGTGAGACCCCTCCGCGCAACCCGCCGCCCCCAACGTCCCTCGCGGCTACCGAGGGGCGCAAGGGCGAAAACAACCCGAGGGAGCACCCGAGAGGAGGGGAGCGACCCGGTCGGCCAGGCGAGAAGGAGAACAAGGAGGCCGACCCAGAGAACTACACATTGTGTTGACGTGGAGGTACCCCCGGTACGGGCCGTGCGGGCATGAGCGCCACGTTGACCACCTCTACCCCCCCCCCCCCAACCTCGTCGAAAAGGGCGGGCCACCCCAACCCCAGGCCGGCGCGGGGCTGACTCCGTCGAAGGGCGGCCGGAAGTGGAAAGCCGGCCAGCCCCGACACGGCGGGGATGAAAGGGGCAAGAACAGAAGTGCGAGGCGGAACCGATGCACTGGCCTGCAACGTCCCAGTCCTGCGCCCGTGCAAGGCGGCAGCACTTGCAGCAGCACCCCGAAGAGGACCGGCAGAAGGACGGGACTGAGAAGACGCAGCGCGTCGGTGCGTGACGTAAGCAGGGTCCGCAACGACACAGCGCATTGTCGCGCGTCGGAAGCAGGGGCCGCCGACAGAGAAGCGTAGCATTCCCAAGCATCCTGCTTAAAAAAAACAACGTATATAGCGCAGAGTACAACAAACCCTGACGAATATCCAAGGGGGCCGGCCGGCAGAACGAGGACCGTACCGTCGGGCGTCGCCGAGTCGCCGCGCACAAAACCGCCTTCAGCTCGGGAACCAAAGACACCGCGAGCCGAAGGTGGACCCGCTGAACGCGGTCCAAACCCTCGCGAAGATCGCCTGGCGCAGACGCCTCGAAAAGCCGCAGGTGGTGAACAGACGTCTGGAGGGAACCTAAAGACAAGACAATAAGTCCGTCACCCTCTGTCGCAAGGGAAAAACCTTGGCGACAGAGGGCTGATCCGGGTGAGAGAAGAACGGGGTAGCAATAGAACAAAGTTCAAGAACGGGCGCGCTCATCCAGGACCAGAACGCGCCTTCCAACCCGCCGACAGACTCAAGAGGAGGCAAAATCAGTGATGACTCCGGGGGAGGGACTGAAGGAGAGCCGTCGACGGATCGGTGTGTGAAGACGAAGGCCTCAGCAAACCAGGCCTCCAATGGGAGAGGGTGACCGAGCATGATGGCGAAGCCAGGTGTACCGGCGTCGCACAAACCTGTCCCATAGGAGGACAGACCCGTCAACACAGCCAGGGACTGAACAGCCGGAAGGATGTCAGGGCGGCTGAAGTCTGACCAGAGCGTAGGCCTGCAGAAGGGAGGGGGACCGTAGCAGGGGTAGGTAGGGTGAGGCGCTGAGGGTGAGTCACCGCCAAGAAGCGCGAGAAGAGGGAGTCTTCCATCGACTCCAAGCACCCGTCGAAGCGTGACACAACCCAGCCCTGCATAGCTGACAATCGATCCGAGAGAGGCGACCCCCCCCCCCCCAGATTGGTCGGCCCGCAGGGGTGAGCGGGAGCGAGACCCACGACACGAACCAGCAGCGTCGCGGACCAAGGAAGGCGAGCGACGACGGTTGTGTCGCCGTTGAGGGACTCGTCCCCGATCACGAACGGCCGAGGGGGAAACATCACCATCCCCCTCTTCCAGCGACACGTCAGCTCCTGAGAAAGGGGACCCCGAAACCTCGCGAAACCCCACCGAGGCAAGAGGAGGGTTACCCCCCTGGCGAGACGGTAAGTGAAGGTCAGGAAGAGAAGAATGAGAAGGAGCAGGACGACGGGAGTGGGAAGGCTGGCCGGGTGAAAGGAGGCCAGAAGGAGCCGCGGGGGGAAACAGAGCAAGGATCCCCGGGGCTGAGATAACAGGGCGGCCCGACACCGAGGCGGAGGAGGGAGGGACCTCCACCGTGGGACGAGACCGTGAAGGAAGAATAGGCACTGAAGCAGGTGAAGTAGGAGAAGGAACGACATCCAGGCGGACCCTCCTGGACAGTGTAGGAGGAGGGAGCAGAGGGCCAGCTACAGCATGAACAACCGCGCGCGGAGAGGACAACGTAAGAGGAAGTCGTCTGGGCTGGGGAAGCGGGCGGAAGGGAGTAGAGCCCCTATCCGTAGAGGCCAGGGGAGGGCGCACAGGGGCAGAGCCGCTAACCCCGGCCTCAGGGCGAGAACCATGACGAGGGCGATGGGTGTCGTCAAGGCGATCAGGAGGACGACGAGGGGCAGTAGAGGACGGACGACGAGGCGAGCGAGCGAGAGCGTGGACGGAGCTGGGGAACCCCCCGACGATGGGACGACCGGCTACGGGACCCAGGGGAGAGGGCCAGGTGAACGGCCTTCAGTCGGGTCAGGGATACCCAGGGCGACGCGGATCTGGTCGGCAACAAAGGCCGGGGAACGGTGGTCCACAGTCCTAATGTAGCGGGAGACCATCGTCCACACCGACGGAAGGGAAGCAGAGGCCACAGCCGCCGCCGAGGAACCAGGGCCATGGTGCAGCACATCCACGAGGGCCAGACACGTGCCACACAGAGCAGGGAGGTAGGCCGTAGAGGACACACAGAGCGAGTGGCGCAAGCAGGACTTGTGGCTCTCCAAGCACGGGGAGCGACAACCAAGGCGAAAGCAAGGCAGCCTACCTGCACTAGAAGAACACACACCATAATCAGCACGTCGAAGGAGTAAGTGGAGAGAATGTCCAAGAAGAACCAGGGAAGGAGCATGGGGAAACAGGAACACACATGCAAACAGGTATCCGTACTCACCCTAAACTGGGAGCACAGAGGTAGGTGAGGAGGGCGGCCGAGGCGGAAGAGCACTAGCAGAACCTTCAAAGATGGAGAAAGTGTTAACCACCACTCAACATCTTACATGCAGGGCCTATAACACCAGTAAAGTGCATACACCAATATAGTATCAGGCAACAAGATGACATAAAAAAAAAAATCAATAGTGAAAGCCAACTATTACCGCAAATTTGCGGGCCAATGGAGGCATAACCGTACCGACACCACCCTCCCGCAATTTTGCGGGACCCCCCAACGATCTCCGCAAATTTGCGGGGAGCCGAAACGTCCCAGAGGACCGAATCGAGCTCCCGCAAATTTGCGGGACCGGCCGAGATGGTCCGGCGCCGAAAAAAGCGAGAGGAGCGTCTAGGGAATACCAAAAAAGGCCACAAAAAATGCGTCATCTCCTTATGAACTCCAAGCAATGATGGCCATCAAGCTGAGCAGTGTCTTCCTTGAATTTATCCTGACTCAACCGGTAAAGGGAGAGGCAAGGAAGACACACCAGGGGAGAGGAGGCACATCCCCCAGGAACCACCCAACCCACAGAGATAGAGCAAAGCCCATGAGGAGAAGTGGCAGGGAGGGTGGTTTCGCACAAACAGGGGCCCCCGTGAGGTACCCCTGGATTGGGCAAAAGACTATGAAAGGATGGAGGTGAAACAGGAAGAGAAAACAAAAACCAGTAAATGAAACTGGTGAGAAAAAGGGTGGCCTAGCCGTGAGCAGAGAATGTGTCAGGGGCGAAAAACCCTGTGGTGTGAAAGAGGGGCCCCCGTGGGGTACCCCTGGAGTATCACGAACCACCTGTCGCCCAGGCCCTTGAGACACAGTGAAGGACTCGAAAGGGGGGACTCGGGAATAACGCTAATAATGCGGCCGACACAAACTCTACAAACAGCACCGCCACCAACGAAATCTCAGATTGTTTACCAACGGTTACACCTAGGCTATGAAAAAATGAAAACTCATAGGGGCATAGCAATTCCTGAATGAGAAAACGAGCTAGGCTAAATTAAGCTAAAAGCTAAACTATGCCCAGACTAACAGGAAAAAAGAATATGAAAAGAGAAAGAATTAAAAACATATACGAGGAACGCCAGGCGCCCCCGTACCTTCGGTAGGCTATTTCCACACGCGTCTCCATTATACACACTTAGGAGCCCATTTACGTGTGCCCTAGATCACGTAACATCTGTCTAACAAAAAAGAAGGCCAGATAAGCCGAAACGAACCTAAACAGGGTGAATTAAAGGAGCACAACAAAAGCGACTTCATTCAATGGAGCGCGTGAAAAAATGATGACAAGAGAGGGTCGCTCATGCGCACGTTCGACAGGGATCTGCACATGACGGAACACGGGATGGGCCTTAAGCGGTAACTAAGGTAAACCCCTTTTCTTCTCTTCTATGCTTTTTTCACCTTCGGTGGTAGTTTTGGTTAATGTACAACGTCTCCTAGAGCAAGATAAGGAGTAGACTCTAGACGTTTTCTTTTTAACCGCGGTTGGAATGACGACATAGCAGTCAAAATAGACAAGTCGTCATTGCAATTAGGTTAATAGCCTTGACGTTGGATTTGCCAAGACTACTAACAAATATACCTGTATGCGGATGACACTAAGCTGTATAGAAGAGTGAGGAGTAAGGAAGATGTAGGTTTGCTTCAAGGAGATGTGGAGGGCATGAAGGGATGGTCTGAACATTGGTTAATGCCTTTTCATCCAAAAAAATGCAAGTACATGCGGATTGGGACTAGCAAGATAGACAAGGTAGGATACAGCATGTATGAAGCGAATGCAGAAAAGGATATAGGAGTATTGATAGACAATAAGTTAAATTTCTCAGAACATTTAGTGGAAAAGATAAACAAAGCCAATAGAATTGTAGGGCTGATAGGACATTTGTGTCACTTGACGAAGAAATATTCAGGAATCTCTATACAGCGCTGGTTAGGCCGCACCTGGAATATGCGAACCAGGTGTGGGCTCCATATATGGTAAAGGATATAGAAGCAGTGGAGAAAATGCAGAGGAGAGCTAGCAAGCTAGTACCAACGTTGAAGAACGCGGGCTATGAGCAGAGGTTGAGGACACTGGGACTTCCGACACTGGCATATAGGAGAAAGAGAGGGGATATGATAGAGACTTTTAAGATAGTGTCAGGAAAGTATGATGAGGATGTGTGTGAAGGTATCTTCTTGATGCGGGAGGGAACAAGAACGAGAGGACACTCTAAGAAAATTTACAAAGAAAGAAATAGGCTTGAAAAGGCAAAGAACTCATTTTGTGATAGAGTGGTAAATGAGTGGAACGCGCTGCCCCAGTATGTAGTCGATTCCGAATCAATAAGGAAGTTTGAAAGTAATCTTGATAAAGCATGGGGAAGACAAGATTTGAAGTTTGATTATAAAGCAAAAATACAGAATAGTAAAAATGTTGCGTCTGCCGCCGCCGCCGCCAACACAGTGAACGACCGCAGTAGTGCAAGTACTGGCACAGGCCTAGGTTGCCTTTTTCCAGAGGATCAACTGTAAGAAACTGTAGTCTTTTTTTTATTCTAAGGTACCAGTATTATACAATTAGCTGATTTGTGATCATATACTACAATGTAGCTAATTCTAAGGTATTATACAATTAGCGGATTTGTGGATCATACTGTATACTACAATGTAGCTAATTATTTTCATAACTTAATGTGCCTATGTAACCTGTTAAATTAGCTGTGTAAATTAGAGTTGTGATGTTATGTAAAACATTTAACTGAAAAGTCCACTATGAAGAAGTAATTTATTTGACGCTATATTCAACTCGTCAAACATTGTCTAAGAAATGTTATCCCTCCAGCCCCGGGCTCCTAAGCTCCCCCGTATACCTTGGTACCGGGTGATTCGGCGATTATTGTGCTATGTTAATTCAGCTGAAACTTAATAAAGACAACATGGATTATTATGAATTAAAAAAAAAAAAATGTTTGTCTCACCTTCGTCTGTAGAATGGCAGCGAGTAGACGTCTCTAGCCCCAGTGGTTGCAGAATGGCGAGTGCGAAGGTGTGTGTTTTTCCGCGGAAATTTCTTGCCGCGGTCGGATGCCTCGCCCCGACCCCGGCTAGCGCACACCTAGCCGCTCATCGCACCAGAGTCTTTGCCTCCGATACGCAATTTTAGTGATTGATGTTGACAATTGGATGTTTGTTGAGATTTTTAGACTTATTTTGAGTACATCATATAAAAGTATGTGTATTAGGGTGTCACTGTCGCTGATATTGCTGATTTTCACTCGATTTAGTCCTAATAGCTGACAGTATGCAGGATGCTGAGGCCAAATTCAGAGAGTGGAGAGAGGGCATGGCGAGCAAGGGTTTAAGAGTCAATATTAACAAAACCAAGGTTATGCATTGTAGTTTGAGACGAGGCAATGTGGAAAAGAGCGGTGCATACCCATGTGCAGTGTGTGGAAAGGGAGTGGGCGTTAACTCAATTCAATGTAGCATCTGTCGATGTTGGGTACACCATGGGAGTAAGCGCTGTAGTAGAATAAAGGGGCCCCTGCCGAAGGATAAGTCAGAAATAGAGAAATTTGAGTGCGTAGTGTGCAAAGGCGAGCTTGTGTTAAGTGATGATCCTGTGGCTGTGAATTTTGGAAATGAGTCTTTGGAGCTAGTGAACAAGTTTTGTTACCTAGGAGATACCATCTCTGCCGGTGGTGGGGCTGAGGCTGCCACTGTTGCTAGAATTAGGTGTGGCTGGGGGAAGTTCAGAGAATTGATGCCAATCCTGACCATGAAAAGAATGCCTCTCCCCCTGAAGGGAAAGGTGTATGCCTCATGTGTTAGAAGTGCAATGACGTATGCCTCAGAAACATGGGCCGTTAAAGTAGAGGATGTCAACAGAATGGAGCGTAATGAGATGAGAATGGTGAGATGGATGTGTGGGGCCAGGCTACAGGATAGAATAACAAATGTTGAGCTGAGGAGACGTTTAGGTATAAAGAGTATTAGCGAGGTGATGCGTACAAGTAGACTGGGATGGTATGGACATGTGGAGAGAATGGATGAACAAAATTGGGTGAAAAAATGCAGGTCTGTGATTGTGGAGGGAGCTGCACCAAGGGGTGGACCGAGGAAGACCTGGGATCGGACTATACGCGCCGATCTCAAATCCAAGAACTTGACAAGTGAAGCAGCCCTTAACAGGGTTGCCTGGAATGCCGCCATTAGGACAAGAGACTGAAACTGCACTTATGTGTGGAACACTCAGTCTTAAAATTTTATGTATGTATGTATGTATGATACCATACTTTTTATTACTAATTGAGCTAAGTTATTGTATTATTAGGCACTGATTATTCGTTATCACAGGTGTATATTATCAATTGCACATCAAATATTAGGTTTTGTGTCACTTTCACTTAGGTAAATATGCTTAGGTGTCACTGATATTGCTAATTTTCACTCGATACTGTACTTTTTATTACTAATTGAGCTAAGTTATTGTAAGATTAGGCACTGATTATTCGTTATGACAGGTGTTTATTATCAATTGCACATAAAATATTAGGTATTGTGTCACTTTCACTTAGAAAATATGCATTGTAAACATTTTATATACGGTACAATTTATTGTCTTTTTCACTGATTTAGATATTTCTATAGGTTCTAATAATATGAATGGAATTTATTTTATACAATTATGTGTCACTTTCACTTATTATGATGGTCTTACTGTAATTGTATACATTTTCTGATAATAAATTGAACTTTTGTATTACAATACAGTATACTGTATTGTTTCACTTCCACTTTTGGGCTATACTGTATATATACACTATACCGGTATATTATTGTTGTCACGTTATTATTGTATTATTTTTAGTTTATTGTCTTATTATTTATTATTATTGTTTCTAGTGTCACTGTCACTGATACTGTCACTGTCTTTGATACTTTCACTCAGTACTGCTGCTTGCAGAGGTAATTAGCGAAGCAATCTTCAGCACAGAGTGCCACCCTGCACTCCACACACTCATAGGGGGTGTTCTTTGATGCACTTCCCCTCAGCTTGGTGCTATAGCAGACATGGCACTGCTTCTGCTGCTTTCTTCCTGCTGGTGTCATAGGCAGTGAAACGAGCCTGTGTGTATTCATGTAATATGCACAGTGCATGCGGTCAGTGTTAATGGGCCCAGCTTGTGGCACTGCCCTCTGTGGCATTGCATATTTCTCCAGGAGATCCTTTATTGCCTGCTTGTGGAACCTCCGCAGGCTTTTGAACTCTCTGGGTGCGTCAGTCTGAAGCTTATAGATGTTATAAGGATTCAGAATAGCCATGTCTACCATATGCAGGAAGAGCTTCTTGTACCATCTGCATGAGGTGCGCAGACAGTCAATGAAGCCAATCTGCATGTCGGACTTGTCGACCAGCCTCATGTTGATGTTGGAGTCGAGGACAGCATCTGGCTTGGTCAACCTGGCCTGGGTGCGACGATCCACCTTGCCAGTCTCAACCATTTCCCTCTTGTGGATGGTAGTGAGGAGGTTGACCTTCCGCTGGTCGCGCTAGTGGATAGTCAGAATGGGCCCTGACTTCTTCCGGAACACATTGCCTTTCTTTGTCTTCAGAGGGAAAGCGGGCATGCCCCTCCTTCTTGCTCGTACTGTGCCTACAGTCCCCGTTTTCCGTTCGTGGAGGTACTTGGTGAGAGTGGGGGACGTGTAGTAATTGTCCGTGTAGAGGATGTGATTCTTGTGGAAGTAGCGGTCCATCATGGCTTTCACCACTTCTCCGCCAAAGCCAATGGTGGGGTCCGCAAGCACATCACCTTCCTTCCCGCTGTAGACCAGAAAGTCCAGGACATAACCAGTCTTGCAGTCGCACAGTACGAAGAATTTGATACCAAAGCGATGTCTCTTTGAGGGGATGTACTGCCGGAAGTGGAGCTTCCCCCGGAACAGCACAAGAGACTCGTCAATGACAACCTTCCGGAAGGGCCTGAAGAATGAAGTGAACCGTTGCCGCAGCATCATCTCGTACAAGGTTCGTATCTTCCACAGCTTGTCTGGGCGGTGTATGTCGGTGTTGGTGACGAGATGGAGCTGGCCGAGGATGTCGAGGTACCGGTCGCGTGACATATACTTCCCGAAGGCAGGGGTGGCTATCAGATCATTAGTGATCCAATAGCCTGGCAAACTATGTTTTTTGACACGAGGCATAAGCATTGTCAGTGCCAGGAAGACCATGAACTCAATATGAGTCACATCAGTCCACTGCCTCATGTGGCCCTTGGTCACCTTCTCGAAGATGTTGACCTGCATCTGGTGTTGCTTGTTTGTCTCCTTGACAACGTAGCCTACCACCTCCTCATCAAAAAATGCCTCAAACAGCTCTCCTGGTGAAGCATTGGGGCCTTTGGGAAAGTTGGGGGTAACTCCTGATCCCTCCTTTGCCTCATCAAAAGGTGGCACCTCAGGGTTATAGTCATCTTCATCACCCACGTCTTCCCACTGAAACACCGAGAATGGGTCTTGGGTCTGGCGACGCCCACGATGCACTGTGGGTGGCTGAGCACGCCCACGGCCGACACGGGAGGCGCGCACACTAGGCGGGTAGGGTGGCCCTGAGAACGACGCCCACGGGTGGCACGGGGGGGGGGGTCAGGGTAGTTGTCTCCCCTTGACGGTGGCCCCATATAGTCATGGCCAGAGTCTTCAGTCAGGTGTCCTTCCTTGTCATTATCCTCCTCATAATCTGGCGGGGAACGATGGATGCGTGGGTGGGCGAGGTGGGGAAGGAGTGGCAGGTGAGGCTATGTCTCCCCGAGGTTCTGGGCTTCTTTGCCTGCGACGAGTGGTGGAAAGCAGAGTTTCACTGTCACTAGGCACAGGTACTGGTGATACGGGCTCAAAAATATCTTTAGCCACACTTGTTGATGGCTGGAGAGTTGGGGAGGACCGTGGGGAAAGTTGCGGGTGGGCATGGCTGGGGCCGACAGGGGTGGACGCCGCGGGGGCCTCGAACAAAGCCCGCTTAGCTTGCTTGCCCTTTTTTATGAATTTTCTGCCTTTCCCCTTTTCGGCACCAGTATGTCTCCTGTCACGGGACCTAGGAGGCAAATAGGCCGAAATTGGGGGGGTCCTCAACCCTCGGCAGTGGTGGTGGTGGTGGGGAATAATGGCGATCGCCCGGAGCAGCTTGGGAAGTTAAAGGAGACAATGGCCGCCCAGAAAACAATTAGTCACCACGCTCACCCTCACTCATATCCTCATCTTCTTTCTCACCAAGCTTTTTGGTCGCCTTTTCCAGTACCTATCTATCTATCTATATGCTCAGGCCCAATCCCCACTTTTCCTATTTTTTTATTTTCTATTTTATTTTATTTTATGATTTGTTTTAATTTTCTTGGGGGTGGCCGACTCAAGACAGAGCAAGAACAGGGAAAACACAAAACAACGAAAAAACAAAGACAAAACACAAAATTCACACACATCTAAGTCACCCAGGAGAATACCCAGAGACCAGGGTCACCAAGGTCGCTCCAGCACTCCCCCGGCCCCCGACCACCCGGAGAGGCTCCGATCTCGGCAAGCAGACATGCAGCGGAGCCAAAGCCACAAGCCCGCCCACCACACTTCCAGGCGCACCCTTCATATTAATCGTCCCCCCAGGCCAGGCGCCTAATGGACTATTATCTAGTCCAATTTACGCCCGACCCCTTCCCCCAAATGACCACGTGTTCACTCAACTATTCACAAGCATTCTCCATTCATTCCTGTTTATTACCACTTCCTTTGCCTGATCTATAGTCATTCCTCTATCATCCAAAGCTTGTCTTACACAGTCTCTCCATCTCAATGGGGGTCTTCCTGCCCTTCTATCTCCCCTTGTATCTGACTCGCATATTCTCTTTGTAAGCCTTTCATCTCCCATTCGTTCAACATGACCATACCAGCTCAGCACCCTTCTGTCCACTCTGGCTGACAAATGTTCCTGCTGCCCCACTCTCCTACGTACAGTATCTCTTCATTCCTCAATCCGTCTCTACGAGTAACTCCACACATACTCCTCAAGCAGCTCATCTCCATCACATCCAGCTTTCTTCTCTCTTTTTTTTTTTTTTTTCAGAGCCATGTCTCAGCCCCATATATCACTGTTGGCACAACAATTCCTTGATACATTGCACTTTTTACTTTCATTCCGAGATTTCTCGTCTTCCACATACTTCCCATTGCTCCGAAAACTTTCCTTCCTTCTCAGAAAGTAAAGGGAAGTAATAAGTGAGGAGAAAAATGAGTGGACAAGGGTGGGGAATGCTAAGGTGGATGCATTGGAAGAAATCATGAAGGAGCAGGTGGAAGAGAGAGAAAAAGAGAAAAGAGAGTTTGAGAAGAATGTAGTGCAGGTTTTGAAGAGCAAGGAGAAGGTAGTGAGGGAAACAGTAGATAGAGGTAAAAGCATAATAATTTTTGGAGACATTGAAGAACATTTAGCAGATATGAGGGAAAGAAGGGGAAGGGATGAGGACAAAGTAAAGAAAATATTGGAGTGTCTAGACGAAGGCTGTGATTGGGGGAGAGAACTGGACGAAGTAAGACGGCTAGGAAGATATAAAAAGGGTGAGATGAGACCGATAAAAGCAGAGTTTAAATCTAGGTCAGTGGTTGAAGCATTAACCATTGTAAGCTGGAGGCTAAATAGTTGTACTGGAATGAAACATATTAGGGTGAAAAAGGACTTAAGCATAGAGGAAAGGGAAAAGTTGAGAGAAGTTCAAGCGAGGGCTGACGATGAAAATCGAAAATTGTCAGATGAGGAGAAAAGGATTTTTTTTTGGAGAGTAAAGGAAGGGAAACTAAAGAAGTGGTACACTCAGAGTCAGAAAGAACGGAAAATACGAGGAGAAATGAACAAGGGGACAGTGAGTCAGGTAGTGGATCAAATCGGGGACAAGGAGATAGTGAGGGAGGAGCAGGAGATAGAGACAGTGAGTCAGGTAGTGGATCAAACCGAAGACAGAGAGATGGTGAGGGAGGAGCAGGGGATGGAGACGGTGAGTCAGGTAGTGGATCAGACCGAGGACGGAGAGATGGTGAGGGAGGGGCGGGAGATTGTGGAGGGGGGGGGGAGAATAGAACTAGTAGGGAATGTGGAGGTAGGTCAGGGAAGGGATGGAGGAAGAGGTGAACCTAATAGGAGGTGGGGAGGGAAGAGAAACAATGAGGAGGATTCCAATATACTGTGCTACTACACTAATATAGATGGAATAAACAGTAAAAAGGTAGAATTGGATGATATATTAAGAAAGGATCAACCACAGATAGTCTGTTTGATGGAGACAAAGCTGAACCAGGACTTTGACAGCAATATAGTGTTTAGTGAAGGATATAATATATGGAGGTATGATAGAAAGGGGAAAAGGGGAGGTGGAGTGGCAGTATTAGTTAAGAACCCTATGACAGCAAAGCAAGTGGAGTTAAATAATGACAAGGCAGAAATAATGGCAGTTGAACTAAATGATATAGAAGGAAAAAAGCTAGACATAGCAGTAGCTTACATGCCACCAAAGACCAGGGCATGGAGGGAGTTAGAGTTTGAGGAGATGGTCGAGGATATGATTCAGTCGTTGAGAAGATTGCTTTTAAGAGAGAATAGATTGATCTTGGTGGGAGATTTCAACTGTGGTGAGGTTAATTGGGAATCGGGAGATGCAGGGCCAAATCAGAGATCTTTGGGAAGTCGGCTATTAGAGTTGGTTACGGATAATGTACTTGCACAACATGTGAAGGAGAATACTAGAATGAGGGGTAATAACGAACCTTCTAAACTCGATCTGATTTTTACAAAAGATCCTCACGAAATTAGTGATATAAACTATCTATGTCCTGTAGGCAAAAGTGATCACCTATTACTGAAATGGAAGTTGATCTCGAGTAATGCCAATAGATTAGACAATAGCTATATAAATAACTGACTAAATTATAGTAAAGCTGATTATGTATCCTTGAAAAGATATTTAGAGGAAGTAGATTGGGATCTTATTTTGAAGGAACAAGACGTACAAGGTAAATATAGTAGGTTCCTCGAAATTTATAGAGAAGGAACCAATCTGTTTGTCCCAAGATACAAAACTGGAAATTTTACTAAGCAGAAAGAATGGTTTAATTTGAAATGTAAAATAGCTCTGGATAGGCGTGATGCAGCTTGGGCTAGATTAAGAAGAAGGAACACTGAGAGCAATCGGAATAAATATAAACAGGAGAGGAATAGATATGTTAACATAATTAGGCAAGTTAAAATGAACTATGAGAAGAACATAGTAAATAAATGTGATAGTGACCCTAAATTGTTTTATAAATATATAAACAGTAAGTTGAAGGTAAAGAAACAAATTACTAAATTAAGAGTAGATGCTAGGACGTATGAAAATGTATCGGACATGTGCGAGGTAATGAATAACAAATTGGGGTCGGTTTTTACTAGAGAGGAAAGTTTTGACGAACCACAGGCGGGAGTACTGGAGAGTGGTCTTAGCAAGATTGAAATAACTAGAGATGAGCTGTTATCTGCGATGAGAGGACTTGAAGTAAGGAAAGCTATGGGACCGGATGAAGTGTCTGCCTGAGTTTTAAAGGAGTGTGCAGAGCAATTAGTGGAGCCAGTGAGGGACATAATTCAAGCTTCCTTAGATAAAGGACAGGTTCCTGTTGAATGGAAAAGAGCTAATATCATTCCGATATACAAGAATGGAAACCCTGAGGACCCTTTAAACTATAGACCAGTTTCACTTACTAATATTGTATGCAAGATTTGTGAAAAGCTAATTAGGAAGAGATGGATGAAAATGTTGGAGAGAAAGAAGATAATAACGCCAAAGCAATTTGGATTCAGAGAAGGGACATCTTGTGTTACCAGTTTGCTATGTTATTACAGTAGGGTGATAGATGTACTCCAAGAAAGAGGCGGATGGGTGGACTGCGTCTACTTAGACCTTTCCAAAGCATTCGATAAGGTACCACATAAGAGATTGTTATCTAAGCTTGAGACAATAGGATGTGTCAGGGGGAGTTTGCTGAAATGGATGGAGAGCTATTTAACAGATAGAGAAATGAGGACCAACATTAGAGGAACTTACTCATCGTGGCGGAAAGTTGAGAGTGGTGTGCCACAGGGATCTGTGTTGGCACCTCTTATGTTCCTTATGTACGTGAATGACCTGCCGATAGACATAAACTCCTACATGTCAATGTTTGCAGATGACGTAAAAATTATGAGACAAATAACAAATATAAGTAGTTGTGAGGAGCTGCAAGGGGATTTAGATAAAATATACGAATGGAGCACCAAGTGGAAAATGAAATTTAATATAAGTAAATGTCATGTGTTGAATATGGGAAGTGTGAATAGACCAAATTGGGAGTACAGGATGGGAGATAATATAATTAGCAAGGCCGAAAAAGAAAAGGATTTAGGTTTGATTCTACAAGATAACTTGTCGCCAGAGAAACATATTAACAAGCTCTTTAGCGGAATGTATGCAATTGCCGGGAATATGAAAGTTGCTCTGAACTACTTGGATGAGAACATGTTAGCAAAGATTATAAAAAGTATGATTAGACCAAGATTGGAGTATGCAGCAGTGCTGTGGTCCCCGCATCTTAAGAAGCATATTCACAAGTTAGAAAGAATCCAGAGAGCAGTTACTAGATTGGTTCCAAGTCTTGGAGAACTGCCATATGAAAGGAGGCTAGATAATTAAATTTACCGAGTCTAAAAGAGAGGAGAGAGAGGGGAGACATGATAATGATGTACAAATGCACCCGAGGGCTGGAGAGGCTGGATAGGGAGGATATATTAATTATGGATACAGGAATAACTAGAGGCCACAGCTACAAAGTAAAAAGACCTACCTGCAAGAACGATATCAGGAAGTTTAGCTCCCCTATAGATGTATTGACAAATGGAATGGGCTGGAGGAGGAGGTGGTAGGGGCAGGGAACATCCATATTTTCAAGAAAAAAATGGATAAAAGTAGACTGAGAGACGGGACAACACGAGCTTAGCTCAACTCCTGTAAACTACAATTAGGTAAATACACTCTGTTTTACCTCCATTTCCATACCTCCACTCCTGCTTATCGTTCCCCCTAGATATTTAACCCTCGTCTAGCGGGGGGTTTTGGGCATATTCAGGCCCTCCTGAATGATCAATCAAGCATCTGCATGAAAAGAAATGTATTCAGCAAAAAACTAGGCGCTACAAGCTTCAAAATGAGACCAGAATGAGCTACGTAGCAGTGCTACCACTTCCTATAGGGAACGCGATAGGCCTCACGGAAGCATGACCATAAAAAAAGCCTTCCAAAAAAAAAAAGGGCCTATCAAAACAAAGGATTTTGTCTCTAGGTGAGATAATTCCCCTCTAGTACTCATCCATGTGTTTCTCACCCCTCCCCCTCCCCTCCTTCCCCACCTTATTCCCCCCTCCCCCCCCTCCTCAATTATCACCTATTTTTCCTCTTATTATCATCATTTATCGGTTATTTTTCTCTCCCGCGATAATGTAGCACAAGTGGGTTGCATAAAAGATTGTTATGCAACACCCAGACACCGGCACACACCACCCCGCTCGTCTCAGTTGACTCCCAGACAGCGAGAGGGGAGGGCTGCCTGTGGCTCTCTCTCGCCTGAGATTATGACCGGGTGGCCAATATCTTCGTTTTTCACCACCCAAATGCTTTTCCCACTTATTTTAGCACTCTTGAAGGTTCATATATACATCATATATGTAAAATAAAAGCATACCGAAAACAAATAATGCTTTATATTGTAAATATAACGAATTCTGTCAGAATCCAGGGCTAGAAATGCACAAATAACTACCCTAGCACCTAGGTCTATATCGCGCTTGTCAGGTTAAGAAAGGCTGCCCGGGTAGGAAGGGTTAATAATGCTCCTAAATTGCTGCTTTTTAGATACGGACTTAAGTCGGGCCCCGCTCTTTAAGTGTTAAAACACTCTACAGTACTTGTTCCAATATTTCCACATCTAGATTCACCCTACGATCACCCCTATTACACACCATTACTTTACTTATATTGATGTTCACCTTCAGTTTCCTCCTCCCACAAACCACTCCAAACTCTTTGACTACCCGCTGCAATTTCTCCTCAGAATCAGCCACCAATGCTGTGTCATCAGCGAACAGCAACTGATTAAACTCCCAATCTCTACCATTCTTTTCTACTAAACCCAATCCTCTTCCCATAGTTCTCATTTTCACCTCCCTCACCACACCATCCATAAACATATTAAACAGCCATGGTGACAATACACAACCCTGTCGCAAACCATTCACTCAACTCACCATTTCCTACTCTAACACATGCTCTGCTCCCTTCATAAAAACTCTTAACTGCTTCCAACAAATTTCCTTCCTATAAAAGCGTATCTGGTAGGGCAATTTAGCTGGCGAAGGGCTTGGAGTGGCTTCACTCAGGGCAAACTTGGAGGTTGACCTTGAGCTCTCCCACTCGCTCACTTCACTCTCTTCACTCTCTTCACCTTCACCAGCTTCCGCGACACCTTCAGGATCTACATCGCTCTCATGTTCACTAGCAAATCCCTTGAACTGAGGTTCTTCGTCACTACTCGAATAATATACACTCGATGCGTAACAAGGCGAATGGCCACTGCTCCGCTCGTCAACATCACTATCTTTATCACTACCAGCTAAATGTAGCTGTCGCAAGGTTCTATCTATTCCTCCCGGAGAAAGAATATCCTTGGCGAGGGACCGTCGTGTAATACGACGAGCCGGGGCGGGCGTCGTAGGAGGCACGGAATCAGACACAGTCTAATCGATTTTTTTGGTAGTTTCCATTATGGTGGCGGGGTAGAGACTGATGCTGTGCTGTAGTGCGAGCGTGGGGGAGCTGCGTACCGCTTGTCAACAAAGAAAATATTAACGCGCGTTTCAAAAGCAAAAATTCAAGCAATGGCGCTCAGCAGCCCATCCAGGCCCCATGGCGCTAGTTCGATTTGGCCGCCTCAGAGCCCAACCGGGTACCGAGGGTTGTGCAATTTGTAAATGTTAAAAATGTATGCAGAATTAATTATCATTAACCCATCGGATCCGGGGGGCCTCATATGATCCCGATCGCTGTGTCCAGGGCCATTTTCGTACAGTCAAGCTTCATAATTCAGTAGCTACTGATTGAGACCACCTAGAGCAGTCAATTTTTTTGCAAATTGTAGAACGTTTTGTTGTCTGTAGAATGCCGTTAAGATGACATCGCTACGACGCGTGGTTGCCGAGTTATGATGATTTTAGCGGCGATATTTAGCATTTTGCCTCATATGAGGCCTCCCGGATTCCTGCCAATATTTTTGTTTGCCTCATATGAGGCCTCCCGGATTCTGAGGGTTAAGCATGTAACATATTGAGGTACAGTGAAAGTCTTTTAATCAGGAAGGCAGGGGGGTTCCGACCTTCCGAATTAGCGGATTTTCCGAACCATCAGGCATGTACTCTATAATGTTCGTAAACACCAAATATAAGTCATAATAAATTGTTATAATTAAAAAACGATATATTCCATAGCTTACCTTTGCAGTACAGTGAAGATCTAGGATGGTAGAGGTGTAATCCAATGGTGCAGTAGTAAATCCAAGGGTGCAGTAGTAAATCCAAGGGTGCAGTAGTAAATCCAAGGGTGCAGTAGTAAAACCAAGGGTGCAGTAGTAAATCCAAGGGTGCAGTAGTAAATCCAAGGGTGCAGTAGTAAATCCAAGAGTGCAGTAGTAAAACCAAGGGTGCAGTAGTAAATCCAAGGGTGCAGTAGTAAATCCAAGGGTGCAGTAGTAAATCCAAGGGTGCAGTAGTAAAACCAAGGGTGCAGTAGTAAATCCAAGGGTGCAGTAGTAAATCCAAGGGTGCAGTAGTAAATCCAAGGGTGCAGTAGTAAATCCAAGAGTGCAGTAGTAAAACCAAGGGTGCAGTAGTAAATCCAAAGGTGCAGTAGTAAATCCAAGGGTGCAGTAGTAAAACCAAGGGTGCAGTAGTAAATCCAAGGGTGCAGTAGTAAATCCAAGGGTGCAGTAGTAAATCCAAGGGTGCAGTAGTAAATCCAAGGGTGCAGTAGTAAATCCAAGGGTGCAGTAGTAAATCCAAGGGTGCAGTAGTAAATCCAAGGGTGCAGAAGTAAATCCAAGGGTGCAGTAGTAAATTCAAGGGTGCAGTAGTAAATCCAAGGGTGCAGTAGTAAATCCAAGGGTGCAGTAGTAAGTCCAAGGGTGCAGTAGTAAATCCAAGGGTGCAGAAGTAAATCCAAGGGTGCAGTAGTAAATCCAAGGGTGCAGTAGTAAATCCAAGGGTGCAGTAGTAAATCCAAGGGTGCAGTAGTAAATCCAAGGGTGCAGTAGTAAATCCAAGGGTGCAGTAGTAAATCCAAGGGTGCAGTAGTAAATCCAAGGGTGCAGTAGTAAATCCAAGGGTGCAGTAGTAAATCCAAGGGTGCAGTAGTAAATCCAAGGGTGCAGTAGTAAATCCAAGGGTGCAGTAGTAAATCCAAGGGTGCAGAAGTAAATCCAAGGGTGCAGTAGTAAATCCAAGGGTGCAGTAGTAAATCCAAGGGTGCAGTAGTAAATCCAAGGGTGCAGTAGTAAATCCAAGGGTGCAGTAGTAAATCCAAGGGTGCAGTAGTAAATCCAAGGGTGCAGTAGTAAATCCAAGGGTGCAGTAGTAAATCCAAGGGTGCAGAAGTAAATCCAAGGGTGCAGTAGTAAATCCAAGGGTGCAGTAGTAAATCCAAGGGTGCAGTAGTAAAACCAAGGGTGCAGTAGTAAATCCAAGGGTGCAGTAGTAAATCCAAGGGTGCAGAAGTAAATCCAAGGGTGCAGAAGTAAATCCAAGGGTGCAGTAGTAAATTCAAGGGTGCAGAAGTACTTAATGCTGTATTTTATCACTTATTTTATTACTAATTAACAAATGAATCGTGTTTTATTTTTGTTCTACAATACCTTAAAACTAACACTTTTCACTGAACACTTAATCATCTGAGGAATCTGACATCATAGGAGGAGGGTCATCTACCCCTGCCAGTAAATCCTCCTCAGTGAGTTGACGTGAATGTCCAGGCTGGGGTTCAGGTTCTTGGTGATCAGCAGGCCTGGGGTTATCTTCCGGTTCTGGGACATATAACACTGGTGGGTTTATTTTCTTGGTGGCTTTCTTGAAAAGGTCTCTGATGTCAGCTTGTTTGATGGCCTGGTGACGTTTCTTGTACACTTCTTTCATGATGATATGGTAGTTCATGACCTCTGCAACATTGAAAAGCTGGTTCCTCTCAGAGAATGTCACAAACGCCTCCAGACTTTTCACAGCCTCACTCCATGATATTTTATTCTGAACATCTTCCAGGTCTTCCTCTTCTTCCTCCATAGTGATGGTAGGGTTAATGACACTCTCAATCAGCTCTTGGTCATTCATCTCTTGAACTCCACGAAGGTCCACATCCTGTCCCAGCCACTCCTCAATGTCTTCTTCTGTCATTCTCTTGGGATGGTTTTCAAGAATTGTAGAGACTATGTCAATTATCTGTTGAGCTGTTGTGCGGTCTTGATCATCATCAACTTCATCAAAGCCCCCGAAATCATTAGCCACAAATTGGTTATTTTCAACCTTCAGTTTCATATCATACAACTTCCTCCAGGCTCTCATAAGAGTGACATCCTTGACATCTTCCCAAGCCATAGCAGAGTAGTAGATTGCATTTTTTATATTAAAACTCTTCTGAAAGTCATGTACACTGTCTTCCGAATTCACCAGCTTGCGGGAAAAGGCTTTCTTTTACGATTCCTTTAGTTTCTGACACACTCCCTGATCCATAGGCTGGATCAGGGAGGTGACATTGGCAGGAAGATAAGTGGCATAAATGTTGCCACAGACCAGTTTATGTGCAGGGGGATGAGCTGTGCAGTTATCTAACAGCAAAACACACTTGCTGTCCTCCGGCAGCCCGATCTTCTTAAAGTGTTCTTTGACTGCGGGCACAAAATGATGGAAGAACCACTCCTTGAATAGATCCGTAGTCATCCAGGCATTTCCTTGGGCATCATTATAGGTTTGACTCCTGCAAGGAGAAAAAGAAAACCTAATACTGTATTTAGTAGTGGCCCCGTAATCATTGACGATTATGCCTATTACATAAGGCTACCTCTTCAAACGCTCATACGCGTAGTTTGAATCTACCGCCGCAGAGCTCAGAGGAACCTTCATCATAAGCACACGCAAAATCACTCATGATTCGTCTTTATGATTGGATTCTCACTACGAAAAAACTTCGTAACAAATAAAAAATAAAAATAAAATAAGAATAACTATTCATAAGCTTTCCATATTCTGTGGATGTACTTTTGTGGATTCTTGGACCAGACGCTGACTAGCGCATCTATCCGCCTTCACTGACATATCAAGTACAGTGGAGCCCCCATCCTAGCTGCTAATCGGTTCCGCAGAAATAGAGCTAGGATTGAAACATCCAAGATCGGGGCACTGTTCTTATGGGGAAAATTCAATCGGTTCCATGCTCATGCCAAAATTTGCGTCTTTTTCTATTTTTTGCCTATGAAAACATGTTTTATTGTACACAAATTACATTTTATGCATTATACTGTATCATATAATACACCATAGAATAAGTTTTTAATAACGAAAAAAAAGGCCCAATATCTAAATAATTACCGCACTTTTTCCCAGTGTTAGGCTATGAAAACATGTTTTTTGTCTAGGCTACATCAAGTAGCCTAGGCCTAAATCTTGTTCATTGTAAATAATAATGTAGACATGGCTAAATGACAGTCCTAACCATAAATACTGTAGATTGGGGCATTGTTTCTATCATGCGAAAATATTTAGGCCTAGCCTAGGCCTAGGTTCTAAATTCGTCCAGCCACCCCTCAAGTACCCATTTCGCCCCAAATGCATCCAATAAATACATATGAGGAAAAGACGTATAAATACGTATTATGAGAAGATTACTTACCACACAGATTTTATTATAAATCATTGTCATATTTAGTCTAGCCTAGGCTAACATCGTCTAGGCTAGGCATTTCAATCGCTTTCGTCCGACATGGACTAGTCTTTGCTCTGTGTTTTGAGCATGAAATTCCTTCATTGCTACCACCAGGCCAACCATCCCTATCACTAGATGTACTAGAGGTTATAATAAACGCGAGAGATAAGGGGTTCAGGCACAAAAAGGCTTGCAAACGGTTGTTTTGTCAACACAGATACTAGCTAAACTGCAAGCGTCTGCTTAGTGATGACGTCATACAAAGATGGCGGCATCTTGCGCATTTGACGATCGGATCTCGGATTCACTCGGATTTCGTCTCTAAACGGCAAGCTACTGGCAGATTCTTTCGTTATGTTAAAACAAAATTATTGTTTTTGTTTGTTTTCTAGTTTTATGTCGAGTTTTTCGTTATTTTTGCTATTTTTTCGGGTTTCGGCTGGGATTTTGATGCGAGGAATGAGGCTTTTGGCGCGAGAATTGAAATGGGGAATATTTGGTGTGTGGTGCGAGAATTGAATCAACGAAGACCGGTGTAGCGAAGATGGGGCTCCACTGTATACCAAAATCCTTAATACATCAACGAATGGGAAGGGGATGGTCGGGAGGGCCCCAGTCGTCAATGATTACGGGGCCACTACTAAATATTAGGTTTTCTTTATCTCCTTGCAGGAGTCAAACCTATTATTTATTAGTGGCCCCTCCATCATTGACGATTATGCCTGATATCTAAGACTGGAGGGGGACATTCGTAATCATATCATAACCATTGCAACTAGAATAGGTAGATAATCAAACAACCACATAGTATTCTTACTTTGTAAAAAATAATATATTTATGTATAAACTTTGTACAACATATAAAAAGGGGTACAAGCAGGGGCATGCTTAAAGAAGCCTGCTTGAGGAGAAAAGGGTAACTATGAGAATCTGTTCCCAGATCTGAAAGTTAAAGGCACCCCACTTAAATTAAGTGGTGAAAAATAAAACTTTATGTTTACATGTGCACATATAACCCCATTATTCTAATGTGTATATTCCTTAAAATTAGACACAAAAATAGAATAAATTCTTGTACTATCGCAGATGTACTTACTAAAATGCTACTCGTAGTTGCAACTACCGAGAACTCTTAAAATTAAATTGCTTCAACAGTGTATCCCACTGAAAGAAACCATTGTTGTACTACATCCATTGTACTTCAACAATATTTCCCGTAGGCATTACTACAGAGAAATTTTAATCACAACAAGTCTTATACATTGTATCACAGCTCGTATACTCTGTACATATCCTCCGGCGGGGTCTAGGGTGTCTTATGTTTCACTGACTGCACCCCCCCCCCTCTTTCTTAACCTAAACAATTAGTGACTTAGAGACCCATCTAGACCCTTTGCCGTAACGCTATACACGGCATAGATGGTTTGTCTAGTGCTACCGACAGGTATCGAGTCAAAGACGTATGATTTGAAGCCCATAGTTGAGTAGTAGCTATGTCTTCAACAGATTTTTTTTTTAGAAAACGTAAAGATACTGCCCATTTGCGTAAATCGTGGGCCCTACCCACTACTCCGGGATTACTCTCTTTAACCCTCTCACCACGGAAGGGCTCTTGAACGCCCATAAAAAAGCATATAACAGGTACCCGGAAGGGCTCTTGAACGCCCAGTGGTTGAAAGCCTGTGAGCTTCGTGTGCGAGGCGTCGGTCCGACGCATGTAAACAACAGCCGGCTGGACCGACGCCCCGCATCTCCGGCCACAAGAAGGAGAGCGTCGCTTGTTCGTGTGTGCCTGTATGTTGTTGTTAAGTATCGAAAAGTGGTGTAAAGTGGCTGTTTTGGCCATAAAGTTATCTCCAATGAAATCATCATCACAGCTCAACCAGTTGACTTAGAGAGCTCTACTTAATGCCATTCTACAGGTAAATAACACAGCTACGCTTGGGGATGGGCGGGAATGCGGGAAGCAGTCTGATTAACGAATATACGGTAGCCTAGCCTAGACGTTTTTCGGCCAAAACACCCGGGTTTCGAGGAATATATATATAATACATAGCCGGGGCTGGAGGGTTAATGACTTCGACTAGCAGAGAAGCTATTTTTCGTTTCATTAATCTTTTACCTGTACTCGATACCCATAAAACACCTTGGTGGTTAAGAGGTGCCACTCTCATATATTTGGTTAAAGCTTGTACAGGACACAAATTATGGTGCACTTTACCCCGTTTCAACGCCGGCACCGTGAACTCTGAGAAAACATGTTCACTATGTTCATTCTTGGCGATGAACCCTGGGGAAGGTGCAATATGAATGCAATCATTTAGTCTACCAAACCTTATGCAATTAGGGGTGTTGCTCATCGCCGCCAGCTCAGACACCCTGTTACCCGTTGCCAAAGCCATAAGGAACACAGCCTTTTTTAATAGTAATTCAAAATCGACCGTATTCTGATACAGACGGGAATGAAGCAAGGATAACGCCTTGTCAAGAGACCAGGTAGGCATGAGCTGACGGGGAGGTGGGCGGAGTTTGAAGCATGCTCTCATGAAACCTGTTTCTTCCGCTTGTGGTATGGTTAGACCTGTAAGGTCAAAGAATGGCACCCTGATAGCTGTTAAGTGATTTTTTAGAGTCACTACAGATAGACGTTTCTGTTCAAACAAATAGTTTAAATAATTAAAAACTAATGCCACCGAAGGTACTGTCTGTTCTGTTCTAACTATCCAAGAAGTAAAGGACTGCCAATGAGATTGATATTGCCTCTTGGTAGATTGTGTGTACTGATTCATAAATTTATCTGTCACGGTTCTACCATACGGCGTTAACCACTTGGCCTCCTGAATGTCCACAATGCAAAAGTCAGCGAGGTCTTTAGGTTGCCAATCGTGTCTAAGTGGAAATACCCGACCGGGAGCGACACCGGGTTCGGGCACCACGTTATCAATTGCTGGTACCACAACTGCGCCGGCCACAGGGGCGCGATTAACGAGACTACGCCTCGATAATCTTGTAGTTTGTTGACTACGTGGCACATTAGAGAAGCGTCTGGTGGCGGAAACAGATAAATGGAACTCCACATGTTCCAATGCGTCGGGCCCCCCTGCCGGCGTTAATGTCCGGTGTGTGAGGTACCGAGGGAGTTTGTGATTCTCCTCTGACGCAAACAGATCCACTTGTGGACGGTAAGGCTCTGCAATTATTTGATCGAAAATGTTCTGCTTGAGTGCCCACTCTACCGTTGTGCTCTGTCTCCGAAACAGAGCGTCTGCCCAGACGTTTGCTACGCCTGGGAGATATGATGCATGAAGATGAATGTTCAGCTTGTCGGCTAGAACAAAAATCTTTTCTGACACGTCTAGCAACTTCCGAGACCTCGTTGACCCTTGTTTCTGAATGCAGTGGACTGCATTGAGATTGTCCATTCTGAAAGCCACCGATTTTTCCCGTAAAGTAGAGCCGTGAACCTGAAGGAAATACAGGGGGACTAGTAATTCTTTTACATTTATGTGGGAGGTTTCTGAATGGGACCAAAGCCCTTGACCCTGATGCCCGAGGTTTGACTGAAAGCCCCAACCTATCGTCCCTGACGCATCCGTGTCCACCCATACCGTCGGCGGAGGAGAGGTCCATGACATGACTGAGTGCAACACTTCCCTCTTCGCCCAGACCGCTAGTAAGCTGTGTATTAATGTTGGGATAGGCCATAATGTTCCCGCCGGTAATAGTGGGAAATATTTGTTGCCCTCCAAGATTAAACGTTTGACTTTCAACCGGCCCAACTTCACAGTTAGTTGAACCCAGTTAAGAGAACCGACTAGAGATTCCCTGAGTCTCCGTGTCGTAGTCAGACTGTGGAGAAACATAAACATTTTTTTGCGAAATCTGTTTCGATTGTCCACACTCTGACTCAGAGTGAGAGACGCTGTGTCCCAGACCAGCCCTATCCACTGAATTACTCATGAGGGAACAAGGTTTGACTTTACCAAGTTGACCTTGAATCCTAGAGATTTGACATGGTTTAACGTAATGTTGACATGAGTGTTGCATAACTTTTCTGTCTCTGCCACCACCAGCCAGTCGTCCAGATACCACAAGATCCTGATCCCCTGTTCTAAAATGGGCATCAGGGCTTGCCGGACTAATTTTGTGAATATGCGTGGCGCTAGGTTCAATCCAAACGGCATCCTTTGAAAGACATAAGTCTGATGCATTATTCTTAACCCGTTGAGACCCAGCGTCGCACGTGTTGCGTCGGCAGTCTTTGATCACCAACTCCCAGCGACGCATCACGTGCGTCCGACATATAAAAAACACTTACGTGGCTCGTAAGGTAGGAAATGGCGGGAGAATAGGAGGGGGCGGTACCGTAGTGTGTGGGGGAGCCGGGCCAGTAGGTGTGAGCGGGCCGAGACAGCCGCGCGGCTGGTGGTGGTGGGCTTAGTGGGGATAGTTTACACCCCTAGTTTACCGCCACTTTGAACCTTCATTACTCCGGTCGTATGGGAGCTAGAGGCTTGAGATTTATGTGAGATACTCCTTAGGATGTATGCCGTACAATGCCATACTCAGTTTTTACCCTAGTGCTCCCGGGCGGGTGGTCATGCGGGGGAGACGAACTATTGAAACCCCCCCCCCCCCCCGCCCCCCAAATGACCGAAATGAGTTTTTTTTATTTGTGTGTTCATTTCTCACCATTCTCTTCCATTTTGGCTCAACAAATTTTTTTGAAGCTCCCCCCCAACCCCCCACCGGCCCCCCCCCCCCAAAAAAAATGTCAGAGGTGATTTTTTTTTTTTTTTTTTTCATTTCTCATCCTTGTCTTCCATTTTAGCAAACAAAAAAAATAAGTGAAAATGGCTTGGGACTGGGGTGAACAAAATATTATAACTAGCCGGGGCTCAACGGGTTAAAGCCAGAAATCTTTGAAATCTCTTGTTTACCGGGACGTGCCAATACGCGTCTGTCAGGTCTAATGAACACATCCACCCTCCCGGCGGAAGTGTTAGCCTGATTTGATTCACTGTCAGCATCCTGAAAGACACGTTGTGAATGTGGAGATTCAAATAAGACAGGTCTACGACCGGTCTCATCTGAATACAGTAGGGTCCCGCATAAAACGTGTTCGCATAAAACGAGTCTCGATTAAAACGACCGACCTAAAATATTAATATTTAATTTTCGATCAGAACGAATGTGATCACATAAAACGAGTCCGCCGCCAAAGTGGGGCAAATCCGAGGAGTTTTCATATAGAGCGCCGAAATATCGTACAAAACGTACGGAATATCGTTCGCTTTGTACGAAAATTTTCGCTTACAGTGAACATTGACGATATTGCGCCACCAAAATGCTGTGTTCACATAAAACGAAATCGCATAAAATGCCCTCATTTATCGACCATAAACTCGTTTTATGTGAGACCCTACTGTACTGTCCCTTTTTGGTACTAGAAATAGTTTGGATGTAAACACCAGGTAAGTCTGGGATAATGACACTCTTGGTAATCATCTCCTGAACTAGTGACTCCACCTCTAAAGAAACATGATTGGCCTTTGTCGGCTGACGTAAGCGAGGTCGCCGGAGCCACTGCCAAGTGATGCCTTTGCGTACCACAGTCCTCGCCCATGATCTTAATGGCCATGCCTGATGACACGCCCGGAATGACCCAGTTAGCAGACTGGGGTTCGCCGGCTGGACTACTCTCTGTTCCAACACGCCTTTGACTGGCCCCGGGAGTGAGAGAGACCTTAGTTTTTTGCTGGTGGTGGTGTACCCTTGGACGACTGGCTGGGTTTGGCTGGAGGCGGGCCCTGACCTGGTCGTTGGTGAAACCTGTGGCCTTTACCTGAGAATTTACCCTGTTTATACCTGACTTGAGCCTGACCCTGGGTGGAAGGGGACTTAGGCTGATGAAAAGGCTTCGACCCACTAGCTTGAGCTTTCGAAACTGGTTTGGGTTTAGGGAAAGTGAAGGTAGGCTTCTTAGGTTGAGAGGGACTCTGTTTGAATGCTTGTGCCATATTGAAAACAGTCTTCCAAACTGCTGGAGAAATCAAAGAAGGAGTTAGAACTGGAGACAGAACTACTTGGCTTGCAATACGGTCAGGAAGTTTCTTTACTAAGAACATCCTCAGATCCTGCCTTGCTCGAACCGCCTCTAATAAGGCCGTCCGAATATCTCCTAAAGACTGAATGGAAGTTTGGAGAAGCAAGCGCCGGGAAATTTCAATGGCCTTCCTGACTTCGCAGCTTCGATTGCCTGAAAAGAGCGTAACATAGACTTGGTTACTTGCTGGGTAACAATATATTGTGAAAACAGTCTAAACGCTTTTCCTCTTAACCTAAACTCGCGGTCTAGGTGAGCTGGGGAAGGCGTGCTAAAAGGATCTTTTAATTCGCACAAATTGATTTTAGGGACAGCCAAGAAATCAAACAAAGCAGAGGGGACTCCTCCGGCACTAAAAACTGGAAGAGAGAACCAAGTATGGTGGTCTTGAGGGATTTGGTGAGAAGATTTGGAAGTAAAAGTAGTGGCAAAATTTTGAGCCTCTGTTTCCCATTCCACCCAAGGTCCCGTACCCAACTGCCCCACCTGCAAGACTGGATTAGAGGCTGAGTCTGTGATTGGAAACATATCCAACTCCGGCGTCAAAGCCGAAAGTGCCTTGATGTCGTTAAAGCCATCATTCTTAGTCCAGTCAGAAAAAAGCTTTGAAGCTGAGGCAGGGGGTAGGGCTGGTGTTGATGCATACACAAAAAAGTCATGGTTATAATAACTTGGAATGGCCTTAATATGAACATCTAAAACATTTCCTTGACTATCCAATGCTCTGAGTTTTCTAGACTTATTGCCTTGGATTACCCACTCATGTGGTACAGGGAGCTCCCCCGAAATAGTAGCTTGTGCTGCCTCTGGCTTAGTTGGTAACATTGCTACCCATGACTCATCAGGCCCGTATAAAAGAGGCATAGCTCCTTTTTTGACTGGTGCCTTGTCTAAAGGGGGGGGGGGGGAGTTATGTCTGATATGACTCGCACATTGGAAGTAGTGAGAGCTGCTGTGCCTGGCACATTGGAAATTGAGTCTGACACAAGAGGAGGATTAGGTATTTTAGCTAAAGCAATGGATGTAGCCAGAGGTCGCACATTCGTCGACGTCGCGGGAGCTCCCGTACCAACTGTAGGAGTTTCCGGCGTAGGACCAAAGAACTTATTAAGTGCATTCAATAGTAATCCATCAATCTCTTCTGCAGTTACATACCTAGCAGATGACGAACTCCGTGGAGATTCGACAGTACCCTGAGAGTCCTCTAGATGGTGACCTGACTCTTCAACTTCCATCTCTGAGACCAGAGAACGCTGTTCTTCATCCCTTAAGTCTGGCCTATCATGGGAAGATCCCGCCGAAGCCGGGACCTCCACATGCCGCCATGTTAAATCTGGGATAGAAGATGGTACCTCGGCATCCCGGTGGACGTCAGCCACTACTTGAGACACCAAAGGATGTGTGCCGTCCTGCCAGGGCTGAGAGTATCGCCATACACCTTGGCTGTGGCTGTTACTCGCTTGCGAGCCTGGGAAACTCTCCAAATGGGAGCCCTCACCCGAGCCCCCTAGAGGGTTATAGTTTCCGTAAGACACTTCTAAATCTGAGACTGACACACGTGACCTGGTAGAACAAGCATGAATATCAGGTGATGAAATGTCCGCCGGGGCATCCTCCACCACATTCTCTGACTCCACCCCCGACCTGTCAGATTGGACGTTAGACTTGGTGGGGGTAGAGGCAGAAAGCGGGGTACCAGGCTCCGGTGACAGCCGTGAGTCTCTTCGCGCCGGAGGATCCCTTTTGGATGATTTATGACTCCTACTAGACTTATGTTTAGTTCTATTAATGTCTTTAGGTCCCCTACTATCTTCCTGTTTCCTCTTTTTTGGAGGTGAAGCAGAGTGGCCCGAAGCTTTCACCTGCTTCCTCAGGGGTGACCTTGATTTGGACCTCGTCGCCGTTGCCGAGGGTGACGGTGAGCGAGGCCTCTTAGATTTACCAGGGGAGGGTGTGGTAACCTGTCCCCGCCCAGTCTCTGAGGTCTTACGTGCACGTATCTTAGACTTAGGGGGGGCATATTTAACAATTATTAGCTCCCAAAGCTCAAGGTTATCACATTGCAAAGCTTTATGTGCTACATTTGTTGAATAGGTAGCAAGAAGTTGTTTTACCTCTTGCAAAGCCACCGCCGCAGTATTATCTTTGTGAACTAAAATGTTAACACTTAAGAGGTTGCAAATAGTGCAATTTTTTGTCACCCATATCCCCCGTGACCTATCGAGGCATTTAACACATTTGATGCACAGCTTGTGTGCAAAGATAGGGATACCTGAGCATAACGGCGTTGAACATAAAGCAATGAGAGGTTCTAGTGCCGACATGATAGAGACTGGCGGAACTCTACCCACCCCCGGGATCTACCTGGTCATCCGGCGTCACGCCGGTACTCCGCCCTGGAAACAGAAAATTTCCAGGAATTAATGCTCATAAGGTTACCCCAAAATGTTACAAAAACATGTGTCGTAAAACCGCCGGTCAACGAATCGTAGCCCTCAACCACTACTTTTCGTTGACCTTTTAGTTTCATATTAAAGATTTCAGCATATCTTTACCTGTCCAAAAGATTTAAGCATATCTTCTGAGTCTTCATAAAGATGAGCATACCTTTATTAAAGATAAAGTCTTTCAAGTATCCTTTTACACTTGAAACACTAGTAAGATTCAGGCATCTTTTTATCCCATAAAAAGTCTAAGCCTATCTTAATCTCTAATCCGACTTCTCCCAGAAGCCCTCATAGATCGCCGTCTTGAAGGCCATGATACCCTATTGTATCAATCAATTGTCTCAATCAATTGTCTGGCAAACCATAGCGAATTGCAAATCCGTTAATATAACCACCCGAAGGTACAACCGCCGGGTTTCATATAAAATGTCAAACCAATTGTACCTACCCCAGACCTCTTTGTAAAAAGGTCGCCGGGAGGGAAAGACCAAACAAACAAACAGCATTGTTTCAATGGCTTTGAAAAGCCGAGAAAACCATATCCAACAGGTATCAGCATGATCACCTTAGATAAATGTGTGGGGCCCACCTCGCCGGGAAAAACACAGGAAGCCTGATCACAGGCTCGACCACAGAGAACGCAGTTTCTGATGAGCCCTCAAGCTACCCAACTCGCCGGGGTAACAACCGATTTTAACCAACTTGACTAAAACCCGGTAAACAAAACGGCTTTCTCGGAGCAATCGAGAAAAACCGCCGGAAAGGCAACCCACACCAATCAGAACGCAATCTGATAAACCTAATCAGACGCAGTCCGAAGCTCCTGGATCAGCCAAACACAACTAATCCAGGACACACATGACACATGAATAAATTTTTATAATAATAAACAATGAAAACTCTTGCATATGTGAAAAACTACGAGTGGCTGGCTAGGCCTGGTGAAAACGGAAAAAACACTTAATGACGTCGAAACACAATCGAAAAGCACTCCATCCCACCAAAACTGGAACAGCTGCCACATCAACATCGTAGAAAAAACCCGGGTAATGGTAACACTGACTCGGGACCCAGAAAGAACTCCACTACGTGAAGAAAAAACACCAGGAACGTCAGTAAAAACAACATAGGCTACTCCATCTGAAAGATAGCTAGAAGCCCGACATCGCGCAGTTAAAGCCTCCTAACCAGCTAGGACTAAAGATGGCTAAACATGAAAAATAGTTTGAGGGCGTCCTCAACTCGACCACGAGGGTCCGTCCGAAATAGACGCCCCAACAAAACGACCCAAAATACACTTGTTCTGCGAGAAAGCCACCCATGACACCCCTGCTAAGCTAATCCTAACCTTACTCAAGACATCCCAGAGTAAACAAATAAGAAAAAACTCATTAGGGACGCAAGAATGCGGAACAAAGCGGAGCACTGTGGGGGACACGTCCGGGTGGGGTGAACGCAGAGCAAGGAAGGCGGATAGATGCGCTAGTCAGCGTCTGGTCCAAGAATCCACAAAAGTACATCCACGGAATATGGAAAGCTTATGAATAGTTATTCTTATTTTATTTTTATTTTTTATTTGTTACAAAGTTTTTTCGTAGTGAGAACCCAATCATAAAGACGAACCATGAGTGATTTTGCGTGTGCTTATGATGAAGGTTCCTCTGAGCTCTGCGGCGGTAGATTCAAACTACGCGTATGAGCGTTTGAAGAGGTAGCCTTATGTAATAGGCATAATCGTCAATGATGGAGGGGCCACTAATAAATAAATGACTGGTAGTGATGTCACACCCTTGAGAGCCCTTGGTTTTTTATATTTCCCCAACACATACCAGTCTGGCCTGCCAATACGCGAGAATATGGGCGACACGCGAGGGCGCGGAATGAAAATTCGCGTATTAGCAATAGAGTATTATATGGGAATAAATCGATATGGGCGGCACTGACTCCAAGTTGTCTACTTTAGGCCTATTTATCTCCGTCAATTGCCACAAAAGGTACATATATGTATACATAAACATCCAAATCATAAGAAAATATAACAATAATAATAAACTCACCTTAAAATTAACAGTAAATATCCAACACGAGTCAGACAGCTGTTGCGCGAGCGTGGACTGAGGGTAGACTGGCGTATCCCACAATGCCCTGCATGCCTACGTAACTGGCGCGGAATGGTGGGGGGCCTCGCGTATTAGCTGAACTCCCCGGAATTGCCCTTATATCGGGCCCGGATTCGCGTTTTAAAGGTACATCACGCGTTTTGAAAGTTTTGGGTATGATTCGACCCCCTCCTCGCGTATAAGGTGAATCGCGTATTAAAAGCTCGCGTATTGGCAGGTCAGACTGTACAACTTTATACGGTGTCTCCCGGAGGCATTGCCACACAGCAGTAGGGTGATACGTTCCTTGTTCATCTTGAACCCAGATGCTGACTTCTCATCTCTCCCTGCAAGAGTTCGGGTTGGCACACACCTCCAATAAAGGCCGGTCTCATCAGCATTATAAATTTGGTCTGGGGTAAGATCATGATCCTTGACAAGTTGGACAAAGATGATACTGTACTCCTTTGCTGCAACATGGTCCGCAGAACGTTTTTTGCCCGACACATCCACCATCCTTATCCCATGACGGAGTTTAAAATTTCTGAGCCACCCGTCAGGAAACTTGACACCAGTCACAAGCCCCATATCCTGACATAGTTGTTTGGCCTTCTCAATAATCATTAGCCCACTGATAGGCTTCCCCTCAGAGCGCTTAAGACGAAACCACTTGTAGAGCACAGAGTCTAACGGTGACAGTGCAGGCTTCTTCAAAGTTCTCCTTTTTTCTAGACTCTTGGCAGACTGTCCAGCTGCAGCGAAAGCCTGGAGTCCTTGGCCTTTATATTTCACATCATAGATAGTCGATTGACCGACCTTGTACTCCGACATCAAATCCGACACCCGTGCACCCTGCTCAAGCCGCTTCAATATACTGTAGCTAATTTCTGAGCTATATTGAGTGTTACATGGCTCCTCTTGCCCTTGGAAGTCGGTTTCTTTGGTGGTTTCTTTGGTGCCATAATGGTGCAGTGATAAAGCTGTAAATGAGCAAATCACTGAGACACAGGGTACACGTAAACAAACTAGCCCACCGCCGACTCGGAACATCCGGGACATACGGAAAGTTGGTGTGGGTGACGAATTGGATTTGGACGAATTGCTTTCGGCAATTTTCTGTTTTTTTTTTTTCTGTTTTTTTTCATGTTTTTTTGGCAATTTTATGTGGAAAAAGCTAAAAATACCCTGGCAAAAAACTTCCGAGGTATCGGCCTCCGAATTAAAGGACTTTCACTGTACAATGCTTCTGAGTCAAAATAAGAACATGTAATACACAAAAAGTGTAAGACAGATACATTAGGCTAATAAAACATGCATTAAAAATTAAATATAATTTATTTTTCAACGTTTTTGACATCTACAACCAACATACTTTAATTATAGATTAAATATAATTATTTGTTACAGTAAACAAACCTCTATTGAAATTATGCTAAATATTGGCGCTGAGGTTCAGTTACAAATGGCCTGATGTCAAACCTTAAGCTACTCATTACAAAAGGCCATCATATATATTCAAGCTCTACAGACATGTAGGTAACTAAAAATCATTGTTAGGTTTAGTTTACTCAGATGGTACCAATTGGTCAAATTTCAGCCGCTGGCCCATGTACTAATATGTACAGTACAGTTCGTCCTCCGGTAACGTGGCTAATGTGTTCTGGTAACCTCCCGTGTTACCAAAAAACGCGTTACCGAACCCATATGTTTACATGTTAACCCTCGTGGCCCGGGCTGCCTTTCTAAAGGACGGAGCTCGTATCCGGGCGATCTGGCTGAAAAACAACAAAAGTAAACTAAGGCTAATCTCGCTTAATATACTACAGTACTTACATTAACCCTCCTGGCCCGGGCAGGCTCTCAAAATGACAGTGTGGGCTACCTGGGCGATCTGGCCGAAAAACGTCTAGGCCTAGGCTACCGTATTTTTGTTTAGTTTAACTGCTAGAAATTTCCCACGCATCTATAAATGTAGTGCGGTTTCCAATCTGTAGACTGGTGTTGAGTAGAGCTCTCTATGTCAACTGGTTCAGTTGTGATGACGATTTCAGTGGAGAGCACTTGCAGGCGATGTTAGCAATATGACGATCTTTTCACTACTGAAACAACGACATACAGACATACAATAACAAACGAGTCTTCTCTTTCTTGTTTTCGGAGGTGCGGTGACGTAACGATCGGCTTTGTTTACATGCGTCGGACGCATGGCGTTCAGACCAAGCTGAATAGGCTTTCAAGCTTACAGATTTTAAAATGACACCCGGGCTCCTGCCCTTAATTCGTGGTGTCATTTTAAAATGACAACCGGGCCAGGAGGGTTAATGAAAGAGATGTCAAAATGTGCGCCTTACCTTGCCGCGTAGAATGGCGTTGAGTAGAGCTCTCTAGCTCAACTGGTTCCGGAGTTATGGTGATGGAAGTGGAGGTAACTTTTGCCGCGTATTTACCTCGGCGCGTCCGAACACTCAACCGCGGGCCCGGCTACGACACCCAGTTGCACTCGTCGCTCCACCCGCAATTATGCTGGGAAGCGATTTGATAGTGTTTTATTGTTTATTATGCAATTTATTATAGTTATTATGTTATTTTCACTTCATAAAGCTCAAGTATCACCTGCTTGTGGAACTTCCGCAGGGACTTGTACTTCTTGGCTCCTGGAGTCCTCAGACGGTAGATGTTGTAGGCATTGAGGACCGACATATCTACCGTATGCAGGATAAACTTCTTGTACCACCTGCAAGATGTTCGCAGGCAGTCGATGAAGCCCATCTGCATGTCGGACTTGTCGATGAGGCGCATGTTGATGTAGTCCAGGACAGCAGCTGGTTTCTGGACGGGGTTCTTGGTTCTTCGGTCCACCTTCCCTGTGGCGACCATCTCGGCCTTGTGGCATGTGGTGAGGAGGTTGACCCGCTGGTCATGCCAGTGGATGGAGAGGATGGGGCCACTCTTTTTGTGGAAGATGTCCGTCTTCTTCGTCTTGGTTTGGTAGCCTGGCATGCCCTTCCTCTTGGCCTTGACTGTGCCGACAGTTCCGGTCTTGCGGTCATGGAGGTACTGTACTTGGTCAGGATAGGCGACGTGTAGTAGTTATCGGTGTAGAGGATGTGGTTCTTATGGAAGTACCTCTCCATCATCTTCTTTACTACAGCGCCGCCAAAACCAATGTGGGGGTCAGTCTCAATTTCTCCACCCCTGCCGCTGTAGACCACAAAGTCCAGCACATACCCCGTCAAACAGTCGCAGAGGACGAAGAGCTTGATGCCGAAGCCGTGTCTCTTGGACGGGATATACTGTCGGAAGTGCAGCCTACCACGGAACAGGACCAGAGACTCGTCGAGGCACATCTTCTGGAAAGGAATCAGGTAGGTGGTGAACCGATGACGTATCATGTCATACAGCTTCCTGATCTTCCATAGTGTGTCGGTAAGGTGGACATGCATGTTGTTGGTCAGGTGGAGATAGGAGAGGATGTCAAAGTACCTGTCCCTGGACATATACTTGCCAAATACTGGAGTCGTTATGAGGTCGCCAGTGATCCAGTAGTCGGCCAGAACGTGCTTCCTTATATGTGTCATCAGCATTGTGAGTGCCAAAAACACATATAGTTCTGCCACAGTGACAGCTCTTCATGCCACCTGGTCTTCCTCCCAAGAAAGTTGGCACAGATAGCATAGTGGTTATTTGTCTTTTCGACGAGGTATTCCATGACTTCATTGTCATAGAAGCCACAGAAAATTTCACTGGGGGTAGCATCTGGGCCACAGGGATATGCTGGTGTCACCCCGGAACCCATCTGTACCTCGTCAAAGGCAGGACAAGCTGGCTCAAAATCCGCCCCATCTGTCCACACAAACAGGTCGGATGCTCGAGCACGTGCAGCTGCAGCAGGCACACGCCCTGGCACATGCCCTTGGCCACGTGGACGCCCTGCACGCCCACGCCCACGCCCAGGGGCATCGGCGTCGGCAGGCTGACCACGCCCACGACCTCGCCCTCGAACTCGTCTTGTCGGGACTTCCTCCTCTTCCACATCCTCTTCGTCGTCCTCCTCCTCAGGCGACGTCAGGTCATCTGGAGCAATGTTGGGGTCGTCAGCATCCTCTTCAGGAGACAATTCGGGTGAAGAAGTGACCGGGCGTCGGCGGCGTGGGGCGCGGGAGGCTACGGGAGGTTCAACAATGGGAGCCTCAGCTCCTTTTGCGGCGAGCCGCAAATAATGCTCTATGATGTGGGGCCCGTGGTGGCACACTGTGGGAGGACAATGACTTCCCACTAGTACCACTTGTAGAGGCCCTTTGCACATCCTGAGGGCGAGATGAAGCCGAGGGCTGTGGGTGACCCGTGCGGCGTCCCGGGTCAAGGCGTCGGGACAAAGGAATGCGGGTGGTTGCTAGCCCAGGGTCGGCGTCACTATCACTAAATTCGCCTTCCCTAGCTTTTTCTGCTGCCCTGCGTGCTTTCTTGGCTGCACTTTTCACTAAAGATTGTTTGTAAAAGTACTTGCCCACTTTCAAGGGCGTACGGGCAGGCAAAGGGGAAGGTCCTGGGCTAGGGCTAGGCCTAGGCTGACCTAGCAAAGATGTCGAGGGGGTAGGCCTAGGTTCTAGCACACTTGGAAGTTCAATAGCACCTTCCTGAAACACTTCCACATCAGGATCATCACTACTGTCTCCCCCCTCAAATAAATCCACATTTTCGTCGTCTCCAAAACCAAAACGAAATTGTCATCTTCGCTTGCACTTATAAATTGTTCTTTGTCCACCATGCTTTCGCCACTGCTCTCTTCAAGGTCAAAAAGTTCTCGCTGTATAGCACTATCACTCAACAAACGTTTCACTTTCTTTCGTTGAGCTTTCTTCTCGGTTGCAACATGCGTCGAAGTTGCGAGCGGGGTAGCAGTGGGGCGCGCGGGAGGTTGCGCAGGATCGGACGTGTCGGAATTCATGATTTCACTATAACTCGCTATGGCGGCCACGTTGGTACTGATAACGGTAGTAGTTGAGGCTTGGTGGTGCTTCGATCGCCCCTGCAAAGTAAATTTTGGCCGCGCCATTTTCAAAGCACGCTTTCAAGCACAGGGATTTTAAAAGGACACACGGGTACCGGCCCATCTGCCGCGCCGTCCTTTTAAAAGGACACCTGGGCTGGAAGGGTTAAAGGTACCTTGGTGTTCTGGGGATTTCCACAAAGTCCACTTTTTCTCCATAGAAGCCTATGTTATAATAATTAAATCAATTATAAAGGTTATTTGACATGTGCAATGAGTTGATTTGCCCATTGCAACAACTCTTACCTCTGAATAAATACTTCGTTTAGGCTAGGCAGCTAGGCTAGTTAAGGAGAGAGAGTCACAGCAGTAGCCGACATTTTTCGATCGAAGCTCTGAAATCCCGCCATCATATTTCTCACCTCACACAATAACTACACATTTTAGAATGGTCTACTCTTCACTTAAAGCACAGCAACGACCATATCTACCTCTGGTATGCATAACAACTTGGTTAGGCCATTTATTTGCAGAGATATGAGCATCGGTAAATGGCGAAAATCGTAACTTCGGAATTCCCGCATAACTCGCCGTCTTATTATTTCTCACCTCACACAATAACTACACAATGTAGGGTGTTCTAGTCTTCACCCAACGCACAACAACGATCATATCTACCTCTGGTAGGCATAAACACTTGGTTAGGCTATTTATTTGCAGAGATATGAGCATCGGTAAATTACGAAAGTCGGGAGTAAAGATTCGGCGACCGAGATAGCCTAGCCACATTTTCCACACAATTACAACACACACACACACTCACTCGACAGCCAAACAATAACATAAGTGTGTTTCGGTAATTATTCTCACCTCACACATTAACTACACAATGTGGAGTGTTCTAGTCTTCACCCAATGCACGGGAACAATCATATCTACCTCCGTTATGCATAAAAACTAGGTTAGGCCATATATTTGCAGAGATATGAGCATCGGTAAATGACGAAAATCGGAACTTCGGAATTCCCGCCTAACTCGCCGTCTTATATTTCTCACCTCACACAATAACTACACAATATAGGGTGTTCTAGTCTTCACCCAACGCACAGCAACGATCATATTTACCTCTGTTAGGCATAAATACTTGGTTAGGCCATATATTTGCAGAGATATGAGCATCGGTAAATTACGAAAGTTGGGAGTAAAGGTTCGGCGCCCAGCTGGACCCCGCGCCAGTGTAAGTATTGACCGTGTTAGCAAAATTTTTGATATTTGGGGTGTACCGCGTGCCACCAAATCCGCGTTTCCAAAGTGCGCGTTACTGGAGGACCAACTGTATACAGTACAGTACTGTATATCTAAATATCTCTCTCTTTCTCTCTTAGGTTGTGGCTAGGAAGGAGAAGGCAAATTTCCATAATGGCTGGAAAATATGGTAAGATATGAAACTTAACGCACGTTTGCTTAATCTGCAGAAGGTCATGCCCTTCGACTCCTTGACACGCCCCCACTGTCGGCCCTTTTTTTTTTTTTTTTTTTTTTTTTTTTTTTTTTTTTTTTTTTTAATGAGGCATATAGTTGTTAAAAAAAAATCAGTAACAATGGAGGTGCTCACAGTGACCGTTTTCTGTCGAAAGCAGGGTATTTTTTCTTCCGATGATGGTAGCAAAGATGTGGGCCATCCAACCGTAGATTTTTTTTTGCATCTGAACAATAAAATTTGCTCAATTTTTTTTCTTGTGGGCTTGCAAACCCACTTTTTGTGAAGGGTATTGCATTGCCATGTGTTTCAGAGTCCAATCTGGAGTACTTTGAGTACATACACACATAGTATTTTACTTTGAGTACATACACATAGTATTTGCACGTAATATGCGTGGTGGACGAAATATTTGTACACTAAGTTCATGATTTGTGCTATATACAGTATATTGTTCAATATTAAAAAATATGTGTACACTAAGTTCATGAATTGTGCTATATACAGTATATTGTTCAATATTAAAAAATATTTGTACACTAAGTTCATGATTTGTGCTATATACAGTATATTGTTCAATATTAAAAAATATGTGTACACTAAGTTCATGATTTGTGCTATATACAGTATATTGTTTAATATTAAAAAATATGTGTACAATAAGTTCATGATTTGTGCTATATACAGTATATTGTTCAATATTAAAAAATATGTGTACACTAAGTTCATGATTTGTGCTACTGTATATACAGTATATTGTTCAATATTAAAAAATAAATAAATGATATATTATTGTTGAAGCACAGTTAGATCACTGGTATGGTTTTATGTAGTCACTATGAATATCCATTGTTTCACGTACCGTACTGTAGTAAGATATTAACCTCATACATGCCTAGTAGACGCAAACAAAAACGATGGCTCTTTTTTGTACTATTCATACATTTGCTCAGTACGGTACCGATATAACTTTTGCATTCTGTCAGTGTAGGCCTACTCTTAGATACATACATACATACATACATACCGTAAAATGGGGTAACTTCGGACATTTTTCGAGGTTTTTTAACAATTTCTCCTGAGTGTAAACACATTATAGAGATTTAACTAGGTCAAGTGATGTATGGTGATAGTGCGGCGTAATCCAGGAAGCCTCCTAAAATTATCCCCTATAATATGAGAGCTATCCTTATCCTAAATGATGTCCGAAGTTTCCTTGAAAAGTTGAAAACTTCGGACATACGGTGATTTCTTATGGAAAATGATTGCCAAGAAAGCTGGGATAACTCCGGACAAACGGAGGAGAACTTCGGACGTAGGTTCGTGGCCTTATTTCATTCATTTTTCGGCTCCTACTATTTTATATGAATATTTTATTATTGCTGCTTATTCCTCTCCGATGTTTTAGTGGAAAATGCACAGTCAATACTTTTAGGCCTGTATAATCAGTATAGGAGGGGGTTGTTGTTGTTGTTGTTGTTGTTGTTGTTGTTGTTCCCCAAGCTGCCTGGCCGAACAGCCCCAAGGCCCCGAGCAAGGCCAAGGCCATAACCGAGCGCCCCAACAGAACCCTCCCTGCCGACCACAATAAAGCCTGGGTGACTGAAGCCACTCCATGGCGGGGAGCTGAGGAGGGTGCGGAAATGCCCGGGAAACCAAAACCCACCCAAGGCCCTGTGCCCCTCAGCAATTATGAGAAAGTTGAGGGGCAAAGGAAAAATGTGACGCTTTGGCTTCCAATCTTGGTAGATTGGGAGGTCAATCCACGCAAGAGACGCCGTCACTTGAGATCTAGAAAATATATAAGTAAAAGGAACAGTCAGAGTAAGCTATGGGTATGGCAGAGATCGCTCAGTTAACATATATTCTGTTTGGATCTGTTCTCGTTAGGCATTGAGCTCACTCTTAGAAAATATTGAGCAGGAAAAATAACCAATGCTGTCTAATCAATAACTCGAAAATTAACTAGGCCTAGTGAAAATATATAGGTATGTATACTATATCACTGCATATACACTTATGAATTTGAGAATGTTTATAGGTATAACGTATTTGTTGGTGTTTCTATCGGCAGATGAATTTTTTTTTGGACAAGATATATGCCTCTCCTAATTTATATATATTATATATCCAGAATTATCCGAAATACATAAATCGGTTAGGATATTATCATATTTTTATGGGTTTTTGGACTCAGAGAATGATTATTTGATCTTTTACCACCATGTTAATGATGGACAAGTATTATGAATGATTTTCATAGGACAAATAATAACAAACGATTGTTTTGTTCCATGTCCGAAGTTAGCATGTTTTTTTTTTTAAACACAATCGGTTAAATGATAGTGTTCTAGCTAGAGCGTTATACAAGTGTAACAAATTTCCTTTGGTGGATGTTGTCTCTGGTAATGTTACTACAAAATTATATCAGTCACAACATCATTCATACAAACAAATTTCTTCAGGGTGATAGAAGTTTGGCAGGGTAGCGAAAAATGTACATATTTTCGTCATATACAGTATATAATATTTTGTTAGTGTACATATACTCATGTCAGTTCCCTAGGACTTTTACATGCTCTTCCTTTGCCATTTCTCTAAACGGACCCCACAAAAAAAACACTAAAAAGCGTTTCCATTATATAATGACAATGTCTAATTACTTATTATCGCCGATGTCCGAAGTTATCACCGCAGTACGAAGTTACCCCACTTTACGGTACATAAAATTTTAAGACTGAGTGCTTCACACATACGTGCAGTTTCAGTCTCTTGTCCTAATGGCGGCGTTCCAGGCAACCCTGTTAAGGGCTGCTTCACTTGTCAAGTTTTTGGATTTGAGATCGGCACGTATAGTCCGATCCCAGGTCTTCCTCGGTCCACCCCTTGGTGCAGATGATGATGCAGTTTTTACCACCATACACTCCCTGCTGAATAGCAAGGCTAGGGTGGGTGCCCTGATGAATCAGGGACTTAGTGAATAGTTGCCACAGATTGCTAGACCGCACCGTTCACCAACAGCACTGACATCTGCCAATAACTCACTGGCTGGCCCGAGGCTCGAACTGTCAACCTCACGGTTAGCAGGCGAACGCTCTACCAATCGAGCTACGGCCTGTGCAGCTCCCTCTACAATCACACACTTGCATTTTTTCACCCAATTTTGTTCATTCATTCTCTCCACATGTCCATACCATCCCAGTCTACTTGTACGCATCACTTTGCTAATACTCTTTATACCTAAACGTCTCCTCAGCTCAACATTTGTTATTCTATCCTGCAGCCTGGCCCCACACATCCATCTCACCATTCTCATCTCATTACGTTCCATTCTGTTGACATCCTCTACTTTAACGGCCCATGTTTCTGAGGCATACGTCATTGCACTTCTAACACATGCGGCATACACCTTTCCCTTGAGGGGGAGTGGCATTCTTTTCATGGTCAGAATTGGCAGCAGTTCTCTGAACTTCCCCCAGCCACATCTAATTCTAGCGACCACCGGCAGAGATGGTATCTCCTAGGTAACAAAACTTGTCCAGCAGCTCCAATGACTCATTTTCAAAATTCACAGCCACAGGATACTCACTTAACACAAGCTCGCCTCTGCACACTACGCACTTAAATTTCTCTATTTCTGACTTATCCTTCGGCAGGGGTCCCTTTATTCTACTACAGCGCTTACTCCCACCCATTGTGCACCCAGCGTCGACAGATGCTACATTGAATCGTGTTTACGCCCACACCCTTTCAACACACTGCACATGGGTATGCACCGCTCTTTTCCACATTGCCTGGTCTCAATCTACAGTGCATAACCTTGTTTTTGTTAATATTGACTCTTAAACCCTTGCTCGCCATGCCCTCTCTCCATCTTCTGAATTTGGCCTCAGCATCTTGCATATTGTCAGCTATTAGGACTAAATCGTCTGCATAAAACAGTTCCAACGGGAGTCCGCCTCTAAAAACTCTAGACAGTGCCTCCAGGACCATAATAAAGAGGAGGGGGCTTAACACTGAACCCTGATTGACTCCAACATGGACTGCGAACTCATCACTCAGTACACCCTTCACCCTCACCGCACTTCGCGAATCCTCATACATCTTCATTATCACACGCACCAGCCACTCTTCCACACCAAGTTTCCTCATAGCCCACTGCACAACATCTCTAGGCACCCTGTCAAAGGCCTTCTCCTGGTCTACTAACACAAGGTAAAGATCCCTGCCTTTTAGTAAGTATCTTTCCTGTATCTGCCTGACCATGAAGATAGCATCGGTTGTACCACGTCCTGGCATAAAACCAAGCTGCATATCATGAATGGAGATGCTTTGCCTGATCAAACCCTCAAAGACTTTCACAGACCTTTATGATTTGGTCAAGCATTTTCAGGCCCCTATAATTACCTCTATCTAGCGCATCCCCATTTCCTTTGTATATATTTACTATTACACTTTAGTGCCAATCCTCTTGGATTTTCTCATCTTTAACCCGGCGAGCGCGCGCAGGGTGTAGTGGACACCATGTAACTGGGCGACGATATTAGGCCTCCTTCCCACCTAAAATCGTAATTTTACGATAAATATCGTTATTACTTATTCATATGCGCCTATTTTACGTTTAATATGAAGATAGTAACATGTAACAACAATAAAACAAGTGGGAATAGTGTTTGTATGGTCAAAATCGCGAATTATAGTTGGCCGGTCCATTCATGCATTGTGGAGCAGAGCGAGCTAGACCCTCCCCTCGCGAGGCCTCAAGCTTGACTGACTCATTCACCCACACCCTACCTTATGCAACACACTCGATAGTCACGTGACAACACAATAGAACCGGCCTGGAGATGTTTACACGAAAATATACCAATGAATAAGGGAATAACAGGGAAAATAGGTGATAATTGAAGGGGGGGGAAGGAGGGGATTTTGACAGATGTGGAGTAGTGATAGGAGGTATGGAGGGGAATTATCTCACTTAATAACCATTTCACTTGTTTTAAGTGCTACTGGGGCCTTTTAAAAACAAAATTTTAGGCCTTACCTCTTAAGAGGGTCCTCGCCTTTGCCCGCCAAAACCTCTTAAGAGTGTTCTCGCCGTTCCCGGGTTAATAATGGCGTTCATCAACTCAGTGACTAAGTTAACACCAGTCTCCCCTGAGGCTTTTATCATCTCAGCGACAATGTCAGAGCACCCTGGAGCTTTACCGTCCTTCATTTTATTGATTGCGTCGCTCACTACTGCTGGTGCTATCAAAGGAGGGGTCCAGATATTGTTTTTTTGACACTAAGCTGTTCCTTATCCCATTCAAACTCTACATTTAGCAATCGTTCATAGTGTGCCTTCCATGCTTCTCTGATTTAATTTTATGCATACACAATCTTCCCATTTTTTTTTTTTTTTTTTTTTTCTATGTGATTGAGGGAGGCAAAAGGCATTACTGCCTATAGCGAGTGCCTCCCCCATAGTTGAAAGAGTGACAAGGCCAAAATCAAGGGACGTTCGAGCCAAAATGCCTGGACACACGGAGTTTGAAGCAATTTAACCCTCCAGCCCCGGCTATGCATTACATAAATATTCCCCGAAACCCAGGTGTTTTGGCCGAAAAACGTCTAGGCTAGGCTACCGTATATTTGTTATTCTTACTGCTTCCCGCATTCCCACGCATCCCCAAGCGTAGCTGTGTTATTTACCTGTAGATTGGCATTAAGTAGAGCTCTCTAAGTCAACTGGTTGAGTTGTGATGATGATTGCATTGGAGATAACTTTATGGCAAAAACAGCCACTTTACACTACTTTTCGATACTTAACAACAACATACAGGCACACACGAACAAGCGACGCTCTCCTTCTTGTGGCCGGAGATGCGGGGCGTCGGTCCAGCCGGCTGTTGTTTACATGCGTCGGACCGACGCCTCGCACACCAAGCTCACAGGCTTTCAACCACTGGGCGTTCAAGAGCCCTTCCGGGTACCTGTTATATGCTTTTTTATGGACGTTCAAGAGCCCTTCCGTGGTGTAGGGGTTAAGTCATAGGAAGAGGGAAAGACTGATTCTGGGAGAGAGTTCCAGAGCTCAGCTGTTGAGTAGAAGAAAGTTTGAGAGTAACGTTTCACTCTTGGGTTGGAGAGTTGCACAGAGTAGGGGTGGGATTGAGTTGCAAGACGGGTACCACATGCCCTACGTAAAGGAGGTGGTATGCACTGGGATAGCTCTGAGGAACACTGATTATTATAGTAGCGATAGAATAGCGAGAGAGATGCAACATTGCGGCGGAGAGAGAGAGACTGCAGAGAGTTGGTGAGTGGACGGGAGTTAATGATACGAAAGGCCTTCCTTTCAACTTTGTCTAGGAGAGTGGTGTGAGAAGAACCTCCCCACACATGTGAACAATACTCAATACAAGGGTGCACTATGCCCCTGTACAGAGCAAGAAGCTGTGCAGGGGAAAAGAACTCCCTAAGGCGGTTGAGCACACCCAGCTTCTGGGTTAGGTTAGGTAAGTTAGGTTAGGTAGGGGGGGGGGGGGGGAGCAAGGAGTGGTAGGGTGGGTTACCCCCCAAATAGGTTTTGTAGGGTAGGGGGAGGGGGGGGGCGTTTAGATACTAAACTGGCTCGGGTTGTCCCTCTCACAGGGAATAGGTCCGCTTGGGGGCATTCTGTGTATGGCCACCCTCGTAAGGGGAGTAAGGCGTCCGGCAATAGATAGATAGATAGATAGATAGATGGATGTAACCGGTTTGACAGTCACACATCACGAAGGTCTTCAGGCCATATCGATGTCGTTTGCTGGTCATGTACTGCCGGATGCCAATATTCCCCCTCCACAGCAGCAAACTCTCATCAATAATGAGCTTCTGATGGGGTTTGAAGGCGGCAGCAAGCTTCACCTTCAGGTACTCGAAGATGGGTCTTATCCTCTCCATGGGGTCCTTCATTGCTCTTGGTTGACTTTGATTTCTGGTGTGGGCTGCCAGGCTGTCAATGAAATGTAGGTTCCCAATTATGGCCGTGAACCTATTTCTGCTCATGGCCAAAAATAGGGGTTCGGACGAGGGGATCCCAGGACCAGTACTTTTTTATGGAGGATTTCTTTGTGACCCCCATCAGGATGACAATGCCCAAGAATGTGTAAAACTCTGGGACATCTAGGGCGGACCATGACAGCCTTGCAGAGTATTTGAGCTGCATCTTCCCAGCCATGAAATAATAATTGTACCAGTTGGTCTGGTCAACAATTAGAGCCACGAAATTTGTAGTAAAAAAATGCTTGACGATTCAAGTCTCGTGGTCTGGCGCCCCTGGTTTGGGAGCGTAGGGCCGCCAATCCCAGCGCCCACAAAGTTGTAGTCGGTGGGCACAAAGTTTTCTCCAACAACCCAATACCACACGTCGGGTTGAGCGGCACCTTCATCGCCAGAGTCGTCAGGAGGGGAGTCACCATCAGGGCGGCTGGAGGGCATTGCCCTGCCTCTTGGCCTGCCTCTTGCCTCTGCCCTCAACCTTGGCCTTGGTCGAGCCGACCCAGCCCTTGCTCTCGCACCGCCAGGGGTGGGGCGTTGTATTAGGGTCACCTTAGAACCCATTCGGCCACGCCCACGCACAGGACCACGGGCACGCCCACGTATGCTGGTAGGGCGTTGCGCACGATCAGGGCGTTGTGGCGACACAGGCGGTGATGGTGTCTGAGTGTCGTGTCTGTGGGAGGTTCCAGGCTGAGGAGAAGGTACAGGTGAGTATGGTAGTGGTCTGGAAGGTGATGGTGGGGGCGAGTCAATCCGGGCTGATAGGGAAACAGGCGGCGTGCGGGGCGGCGTGGTGGAGATGATTCTAGGGCAGTCATATCCTCATCTGTTTCTTCTGAAGAAGAAGTCAATGGCTGCACCCCTGCGCAACCCATAGAAAGTGTTAGGGGTTGCTGCTTTTAGTGGAGAGGCAATGCGGGGTGGTGGGGAAGGCAAACGCGGGGGAGCACCACGGCGAGGCACGTGTGGTGTCGGACCTTGACCCACCTCCTCCTCCTCATCCTCACCTCTTCTCTTCTCAGCCCTACGATGAGAAGGTGGAATGTTGAGGAAGGCCATGGGGTCTGGGTCATCTGCCTCATCCTCATTATGCTCTTCCCACTTGCTGGGGAGTCCACTATGTCACGGGGAGTGATGGCGGAACGATAGCTACTCTCCTCGCTTTCTTGTAACATGGCGTACCGATGAGAGATGGGGACATAGGGTTCCTCCTCATGCATGTCGTCTATCTCGGCTAATGTGGGACTATATTCGTCCTCTGAATCGTAATTTTACGATCCAGTGTCACTATCAGGTACATCACTCTCTTCAAGTATGGCCATGGCATCGTCAAGGGATATTCCCCTGCGTGGGTAACGACGTGGTAAATCCGACATGGTGTTGCACTCGCGAGATGTATGGGTAAACTGATTTTCCTTTGTCACGCACGTCCCTTGTCCCAACAAACCTAGATTTGGGGGTTGCCATACATTGCCTACATCCTAAGGAATATCCCATACAAATATCAAGCCTATAGCTACCATAGGACAAGAGTAAATAAGGTCGAAAGTCGTTGGGAGATAAGTGGGTACAGTGTTTTTCATCACCTCCCCCGCATGACCACCCGCCCGGCAGGACTTGGGGGATAGCTGAGTATGGTCAAGTAATGCGTACATCCTAAAGTGTATCTCACACAAATTTCAAGCCTATAGCTCCCATACGACAGGAGTAAATAAGGTCGAAAGTCACGGTGAAGTAAGTGGGTAAAGTGGCGCCACTAATCCGCCCACCACCACCCGCGCGGCCTGCCTGGGCAGTTGCCGCGTACAGTCACTGTTCGGCAACAATCTACGGTATATCCCCTACCATTTTCAAGCCATTTCCTACCATACGAGCCGAATACAGTAATAGAGGTTTTAGTGGCCGACGCAATGTTCGCGTCGCTGGGGTTCAGCGTTACATACATTGCCAACGCAAACAGTGCGTCGCTGGGGCTCAGTGGGTTAATACTAAGTAGGCGTACGGTCCGGCCGGTGTTCCTCCTGTTGTACTTAAAAACTGTGCTTCCGTGCTGACCCCCTGCCTAGGCAAACTCTTTCGTCTCTGTCTCTCCTCTAACATCTTTCCTTCTTGCTGGAAGTTTGCTCTCATTCAACCTGTCCCAAAGAAGGGTGACCGCTCTCAACCCTCCAACTATCGTCCAATTGCTCTCATCTCTTGTATCTCTAAAGGTTTTGAAACTATTCCCGCTTCCAAATTTCTTAAGCATTTCTCTTCTCATAATCTGCTCTCAGATCGCCAGTATGGCTTCCTTAAGGGTCGCTCTACTGGTGATCTTCTTTCATATCTTACTAACTCTTGGTCATCCAACTTTCGGGACTTAGGTGAGACTTTTTCTGTTGCACTAGACATATCGAAGGCCTTCGATAGAGTCTGGCACAAATCTTTAATTTCCAAACTGCCCTCCTTCGGTTACTGTCCCTCCATCTGTGCCTTTGTCTCTAATTTCTCCGGCCGTTCCATAGCTGCGGTTGTGGACGGCCATCGCTCATTTCCTCATCATATCAACTCCGGTGTTCCTCAGGGTTCTGTCCTATCTCCTATTGTCTTTCTAATTTTCATAAATGATCTTCTCAACTGTACATCCAGTCCCATCCATATTACCATACTACCACTCTCGCTAAGGCAGCCTCCCAGAAGCTGGGTGTGCTCAACCGCCTAAAGGGGTTCTTTACCCTTGCACAGCTTCTTGCTCTGTACAGGGGCATAGTGCGTCCTTGTATTGAGTATTGTTCACATGTGTGGGGAGGATCCTCTCACATCGCACTCCTAGACAAAGTAGAAAGGAAAGCCTTTCGTATCATTAACTTCCGTCCACTCACCAACTCTCTGCAGTCTCTCTCTCTTCGCCGCAATGTTGCATCAAGGTTTCTTTATTGATATTCCCTGGACCTCTTTCTTTTCTAATGATGCACACTCCACCTTGAGCCACATACAAGATTTTGTAAAAATTGGAATGGAAACTGTTATTCCTCATCAAAAGTACAGTAAAAGATCTAATTCACCTAAATGGTTTGACCATAATTGTGCTAGAGTAACTGAACAAAAAGTAATAGCCTATAATGCATACACAAGATCAAAACACATGAAACCTTTAATTACTTTAGAAACATCAGAAATCATGCCAAAACTGTATTAAACCTAACTAAATCAAACTTTCTCCACAAGCAGGCAAATAAACTTCTAAATAATCCAAATGATAACAAAATATTTTGGTCTACTCTTAACTCATTCAAATCCAACTTCACTACTGCTTCATCCATTCCACCATTAAAATCTCCGACTGGCAATCTTGTAAGTGACCCACGAGGTAAAGCTAACCTTCTTGCGGATATTTTCTCCACCAACTCAACCTTAGATGAAATAAATCAAGATGTCCCTGTACTTAATTTTAATTCACCTGAAATTCCCTCACTTAAGATCCACACCAGACATGTCAAAACTATTTTGCAGAATCTCTCAGTAGATAAGGCTCCTGGTCCAGATGAAATTCCTCCAATAGTACTTAAGAATTGCTCCTTGGTGCTCGCTCCTGTATTGGCAAAATTATTCCGTCTGTGTACTCATACCTCATGCTTCCCAGTACCCTGGAAAGAAGCAAACATCCATCCAGTTCCTAAAAAAGGTGCCTCTTCAGATCCATCAAACTACAGACCAATAGCTATAACTTCCACTCTTGGTAAAGTCTTTGAAATTATATTAAATAATCACATAATTAAGCATCTTTAGAATAATAAATTAATCAGTGATAGGCAATATGGTTTTAGACGATGTCGATCAACTGCAGACATTCTTTGCTTTCTTACGCATCAAATCAACCAAGCTACAGACCAACATGGTGAAACACATACAATAGCACTGGATATATCAAAGACATTTGATAGAGTCTGGCATCAATCCTTATTGTCGAAGATGTCACACTACGGCCTTGCATCATTAGTTCCACTAATTTCTTCTTATCTTCATAACAGAAAAATACATGTAATGGTAGATGGCCTTTATTCTCAATTTCACTCAATAAATGCTGGTGTTCCCCAGGGATCAGTTTTGGCCCCAACTCTGTTCCTCATTCATATCAATGATCTCATATCTACCACTCATAATCCAATACATTCCTATGCAGATGACTCAACACTCCACAGTTCCTTCACATTTACCAATTCTTTCACCCAACCCGATCTTATAAATTCAAAAATAAACACTGCAATTTCTCTGAACCAGGACCTTTCTAGAATTAATGAATGGGGACAAAAGAATCTAGTTTCCTTTAATGCACAGAAAACCAAGTACATTTAATTTTCTAACCGACAGAATCTCACTGACTCCCATATATCTTTTAATGATGTAAATATTCCCACTTCCCCTAGTATTGACATTCTCGGTGTAACATTAACCCCTTCAGACTCATATGATGCAGAGGTTGCCAGATTAGCAATAAGAAATAGAGTTCTCTCACTCTTATAATTACCTCTCCAAAATTAGTTTTCTGCCCACAGCCAACTCAAAGACAACTGCAGAGGTTGAAGTACCTAAACTAAAGGTTTCTAAATACCCCTGATGGTAACAAAGGTTTCAAAGGATCCCTAATAGGCTCAAAATCACGTCATATGTCGGAGAGGGTTAACTACTAACTTGAGCTGGACACATTATGTTAGAAGCATTGCTAAGAATGCCTCTAAAAAACTGGGACTCCTGTACAGAGTTCGAGAATTCTTCACTGACGAGCAGTTGGCCGTAATATATAAAAGTCATGTGCGTTCTCAGATGGATTACTGTTCACCTCTGTGGAGTGGAAGTGGAGTGGTTGCATTGAGGCAGTTGGACAAAATTCAAAATAAAGCTATTAGATTAATCAATAACCCTGCAATCACACAGGACCTTCCTACATTATCCATACGAAGAAACGTTGCATCCCTTGCATTGTTCTACAGATATTTTCACAGCAATTGTTCCGAGGAACTTGCTTCAATTGTGCCGCCTCTCCACATCTTTCCCCGTAGAACTAGGGCAGCTGAGAGCGCCCATGAATTTACACTTTCTCCTCCACAATGCAGAACTTCTGCTTATCAAAATTCATTTATCCCTAGAACTACTACTCTTTGGAATTCACTTCCCTCGAGTTGCTTTCCACAAACTTACAATCTACAAAAGTTTAAATCCAGTTGTTACAAACATTTTATGAATGGAGGATGCCTTTAGGCACATGGACCTTTTTGTTTTATCTGTGTTTTTCCTTCCTCCGTTCATTGTCTCCTTAAAAAAAAAAAATCTCTCGCTATTCTATCGCTACTACAATAATCAGTTTTCCTCGGGAGCTTTCCCAGTGTATACCACCTCCTCTACGTAGGGTATGTAGTACCCGCCTTGCAACACAATCCCACCCCTACTCTGTGCAACTGTCCAACCCAAGAGTGAAACGCTATTTTTAGACTTTCTTCTATTCAACTGCTGAGCTCTGGAACTCTCTCCCAGAATCAGTCTTTCCCTCTTCCTATGACTTAAATTGCTTCAAACTCTGTGTGTCCAGGCATTTTTAGCTCGAACGTCCCTTGATTTCGGCCCTGTCACTCTTTGAAATCTGGGGGAGGCACTCGCTGCAGGCAGTTATGCCTTATGTCTCCCTCATTCACATAGAAAAAAAAAAAAATCTTATGCAGACGACTCTACTTTACACCACTCAATTAGTTTTCCAGAACGCCCCAGCCAGCAGTCCCTCAAAAGTAAACGTAATGAAGCCATAAAATGCTTATCTTCTGATCTAGCTACTATTTCCAATTGGGGTAGAGAAAACCTTGTTGCATTTAATGCTTCCAAAACTCAATTTATCCATCTTACTACCTGTCAGGAACCTCCAGAGGACTATCCCTTATTCTTCAACAATGCAAAAATCAACCCTTCATCTTCCCTCAATGTTCTCGGTGTCTCTTTTTCTTCTGCTCTCACTTGGAAAGACCATATTACCAGTATTGCTAAGGCAGCCTCCCAGAAGCTGGGTGTGCTCAACCGCCTCAAGGGGTTCTTTACCCCTGCGCAGCTTCTTGCTCTGTTCAGGGGCACAGTGCGTCTTTGTATTGAGTATTGTTCACATGTGTGGGGAGGATCCTCTCACACCACACTCCTAGATAAAGTAGAAAGGAAAGCCTTTCGTATCATTACCTCCCATCCACTCACCAACTCTCTGCAATCTCTCTCTTCGCCGCAATGTTGCATCTCTCTCACTATTCTATCGCTACTACAATAATGTTATACGATCCTTTCACTCATATTTAGACAACTCATAACTCAATTCATACTTGTGACACGACTTTTGTATATGCCTGTACAAGGAGCTGTTAGCTGTGGTCCAGAGGCAAGACCACAGGTGTCCTTATCAATAGCTAAGGTAAACCTGCTGATTAATCATTACATTCCTATATTAACGACTTGCTAACCTAAACACCAGGAGACCCCTGGACTGGAGTTATGCACGATTATTCACTCGTCATGTATTATTATTCACTCGTCATTCAGGATTATTCACGCTTTCATCATTGGTTATGCATTCTCGGAAGGCGAGGTGCGGTTGAACCTAGGCATGACGGCGATCACACGAGAGAACTCGACAGACACGAGTCGAGGGCGGAGGTCCACTCACCACGCTCTCACACACCCCTTTCACCATTCTCACCATTTCATCATTTCACACCTGATTTGATTCCTGACTGTGTTCCTGCATACTTATACAACAAATAAAGGAAAGGCTGATCGCATGGGTTGATTGATTCCAGACTCCTAATATGTCTATAAACTATTAGTGGTGGCAGTTTTCTACAAACATTATTCATCACAGAAAGGCCTACTGAAGATCCACCTCAACACGGTGTCATCGGAGTAAAGAACTTCACAATAATCAGTGTTCCTCGGAGCTTTCCCAGTGTATACCACCTCCTCTACGTAGGGTGCGTAGTACCCGCCTTGCAACACAATCCCACCCCTACTCTGTGCAACTTTCCAACCCAAGAGTGAAACGCTATTTTTAGACTTTCTTCTATTCAACTGCTGAGCTGTGGAACTCTCTCCCAGAATCAGTCTTTCCCTCTTCCCATGACTTAAATTGCTTCAAACTCTGTGTGTCCAGGCAGTTTAGCTCGGACGTCCCTTGATTTCGGCCCTGTCACTCTTTGAAATCTGGGGGAGGCACTCGCTGCAGGCAATTATGCCTTTTGTCTCCCTCATTGACATAGGAAAAAAAAAAGGGGGTCAACTTTTAGACGTAACAATCAAGGCTATTCCCAATGTTTACTATCATGAGTTTTTCGTGTATTCACCTACCCCGGAATTACCGCCTTCCTCATCTGCACAACTTTTTGCGGATTGGACTAATACTGACGGCGTCAACGATATAAAGTACAGTCAGGACCCCCAATACACGATTCCACAATGCGCGAAAACCCTAATACACGAGTTACCCCTCGAAAATAACATTAATTAATTAAACATTAATTACGCGAGGTGGTACCACAATACACGAATCGAGAGCTAAGAAGGGGCCAAATCCGCTATTCCCGCTTGATATGCGAGCACGTCTACGTTTCGCGAGGCCCAGGAGTAGCTCCGAAAAAAGAAGAAGGCGGGCATACGCCTGCCTTCCCTCCCGCTTACCCTCCCTCCCTCCCTCCCACAGTCCCGCTCAAGTGCTCATAGCCGTGCGGAGTGACCAAACGTTTGTAGTGCCTGCCACTTTTTTCGCCATGCCACGCCAATATAAGAAGATAACACACAAAATGAAGGTGGAAGTGTTGGATCGCAAGAAAAAAGGAGAAGGAAACTGTGCAATAGGCTTGTCAGAGTAAACTGTTCGTACGATTTGGTCAGGGAGGGAGAAGTTTGAGAAAATCGTGAAGTCCTACGGTCGTAGTCCTAGTCCTAGCCTATCTACTACTAATTTTAAGGTAAGGTTTCATATTTGTATTCATTGTTCTTCTTATATATAAGATATAGACTGTACTGTAGAGCCAAAAATGTCGAAAATAGGCCATAATTGAGAGATGTCACCCAATCTAATTATTCCCATTTAAATTTAGTTCCACAATACACGAATTCACAATACGCGATGCCTCCTGTCACCCCTATTCTCGCGAATTGGGGGTCCTGACTGTATCTCAAAACGCTAACGCCTGAGTTGGATACAACTCCAGCTTTGGATCAGTCAAGCAATCCAGTCCTGCAGGTGGGGCAGGTAGGTCTAGGTCCTTGGGTGGACTGGGAGATTGAGGCGCAACAGTTTGCAGCAACAATAACGTCAAAATCCTCCCACCAAATTCCTCAAGACAACCATCTTTGGTTTTCAATGCCAATAAATCAAGCCGGAGGGGTTCCGCCTGCAATTTTTTAGTTCCTTTCTGCCCCTAAATTGTCACTATGGGACCTGCAGGAGCCCTTCTCTACCCCCCCTTCGGCACACCTGGATAGAGACTTTAAATTGAGAAATAAAGCTTACAGAATCTTTTCACAATTTTTGCTAAGTCGCCAAATAGCCCAGTCCCTCACAAGGACTATAGCCGCTATTTCTGATCATGATGTTAAGAAGGCCACGGACTTATCCCGGCGGCTTCTGTTACAAAATTCTATCCAATCTTTTGGTGACATACGGATAGCCTTGTTGGAGGCTGTTCGTGCACGTCAATACCTGAGAGTGTATATGGTGAAAAAGTTAACGGACGACATTATTTGCCGGGTACTGTAAGAAACTGTAAGGGTAACTCTTTCACCGGTGTTAACTTCATCTTTGCTTAACCCTGAGACTTGGAAGGCAGTTTACAATATGGTTGACAGCCTCAAGCCGAGTACTTCCCAGGCTAGAAAGGAGCACTTTAAGAAACCATACGCCAAGCCTAAGGGCAATGGTAAGTCCCAGCCTAGTGGGTCTAAGCCCTTTCAGGGTCCCATGTCTCCCCTGGTGCAAGGAAGTACTCAGCTCAAGCCTAAACAGGGAAAACAATCAGGGAAGTGGTATAAGAATAAGTCACAACACAGATCAGGTCAGGGATCGACATCTGCCAAAGCCAGTCAGCCATCTAACCCTACCCCTCCACCATAAAAAAACTAGTCACACTTCAAACTCTCTCTCTCTCCCGGGGCCTATCGAGGGCGAGTTGGATCTGAGGGTAGTTCCACCGGACAGACACAGTCAAGTAACTGGGTCATTTCGGGCGTGTCACCGGGCCTGGCCCTGGCGAACTTGGGCAAGGACTGGTACGTAAGGGCATCACCTGGCGGTGGCTCCGGCGACCTCGTTTACGTCAAACTCTAGAAGTCAATCATGTTTCTTTAGAGGTGGAGTCACTAGTCCAGGAAATGATCACCAAGCGTATCATTGTCCCGGTCAATCCAACTTGCCCTGTTTTCATGTCCAGACTTTTTCTCATACCAAAGAGGGACGACAGCATTCTGATGAGACCAGTCGTAGACCTGTATTGTCTGAATCGACACATTCACAACACAACGTTCAGGATGCTCACTGTGAATCACATCAGGCTAACACTTCCGCCGCAAGGTTGGATGTGCTCGTTAGATCTGACAGACGCCTATTGGCATGTCCCGGTAAATAAAAGGTTCCAAAAATTCCTCGCCTTGAGGATCAGGCAAGAGACTTATGTCTTTCAGAGAATGCCATTTGGGTTGAACCTTGCACCGAGAATATTTACAAAATTAGTCCGGCAGGCCCTCATGCCAATGTTAAATCAGGGAATCAAGGTGTTGTGGTACCTAGACGACTGGCTGGTAGTGGCGGAGTCAGAGAGTCTATGCAATATCCATGCCAATCACATTATAAACCATGTACAATCCCTAGGGTTCAAGGTCAACTTGGCAAAGTCGCATCTTTTTCCCACACAGGTAATTCAGTGGATAGGGCTGGTCTGGGACACAGCCAATCTTATTCTCAGTCAGAGTGTGGACAACCGCAACAGATTTCGAAAGAAATTGTTTGTGTTTCTCCACAGTCTGACTACCACGAGAAGGACATGGAGTCCCTGGTCGGCTCTCTCAATTGGATTCAACTAACTGTAAAGTTGGGCCGATTGAAAGTAAAGAGATTAGTCTTGGCAGGAAACAAATATTTCCTGCTATTGCCGGCGGGAAAGTTGTGGAAAATTCCTCCATTAATTCACGACTTACTGTCGGTCTGGGCGAGGAGAGAAATGTTGCACTCAATAATGTCGTGGGCTTCTCCCCCACCTACGGTATGGGTAGACACAGATGCTTCAGGGACCTAAATAGGCTGGGGTTATCAGTCGAGCCTAGGCCATCAGGGTCTTGGTCTTTGGTCCCAAACCGAGAATTTTTATATCAACGAGCAAGAGCTCTTAGTCCCTTTATTTTTCCTTCAAACTCACGGCGGAAATCAATAGCGTTTCGAATGGACAATTTGAATGCGGTGTCCTGCATTTAAAAGTAAGGGGCAACGAGGTCTCGGAAGTTGCTACAGTTGTCAGAAGAGTTTTTTGTTCTGGCCGAAGAGCTGAACATTCATCTCCATGCATCATACCTCCCAGGCGTAGCGAACGTCTGGGCAGACGCTCTGTCCCGACGACAGAGCACCAAAGTAGAATGGGCAATCAAGCAAAACATCTTCAACCAGATAATTGCAGAGCCATACCGTCCACAAGTGGATCTTTTCGCGTCCAAGGAAAACCACAGGCTTCCTTTTTACCTAACCCGGCGGGAAATGACTTCGGCGGGGGGTCCAGACGCATTGTTGGAGGACTGGAACAGGTGGAATTCCATCTATCTTTTTCCGCCTCCAGACGCTTCACTCATGTGTCAGGTAGTTCACAAACTACGGGGTTACCGGGGTTTATTCTCAATGATCGCACCCCTTTGGCCGGCTCAGGTGTGGTACCACCAGTTGAAAATGTGGTGCGAGAACCCGGTGTCACTCCTGATCTCGTACTTCCACTTGGAGACAATTGGCAACCTAAAGACCTTGCTGAATTTTGCCTTTTAGACATTCAGAATGCCAAATGGTTGACTCCGTATGGAGAGAGCGTCACTAATAAATTTCTTAATCAGTATACTATGTCTACCAGGAGACAATATCAATCGCATTGGAAGTCTTTCACGACCTGCATAGTAGAAACGGCGCAAACAGACTCATTAGTAGCTTTGGTTTTCAAGTATTTGTACTATTTGTTTGAACAAAAATGCCTTTCTGTAGTTACACTGAAGAATCATTTGTCTGCTATTAGAACTCCCTTTCTTTATTTAACAGGGCTATCTATACCGCAGGCGGAGGAGAAAGGGTTCATGAGGGCATGTTTCAAGCTTCGCCCACCACCCCGTCAGCTCATGCCTACCTGGTCACTTGACAAAGCTTTGTCTTTGCTTCATTCGCGCAAGTATAATCATGCACCGGATTTTGACTCACTGTTAAAGAAGGCCGTGTTCCTTATGGCTTTGGCCACAGGTAACATGGTGTCTGAGCTGGCGGAGATGAGCAACAAACTTAATTGCCTCAGGTTTGGGAGACTTAATGATAATGTTCAAATTGCTCCATCTCCCTCGTAGATGTAATTCGTGAAAGTAATCCTGGCGTAGTGGGAAGGACCCACGACATCAGGAAATGGGCAGTTTCATTAAGTTTCTTGCACAACTATTCAATTGATGACATAGCCAGCACTAGGTTGTGGGCTTCCAATCATACTTTCATGACGCGATACCTATCTGTGGCTTTGGATAAACCAAAATTTACCTGTGTGGCCTTGCACCAGCGGGTCTAGTTGGTCTGTGTGCTACTAAAGTTAAGTTTAATCTTAATGGTGAAAAGGAGGGGGGAGGGGTGCTGGAGAGCCAAGACACCCTAGACCCTCCGCCGGACTATGTGAGAAGTTCACGAGCTGTGATACTTAATAAGTCGAGCTGGTTATACAGCTCAAAATTTTATTTTTTGAAGATATCTGTAATAGTTGCAACTATAGGATATTAAGTTTAATATGTACAAAATATATAAAATGTACAAATTAATTTAAATTACAAAAGATATAGGCTAATCAAATGATTTATTTGTGCCTTTACAATGTTGGACAAGAATAAATGAATTTCTTGGAAAATATTTTTATTGAATGTCAATGTGATATTCTTTAACATATGTACCTGTATGGTTACTTATAAGCAGAACTTCTTTGAAGCAACGCACTGCTTTTCTTTCCATTTTTTCTATAAATTATTGTATGTTAACAATAAAGACTTAACTCCTTCCGACATATTATGTTCCAGTAAGTCTACGGAGGCAGGAGCCCGGTATCATTGCCACTGCACCACACAACTGTCAAAACCACACTGCTGACCGTTAGAATTGTCGGAGAAACCTGGGGTTGCCACCAACCGACAGATCTTCATCTAACTTACCGGACTTACTGAGCTCCATATGACGCTAGGGCGTCATATAACTTATTCTAGAATTATGAAGATAAGTCCATATGACGCGGTAGCGTCATATGAGTTTTTGGTTCACCCTGTCATATGACGCGGTAGCGTCATATGAGTCTGAAAGAGTTAAGATTGTTATATGGTTCTTTTTCTCTACCTACGGTAGTTTGTTAGTGGTTTAGATATTGTCACGAATGTCCTCCTCCAGACTTGAGATATCAGGCATATCGTCAATGATGGAGGGGCCACTAATAAATTATAGGTTTGAGTCCCGGAAGGAAGAATGAAAACCTAATATTTAGTAGTGGCCCCGAAATCATTGACGATTTAGGGCCCTCCCTTCCATCCCCTTCCCATTCGTTGATGTCTTGAGTTTAACCTATCAGACCCGGTTGGGCTCTGAGGCACCCATAACAAACGCGGCCCGCGGACCCCGGAAGGGCTCTGAGGCTCCGGCAGCTTCAAAGCCTGTAAGCTTGTTTTGAAAGCCATCCGTCCGACGCATATAAACACAGCCGGTATGCCCGACGCCGCGCACCTCCGAACACAAGAAGGAGAGGCGTCGTTTGTTTGTGTGTGACTGTATGTTGTTGTTTTAGTAGTGAAAAGTGGCTCATATGGCTGACATCGCCACAAAGTTCTCTCTAAGGAAATCGTCATCACAACTGAACCAGTTGACTTTGAGAGCTCTACTCAACGCTATTCTACAGGTACGAAACACATCTACGCTTGGGGATGCGTGGGAATGTGGAAGCAGTCAAAATAGCAAAGATACGGTAGCCTAGGCATAGACGTTTTTCGGCCAAAACCCCCGGGTTTCGGGGAAAGTATAGAATACAATAGCCGGGGCTGGAGGGTTAATCTTGATATATCATTGAAGGAGGAATGGCGACGCTTGGTTCAGCGTCTCGGGTAGAATCCACAAAAGACATCCACGAGTTGGAAAGCCTTAACCCTCCGGCCCCGGCTATGTATTCCATATATATTCCCCGAAACCCGGGGGTTTTGGCCGAAAAACGTCTACGCCTAGGCTACCGTATCTTTGTTACTTTGACTGCTTCCGCATTCCCGCGCATCCCCAAGTGTAAATGTGTTTCGTACCTGTAGAATGGCGTTGAGTAGAGCTCTCTAAGTCAACAGGTTCAGTTGTGATGACGATTTCCGTGGAGAGAACTTTGTGGCAATATCAGCCACTTATCACTACGTTTCACTACTTATCAATAACACACAGCAACACAGGACAAGCGACGCCTCTCCTTCTTTTGGTCGGAGATGCGCGGCGTCGGTCCAGCCGGCTGTTTACATGCGTCGGACGGACGCCTCGCACACCAAGCTTACAGGCTTTCAAACTGCCGGAGCCTCACAGCCCTACCAGGTAGCACGGGGGGTGTTTTTTATGGGTTTCTCAGAGCCCAACCGGGTCTGAGGGGTTAATATAACAATTATTAAGTTAATTTTTATTTTTTATTTTTTTACGAAGTTTTTTCGTAGTGAGTACCCAATCATAAAGACGATTCCATAAGAGAATGATGTAGTACTCTTTCCCCTGCGGCGGGTGTTTCAAACAGGCTGATAGCGGGTGCTTGAAAGAGAGCTATTATATTAACCCTCTCCGACATATGACACAATTTTGAGCCTATTAGGGATACTTTAAAGCCTTTGTTACCATCAGGGGTATTTAAATACCTTTAATTTAGTTACTTCAACCTCTGCAGTTGTCTTTGAGTTAGCTGTGGGCAGAAAACTAATTTTGGAGAGGTAATTATAAGAGTGAGAGAACTCTATTTCTTATTGCTAATCTGGCAACCTCTGCGTCATATGAGTCTGAAGGGGTTAATAGGCATATCGTCAATGATTTCGGGGCTACTACTAAATATTAGGTTTTCATTCTTCCCTCTGGGACTCAAACCTATATTCTAGCAAAAGTTTGAGCGAAGAGTTCAGCTTGTCAGAGGAAGAAGTGATGGTTGTGCCATCAGAGTGTAAAAGGGGAGGGAAAGACGAGGAAGAAAAATTGTTGGAGAGGTTTTTCGCTAGATGCCAGAAAGCTTGGGAAGAACTAGAGTTGGATAGTTCAGTGCATTTAATATTGATGAAAGAGTACTTGGCAAGTCGAAGAACAGATTTGGCTTGTTTCCGGGCAGAAACGTATGAAGAATGAGATTCTTGAGTCTTAAGGCGTCGGTACCGTTTGAATGCTTCCTCCTTGTTGCGGACAGCAGTAGAAGAAGCGTGAGTAAACCAAGACTTTTTTGCATTAGACTGAGAGAAAGAAAATGGAATGTACGCTTCCATGCCCGAGAGGATTACCTTGGTAATGCGTTCAGTACTCTTTGAGTGTCCCTGGCCATGGAAGCAGAAGCCATTCCATGGGAAATCAAAGAAGTACTGCCGAAGAGCCTCTCAATCAGCAACACCAAACACACAAGCAAGGCACACAAGTTGTGGCACACAAGCGCCGCCGGCTAGGAGAATCCGGTGGCTGTACCGGAGAGATAAGTTTATGGTCGGAGGAGCCCAAAGGAGAGAAAAGATTTTAAGTATAAGCAGAAGGGTTAGAGGTTAAAAATAAGTCAAGAATGTTGGGCCGATCTCCGAAGCGATCCAGGATGCGGGTGGGTTGCTGGACTAACTGCTCTAGGTCATTTAGGATAGAAAAGATGTAGGCTTGTTCACCAGGTTGGTCAATGGAAAGAGAGGAGAGCCATTGGTGGTGGTGAACGTTGAAATCTCCTAGGATGGAGATTTCTGCAACAGAAGAGATGGATAGAATGTGTTCCACTTTAGAAATTAGATAGTCAAAGAATTTTGGATAGTCGGTAGAATTAGGGGAGAGATAAACAGCGCAGAAATATTTAGTTTGAGAGTGACAAGAAAGCTTTAGTCAGAGAGTTGAGAATTCAGAAGAATCAAAGTTGGGAACACGAGAGAAAGCAAGATTGTTGTGTACGTATACGCAACATCCACCTTTGGCTTGAAACTGAGGATAGAGATAGTAGGAGGATACAGAGAAGGGTTTGCTGTCAGTAGTCCCAGACAACTGTGTTTCGGTGAGAAAAAGAAGATCAGGGTTGGCAGAGGAGAGGTGGTGTTCCACTGAGTGGAAGTTAGAGGAAAGGCCACGAATATTGCAGACATTAATAGTAAGAGTAGAAGGTTGTGGTCCAGAGCATTTTGGTGATTCGTTTCCAGGGGACAGACCAATGGGAGCATTTCTGATGGGCGGTAGGGTCGCCACATTCCTACGCCTTAGTATGTGGGAAGGGGGTGGGAAGTAACTCAATTCAATGTTGCGTCTGTAGTGACAGGGTACACATGAGATGTAGTGGAGCTAGAGGACCGTTGACAAGAATCATAAACTTTGATTGTGCAGTGTGCAAGGGAGATCTTGTATTAAATGACCTGCCTGTCAGTGTTGATTTCGACAGTGTAACGCTGGAGTGTGTGAATAAGTTTTGCTACCTGGGTGATACGGTTTCCGCCGGAGGTGGCGCTGAAGCTAGCTCCATTGCTGGAGTCAGAAGTGGCTGGGGACAGTTTAGAGAGCTGTTGCCACTTCTGACCATGAGAGGGCTCCCACCCCACCTTAAAGGTGGGGGCTCATGGGTTGAGGTAAACATGGAAAAATAATCGCCAACCTGCATATAATTATCTTGTAAAATGCAATGTCACTGAAATAATTATTAACAATGGTATAAAGGATTTTGCGGATCATCTATACCGGGCCTGTGACGTCATAGTGACGTCAGACCAGTATCCTTAGCCTAGACTGGATGGTGGACTTACACTCTTGTGACGTCACAGGCTTGGTATAGACGATCCACAAAATCCTTTATACCATTGTTAATAATTATTTCAGTGCCATTGCATTTTGCAAGATAATTATGTACAGCTTGGCAATTATCATTCCATGTTTATCTCAACCCATGAGCCCCCACCTTTAAAGGGAAGGTGTATACCTCGTGTGTTAGGAGCGCGATGACCTATGCCTCAGAAACATGGCTGGTTAAAGCAGAGGATATCAATAGAATGGAACGGAATGAGAAGAGAATGGTAAGATGGATGTGTGGGGTTAACCCTTCCTGCCCAGGTGTCATTTTAAAATGACACCCCTTGCGAAGGGCAGGAGCCCGGGTGTCCTTTTGAAATCCGTAAGCTTAAAAGCCTATTAAGCGTGGTTTGAAAGCCGCGCAGCGAAACGTTTGTAAACAAAGCTGGTCGAAGCGACACGCAGCTTCAAAAACAAGAAGAAGAATCGGACCATTGTTGTTGTTGTTTGGTAGAACGAAAATTAGTGTTTGTAAATGTCCGATATTGCTAAAACCGCATCAAAACTCTCTCCACGGAAATCGTCATCACAACTGAACCAATTGACCTAGAGTGCTCTACTCAACGCCAGTCTACAGATACAAAACAGGGCTACATTTTGAGATTTGTGTGAATTCTCTAGCAGTTTAAAATAACAAAAATAGGCCTAGGCCTATTACAACGTTTTTTGGCCAGATCGCCCGGATCCGAGTGCTGTCATTTAGAAGGCCAGCCCGGGGGGGGGGGAGGGTTAATCTCAAGGACGGGGTATCGAGCGAGGAATTGAGAAGGCGTCTGGGCATTAGGAGTGTCAGTGAAGTGATGCGCACGAGCCAACTTGGTTGGTTTGGACACGTGGAGAGAATGGATGATCAAAACTGGGTGAGGAAATGCCGGACTGTGAACGTGGGGGGAGCTGTACGTAGGGGTAGACCTAGAATGACGTGGGATCAGGTACTCTGGTCCGATCTCAAAATATAGAACTTGACAACAGAGGCAGCCCTTGACAGGGCCGCCATTTAGGACGTGAGACTATAACCACATTCTCTGTGGACAAAATGGTCTTTAAACTTGTATATACAGTATACAGTACTTGTATGTATTTTGTGGTTTTCATTATTTTGCCAGATATACAGTATGTGTGAATAGTGAATAAATAATACATGTACAGTAGCTACAGTATTTCTCTACAGTATTGCCAGATGCCGTGATCCCCGAAGGGGTGGCCACGAATGAATTGTCCCATGCACCTCTGTCCCCAGTCATTTAACGCCCCTCCTCCCATCTAGCACCGCTTTCACGCATATACTTCTTAACTCCACCCTTCCACCTATCTCTCGGTTTACCTCTCCCTCTTTGTCCCTCCACCTCAATCTCGTACACTCTCTTAATCATTCTCTCGCTTCCCATACGTTCCACATGGCTACAGTATAATTTTTGTTAAAATAATATGGATATTTTGTTTGTTAAAATATTGACATAATACAGTAATTCCTAACGTGAAGTTGTAATTATGATCCTGAAAAATAATCTATATATTAAACTACTTTAAATTATTCAATTACAGTACAGTATTTGTAATTTTTTATATTTCTATCTATTTATCTACTGCCTGACGCCGTGGTCTCCGAAGGGGTGGCCACCATGCACCTCTGTCCCCAGTCAGTCGACGCCCCTCCTCCCAACCAGCACTGCCTTCATTCATATACTTCCTCACTCCTACCTTCCACCTCTACTTCGGTGCACCTCTCCGTCTCTGTCCTTCCGCCTCGCTCTCGTATACCCTCTTAGTCATTCTCTCGCTTTCCATATGTTCCATATGGCCGAACCATCTCAAGTTGTTTCTTTTCACACTTTCCAGCACATCTACCTCCACACCACACCTATTTCTTACTTCCTCATTTGTCTGTCTATCCCTCCATGTAACTCCGCATGCACTTCTCAAGTAACTCATTTGCACCGCTCTCACTCTTGGTCTGAGTCTCTTCCCGAACGTCCATGCTTCGCTTCCGTAAGTTAGTGTCGGGATTACCACACTGTCATGCAAGGACTTCTTCACTTCCATACTGACCCTCTATTTCTTGTTACTGCTTTCAACGTTCCTACAACCCTCTTCCCCTGTTGCACCCTCTCCCGCACTTCTTCATCCATAGTCCCATCTTTACTCAACACACTGCCCAGATACTTAAAAGAACTGACGATCTCCATAGCCTGACCGTTCAACTTCACCTCACACTCTGTGACTTCACCCCTTTCGAAGACCATAACCTTGCTCTTCCCCGCATTTACCTTCAAATTCCGTTTCGCACACTGTTCCAAACTCATTTACCAGACCCTGCAACTCCCATTCATTATTGCTCATCAGAACTGTATCATCCGCAAACAGCAGTATAGGCAACTTCTCCTTCCCTTTTCAGCGATACACCAACATCCACTGCTCTTCCTAGTATTTCTTTCATGACTCCATCCATATATACAGTAAACAACCACGGGGACATCACACACCCCTGTTTCAACCCAACATTCAGGTCAAAGAATACGCTCTGCTCATTCTCCACACGTACTGCCGCCTTTGCACCCTCATACATGCTCTTCACTGCTTTTAGCAACTTGCCATCTACTCCGTATATTCTAAGTACTTTCCACATACCTTCTCTATCCACTCTGTCATAGGCCTTCTCCAAGTCCATAAAGGCAACATACACCTTTTGTTGCTTCTCCAGATACTTCTCCACAACACAATTCAGGGTAAAAATCTGATCTACACATCCTCTTCCCTTCCTAAAACCTCCCTGCTCGTCGCCTATCCATTTCTCCGTTGTCACTCTCACTCTTTCAATCACTACCCTACTGTACACCTTCCCTACTATGCTTAGAAGACATATTCCTCGGTGGTTACCACACACTCCTCTTTCTCCTTTGCCCTTATATAGGGGGACTATTATGCCAGTCTTCCAGTCACCGGGTGCCCTCCCCTTCTCCCATGCTAGTTTGCACATTTTCCATACCCATTCGATCACTATCTCACCACCATACCTCAACATTTCCCCACACACTCCATCTGTTCCTGGTGCTTTCCCCAACTTCACTCTTTTCATGGCTTCCCACACTTCTGACCTCCTGATCCCCACCTCCTCCTCCACCACTTCTCTTTATCTCCCACCCATACCATATCCAACTATGTTTGCTGGCTCTTCATTCCTTACATTTAGCAACTTGAAGTACTCCCTCCATCTTTCAACTCTCTCTTGCTTCTCGGCTAGCATTCTCCCATTCTTATCTTTCACACCCTTACTGTTTCCCTTGCTACCTTCCCTAACTTTCTTGACTTCTTTCCAGAACAGTTTCTTACACTCCCTCCATTTTACACTCAAATTCCTTCCAAATTCCTCATCTACTCATCTTACTTTCCTTCACTACTTTCTTCACCACTCTCTTTCTCTCCACGTACCTCGCTCGTTTCCGCCTCTCCAAATCTTCATTCCCTCTACTACCCAACCACTCTCTATACGCTTTCTTCTTGTCTTCCACAGCTATTTTTACCTCTTCTGTCCACCATGCTGTACCTTTCACTCCCCTCCCTCTTCTCCTCACTCCACACACCTCCTCACATGCTGCACAGATCTCTTCCTTAAACACCTTGCTTATCTCCTCCACTTCCTCCATATCTTCCAGGTCGAACTCACCTAGTCGTCTTTCTACTGCTCTCCTGTACTCTTCCCTAATTTCCTCCTCCTGTAGCCTCTCCACCCTCTTCACCATTCCACCTTCCTCTCGCCTCCCTCCAGCTCTCCTCACCCACTTCTTTTATAGCCTAACCTTAGCTACTACTACATAATGATCAGACAGACCCCCTCCAATACCCCTATACACCCTAGCATCCATCACAGATTTCTTCATTCTTTCATCCACACATATATAATCAATCAGTTACTTTCGTTCCACCACTGTCTTATCCTTCATCATCCACACCACTGTCCATGTGTACCTGTGTATCATTCTGTGTCGGAAGAAGGTGTTGGCTATCCACAACTTCCTCCCCACACATACTTCCACAAGTGCACTACCATTCCCATTCACCTCTGATGGTACCCCCCACCCTCCCACCACTCCATCAACTTTCCTATCACCCACCTTACCATTCATATCCCCAATCAGAAATATTCTTTCGTTCTTGTCAAACTTATCCGGGCACGCCTCCACATTCACCCAGAACTCCTCTTTCTCTCTTACTTTTTTATCCTCTGTCGGAGCATACACACACATAATCACCCACGTTTGTATTCCTACTTTCATTCTCACCCACATAATCGTTGAACCCACAGACCCACTCCTCCAACACTAGCCTTGAGAGGGCCTAGGCCCAGTGGGCTAGTATAAAATAAAAGCATCATCAACAACAACACCCACAGACCCATATTCTCTTACACGCTCCTTCCATTTGTTACTTACAAACAAACGCGCACGTTCACCTTTTATGGTGAACGATCGCTTTTGGTAGCAGGTCCTAAAATATGGAATAAGTTGCCGAGATCAGTAAAGGACACAAATAACCTAAACACGTTTAAGCGTCCATCCTCCTATAACGCGAGTTTAGGGGCGGCACTGCCCCTCGTGTTGTAGGTATTTCGCGTTGTAGGAATAACACTTTAAATGGAGATAATTCTATATGGGACTGGGCCCCCCCAATTTTGCCACTTTTCCGTATTTTTTTAGCTTAATAAATATATAGGCTAGGCTATACAACTTCCATTTCATCGGAATAACATTCACCGCCAAGCATAGTCACAGCTGGGGTTTGTTGTTGTTTTGTGGACAAAATCTAACCAAACGTACTGTCTCACATTAATTTATTATCAACAATTGGATATTCGTTACTGTGGGCTCTTATTACTCTACTTCCTAATAATAGGCAAGTAAATTATAAGATCATGTTTGGATAAACAAATATACCGAATTAAATTAGAATGAAGAAACAGTAAGTTGTTGTTGTTCCCTAAGCTGCCTGGCCGAACAGCCCCGAGTTCCTGGCCACGATCGGGCTTTCCCACAGAGCTCTCATTGAGTGTAGATTGTGTTGTTGGCGTAAGTGGTTGTGTGAAATGCAGTCTTCTATGATGTGTTTAATGGTATGGGGTGCTGTGTTACATCCCGGGCAGGCGTCGACAACGGAGTCATCCAGTCTCTTCTGATAGCTCAGGAGAGCTGGATGGTGTCCGCATCTCAGCCTGGCCAGGTGGACTCTGTCCTCGCGAGGAAGGGAGGATTCGGAAGGATGGATTTCGGGAGGTCTTGCATGCAGCTGCGTGTTGTCTGTGAGTGAGTGGATGGATCGGCGAGAGATATGAGTATGGATGTGCTTCTGGAAGTTGGTTCGGGGTGGGCAGGGAGGGAGAGAGGACAATAATTGTGTGTGATACCGTGTGCTGGGTGTTGTTTTGATATTTCTTGGTGTCTGTGGGTGTGTTGCCATGTAGTTTAGTGGGTGGTCTTGGTTCGTGGAGGCTGCTGCCAGGAATTGAGTGCCTCTCATGTCCAGATGGTCTTTGACTTTGAGGATTTTGGTTTCTTGATGTAGGTGATCTGTGGGTGCAGTAGCTGTGCAGCCTGTAATGATCTTCAGGGCTTTGTTTTGAATAGTCTGTAAGGTCTTATGATGTGTTTAAGCTAGGTTAGAAGCCCAGGCTGGGCTTGCGTATTCCATCACTGATCTTATGTATTGTTTATATACTGTGGTGGTAGTTTCTTTGTTGTGTCCAAATTTTGTGTGAGCAAGTGACCTGAGGGCGTTAAGTCTGGGTGTCAGTTTCTTTTTAATGTTTGTGGTGTGCTGTTTGAATGTCATATGAGTATCATATGTTACTCCTAGGATTTTGTGTGTGTGTGTATGTGTTAGGGGTGTGTTGTTTATTGTGAGTTGAGGGATGTATTCGTGTTCTCCTGTCCAGCTTGTGAGCAGGGTTGCGGTGGATTTGGCTGGGGCTAGATTAAGTCTGTTTGTAGTGCACCAGCCATGTAGTGTGTTGAGATAGGGTTGAAGGAGATCTGTTGCTCTTTTTGGGTCATGGTGTGTGCATGTGAGTGTTATGTCATCTGCATAGGAAGCTAAGTTTATTTGGGGCGTATTGGGTGTAGTTATATCGTGCATGTACAGATTGAAGAGTGCGGGCGATAGGACGGATCCTTGTGGGACTCCGTTTGGAAAGTTTCTGATTTTAGATGACTGACCGGCAAAAGATACGTGTGCACATCTGCCTGCTAGGAAGTTGGCCAGCCACCTTTTTGTGTTGTTGTGCATGTTTGTGTTGTAGGTTGTGGCGGGGGATGGCATCGAAGGCTTTACTAATGTCGAGTGTGGCTAATAGTGATCTGTGTGGTGGTCTAGCTGAGTTGATGCCATCAAAAGCTCTTTGTGTAAGGTCTGTGAGAAGAGTGTTTGTGGAGTGCAGTGGCCTAAAGCCATGTTGTGTTGGAGCTAGGGGTAGGTCGGGTGTAATTAGTTGTAATACTAGGCGCTCCATGACTTTGGAGGGGGAGCAAAGGAGTGTGATGGGGCGGTGCGAGGAGGGTAGCGTGGGGTCTTTGTTGGGTTTGGGGAATGTGATGATGATACCATGCTTCCAAATGTCTGGTATTGTGTTGTGTGAATAGCTGTAGTTTGATATGTTAGTGAGTGCTTGTATGCCTTGTGGTCCCAGGTGTCTGAGGTGTATGTTGCTTATGTTGTCTAGGCCACAGGCGGGTGAGTGCTTGAGATTGTTGATGATATGCTTTGTCTGGTGATTGGTGAAGGGTGTATAGTCAGGGTCTGTGGGGAATTGTCTCTTACGTCGGATGACACGTCAGTAAGTTGAGTGAGATGTTTCAGCTTGCTGTCAACCCAGCTGGGCCAGCTCCGAAGCTCTCTTGCCGTCGCGCTGTAGGTGGGGGGGGGGGTCGCGCAGTAAGAGGAGGCGCCGGATTTGAAGCACTCGGCAAGGCCATTTCGCGTTATATGTTTTCGGCTCGGGTTATAAGAGGTTTAGGTAATTCGGGACCCCCCCCTCGTGTTGAAGGAGGATCGCGTTGTAGGAGCTCGTGTTATAGGAGGATGGACTGTATTGAAAGATTATATTCTGAAACATGAAATGGATCTATAAACAAACAATGTAATAATAATGTAACTCTCATTTTGTATAGATATTGAAGACTGTCCATAGTAACATACTGTACTAGAGATGTTTCTTATTGTAAATATGTACAGTACAGTATATATATATAATGTATGTATTTTATTATTTTTTAATGTTTTATGTGAAGAACCATTGTAAAATGGAAAAATAAATATTCTGATTCTGATTCTCTCGCTGCTCCCTCACTCACTCCAGCACACACACCCATTCCACACTCCCACTCTCTCACATCTGTACCCTTCCATTTGGTCTCTGTCATTCCACATACATCCAGCCTGGAAAGTTGCTCTGAACTACTTGGATGAGACCATGGTTAGCGAAAATTATAAAAAGTATGATTAGACCAAGATTGGAGTATGCAGCAGTGGTGTGGTCCCCGCATCTAAAGAAGCATATTCACAAGTTAGAAAGAATCCAGAGAGCAGTTACTAGATTGGTTCCAAGTCTCAGAGAACTGCCATATGAAGGGAGGCTAGACAAATTAAATCTACCGAGTCTAAAAGAGAGGAGAGAGAGGGGAGACATGATAATGATGTACAAATGCACCCGAGGGCTGGAGAGGCTGGATAGGGAGGATATATTAATTATGGATACAGGAATAACTAGAGGCCACAGCTACAAAGTAAAAAGACCTACCTGCAAGAACGATATCAGGAAGTTTAGCTTCCCCTATAGATGTATTGACAAATGGAATAGGCTGGAGGAGGAGGTGGTAGGGGCAAGGAACAATTTTCAAGAAAAAATTGGATGAAAGTAGACTGAGAGAGCTTACACGAGCTTAGCTCAACTCCTGTAAACTACAATTAGGTAAATACTAACAGTTCCAGTACCGGTACTTCTCTCTCTTTTGTGCCATCATTCATGCCACTCACGTTCCACGTAGCTATTCTCAGAATGTCTGTAAGCTTGTCCATAGTCGGTCAGGGTTCGTCAACACAGGGTCCGTCCGCATCCGAGGCTGATTGTTCGTTTATCGTTGCTACTTATTTATCACGGGTGGGGGTCGCAAGCCCACCGACCCAACCTCTTTAGTCGCCTCTTACGACACGCAGAAGGCACGTGGGGCATATTCTAATCCCTTACCCCAAGGGTACCATTTTAATCTAATTTATGACTCAATATTGAAGTACTGTACAGCAATTTTAAGTAAGGTAAATTTTGTTTCCTAATTGATGAACAGTGTACCGATAGCTAATTTCCACTATGTTTCTATTACAGATTTTCCCGAGGTTTTACCCAAGCCACCTCCGCCATCATCCGAAGAGGCTCTCCTGGCGCCCACTGATTTCTCAGTTGTCTCGGATGGTGTTGATGAGCGAGCTACATTTTATGGTTACAATACTGGTTTTACAGATTTTAACGAATATGGATGTAATTATTCTGAAGTTAGTAAGGAAGCGATGATGGCTTGCACAAATCAGTTTCTATATAGCTCAGCCAGTAATAAGCCTGAACTGCCAGAGATGCTGGCCCATCTCGCTCGTACGGAGAATTGTCCACCCTTACCAGGAAAGGAAGGTTTTAATCAGTGTTTTACGGTTAAGGAATTTGTGGATGGCAAAGAGGTTATTACGTTAACCAAAAGCCACACTACCCCACCCAAGAATACTCTGTCTACATCACAGTCTAGTTTTAAACCAATTTGTTCTTTTTCTGCACCTGTAAAACTTCAGAGTTCTGCATCAACGAAAGTTTTAAGGGAAGGACGCACGAGTACCTTGAGGTACATTTCTGATAATCTTGCATTACCTACTTCTACTGGAGACGAATTGTCTCTATTGACTCCAGAGACTTTTGCCTCCACTAGTTCATACATTGTACCTGACTTGCAAGATAACTCTGAATCACCTCTAAGGCTCACACAGAGTTTTAACATGGATGAGAGATATGACTCAGATTATTGTTTTAACATGAATATTAGAACCCAGGAAGGACAAGATATCGGTGAGGAGATAGAAATCATTGATAGTTCAAATGACCCCAAGGCCTTTTTGACTCCAGATAAATTAGTTCAGTCATACTCCAGTAGCGTGAACAAGAACAGTAGGAGAGGCCCCGTGAGATCGCTCTACGGATATTTTAGCAACAACGGCCCCGAGGAAGATTTTACCACAGACACAGAGGACGACCTTGAAGAATTGGAAGAGGAGGATCAGAAGGAAAACGACCGACAATCACATCAACAGACTTCCTCCGTTTACGAGAACGCTCGCCTTCCTCCTATTGGAGTGTTTTGGGACATCGAAAACTGCCAGGTATGTAAAGAGAACTGGGTATGTACAGTAGGCTACAGTCAAAATAAATAGTGCACCAATAATCTTACTTATAACCTGTATAAATGTAGGTTGCTATGCACTTTTCCTTGACAATCCTATTGTGTTTCTAATAGCCTGTGACTAGAAAAATGTGTTTCACATCGTACAAGTGTCCAATTCATATCTTTATTTAGATTTCACACATTTTCATCAAGGGTTTTTGGAGAGCTATTGATTCTGACTGTATATTGGGAACAAATGAACCTGGTACAAATGTTGTGGAGGCCTATCTGTATTTGACCGTCAGACCAGCTTAAGGGGGGGGGGGGGGATGCTTAGTATTACGTCTATTTATTTACTTATTTATTTATATTATATTAACCTTGCTAGACCTCCATCAAGCTTTAAAAAAAACACCCCTAGACCCCCTTCAATAATAAGCCCTCTGAATAACATTGATCCTTCTTGACTCTTCCACTCCGGCAGTTTAAAATATGCGCCACGATGCCACTAGATGAATGGCGAACACAACCTTAGGTGACCTTAGGTAGGTAGGCCAACTCACCCACCCGGGGATGTTTGATACCAATATGCCTGTTTTATGAATTTATTCAGGTTCAGGAGTAATTCCTAGCATGGCCTTCCCTTGTGGTTAAGTGCCCCATCAATTACTCCTTCCATTCGTGTAATCATTAGACTATCATATTGCAGTTGGGTATATGTACATGCTTAGATTAATCCTCGGTGCCGCTAGGAGAGTGGCGAACACAACCTTAGGTTAGGTAGGTAGGTATCCAGTATCCGAGAAAGGATAATATGTCGAAGGCTTGTGCATAAACCTTTAACTGTCTTGATAGCGTAATGGTTAGTGCGCTGAATTTTGGTGTGAGTATCCTAGGTTCGAATCCATGGAGTACCACATGTATTCATTAGTTTCATTGATTTCATTAATTAGGTTTATTTATAAGTTAATTGGTGGGTTGGTGATAATATGAAATTATACCTGCTGTACCATACAGTAAACCCTCGCTAACTCGGACTAATTGGGGGAGACCACTTCCGAGAAGCCCGATTTTCCGAGATGTCCGAAGTCCGACTTATGACCAACTTAAGAGAGGGAAAATTCCGAATTATAAGAGAAAAGTCTGCGTCAGAGAAAATAGAGATTTTTTTTTTTTTTTTTTTTTTTTTTTTTTAATGTGAAATGCATCATATTAACCCTCCAGACCCGGTTGGGCTCTCAGGCCTCCATAAAAAACACCCCCCGTGCAACCCGGAAGGGTGCTGAGGCTCCGGCAGCTTGAAAGCCTGTAAGCTTGGTGTGCGAGGCGTCCGTCCGACGCATGTAAACAAAAACCGGCTGGACCGACGCCGCGCATCTCCGACCACAAGAAGGAGAGCGTCGCTTGTTCGTGTGTGCCTGTATGTTATTGTTAACCCGCTGAGCCCCAGCTAGTTATAAATAAATGTACCACCAGGGCCCAGCAGGTTTTGAATTTTTTTTTTATTCCAGAAACAATAGCGAATGGGTTAGGAATGAAGGAAAAAAAAAAATTGGTCATAAAGTGCAAAAAATGGTCCTACAGAGCCCCCGAAAACGGATTTTACAAGAGTAAAAAATTGAAGGCAATTTCCCCAAAAAAACATATTTATTAGTGGCCCCTCCATCATTGACGAACATGCCTATTACATAAGGCATCCTCTTCAAACACTAATCCGCCGTAGTTTTGAATCTACCGCGCAGAGCATTTAAAAACTGAGGAGCCTTCATCATGAGCGCACGCGACCTCACTCATGGCTTCAGTCATTATGAATTGGGTTCTCACTACGAAAAAACTTCGTAAAAAATAAAAACAAAAAGAAAATAAGAATAACTATCCAATAAGCTTTCCATCATATCGTGGATGTACTTGTGTGGATTTCTGACCAGACGCTGATTCAGGCGTCATTCTTCCTTCTCTGCTCTGCGTTCAGCCCGCCCGGACGTGCCTCCCCACGCTCCGCTGGTTCCGCATTCGCTGCGTCCCTAGTGAGTTTTTTCTCATTTGTTTACTCCAGGATGTAACGAGTAAGGTTAGGATAGGCGTAGCAGGAGTGTCCTGGGCTGGTTGCCCGCAGTGCAGTGTATTTTGGGTCGTGTGTATGGGGCATCTATTTCGGATGTACCCTCGTGGTCACGTTGTGAACATGTGAATTTTTTCACAGTCGAGTTAGTTTGTGATGCAGGCGGCTTTCACTACGCGTTAATTATTGCTGCCTTTTATCTTTCTGATGAGGTAAGCTTTGTTTTCTGACGTTCCCAGCGTATTTTTCTTCACTTAGAAGTTTTTTCTGGGTCCCGAGTCAGTCTTCCCTGGGTTGGAAGTTATTGCTACGGTGGTGTGTTGGCGGTGGTTCCTGTTGTGATATTTCCAATGTGTGTGTTTATTTCAACTGTTTTTATGCCGTCTGCCTAGGCCTAGCCAGCCGCTCGTAGCTTTGCCACATGTACTAGTGTTATTATTTATTATTTATAAATATGCCCTACTGTGTCATGTGTATCCGGGTTTTAGTTGTGTATTGGCTAATTCCTCGGACTATAATTGTTTCCTGGTTTAGTTGTGTATTGGCTAATTCCACGGATTATGGTGTGACCTTGGGTTAGTCGTGCGTGGCTATCCTCGTGTCGTGTGTTGTTCAGATGGTATCTGTTCAGGGTGGGTTTCCTTCCGGCGGGTTTTTTCTCGGTTTCACCGTGAAAAAATCCTGGCCGAGAGCAGTGTTGGGCCACACGTGGTTGTTAACACTGGCTTATATCCCCGGCGGGGGGGGTGGCTGTGGCTCTCCAGGACTGCGTCTGTGGGTGCCTGGTTTCAGGCCTCCTTTGATTCCCGGCGGGATGGCTGTACCCATCCATTTAAAACGGCGTTCTTGTGGACATACATTTTAGGAGTTTTTCTACCTGGTTTTACGACAACCACATGAAAAACCTAGCTGTTGTTTAGGCTTTCCTCCCCGGCGATCTTTTACAAAGAAGTGGGGACAGGAACTTATGGGGTTAACTTTTAAACTTCTCACCCGGCGGGTGCACCTGGGTTGGGTGAGATGAACGACTTAGGTCCATTATAGTGATCCATTATAGTGATACTCTGTGTATCGCTACCTTTACTATTACGGCGATTGAAGGTTCAATTAGGTTAAATATAGATTATCACACCCGGCGGGTGCTCCTAGGTGGAGGAACTAAGGAATTTACAAAATTCGATTTAACCTATTAATTTAGTGATACAATTAGGTATCACCGCCTTCTAACTTACGGCGATCTTTTGGGACAATTCGTTAAACATCAGATCTCGTATCATCCTGCCCTGGGCTATTCTACTAAAATAATTCAAGGGCCGGCGTCTTTTTGGGGGTTGCTTTGTTACAAAATTGAATCTTGAGACAGTCACCTCCTCCGAGAGACTATAAGTGCCATGCTGGACCATTATATCAGAGGGTATTCTTCACTTTCTTTAGCAAAAGATTTGTTTAGACTTACACCCTGCCGCGTGGCGAGATGTGTTAGTTGTGTCTTTTGCATCTCGTTACCCGGCGGGTTATTAACACTGGTGTGCGACCATGTTGGATTAACCTTATGAGCATTAATTCCTGGAAATTTTCTTGTTTTTTCCAGAGCTGAGCTCCGGCGGACCAATACAGACCCGGCGGTAGTTTTCACCCACCAGTCTCTGTCATGGCTACCATTGCCCCAGTTTTTGCCCTATGCATTACCCCTACTTGTGCTGGTATCCCTATTTTTGCACACACCCTTTGCATAAGGTGTGTTAAATGTCTAGACCGTTCAAGGGGTCTCTGGGTTATGCATAATTGTTCCTTTTGCTCTCAATTAGCTGTTAAAGTCCTTTGTGATAATGATAAGACCGCGGCGGTAGCGTTGAGAGAGGTTCGACAACAAATGTCGGCCTACACTACCATTGTCGCGCATAAGTCACTTCAATGTGACAACGTCCCACTTTGGGATAGATTGCTGTCAGAACACCCTCCCCCTAAACGTTCCTCTAGAGTCACAAGTGTTAAGCCGACGGAGACTAGTCAGGGTTCTGTATCGTCTGCGACTACAACTAAACGCCCGAGAGAGCCTACACCCCCGGCATCCGCCTCCTCGTCGCAGGCGAGATCTAGGTCAAGGTCACCTCTCAGACATCAGTCTTCTAGTCGTGCCTCTTCGCCGGAGAGTAAGAAGAGTAAGACGGAAGGTTCCACTAGTGGTCACGGCGGAGATTCTTCCAGATCTAAGACTAGTTCGCGGTCACACCGCAGCCATAAATCCTCAAAAAAGGATTCACATCGGAAGTCCTCTCGACATTCCCCAAAGTCTAGTGCATCTTATCGTACCTCTACACCTGACAGTGTTTGTGTTAGGGCCTCTGAGTCCAGTGCAGCGCCTGTCCCTAAAGAGGATTTGCCAATTAATATTTTAACCCTGGAAATGGAAAGTTCAGGAGGGTCAATAATTGAGAATGTTTCAGACTCTCAAGAAAGCGTAGGCCAGGGCCTCGGTGTTTGGCGGTTTGCCCAACCAGGGTCTGACCACCCACGTCCGACTCATACGAGTCACACAGTAGCCGACGTCCACAGGGACGCGGCGATCCCATCCTCTATCCCAGACTTATCTTGGAAACAAGGTACCCCTGCCTCGGCGGGGTCTTCTCAGGAGGATAGGGAAGATAAAGACGAAGTTTCAATGATTTCGGAAGGACAGGGGTCAGGCTCAGGCTTGGACGCCGCTCGGGATAATAATGATTCTCCTGTTAGTTCTTCATCAAATCAGTTTGTTACGGCACAAGAAATTGATGGGTTGCTTACTCATGCTTTATCTAAATTTTTTGGTCAACAACAAGAAAACCCCACAATGGACTTGGGGGCTCCCTCAACAAGCTCTACGGTACGGCCTCTGATGACGTCAATTGATTTATCTAAGATTCCTAACCCTCCTACTATGTCACCTGCAAGGAGCACTAAGCCTGCCACGGCGGCATTGACAACTTCAAATGTCAGGGTCATAACGGATGTTAATCCACCCCCTCTAGACAAAGCGCCTCTTAGAAAGGTAGCTATGCCCCTGCTTTATGGGCCAGACGATTCATGGGTTCTTTTGAACCCCTCTAAACCAGAGCTTGCCCAACCTACCTTGTCAGGGGAACTCCCGGTACCGCGTGAGTGGTTTATCCAGGGCAACAAGTCAAAGAAATTAAGGGCCATGGATGCCTTGGGTAATATTCTGGACGTAAACATTAAGGCTATACCTAGTTATTATCACCAGGATTATTTTGTGTATGCTTCTAAGCCTGCTTTACCCCCTGCCTCAGCTTTAAAACTATTTTCAGACTGGTCTAAGCTGGATGGGTTTAATGATATTAAGAGTCTGTCAGCTCTTACTCCTGAACTAGATTTACAGACCGTCACTGACGACGCAGCTAATCCAGTTTTGAAGGTGGGACAGTTGGGTCCAGGACCTTGGGTGGATTGGGAGGTAGAGGCTCAAAACTTTGCAACCACTTTCACTTCTAAATCTTCCCACCAGATCCCTCAGGACACACATTCATGGTTTTCCATGCCGGTGGGTTCTGCCGGCGGAGTCCCGGCGGCTTTGTTTGCATTCCTAGCTGCCCCTAAGATTAATCTTTGTGAACTGAAGGACCCGTTCACTACTCCTACCCCTACTCACCTAGACAGAGAATTTAGGCTACGAGGCAAAGCTTTTCGCCTGTTTTCACAGTACATAGTATCTCAGCAGGTGGCTAAGTCTTTACTACGATCTACTCAGGCAATCGCAGACGCGGATGCTCGAAGATCGGTTGAGTTATCCCGGCGACTGATTCTTCAGTCGTCAATCCAATCCTTAGGTGACATACGCACCGCCTTGCTTGAGGCGGTGCGAGCACGACAAGATCTTAGGATGTCGTTAGTTCGCAAGCTACCTGATCGCATTGCTAACCAGGTGGTGATGTCACCAGTACTTACTCCATCTTTAATGTCCCCTGACGTATGGCGAACGGTGTTCAATATGGCACAGGCCATTAAGCACAGTCCCGCCCCTTCTAAGAAACCTGCTTTTAACTTCCCCAAACCCAGGCCTACTACTAAAGCCCAGCCAGGGGGATCTAAACCTTTTCTTCCGCCTAAGTCCTCCCACTCCCCCCAGGGTCAGTACAGACATAGACAGAATAGGTTTTCAGGTCAGAGAGGACGTGGCCAAAACAAACCAGGTCAGGGCCAGTCTTCGGCCAACACCAGCCAGCCGGCGAAACGACCAGCACCAACCCCACCATCAAAAAACTAAAGTCTCTCTCACTCCCGGCGCCTACCTTAAGGCCGGAGGAACCGAGGGTAGTACAGCCGGCGAACCCTTGTCTGCTAACTGGGTCGTTCCGAACGTGTCACCAAGCATGGCCGTTAAACACTTGGGCACGGATGGTGGCACGCAAAGGCATCACTTGGCAGTGGCTCCGGCGACCTCGATTACGTCAGCCGACAACGGCGAATTTTGTTTCTTTAGAGGTGGAGTCACTAGCCCAGGAAATGATTGCCAAGAATGTCATCATCCCGGTCCCCCCAAATTACCCTGTATTCACGTCCAAACTATTTTTGGTTCCCAAAAGGGACAGTGTTCAGATGAGGCCGGTCGTAGACCTGTCTTATCTGAATCTTCACATTCACAACGAATCTTTCAGAATGTTAACAGTACACCAAATCAGGCTAACACTTCCGCCGGAGGTTGGATGTGTTCACTAGACCTGACAGACGCCTATTGGCACGTATCGGTCAACAAAAGATTTCAAAGGTTTTTGGCCTTACGAATCAGGCACCAAAATTTTGTTTTTCAGAGGATGCCGTTCGGTTTGAACCTGGCACCTCGATTATTCACAAAACTAGTCCGGCAAGCCCTGATGCCATTGTTAAAACAAGGGATCAGAGTGTTGTGGTATCTGGACGACTGGCTGGTGGTGGCAGAGACACAACAATTATGCATAAAACATGTCAATATCATTTTAAATCATGTCAAAACTCTAGGCTTCAAGGTAAATCTGGTAAAGTCAAACCTTGTTCCCTCACGAGTAATTCAGTGGATAGGGCTGGTCTGGGACACCGCCGCTCTCACTCTGAGTCAGAGTGTGGACAATCGCAACAGGTTTCGCAGGAAACTGTTCAGGTTTCTTCACAGTCTGACTACGACTCGAAGGGTCTGGGAGTCTCTGGTCGGCTCTCTCAACTAGATTCAACTAACTGTCAAGTTGGGCCGGTTGAAAGTAAAACGATTAATATTGGAAGGCAACAAATATTTCCCGCTCTTACCGGCGGGAAAATTATGGCCCATCCCGAAATTAATCCACACCTTACTAGCGGTCTGGGCGAAGAGGGAAACATTGCACTCAATAATGTCATGGATCTCTCCTCCACCAACGGTATGGGTAGACACGGATGCGTCAGGCACAATAGGTTGGGGATTTCAGTCAAATCAGGGGCACCAGGGTCAGGGGCTTTGGTCCCACTTAGAAATCTCGCACATCAATGTCAAAGAATTACTAGTCCCCTTATATTTCCTTCAGGCTCACGGCCCGGCGTTACGGGACAAGTCGGTGGCCTTCAGAATGGACAATCTGAATGCAGTCCACTGTATTCAGAAACAAGGGTCAACGAGGTCAAGGAAGTTGCTAAACGTGTCAGAAGAGATTTTTGCTCTAGCCAACAGTCTAGATATTTATCTACACGCTTCTTATCTCCCAGGCGTAGCGAACGTCTGGGCAGACGCTCTATCCCGGCGACAGAGCACGACAGTAGAATGGGAGCTTAAGCAACCCATTTTCAACCTAATGATTGCAGAGCTCTCCCATCCACAAGTGGATCTTTTTGCGTCCGAGGAGACTCACAAACTCCCTCTATACCTCACCCGCCGGGCGAAAACGCCGGCAGGGGGGCCAGACGCCCTAGTGACAGACTGGAACAGATGGAGCTCCATCTATCTGTTTCCGCCGCCAGATGCGTCACTAATGTGCCACGTAGTGAACAAACTACGAGATTATCGGGGCTTAGTCTCGCTAATCGCGCCGCTGTGGCCGGCGCAGTTGTGGTACCAGCAATTGAAAATGTGGTGCCCGGACCCGGTATCGCTCCCGGTCGGGTATTTCCACTTAGACGCGATTGGCAACCTCGCGACCTCGCTGACTTTTGCATTATGGACATTCAGGAGGCCAAGTGGCTAGCACCATACGGTAGAGATGTGACAAATAAATTACTTTATCAATATACTCAGTCTACAAAACGACAGTATCAATCACATTGGCAAGCCTTTACTTCTTGGATCGTTAGGACAGAACAAACAGTACCCTCAGTGGCATTAGTTTTTAATTATTTAAATTATCTGTTTGAGCAGAAACGTTTATCTGTGGTAACATTAAAAAATCACTTAACTGCGATTAGAGTGCCCTTTTTAGACCTTACAGGTCTTTCCATACCGGTAGCGGAGGAAACAGGTTTTATGAGAGCATGTTTTAAACTCCGTCCACCTCCCCGTCAGCTCATGCCTACTTGGTCTCTGGACAAAGCTTTGTCTTTGCTTCACTCTCGTCTGTACCAAAATACTGCAGACTTTGCATTACTCTTAAAAAAGGCGGTTTTCCTTTTGGCTTTAGCCACCGGAAACAGAGTGTCTGAGCTGGCGGCGATGAGCAACACACCTAATTGTCTTAGGTTTGGTAGACTTAATGAATGTATTTCCATTGCACCCTCCCCAGGTTTTGTAGCCAAGAATGAGCATAGTGCACACGTGTTTTCTGAGTTCACGGTGCCGGCGTTAAAAAGGGGAAAGGTGCATCATAATTTATGTCCAGTACAAGCTCTAACCAAATATTTGAGAGTAGCTCCTCACAACCCCCAAGGTGCTTTATGGGTAGCAAGTACGGGTAAACGCTTACTTAAACGGCGATTAGCCTCTCTTCTGGTAGAAGTCATTAAAGAAAGTAATCCCGGCGTTGTGGGTCGGGCCCACGATTTACGCAAATGGGCAGCCTCTTTACGTTTCCTGAAATTTTTTTCAGTTGAAGACATAGCGTCCACGCAGTTGTGGGCGTCTAATCATACGTTTCTGTCTAGATACTTGTCAGTTGCTCTAGACAAACCTTCCTTACCATGTATAGCTTTAAGGCAGAGGGTCTAGGTGGCCCTGCAGTCACTTTTGTTTACTTTCACGGGAAAGGGGGGGGGGGGGGGGGTGCAGTCAGTTGACACAGGACACCCTAGACCCCGCCGGAGTATGAGAGCTGTGATACAATTTAAGGTTAAAATGTGTTATGAAAATTTCTCAGTGAGAAATTGTGCTAGTACAATGTTAAGTACAAAACAACGGTGTTGTTAGAGTAGTTTAGATGCGAAAGCAATTTATTTTTAGAATAATGGAGTTCCTTTGCAATTTATCTCCAAGTTTATGTTGGGGTTTATTATGTGCACATGTAAACTTATAACTTGTTATTTTTTTTGTCACCACTCGTTGAGTGGGGTGCCTTTGTAACTACAGATCTGTGTTCAGAATCTTCAGAGTTACCCATTTTTTGTCAAGCAGGCTTCTTTGAAGCACGCACCTGCCTGAACCCCCTTTTTCTTGTATTTGTTCGGCTACGCCGTATTTAAATATATTTTCAAAGTAAGAATACTATGTGGTTGTTTTTATTATCTGCTTTTCTAGAGTTATGATATGATTACGAATGTCCCCCTCCAGTCTTAGAAATCAGGCATGTTCGTCAATGATGGAGGGGCCACTAATAAATTATAGGTTTGACTCCTGTAAGGAGATAAAGAAAACCTAATATTTAGTAGTGGCCCCGTAATCATTGACGACTGGGGCCCTCCCGACCGTCCCCTTCCCATTCGTTGATGTATTAAGGATTTTGGTTTACTTGATATGTCAGTGAAGGAAGAATGACGCCTGAATCAGCGTCTGGTCAGAAATCCACACAAGTACATCCACGATATGATGGAAAGCTTATTGGATAGTTATTCTTATTTTCTTTTTCTTTTTATTTTTTACGAAGTTTTTTCGTAGTGAGAACCCAATTCATAATGACTGAAGCCATGAGTGAGGTCGCGTGCGCTCATGATGAAGGCTCCTCAGTTTTTAAATGCTCTGCGCGGTAGATTCAAAACTACGGCGGATTAGTGTTTGAAGAGGATGCCTTATGTAATAGGCATGTTCGTCAATGATTACGGGGCCACTACTAAATATTAGGTTTTCTTTATCTCCTTACAGGAGTCAAACCTATAATTTATGCGCGCTCACGCGCACGCGGTTGGACTTTGAGAGTTTTCAACCATCGGCATGGGTGCGTGGGATATATACTTACACAGTTCCCATACAAATCTGAGCCCTCGGGGTGCCATAGGACCGGAGTAATTAGGACCGGACCGGCCAGGACGCAAATGTTGCGTCGCTGGGTTCTGGTGATCGAACATTGCCGACGCAACACGTGCGACGCTGGATCTCAGCGGGTTAAGTATCGAAAAGTAGTGTAAAGTGGCTGTTTTTGCCATAAAGTTATCTCCAATGAAATCGTCATCACAACTGAACCAGTTGACTTAGAGAGCTCTACTTAACGCCATTCTACAGGTACGAAACACATCTACGCTTGGGGATGCGCGGGAATGCGGAAGCAAGCAAAATAACAAAGATGCGGTAGCCTAGGCGTAGACGTTTTTCGGCCAAAACCACCGGGTTTCGGGGAATATATATGGAATACATAGCCGGGGCTGGAGGGTTAATAACAAATACGAACCTTATTATGTTTTCAGGGACAGTACAGTACATAGTAATTAATATTAACACAATAATTAAAAGGCACAGGCTTCAATTCACCCTAAAATCACTTGAAACCGAGTGAGAGAACATTGTAAACCGGACACAAATCCCGCCCAACTCGGAAATTTCCGAGATATACAGGGACATTTCCGAGAGGCCAATGCCATTCCGAGAAGTGCAGGTTTCCGACTAAAAAGAGTCCGAGTTAGCGGGGATTTACTGTATATGTAAATACTAGTCCTACATAATTATATAATATATCATGATCATTTACCTTTATTCAGCTTGAGAATGGTGAAAACCACAGCAACACGAAAGCAATGACAACTTTTTTGGTTGAGATATGGCTTGAGCAGGAATGTGTGTGTGTGCGCAAGAAAAATTACGAATGCTGTACTCCTCTATATTCACCTATTTGTAGTTTATAGGAATTGAGCTGCGCTTGTGTTGTCCTGTCTCAGTTTCTATTGACTATCCAGTTTACTTTTAAAGTTGTGGATATTTCTTCCTTCTACAATCTCCGCACTTAAGTTGTTTCACCTATCTATATTTCTATACGGAAAGCTAAACTTTTTCACATTGGACTTGCACCTCTCTTTTCTTATTTTATACATATGCCCTCTGGTTCTTCCATTGTCCAGACTAATAAAATCCTCCTTATTCAGTCTCTCGAACCCTTTCATGCATCTATACATTGCTATCAGGTCTCCTCGAACTCTTCTCTCCTCTAGCGTGGGAAGGCTTTGTCTTTCTAGTCTTTCAGGGTAATGTAGGTCCTTTAGTTCTGGGATCAGTTTGGTTGCTATTCGTTGTACTTTCTCCAATTTGTTTCTGTTTTATTAGATGGGGGGACCATACTATCGCTGCATATTCCAATCAAGGTCTGATCATAGATGTGATTATCTGGGTTAGCATGCTTTCATCCAAATAACTGAATGCTACTCTCATACTTGTTATTAATCCATACGTTGCTCCAACTATGTGATTGATGTGCTTCTCAGGGGATAAATTTTCTTGGATAATCACTCCTAGGTCCTTTTCCATGCTTGCCTTGCTGATTTCCTCATTTCCTAACCTATAACTTCCATTTGGTCTTCTGCCACTCTTCCCCATTCCTAAGACGTGACACTTTTCGGCATTGAATTCCATCTCCCATGTTTTACTCCAGTTATGGATTCTGTCTAGTGTGTTCGTATGTGTGTGTGTGTATCGATGGCGCAGCCTTGGGTGAGAGCAGACATGCTCATTCACTGTCAGTCAGTCACACACTAACAATGGAAGCCCGCACACTGATGCATGTCAAGTGATAGGGAGGGGGGTAGGGTGAGGCTTAGGGGGGTGCAGGAGTGAGCTTAGTTCATCACTAGGTTGATAGGGCCCGCAAAAAAATTGATTACATGTGCTCTGTGGATTTTGATATGGTGAGGCACGAGGATTTTTTTTTGTTTTTCTATATTCCAACTACTCCCTCTCTGGCATAGGCTGAGAGCCTTTACACTACACCGCTGAACACGGTGAGGCCCGTGAGGTCTTGTTCCAGTCTAGGGAGTGAGACATGCGAAGCACCCCGGCTCGAAGCAACTCTATCTTCTGAAGCAGCTTCGCCTCTGTGCTTCACGGTCTCACCCCCCACACTCGTTTTTTTACCACCATGCACTCCCTGCTCAATAGCTGGGCTAGGGTGGGTGCCCTGATGTATCAGGGACTTCAGTGAACAGATACCACAGATTGCTAGACCACCACAGCCCTGGCGTCTGCCAAATAGCACACTGGCTGGTCTGAGACTCGAATCTTTGACCTCACGGTTTGCAGGTGAGTGCTTTATTGAAGGATATTACAAATGACTTTTGGTAGTCAATGTTCAGAAGGGGTTAACTCCAAGTAAGGAAGACTGAATGTGTCTTTCCTTATGGGTTATATATTGGTTTAATGTAATTTTAGGGTATCTTGTTAGGTTAGGTAGAATAGTTACCCATGTTAGGAAGACGTTTTGAGGTACGTTCTTATATACAGTCGACCCTCGATTTAACGGACCTCGATACAACGGACCTCGATACAACGGATTTAGATTTAACGGACTCCGTCCGTAGGCGGACAACCTGTCCGAACACCGGACAAAGTCCGTTAGTAGAAAAATTGTCCGGTAATTGGCTGGCGCGGCGCCACAGTTTCCCGGCAAACCCCTGTATTTCTATGTTTTCTATCTATCTATTGCCTGACGCCGTGATCGCCGAAGGGGTGGCCACGAACGAACCGCCCCCATGCACCTCTGTCCCCAGTCAGTCGACGCCCCTCCCCCCAACCAGCACCGCCTTCATTCATGTAGTTCCTCACTCCATCCTTCCACCTCATATTCGGTCTACCTCTCCCCCTCTGTCCCTCCACCTCGCTCTCGTACACCCTCTTAGTCATTCTCTCGCTTTCCATACGTTCCATATGGCCGAACCATCTCAAGTTGTTCCTTTTCACACTTTCCAGCACATCTACCTCCACACCACACCTCCTTCTTACTTCCTCATTAGTCTGTCTATCCCTCCATGTAACTCCGCACGCACTCCTTAAGTAATTCATTTCCACTGCTCTCACTCTTGGTCTGAGTCTCTCAACCAACGTCCATGCTTCGCTTCCGTAAGTCAGTGTCGGGATTACCACACTGTCATGCAAGGACTTCTTCACTTCCATACTGACCACCCTATTTCTTGTTACTGCTTTTAGCGTTCCTACAACCCTCTTCCCCTGTTGTACCCTCTCCCGCACCTCTTCATCCATAGTCCCATCTTTACTCAACACACTGCCCAGATACTTAAAAGAGTTGACGATCTCCATAGCCTGACCGTTCAGCTTCACCTCACACTCTGTGACTTCACCCCTTTCGAAGACCATAACCTTGCTCTTCCCCGTATTTACCTTCAAATTCCGTTTTTCGCACACTGTTCCAAACTCATTTACCAGACCCTGCAACTCCCATTCATTATTACTCATCAGAACTGTATCATCCGCAAACAGCAGTATAGGTAGCTTCCACTCAATTCCCTCCCTTTTCAGCGATACACCAACATCCACTGCTCTTGATAATATTTCTTTCATGACTCCATCCATATATACAGTAAACAACCACGGGGACATCACACACCCCTGTTTCAAACCAACATTCAGGTCAAAGAACTCGCTCTGCTCACTCTCCAAACGTACTGCCGCCTTTGCACCCTCATACATGCTCTTCACTGCTTTCAGCAACTTGCCCTCTACTCCGTATATTCTAAGTACTTTCCACAAACCTTCTCTATCCACTCTGTCATAGGCCTTCTCCAAGTCCATAAAGGCAACATACACCTTTTGTTTCTTCTCCAGATACTTCTCCACAACACAATTCAGGGTAAAAATCTGATCTACACATCCTCTTCCCTTCCTAAAACCTCCCTGCTCGTCGCCTATCCATTTCTCCGTTCTCACTCTCACTCTCTCAATCACTACCCTACTGTATACCTTCCCTACTACGCTTAGAAGACATATTCCTCGGTGGTTACCACACACTCCTCTTTCCCCTTTGCCCTTATATAGGGGGACTATTATGCCAGTCTTCCAGTCATCGGGTGCACTCCCCTTCTCCCATGCTAGTTTGCACATTTTCCATACCCATTCTATCACTATCTCACCACCATACCTCAACATTTCCCCACACACTCCATCTGTTCCTGGTGCTTTCCCCAACTTCACTCTTTTCATGGCTTCCCACACTTCTGACCTCCTGATCCCCACCTCCTCCTCCACTACTTCTCTTCTTCTCCCTCCCATACCATATCCAGCTATGTTTGCTGGCTCTTCATTCCTTTCATTTAGCAACTCACTGAAGTACTCCCTCCATCTTTCGACTCTCTCTTGCTTCTCGGCTAGCATTCTCCCATTCTTATCTTTCACACCCTTACTGTTTCCCTTGCTACCTTCCCTAACTTTCTTGACTTCTTTCCAGAACAGTTTCTTACTCTCCCTCCATTTTAAACTCAGATTCCTTCCAAATTCCTCATCTACTCTTTTCTTACTTTCCTTCACTACTCTCTTCACCACCCTCTTACTCTCCACGTACCTCGCTCGTTTCTGTCTCTCGGAATCTTCATTCCCTCTACTACCCAACCACTCTCTATATGCTTTCTTCTTTTCTTCCACAGCTATTCTTACCTCTTCTGTCCACCATGCTGTACCTTTCACTCCCCTCCCTCTTCTCCTCACTCCACACACCTCCTCACATGCTGCACAGATCTCATCCTTAAACACCTTGCTCATCTCCTCCACTTCCTCCATAACTTCCAGGTCGAACCCACCTAGTCGTCTTTCCACTGCTCTCCTGTACTCCTCCCTGACTTCCTCCTCCTGCAACCTCTCCACCCTCCTCACCATTCCACCCTCCTCTCGCCTCCCTCCCGCTCTCCTCACCCACTTCTTTTGTATCCTAACCTTAGCTACCACTACATAATGATCAGACAGACCCCCTCCAATACCCCTATACACCCTAGCATCCATCACAGATTTCTTCATTCGTTCATCCACACATACATAATCAATCAATGACTTTCGTTCCACCACTGTCTTATCTTTCATCGTCAACATCCGTTTCCACGTGTACCTGTGGATCATTCTGTGTCGGAAGAAGGTGTTGGCTATCCACAGCCTCCTCCCCACACATACGTCCACAAGTGCACTACCATTCCCATTCACCTCTGATGGTACCCCCCACCCTCCCACCACTCCCTCAACTTTCCTATCACCCACCTTACCATTCATATCCCCAATCAGAAATATTCTTTCGTTCTTGTCAAACTTCTCCAGGCACGCCTCCACATTCATCCAGAACTCCTCTTTCTTTCTTTCAAGTATATCCTCTGTCGGGGCATACACGCATACAATCACCCACGTTTGTATTCCTACTTTCATTCTCACCCACACAATCCTTGAACCCATAGACCCATACTCTCTTACACATTCCTTCCATTTGCTACTTACAAACAAACATGCACCTTCTCTCGCTGTTCCTTCACTCACTCCAGCACACACACCCATTCCACATTCCCATTCTCTCACATCTGAACCTTTCCATTTGGTCTCTGTCATTCCACATACATCCAGCCTGGCATTCACTTACACTTCCAGAACCTCTCTCTCTTTTGTGCCATCATTCATGCCACTAACATTCCACGTAGCCATTCTCAGAATGTCCGAAGGCATGTCCTTAGTCGGTCGTGGTTCGTCAACGTTGGTTCCGTCCGCATCCGAGGCTGTTCGTTCGTTTTTCTTTGCTTAGATATTTTTTCCGGGTGGGGGTCGCAAGCCCACCGACCCAACCTCTTTAGTCGCCTCTTACGACACGCAGACGACGACGACGAAGACTTCGACGACGACGGCGAAGACTTCGACGACGGCGAAGACTTCGACGACGACGGCGAAGGCTTCGACGACGACGACGATGACTTCGACGACGACGGCGAAGAGTTCGACGACGACTGCGATGACTTCGACGACGACGACGAAGACTTCGACGACGACGACGAAGACTGAATCCAAAAAACATTTTTTTATTTAAGTTACAACTGAAAGATTTAGACATACGTACTAAAAATATAAGCGAGAATATATTCCTCCAAGAGAGAGAATATCTCCCAGACCTCTAGTTGTGAGAGAGGCCTGAATCTAACTAAACTCAAATCTTCCTTCCCACCTATCTCTCACCTTCACACACACCTCTACCTGAGCTGATGGAAAATTCCATCACTCCTTCCAGTCATACGATCAGTGCATGGGTGAGATCAAAGTGCAAGAGTAAGCTCAAAATGCGTGGGAAAGAATTCTGACTCATGAAATTCTAGAAGGAGGAAGTTACAAAGAGTTACAATGAATACCCCCACAGAATGTATAGTCACCTGCATAAATATCATTCATAGCAAGTAAACTACTTTAAAATTATATGAGAGATGTAATAAATGATTCCCATAGTAAATACTGAATCTAAGATGTAATAGATTAGATGGTAAGGATATAAGACAGCCTGACAGGAGTGGCCAACTAGTCGATCGCATGACTCAGCAGCCTAAATAAAATGTAATTATTTATCATACATACTGTAAGGTGACAACAGAAATAATGTTCAACTTTAAATCATAATTTTTGGGGTAATACAGTGTACTTTCAGACAATTTAAATAATGTTAATGGGATAATCTAAGATTCTAGGAATAGTTTTTTAATTATGAAAACATCAGACCCATAGTGCCATTCGTATTTATATACTGTCTGTGGTGGAACCTGACAGGAAGCATTCACGTCCGTCAGGACAGCAGTGCCGGCTAGATCCTGGCCAGGAAATTGATCAACAATTTTTCGCCAGTAATAAGCTAAAACTAAACGAGTATATGCTTTTAAGACTGTGTTATATGTTTAAGAATACGGGAAAAATGGCCTATTCATTAATTTAGCACTGATAGTTGAGGCAATATTGAGTATTTTCCAAATTAGAGGTATTTGCCAACTGTATTTTCGAGTTTCGAGTCTGCTCGGACTGCTCCAGTCATCTGCTGTACCCAGAAGTGTGAAGAGTGTCTCTGGTATTAGAAAATACCTTGATTGATATTAACGAGAATTAGGGAAACTTTACTGCTATGCTAAATGTACTAACCTTAGATCTGCAAGGGAAAGAAAAATCTATAGTTGACATGATTAGTGCTGTGACAGCTTTCAAGCAAAAACTAAAGTTGGTGTCCTTACAGCTGCAGCAACATCAGCTACGAAACTTCAGAAATATGGTGTCTGAACTAGAAAAGCAAGGAAAAGACTTAAACCAGTTTGACAGTGCTCGATATATTGATCAAGTGTCAAACGTTTCTTCAGATTTTGACAGACGGTTTCAAGACATAGCAGCAATAGAACCTGTTGCAACACATATGTGTTTTCCATTTGGTAAAGACACAAATATTGAATTCATTACGTCTACAATGGCATCACAATTTCACATGGATGTATCTGAAGTAGAAAATGAGCTTCTGAAACTTCAAAATATTCCGACAAAATCAATGGCAACAGGAGGATGTTTCTGGAACCTTCTCATTGAAGAAAAATACCCCAATGTCAGAAAATGTGCCGTGTACAGTTGGTCAAAGTTCCAGCTGACCCACCCTCACTCTGGGGCTCGCAGAATTAGCTGGCAATACTGGTGTAGTTGCCAATCAGTGGATATAATAACTTGAATATTTAAGCAAATCTACGAACTTTAGGTGAATGTTCGGGATCATACATAGCGATGCATGCATTTTTATTTGAGATAGGCTTACTATCCCTTGTTTAGTATATGTTCTAACAATGATATAGCCAAAATCAGATCTACCAATCCCAATCTTTGTAAGACACACCTCCTTCCTACACCAGTATTGCTAGATAATTCTGCGAGCCCCAGAGCGAGGGTGGGTCAGCTAGAACTTTGACCAACTGTACCTAACAGCTTTTTTGGGATCAACTTACCTGTGTGAATCAACATTTTCACATATGAAACACATAAAATCCAAACACCGATCAACAATGACAGATGACCACTTGGATGCTTGCTTAACCCCTCCAATCCCAGAGACTACTATAGTCATCAGTAGATAAGTAACTCCCCAGTCCCAGCGACGGATATAGTCGTCAGTAATGTACTTTCCTTGTAACTGCCTGTACAAGGCTGTACCAGTTACCACCACCGTTTAAGAACTGCTCCCATTATGGCAACACTTCTCAGCTTATATGAGACCCACTGAAGGGTGGGAGGGCCAGTGTTGCCTCATCTCTGGAGGTGGAAAGGTGGTCTCTCTTGCCATTTTGGCCACATTGCTTGGGACTGCAGGGGACTTTTATTACTATATCCTACAGTACAGTACGGGTTAAGGCTAGCCGTCTCCACCTACACTCCTAATTACAACAAGCTGGCTGACAATCTGCAATGCCAATCATCTCATTAGTAATGTAAGTGTATGAGTTGTCCTTTAAATATATTCATGATAATGGTTGAAAAATATGTGCATAATTTGTCCTCTATATTCATATATTAGGCTTATTAGCCAATAGGATGGGGGTATTTTGCGTACAAATGAGTCAAGTAGATCGCATAAGGGCAACTTGGAAGAAGTAGATCACGTCAGGCAAAAAGTCGGCCACCCCTGATATAAGAGTACTGTACTATCTAACTTATATTGGGATCAGAATGCTGCGGTGAAGATTGGAAATGAAAAGTCAGATTGGGTAGAGATATGCAGAGGAGTGAGACTGGGATGTATACTGTCACCCAATTTAATTTTGTTGTATGGACAGAAATGTATGGAGCTGGAGAATATCAAAGGTATCAGAATAATTGAAGGGAGGAATGTGAACAACATACGATAGGCAGACGATACAGTATTGTTTGCGTTTTTTTTTTTTTTTTTTTTTTTTTTTTATGAATGAGGGAGACAAAAGGCAGAATTGCCTGTGACTAGTGCCTCCCCCATAGTTGAAAGAGTGACAGGGCCAAAATCAAGGATTGTTCGAGCCAAATGACCTGGACACACAGAGTTTGAAGCAATTTAAGTCATAGGATGAGGGGAAGATGGATTCAGGGAGAGAGTTCCATGGCTCATCTGATGAATAGAAGAAAGACAGAATATTATTTCACTCTTGAATTGGAGAGTTGCACAGAGTAGGGGTGGGATTGTGTTGCAAGACGGGTGCTACATACAGTATTCTACGTAGAGGAGGTGGTATACACTGAGAGAGCTCTGAGAAACACTGATTTTTGTAATAGCGGTAAAATAGTGAGAGATGCAACATTGCGGCGAAGAGAGAGAGATTGCAGAGAATCGGTGAGTGGACGAGCGTTAATGATGTGAAAGGCTTTCTTTTCTACTTTGTCTAAAAGTGCTGTATGAGAGGAGCCTCTCCACATGTGTGAACAATACTCAATACATAGATGCACTGTGCCCTGTACAGAGTAAGAAGCTGTGCAGGGGTAAAGAATCCCCGGAGGCAGTTAAGCACACCCAGTTTCTGGGAAGCTGTTTTAGCAAGGGTGGTAATTTATTAGTGGCCCCTCCATCATTGACGAACATGCCTATTACATAAGGCATCCTCTTCAAACACTAATCCGCCGTAGTTTGAATCTACCGCGCAGAGCATTTAAAAAACTGAGGAGCCTTCATCATGAGCGCACGCGACCTCACTCATGGCTTCAGTCATTATGAATTGGGTTCTCACTACGAAAAAACTTCGTAAAAAATAAAAACAAAAAGAAAATAAGAATAACTATCTAATAAGCTTTCCATCATATCGTGGATGTACTTGTGTGGATCTTTGACCAGACGCTACTGCAGGCGTCATTCTTCCTTCTCTGCTCTGCGCTCAGCCTGCCCGGACCTGTCTCCCCACGCTCCGCGGGTTCCGCATTTGTTGTGTCCCTAGTGAGTTTTTTCTCATTTGTTTACTCCGGGATGTATCGAGTAAGGTTAGGATATGCGTAGCAGGAGTGTCCTGGGCTGGTTGCCCGCAGTGCAGTGTATTTTGGGTCGTATGTTTGGGGCATCTATTTCGGATGTACCCTCGTGGTCCTGTTGTGGACAGGTGAACTTTTTCACAGTTAGCTAGCTTTGTGATGCAGGCGGCTTTCATTACGCGTTATTGCTTCCTTTTATCTTTCTGATGAGGTAGCGTATTTTTGCTGTCGTTCCCAGCGTATTTTTCTTCACTTAGTGAAGTTTTTTCTGGGTCCCGAATCAGTTCTTCCCTTTGCCGGAAGTGTTTGCTACAGTGGTGTGTTGGCGGTGGTTCCTGTTGTGATATAATTCAGTGCTTTTTGTTTATATTCCGACATGTTACTGTTATCCGTCTGCCTAGGCCTAGCCAGCCTCTCGTAGCTTTATCACATATACAAGTGTTATTGATTTATTTTCTAAATATGTACTACTGTGTCATGTGTATCCTGGTTTAGTTGTGTATTGGCTAATTCCACGGACTATTTATGTGTCCTGGGTTAGTTGTGTTTTGGCTAATTCCACGGACTATGTTGGGCCCGGCGTTAGTTGTGTTTTAGCTACGCCTCGGTCCGGTGTTGCGTTCAGATGGTATCTGGACGGGGTGGGTTTTCCGGCGGGTTTTTCTCGGTTTCACCTTGATAACCCCGGCTGGTTGCCAAGTTTTGGCCACGCGTGGTTTAAAACAGGCTTGTTTCCCCGGCGAGTGGGTGTCTGTGGCTCCCCAGGTCTGCGTCTCTGGGGTGCCTGTTTCAGGCTCCTTCTGATTCCCGGCGGGTTGGCTGTACCCATCTAACAGTGTTCATACGGACACGTGTTGTTTGTAGTTTTTTCGGTTTTGCAAAGCCAATATAAAACTATGCTGTAGTTGTATTTCCTCCCCGGCGATCTGTTTCAAAGAAGTGGGGATAGGAACAATTGGGGTTAACTTTTAAACTTTAATTCACCCGGTGGGTGCAACCTGGAAGGGTGGGATGACCGAATTTGCAAAATTCAGTTTAGTTGACCAGTCAATTGAGGGATGCTTTGTGTATCGCCTCCTTCAACATACGGCGCTTTAGGGCACAATTGGGGTTAACGTTTTTTAAACTATTATTCACACCCGGCGGGTGTTTCTTGCACGGATGAGAATAACGAATTTACAATTCAGTTAGTTAACCAGACATTTGAGGGATACGTTTTGTATCGCCGCCTTCAACATACGGCGATCTAAAAAGATACTTCGGCAGAAGTTAGATCTCGTATATTTGTCAGGCTTCCCAGTTTTTTTATCTACGAGATAATTCGGGGGCCGGCGTCTTTTTTAGGGGGATTTTTCCAAAATTTAATATGGAAACAAACACCACCGGAAAGACTTAATCACTTATAAATGCCATGATGGTCTTTATATATTATGTCAGAGGGTATTCATAAATCTTTTGGACAAATTAAGATATTCTGAAATCTTTTACTTAGGAATCCCCACCGCGTAGCGAGCTGTGGTCGTTGAGTATTACGTCTCGTTACCCGGCGGGTTATTTAACACCTGTGTGCGAACATGAGTGGGTTAACCTTATGAGCATTAATTCCTGGAAATTTTAATTTTCCAGAGCTGGGTCCCGGCGGGTCTATGCAGAACCTGGAGTAGTTTCCCTCCAGTCTCTGTCATGGCTACCTTTGCCCCGGTTTTTGCTGTATGCATTACGCCCTCCTGTTCAGGTATCACTATTTTTGCGCACACCCTTTGTATAAAATGTGTTAAAATGTCTCGTTTGGTGGGGGTTACCTTTCCGGCGTTTTTTCTCGTTGCTCCGAGAACACCGTTTTTGTTTACTGAAGTTTTAGTCAGGATGGCTAAAATAGGTAAGTTACCCCGACGAGTTTGGTCGCTTGAGGGCTCATCAGAAACTGCGTTTTCTGTGGTCAAGCCTGGGATCAGGCTTCCTGTGTTATTCCCGGTGAGGGGGGCTCCACACAGTTATTTTGTTTGGTCTTTCCCTCCCGGCGACCTTTTTACAAAGAGGTCTGGGGCAGGTATAAGTGGTTTGACATTGCATATAAAACCCGGCGGTTGTACCTTCGGGTGGTTATATTAACGAATTTGCGATTCGCGATAATTTGCCAAACAATTGATTGATACAATAGGGTATCACGGCCGTCTAGACGGCGATCTATGAGGGCTTCTGGCAGAAGCCGGATTAGAGATTAAGATAGGCTTAGACTTTTTATGGGATAAAAAGATGCCTGAATCTTACTAGTGTTTCAAGTGTAAAGGGATACTTGAAGGACTTCATCTTTAATAAAGATATGTTTCATCTTTATGAGGATTCAGAAGTTATGCTTACTTCTTTCGAACAGGTAAAAGATATGCTGAAATCCTTAATAAACAATTGGAACAATGTTGTTTGTTTGTTTAGTCTTTCTCTCCCGGCGACCTTTTTACAAAAAAGGTCTGGGGCAGGTACAATTGGTTTGACATTGCATATAAAACCCGGCGGTTATACCTTCGGGTGGTTATATTAACTGATTAGCAATTCGCGATCATTTGCCAAACAATTGATTGATACAATAGGTATCACGGCCTTCAAGACGGCGATCTATGAGGGCTTCTGGGAGAAGCCGGATTAGAGATTAGGATAGGCTTAGACTTTTTATGGGATAAAAAGATGCCGGAATCTTACTAATGTTTCAAGTGTAAAGGGATACTTGAAAGACTTCATCTTTAATAAAGATATACTTCATCTTTATGAGGATTCAAAAGATATGCTTAAAATCTTCTGGACAGGTAAATATATCCTGAAATCTTTAATATGAAACTAAAGGAAAACGAAAAGTAGTGGTGGAGTGCTACGGTTCGTTGACCGGCGGTCTTGTGACACATATTTTGTACCATTTTTTGGGTGTAACCCTATGAGCATTAATCCCCGGAAAATTCTCTTTCCAGGGCGGAGTACCGGTGTTGCACCAGGTGACCAGGTAGTTCCCGGGGGTGGGGTAGTTTTCCCCCAGTCTCTGCCATGTCGGCACTTGAACCTCTCATTGCTGTATGTTCAACGCCGTTAAGATCAGGTATCCCTATATATTATTTTTATTTGTTAATGAAATAATTTAATCACTGAATAATAATAACCATATATATTTTCTATGATTATATTAGGATAATATTGTGTTTATTTATAGTAATTTATTTTAATACAATTAAATATAAATTAAATTAATTAGTATACTATATGATTTTGCTCACCAGCTCTGCTTTCAATGTGTTAATGAGCTATGGGAGCTTTTAATTATCATAAACCTTTACAGGGCTCTCTTTTAGAGAGTATACCGAGCTCGCAAGCGAGGGACAGCCACAGCCAAGGTGTATGGCGATACTCACAGTCCTGGCAGGACAGAACACATCCCTTTGTGACTCAACTAGTGCTGACGTCCACGGGATGCCGATGTACCATCTTCTACCCCAGTTTTAACATGGCAACATGTGGAGGTCCCGGCTTCGGCGGGATCTTCCCATGATAAGCCAGACTTAACGGATGAAGAACAACGATCTCTGGTCTCAGAGATGGAGGTTGAAGAGTCCAGTCACCTTCTAGGCGACTCTCAGGGTACTGTCGAATCTCCACGGAGTTCGTCATCGGCTAGGTATGTACCGGCGGAAGAGATTGATGGAGTACTATTGAATGCACTTAATAGGTTCTTTGGCCCTACGCCGGAAACTCCTTCTGATACGGGAGATCCCGCGATGTCGACGAATGTGCGACCTCTGGCTACATCCTTTGCTTTAGCGAAAATACCTAGCCATCCGCTTGTGTCAGACCCAATTTCCAATGTGCCAGGCACAACAGCTCTCACTACTTCCACTGTGCGAGTCATATCAGACATATCTCCCCCTCCTTTAGACAAGGCGCCAGTCAAAAAACAGGAGCTATGCCTCTTTTTACGGGCCTGATGAGTCAGGGGTAGCAATGTTACGGAAATGTTTTGGATGTTCATATTAAGGACATTCCAAGTTATTATAACCATGACTTATTCTTACCACCAAATCCCTCCAGAACGCCATTCTTGGTTCTCTCTTCCGGTTTTTGGTGCCGGCGGAGTCCCCTCTGCTTGGCTGCCATTAGCACGCCTTCCCCAGCTTACCTAGACCGCGAGTTTAGGTTAAGAGGAAAAGCGTTTAAACTGTTTTTGCAATATATGGTTCCCAGCAAGTAACAAAGTCTCTGTTACGCTCTTCTCAGGCAATAGAAGCCGCGGAAGTCAGGAAAGCCATTGAACTTTCCCGGCGCTTGCTTCTCCAGACTTCCATCCAAGTCTTTAGGAGATATTCGGACGGCCTTATTAGAGGCAGTTCGAGCAAGGCAGGATCTGAGGATGTTCTTAGTGAAGAAACTTCTTGACCGTATTGCAAGCCAAGTAGTTCTGTCTCCAGTTCTAATTCCTTCTTTGATTTCACCAGCAGTTTGGAAGACTGTTTTCAATTTGGCACAAGCATTCAAGCAAGGTCCCCGCAAGCCCTGATGCCCTTGTTAGAACAAGGGATCAGGGTCTGGTGGTATCTGGGCGACTAACTGGTGGTGGCAGAAACAGAAAAGTTACGCATCAGTCATGTCTACGTTACGTTAAACCATCTCATATCTCTAGGATTCAAGGTCAACTTAGTAAAAGTCAAACCCTTGTTCCCCCACGAGTATTTCAGGGGATAGGGCTGGTCGAGGACACAGCTTCTCTCACTCTGAGTCAGAGTGTGGACACTCGAAACAGATTTCGCAAAAACTGTTTATGTTTCTCCACAGTCTGAATACGACACAGAAACTTTGGGAATCTCTAGTCGGTTCTCTCAACGGGGTTCAGCTAACTGTGAAGTTGGGCCGGTTGAAAGTCTAACGTTTAATCTTGGAGGGCAACGAATTTTTCCCACTATTACCGGCGGGGATAGTATGGCCTATCCCAACGTTATTACACAACTTACTAGCGGTTTGGGCGACGAGAGAAAGGTTGCACGCAGTCATGTCATGAACCTCTCCTCCGCCGTCGGTATGGGTGGACATGGATGCGTCAGGCACGATAGGTTGGGGCTTGTAGTCAAACCTCGGGCATCAGGGTCAAAGGTTTTGGTCCCATTTAGAAATCTTCCACATCAATGTCAAAGACTACTAGTCCCCTTATCTGTCCTTCAGGCTCACGGCTCTGCTTTACGGGGCTAGTCGGTGGCCTTCAGAATGGACAATCTGAATGTGGTTCACTGTATTCAGAAACAAGGGTCAATAAGATCTCGGAAGTGGCTAAACGTGTCAGAAAAGATTTTTATACTAGCCAACAGGCTGAACATTCATCTTCCCGTATCTTATCTCCCAGGCGTTGCAAACGTCTGGGCAGACGCTCTGTCTCAGAGACAAAGCACTTCAGTGGAATGGGCGCTCTTGCGTGTGCGGAGCATGACCATCCACAAGTGGATTTGTTTGCGTCTGAGAAGACTTGCAAACTCCCACTGTACCTCACCCGCCGGACGATAACGCCGGCGGGCGGACCTGACGCTCTGATGACGGACGAGAACAGGTCGAGTTCCCTTTATCTATTTTCCGCCGCCAGACGCGTCTCTAATGTGCCACATAGTCAACAAACTACAGGATTAGCGAGGCGTAGTCTCGCTAATCGCGCCCCTGTGGCCGGTGCAGTTTGGTACCAGCATTTGTACACGTGGTGCCCGCACCCAGTGTCACTCCCGGTCGGGTTGTTCCACTTAGAACACAATTGGCAACCTAGAAACCTCGCGGACTTGTTCATTATGGACATTCAGGAGGCCAAGTGGCTAGCACCATATGGTAGCGACGTGACCAAGATATTCACGAATCAATATACCCAGTCTACAAAGCGACAGTTTCAATCGCATTGGCAAGCTTTTATGTCTTGGATTCTTAGAACAAACCAAACTGTGCCCTCGGTGGCGTTGGTTGTTAATTATTTAATGTATCTGTTCATGCAGAAACATTTATCTGAAATTGATTTATGAGGGCAGGTTTTAAACTCCGCCCACCTCCCCGTCAGCTCAGGCCTACATGGTCTCTGGACAAAGCATCGTAGTTATTCTCGTTCCCGTATGTACCAAAGACTGCAGATTTTACAAAAGGGCAGTATTCCTTATGGCTTTGGCTACCGGGAACAGAGTATCTGAGCTGGCGGCGATGAGCAACACACCTATTTGCCTCAGGTTTGATAGGCTTCATGAGTGTATTCACATTGCACCTTCCCCAGGATTCTTAGCCAAGAATGAGCACAGTGAACACGTGTTTTCAGAGTTCACGGTGCCGGCGTTAAAAAGGGGAAAGGTGCACCATCTTTTTTGCCCAGTGCAAGCTCTAACCAAATATTTAAGAGTGGCACCTCTAAATCACCAGGGTGCTTTATGGGTCGCAAGTCCGGGTGAACGCTTGATGGAGCGTACACTGGCTTCTCTCTTGGTCAAGGACTTTAAAGAGAAGAATCCCGGCGTTGTGGGTAAGACCCACGATTTACGCAAGGGGACAGCCTCTTTACGTTTCCTTAATAATCTTTCGGTGGAAGTTATTAAGTCCACACAGTTGTGGGCCTCTAATCAGGAGTTTTTTGACGCGATGCCTTTCAGTAGCTCTGGACAAACCTTCCTTGCCATGTATAGCTTTACGGCAGAGGGTCTAGGTGGCCCTTTTAGTCACGTTTTGTTTAATTTCAAGAAAAAGGGGGGGGAGGGTGCAGTCAGTGTGACATAGGACACCCTAGACCCCTCCGGAGTATGTGTTCGGAACATACGAGCTGGGATACTGTTTGTAGGCATTGTTTTATAAAATTTCTCTGTAGTATTTATTGCAGGAAATTGTGCTAAAGGCCAATAGTAGTGTTACAACAATTCTTGTTGTAAGTAGCTTTGGCTGTGAAGCAATAGATTTTGAGAAATCTCGGTAGTTGCAACTACGACTTTTACTTTTGAAGTAATTACTTCTCCATAAGTACACGAGTTCAGTACTTCTATGAATGTACAAGAATTAATTTATGTTTGGTTATATTTTTAGGAATATATCCACTAGTTAATGGGGTTTATATGTGCACATGTAAACTTATAAGTTTTTAGTTTTCACCACTTACTTTAAGTGGGGTGCCTTCTTAACTAGCAGATCTGTGTACAGAGTCTCAGAGTTAACCCTTTTTCAAGCAGGCTTCTTTGAAGCACGCTCCTGCTTGTACCCCTTTTTGAAGATTTAGGCTGTATAAAGTTTATGCACCCGAATATCTCTTTTTTTACAAGAGTAAGAATACTATGTGGTTGTTTGATTATCTGCTTTTCTAGAGTTATGATATGATTACGAATGTCCCCCTCCAGTCTTAGAAATCAGGCATGTTCGTCAATGATGGAGGGGCCACTAATAAATTATAGGTTTGACTCCTGTAAGGAGATAAAGAAAACCTAATATTTAGTAGTGGCCCCGTAATCATTGACGACTGGGGCCCTCCCGACCATCCCCTTCCCATTCGTTGATGTATTAATGATTTTGGTTTACTTGATATGTCAGTGAAGGAAGAATGACGCCTGCAGTAGCGTCTGGTCAAAGATCCACACAAGTACATCCACGATATGATGGAAAGCTTATTAGATAGTTATTCTTATTTTCTTTTTGTTTTTATTTTTGACGAAGTTTTTTCGTAGTGAGAACCCAATTCATAATGACTGAAGCCATGAGTGAGGTCGCGTGCGCTCATGATGAAGGCTCCTCAGTTTTTTAAATGCTCTGCGCGGTAGATTCAAACTACGGCGGATTAGTGTTTGAAGAGGATGCCTTATGTAATAGGCATGTTCGTCAATGATTACGGGGCCACTACTAAATATTAGGTTTTCTTTATCTCCTTACAGGAGTCAAACCTATAATATGGTCTTTCCAAGTGAGATCAGACGAAAAAGAGACACTGAGAATACTGAAAGAAGATGAAGGGTTTATTTGTGTATTGTTGAAGTATAAGGGATAGACCTGTGGGAGTTCTTGACGGGTAGATAAATGGAGAAATCGGATTTTGGAAGCATTGAAAGCAACAAGATTTTCTCTGCCCCAAATGGAAATGGTTGATAGGTCAGAAGATTAGTGTTCTATGGCATCATTGCATGAATTTTTAAGTGATTGCTTGCTGGGGGGTTCTGAAAAACTAGTTGAATAGTGTAAGGTAGAGTCATCAGCAATGAATGGATAGGACTTGAGGTACAGTTGAGAAGTTCATTATTGAATATTGGAAAGAGAATTGGAGATAAAACAGAACCCTGAGGAACACTGGAGTTGATAGGTTGAGGAAAAGTGAACGATGGCCGTCCGCAACTGCAGCTACGGAACGGCCAGAAAGGAAATTATAGATAAAGGCACAGATAGAAGGATAGAAACCGAAGGAAGTTAGTTTAGAAATTAGAGATTTGTGCCAGACTATATCAAAGGTCTTCGATATGCCTAGCGCAATAGAAAAGGTCTCACCGAATTCCCAAAAGGAGGACGACCAAGAGTTAGTAATACAGTAAACCCTCGCTATCTCGGACTAATTGGGGGGAGACCCAGTCCGAGATGACCGAAAATCCGAGATGTCCGAAGTCCGACTTATGTCCGACTTAAGAGAGGAAAATGTCCGAATTGGAAGAGGGAGTCCGAGCCACCAGAGAAAACGGAGACTTCCCTATCACTAACAACGTTGATTCAAGATAAATTACAGTACCTGTACAGTATCCAGCAGACATATATTATAAATATCACTTTCCTTCTCCATTTCACTGTCCTTCTCCACCTCACTGTAGCCTTAGATCTCGGAATTTGCCCTTAGATCTCGGAATTTTCCGAGATATATGACACCTGTCCGACAGACCATGTGGGCCCTCGGAGTTTTCCCCTTACATCTCGGAATTTTCCGAGATATACGGCGAACTTTCCGAGAGGCCGATGCCAGTCCGAGTAGTCCGGGTTTCCGACTTCTAGAGCTCCGAGATAGCGAGGGTTTACTGTATATGAAAGATTATCACCAGTAGAGTGACTCCTAAGGAATCCATACTGGTGATCTAAGAGTAGATTATGAGAAGAGCGATGCTTAATAAATTTTGAAGTAAGAATTGTTTCAAAAACTTTGGAGATACAAGAAATGAGAGCAATTGGACGATAGTTGGAGGGTTGAGAGCGGTTACCCTTCTTTGGAATAGGTTGAATGAGAGCAAACTTCAGGCTAGAAGGGAGACATTAGAGGAGAGACAGAGATGGAAGAGTTTGCGTAGCAGGGAGTCAGCACGGAAGCACAGTTTTTTAATACAACAGGAAGAACACCATCCGGACCGTATGCCTTCTTAGTACAGTATTAAGCCCGGAGAGGGTAGAAAGTATATGAGAAAGAAACAGCGTAGGCTGCAACATTTATGGTTAAAAACATATGTGCAGATATGGTCCCAGGTTTATTCAACGTTTCGCCTTCTACGGCTTCTTCAGGAATACAACATATATGGAAGTACAGTCAATTGTACGGAGACGAAGATGTTTTGAATCGGCTCATATTGTTTTAAACGACACTATGAACTTGAATAATGGCTTCTTTTCTTTAGCCAAACCCTTAGCTATAATGTCAACAAACATAAAACCAGGCTAGGTGACTCTTTCCCATATTGTTCATGCGGTATTTTATTTAATTTAATTTCATATTGCTACACCAATTATTTCATTTTGCTTAGTTGTTTTCTCAGAGCTTAGACTATATATAAGTTGACTTTACTTCCATATATGTTGTATTCCTGAAGAAGCCGTAGAAGGCGAAACGTTGAATAAACCTGGGACCATATCTGCACATGTATTTTTAACCAGAAAGTATATCTTTACAAGAGATTATGATATTAGGCGTAAGTAAGTGAGAGAGGGTGGAGAGGTTGCAGGAGGAGGAAATCAAGGAAGAGTTCAGAAGAGCAGTAGAAAGATGACTAGGTAGATTTGACCTGAAAGGTATGGAGGAAGTGGAGGAGATGAGCAAAGTGTTTAAGGAAGAGATCTGTGCAGCATGTGAGGAGATGTGTGAAGTAAGGAGAAGAGGGAGGGGAGTGAAGGGTACAGAATGGTGGATAGAAGAGGTAAAAATAGCTGTGGAAGACGAGAAGATAGCTTATAGAGAGTGGTTGGGTAGTAGAGGGAATGAAGATTTGGAGAGACAGAAACGAGCGAGGTACTTGGAGAAAAAGAGAGTAGTGAAGGAAAGTAAGAGAAGAGTAGATGAGGAATTTGGAAGGAATCTGAGTGTAAAATGGAGGGAGTGTGAGAAACTGTTCTGGAAAGAAGTCAAGAAAGTTAGGGAAGGTAGCAAGGGGACCAGTAAGGGTGTGAAAGATAAGAATGGGCGAGTGCTAGCCGAGAAGCAAGAGAGAGTCGAGAGATGGAGGGAGTACTTCAACGAATTGCTAAATGTAAGGAATGAAGCGCCAGCAAACATAGTTGGATGGGTTATGGAAGAGAGAAGTAGTGGAGGAGGAGGTGGGGATCAGGAGGTCAGAAGTGTGTGAAACCATGAAAAGAGTGAAGTTGGGGAAAGCACCAGGAATAGATAGAGTGTGTTAGGAAATATTGAGGTATGGTAGTGAGATAATGATCGAATGGGTATGGAAAATGTGCAAACTAGCATGGGAGAAGGGGAGTGCACCTGATGACTGGAAGACAGGAATAATAGTCCCCCTATACAGTATAAGGGTAAAGGGGAAAGAGGAGTGTGTGGTAACCACCGAGGAATATATCTTCTAAGCGTTGTAGGGAAGGTGTACAGTAGGGTAGTGATTGAGAGAGTGAGAGCGACAACGGAGAAATGGATAGGTGACGAGCAGGGCGGTTTTAGGAAAGGAAGAGGATGTGTAGATCAGATTTTTACCCTGAAATGTGTTGTAGAGAAATATCTGGAGAAGCATCAAAAGCTGTATGTTGCCTTTATAGACTTGGAGAAGGCCTATGACAGAGTGGATAGAGAAGGTATGTGGAAAGTACTTAAAATATACTGAGTAGATGGCAAGTTGCTGAAAGCAGTGAAGAGCATGTATGAGGGTGCAAAGGCGGCAGTACGCGTGGAGAATGAGCAGAGCGAGTTCTTTGATCTGAATGTTGGGTTGAAACAGGAGTGTGTGATGTCCTTGTGGTTGTTTACTGTATATATGGATGGAGTCATGAAAGAAATACAAGGAAGTGCAATGGATGTTGGTGTATCGCTGAAAAGGGAGGGAAACGAGTGGAAGCTACCTATACTGCTGTTTGCTGATGATACAGTTCTGACGAGTGATAATGAATGGGAGTTGCAGGGTCTGGTAAATATGTTTGGAAAAGTGTGCGAAAAATGGAATTTGAAGGTAAATGCAGGGAAGAGCAAGGTTATGGTCTTCGAAAGGGGTGAAGCCACAGAGTGTGAGGTACATACATACATACATAACATTTTAAGACTGAGTGTTCCACACATAAGTGCAGTTTCAGTCTCTTGTCCTAATGGCGGCATTCCAGGCAACCCTGTTAAGGGCTGCTTCACTTGTCAAGTTCTTGGATTTGAGATCGGCGCGTATAGTCCGATCCCAGGTCTTCCTCGGTCCACCCCTTGGTGCAGCTCCCTCCACAATCACAGACCTGCATTTTTTCACCCAATTTTGTTCATCCATTCTCTCCACATGTCCATACCATCCCAGTCTACTTGTACGCATCACCTCGCTAATACTCTTTATACCTAAACGTCTCCTCAGCTCAACATTTGTTATTCTATCTTGTAGCCTGGCCCCACACATCCATCTCACCATTCTCATCTCATTACGCTCCATTCTGTTGACATCCTCTACTTTAACGGCCCATGTTTCTGAGGCATACGTCATTGCACTTCTAACACATGAGGCATACACCTTTCCCTTCAGGGGGAGAGGCATTCTTTTCATGGTCAGGGTTGGCATCAATTCTCTGAACTTTCCCCAGCCACACCTAATTCTAGCAACAGTGGCAGCCTCGGCCCCACCACCGGCAGAGATGGTATCTCCTAGGTAACAAAACTTGTTCACCAGCTCCAAAGACTCATTTCCAAAATTCACAGCCACAGGATCATCACTTAACACAAGCTCGCCTTTGCACACTACGCACTCAAATTTCTCTATTTCTGACTTATTCTTCGGCAGGGGCCCCTTTATTCTACTACAGCGCTTACTCCCATGGTGTACCCAACATCGACAGATGCTACATTGAATTGAGTTAACGCCCACTCCCTTTCCACACACTGCACATGGGTATGCACCGCTCTTTCCACATTGCCTCGTCTCAAACTACAATGCATAACCTTGGTTTTGTTAATATTGACTCTTAAACCCTTGCTCGCCATGCCCTCTCTCCACTCTCTGAATTTGGCCTCCGCATCCTGCATACTGTCAGCTATTAGGACTAAATCGTCTGCATAAAACCATTCCAACGGAGTCCGCCTTAAAAACTCTAGACAGCGCCTCCAAGACCATAAAGAGGAGGGGGCTTAACACTGAACCCTGATGGACTCCAACACGGACTGCGAACTCATCACTCAGTACACCCTTCACCCTCACCGAACTTCGCGAATCCTCATACATCTTCATTATCACACACACCGGCCACTCTTCCACACCAAGTTTCCTCATAGCCCACTGCACAACATCTCTAGGCACCCTATAAAAGGCCTTCTCCAGGTCTACAAATACAAAGTAAGATCCCTGCCTTTTAGTAAGTATCTTTCCTGTATCTGCCTGACTATGAAGATAGCATCGGTTGTACCACGTCCTGGCATAAAACCAAACTGCATATCATCAATAGAGATGCTTTGCCTGATCAAACCCTCAAGGACTCTCTCACAGACCTTCATGATTTGGTCAAGCATTTTCAGGCCCCTATAATTTCCTCTATCTAGTGCATCCTCTTTTCCTTTGTATATATTTACTATTACACTTTTGAGCCAATCCTCTGGGATTTTCTCATCTTTAATAATGGTGTTTATCAACTCAGTGACTAAGTTTACACCAATCTCCCCTGAGGCTTTTATCATCTCAGGTGTAGTTGAACGGTCAGGCTATGGAGATTGTTAGCTCATTTAAGTATGCGGGCAGTGTGCTGAGTAAAGATGGGACTATGGATGAAGAAGTGCGGGAGAGGGTTGTAGGAACGCTGAAAGCAGTAACAAGGAATAGGGTGGTCAGTATGGAAGCGAAGAAGTCCTTGCATGACAGTGTGGTAATCCCGACACTGACTTACGGAAGCGAAGCATGGACGTTGGTGGAAAAATTCAGACCAAGAGTGAGAGGGGTGGAAATAAGTTACTTGAGAAATGCGTGCGGAGTTACATGGAGGGATAGACAGATGAATGAGGAAGTAAGAACTTAAGAAGGAGGTGTGGTGTGGAGGTAGATGTGCTGGAAAGTGTGAAAAGGAACACCTTGAGATGGTTCGGTCATATGGAATGTATGGGAAGTGAGAGAATGACTAAGAGGGTGTACGAGAGCGAGGTGGAAGGACAGAGAGGGAGACGTAAACTGAAAGAGAGGTGGAAGGATGGAGTGAAGAAGTATATGGATGAAGGCTGCTGGTTGGGAGGAGGAGCGTCGACTGACTGGGGACAGAGGTGCATGGGGGCGTTTCGTTCGTGGCCACCCCTTCTGGGATCACGGCGTCAGGCAATAGATAGATAGATAGATAGATAGATAGAAGTGAGAGAGGGGTGGAGAGGAAGGAGTAGCACCAGAATCATCCAAGGTGGAGTTTTTAGCAAAACTTCAGCTTTGTCAGAGGAAGAAGTGACATTAGGACATCATCGGCGGCAATGGCGGGAGGCAGACGGAAGCTTTTAAGGCTCCAGCCTATGTTCATGGGGAAGGATAATTAACACGGAATATCGAGTGCATACGGAGCTAGCAAGGAGAAGAAGGACTCGTGAAGTGTTTGGAAGATATATTGCTGTGGTGGAGGGGTGATATATAGTGTAATAAGAGTAGAGTAACGGGACAGCGGTAGTGTTGTGAGTTATTGAGATTGTAAACAAACATGGCGGAAGGAAGTTCGGGATTGACGGAGGCGGAAGAAAGGCTACAACGTTTTCGTGGGTGTAAGAGCACAGATGAGAAGTTAGAAGAGGTTATTAATGTTGTGAAGGATTTGGAAAAGTGGAAGAGTGATACGGAGAAATGGAAGGGGGATATTGGTGAGAAAGTTAAGGTACTGTGTGTACTGTGTGGTGTGTCAGGTGGGGAAGGGAATAGGCCTAGCGAAGGAAGCGAATGTAGACCTATTTCGGAAGTTAATAATAGCCTAGAGATGGTATTGAAAAGGGTAGATGAACTGGGAGCAGAGAATATGGCATTGAAGGAGCAGCTGAAGGAATGCGAAGGACGATTCAAGGAAGTAAAGGAGTCAACTGCATGGACGGTGGTCGGTGAACAGAAAGTTAAGGATTTGGAGGATATTATGAAAGAGCAAAAGGAAGAAATTAATATGACCAAAAAAAGTTTTGAGAGTGCAGTTGTAGGGGTCATGAAGAACAAGGAGAGTGTTGTGAGGGAGGCCATGGACAGGGATATGGGTGTAATCATGCATGGAGATATAGAGGCTCATATGAATGATAATGGAGTGAGAAAAGTGAGGGATATGGAGAAAGTGAAGGAGGTCATGAAAGGTGTGGATGTGGACGGATGTGGATGGGAAGGGCAGGTGGAGGAAGTCAGTAGGATAGGTAGATATAAAAGGGGAGAGATGAGACCTATAAGAATACAGTTTAAAACCAGGGCAGTTGCAGAGACAGTGACAAATTTTAGTCGGAGGCTAAACACAAATGAAGAACTGAAACATATAAGACTAAAGACAGATTTGAGCATAGAACAAAGACAAAAAATAAAGGAATTACAAGAAAAGGCTGATGAAAATAATGGAAAGTTGGGTGAGGAGGATAAGAGGAATTTTTATTGGAGAGTGTGGGACGGGAAATTGAAGAAGTGGTTTATACGAATAGAAGGGAGAAGGAGATCAGGGAGGGAAGATAATGTGATAAGAGTTGTGACGGAGGAGGAGAACAGGGTGGAGGTGTCACAGGGAGAGACAGGAGACAAAGCTGCAGACCCAGTAGTGTTAAGGGGGGAGTAGGGTACGGACAGGAGGAGCGGGATGGTGTAGTTGCTGAAGGAATGGTAGATAGATTAAGGATTATGTTTAGTAATGTGGATGTGTTTACCCAGGACAAGAAAAGAGAACTGATATGTAGGTTGCAGGATGAAGAGGAAAAACCTGATGTCATAGCCTTACAGGAAGTAAGACCAAAAAATGCTAGAATTGAGAGGGAACTGGTGGAGTATAGTTTGGAGGGTTTTGAGTTATATGAGAGGAATGCTATTAGAGCAGAGTTTGGAAGAGGACTGTTTATTTATGTAAGAAAAGAGCTCAAGGTAAATGAGGTGGATATGAGACAGCAGTATTGTGAGTATTTGTGTATTGAAGTAAAATGTGCAAGAGGATCAATTCTAATTGCCTCTATATATAGAAGCCCAAATAATAGTAGGGAAGAGGATGATAACCTACTGAAAGCAATGGAGGAAATAGATAATAGAGAGAACAAATATAAGATTTTGATTGGAGATTTCAATTTGCCAAGGATCAACTGGGCAAATTGTACTACTCCAGTGGGACAGTGTAGCCTGGAAAACAAGTTTATAGAGAAAGTGAGAGATTGTTTTTTAACGCAACATATTACAGAGATGACAAGATATAGAGATGGGACGCAGGGGAGTGTACTTGATTTGATTTTTAGCAATGAGGAGGATATAGTGGAACATGTCAATGTGGATAGCCCTATAGGTCGTAGTGACCATGCCTGTATAAGTTTTAGTTGCAATATTAAAACAGAGAGGGATGATAGAAGCAATACAAAAAATATACATGTATGATAGAGCAGATTATGAGCTGCTGAGACGGTGTTTGGGCATTGACTGGGGGGAATACTTGAACGGTGAAGATGCTGAAGGAATGTGGAGGAAGATTAGAGTCAAACTGGAGAATGCTGTATCCAAATGTGTACCAGTAAGGGAATATAAGGATAAAACAAAATTGAGGTAAAGAACGAACCCAGAATTGCCAATGAAAAGAAAGCTTTGGACATTGATAAGAAGAAAGAAACTATTGTGGGAAAGACTAAAATTGTTAAAAAAAGAACAGAGGGTCTAGTATAGAAGCTAAAGAAGTGGATTTGGAACGCAGACAAATAAACAATAAAATAAGGAGGGTGAAGGAGAGGGAGAGAGAGATTGCTAGAAATGTGAAGGATAATCCAAAAATATTCTGGAAGTATATTCAGGAAAAGTTAACAAGAAGAGTAGGTATCCCAGAACTGATAGGAGACCTGGATGATGGGAATAGAGCAGAGACTGATAAGGAGAAAGCAGAGGTGCTGGGGAAATACTTTGGGGAGGTACTAACAGTGGAGTCGGTTGATGCAGTGCCTACTATTCCCATCAAACAGGCACCAGCACTAGAACTAATAGAGTTTTCCCATGCTAGAATAAGGAGGGCTATGGAAAAAATGAACAGAAGTAAGTCCCCGGGACCGGATGGGATACATCCAAGAATCATAAAGGAAGGAGGTGAGATGTTAGTAGAGCCATTAAAAATGTTATTTGAGGTATCTTTTAATACAGGACAAATCCCGATGGACTGGAGTGAGGCGAACATAACAGCTATATTTCAGAAGGGAAAGAGAAATGACCCAGGAAATTATAGACCAGTCAGTTTGACAAGTGTTGTGTGTAAACTAATGGAAACGGTAATTAGAGAAGGAATAATGGAGCATATGAAATCAAACCAACTTTTCAGTGGGAGACAGTTCGGATTCTTGCCGGGGAGGTCGACAGTACTACAGCTAATTAAGGTGGTAGATGATTGGATGCAAATTCTGGAGGATGGTGATGTTATAGACGTGGTATATGCGATTTTATGAAGGCCTTCGATAAGGTCCCACATAAAAGGTTAATAGAGAAAGTTAGAAGCTATAGTATAGGGGAGAAATGTGTGAAATGGATAGAAGCCTTCCTGAAAGATCGGAGACAGAGGGTACTGGTGAATGGAATAGGCTCGGGGTGGAGGGAAATTACAAGTGGGGTACCTCAGGGATCTGTGTTGGGACCACTACTGTTCGTTATATTTATCAACGACTTACCTGAAGTTATAACCAATGGAAGTGAGATATACCTGTATGCGGATGACACTAAGCTGTATAGAAGAGTGAGGAGTAAGGAAGATGTAGGTTTTCTTCAAGGAGATGTGGAGGGCATGAAGGGATGGTCTGAGCATTGGTTAATGCCTTTTCATCCAAAAAAATGCAAGTACATGCGGATTGGGACAAGCAAGATAGACAAGGTAGGATACAGTATGTATGAAGCGATGGAGGAAGTGAATGCAGAAAAGGATATAGGAGTAGTGATAGACAATAAGTTAAATTTCTCAGAACATTTAGCAGAAAAGATAAACAAAGCCAATAGAATTGTAGGGCTGTAAGGAGGACATTTGTGTCACTTGACGAAGAAATCTTCAGGAATCTCTATACAGCGCTGGTTAGGTCGCACCTGGAATATGCGAACCAGGTGTGGGCTCCATATATGGTAAAGGATATAGAAGCAGTGGAGAAAGTGCAGAGGAGAGCTAGCAAGCTAGTACCAACGTTGAAGAACGCGGGCTATGAGCAGAGGTTGAGGACACTGGGACTTCCGACACTGGCATATAGGAGAAAGAGAGGGGATATGATAGAGACTTTTAAGATAGTGTCAGGAAAGTATGATGAGGATGTGTGTGAAGGTATCTTCTTGATGCGGGAGGGAACAAGAACGAGAGGACACTCTAATAAAATTTACAAAGAAAGAATATAGGTTTGACTCCTGTAAGGAGATAAAGAAAACCAGTAGTGGCCCCGTAATCATTGACGAACATGCCTATTACATAAGGCATCCTCTTCAAACACTAATCCGCCTTAGTTTGAATCTACCGCGCAGAGCATTTAAAATCTGAGGAGCCTTCATCATGAGCGCACGCGACCTCACTCATGGCTTCAGTCATTATGAATTGGGTTCTCACTACGAAAAAACTTCGTAAAAAATAAAAAGAAAAAGAAAATAAGAATAACTATCCAATAAGCTTTCCATCATATCGTGGATGTACTTGAGTGGATCTTTGACCAGACGCTGATTCAGGCGTCATTCTTCCTTCACTGACATATCAAGTAAACCAAAATCATTAATACATCAACGAATGGGAAGGGTATGGTCGGGAGGGCCCCAGTCGTCAATGATTACGGGGCCACTACTAAATATTAGGTTTTCTTTATCTCCTTACAGGAGTCAAACCTATAATTTATTAGTGGCCCCTCCATCATTGACGAACATGCCTGATTTCTAAGACTGGAGGGGACATTCGTAATCATATCATAACTCTAGAAAAGCAGATAATCAAACAACCACATAGTATTCTTACTTTGAAAATATATATAAATACGGCGCAGCCCATATATATACAAAAAAGGGGTTCAAGCAGGTGCGTGCTTCAAAGAAGCCTGCTTGACAAAAAAGGGTAACTCTGGAGATTCTGTGAACAGATCTGTAGTTACAAAGGCACCCCACTCAACGAGTGGTGACAAAAATAACAAGTTATAAGTTTACATGTGCACATAATAAACCCCATAATATTCGTGGAAATAATTTGCAAAAGATCTCCACTGTTTAAAACTAAATTGCTTTCACAGCTAAAACTACTATAACAACCCCGTTGTTTGTACTAACATTGTACTAGCACAATTTCTCGCAGAGAAATTTTCATATCACATTATCCATAAATTGTATCACAGCTCTTACATTCCGGCGGGGTCTAGGGTGTCCTATGTTACACTGACTGCACCCCCCCCCTCCCCCTTTTTCCTTGAAAGTAAACAAAAGTGACTGAAGGGCCACCTAGACCCTCTGCCTTAAAGCTATACATGGTCAGGAAGGTTTGTCTAGAGCAACTGACAAGTATCTAGTCAAAAACGTATGATTAGACGCCCACAACTGTGTGGACGAAATATCTTCTACTGAAAAGTTCTTCAGGAAACGTAAAGAGGCTGCCCATTTGCGTAAATTGTGGGCCCTACCCACAACGCCGGGATTACTCTCTTTAATGACTTCGACCAGAAGAGAAGCTAATCTCCGTTTCAGTAAGCGTTTACCCGTACTCGCTACCCACAAAGCACTTTGGGGGTTTAGAGGAGCCACTCTCAAATATTTGGTTAGAGCTTGCACTGGACATAGAATATGGTGCACCTTTCCCCTTTTTTAACGCCGGCACCGTGAACTCAGAAAACACGTGTGCACTGTGCTCATTCTTGGCTACAAATCCCGGGGAAGGTGCAATGTGAATACATTCATTAAGTCTACCAAACCTAAGGCAATTAGGTGTGATGCTCATCGCCGCCAGCTCAGACACTCTGTTCCCGGTGGCCAAAGCCAAAAGGAATACAGCCTTTTTTAAGAGTAATGCAAAATCTGCCGTATTTTGGTACAGACGAGAGTGAAGTAAAGACAATGCCTTGTCCAGAGACCAAGTAGGCATGAGCTGACGGGGAGGTGGGCGGAGTTTAAAACATGCCCTCATAAAACCTGTTTCCTCCGCTACCGGTATGGAGAGACCTGTAAGGTCTAAAAAGGGCACTCTAATCGCAGTTAAGTGATTTTTTAACGTTACCACAGATAAACGTTTCTGCTCAAACAGATAATTTAAATAATTAAAAACTAATGCGACGATGCTTTGTCCAGAGACCATGTAGGCCTGAGCCAACGGGGAGGTGGGCGGAGTTTAAAACCTGCCCACATAAATCACTTTCAGATAAATGTTTCTGCATGAACAGATAAATTAAATAATAAACAATCAACGCCACCGAGGGCACAGTTCGTTTTGTTCGAAGAATCCGAGACGTAAAAGCTTGCAAATGCGATGGAAACTGTCGCTTTGTAGACTGGGTATATTGATTCGTGAATATCTTGGTCACGTCGCTACCAGATGGTGCTAGCCACTTGGCCTCCTGAATGTCCAAAATGAACAAGTCCGCGAGGTTTCTAGGTGGCCAATTGTGTTCTAAGTGGAACAATCCGACCAGGAGTGACACTGGGTGCGGGCACCACGTGTTCAAATGCTGGTACCCCACTGCGCCGGCCACAGGGGCGCGATTAGCGAGACTACGCCTCGCTAATCCTGTAGTTTGTGGACTACGTGGCACATTAGAGACGCGTCTGGCGGCGGAAAATAGATAAATGGAAATCAACCTGTTCTCGTCCGTCATCAGAGCGTCAGGTTCGTCCGCCGGCGTTAATGGCCGGCGGGTGAGGTATGACTGTGAGTATCGCCATACACCTTGGCTGTGGCTGTCCCTCGCTTGCGAGCTCGGTATACTCCCTGAATGGGAGCCCTCGTCCGAGTCCCGTAAAGGTTTATGATAATTAAAAGCTCCCATAGCTCGTTAACACATTGAAAGTAGAGCTGGTGAGCAAAATCATAAAGTATACTAATTAAGTTAATTTATATTTAAGTGTATTAAAATAAATTACTATAAATAAACATAATATTATCATAATATAATCATAGAAAATATATATGTTTATTATGATTCAGCTATTAAATTATTTCATTAACAAATAGAAATAAGATAGGGCTACCTGAGCTTAACGGCGTTGAACATACCGCAATGAGAGGTTCAAGTGCCGACACGACAGAGACTGGGGGAAAACTACCCCGCCCCCGGGAACTACCTGGTCACCTGGTGCAACACCGGTACTCCGCCCTGGAAAGAGAAATTTCCGGGGATTAATGCTCATAGGGTTACACCCAAAAAATGGTACAAAATATGTGCCTCAAAACCGCCGGTCAACGAACCGTAGCACTCCACCACTACTTTTCGTTGTCCCTTTAGTTTCATATTAAAGATTTCAGCATATCTTTACCCGTCCAGAAGATTTAAGCATATCTTCTGAACCCTCATAAAGATGAAGCATATCTTTATTAAAGATGAAGTCTTGCAAGTATCCCTTTACACTTGAAACCCTAGTAATATTCCGGCATCTTTTTATCCTATAAAAAGTCTAAGCCTATCTTAATCTCTAATCTGGCTTCTCCCAGAAGCCCTCATAGATCGCTGTCTTGAAGGCCGTGATACCCTATTGTATCAATCAATTGTCTGGCAAATTATCGCGAATTGCAAATCAGTTAATATAACCACCCAAAGGTACAACCGCCGGGTGTTATATGCAATGTCAAACCAATTGTACCTGCCCCAGACCTCTTTGTAAAAAGGTCGCCGGGAGGGAAAGACTAAACAAACAAACGGCATTGTTTCAATGGCTTATTAAAGATTTCAGCATATCTTTTACCTGTCCAAAAGAATTAAGCATAACTTCTTAATCCTCATAAAGATGAAGCATATCTTTATTAAAGATGAAGTCTTTCAAGTATCCCTTTACACTTTCAATTGTTTGGCAAATTATCTTGAATTGCAAAACCGTTAATATAACCACTCGAAGGTACAACCGCCGGGTTTTATATGCAATGTCAAACCAATTATACCTGCCCCAGACCTCTTTGTAAAAAGGTCGCCGGGAGGTAAAGACCAAACAAACAGACAGCATTGTTTCAATGGCTTTGAAAAGCAGAGAAAACCAAGTCCAACAGGTGTCAGCCTGACCACCTAGAAAACTGTGTGGAGCCCCCCTCGACGGGAATAACCCAGGAAGCCTGATCCCAGGCTCGACCATAGAAAACGCAGTTTCTGATGAGCCCTCAAGCGACCAAACTCGTCGGGGTAACTTACCTATTTTTAGCCATCCTGACTAAAACTCGGTAAACAAAAACGGTGTCCTCGGGGCAACGAGAAAAACGCCGGAAAGGTAACCCACACTAAACTATACATGACAGGAGGGCGTAATGCATAAAGCAATGAATAACACAGGAGGCCTGATCCCAGGCTCGACCACAGAAAACGCAGTTTCTTATGAGCCCTCAAGCGACCAAACTCGTCGGGGTAACTTACCTATATTGAGCCAGCCTGACTAAAACTAGGTAAACAAAAACGGTGTTCTCGGAGCAACGAGAAAAAAACCGCCGGAACGGTAACCCACCAAACGAGACATTTTAACACCTTTTATACAAAGGGTGTGTGCAAAAATAGGGATACCTGAACAGGAGGGCGTAATGCATAAAGCAAAAACCGGGACAAAGGTAGCCATGACAGAGACTGGTGGGATACTAACTCCAGGTTCTGCATAGACCCGCCGGGACCCAGCTCTGGAAAAAAGCAAATTTCCAGGAATTAATGCTCATAAGGTTAACCCCAACATGTTCGCACACAAGTGTTAAATAACCCGCCGGGTAACGAGACGTAATACTCAACGACTACAGCCTGCTACGTGGTGGGGTTTCCTAAGTAAAAGATTTCAGAATACCTTAATTTGTCCAAAAGATTTATGAATACCCTCTGACATAATATATAAAGACCAGCATGGTGTTTATAACTGATTAAGTCTTTCCGGTGGTGTTTGTTTCAAGATTCAATTTTGGAAAACCCCCACCTAAAAAAGACTATCTCGTAGATCAAAAACTGGGAAGCCTGACAAATATACGAGATCTAACTTCTCCCGAAGTATCGTTTTTAGATCGCCGTATGATGAAGGCGGCGATACAAAACGTATCCCTCAATTGTCTGGTTAACTAACTGAATTGTAAATTCGTTATTCCCATTCCTCCAAGGAGCACCCGCCGGGTGTGAATATTAGTTTAAAAAACGTTAACCCCAATTGTGCCCTAAAGCGCCGTATGTTGAAGGAGGCGATACACAATGCATCCCTCAATTGTCTGGTCAACTAAACTGAATTTTGCAAATTCGGGCATCCCACCCTTCCAGGTTGCACCCGCCGGGTGATTTAAAGTTTTTAAAAAATTAACCCCAATTGTTCCTAACCCCACTTCTTTGTAAAAGATCGCCGGGGAGGAAATACAAATATCGCGAATTGCAAATCAGTTAATATAACCACCCAAAGGTACAACCGCCGGGTTTGACATGCAATGTCAAACCAATTGTACCTGCCCCAGACCTCTTTGTAAAAAGGTCGCCGGGAGGGAAAGACTAAACAAACAAACGGCATTGTTTCAATGGCCTATTAAAGATTTCAGCATATCTTTTACCTGTCCAAAAGAATTAAGCATAACTCCTTAATCCTCATAAAGATGAAGCATATCTTTAATAAAGATGAAGTCTTTCAAGTATCCCTTTACACTTGAAACACTAGTAAGATTCAGGCATCTTTTTATCCCATAAAAAGTCTAAGCCTATCTTAATCTCTAATCCGGCTTCTCCCAGAAGCCCTCATAGATCGCCGTCTTGAAGGCCGTGATACCCTATTGTATCCATCAATTGTTTGGCAATTTATCTCGAATCGCAAATCCGTTAATATAACCACCCGCTGGGTTTGATATGCAATGTCAAACCAATGATAGCTGCTCCAGACCTCTTTGTAAAAAGGTCGCCGGGAGGTAAAGACCAAACAAACAGACAGCATTGTTTCAATGGCTTTCAAAAGCAGAGAAAACCAAGTCCAACAGGTGTCAGCCTGATCACCTAGAAAACTGTGTGGAGCCCCCCTCGACGGGAATAACCCAGGAAGCCTGATCCCAGGCTCGACCATAGAAAACGCAGTTTCTGATGAGCCCTCAAGCGACCAAACTCGTCGGGGTAACTTACCTATTTTAGCCATCCTGACTAAAACTCGGTAAACAAAAACGGTGTTCTCGGAGCAACGAGAAAAACGCCGGAAAGTTAACCCACACTAAACGATACATTACAGGAGGGCGTAATGCATAAAGCAATGAATAACACAGGAAGCCTGATCCCAGGCTCGACCACAGAAAACGCAGTTTCTTATGAGCCCTCAAGCGACCAAACTCGTCGGGGTAACTTACCTATTTTGAGCTATCCTGACTCAAACTCGGTAAACAAACACGGTGTTCTCGGAGCAACGAGAAAAAACGCCGGAAAGGTAACCCACACCAAACGAGACATTTTAACACTTTTTAAACAAAGGGTGTGCGCAAAAATAGGGATACCTGAACAGGAGGGCGTAATGCATAAAGCAAAAACCGGGGCAAAGGTAGCCATGACAGAGACTGGTGGGATACTTACTCCAGGTTCTGCATAGACCCGCCGGGACCCAGCTCTGGAAAAAAAAAAAAAATCCAGGAATTAATGCTCATAAGGTTAACCCAAACATGTACGCACACAAGTGTTCAAGAACCCGCCGGGTAACGAGACGTAATACTCAAACGACTCCAGCTCGCTACGCGGTGGGGTTTCCTAAGTAAAAGATTTCAGAATATCTTAATATGTCCAAAAGATTTACGAATACCCTCTGACATAATATATAAAGACCAGCATGGCGTTTATAACTGATTAAGTCTTTCCGGTGGTGTTTGTTTCAAGATGCAATTTTGGAAAAAACAAAACTAAAAAAGACGCCGGCCCCCGGATGATCTCGTAGATCAAAAACTGGGAAGCCTGACAAATATACGAGATCTAACTTCTCCCGAAGTCTCTTTTTAGATCGCCGTATGTCGAAGGCGGCGATACAAAACGTATCCCTCAATTGTCTGGTTAACTAACTGAATTGTAAATTCGTTATTCCCATCCTTCCAAGGAGCACCCGCCGGGTGTGAATATTAGTTTAAAAAACGTTAACCCCAATTGTGCCCTAAAGCGCCGTATGTTGAAGGAGGCGATACACAATGCATCCCTCAATTGTCTGGTCAACTAAACTGAATTTTGCAAATTCGGGCATCCCACCCTTCCAGGTTGCACCCGCCAGGTGATTTAAAGTTTAAAAGTTAACACCAATTGTTCCTAACCCCACTTCTTTGTAAAAGATCGCCGGGGAAGAAATACAACAACAGCATTGTTTTAAATTGGCTTTGCAAAACCGAAAAAACTACAAACAACACGTGTCCGTATGAACACTGTTAGATGGGTACAGCCAACCCGCCGGGAAACATAAGGAGCCTGCAACAGGCACCCCAGAGACGCAGTCCTGGGGAGCTACAGACACCCACCCGCCGGGGAAACAAGCCTGTTTTTAAAACCACGCGTGGCCAAAACTCGGCAACCAGCCGGGGTTATCAAAGTGAAACCGAGAAAAACCCGCCGGAAAAAACCCACCCCGTCCAGATACCATCTGAACGCACCACCGGACCGAGGCGTAGCCAAAACACAACTAACGCCGGGCCCAACATAGTCCGTGGAATTAGCCAATACACAACTAACCCAGGACACATAAATAGTCCGTGGAAATAGCCAATACACAACTAAACCAGGACACATGGGCAAAATCTATGGGCCCAGATAACATTGCTGGATGGGTATTAAGAGAATGTTCTGAACAACTAGTGAGACCTATTTTTAATATTGTTCAACACTCATTAAACAAGGGGAACTTCCCTTAGAATGGAAACAAGCAAATATAACTCCAATATATAAAAGTGGAAATAAAGAAGACCCGCTAAATTATCGACCGGTATCCTTAACGAGTGTTATATGCAAGCTTTGTGAAAAGATTATTAGAAAAAGATGGGTGGGTATGTTGGAGGAGAGGGAAATAATTTCAAGCAAGCAGTTCGGGTTCAGAAAAGGTCATTCGTGTACCACAAATTTGTTGAGTTACTATGATAGGGTAATTGACATTGTACAAGGGGGTGGGTAGATTGTACAGTATTTACTTAGATTTCAAGAAGGCATTTGATAAGGTGCCTCATAAGAGATTGTTGTGGAAGCTCAGGACTGTGGGGCGGGTTGAGGGAGTATTATTAAAGTGGATGGAAAACTATTTAATTGGGAGGGAAATGCGAACAGTAATAAAAGGAAAGTTCTCCTCGTGGAAAAGGGTAAAAAGCGGAGTGCCTCAAGGATCGGTGTTGGCCCCAATCATGTTTTTGGTTTTCATCAACGACCTTCAAATGGGAATAGGCTCATATATATCTATGTTTGCTGATGATGCAAAATTAATGAAGCATATTACAAGTAGGAGTAGTTGTGAAGAATTACAGAGAGACCTAGATAAGTTATATGAGTGGAGTCAAACTTGGAAAATGGAATTCAACACGAGTAAGTGTCAGGTTCTTGAGATGGGAAAAAGTAAATATAGACCTTCTTGGGGATATAAAATAGGAGATGAAATAATTAGTAAAGCTGTGAAAGCAAAAGACCTAGGGGTAGTTGTGGCAGACAGCTTGTCACCTGAACAGCATATAAATAAAATAACTGGTGAAACCTATGCAGTGTTGACTAACATGGGAATAGCTCTGAATTATTTAGATGAAGAGATGTTAGCAAAAATAATAGGGACAATAATACGACCAAGACTGGAGTATGCAGCAGTGGTGTGGTCTCCACACCTTATAAAACATAATAAAAAACTGGAAAGAGTTCAGAGAGTTGCCACTAAGATGATAGCTAGCCTTAGAGACCTGCCTTATGAGGAGAGATTGGAGAGGCTAAAGCTGCCAACGCTGAGGGAGAGGAGAGAGAGAGGTGACATGATCATGATGATGATGTTTAAGTGTGTGAAAGGTTTTGAGAAGATCGACATGGGAGATTTTGTGGTGAGGGACGAGGGAAGAACCAGGGGTCATGATTGTAAGTTGAGGAAAGTTATATGTAAGTCTGATGTAAGAAAGTTCAGCTTCCCGTATAGAAGCATTGAGTGTTGGAATAAGTTGGATGGGGAGGTGGTGGGAGCGAGAAATATCCAAACTTTTAAAGCAAAATTGGATAAATGTAGAGAGAGAGACAGGACAACACGAGCTTAGGCTCAAATCCTGTATACCTGTACTACAATTAGGTGAGTACAATTAGGTGAGTACACATGACACAGTAGTACATATTGAGAAAATAAATCAATAACACTTGTATATGTGGTAAAGCTACGAGAGGCTGGCTAGGCCTAGGCAGACGGATAACATTAACATGTCGGAATATAAACAAAAAGCACTGAATTATATCACAACAGGAACCACCGCCAACACACCACTGTAGCAAATACTTCCGGCAAAGGGAAGAACTGACTCGGGACCCAGAAAAAACTTCACTAAGTGAAGAAAAATACGCTGGGAACGTCAGCAAAAATACGCTACCTCATCAGAAAGATAAAAGGAAGCAATAACGCGTAATGAAAGCCGCCTGCATCACAAAGCTAGCTAACTGTGAAAAAGTTCACCTGTCCACAACAGGACCACGAGGGTACATCCGAAATAGATGCCCCAAACACACGACCCAAAATACACTGCACTGCGGGCAACCAGCCCAGGACACTCCTGCTACGCATATCCTAACCTTACTCGATACATCCCGGAGTAAACAAATGAGAAAAAACTCACTAGGGACGCAGCAAATGCGGAACCAGCGGAACGTGCAGAGACACGTCAGGGCCGGTTGACCGCAGAACAGAGAAGGAAGAATGACGCCTGAATCAGCGTCTGGTCAAAGATCCACTCAAGTACATCCACGATATGATGGAAAGCTTATTGGATAGTTATTCTTATTTTCTTTTTGTTTTTATTTTTTACGAAGTTTTTTCGTAGTGAGAACCCAATTCATAATGACTGAAGCCATGAGTGAGGTCGCGTGCGCTCATGATGAAGGCTCCTCAGATTTTAAATGCTCTGCGCGGTAGATTCAAACTACGGCGGATTAGTGTTTGAAGAGGATGCCTTATGTAATAGGCATGTTCGTCAATGATGGAGGGGCCACTAATAAATATAGGCTTGAAAAGGCAAAGAACTCATTTTGTGATAGAGTGGTAAATGAGTGGAACGCACTGCCCCAGTATGTAGTCGATTCCGAATCAATAAGGAAGTTTGAAAGTAATCTTGATAAAGCATGGGGAAGACAAGATTTGAAGTTTGATTATAAAGCAAAAATACAGAATAGTAAAAATGTTGCGTCTGCTGCCGCCGCCGCCAACACAGTGAACGACTGCAGTAGTGCAAGTACTGGCACTGAGCTGGATACACAGGCCTAGTTTGCCTTTTTCCAGAGGATCTACTGTAAGAAAACTGTAAGAAATTAGTGCCGGCAGAGTGGAAAAGGGGAGGGAATTACGAGGAAGAAAAATTGTGGGAGAGGGTTTTGGCTAGATGCCAGAAAGCTTGGGAATAGCTAGAGTTGGATAGTTCAGTGTATTTACAGTATTATTAATGAAAGTGTATTTGGCGAGTCGAAGAACAGATTTAGCTTGTTTCCGACCAGAAACATAATACAGTAACTATAAATGTCCTTCTGTGTTGTAATTTTACCCCTGCATGCTCTGTGTGTGTCTCTATGTGTAAATTCATTTCCTGTCTAGTTGAGATTGAGTCCACGAATTAGCCAGTCAAAATCTGATATAACAAAAAGTTATAATGTTTATACCTCATATGCCCCTGCAGAAGATTTTGCAATTGATTTGAAAAGATTACCTCATGGGTCGATCTAGATCAGTTCTGGGTTTGGCTGGCGGGGGTACCCCACCACTGGAAATTACTGGAAGTGGTCATTCATGATATCTGGGACCCTGCAGAAGATTTTGCAAGTGATTTGAAGTGGTTACCTCATGAGCTGATCTAGGTCAGCTTTGAGGGGCTAATTAATGGTGGCTGGCAGGTGTACCCCACCACTGGAAATTACTGGAAGTGGCCATTCATGATATCTGGGACCCTGCAGAAGATTTTGCAAGTGATTTGAAGTGGTTACCTCATGAGCTGATCTAGGTCACTTCTGGGGTTTTGCAATTTTTGGGCGTGGCTGGCGGGGGTACCCCACCACTGGAATTTACTGGAAGTGGCCATTCATGATATTTGGGACCCTACAGAAGATTTTGCAAGTGATTTCAAGTGGTTACCTAATGAGCTGATCTAGATCAGCTTTGAGGGGCTAATTAACCCATTAAGCGGGAACATGCCCTAGGGGCAAGGTACTTATTTGTGAATTTCTAGTCTTGGATTCTGACATAATTAGTTATATTTACGATTAAAGCATTATTTGTTTGCAATGTGTTTTTATTTTACATATATGATGAATATATGAACCTTGAAGAGTGATAAGATAAGTGGGAAAAGCATTTGGGTGGTGAAAATCGTAAATATTCCCCACCCGGTCGTATTCTCAGGCGTGAGCTAGCGAGGCACACACCCTCGCTGTCTCTGACTCAACTGAAGCAACTGGGACGTGTCTCGTTGTTATATAACAATCTTTTATGCAACCCACTTGTGCTACATTACTGCGGGAGAGAAAAATAACCGATAAATGGTGAAAATACAGTAAGAGGAAAAATAGGTGATAATTGAGGAGGGGGTTTACTGCGGGAAAGAAAAATAACCGATAAATGATGAAAATAAGAGGGAAAATAGGTGATAATTGAGGAGGGGGGGGGGGGGGTGAGAAACATATGGATGAGTGGTAAGAAATACTAGAGGGGAATTATCTCACCTAATGACATATCCTTTGTTTTGAGAGAGCCCCTGGGGTGTTTATGAAGTTTTTTTTTATGGTCTTGCTTCCGTGAGGCCTATCACGTTCCCTATAGTGACCCTTCCGTTAGGCCTATCACGCTTGATTGGTTAATGGTGCCTGGCAGGTGCAACCCACCAATGAAAATGACTGTCATCAACCATGTTTCAGACCAACATGGTGAAACACATACAATAGCACTGGATATATCAAAGGCATTTGATAGAGTCTGGCATCAATCCTTATTGTCGAAGATGTCACACTACGGCCTTGCATCATTAGTTCCACTAATTTCTTCTTATCTTCATAACAGAAAAATATGTGTAATGGTAATGGTAGATGGCCTTTATTCTCAATTTCACTCAATAAATGCTGGTGTTCCCCAGGGGTCAGTTTTGGCCCCAACTCTGTTCCTCATTCATATCAATGATCTCATATCTACCACTCATAATCCAATACATTCCTACGCAGATGACTCAACACTCCACAGTTCCTTCACATTTACCAATTCTTTCACCAAACCCGATCTTATAAATTCAAAAATAAACACTGCAATTTCTCTGAACCAGGACCTTTCTAGAATTAATGAATGGGGACAAAAGAATCTACTTTCCTTTAATGTACAGAAAACCAAGTACATTCAATTTTCTAACCGACAGAATCTCACTGACTCCCATATATTTTTTAATGATGTAAATATTCCCACTTCCCCTAGTATTGACATTCTCGGTGTAACATTAACTACTAACTTTAGCTGGACACATTATGTTAGAAGCATTGCTAAGAATGCCTCTAAAAAACTGGGACTCCTGTACAGAGTTCGAGAATTCTTCACTGACGAGCAGTTGGCCGTAATATATAAAAGTCATGTGCGTTCTCAGATGGATTACTGTTCACCTCTGTGGGGTGGAAGTGGAGTGGTTGCATTGAGGCAGTTGGACAAAATTCAAAATAAAGCTATTAGATTAATCAATAACCCTGCAATCACACAGGACCTTCCTACATTATCCATACGAAGAAACGTTGCATCCCTTGCATTATTCTACAGATATTTTCACAGCAATTGTTCCGAGGAACTTGCTTCAATTGTGCCGCCTCTCCACATCTTTCCCCGTAGAACTAGGGCAGCTGAGAGCGCCCATGAATTTACACTTTCTCCTCCACAATGCAGAACTTCCGCTTATTTAGAATTCATTTGTCCCCAGAGCTACTACTCTTAGGAATTCACTTCCCTCGAATTGCTTTCCACAAACTTACAATCTACAAATGTTTAAATCCAGTTGTTACAAACATTTTATGAATGGAGGATGCCTTTAGGCACATGGACCTTTTTGTTTTATCTGTGTTTTTCCTTCCTCAGTTCATTGTCTCTTTAAAAAAAAAAAAAAAAAAAAAAAAAACATTGGGTTATGGAATGCTCATTACAGTTATTTAGGATCGGTTACTGTGCAAATTTGATCTAGATCATTTTTGGAGTGGATATAATCCACTCTCCTGGCCACATCCACCACAGCAAGCCTGCCAGTCATCCAGTTCCATACATTAGCATTGATTGGTGATACTTTGGTGGGAAAGAAAATTGGTTACCTTTCCAGATAACCAGACCCCCCCCCCCCCCCCCCCCTGGGCTCCTGCTCTAGTGGATATATGTGTTGACGTTCGGTAGATATCCCTGCCGCTGTACTCCCTCCCCGCCCCGTCCCGCCCCCAACTCCGACCCTGTTACTGTGATGAAGTTGATAAGCCTTGAGCTACAGCTCGCATATCGGCCCCTCCAGTCCCCCCAGCATGTTCATCGTCCTCATCGCAACCAGACAACACAGAAATATTGTCTATCATATCATTATCATCATCAGACTGGTTGTTATTGTCGGGGGTGCTCCCTCCCCTCCCCTCCCCTCCTATTATTATTGTTCAGTAGACCAGAAAGTAGAAAAGTTATGACCCTATTAAGAATGCAAAACTACTGAACAAACTTAGAAGTGTATGTTATTTGGTCTCTATTTGATCTGTGAATAATTTCCGATATGATAGAATTCAAGATTTTATTTTCCACCAACTCATAATCAGCAAAAATGACACAAATGTCAATTAAAGATATGTTACAATATTTCCCGATCATTTTGTGTAGACACACTTTCAAGGCGAAAATATACCGTGGGTAATAACAATAAATAAATAAAATGCAAATCTTCCGATCGGAGGGTCGGCGCCGGCCTGTCTGCAGAGAAGACGGGAGGAATATTTTTTGTTCACTGTTTCTTATTTCTTGTTTATTTATGTGCTGGAAGGATATTATATTTTTCAATTCCATCGCATTAGAAATGATTCATAGATTACAAAAAGTCTAAATAAGACGTAGTTATGTTAACCCTTCCTCCCCGGGCAGCATTTATAGATCGATAGTCCTATCCGGGCGATATGGCCAAAACACGTTGTATGTAAACATAAGCCTATTTTTGCTAATTAACCCTCTGAGTCCCAGCTAGTTATCAATAAATGTACCACCAGGGACCAGCCGGTTTTGATTTTTTTTTTTTCCAGAAACAATAGCGAATCGGTCAGGAATGAAGGAAAAACCACAAAAAAACGATCAAAAAGGTCAAAAATTGGTCCTACGGAGACCCCGAAAACGGATTTTACAAGAGTAAAAAATTGAAGGCAATAACACCCAAAATTCCGGTTTTTGCGCGCTCACGCGCACGCGGTTGGACTTTGATAGTTTTCAACCATCGGCATGGTTGCGTGGGATACTTACACAGTTCCCATACAAATCTGAGCCCTCTAGGTGCCATAGGACAAGTAATTGGGACCGGAGTAACACTGACGCAACTGCTGCGTCGCTGGGGTTTAGCGTTACATACATTGCTGATGCAAACGCTGCGTCGCTGGGGCTCAGTGGGTTAAACTGCTAGAGAATTCACACAAATCTCAAAATGTAGCCCTTACCTGTAGCTGTAGACTGGTGTTGAGTAGAGCTCTCTAGGTCAACTGGTTCAGGTGTGATGACGATTTCCGTGGAGAGAGTTAGCCCGCGGATTTAGCAATATCGGACACTTTGGAACACTAATTTTTGCTCTAACTGGCAATGGCGGACAAGGTCGGACTTCTTCTTCTTGTTGTTGAGGCTTGGCAGCGCTCCGATCGGCTTTGTTTACAAACGTTTCGCCACGTGGCTTTCAAAGCACGCTTAACCCTTGGAGTCCGGGAGGCCTCATATGAGGCAAAACGTATTATGGTTAGGAGTCCGGGAGGCTTCATATGAGGCAAAATCAAAATCAAGGGGTTTAAATTGAGCTTGCAGATTTTTGTTTGTGCGTGGGCGACCGCAGCGTCCCCACGCACAAACTACCACGCAGCAACAGTTGTTATCTCGCATCCAAGATGGCTGGAGCTAATCCGAATTTTTTTTTTTTGTCCGAAAGTTTGCCCACCGCCGCGGCCCCTACGCCTAAGAAAGGCAAGGCTAAACCCACCAAAATATTAACCAAAAAGACATTGCTAAGTCCCGGTGGTGTTGTACGGAAACTTACAGAGTTAAGTGATCAGGCTGATGAACTTAGTGAGATTGAGAGTGATTTTGACGAAGAAGAAGTGGTTAGTGAAGATGTGAATGAAGTGGAAGATGGCGAAGACCCCCAGAAAACCACCAAAACCTCGTATCAGTGCCAGGAATGTCAGGTAGCACTGTGCATCACGCCTTGCCACGATGATTTCCACATCCTGGTAAACTTCTAAGTGGCACTGACCCTGAGAACACTATTGAAAGTGACACTAAAACAATAAAACACTACTGTATGTGCAAGTGAAAGAGACACTATTCTATGATTAGTATAAGTGAAAGTGACACTAAAAACAATATAACAATATGTGCAAGTGAAAGAGACACAACAACTATATATTAGTAACTATTCAATAAGTATTTATAAGTGAAACCTGTAATAATAAGTGAAAGTGACACTAAAAACAATATAACAATATGTGCAAGTGAAAGAAACAACAAAATGTAATAAGGTCCTGATGTGGCGGCGTCTACGCCGTGGGACCACCTCCCGGAGCTGCCAACCGCGGATGGCTGCCGACCCTCCACGGCCCGGAGACAAGATCAAAGACCAGTGGAGGACAACCGGATGCCGGCCGCGGGGAGCAGTTTCGGGAGCCAAACCGTCACAACCATCCCCTGCCCCCTCCCTGGGGGCACGGGTCCTTGGAGCGGCTTCGGTCGCGCCGGGAATTTCCACACCTCTCACACCACACACACACATCACACAGTTTTTCCTACACCGAGAAATGACTCTCCGGCTGTCATTTCTTGAAGACTTCTTCTAGCCGGAGACATTGAGAGCAACCCAGGACCCACCTACACATACATATGTCCAACTTGCTCAAAACCCATCACTTCGAGTCGCCACACTAAGGGTTCAGTTCTCTGCAATTCATGCAGGAACTGGACCCACTTCACCTGGGTCCATCCTACGAGGACAGGTCGAAGAGTTCTGCGACAGAGTCCCAAATCAACGAAAAAGATTTTGCATCCCAGGAGCTGGACTGGACGACATTGTGGAAGCCTTCGAAGATACCACAAAGGATGCAAATGAAAATACCCTTTTTGTCATCCATGCTGGTTCAAATGACGTCATGCGCACCAGATCCGAAGAGTTGATGGAGAAATATCGCAAGATGATCCAGCACTACAAAAACAAGTCAAGGAATATCATCATCTCAGGCATTCTCCCCAAGATCGACGCACCTGACAAATTCTACGACAAGGCCTTCAGCACAAATAGCCGACTAAAATATTTGTGTCTGAGGGAAGAAGTTGATTTCATCAACCTCTGGGACAACTTCTACAACCAGCCTACTCTGTTCCGCAAGGATGGCACTCATCTAAACCCTGTGGGTTCAGCACGCATGGGTCGTCTCCTACACGAAGCAGTCCGCAGCCATGGATCAAAAACGCCATCCGAGAAGAAGCAGCAGTGACATAAATCATCCAACGCCAAGAAAAAAACAGAGGCAACCGAGGACCACCAGCGATAAGGACCGAAGACAGCGAGGACCGAGGACAGCCATGAACATAAATGTAGATCCGACAAGAACCAAAAATATTATTAAAGAGCGTTCCGTGAGTTCTAAAATAACAAATTTAAAGGTTTTCTATGCAAATGCTCGTAGCATACGCAATAAATTTTCAGATTTAGAGGAGCTAGTGTTTACAGAAAATTATGATGTGATTGGCATAACAGAATCTTGGCTCAATACAGAAGATAGAGACTTTTTAGCAGAGTATTCACTTCCCGGTTATGTAATGTTTGAGAAAAGCCGAATAAATCGAAATGGAGGTGGCGTTTTACTTTATATCAAAGAAAGTCTTAAACCTACCCTCTTGTTAAAACCTCAAATTGTGAACGTCGACGCATCTTTTGTGCTAATAAAGAATAATAAAGGTACAAAAATAATACTTGCATTAATATACAGACCTCCAGCTCAATCAGTGCAAACTGACCGAGAAATTTACGAACAAATTGCAGATGTAAGTAACTCACAAGATACCGTAATTTTTGGCGACTTTAATTTACCTGTGACCAAGTGGGGCGATACTCTTACTTCACACTCCGGACATGACTTGTATACGAACTTGCAAGAGAGTTCGCTTTATCAATTTGTTCGAATGCCAACCCGTGGTAATAACGTTCTTGACATTGTACTTGCAACAAAAGAAGAATTAATAGAGAATTTGATTGTTGGTGATGAATTCAGTAACAGCGACCATCGTACGATAACTTTCACTTTAAAGTTTACTAGTAACGAACCAAATAGTAGCATCGAAAAAGTCCCTAATTTCAAGAAAGCAAACTTCCATAAACTTAGAGCTATGTTTAAAGAAACTGACTGGAGCTTTTTAATTAACAATAACGACATAAATACATCTTGGAAGTTATTCGAAGCCACTTACCTAAAAGCAGTGCAAGACTGCATACCATCGAAAATACGGCGTCCAGGCCATAATAATAAGCCCAAATGGTGGAATAAAGATATTTCAAACTGCCTGCTTGCTAAAAAAATTTGCTAATGATAGATTAAAATCCTCACAAAATGACGAAGAACGGCTGAAATTTGTAGAGCTACGACGCAAAGCCAAAAAGTTAATTAAGCAAAGTAAAAAGACCTTTGAGTTACATATTGCGAATCAAAGTAAAACAAACCCGAAAGAATTCTATAGTTATATCAGAAAGAAAAAAGTAGTTACTTCAACTGTTGGACCGTTAGTCGATGAAAATGGAGAATACACCAAAGACGAAGTACAAATGAGTAATGCCCTCAATACCTTCTTTGCATCAGTTTTTACAACAGAAGACCTCGGTAATATCCCTACACCATCGCCGATTCAGATTGATAATTCAGATGTTCTAAGCAATATCACCGTTACAGAGAGAGAAGTATTGAATTGTTTAGATAAACTCAAGGTAAATAAAACGCCTGGACCTGATACAATCTCGCCTAGAGTTCTAAAGGAAGCTAAGGATGAGCTCTCCAAACCACTGACATTACTATTAAATAAATCCTTGCAGTCTGGAACTATGCCCGATCAGTGGAAGCTAGCCAACGTAACACCGATATTCAAAAAAGGCTGCAAATCCCTACCCAGTAACTATCGTCCAATTAGCTTAACCTCAGTTGTATGTAAAATGCTAGAAACGGTCATACGAGACAGACTCGTAAATCACTTAGAGGAAAATAACATACTTAAATATACTCAACACGGCTTTCGTAAAAAACGTTCCTGTTTAACAAACCTCTTAGACTTCTTCCACGATATCCTTAACCTCTACGATGAGAGTAAAGCTGTAGATATTATATACCTTGATTTTCAAAAGGCCTTTGACAAAGTTCCCCACAAACGTTTACTGCTAAAACTAAAAGCGCATGGAATACAAGACGGTGTGTTGAAATGGATAGAAAATTGGCTCAGCGACAGAAAGCAAAGAGTAGTCATAAACGGTAAGGCATCTAAATGGACCAATGTAAGTAGCGGGGTACCCTAGGGATCGGTACTAGGACCAATTCTCTTTCTAATTTACATCAACGACATAGATGAGGGTCTCACCTGTACAATCTCAAAATTTGCTGACGATACAAAAATTGCAAATAGCGTACTCTCAAAAGAACAAGTTGACGATATGCAACATAATCTAGATAAATTGTCATGTTGGGCCCAAATTTGGCAAATGAGTTTCAATGCGGATAAATGTAAAGTACTACATATCGGATACCTAAATGAGAAAGTAAACTATTCGATGAATGGCACTCAGCTTAAGAATGTAAACAGAGAAACCGATCTGGGAGTAACAATATCGAGTAACCTAAAACCGAGTCAACAATGTTCAGAAGTTGTTAAGAAGGCAAACAAAATAATTGGCTTTATAGGCAGGTCATTTGAGCATAAATCCAAAGAAGTTATCCTAACCCTTTACAATTCCTTAGTCCGCCCTCTTCTGGAATACTGCGTTCAATCCTGGTGCCCTTATTACCAAAAAGATAAACAAGCTAGAACGAGTTCAACGTAGAGTTACCAAAATGATACCTAGCCTAAAGAACAAACCATACGAAGAGCGTCTTAGAGAATTAAATCTATTTCCTTTAACCCAGCGCAGATTAAGAGGTGACTTAATTCAAGTGTTCAAAATCATCAAAGGCATCGACAATATGAACTCTAGTAAGTACTTCACTATCGACCAATCTAATTACACGCGGGGAAACGGTTGCAAAATTATTGGTAAATCTTTTAACTCACACGAATCTAAGAATTTCTTCTTCAATCGAGTTGTCAACTTGTGGAATGGGCTTCCCCGAAACGTTATAGACTGCATCACCGTTGATTCATTTAAACTCCGCCTAGACAAATATCTCGCATCAAACCCGCGACTGACTGCGTTTGTAAATGAATAACTTTATTTTATCCCCCCCTCAGTTACTAACCCATCTGTCCCCTACTAACTTCCTAATCCTGCCACGGACATTAGTTCCAGGGCAGTAATTCCCTTTCCAATGTTCCCTTACCCACTCTAAACCACTGTTTGGACACTTGATCCTCAGTGTTTTGGAGGACAAGCAACCTAGAAGGGTCACTAGATCTGTTGTTGCTTGATTTCCTTTGTACTCCTTTGTACTGCACAACACTTGCCTCCAAGAAACACTACACGAACACCTGGACCTGTTCCTCATGCCCCTCCCTCTCCCAGTCAAATCCCTCGCCTAAAACCCGTCCACCTCTCCTTCCCAACCCACCTAACCTTCCCATATCATCCACTCCCCCCCCTAAAACCCGTCCACCTCTCCTCCCTAACCCACCTAACCTTCCCATACCATCCACATCCTCAACTCAACACACCACACCCCATCCTAATCCATTCCAACCCCCATCTCCTGCTCCCCCATTCCCCCCCCCCCCCCACCCATCCCAACCCCCAGCCCCTCCCTCACTCCCACCCGCTCCCCCTCCCTCACCCCCACCCCATCCTCGTGCAGCAGCACCCAACATACATCGTGCACATAACATTAACATTCTCCAATTGAACATAGATGGCATCAACATAAAGAAACACGAACTCTCACACTTCATCAAACAACACAACCCCGAAAGGAGTTGAAATAGGGGAGCTATCCCCCTGCCAAAGGCGGCTTTCTAGGGCCTTTCCTAGCTGATGCTGAGAGGATTGGGTTCTAGTCATGTGGTGATGGGCTGGTCTATCCGAGTGAGAACTGAGCGATCTCTGCCATACCCATAGCTTACTCTGACTGTTCCTTTTACTTATATATCTTCTAGATCTCAAGTGGCGTCGTCTTTTCCGTGGATTGACCTCCCTACTGCCAACCTAGAAGTTGGCAGATTGGGAGCCAAAGCGTCACATTTTTCCCTTACCCCTCAACTTTCCCTTCATAATTGCTGAGGGGCACAGGGCCTTGGGTGGGGCTTTGGTTTCCCGGGCGTTTCCGCACCCTCCTCAGCTCCCTGCCTTGGACTGGCTTCGGTCATCCGGGCTTTGTTAGTGGTAAGCAGGGAGGATTTTGTGGGGGCGCTCGTTTATGGCCTTGGCCTTGCTTGAGACCTTGGGGCTGTTCGGCCAGACAGCCTGGGGAACAACAACAACAACAACACACAACATACACATTGCCATCTTACAAGAAACAAAACTCCGCACAACACAAAAAACACCCACATTTCATGATTTCACCACCATCAGACAAGACCGGGCTGTCGGCGGAGGCGGTGGACTCATCACCCTGGTACACAAAGAAATATCATACTTAGTTACCAGTGTACAAACCAAATCCCTCCTCCCCCCAAATGATAACACAACAGAAATACAATCAATTAAAATATGCACTGGCAACAACTCCAACATAACCATCATAAACACATACATCCCCTACAGTACCAAATGAATACAGACCACACTTACAACACATCACAAACACCCCACACATCATCCTGGGTGGTGACTTCAATGCCAAGACGTCGGCCTGGTTTGTCGACAACCCCGACACAGACAGAGGGCTGGTACTACAAAACCAAACTGATAACCTCATCATCCTTAACGACATCCATCAACATACCCATATTCCTCACCAAGCCCTCTATAACCCATCATCTCCAGACATCACCTTTTGCTCCCCAGAACTTGCCCCCACAACATCCTGGAGGGTGGTCAGAACCTTTGGCTCTGACCACCTCCCGATCATTATCACCACCAAAACCAGACTCACCCCAGCTAGCCACAAACACACATACACCAATTATAAAAGAGCTAACTGGGAAGCATTCACAAATGAGACAGAACAACACTTCACAACTCTAAACAGTACACCCATCACTAACATCAACAATGCTGTACACATACTCAATAAAACTATCCAAAACGCTGACAAGAAACACATTCCAAAAGGTAACAGAAAAAGACACAACCCCAACTTCACACCAGAAATTCAAAACCTCATCAGACAACGCGACATACTGAAACACTCCCCAGCACCCCACACACAAGACATCACACAACAAATCCAAGCACTCAACACCCAAACTAACAACAAAATATAAGAACAACAAAAACTAAAGTGGAATAACTTCCTACAAACACTTGATCACAAAACAAACTCCAAAAAACTCTACAAAACACTAAACAGCATCACACTTTCCAACAGCAACACAACACAATCACATGCTGCAATCACAACAACAGACTCTACTCCTTCATGTAAACAACAAGCAAACACTCTCATCAATCACTTCTTTTAGGTGGCTGAGCCACCTAAAACCTCACAAAGATGACCGACGTGTCATCCGACGTAAGAGACAATTCCCCACAGACCCTGACTATACACCCTTCACCAATCACCAGACAAAGCATATCATCAACAATCTCAAGCACTCACCCGCTTGTGGCCTAGACAACATAAGCAACATACACCTCAGACACCTGGGACCACAAGGCATACAAGCACTCACTAACATATCAAACTACAGTTATTCACACAACACAATACCAGACATTTGGAAGCATGGTATCATCACCACATTCCCCAAACCCAACAAAGACCCCACGCTACCCTCCTCGCACCGCCCCATCACACTCCTTTGCTCCCCCTCCAAAGTCATGGAACGCCTAGTATTACAACTAATTACACCCGACCTACCCCTAGCTCCAACACAACATGGCTTTAGGCCACTGCACTCCACAAACACTCTTCTCACAGACCTTACACAAAGAACTTTTGACGGCATCAACTCAGCTAGACCACCACACAGATCACTATTAGCCACACTCGACATTAGTAAAGCCTTCGATGCCATCCCCCGCCACAACCTAACAAACAAAATCTACAACACAAACATGCACAACAACACAAAAAGGTGGCTGGCCAACTTCCTAGCAGGCAGATGTGCACACGTATCTTTTGCCGGTCAGTCATCTAAAATCAGAAACTTTCCAAACGGAGTCCCACAAGGATCTGTCCTATCGCCCGCACTCTTCAATCTGTACATGCACGATATAACTACACCCAATACGCCCCAAATAAACTTAGCCTCCTACGCAGATGACATAACACTCACATGCACACACCATGACCCAAAAAGAGCAACAGATCTCCTTCAACCCTATCTCAACACACTACATGGCTGGTGCACTACAAACAGACTTAATCTAGCCCCAGCCAAATCCACCGCAACCCTGCTCACAAGCTGGACAGGAGAACACGAATACATCCCTCAACTCACAATAAACAACACACCCCTAACACATACACACACACACAAAATCCTAGGAGTAACATATGATACTCATATGACATTCAAACAGCACACCACAAACACTAAAAAGAAACTGACACCCAGACTTAACGCCCTCAGGTCACTTGCTCACACAAAATTTGGACACAACAAAGAAACTACCACCACAGTATATAAACAATACATAAGATCAGTGATGGAATACGCAAGCCTAGCCTGGGCTTCTAACCTAGCTGAAACACATCATAAGACCTTACAGACTATTCAAAACAAAGCCCTGAAGATCATTACAGGCTGCACAGCTACTGCACCCACAGATCACCTACATCAAGAAACCAAAATTCTCAAAGGCAAAGACCATCTGGACATGAGAGGCACTCAATTCCTGGCAGCAGCCTCCACGAACCAAGACCACCCACTAAACTACATGGTAACACACCCACAGACACCAAGAAATATCAAAACAACACCCAGCACACGGTATCACACACAATTACTGTCCTCTCTCCCTTCCTGCCCACCCCGAACCAACTTCCAGAAGCACATCCATACTCATATCTCTCGCCGATCCATCCACTCACTCACAGACAACACGCAGCTGCAAGCACGACCTCCCGAAATCCATCCTTCCGAATCCTCCCTTCCTCGCGAGGACAGAGTCCACCTGGCCAGGCTGAGATGCGGACACCATCCAGCTCTCCTGAGCTATCAGAAGAGACTGGATGACTCCGTTGTCGACGCCTGCCCGGGATGTAACACAGCACCCCATACCATTAAACACATCATAGAAGACTGCATTTCACACAACCACTTACGCCAACAACACAATCTACACTCAATGAGAGCTCTGTGGGAAAGCCCGATCGTGGCCATGGCCTTCCTCAGGGACTCGGGGCTGTTCGGCCAAGCAGCTTAGGGAACAACAACAACAACAAAATGTAATAATTACAAGTGTAAATTACGCTACCGTATGCTTGCGTAGCCTAGCCTCCCTAACCTAGTAAGTGAAAGTGATAACTCAATAATAACAGTGAGTGACAATAATTCATAACAAGAAGTGCAATAACAGTGAAAGTGACACAATAATATACAATAACAGTGAGAGTACCGAAAATATGTTATATAAAGTTTCATATAACTCAAATAATGGTTGAAAAAGTAATAAATGACACAATAATATGACAACATTATCTCCATAAAAACATAATATCGTGTACCGGTACCAAAGTCACCGAAGCGACGAGTGACTGACTCAATAATAACAGTGAGTGACAATAATTCATAACAAGAAGTTTAATAACAGTGAAAGTGACACAATAATATACAATAACAGTGAGAGTGCCGAAAATATGTTATATAAAGTTTCATATAACTCAAATAATGGTTGAAAAAGTAATAAATGACACAATAATATGACAACATTATCTCCATAAAAACATAATATCGTGTACCGGTACCAAAGTCACCGAAGCGACGAGTGACTGAGTGGGGGTTAGCCAGGGTCGCGGCGAAGCGTTCGGACACAGGCAAAAATACGCGGAAAATTACCTCCATTCCCATCATCATATCTCGGCAACCACTTGTCGTAGCGATGTCAACTCAACGCCAGTCTACAGACGAAGATTGGTTCTATACTATGCAATTTAGTGGACTGCTCTAGGTGGTCTCAATCAGTAGATATCGATTTATGAAGATAGCCATTTTTCAGAAATACCCCCGGACACAGCGATTGGCTTCATATGAGGGCCCCCGGATCCCGAGGGTTAATTCTAATACGTTGAAATTGAAAAAAATATTATCCTTCCAACATACACATAATAAAATGAAAAAGAGCCAATACAAATTTCTCCTTTGTCTTTTCAGAAACTTAAGTCAGTCTCGTATATGTTCGTAATCGATCGCTTGGACCTAGTAAACTCTCTATCTATCTCTCTATCTATATAATGCATCTATCTATCTCCCTTATACATTAACCCTTTCTGCCCGGGCAGCATTTTAAAGGACGCACCTTGCGAAGGCCCGGAGCCCGGGCGTCCTTTTAAAATCTCAATGAGACCCGGAAGAGGCCATATTACCCGGTAGGGCTCTGAGGCATCCATAATAAACTAGGACCAGGAACACGGAAGGGCTCTGAGGCACCGGCAGCTTGAAAGCCTATAAGCTTGTTTTGAAAGGCGTCCGTCCGACGCCGCGCACCTCCGAACACAAGAAGGAGAGGCGTCGTTTGTTTTTGTGTGGCTGTATGTTGTTATTTCAGTAGTGAAAAGTTTCTCATATGGCTGACATCGCCACAAAGTTCTCTCCACGGAAATTGTCATCACAACTGAACCAGTTGACTTAGAGAGGTCTACTCAACACCATTCTACAGGTACGAAAGACATCTACGCTTGGAGATGCGTGGGAATGCGGTAGCAGTTAAAATAACAAAGATACGGTAGCCTAGGCGTAGACGTTTTTTGGCCTAAACCCCCGGGTTTCGGGGAATATTTATGGAATGCTTAACCGGTCTGTGAGGGTTAATCTCTCACGTCATTGACGGAGAGAGCCACTGCTAAATAATAGTTCCTGGAGATTGACTTTTGTATTAACTTTTACTGTATGATTATTGGTTACCTTTTAATAATCACACACCTTTTAAATACTCTGTACTGTGGTTGTTTGTATACACTTTTAATAATCACACACCTTTAAATACTCTGTACTGTGGTTGTTTGTATACACTTTTAATAATCACACACCTTTTAAATACTCTGTACTGTGGTTGTTTGTATACACTTAATAATCACACACCTTTTAAATACTCTGTACTGTGGTTGTTTGTATACACTTTTAATAATCACACACCTTTTAAATACTCTGTACTGTGGTTGTTTGTATACACTTAATAATCACACACCTTTTAAATACTCTGTACTGTGGTTGTTTGTATACACTTTTAATAATCACACACCTTTTAAATACTCTGTACTGTGGTTGTTTGTATACACTTTTAATAATCACACACCTTTTAAATACTCTGTACTGTGGTTGTTTGTATACACTTTTAATAATCACACAACTTTTAAATACTCTGTACTGTGGTTGTTTGTATACACTTTTTTGACAAATATTTTAGATTTTTTTTTTTTCTTTTTCTTTTTTTTTCTCTTTTTTTATCAGACCCTTGACTAACATGTGTTCCTTGCTTGGTTAACTTATGAGATAGCTCTTGTTATGGAAATAACTCGTGCAAGGAATACTGTACCGGTATATTTATGACTATGATTCATTTACATTGTGAAAGAGTTCATTATTTATTTTATTTAACGATAAGAGGCTGACAGGGATTAATCAATAATATATACATGTTAGAAATTAATGAAAAAAAATCCAATGTACAGTATTCTTTAAAAAAAAACTTTATACTTTTAATTTGTATTTTTCAGGTCCCCAAAGGTCTTTCAGCGACTCATGTGGTCCAGGCAATAAGAACCCGTTTCTTCAGTGATCACCGAGAGGCAGAGTTTATGTGCGTCTGTGACACCTTGAAGGAACATTCCAAGATACTAGAAGAATTGAATGACGCTCAGGTAACAAATTACATTACTTTATAGAGGGGTAGTTTTGCAGTATTATTTTTCACTTCTTTTACTTTTTTTTTTTTTTTTTTTTTTTTTTTTTAATTCTAATCAACTTAGCTAAATTGTATTGTTTGGTAGTAACTGAAATACTGTAATAAAACAATTCTTTACCGGTATCTGATTGAAAGTGTTAAGTGAGCATATATTTTCTCAACTCTTGACTTTGAGTGGTTTTGCCTGAACATTTATAATAACATAATCTTACTATTTTTTGAGGAGCATCTCCCTGTGATGCCGCTAATTAAGAATGGGTCCTTGGAAAAAAATCCCATAAGAAGTCAGTCTAGAAAAGTTTCGCTCTCTCCACTTGGGGCTGATCCCAGTTTTCAAATCAGGCATGGAGGTTTTCACAACTTGGCTCCAGGGAGCCGGGCATTGGAATGATCCTGTGGCTGACCTCTTAGAGTTTGTACAGTTTCCATAAAGGTTTCCTTTGGGCAACAAGTAAATAAAGATAACAAAATATAATATACGTACACAATTATCTGTTTGAAAATGTTAACGAGATGATGATGTGTCAGGTAAACGTGATGCATGTGGGCAGCACAGTGAAGAATGCCGCAGATGACAAGTTGCTGCAGAGTATGAGACGTTTTGCTGACATCCACGGTCCCGGGGCCACCATCATACTCATCTCCGGAGACTCCAACTTTGCTACTGAGCTCTATGACTTGCGATACAGGTCAGTTTACCTACTTCATAAATCATGACAACTTGCCTTTGGTATACTAACCATTTCATACACAGTAATCCGGTTAGTATGCAAAGTCTATAAAAACAAAATTACCTCTAAATGATTAGTCTATCTCTCTATCTATTGCCGGACGCCTTACATCCCTTTTTTGGGGGTATCCATACACAGTCTATCTATCTATCTATTGCCGGACGCCTTACTTCCCTTTTTTGGGGGTATCCATACACAAAATGCTCCCAAGCGGACCTATTTCCTGTAAGAGGCACAACCCATGCCAGTTTACTGAAGGACTTACAGGATTGACCACTCAATTTAGGGTCCGTCTGACTCCGAGGCCTTTTATTAGTCAAATTTGATTAATATAGATACTGTACAGTCGACCCTCGATTTCACGGACGTCAGTGGCGCCAAGAAGGCTACGTTCAAGGAAGCTCCATTGGCTATTTACATCCATTTGGCTTAGTGCCCCAATTCCTATCCTATGTAAGAGATGGAAGGGAGGCAGTGATTGAAGTAGTGGTTGATGGAGATAGGTTACCCAGGCTACCCAGGTGGCAGGGAATGAATGAAAAGATTGGGAAGAATGAGGTGAAAGTAGCAGTGAGACAAATTAGAGCAGGAAAAGCAGAAGCTATGGATGGTGTTGCTGTGGAGTGTATTAAGAAGGGTGGAGATGTGATAATATAGATTGGTTGGTGATACTATTCAATGTGTGCTTTGTTGTGTCAATGGTACAACTAGACTGGAGGAGTGCATGTATGTGCCGTTGTATAAGGGGAAGGGAGACCGGCAGGAGTGTTCAAGTTATAGAGGATAATAAAGGGTACAGAAGGTGCAATAGGAGAAGAGCAGTGCGGATTTAGGAGGGGAAGAGGGTGTGTGGATAAGATGTTTGCAGTAAGACAGCTATGCGAGAAGTATTTAGAGAAGCATAAGGAGATATTTTGGGCTTTTATGGATTTGGAAAAAGTGTATGATCGTGTTGATCGAGAAGCTGTTCTTAATAAATAGTTTGAGCATTTTAGATGTTTTTTGCTACCTCCTCTTGTCCATTGCTTTATGATGTTGAGCATATGAATATCCCTCCACCGGTCGTGGTATTTTAGGCTCTCACATCATTTTCCGGAGAGAACCACTGATAAACTATGGGTTTACAACCCAAAGGGAAGGAAGGAAACCCTAATACAGTATTAAGCAGTGTTTTTGTAGTAGTGTAGGGGAGGTGTGGCGGAGTGGTCTTGCCACTGGACTGGTAATCCAATGGACCCGGGTTCGAATCCCAATATGTCAATGGGAAGATATTATTGGGATGGAATTTGTGTGGTACCTAGTATCAGTGCATTACCACAGCACACCGAAATGCCAAATAAATACCCTCATTGTTCTCTGATTAAGTAGCATTGTGTGAATATTCCCATATTCAAAACTATGCTACAGGGGGGGGGGGGGGGGGCAATGCCTAGTGAGTTAATTGCTCAATAGGTGGCGTTCTGAGAGTGAGGCTCCGAGCCTGGGGGATGAGACTGAAGCACAGAGGCAGAGCAGCTTCAGAGATGGAGTTGCTTTTAGCCGTGAAGCTTCGCATGTCTCACTCCCTAGACTGGAACAAGACCTCACGGGCCTCACCGTGTTCAGCGGTAGAGTGTAAAGGCTTTCAGCCTATGCCCGAGAGGGAGTAGTTGGAATATAGAAAAAAATAAAAAAAAGGCAGGGATCTTTACTTTGTGTTTGTAGACCTGGAGAAGGCCTTTGACAGGGTGCCTTGAGATGTTGTGCAGTGGGCTATGAGGAAACTTGGTGTGGAAGAGTGGCTGGTGCGTGTGATAATGAAGATGTATGAGGATTCGCGAACTGCGGTGAGGGTGAAAGGTGTACCGTACTGAGTGATGACTTCACAGTCCGTGTTGGAGTTCATCAGGGTTCAGTGTTAAGCCCCCTCCTCTTTATTATGGTCTTGGAGGCACAGTCTAGAGTTTATAGATGAATCGCGCTAGTGGTTTCGATAATTGGCCGATCCCAGAGCGGAGCGGAATTATACAATAGTATATAGCTCTATATTGGATACTATGAGGCTACTACCAAATAGAAGGTTTTCCTTATTTGGTTCTTTGGGAGGCGTCAAACCTCCCAATTTAGGACGTGAGACTGTAACCACATTCTCTGTGGACAAACGGTCTTTAAACTTGTATGTATGTTAAACTTGTATGTAGTTAGCGCCCACACCCTTTCCATACACCGCACATGGGTATGCACTGCTCTTTTTCACATTGCCTCGTCTCAATCTACAATGCATAACCTTGGTGTTGTTAATATTGACTCTTAAACCTTTGCTCGCCATGCCCTCTCTCCATCCTCTGAATTTGGCCTCAGCATCTTGCATATTGTCAGCTATTAGGACTAAATCGTTTGCATTAAAACAGTTCCAACAGGAGTCCGCATCTCTGGGGTGACTGGAGACTCAGGGGTGATTGGAGGTTCTGGGGTGACTGGGGGCTCTGGGGTGACTGGGAAATCCGGGGTGACTGGAGGCTCTGGAGTGACTGAATGCTCTGGGGTGACTGGGGACTCCGGGGTGACTGGAGGCTCTGGGGTGACTGAAGACCGGGGTGACTGGAGGCTCTGGGGTGACTGAAGGCTCTGGAGTGACAAAGTGACTGAAGGCTCTGGGGTGACTGGAGGCTCTGGGGTGACTTGAGGCTCTGGGGTGACTGGAGGTTTTTGTGTGACTGGAGGCTCTGGGGTGACTGGAGGCTCTAGGATGACTGGAGGCTCTGGGGTGACTGAAGGCTCTGGGGTGACTGGAGGCTCTGGGGTGACTGAAGGCTCTGGAGACTCTGGGGTGACTTGAGGCTCTGGGGTGACTGGAGACTGGGATGACTTGAGGCTCTGGGGTGACTGAAGGCTCTGGGATGACTTGAGGCTCTGGGGTGACTGGAGGCTCTGGGATGACTGGAGGCTCTGGGGTGACTGGAGGCTCGAGTGACTGGAAGCTCTGGGGTGACTGGAGGCTCTGGGGTGACTGGAGGCTCTGGGGTGACTGGAGGCTCTGGGATTACTGGAGGCTCTGAAGTGACTGGAGGCTCGGGTGATGAGGCTCTTGGGTGACTGGAGGCTCTGGGGTGACTGGAGGCTCTGGGGTGACTGAAGGCTCTGGGATGAATGAAGGCTCTGGGTTGACTGGAAGCACTAGGGTGGCTGGAGCTCTGAAGTGTCTGGGATGACTGGAAGCACAAGGGTGACTGGAGGCTCTGGGGTGACTGGAGGCTATGGTTGACTGGAGGCTATGGGGTGACTGGAGGCTCTGGGGTGACTGGAGGCTATGGGGTGACTGGGGACTCTGATGTGACTGAAGCCTCTGGGGTGACTGGGTACTCCGGGATGACTGAAGGCTCTGGGGTGACTGAAGGCTATGGGGTGACTGAAGGCTCTGGGGTGACTGGAGGCTCTTGGGTGACTGGAGGCTCTGGGTGACTGAAGGCTCTGCGGTGACTGGTGGTTCTGGGGCGACTGGTGGTTCTGGGGTGACTGAAGGCTTTGGGGTGACTGAAGGCTCTGGGGTGACTGAAGACGGGTGACTGGAAACTCTGGTGTGACTGAAGGCACTGGGGTGTCTGGTGGTTCTGGGGTGACTGATGGTTCTTGGGTGACTGATGGTTCTGGGGTGACAAGGCTCTGGGGTGACTGGAGGCTATGGGGTAACTGAAGGCTCTGGAGTGACTGGAGGCTCTTAGGGGACTGGATGCTCTGGGGTGACTGGAGGCTCTACGGTTAGTGAAGGCTCTGGGGTGACTGAAGGCACGGGTGACTAGAAGCTCTTGGGTGACTGGAGGCTCTGAGGTGACTTGAGGTTCTGGGGTGACTGGAGGCTCTGGGGTGACTGGAGGCTCTGGGGTGCCTGGAGGTTCTGGGGTGACTGGAGGCTCTGGAGGCTCTGGGATGACTTAAGGCTCAGGGGTGACTGGTGGCTCTGGAGTGACTGGAGGCTCTGGGGTGACTGAAGGCTCTGGGATGACTGGAGGCTCTGGGATGACTGGAGGCTCTGGAGTGACGAGGCTCTGGGGTGACTGAAGGCTCTGGGGTTACTGGAGGCTCTGGGGTGACTGGAGTGAATGGAGGCTCTGGTTTAACTGGAGGCTGTGGGTTGACTGGAGGCTCTGGGGTGACTTGAGGCTCTGGGATGACTGGAGGCTCTGGAGTGACTGGAGGCTCTGGGGTGACTGGAGGCTCTGGGGTAACTGGAGGCTCGGGTGATGAGGCTCTTGGGTGACTGGAGGCTCTGGTGTGACTGGAGGCTCTGGGGTGACTGAAGGCTCTGGGATGACTGAAGGCTCTGGGATGAATGAAGGCTCTGGGTTGACTGGAAGCACTAGGGTGGCTGGAGGCTCTGGGGTGACTGAAGTATCTGGGATGACTGGAAGCACAAGGGTGACTGGAGGCTCTGTGGTGACAGGAGGCTCTGGGGTGACTGAAGGATCTGGGGTGACTGGAGGCTTTGGGGTGATTGAAGGATCTGGGGTGACTGAAGTATCTGGGATGACTGGAAGCACAAGGGTGACTGGAGGCTCTGTGGTGACAGGAGGCTCTGGGGTGACTGAAGGATCTGGGTTGACTGAAGGCTATGGGGTGACTGGAGGCTATGGGTGACTGAAGGATCTGGGGTGACTGGAGGCTATGAAGTGACTGGGGACTCTGATGTGACTGAAGCCTCCGGGGTGACTTGAGGCTCTGGGATGACTGGGGACTCCGGGGTGACTGAAGGCTCTGGGGTGACTGGGGACTCTGGGTGACTGGAGGCTCTGGGGTGACTGAAGGCTATGGGGCGACTGGTGAATCTGGGGTGACTGAAGGCTCTGGGGTGACTGGAGGCTCTGGGGTGACTGGAGGCTCTGGGGTGACTGGAGGCTCTGGGATTACTGGAGGCTCTGAAGTGACTGGAGGCTCGGGTGATGAGGCTCTTGGGTGACTGGAGGCTCTGGGGTGACTGGAGGCTCTGGGGTGACTGAAGGCTCTGGGATGAATGAAGGCTCTGGGTTGACTGGAAGCACTAGGGTGGCTGGAGCTCTGAAGTGTCTGGGATGACTGGAAGCACAAGGGTGACTGGAGGCTCTGGGGTGACTGGAGGCTATGGTTGACTGGAGGCTATGGGGTGACTGGAGGCTCTGGGGTGACTGGAGGCTATGGGGTGACTGGGGACTCTGATGTGACTGAAGCCTCTGGGGTGACTGGGTACTCCGGGATGACTGAAGGCTATGGGGTGACTGAAGGCTCTGGGGTGACTGGAGGCTCTTGGGTGACTGGAGGCTCTGGGTGACTGAAGGCTCTGCGGTGACTGGTGGTTCTGGGGCGACTGGTGGTTCTGGGGTGACTGAAGGCTTTGGGGTGACTGAAGGCTCTGGGGTGACTGAAGACGGGTGACTGGAAACTCTGGTGTGACTGAAGGCACTGGGGTGTCTGGTGGTTCTGGGGTGACTGATGGTTCTTGGGTGACTGATGGTTCTGGGGTGACAAGGCTCTGGGGTGACTGGAGGCTATGGGGTAACTGAAGGCTCTGGAGTGACTGGAGGCTCTTAGGGGACTGGATGCTCTGGGGTGACTGGAGGCTCTACGGTTAGTGAAGGCTCTGGGGTGACTGAAGGCACGGGTGACTAGAAGCTCTTGGGTGACTGGAGGCTCTGAGGTGACTTGAGGTTCTGGGGTGACTGGAGGCTCTGGGGTGACTGGAGGCTCTGGGGTGCCTGGAGGTTCTGGGGTGACTGGAGGCTCTGGAGGCTCTGGGATGACTTAAGGCTCAGGGGTGACTGGTGGCTCTGGAGTGACTGGAGGCTCTGGGGTGACTGAAGGCTCTGGGATGACTGGAGGCTCTGGGATGACTGGAGGCTCTGGGGTGACTGGAGGCTCTGGAGTGACGAGGCTCTGGGGTGACTGAAGGCTCTGGGGTTACTGGAGGCTCTGGGGTGACTGGAGTGAATGGAGGCTCTGGGGTGACTGGAGGCTCTGGTTTAACTGGAGGCTGTGGGTTGACTGGAGGCTCTGGGGTGACTTGAGGCTCTGGGATGACTGGAGGCTCTGGAGTGACTGGAGGCTCTGGGGTGACTGGAGGCTCTGGGGTAACTGGAGGCTCGGGTGATGAGGCTCTTGGGTGACTGGAGGCTCTGGTGTGACTGGAGGCTCTGGGGTGACTGAAGGCTCTGGGATGACTGAAGGCTCTGGGATGAATGAAGGCTCTGGGTTGACTGGAAGCACTAGGGTGGCTGGAGGCTCTGGGGTGACTGAAGTATCTGGGATGACTGGAAGCACAAGGGTGACTGGAGGCTCTGTGGTGACAGGAGGCTCTGGGGTGACTGAAGGATCTGGGGTGACTGGAGGCTTTGGGGTGATTGAAGGATCTGGGGTGACTGAAGTATCTGGGATGACTGGAAGCACAAGGGTGACTGGAGGCTCTGTGGTGACAGGAGGCTCTGGGGTGACTGAAGGATCTGGGTTGACTGAAGGCTATGGGGTGACTGGAGGCTATGGGTGACTGAAGGATCTGGGGTGACTGGAGGCTATGAAGTGACTGGGGACTCTGATGTGACTGAAGCCTCCGGGGTGACTTGAGGCTCTGGGATGACTGGGGACTCCGGGGTGACTGAAGGCTCTGGGGTGACTGGGGACTCTGGGTGACTGGAGGCTCTGGGGTGACTGAAGGCTATGGGGCGACTGGTGAATCTGGGGTGACTGAAGGCTCTGGGGTGACTGGAGGCTCTGGGATGACTGGAGGCTCTGGGATGACTGAAGGCTCTGGGGTGACTGAAGACTAGGGTGACTGGAGGCTCTGGGGTGACTGGAGGCTCTGGGTTGACTGGAGGCTCTGGGTGACTGAAGGCTCTGGGGTGACTGGTGGTTCTTGGGTGACTGGTGGTTCTGGAGTGACTGGTGGTTCTGGGGTGACTCAAGGCTTTGGGGTGACTCAAGGCTCTGGGGTGACTCAAGGCTCTGGGGTGACTGGGGGCTCAGGGGTGACTGAATGTTCTGGGGTGACTGGAGGCTATGGGGTGACTGAAGACTGGGGTGACTGACGGCTCTGGAGGCTCTGGGGTGACTGAAGTATCTGGGGTGACTGTAGGCTCTGGGGTGACTGAAGGCTCTATGGTGACTGGATGATCTGGGGTGACTGGAGGCTCTACGGTTAATGAAGGCTCTGGGTGACTGGAGGCTCTGTGGTGACTGGGAACTCTGGGGTGACTGGGGGCTCCGGGGTGACTGAAGGCACGGGTGACTGGAAGCTCTGGGGTGATTTTTTTTCTTTTTTTCTTTTAAACTACTCCCTCTCGGGCATAGGATGATAGCCTTTACACTCTACCGCTGAACACGGTGAGGCCCATGAGGTCTTGTTCCAGTCTAGGGAGTGAGACATGCGAAGCACTTATTCACGGCTCGAACCCAACTCCATCTCTGAAGCTGCTTCGCCTCTGCGCCTCACAGTCTCACTCCCCAGGCTCGGACCCTCACTCTCAGAACGCCACCTATTGAGCAATTAACTCACTAGGCATTGCCCCGCTGTAGCATATTTTGAATATGGGAATATTCATACAGTGCTATTTAATCAGGGAACAATGAGGGTATTTTGTTTTGGCATTTCGGTGTGCTGTGGTAATGCACTGAAACTAGGGTACAGCACAAATTCCATCCCAATAATATCTTCCCATTGACATATTGGGATTCGAACCTGGGTCCATTGGATTACCAGTCCAGTGGCAAGACCACTCTGCCACACTGGAGGCTCTGGGGTGACTGGAGGCTCTGCGGTGATTTGAGGTTCTGGGGTGACTGGAGGTTCTGGGGTGACTGGAGGCTCTGGGGTGACTGAAGGTTCTGGGGTGACTGGAGGCTCTGGGATGACTGAAGGCTCAGGGGTAACTGGAGGCTCTGGAGATACTGGAGGCTCTGGGGTGACTTGAGGCTCTGGGGTGACTGGAGGCTCTGGGGTGACTGGAGGCTCTAGGATGACTGGAGGCTCTGGAGTGACTGGTGGCTCTGGAGTAACTGGAGGCTCTGGGGTGACTGGAGACTGGGGTGACTGGAGGCTCTGGGGTGACTGGAGAGTCCGGGGTGACTGGAGGCTCTGGGGTGACTGGAGGCTCTGGGATGACTGGAGGCTCTGGGATGACTGGAGGCTCTGGGGTGACTGAAGGCTCTGGCGTGACTGAAGGCTCTGGCGTGACTGGAGGCTCTGGTGTGACTGGAGGCCCTGGGGTGACTGGAGGCTCTGGGGTGACTGGAGGCTCTGGTGTGACTGGAGGCTGTAGGGTGACTGGAGGCTCTGGGATGACTGGAGGCTCTGCGGTGACTGGAGGCTATGGGATAACTGGAGGCTCTGGGGTGACTGGAAGCACTAGGGTGACTGGAGGTTCCAGGGTGACTGGAGGCTCTGGGGTGACTGGAGGATCTGGGGTGACTGGAGGCTCTGGGGTGACCGGAGGCTCTGGGGTGACTGGAGGCTCTGGGGTGACTGGAGGCTGTAGGGTGACTTGAGGCTCTGGGGTGACTGGAGGCTCTGGGGTGACTGGAGGCTCTGGGGTGACCGGAGGCTCTGGGGTGACTGGAGCCTCTTAATTGACTGGAGGCTCTGGTTGTGACTGGAGGCTCTGGGGTGACTGCAGGCTCTGGGGTGCCTGGAAGCACTAGGGTGACTGGAGGCTGGGGTGACTAGAGGCTCTGGGGTGACTGGAGGTTCTGGGGTGACTGGAAGCACTAGGGTGACTGGAGGCTCTGGGGTGACTGAACTATCTAGAGTGACTGAAGGCTCTGGGGTGACTGGAGGCTTTGGGGTGACTGGGGACTCTGGGGTGACTGGAGGCTTTGGGGTGACTTGAGGCTCTGGGGTAACTGGAGGCTCTGGGGTGACTGGAGGCTCTGGGGTGACTGAAGGCTCTGGGATGAATGAAGGCTCTGGGATGACTGGAAGCACTAGGGTGACTGGAGGGTCCAGGGTGGCTGGAGGCTCTGGGGTGACTGGAGGCTTTGGGGTGATTGAAGGATCTGGGGTGACTGAAGTATCTGGGATGACTGGAAGCACAAGGGTGACTGGAGGCTCTGGAGTGACTGGAGGCTTTGGGGTGACTGAAGGATCTGGGGTGACTGGAGGCTCTGGGGTGAGTGGAGGCTATGGGTTGACTGGGGACTCTGATGTGACTGAAGGCTCCGGGGTGACTGGAGGGTCTGGGGTGACTGGGGACTCCGGGGTGACTGGAGGCTCTGGGATGACTGGAGGCTCTGGGGTGACTGACTGGGGACTGGAGGCTCTGGGATGACTTAAGGCTCATGGGTGACTGGAGGCTCTGAAGATACTTGAGGCTCTGGGGTGACTGGAGGCTCTGGGGTGATTGGAAGCTCGGGTGATTGGAGGCTCTGGGGTGATTGGAGGCTCTGGAGATACTGGAGGCTCTGGAGATACTGGAGGCTCTGGGATGACTGAAGGCTCAGGGGTGACTGGAGGCTCTGGAGATACTGGAGGCTCTGGGGTGACTGGAGGCTCTGGGTGACTTGAGGCTCTGGGGTAACTGGAGGCTCTAGGGTAACTGGAGGCTCTAGGGTAACTGGAGGCTCTGGGGTGACTGGAGGCTCTGGGGTGACTGAAGGCTCTGGGATGACTGGAAGCACTAGGGTGACTGGGGTGGCTGGAGGCTCTGGGGTGACTGGAGGCTCTGGGGTGACTGAAGTATATGGGATGACTGGAAGCACAAGGGTGACTGGAGGCTCTGGGGTGACTGAAGGATCTGGGGTGACTGGAGGCTCTGTGGTGAGTGGAGGCTATGGGTTGACTGGGGACTCTGATGTGAACAGACTATGAGGTAGCGTTACATTAACTTCCTGTTGCGCCGGCACAGGGGCTGGCTCAAGAGAACGAACTGGCTTTGGCGGGAGAGCATCTGGCACACCTAAACCGACAGACGTATGGGAAGTACTAGGAGCAGAATTACTAGCATCGTTATGAGCCATCAATCTAGCTAACATACCCTCAAAAGCTTGCTCTAGGTAATCTTTGGTAACAAAAAGAGACTCGGAAGATATGGACCCGCTGTGTGTAATAGACATATTGAGGCGACTCTGAGGTCGGTTACTAGTGTGTTCATTAGGTTGTGCGGATGGAATATATGCAACATCCGACTCACCTTCCGCTTCCACCTCGCTGGGGTGCACAGAGTCCAAAGCGTCCAGGTTCAAGTCCGGAGCTGCGGAAAAATCACATGGGGCCCCTAGTATCGTGGGGTGATTAGTGACATGGTTAAGCATATCTTGAGGATTAAGATCAAGCATCGGTATTTCCTGAGGAGTAGGTACATGTGTAGGTATTGGTGGAGGATTAACAATTGCTTGGGGGAACACTGACTGAGACAATACCCGTTGGTGCCCCACACAACCACTAGATAGGCGTTCACCTCTATTATCTAAAGAGACACTAGTATCCGACTTGTCCACCACCCTATAACCCTGGTACTCGTCTGCTAACACTTTTGGTGGCAAACCGTGAACCTTGGCATGACTAGAAACCTGTGGGATTACAAAGTCCTGCTTGTTTAACTTAGAGGTAGTAAGCACATTGAGAACATCACCCCGAGTTGCTGCCTCATCCTCCGGTCCCACCACCGAGCTGCCGGATTGAATGTCAGGCTTAGCGGAGGTGGAAGCTGAGGAAGACTTACTATGCTCGGTTCTCCGCCGGGAACCAACATCAGCAGACCCTGCACGAGATTTCTTGCTATGTCGTTCGGAGGACGACTTCCGAGAAGAGGATGTTGACTCTTCCGCCTTTCTCTTCCGGCTAGAAGAGGATGTCTTGGTCCGGTGAGTCGGGGAGGACGTCTTGCTAGTCCCCGGCGACTTGGACTGTGGCTGGCGGCTGTGGCTGGGGGGTTGAGTCCCTTCACTGTCACTACTGTCACTTGAGCTAATATGTTCCTTTGACAGAAACTTAGGTTTAGTTTTACTATCTTTGGGAGATTTACTGGTGAAAACCCTGTGAGATTTAGGCAAGAGAGGGGCAGGGGGTTCTTTGACAGTTAAGTATTCCCACAATTCTAGGTCGTCACACATCAAAGACTTATGTGCGACCTCAGTACAGTAATTCTTAAAAGCAATTCTGATTGCATTCAGAGAAATTAAGCAAGATTTATCTTTGTCAACCAGTAAGCCATGCCGGAGCTCAGTGCAGGTCTTGCACTTCTTGGACCACCAGGTCCCACGAGAACGATCCAGGCATGGCACACACCGGATACAATGTGAGTGATTAAAAATTGGAAACTCATAACAAGATTTAGTAACACAAAGAGGTACAAAGGGCATGGTAGTGACAAACCCCCCAGCCAGATTGGTTGTCCCCTTGTCCGTGCTCCTCGCCGGAAGTGGTGGTGATCTGGAAAATAATTTCCAGGAATCAATGCTCATAAGGATAAACCGAAACATTCACATACAGTCAGGTCGCCCAATACGCGATTCCACAATGCGCGAAAACCCTAATACACGAGTTACCCCTCGAAAATAACCAAAAACCTTAATTACGCGAGGTGGTACCACAATACACGAATCGAGAGCTAAGAAGGGGCCAAATCCGCTATTCCCGCTTGATACGCGAGCACGGTCTACGTTTCGCGAGGCCCAGGCGTGGCTCCGAAAAGAGAAGAAGAAGAAGAAGGGCATACGCCTGTCTTCCCTCCCGCTTACCCTCCCTCCCTCCCTCCCACAGTCCCGCTCATAGCCGTGCGGAGTGACCAAACGTTTGTAGTGCCTGCCACTTTTTTCGCCATGCCACGCCAAGAAGATAACACACAAAATGAAGGTGGAAGTGTTGGATCGCAAGAAAAAGGAGAAGGAAACTGTGCAATAGGCCGTGCTATGGACTTGTCAGAGTAAACTGTTCGTACGATTTGGTCAGGGAGGCAGAAGTTGGAGAAAATCGTGAAGTCCTACAGTCCTAGCCTATCTACTACTAATTTTAAGGTAAGGTTTCATATTTTTATTCTTATTTTTGTTCTTATATATAAGATATAGACTGTACTGTAGAGCCAAAAATTTCGAAAATAGGGCCAAAAATTTCGAAAATAGGCCATAATTGAGAGATGTCACCCAATCTAATTATTCCCATTTAAAGTTAGTTCCACAATACGCGAATTCGCAATACGCGATGCCTCCTGTCACCCCTATTCTCGCGAATTGGGGGTCCTGACTGTATGTTATTTGATATCCCCAGCCCTGCCGAGAAAACAGAGCGTCCTAACAGGATCAGTCTATTTTCCCGACTGGGCCACACTCAAATAACCTGAAGTTGCACAAAAAGAGGGGTGAGGACTAAATGTAATATAATTGACACTGATATTTAGTAGTATCAATAAATCCATTGCCCATTGTTTTTTCGTCCTACCTACTCGCCGGGGCGAAGACTAGTAGTGATAAGGTCTGTATACTACCTAATCTTGATAGTAACCCAAAAGAAAAAACATACAGGGTTGCAAATAATGATACTTATAATTTTTATTAGTATCAATAAACCCATTGACTATTGTTTGTTCATCCTACCTACTCGCCGGGGCGAAGACACAGTAGTGAGAGGCCCGTATACTACCTAATCTTGATAGTAAACCAAAACAAAAAAACAGTCACAACCTTGTGTGTCCCGCCGGGAACAAGACCCTAGCGAGACAGGCTAGTCCTCCCGGCAACGCCGGAATATCCCCAGGAGGTTGTCACCACCCGCCGGGAAAAAAGTGGTATTAGACCACTATGGGAACTGGGACTTGTCCAATGTCCACCGAAGCAGACTCCTGGCGATCACTAAGCAGTGAGAGCGCCGGGAAAGGACACCCAACCCGTTATGTTAAGTACCCAGACCAGTAGGCGACGAAAAACACAACCACAACAATAAACAGGGCGTCCCCTGTCATCCTCGTACTTGCCAAAACACAACAAGTACTGAGGAAGCAAGGCTATAATACACAATATATAATCATAAAGTAATAAACTTAGCCTAAATAAACTAAACCCCTAACAGAGGCAGACCACGAGGCCTTGGGCAACCGCAGAGGGGCTCCCACGACGACGACGACGACACCACACGTTGGCCCAGGGGCAGGGCAAGGCTCCACGAAGTCCCACAACTACGTGTGACAACTTTTAGAGTCTACAAACACCGCACAAAACGCACAGAACCTGGGAACATCTTTTGCAGGAAAAACCCCAGTAAAATAGCCTCCTAACTAGTTTAAGTTAACACGGAAACTGAAAAAGAAAAGTTAGACATGTGAGGTGTCCACCCAATCGGGCTGCTTGGACGCTCAAAAAGTACCCTTATAATACACTCTCCCTGCGATAATACTGCTCGGTCTAGTAAGCTAGCTAATCTAAACCTGTCACAGAACATCTCGGTTAATACAAATGAGTAAGGACTCACGAGAAGACGAAAGGGGACGACGAATACAGCAGCTCACAAAAAACACGTCCGAGCGGTATCGTCGCAGGTAGAAGAAGGACGAAATGATGCGCGGGTCCCGACGTCAGGCTGCGCACACCAAGCATATCCACGATTGTTGGAAGCTGTTTTTGACAACTTTAGTGTATTATTATTATTTTTTATTTTTTCTAAAAGTTTTTTCTTTAGTGGTATCCGATCATTATGGCGATTCCATAAGAGATTAAGTGTGCACTTATGATGCGGGCCCCATCAAGCTACCTGCGCGGGCATTTCAAATGTGCGAACGCATGGAGTTTGAAAGGGGTGCCGTCCTTTAAGGCAGTTCGTCAATGACGAAGGGGCCACTATTAAATATAAGAGTATAGCAGTAAGAAAAAGATGTATAAGGTGGGTACCATTAAAGAAGCCTTATCTCAGAAGAATAGAACTACTGAGGTGTGAATACTGGTAATCGTATATCACAAAAAAATAAAATTAACAATAAAGTTACACATTGCAATAATGTATAGGTATTGCTATGTAACAGATCTAGTGCAGTAATATAACTCCTGCTATCCATTCGGATTGTGTGTCCTGCCAACTTGTCATGGAACTTAACACGCCCCCTCCTTTATCCTTTAAGGTGGATGGTAGAACACAACTTCTATTACCTTCCAACACTGGTAATAAAAGCATTGAACAAATATATCCATCTACTTATTGGCCTCAGTGGGCATGTTCCAGCCTCAACGCTATGCTTGGTAATTTGTGTCTTGTCCAGATGTACCGATAAGCATATGGCTAGGGAATGCCGTGTTAGAGGACCAAAGACCCGTCTGAGTTATATCCTTCACTGAAAAACCAATGGGGAAAACTCCTGGTGGTGGCCCATATGTGCATATCATGGGTTTTATGCAATCAACTGAGGCTCAGCTTCCTTAATTATATCTGCAAAAAAGGTTGCTAACACTTTCTTTCCTGACCTTATTGAACCTTCTGGAGGAAACCACAATTGTGTCATATTCCTAGGAATAATAGACTTAGAGTAGGTATATAGTGCTTTAACAGGGCATAGAGCATGGAGTATCTTTGCTCTTTTCAAGGCAGGAATAAAGAAAGGTGTAAGGATATGTTCCTGGTGCTCATTTTTGCGATGAATCTGGTGCAGTAACCATATGTACAGAATCATTATTAGGGGCAAAAAACATAGACAGTTAGTCGGCCTTGCTATGGCTGTCCATTCTGAGACCCTATGGACAGTAGCCAGGGTCATCAGAGACACACACTTTTTTAAGTTTCTTGTTTGTATTTGGTCTCACAGGATAAGACCTAGACTGTGACAAAGTTAGGACCCTCGTGATTGACCATTGAGGAAGCAAATGACGATTTGGGGCTCTGAGCTTAAAGCAAGCCTACATAAAACTATGTTCGTCTTTCTGGGGCAAAGATAAACCAGTAAGAGACAAGAAGGGTTGCTTTCTGCCGATACGTGGTTTATAAGTGTGTTAACTGTTAGTTTAAAAAAAAAACGATTAAGCAATATAGGTGCTTCAGTAACAAAGCAACTGATGGAGACTACTGGGTTGACTCTACACTCCAAGTTGTAAATTGTTTACAGTGTGAACTATACTGTCTTAAGTTGATGCTGTGTATTGATTAGTGAGCGTATCCGTGATTTCCTTGTCGTAGGCCGGTAGCCATTTGGATTTGAGAATGTCCACATAGTAAAATTGAGCGAGGTCTGCATGTTTCCAATTTCTTTCGAGTGGAAATAGGACAGGGGGGGGGGGTTGCAGAGGTTCTTGTACCACTGAGTAAGTTGAGTGTGCAATACCTGAGTAGGCCACATAGGGGCAACCCGGCCCATTTGACCCTGGAAAAACCTGAGGTGATGAATGATTCTCACATAAAATTGTATGTCCACCTGTTCCAATTCACTGTGAGGGCATCTGGGCCCCTTTCTCGTGTTATGTCATTCCGAGATATGTACGACTGGAGCTTCGTTGATTTTACGAGATGTAAACAGATCGGTTTGGTGTAAAAATTGGGAGAATTAAGTGGTTGGCTGCTTTGTGTTTGAAAGCCCATTCCGCTGAGGTAATCTTTCCCTTGGACTGAGCATCCGTCCACAGGTTGGAGATCCCTGGTAGATATGTTGCATGGATTAATATGGCATGTTTTTGGGCTAGAGAGCATGTCTTTTCCGAGAGATCTTGGGGAAACCTGGCCCGGGTGGGGACCTGTTTCCTCAAGCAAATTACTGTGGTCATATTGTCCATCCGGCATGCCCTTGACCTGGAGGTCAATGACATTGCATGAACTACTGGGAAAATTAGGGGACTGTTAGCTCTTGGGTATTGATGTGACCCTGACTTAATGTTGTCCCTTTCCTGTGATTCTGATGGCCTTCCGTTGACTGATAGTCCCATCCTATTAAACTCGAGGTGTCTGTGTCCACCCATAGAGTGGGAGGTGGATCTGACCAATGTGTCGCTGATCCCTTTACCTGAGGTTTTACCACAAACGACAGAGGGTGTAGAATTCTCTTTGGGATGAAGAGAGGGAAGGCTTTGTTGCCTGGCCAGATTAGTTCCTTCAACCTGAGGAAGCCTAGGGGCCTTGTAATTTTGAGCCCAGTTTCGAGGGCCTATAGGGAATTCCCAAAGTTTCCTGGTTATAGTCTTGGTATGCAATACTTTGAGCAGTTTTATTTGAAGACGTTTGGCATTGGTTGGATTTTGTTTTATAGTCTGAAGTTGTGTATCCCAGATTAATGCTATTCATTCTGCTGATTGTGTAGGAGTGAGATTTTGATTTCTCTAATTTTACTCTGAAAACCAACTTTGTCCCATGTTGCATGACTATCAAGGTTTGTTCTTGGTAATGGTGTGGGGAAGACCACAGCATCATCCAATCTTGAAGGTAAAGCAGTATTTTTACACCGTCTTTGAGTAGAGATTGTTTCACTATCTTGGTGAAAAATTCTGGGAGCTATGATCAAGCTGAAAGGAGTTCTGGTGAACATTGCCACTTTGATTCTGAATGGGATAGCTAGGAACTTTTGGTACCTCTTGCTATTGGGATGTGCCAGTAGGAGTCTTCTATAGCTAGAGTAATTATTCAGACCTTGGTTGTAGAATTAGGTTTACTTGGGAAATAGTTAACATCCTGAACTTCATATTGTGAATTAATTTGTTGAGGAGGAACCTGTCTATCGTAGGCTTTAGTTGTAGACTGTCCCTTTTGGGGAGAGGAACATGTGTGATAGAGAAGCTGGCATGCCTTCTGGCACCTAAGTCACAACATTGTCTGTCAACATTTGGTTCATCAATGTTTTTTAACTCTAGAGATAGTTGTCCATTATTAGACTGAGCTCTGAGGAGGGGTTAGCTTGTTTGCCAGAAAACTGGCCAAACATATCCCTCTGAGGGCTTAGCAACAGAGCATGAACCTTATTCCAGGTCGTTTGGGGAAACAATCTGCATGGGAATCGAGGTGAGAAGAGAGCCGGAGTAGCAATATCTTTGGGTATATTCTTGGACAATTGTGTGAGTGGATACTGTCTAGCTCTAGTTGCCTTAAAAATTGCAATCTTGATATTCCCAGTGATCATCCGAGAATTACCACGTGAAGCTCTTCTGATAAAATGAAGTGCAGACCTGGAGTTTTGTTCAGGTATAGAATCTGCTACTTGCCTTATGGCTTGTGCAAATTGTTGTTATGTGATAAAAAAATTACAGTAACCTATGGGTTCTTTGTCGTAGTTTAAAGTCTTTGTCAGTCCGTGCAGGGTAGGTGTATTAATCATGGGGTCAACTAGTTGGTTTACAACTATTGTTGGAGATCTAAGATATTTCCAGAACTCCTGGGGAATTGAGTCGGAGTTGTATATATGCATAGTGGCAAATTTTTTATTACGTCCAGCAATCGGTCTTCTGCATCGTTGTATGTAGATGCCTAAGCTCGTCTCTTTTAATAATCCACTCATTTGGTATTGGCACCAAGTGTGAATGACCTGTGTCAGCATTAGTAGGTGCTATCCTGGTAATTGTTTCCAGTATCGAGATTCACCAATTAGTAGAGGGGGAAGCTTCTTGAACATTTCATGAGCAGGTTGTTTAGGCTGGACAGGTAAAGGAGACAGTGGAACTGTGTCTGGTATGGCATATTGTAACATGGGTGGAGCCAGAGACCTACGTTGGAGATCTCGGATAGCTTTATCTAAAGACGTAAATTTCTGTTCAATTTTGTCTGTCAACTCATGCATAGATTTAAGAAAATACCTGAAGTTCACCCACCAAGCAGGCTCTGAGTAGGGACTATATCAGGAAACTCTTCTTCACTTTGTACTAATGGATAACCATGGTACTCATTCAACTCCAACCCTCTTCGGTATGGTTACTGGTTTCCAATTCATACCACCCTACCATAGCATTGCTTATGACCAAAGGTTCTGGGGTATCCTTAGGAAGTACTTTTTTTCCGTATTGCTCCAACCGTACTGTGACCAAAATGTCTGGAGCTGCCAGAGAAGGGTCTAAACGAACAGGTAAGTCCGTAGGATTAGTGTATGGGTTTAAGTACTTCAGCTTCAATATTCACCTGAATCAGTTTAGGGTGCTTTAATCTGGGTGGAGCAAGCAACTGGGTTTATTCAGATTGCTGTTCAATAGTATCAGCTAACTGTACTAGGGAAAGTGGAGGGGAACTGATACCCTCAGAACTTGGATCAGTCAAGGAAGTGGATGAGACAGGTAATTTATGTTTTTTGATGTAATAGGGTTAGCCGGGTGGCTGACCACATTAGACAATGTCAAAAGTCTGGGGGTATGTGGTGTAGAATGCAGGATTTGGAATCATGACTGCGAGTCGAGTTGGGGAAGTTTGATACTTAGCAGGTCACCTTTTAGTTTGAGATCTGCTCACTTTCTTCTGTTTATTTACTGGAAGAATTTGAGTTGGAGGACCTATGTCTTTTCCTGCTAGATCTAGACATTTTCTTGTCAGGAGATGGAGAGGAGCTAGGGGTTCTAGAAAAAAATATTTCTAAAAAAGCTTACATACTTTGCCTCCATAATACCTGGATATTTTGTTTAAGGTACCTGAAATGCAAGACTTTTACCGAACCCCACACAGATAATAACACTTGTTTGCATGTGACCGAGGGCATAAATGGTTTTTTGGGTCATGGTTATTAACAAAATTATGATTAGTGACTTAGTCACTTAGCCGGTGAGCTGGAAACGTTTAGTGTTTTGTAAAAATGAACTCACCTTAACCCTCCGGGCCCGGGCTGTCTCTCCAAAGGACAGTGTGGGCTACCCGGGCGATCTGGCCGAAAAACGTCTAGGCCTAGGCTACCGTATTTTTGTTTAGTTTAACTGCTAGAAATTTCCCACACATCTATAAACGTAGTGCGGTTTCCAATCTGTAGACTGCCGTTGAGTAGAGCTCTCTAATAGCTATCCCTCCAGCCCCGGCTACGCATTACATAAATATTGCCCGAAACCCGGGTGTTTTGGCCGAAAAACGTCTAGGCTAGGCTACCGTATCATTGTTATGCGGACTGCTTCCCGCATTCCCGCGCATCTCCAAGCGTAGCTGTGTTATTTACCTGTAGAATGGCGTTAAGTAGAGCTCTCTAAGTCAACTGGTTGAGTTGTGATGATGATTTCAGTGGAGATAACTTACGGCAACAACAGCCACTTTACAATACTTTTCGATACTTAACAACAACATACAGGCACACACGAACAAGCGACGCTCTCCTTCTTGTGGCCGGAGATGCGGGGCGTCGGTCCAGGCGGCTGTTGTTTACATGCGTCGGACCGACGCCTCGCACACGAAGCTCGCAGGCTTTCAACCACTGGTACAATGTTGTACCACCCGGGTTCCTGGGGGCAAAACATAATGGTACACACGTGTACCATCCGAGTTTGAAGGGTTAGCTAAGTCAACTGGTTCAGTTGTGATGACGATTTCCGTGGAGCGAATTTTGCCGCGATGTTGACAATATCGGAGCTTTTCAGACACTAATTTCGTCTGACGTCACAACAATAACATTGATCCGATGTCTCCTTATTGTTTTCGGAGGTGCGGTGACGCAATGATCGGCTTTGTTTACATGCGTCAGACGCACGGCGTTCAGACCAAGCAGAATAGGCTTGAAAGCTTATTGCCTAGTAACAGGACACCCGGGCTCCTGCCCTTATTTCGTGGTGTCCTTTCACACGGACACCCGGGCAGGAAGGGTTAACCCCCTGAATGCCAGGTCCGTATATATACGGACTCGCCGAACAAAAATCGTAGCAGCGAAACGACTGCACCTATGGCTTTCATATTTCTACCACATGTACCTTACCCTTCTGGCTTCTTGCCACCACCAACACAACCCCCTCCCCCCACCCACTCGCTGACTATCGGTCACCTCACAAGGAAAAAAAGGAAAATCTGTGGCGGTGAAACGACTGCACCAATCGGTTCCATATTTGTGTGACAAGTCCCTTACCCTTCTGCCTTCCCCCCACCACACCCCCAACCGCCTCGCACCACCCACTTCCAGCGTATCCGTACGAAGATAGGAAAATCCGTGGTGGCGAAACTACCTCACCAATCGGCTTCATATTTGTAACAGAGTCAATTACGCTTCTACCTTCCCCCCACCATCCCCCAAACCACCCTCCCACCATCCTCCTACAGTACCTATATGTTCCGATACCATAAAAGTCGATGATTTACTCTGAAAATTTCAGCTACATTCGGGACCATCGGGGACCTGATTTCTGGCGAAAATGGACAAGGGGAGTGTTTTTTTAACCATTATCCTTCCTTTCTCACCCAACTTGATAGATTTAGCAAAAAAAAAAAAAAAAAAAAAAAAAAAATCCTCTGGCACTGGCAGATGCATAGGGTCAATAATTGTCTGGCATTCTGCGGGTTAAAATGTAAGGTGTTGGGCTCCTCCAGTGGTTATTACTTGGCCGAAAGGGATCGTTCTAATTGTTGAAGAGCCTCTTCTCCGGTAATGCAGCAGCTCGCCTGTGAAATACCAAGGAGTCAATGTTGCATGGTGGAAATAATACCGGAATTATTAGATCTGCTTAGATTTGGCAAAATAGGATCTAGTCATGCATCGTTTATTTTAAATAAACTGCAGTTGCCTTTTATCTAAGAAATAGTCTAGTGAATTATTACTCGGTGTCACTGGGTATAATTACTTGGTAATTTTTTAGTCAGGTATAGCCTTTTTAGAAAGGGAAAGAAAACTTGTACTAATTTTCTGGAAATTAATTACAATTATGTAGTTAGTGAGAATCTACTTAGTAGGTGAACCTGAAACTTCTAGAGTTTTGCCCAGTGAACTCAACTTAAAGATTACGGTTTTGTTAGCTGAGTGAATTCTTGTATTGCCTTGTATTCTATCTATCTATCGCCTGACGCCGTGATCCCCGAAGGGGTGGCCACGAACGAACCGCCCCCATGCACCTCTGTCCCCAGTCAGTCGACGCCCCTCCCCCCAACCAGCACCGCCTTCGTTCATGTACTTCCTCACTCCATCCTTCCACCTCTCATTCGGTCTACCTCTCCCTCTCTGTCCCTCCACCTCGCTCTCGTACACCCTCTTAGTCATTCTCTCGCTTTCCATACGTTCCATATGGCCGAACCATCTCAAGTTGTTCCTTTTCACACTTTTCAGCACATCTACCTCCACACCACACCTCCTTCTTACTTCCTCATTAGTCTGTCTATCCCTCCATGTAACTCCGCACGCACTTCTCAAGTAATTCATTTCCACTGCTCTCACTCTTGGTCTGAGTCTCTCAACCAACGTCCATGCTTCGCTTCCGTAAGTCAGTGTCGGGATTACCACACTGTCATGCAAGGACTTCTTCACTTCCATACTGACCACCCTATTTCTTGTTACTGCTTTTAGCGTTCCTACAACCCTCTTCCCCTGTTGTACCCTCTCCTGCACTTCTTCATCCATAGTCCCATCTTTACTCAACACACTGCCCAGATACTTAAAAGAGTTGACGATCTCCATAGCCTGACCGTTCAGCTTCACCTCACACTCTGTGACTTCACCCCTTTCGAAGACCATAACCTTGCTCTTCCCCGCATTTACCTTCAAATTCCGTTTGGGCGGGTGCCCAACCCCGAAAGGAGTTGAAATAGGGGAGCTATCCCCCCACCAATGGCGGCTTTCTAGGGCCTTTCCTAGCTGATGCTGAGAGGATTGGGTTCTAGTCATGTGGTGATGGGCTGGTCTATCCGAGTGAGAACTGAGCGATCTCTGCCATACCCATAGCTTACTCTGACTGTTCCTTTTACTTATATATCTTCTAGATCTCAAGTGGCGGCGTCTTTTCTGTGGATTGACCTCCCTACTGCCAACCTAGAAGTTGGCAGATTGGGAGCCAAAGCGTCACATTTTTCGCTTGCCCCTCAACTTTCCCTTCATAATTGCTGAGGGGCACAGGGCCTTGGGTGGGGCTTTGGTTTCCCGGGCGTTTCCGCACCCTCCTCAGCTCCCTGCCTTGGAGTGGCTTCAGTCACCCGGGCTTTGTTAGTGGTAAGCAGGGAGGATTTTGTGGGGGCGCTCCTTTATGGCCTTGGCCTTGCTTGAGACCTTGGGGCTGTTCGGCCAGACAGCCTGGGGAACAACAACAACAACAACAACAACAACCCTGCAACTCCCATTCATTATCACTCATCAGAACTGTATCATCCGCAAACAGCAGTATAGGTAGCTTCCACTCAATTCCCTCCCTTTTCAGCAATACACCAACATCCACTGCTCTTGATAGTATTTCTTTCATGACTCCATCCATATATACAGTAAACAACCACGGGGACATCACACACCCCTGTTTCAAACCAACATTCAGGTCAAAGAACTCGCTCTGCTCACTCTCCACACATACTGCCGCCTTTCCACCCTCATACATGCTCTTCACTGCTTACAGCAACTTGCTCTCTACTCGGTATATTCTAAGTACTTTCCACAAACCTTCTCTATCCACTCTGTCATAGGCCTTCTCCAAGTCCATAAAGGCAACATACACCTTTTGTTTCTTCTCCAGATATTTCTCCACAACACAATTCAGGGTAAAAATCTGATCTACACATCCTCTTCCCTTCCTAAAACCTCCCTGCTCGTCGCCTATCCATTCCTCCGTTCTCACTCTCACTCACTACCCTACTGTATACCTTCCCTACGACGCTTAGAAGACATATTCCTCGGTGGTTACCACACACTCCTCTTTCCCCTTTGCCATTATATAGGGGGACTATTATGCCAGTCTTCCAGTCATTGGGTGCACTCCCCTTCTCCCATGCTAGTTTGCACATTTTCCATACCCATTCTATCACTATCTCACCACCATACCTCAACATTTCCCCACACACTCCATCTGTTCCTGGTGCTTTCCCCAACTTCACTCTTTTCATGGCTTCCCACACTTCTGACCTCCTGATCCCCACCTCCTCCTCCACTACTTCTCTTCTTCTCCCTCCCATACCATATCCAGCTATGTTTGCTGGCTCTTCATACCTTATATTTAGCAACTAATTGAAGTACTCCCTCCATCTTTCGACTCTCTCTTGCTTCTCGGCTAGCATTCTCCCATTCTTATCTTTCACACCCTTACTGTTTCCCTTGCTACCTTCCCTAACTTTCTTGACTTCTTTCCAGAAGTTTCTTACTCTCCCTCCATTTTACACTCAGATTCCTTCCAAATTCCTCATCTACTCTTCTCTTACTTTCCTTCACTACTCTCTTCACCACCCTCTTACTCTCCACGTACCTCGCTCGTTTCTGTCTCTCGAAATCTTCATTCCCTCTACTACCCAACCACTCTATATGCTTTCTTCTTTTCTTCCACAGCTATTCTTACCTCTTCTGTCCACCATGCTGTACCTTTCACTCCCCTCCCTCTTCTCCTCACTCCACACACCTCCTCACATGCTGCACAGATCTCATCCTTAAACACCTTGCTCATCTCCTCCACTTCCTCCATAACTTCCAGGTCGAACCCACCTAGTCGTCTTTCCACTGCTCTCCTGTACTCCTCCCTGACTTCCTCCTCCTGCAACCTCTCCACCCTCCTCACCATTCCACCCTCCTCTCGCCTCCCTCCAGCTCTCCTCACCCACTTCTTTTGTATCCTAACCTTAGCTACCACTACATAATGATCAGACAGACCCCCTCCAATACCCCTATACACCCTAGCATCCATCACAGATTTCTTAATTCGTTCATCCACACATACATAATCAATCAATGACTTTCGTTCCACCACTGTCTTATCCTTCATCGTCAACATCCGTTTCCACGTGTACCTGTGGATCATTCTGTGTCGGAAGAAGATGTTGGCTATCCACAGCCTCCTCCCCACACATACGTCCACAAGTGCACTACCATTCCCATTCACCTCTGATGGTATCCCCCACCCTCCCACCACTCCCTCAACTTTCCTATCACCCACCTTACCATTGATATCCCCAATCAGAAATATTCTTTCGTTCTTGTCAAACTTCTCCAGGCACGCCTCCACATTCATCCAGAACTCCTCTTTCTTTCTTTCAAGTATATCCTCTGTCGGGGCATACACGCATACAATCACCCACGTTTGTATTCCTACTTTCATTCTCACCCACACAATCCTTGAACCCACAGACCCATACTCTCTTACACATTCCTTCCATTTGCTACTTACAAACAAACATGCACCTTCTCTCGCTGTTCCTACACTGGAACAGAGAAGGAAACGAGGACAGCAAATTCAGATATATAAATGTGTTAGAGGTATTGACAAAATCGACCAAGAAAACTTCATAGAGAGGGATGGAGGTGAGAGGACAAGAGGTCACAGCTACAAACTAAAAGTGCTAAATAGTAAATCTGATCTGAAAAGTAAAAGATTTCCTACCAACTCGATTAGTGGGTGGAACAAATTGCCAGCCGAAGTAGTGTCTGCACCATCAGTGCATAGTTTCAAAGCACGGTATGACAAACATATCTTAGGAGGCGGGAATTAACGAGCATGCTCACTCCCGCAAATACAACTAGTGTAAGTACAACTAGTGTAAGTACACCCATTCCACACTCCCACTCTCTCACATCTGAACCTTTCCATTTGGTCTCTGTCATTCCACATACATCCAGCCTGGCATTCACTAACACTTCCAGAACCTCTCTCTCTTTTGTGCCATCATTCATGCCACTAACATTCCACGTAGCCATTCTCAGAATGTCCGAAGGAATGTCCTTAGTCGGTCGTGGTTCGTCAACGTAGGTTCCGTCCGCATCCGAGGGTGTTCGTTCGTTTTTCTTTGCTTAGATATTTTTTCCGGGTGGGTGTCGCAAGCCCACCGACCCAACCTCTTTAGTCGCCTCTTACGACACGCAGAAGGCACGTGGGGCATATTTTATTCCCTAACCCCCAGGGGCCTGGGGGTGAAACAATGGTGTCCGTGTTCCGTTCCCCTCCCTGTCTACGGCTTTCTCTTGGACCAGATTGGAGACCTAGGGACCTCGTTGGCATTCGTGTCGTAAATGTTTGTGTGGCAGGGTGGTTGCCACCATTTGACCTCGGCTTGGCTGATATATGCTTCATCGGCGCTGGCTGACGTCTCCATGGAGGGCTTCAGTCTTATTGGATTGGGTTTCATAACTGGCTCAATGACGCTGAGCGCACAGCTCCCTCGGTTGCTTTCGTGTTCCGTTACCTTCATCACTGGTTTGGGACACTCGCCGACATGTACTACATCTTTCGAAGCCGCCTGTCCGCTCTTGGGGTACCCTTAGAGGCCTTGACGGGCCTGGTGCTCCCTCACAAGGGGTGACATTTTCTGAAGACCTGCTTTAGGCTCCGTCTGCCCCCACGCTGGATACTGGCTCGGTGGTCTCTGGCGCAGGCTCTTGGGTTCCTTGCCTCACCCGCCTACGCTACTAGCCCAATCCCTGTACTACTGCTAGACGAAAAAAAAAATCTTCTTGCTTTGTCAACAGGGTGTGGGTATCGGGGTTTGCAAACATTGCCAGGGCCCCTTCCCTCGGGTTCGTCACTTTGACCCCTTCTGTTCGTTTTGTAGACTCAAATGGAACTTCTGCTATGCCTGATGCACGACCTGTATGCTTCTGTGTGTGCCACTGTGCTGGGACGGGCTTCGGTGTGCATGCTGTGGGCCTACATTTCCGTCATGTTCTTGGAGACGGTAACCCTCTTACAGAGGGCTCAGTTCATGGTCTCTGCTCATATACCTTCCGCTTTTACAGTCTTGCTATCTCACTGACATGACCGACACAGGGTTATGGTTCCCCCCACAGTGCATCTGTCTCTTCATACCTCTCCATGCCCACGGCCAGGCTTAGTATGCCTTGGGTCGCGTTAAATCAACGTGTCCCCTGCTTCATCATCCATCGTGATTCTATTCATACTGTATTCGTCCCATACTGTATTTTCTTCCTTTCCCTGACAGGGGGGGGGGAGGTCTTTTTGTATGCTTGTACAAAGCCTTGCTTTCAATACATGTCTGTTTAGTATTGAAGATGTAGCTCTTATGGTTTTTACATTATGACTACACTGTCTACGGGATTTGCCTTGGTATGCTTATGCCTCATACCCATGTCATGTAAATGACGAGTGTCATATGATGTCGTCAGCCGGCTATACCGTGCCATTTTGTTTTTGTAAACACTTAACTCCTGACTTCACTTAAGGTTTTCGCCCTTACAATTTTTACATTCTGACTCCACTGTCTACGGGTTCTGTGTTGGTATGCTTATACCTCTTACCCATATCATGTAACTACAGAGTGTCCTATGATGACGTCCGCCGGCTATGCCGTGCCTTGTGTTTTTGTGAATACTTTCCACTTGGCTTCATTTTAGGATTTCGCTCTTACAGTTTTTACATACTGACTCAACTGTCTCCGGGTTTTGTGTTGGTATGCTTATGCCTCCTACCAATGTCATGTAACTACTGTATGTCATATGATGACGTCCACCTTCTCCTGTGTCTCTTCATCCCTTATGGTATTTTCTTCCTTTCCCTAAACAGGGGGGGGGGGGGAGTTCTTTTTTGTATGCTTATACAAAGACTCTCTTTCAATACATGTATGAACAGGTACTGTCTGTTTAGTGTTAACCCTCCAGCCCCGGCTACGCATTACATAAATATTCCCCGAAACCCGGGTGTTTTGGCCGAAAAACGTCTAGGCTAGGCTACCGTATATTTGTTATTCTTACTGCTTCCCGCATTCCCGCGCATCCCCAAGCGTAGCTGTGTTATTTACCTGTAGAATGGCGTTAAGTAGAGCTCTCTAAGTCAACTGTTGTACTCCGACTGTTCCTTTTACTTATGTCTTCCTAGATCTCAAGTGACGGCGTCTTTTCCGTGGATTGACCTCCCAATCTACCAAGATTGGAAGCCAAAGCGTCACATTTTTCCTTTGCCCCTCAACTTTCTCTTCATAATTGCTGAGGGGCACAGGGCCCTGGGTGGGGCTTTGGTTTCCCGGGCGTTTCCGCACCCTCCTCCGCTCCCCGCCATGAAGTGGCTTCGGTCACCCAGGCTTTATTGTGGTAGGCAGGGAGGGTTCTGTGGGGGCGCTCGGTTATGGCCTTGGCCTTGCTCGGGGCCTTGGGGCTGTTCGGCCAGGCAGCTTGGGGAACAACAACAACAACAACAACTGGTTGAGTTGTGATGATGATTTCATTGGAGATAACTTTATGGCAAAACCAGCCACTTTACACTACTATTCGATACTTAACAACAACATACAGGCACACACGAACAAGCGACGCTCTCCTTCTTGTGGCCGGAGATGCGGGGCGTCGGTCCAGCCGGCTGTTGTTTACATGTGTCGGACCGACGCCTCGCACACGAAGCTCACAGGCTTTCGACCACTGGGCGTTCAAGAGCCCTTCCGGGTACCTGTTATATGCTTTTTTATGGGCGTTCAAGAGCCCTTCCGTGGTGTAGGGGTTAAGGATGTAACTCTTAAGGTTTTTACATTTGGACTACACTGTCTACGGGTTTTGTATCGGTAGGCCTCTGCCTCATACCCATGTCATGTAAATGAGGAGTGTCTTCCGATGTCATCCACCTGCTGTGCCATGCCTTTTATTTTTGTAATACTGTACTTACAATTGACTTCACCTTTCCCATGTTGGTGTGTCACTCCAAGGTCGACATGACCTATTCCTTTACCTGTCTGTGCATTTTAGACCCTAGACTGATACGCTAGTAACTGTATTTTCTTAATATGCACCATACTGTTACGCTCTTTTTTTCCCGATAAACTAAAATGTTTATTTGTGTCTTTTCTTGGTCTTCTACTTTTGCTAAGGCTTGGGGTTTTTTGTGGTTTATTGGATGTCCGCCTCCAATGTGTGATTCAAGCCCTACGCTGGAAACGTAGAGACTGCTACTAAATTGGGAGGTTTGACGACCTCCCTTATAACCAAATAAGGAAAACCTCTTATTTGGTAGCAGTCTCGGAGTATCCAACGACAGAGTATCCCGCCCTCATGCTGATCCCCTGCCCATCCAATCTACACTGATTACTTGATACCTAGATACTGTTATATGTACTGGCGCAGGATCATAGAACATGGAGCATGGCTTAGAGGAGAGCAGCTAGATTAAATGGGTAACTATAACCATTCTTTCTCTCCTTCGCTTTCTCTTCCTTCTTTAGTCGTCTCGGAGTATGTACAACGTGCCTAGTAGTGAATTGAGGTGCAACTCTAGAGATTATTAGTACTTTGCGTGAGTACCGATAAATTGGCCCGCTGTGGTAGCGGCTGAGATCTTAAGCCCTGCGTTGGATACTCCGAGACTGCAAATAAGAGGTTTTCCTTATTTGGTTATAAGGGAGGTCGTCAAACCTCCCATTAGCGATACAAAAATAACTCGTGCAGAAAAAAATAACATAAGTGTTGTGCATTCTTGATACAAAGAAGATAATTATAGTACAGTATAATAAGAAAATAGAAGTTATGTTATTCCTTCCATTGAGGTTTGTAATGGAGGATTAATGTTAAGAACGGGGTGTTCCTTTTATATATACTGTATATATATATGTATGTCATATGTATCTTAAAAATTTGGGAAAATACTTTTTACTTGTGATACTTGAGTAATTCATTCAGTAGATACTTTTTTTTCATTAACTCAAGTAACTTTCTAGTTGGGTACTTTTACCTGAGTAACTTACCTGAGTACATACTTTTACTTCTATCTATCTATTTATTGCCTGACGCCGTGATCCCCGAAGGGGTGGCCACGAACGAACCGCCCCCATCCACCTCTGTCCCCAGTCAGTCGACGCCCCTCCCCCCAACCAGCACCGCCCTCGTTCATGTACTTCCTCACTCCATCCTTCCACCTCATATTCGGTCTACCTCTCCCTCTTTGTCCCTCCACCTCGCTCTCGTACACCCTCTTAGTCATTCTCTCGCTTTCCATACGTTCCATATGGCCGAACCATCTCAAGTTGTTCCTTTTCACACTTTCCAGCACATCTACCTCCACACCACACCTCCTTCTTACTTCCTCCTTAGTCTGTCTATCCCTCCATGTAACTCCGCACGCACTCCTTAAGTAATTCATTTCCACTGCTCTCACTCTTGGTCTGAGTCTCTCAACCAACGTCCATGCTTCGCTTCCGTAAGTCAGTGTCGGGATTACCACACTGTCATGCAAGTACTTCTTCACTTCCATACTGACCACCCTATTTCTTGTTACTGCTTTTAGCATTCCTACAACCCTCTTCCCCTGTTGTACCCTCTCCCGCACTTCTTCATCCATAGTATACTTGAGTACTTGAGTATAATTATTAAGTACTTTTTACACCCCTGATGAAAACAAACCCAGATATAGAGCTCTAATTTTTCAGTCGACCCTCGATTTAACGGACTAATAGGGGGGAAAGCGTGTCCGTTACTGGAAAAAGTCTATTACTGGAAAATTCCCTCCAGACTTCTGTTTTTGCCCAAATATGCCAAAATAATAAAGATTTTAAACTTTCTATGTACAAGTTCAACCTAATTAGATAGAAGAGAATAAAACAATATAGGTAAACAGTAGATAGAAGAGAATAAGCAATTCAATGATACAAATAAAGTTGTTTTTCTTAACCCGGCAACGGCGAGGGGGGGGGGTATTGAACTAGCTGCCCATGGGTGAGCATATAGGCTCCATTCAGGCCTATAATCGTCATTTTACGATAAATATCGTTATTACTTATTCATATGAGCCTATTTTACCTTCACTATGAAGATAGTAACCTGCAACAACAATAAAACAAGTGAAAATATAATTTTTCTGGTCAAAATCGCGAATATAGATGGACCAGCCCATTCATGAATTATGGAGAAAATTGAGGCAACCCCTCCCTCCACGAGGCCTCAAGCCACACTGAGCTTATTCATACACACACTCGCTTATGTAACACACCCGCTAGGCACGTAAGCACATCCTCCACACATTTTGCTAATGTTAGCACCAAATATACCAACGAATTAGGGAATAACAGGGAAAATAGGTGATAATTGAAGGGGGAGGGGAAGGAGGGGATGTGGAGGAGTGATATGAGGTATAGGGGAAAAAAAAAAAAAAAAAAAATGTTTAGTGCTACTGGGGCCGTTTAAATGTTTTTTTTAGGCCTCCCTCTTAAGATCTTTGCCGCCCTCGCCCAGTAAAACTTCTTATGAACTTTCTCGCCGTTTATGGGTTAATATGTGTCCGCATTTGGCAGCATTGGTGGCGGATTCTGATGAGAAACTGCAGCGGGTAGTCAAAGAGTTTGGTGTGGTTTGTGGAAGGAGGGAACTGAAGGTGAACGTCAATAAAAGTAAAGTAATGGTGTGTAATAGGGGAGAGCATAGGGTGAATCTAGATGTGAGGCTGGATGGGGAAATATTGGAACAAGTAGAGTGTTTTAAATATCTAGGAGGAACAATAAGCAGGAGTGGAGGTATGGAAGTGGAGGTAAAACAGAGAGTGTGTGAAGGAAGGAAGGTTTTCGGAGCAATGGGAAGTATGTGGAAGACGAGAAATCTCGGAGTGAAAGTAAAAAGTGAACTGTATCAAGGAATTGTTGTGCCAACAGTGATGTATGGGGCTGAGACATGGGCTCTGAAGAAAAAGGAGAAAAGAGGGCTGGATGTGATGGAGATGAGCTGCTTGAGGAGTATGTGTGGAGTTACTCGTAGAGACAGATTGAGAAATGAAGAGATACGTAGGAGAGTGGGGCAGCAGGAACATTTGTCAGCCAGAGTGGACAGAAGGGTGCTGAGCTGCTATGGTCATGTTGAACGAATGGGAGATGAAAGGCTTACAAAGAGAATATGTGAGTCAGGTACAAGGGGAGATAGAAGGGCAGGAAGACCCCCATTGAGATGGAGAGACTGTGTAAGAAAGGCTTTGGATGATAGAGGAATGACTATAGATCAGGCAGGGGAAGTGGTGGTGGACAGGAGTGAATGGAGAATGCTTGTGAATAGTTGAGTGAACACGTGGTCATTTGGAGTAAGGGGTCGGGCGCAAGTTGGACTAGATAATAGTCCATCAGGCGCCTGGCCCGGGGAGACGATTAATATGAAGGGTGTGCCTGGAAGTGTGGTGGGAGGGCTTGTCGCTTTGGCTCCGCTGCATGTCTGCCTGCCGAGATCGGAGCCTCTCCTGGTGGTCAGGGGCCGGGGGAGTAGAGTGCTGGAGCGACCTTGGTGACCCTGGTCTCTGGGTCTTCTCCTGGGTGACCTGGATGTGTGGGGGTTTGTGTTTTTTGTCTGTGTTTGTTTTTTGTTTTGTGTTGTTTTTGTGTTTTCCCTGTTCTTGCTCTGTCTTGAGTCGGCTACCCCCAAAATGGGGATTGGGCCTGAGCATATAGATAGATAGAATGTGTCCGCCACCTAACGGACATAGTCCGTTAAATCCGAAATCCGTTGTATCGAGGTCCGTTAAATCGAGGGTCGACTGTACATAAAAAACGTATAAAAGGGGTACAGGTAGCGTACTTAACCCGCTGAGCCCCAGCTAGTTTGTAATAAAAGTCCCACCCAGGCCCAGAGGGTTGAATTTTTTTTTCCCCAGAAACAATAGCGAATGGGTTAGGAATGAAGGAAAAACCACGAAAAAACTATCAAAAAGCTCAAAAAATGGTCCTACAGAGCCCCCGAAAACGGATTTTACAAGAGTAAAAAATTGAAGGCAATTTCCCCCAAAAAAAGGTTTTTGCGTGCTCACGCGCACGCGGTTGGACTTTGAGAGTTTTCAACTATCGGCATGGTTGCGTGGGATACTTACACAGTTCCCATACAAATCTGAGCCCTCTAGGTGCCATAGGACCGAAGTAATTAACCTGGACGCAACCATTGCGTCGCTGGGATTTAGCGTTACATACATTGCCGACGCAACACGTGCGACGCTGGGTCTCAGCGGGTTAAAGATATACCTGTGTACAACAAGTTCTGAAATCATAGGATTGCATGACATATAACCTATTGATTACGTATATAAAAACAGATCACTTAACCCTTTCACGCATATGACGCGATTTTGAGCCTGTTGGGGATACTTTAAAACCTTTGTTACCATCAGGGGTATTTATAAACCTTTAGTTTAGTTACTTCAACCTCTGCAGTTGTCTTTGAGTTAGCTGTGGGCAGAAAACTAATTTTGGAGAGGTAATTATGAGAGTGAGAGAACTCTATTTCTTATTGCTAATCTGGCAACCTCTGCTTCATAAAAGTGTGAAAGGGTTAAATGTATACGACATTGTAACTGTTATAAATAAACTTTTTGTCTATGCATATATTCTTATACTGTACCATATACAAAAGTATTCTCCAACTCGTAACTATGTTTCAAGTTCCTGAGTATTCATATGATAATGAATATCTCATAAAATATTTGGTTATGCATTCACAATACAAAAACAAAATTGTCATTCTTGACTGTAATTCCAGTCTTCGAGTAAACCTTTAGGATCAAGGATATCACAGTGCATATGCGCACTCACAACCACGTCTGGCGGGGCTGAGGGTCTTAGCTATCAAATGCCCCCCTCCCCTCTTCTTACAACTAACAAATAATAATAAAAAGCACCAGACCATCAGACTCGTTATCTCAATGCGACACAGGTCATTCGTGGTTTATCCAACAGACAGGTAACGCGTTAGGAAGGTGTGATTGGATGCCCATAACTGAATAATTCTTTAAGAACCCCAGGGAAACTGCCAATTTCCTTATGTAATGAGCACGACCCACAGCTCCCGGGTTGCTTTCCCGGATCACATCGACTAGAAAAGCTGTGTTTACCTGTCTGATTTACCCACAGAGCTTCCGGTTGATGAGGCTGGCACGCTCCAATGTAAGTTATTAAAGATTTCACCGGGCATAATTTATGGTGAGAATCTCCTCTCTTGAGCGCCGGAACCTCAAATTCAGTAAAAACATGCTCATTGTGCTCGTTTTTCGCGATAAAGGTAGGTGACGGTGCAATTTGCACACAGACATTGCGCTGGGCAAACCTTAGACAATTAGGTTCGTTGCTCATCGCCGCCAGCTCAGATACCCGGTTTCCTGTAGCCAAGGCCATAAGGAACACAGTCTTCTTTAACCCATCTTGCCCGGGCAGCATCTGGCCAAAAAACTTTGTATATAAACATAGGCCTATTTTTGTTAATTTAATAGCTAGAGAATTCACACAAATCTCAAAATGTAGCCCTTACTTGTATCTGTAGACTGGCATTGAGTAGAGCTCTCTAGGTCAATTGGTTCAGGTGTGATGACGATTTCCGTGGAGAGAGTTTTGCCGCGTATTTAGCCATATCGGACACTTTGGAAGACTTATTTTCGCTATAACTAGCACGGGCGGACTGATAAGCGATGTAGTTGAGGCTTGGAGGTGCTACGATCGACTTTGTCAACAAACGCTTCGCCGCGCGGCTTTCAAAGCACACTTAGGACGCTTTCAAGCATACAGATTTTAAAATGCTCCCCGGGCTTCGGGATTTCGCAATTTGCGGCATTTTAAAATGCTGCCCGGGCAGGAAGGGTTGAAATAAAATCAAAAGCAGGATTGTGACTATATTTCTGAGAATTTAGTAATGACAAGGCTTTGTCAAGTGACCAGGTAGGCATGAGCTGGCGTGATGGTGGACGAAGCTTGAAACATGCACGCATGAAACCCTTCTCCTCCGTTTGCGGTACTGAGAGTCCAGTTAAATAAAAAAATGGCACTCTGATAGCGGTCATGTGATTCTTTAGTATAACTAATGACAAGCCTTTATGATATTCAAATAGATAGTCAAGGTACAGTATTTGCAAATTAAAGACACCAATGCATCAGTCTGGTCAGTTTCCACAATCCAAGTACTGTAGTAAATTATTTTCAGTGTGATTGGTACTGACGTCTGGTGGAAAGAGTGTACTGATTAATCAATTTATTAGACACACTTTCCCCATAGAGGGGTAACCATTTGGCCCTTTGAATGTCCACAAGGCAAAAGTCAGCAAGGTCTTTAGGTTGCCAATCGCCTTTAAGTGGAAGTACGAGATCGGGAGCGACACCGGGTTCTCGCACCACGTCTTCAACTGGGAGTACCACACCTGAACCGGCTAAAGGGGCGCGCTCATCGAGACTATGCCCCGATAATCCCGTAGTTTGTGAACTACACGACATATGAGTGAAGAGTCTGGTGGTGGAAACAGATAGATGGAATTCCACCTGTTCCAGTCCGTCAGCAATGTATCTGGTCCTCCCGCCGGGGTTACTTCCCGGCGAGTGTGGAAGAGAGGGAGTATGTGGTTCTCCTCTGACGTGAACAAGTCCACTTGTGCATGGTATAGCTCTGCAATCATCTTCTGAAAGACGGTTTGCTTGAGCGCCCATTCTAGTGTTGTGCTCTGTCGCCGTGATAGAGCATCTGCCCATACGTTGGCCACGCCTGGCAGATAAGATGCGTGAAGATAAATGTTTAGCTTGTTCGCCAACACAAATATCCTTTCCGACAACTCTAGCAACACTCGAGTTGAACCGTGAGCCTTAAGGAAAAATAAGGGAACTAGTAACTCTTTTGCATTGATGTGAAACAACTTGTATCGGGACCAAAGACCCTGACCTTGGTGACCGAGGTTTGACTGATAACCTCAACCCAGTGTCCCTGACGCATCGGTATCTACCCAGACCGTAGGCGGAGGAGAACTCCACGTCATAATTGAATGCAATGTTTCTGGCCTTGCCCAAACCGCTAGTAAGTTGTGGATTAACTTCGGGATTTGCCACGACTTGTCCGCCGGCAAAATTGGAAAATGTCTGTTTCCCTCCAAGATTAACCTCTTTACTTTCAACCGGCCCAACTGTACAGTAAGTTGAATCCAGTTGAGAGAGCCGACGAGAGACTCCCACACTTTCCTCGTGGTAGTCAGACTGTGAAGAAAAAGAAACAGTTTCTTGCGAAACCTGTTCCGATTGTCCACACTCTGACTGAGGGTTAGGTGCGTTGTGTCCCACAGCAGCCCTACCCACTGAATTACCCTTGTCGGGACAAGATTCAACTTTGCTAAGTTGATATTGAACCCCAGGGATTTGACATGGTGTAGAATGGTGTTTACATAATTGAGGCATTGTATCTCGGATTCTGCTACCACCAGCCAGTCGTCTAGGTACCACATGATCGTGATCCCTTGCCGTAATAGTGGTAACAGAGCCTGTCGGACTAATTTGGTGAAAACTCTCGGTGCCAGGTTGAGGCCAAAAGGCATCCGTTGAAAGACAAGTCTGATGCCTGATCCTCATGGCGAGGAATTTGTGGAACCTTTTGTTGACCGGGACATGCCAGTAGGCTTCTGTCAGGTCCAACGAACACATCCAACCTTGCGGCGGAAGTGTTAACCTGATCTGATTCACAGTGAGCATCCTGAACGATGGGTTGTGAATATAGCGATTCAGATGAGACAAGTCTATGCCCGGCCTCATCTGAGCTGAGCGCTGTCCCTCCTCGTCACGAGAAAAAGTCTGGACGTGTAAATAGGGCAACTTTGATTGACCGGGACAATGATATGCTTGGGTATCATTTCTTGGACTAGTGACTCCACCTCTAAAGAAACATTGTTGACTTCTAAAGGTTGACGTAAACGAGGTCGCCGGAGCCACCGCCAAGTGATGCCCTTGCGTACCACTGTCCGTGCCCAAGTTCGCCAGGGCCAAGCCCGGTAACACGTCCGGAATGATCCAGTCATGCAACTGGACTTGTCCAGCAGAACTACACTCGAATCCAACTTGCCCTTCGGGGGCCCTGAGAGTGAGAGAGTTTTGTGGTTGACTAGTTTTTTTATTGGGATGTGGTGGGTGTAGACGACTGGCTGGAGGTAGGGGGCCGTGACTCCTGTCTTGACTTACCTTTGGACTGGCTTTTATACCACTTCCCTGATCCTTTACCCTGTGGCTTACTCTTGGTAGAACTATTGCTTCCTGGCACGGAAGGGGTTTTAAAGGTCTGGAAAAAACTTAGTCCCACTTGGGTGTGACTCCTCTGACTAAATTTGGGCTTAGGAAATTTACTAGACCACTTCTGCGGCGCAGAGGCAGTCAGTCGTGAAGAGTCCAAGAGGCTAAAAACAGTCCTCCATGTATCATGACACACAAGGTTTGGGGTTAATACTGGGGAAAGGACTACTTGGCGCCCAATATCCTCCGGTAACTTCTTCACCAGATATACTCGCAAGTCTTGACGTGCACGGACTGCCTCCAAGAAGGCGACCCTGATGTCACTAAGTGATTGGATAGAGTTCTGGAGAATAAGCCACCTGGTAAGAGATAGGGTCTTTTTAGCTTGTGTATTAGTGACTGCCTCAGTTTTTCCTGATCATTGACTGTGCAATCTGGCTACTGAGGAGAAACTGAGACAGTAGCCTCAAATCTTTGTGCCTTAATTTATAGTCTTTATCAAGATTAGCTGCTGTTGGACTAGAAAAGGGCTCATGAATTTCCCATAATGACAATTTTGGAGCAGTAAGGAAATCAAGTACAGATTGAGGAATGTCCCCGGCGATAGTTACAGGCAGGGAAAACCAACTGTGTACAAGCAAAATTCTGCGCCTCTGCCTCCCACTCAAGCCACGGCCCCGTGCCTTCCTCCCCAATCTGCAACACTGGATTACTGGATTGATCTCTAGTTGGAATAGTATCCAACTCAGGTGTCAGATTAGCAAGTGACTTGACATCAGTGAATCCGTCTAATTTCGACCAATCCGAATACAATCTTGCAGATGAGGCCGGTGGCAAAGCCAGGGAAGATTGTATATACAAAGTAATCAGGGGCATACAAATTTGGAATGGCCTTAATTGTTACATCTAAAATTTCTCCTGACATGTTTCTTGCACGTAATTTCTTGCTTTCACTCACCTGAATACACCAGTGCTCAAGTACCGGAAGCTCCCCCGAAACCGTCGGCTGCGCGACCTGAGGGTTTAATACTACAATGTTAACCCAAGACCTATCCGGCCCATATAAGAGAGGCATAGGGCCTTTTCTGAGAGGGAATTTCTCAAAGGGTGAAGGAATCACGTCAGTGACGACGCGGACATTTGAGGTCTTCAAAGTAGACGTCAAAGGAGTTTGACTAGAAGTAACAGGGGAGGGAACATGAGTTTGTTTAGTTGACACATGTAGGGAACCCAGAGGTCGAGCAACTGGAGATGGCGTGAGAGACTCCGACACCCACTTACTCACATTAACCCCTGGTTCCCGGAAGGGCTCTGAGGAGCCCATAACAAACTAGGGCCCGAAACACGGATGGGCTCTTGAGCACCGTAAGCTTGAAAGCCTATTAAGCGTGTTTTGAAAGCCGTGCGTCCGACGCATGTAAACAAAGCTTGTCTTTGCGACACCGCACCTCCGAAACCAAGAAGGAGACGTCGGATCAAAGTTGTTGTTGTATATGGAAGTGAGATATACCTTTATGCGGATGACACCAAGCTGTATAGAAGAGTGAGGAGTAAGGAAGATATGGATTTGCTTCAAGGAGATGTGGAGGGCATGAAGGGATGGTCTGAACATTGGTTAATGCCTTTTCATCCAAAAAAATGCAAGTACATGTGGATTGGGACAAGCAAGACAGACAAGGTGGGATACAGTATGTATGAAGTGATGGAGGAAGTGAATGCAGAACAGGATATAGGAGTAGTGATAGACAATAAGTTAAATTTCTCAGAACATTTAGCGGAAAAGATAAATAAAGCCAATAGAATTGTAGGGCTGATAAGGAGGACATTCGTGTCAATGGATGAAGAAATCTTCAGGAATCTCTATACAGCGCTGGTTAGGCCGCACCTGGAATATGCGAACCAGGTGTGGGCTCCATATATGGTAAAGGATATAGCCGTCCGGCTGGCTCAGTTGATAGCGTTCCTGATTCCCATCTTGAAGGTCTCGCGTTCAATCCCCGCTCAGATTGAAAAGTTTTTCTGGGATACAGCCGGCGGTTACCATCTCCCCATGAGCAAGGGGGATGGGTAATGGTCTCTGGTAGACTAAAGAAAGCCAAGCGCTTGTGAATCCTCGAAGGAGGAGTTACGGGCGCTATATAAGTAACCAGAAGATTATTATTATAGAAGCAGTAGAGAAAGTGCAGAGGAGAGCTAGCAAGCTGGTACCAACGTTGAAGAACGCGGACTATGAGCAGAGGTTGAGGACACTGGGACTTCCGACACTGGCATATAGGAGAAAGAGAGGGGATATGATTGGGAGGTTTGACGTACCTCCCAACCTACCAAATAGGAAAACCTACTATTTGGTAGTAGTCTTGGAAAATCCAACGTCAAGGCTATTAACCTAATTGCAATGACGACTTGTCTATTTTGACTGCTATGTCGTCATTCCAACCGCGGTTAAAAAAAAAACGTCTAGAGTCTACTCCTTATCTTGCTCTAGGAGACGTTGTACATTAACCAAAACTACCACCGAAGGTGAAAAAAGCATAGAAGAGAAGAAAAAGGGGTTTACCTTAGTTACCGCTTAAGGCCCATCCCGTGTTCCGTCATGTGCAGATCCCTGTCGAACGTGCGCATGAGCGACCCTCTCTTGTCATCACATCTCACGTCAGCAGAAGAACGCGGATGGGCAGGGGTCAGGCGTGAGGGAGGGTATTATGTATGTTGGATTTTCCAAGACTACTACCAAATAGTAGGTTTTCCTATTTGGTAGGTTGGGAGGTACGTCAAACCTCCCAATTTGTTAGTAGTCTTGGCAAATCCAACGTCAAGGCTGCATAACAAATAGGAGGAGGACATCCAAGCCCAACATACCAAAAAAAACAATGCATAAAACAAAATTATGAATGACAAAGACACAATTTAAACAAGAGAGTTTAATAAAAGAGTGAAAAACTGAGGAGTAGCTAAAAAGAACAGTTTTAACACATGCCCGTCATTCATAGTAATGCAAAAACATAGACTTGTCTTAAACCAAAAAGGTACTGAACCCAAAATCCCTTTTCTTCCAAAACCAACAAAAACATTGAACACAATAACAAAACACAGTTTTCAATGTGGCAAAGACACTTATGTACTGTAACAATACATAATCCCAAACTTGCAATCAAGTGTTGCAAACCCGTACTCCCCCCCCCCCCCCCCTTTGTCAAATAAAACAAAGGAAAAGAACGAGGGACAAGGGGGGAAGACCAGGTATCTTCGCCAGAGCACTAGGAAACACGACCCCCGAGAGCCATCACCGGCCGAGGGGGTCGAACACTGGACATGGAGAGGTAGGAGGAGATGAAGGAATTGATAGAAGACCACAAAACCGCTGAGGCGATGTCAGGTAAGGATCGACTTTGCAGGAACCGGAAGGAGGCAGCAACGGATCGCACAGCGTGCGCAGAACCCCTACAAACAGGGTTACTGGCATGAATGGTCCGACAAACGTGGCGTCCCATCTGCACCTGCGATAGCCTCCCACCTGTCCTAAGACACCCACACAGCAGTACCCGAAGGCGGCGCCACAGACGCAACAGAGGAGTGCAAGGCCGACACCGGGCACAAAACATGGCGAGTATGCCCACGCCGTAAAGCCTGGACGGTGAAAGGCTGGAAAACGTGGGTCTCCCTCTCATTCGTGGCAACAAAATGAGGGGAGGAGGCGAACGTGACGCCATGCAAGGACGGGGAGAATCGCACGCAGTCCCGGGGCCGCGACAATGCCGCTAGTGCAGACACCCGATCCCCAGTGGTCAGAGCGACAAGGAAGAGTGTACGCCCGAGCAACGGAACCGGTGTAGCGGCCCGGGTATACGTGGGTGAAGCCAGAAGGTCCAGAGCCCGCCCCAGAACCCACTGTGGAGGGACCTGGCGCGGAGGCGGGCGTTCCCGGAAGGCAGCCGTCATGAAGGAATCCAGCTCCTGCGGCGGAACGACCAGCCCAGCGACGGACTCAAAGACCCCCCGGACGGCAGATAAGGGGTTACGTATAGCGTCGACGTGAAAGTGACGTGTACGGAAGAGGTGAAACAAGGAGTGGAGGACGAGGGAAGGAGAGCCAACTGTCTGGCGAGTGTCCTGTACCCACCTAGTAAAAGACCTCCAGCGGGACCCGTAAGTCCCCCAAGGAGAAGGCGGCCAGGAACGCTTCAGGAAGGCAGTCAGGTCCCGGCCGTGGACTGGGAGCCACCGTGCCTCATGAACATTCACGATGCGAAGGCCAACGAGGTCCGCAGGGCCCCAACCTAGCTCAAGTGGAAGTCGGAGACAGGTAGAGGGACCGGACTCGGGCACCACCGCGTCAACCGGGCGTACCAAGCCCGTGCCGGCCACAGAGGCGCGATTAGCCAGACGCCGCCGCGGAACAGCCGCAGCCTCGCGAGGACTTAGCACATCAACAGTGCGTCTGGTGGCGGAAAGATGTATATCGACCGCCACCCGTTCCAGTCTACCATGAAAGCGTCCGGACCCCCCTCCGGAGTGCGAGGCCGGAGGGATAGGTACTGACGCAACTGGCGCGGCACCTCCGACGCGAACAAGGCGACCTCCGGAACACCCCGGAAGCCGCGAGGTTGTCGAACACAGTCCGTTGCATTGCCCATTCAACAAAAAACGCCCTGTCCTCTCGACAGGGCGTCCGCCCACAGGGTGGCAGTCCCAGGCAGGGAGGAGGCATGCAAGGAGAAGGCGTGTCGGTTCGCGAGGAAGAACATCTCCACCGAGATCCCCAAGAGAGTCAACGACCTGGAGGACCCCCGCTTGAGGAAACAGTGGACAGCTGTCTGAGTGTCTATCCCGAAGGCCACCGACTTTCCCCGAAGGGCCAGCGCGTGGTCCCTCAGGAAGAACAAAGGAACCAACAGTCCGAGGGCATAGACTGGTAAGGGGAGGGAGACCCACCCATCTGCCGGGAAGTGGACGTCCCAGGTTTGATCGGGAACCGCACCCTACCTCGCTCGACGCATCTGTGTCTACCCAGATCGTCGGCGGGGGGGCGGGGGGGCGGGGGGGCGGTCCAGGGCACAGCCGTAGAGAGCGTGCCCCGAGCAACCCAGTGACCGAAGCGTCGGCGAACGGGACGCGGGAGCCGCAGGAGCCGAACCATAGGGGTCAACGGAAACACCTCGGGGCCCATGAGGAGGAGGCGGCGTAGCCTGAGGCCCCCTAAGGGAATGGGCAGAGTGGCCCAAAGCAGCGAACCCACTAACGAGTCCCAGAGCCACCCCGGGAGGGAGACCGAGTGCAACACGGCGAAGACCTACCGCCGAAGGTGCACCGCGTCCGGCAGACCCCGGGTCACCGTAGCGCCGGACAAAACCCATGCGAGACCGACCCAAGGCACGACACGCGACGGGGTCAAGCGGGACTCGGGAACATCGATGGGGAACCCCAACTGTGCGACGTGGCGAACGACTGTGAGGGCGTCGCGTACGCACAGTCCGAGGGCTTCGGAAACTATCAACCAATCGGCCAAGGAAAACAGGAGCTGGAGCCCGCTCCTGAGGAGAGGACCCAGAGCCTGTCCCACCAGTGCGGAGAAGATCCGCGGCGCGATGTGGAGACCGAAGGGAAGGCCGGCGAACAGGAACACACGATCGGAAGTCCGAACGGCCAAGAATCGCTGGAATCGAGGGTGGAGAGGAACGAGCCAAGACGCATCCTGGAGGGCCAGCGACACTACCCATGACAAAGGGCGCAGGGCCAGGCGTACCTGGGGTACCGGCAGCATCCGAAACCGTGTGTGCACGACGCGCCCGGTGAGGGCCAACAGAGCCACCACCGGGCGCATCGCGTCGCAGTTCTACTCCGGTACCAGAAATACACGGGAGAGGAAAACCGGGTGACCGGCGGTCAACTCCCTCGACGATACCCTGCCCGTGCATGGATGTGAACACGTGGGCCACCTCTGAAGAGATGGGCCGGCGTCGGTGACAAGAGCGGAGTGGGGGTCTGGACGTCCACCTCCAGGTGAGACCCCTCCGCGCAATCCGCCGCCCCCAACGTCCCTCGCGGCCACCGAGGGGCGCAAGGGCGAAAACAACCCGTGGGAGCTCCCGAGAGGAGGGGAGCGACCCGGGCGGCCAGGCGAGAAGGAGAACAAGGAGACCGACCCAGAGAACCTACACATTGTTTTGACGTGGAGGTACCCCCGGTACGGTCCGTGCGGGCATAAGCGCCACGTTGACCTCCTCTACCCCCCCTCAACTTCGTCGAAAAGGGCGGGCCACCCCAACCCCTGGCCGTCGTGGGGCCGACCCCGGCGAAGGGCGGCCGGAAGTGGAAGGCCGGCCAGCCCCGACACGGCGGGGATGAAAAGGGGGCAAGAACAGAAGGGCGAGGCGGAACTGACGCACTGGCCTGTAACGTCCCTGTCCTGCGCCCGTGCAAGGCGGCAGCACTTGCAGCAGCACCCCGAAGAGGACCGGCAGAAGGACGGGACTGAGAAGACCCCGCTCGCGACACAGCGCGTCATTGCGTGACGTAAGCAGGGTCCGCCGATAGAGAAGCGTAGCGGACCCAAGCATCCCGCGCAAAAAAGCCCCGACGGAGAGAGCGCAGAGTACAACAAACCCTGACGAATATCCAAGGGGGCTGTCCGGCAGAACGAGGACCGTACCGTCTGGCGTTGCCGAGGTGCCACGCACAAAACCGCCTTCAGCTCGGGAACCAAAGACACCGCGAGCCGAAGGGGGATCCGCCGAACGCGGCCCAAACCCTCGCGAAGATCGCCTGGTGCAGACGCCGCGAGAAGCCGCAGGTGGTGAACAGAAGTCTGGAGGGAACCAAAAGACAAGAGAAGAAGTTCGGCGCCCATCGCCGCAAGGGAAAAACCCTGTCGACAGAGGACTGAACTGGGTGAGAGAAGAACGGGGTAGCAATAGAACAAAGTTCAAGAACGGGCGCGCTGAACCAGGACCAGAACGCGCCGTCCAACCCGCCGACAGACACAAGAGGAGGCAAAAGCAATGATGACTCCGGGGGAGGGACTGAAGGAGAGCCGGCGATGGAACGGCCTGCGAAGACGAAGGCCTCAGCAAACCAGGCCCCCAACGGGAGAGGGTGATCGAGCAAGATGGCTAAGCCAGGCGTACCGTCGTCGCACAAACCCGTCCCATAGGAGGACAGTCCCGTCAACACAGCCAGGGACTGAACATCCTGAAGGACGTCCCGGCGGCTGAAGTCTGACCAGAGCATAGGCCTGCAGAAGGAAGGGGGACCGTAGCAGGGGTAGGTATGGTGAGGCGCTGAGGGTGTGGCCCAAGAAGCGCGAGTCTTGCATCGACCCCAAGCGCCCGCCGATGCGTGACACAAGCCACCCCTGCATAGCCGACAATCGATCCGAGAGAGGCGACCCCCCCCCCCCCACAATGGGTCGGCCCGCGAGCGAGGGGAAACAGCACTATCCCCCTCTTCCAGCGACACGTCAGCCCCTGAGAAAGGGGACCCCGAAACCACGCGATACCCCACCGAGCCAATAGGAGGGGTACCCCTGTGGCTAGACGGTAAGTGAAGGTCAGGGAGAGAAGAAGGAGGAGGAGCAGAACGACGGGAGTGGGAAGGCTGGCCGGGTGAAAAGACAGCATCTGGTGTTCCCAGGCGGTCACCCATCCAAGTACGAACCAGACCCTACGTTGCTTAACTTCGCTGATCGGACGAGAAGCTGTGCATTCAACGTGGTATGGCCGTTGGCTGAAAAGAGGTCAGAAGTAGCCACGGGGGGAAACAGAGCAAGGATCCCCGGGGCAGAGATAACAGGGCGGCCCGACACCGAGGCGGAGGAGGGAGGGACCGCCACCGTGGGACGAGACCGTGAAGGAAGAATAGGCACCAAAGCAGGTGAAGGAGGAGGAGAAGCAACTACATCCTGGCGGACCCTCCCGGACAGTGTAGGAGGAGGGAGCAGAGGGCCAGCTACAGCCTGAACCTCCGCGCGCGTAGAGGACAAAGGAAGAGGACGTCGTACGAGCAGGGGAAGCGGGCGGAAGGTAGTAGAGCCCCGACCCGGAGAGGCCAGGGGAGGGCGCATAGGGGCAGAGCCGCTAACCCCGGCCTCAGGGCGAGAGCCATGACGAGGGCGATGGGCGCCGTCAAGGCGATCAGGAGGACAACGAGGGGCAGGAGAGGACGGGCGACGAGGCGAGCGAGAGCGTGGACGGAGCAGGGGATCCCCCCGACGATGTGACGACCGGCTGCGGGACCCAGGGGACAGGGCCAGGCGAACGGCCTTCAGTCGGGTCAGGGATACCCAGGGCGACGCGGATCCGGGCGGCAACAAAGGCCGGGGAACGGTAGCCCACAGTCCAAAAGTGGCGGGAGACTATCGCCCACACCGACTGAAGGGAAGCAGAGGCCACTGCCTCCGCCGAGGAACCAGGGCTATGGTGCACCACATCCACCAGGGTCAGACACGGGCCACACAGAGCAGGGAGGTAGGCCGTAGAGGACACACAGTGCGAGTGGCGCAAGCAGGACTTGTGGCTCACCAAGCACGGGGAGCTACAACCATGGCGAAATCAAGGCAGCCTACCTGCACTGGAAGAACACACACCATAATCAGCACGTCGAAGGAGTAAGTGGAGAGAATGTCCAAGAAGAACCAGGGAAGGAGCATGGGGAAACAGGAACACACATGCAAACAGGTATCCGTACTCACCCTAAACCGGGAGCACAGATGTAGGTGAGTAGGGCGGGCGAGGTGGAAGAGCACTAGCAGAACCTGCAAAGATGGAGAAAGTGTTAACCACCACTCAACATCTTACATGCAGGGCCTATAACACCAGTAAAGTGCACACACCAAATAGTATCAGGCAACAAGATGACATAAAAAAGGTCAATAGTGAAAGCCAACTATTACCGCAAATTTGCGGGCCAATGGAGGCATAACCGTACCGACACCACCCTCCCGCAATTTTGCGGGACCCCCCAGCGATCTCCGCAAATTTGCGGGGAGCCGAAACGTCCCAGAGGACCGAATCGAGCTCCCGCAAATTTGCGGGACCGGCCGAGATGGTCCGGCGCCGAAAAAAGCGAGAGGAGCGTCTAGGGAATACCAAAAAAGGCCACAAAAATGCGTCATCTCCTTATGAACTCCAAGCGATGATGGCCATCAAGCTGAGCAGTGTCTTCCTTGAAAATATCCTAACTCAACCGGTAAAGGGAGAGGCAAGGAAGACACACCAGGGGAGAGGAGGCACATCCCCCAGGAACCACCCAACCCACAGAGATAGAGCAAAGCCCATGAGGAGAAGTGGCAGGGAGGGTGGTTTCGCACAAACAGGGGCCCCCGTGGGGTACCCCTGGATTGGGCAAAATGACTATGAAAGGATGGAGGTGAAACAGGAAGAGAAAACAAAAACCAGTAAATGAAACTGGTGAGAAAAAGGGTGGTTTAGCCGTGAGCAGAGAATGTGTCAGGGGCGAAAAACCCTGTGGAGTGAAGGATGGGCCTCCCGTGGGGTACCCCTGGATTATCACGAACCACCTGTCGCCCAGGCCCTTGAGACACAGTGAAGGCTCGAAAGGGGGGACTCGGGAATAACGCTAATAATGCGGCCGACACAAACTCTACAAACAGCACCGCCACCAACGAAATCTCAGATTGTTTACCAACGGTACACCTAGGCTATGAAAAAATGAAAACTCATAGGGGCATAGCAATTCCTGAATGAGAAAACGAGCTAGGCTAAAATAAGCTAAAAGCTAAACTACGCCCAGACTAACAGGAAAAAAGAATATGAAAAGATAAAGAATGAAAAACATATACGAGGAACGCCAGGCGCCCCCGTACCTTCGGTAGGCTATTTCCACACGCGTCTCCATTATACACACTTAGGAGCCCATTTACGTGTGCCCTAGATCACGTAACATCTGTCTAACAAAAAAGAAGGCCAGAATAAGCCGAAACGAACCTAAAACAGGGTGAATTGAAGGAGCACAACAAAAGCGGACTCAAGCAATGGAGCGCGTGAAAAAATGATGACAAGAGAGGGTCGCTCATGCGCACGTTCGACAGGGATCTTCACATGACGGAACACGGGATGGGCCTTAAGCGGTAACTAAGGTAAACCTCTTTTTCTTCTCTTCTATGCTTTTTTCACCTTCGGTGGTAGTTTTGGTTAATGTACAACGTCTCTTAGAGCAAGATAAGGAGTAGACTCTAGACGTTTTCTTTTTAACCGCGGTTGGAATGACGACATAGCAGTCAAAATAGACAAGTCGTCATTGCAATTAGGTTAATAGCCTTGACTTTGGATTTTCCAAGACTACTAACAAATAGAGACTTTTAAGATAGTGTCAGAAAAGTATGATGAGGATGTGTGTGAAGGTATCTTCTTGATGCGGGAGGGAACAAGAACGAGAGGACACTCTAAGAAAATGTACAAGGAAAGAAATAGGCTTGAAAAGGCAAAGAACTCATTTTGTGATAAAGAGTGGTAAATGAGTGGAACGCACTGCCCCAGTATGTAGTCGATTCCGAATCAGTAAGGAAGTTTGAAAGTAATCTTGATAAAGCATGGGGAAGACAAGATTTGAAGTTTGATTACAAAGCAAAAATACAGAATAGTAAAAATGTTGCGTCTTCTACCGCCGCCGCCAACACCGTGAACGACCGCAGCAGTGCAAGTACTGGCACTGAGCTGGATACACAGGCCTAGTTTGCCTTTTTCCAGAGGGTCTACTGTAAGAATCTGTAAGAAACTGTATACATTTGTATCATACAAAGTATGATGAGGATGTGTGTGAAGGTATCTTCTTGATGCGTGAGGGAACAAGAACGAGAGGACACTCTAAGAAAATGTACAAGGAAAGAAATAGGCTTGAAAAGGCAAAGAACTCATTTTGTGATAAAGAGTGGTAAATGAGTGGAACGCACTGCTCCAGTATGTAGTCGATTCCGAATCAGTAAGGAAGTTTGAAAGTAATCTTGATAAAGCACGGGGAAGACAAGATTTGAAGTTTGATTACAAAGCAAAAATACAGAATAGTAAAAATGTTGCGTCTGCTACCGCCGCCGCCAACACCGTGAACGACCGCAGCAGTGCAAGTACTGGCACTGAGCTGGATACACAGGCCTAGTTTGCCTTTTTCCAGAGGGTCTACTGTAAGAATCTGTAAGAAACTGTATACATTGACGAGATTAGTGTCTGCAAATGTCCGATATCGCTAATATCACCTCGAAACTTTCTCCACGGAAATCGTCATCACAACTGAACCAGTTGACTTAGAGAGCTCTACTCAATGCCAGTTTATAGATAAGAAACACGTCTACGTTTAGAGATGTAAGTGAATTCTCTAACAGTTAAAATAACAAAGATACGGGTAGCCTATTAAAGACGTTTTTCGGCCGGATCACCCGGGTTTCGCGGATATCCTATTGAAGGCGAAACCGGTCTGTGAGGATTAAATGTATCAATCATCTGATAATAGAATTGTCCATGGAAACAACAGAGTCAACATCAGAATGGCCTGAAGACGCTATTTTCTGTCCAGATTCCAATTGTTCTGAAGCATCATCAGGAATGGATTGACACTCCATAGACTCAACCGACCTCGCCTCCAGCGACCGGGCTGAGAGGTGTCGAACCGCCTCAGACCGGACGGCGGGTTCCAATACGTCACGTTCGAATTCTTCCCAATCTAAGTTCGAGATAGAAGAAGGTACCTGAGCTTCACCGGGTTGTTGCACATAGTCTTTATCTGGTTCTTCCGAGATAGCAGACACCCGGCTTTGAGGCCTATCCTGGTACTCACTCGTGACGGTAAGGGGTTAACACTCTTAGCTATGTCTTCATCAGTGGACTCTTCTTCAGTACTAATTGTTTCTTTGGAAGTCACTTTAGTTACTTTCATTTTAGACACCCCAGAACGAATAGTTTTAGAAGATTTAACAACAGGAGATTTTATCACTAAATGGTCCCACAGAGCCTGGTCGTCGCATTGAAGCGCTTTATGGGCTACCTCCTTTTTGTAGTTATTGAAATTACCCTTAACCCTTCCAGCCTGGCTGTCCTTCTATAAGGACACCGCGGCAGATGGGCCGGTACCCGGGTGTCCTTATAACAGGCTGTAAGCTTGAAAGCCTATTAACCCTCCTGGCCCGGGCAGGCCCTCCAAAGGACACCACGAAATAAGGGTAGGTGCCCGGGTGTCCTTACAGGACTTTTAAGCTTGAAAGCCTATTCAGCTTGGTCTGAACGCCGTGCGTCCGACGCATGTAAACAAAGCCGATCGTTGCGTCACCGCACCTCCGAAAACAAGAAGGAGAAGACTCGTTTGTTATTGTATGTCTGTATGTCGTTGTTTCAGTAGTGAAAAGATCGTCGTATTGCTAACATCGCCTGAAAATGCTCTCCACTGAAATCATCATCACAACTGAACCAGTTGACTTAGAGAGCTCTACTCAACGCCAGTCTACAGATTGGAAACCGCACTACATTTATAGATCTATCTATCTATCTATTGCCTGACGCCGTGATCCCCGAAGGGGTGGCCACGAACGAACCGCCCCCATGCACCTCTGTCCCCAGTCAGTCGACGCCCCTCCCCCCAACCAGCACCGCCTTCGTTCATGTAGTTCCTCACTCCATCCTTCCACCTCATATTCGGTCTACCTCTCCCCCTCTGTCCCTCCACCTCGCTCTCGTACACCCTCTTAGTCATTCTCTCGCTTTCCATACGTTCCATATGGCCGAACCATCTCAAGTTGTTCCTTTTCACACTTTCCAGCACATCTACCTCCACACCACACCTCCTTCTTACTTCCTCATTAGTCTGTCTATCCCTCCATGTAACTCCGCACGCACTCCTTAAGTAATTCATTTCCACTGCTCTCACTCTTGGTCTGAGTCTCTCAACCAACGTCCATGCTTCGCTTCCGTAAGTCAGTGTCGGGATTACCACACTGTCATGCAAGGACTTCTTCACTTCCATACTGACCACCCTATTTCTTGTTACTGCTTTTAGCGTTCCTACAACCCTCTCCCGCACCTCTTCATCCATAGTCCCATCTTTACTCAACACACTGCCCAGATACTTAAAGAGAGTTGACGATCTCCATAGCCTGACCGTTCAGCTTCACCTCACACTCTGTGACTTCACCCCTTTCGAAGACCATAACCTTGCTCTTCCCCGTATTTACCTTCAAATTCCGTTTTTCGCACACTGTTCCAAACTCATTTACCAGACCCTGCAACTCCCATTCATTATCACTCATCAGAACTGTATCATCCGCAAACAGCAGTATAGGTAGCTTCCACTCAATTCCCTCCCTTTTCAGCGATACACCAACATCCACTGCTCTTGATAGTATTTCTTTCATAACTCCATCCATATATACAGTAAACAACCACGGGGACATCACACACCCCTGTTTCAAACCAACATTCAGGTCAAAGAACTCGCTCTGCTCACTCTCCACACGTACTGCTGCCTTTGCACCCTCATACATGCTCTTCACTGCTTTCAGCAACTTGCCCTCTACTCCGTATATTCTAAGTACTTTCCACAAACCTTCTCTATCCACTCTGTCATAGGCCTTCTCCAAGTCCATAAAGGCAACATACACCTTTTGTTTCTTCTCCAGATACTTCTCCACAACACAATTCAGGGTAAAAATCTGATCTACACATCCTCTTCCCTTCCTAAAACCTCCCTGCTCGTCGCCTATCCATTTCTCCGTTCTCACTCTCACTCTCTCAATCACTACCCTACTGTATACCTTCCCTACTACGCTTAGAAGACATATTCCTCGGTGGTTACCACACTCCTCTTTCCCCTTTGCCCTTATATAGGGGGACTATTATGCCAGTCTTCCAGTCATCGGGTGCACTCCCCTTCTCCCATGCTAGTTTGCACATTTTCCATACCCATTCTATCACTATCTCACCACCATACCTCAACATTTCCCCACACACTCCATCTGTTCCTGGTGCTTTCCCCAACTTCACTCTTTTCATGGCTTCCCACACTTCTGACCTCCTGATCCCCACCTCCTCCTCCACTACTTCTCTTCTTCTCCCTCCCATACCATATCCAGCTATGTTTGCTGGCTCTTCATTCCTTTCATTTAGCAACTCACTGAAGTACTCCCTCCATCTTTCGACTCTCTCTTGCTTCTCGGCTAGCATTCTCCCATTCTTATCTTTCACACCCTTACTGTTTCCCTTGCTACCTTCCCTAACTTTCTTGACTTCTTTCCAGAACAGTTTCTTACTCTCCCTCCATTTTACACTCAGATTCCTTCCAAATTCCTCATCTACTCTTCTCTTACTTTCCTTCACTACTCTCTTCACCACCCTCTTACTCTCCACGTACCTCGCTCGTTTCTGTCTCTCGGAATCTTCATTCCCTCTACTACCCAACCACTCTCTATATGCTTTCTTCTTTTCTTCCACAGCTATTCTTACCTCTTCTGTCCACCATGCTGTACCTTTCACTCCCCTCCCTCTTGTCCTCACTCCACACACCTCCTCACATGCTGCACAGATCTCATCCTTAAACACCTTGCTCATCTCCTCCACTTCCTCCATAACTTCTAGGTCGAACCCACCTAGTCGTCTTTCCACTGCTCTCCTGTATTCCTCCCTGACTTCCTCCTCCTGCAACCTCTCCACCCTCCTCACCATTCCACCCTCCTCTCGCCTCCCTCCCGCTCTCCTCACCCACTTCTTTTGTATCCTAACCTTAGCTACCACTACATAATGATCAGACAGACCCCCTCCAATACCCCTATACACCCTAGCATCCATCACAGATTTCTTCATTCATTCATCCACACATACATAATCAATCAATGACTTTCGTTCCACCACTGTCTTATCCTTCATCGTCAACATCCGTTTCCACGTGCACCTGTGGATCATTCTGTGTCGGAAGAAGGTGTTGGCTATCCACAGCCTCCTCCCCACACATACGTCCACAAGTGCACTACCATTCCCATTCACCTCTGATGGTACCCCTCACCCTCCCACCACTCCCTCAACTTTCCTATCACCCACCTTACCATTCATATCCCCAATCAGAAATATTCTTTCGTTCTTGTCAAACTTCTCCAGGCACGCCTCCACATTCATCCAGAACTCCTCTTTCTTTCTTTCAAGTATATCCTCTGTCGGGGCATACACGCATACAATCACCCACGTTTGTATTCCTACTTTCATTCTCACCCACACAATCCTTGAACCCACAGACCCATACTCTCTTACACATTCCTTCCATTTGCTACTTACAAACAAACATGCACCTTCTCTCGCTGTTCCTTCACTCACTCCAGCACACACACCCATTCCACACTCCCACTCTCTCACATCTGAACCTTTCCATTTGGTCTCTGTCATTCCACATACATCCAGCCTGGCATTCACTAACACTTCCAGAACCTCTCTCTCTTTTGTGCCATCATTCATGCCACTAACATTCCACGTAGCCATTCTCAGAATGTCCTTAGTCGGTCGTGGTTCGTCAACGTTGGTTCCGTCCGCATCCGCATCCGCATTTATAGATGCGTGGGAAATTTCTAGCAGTTAAAATTAACTAAAATACGGTAGCCTAGGCCTAGACGTTTTTCGGCCAGATCGCCCGGGTAGCCCACCCTGTCCTTTGGAGATACAGCCCGGGCCAGGAGGGTTAAGCTTGGTCTGAACGCCGTGCGTCCGACGCATTTAAACAAAGCCGGTCATTGCGTCACCGCACCTCCGAAAACAAGAAGGAGACGTCGGATCAATGTTGTTGTTGTATGATATGACGAAATTAGTGTCTGAAAAGCTCCGATATTGTCAACATCGCGGAAAAATTCGCTCCACGGAAATCGTCATCACAACTGAACCAGTTGACTTACAGAGCTCTACTCAACGCCAGTCTGCAGATTGGAAACCGCACTACGTTTAGGGATGCGTGGGAAATTAAAATAGCAGTTAAAATAACAAAGATACGGTAGCCTAGGCCTAGACATTTTTCGGCCAGATCGCCCGGGTACCTGATACTGTCCTTTTGTAAGGCAGCCCGGGTCGGAAGGGTTAATTTCCAAAAGTACCACTTTACATGCAGACTCCTTATGATTGAGCAAACCGTTACGGAGTTTCGTGCACACGCTACATTTCTTAGTGAGCCACTGACCGTGGAAGCGATCGAAACACAACACACATGAAATGCAGAGCTTGTGTCCAATAATAGGAATGTTTATACAAAGCGGTGTATCACAAAGAGTTACGTATTCCATGATGAAAGTACCCCCACGCCGGGTATCGGCCCCCAGTCCGGAGGTCGTTGTCGAGGAGAACGTGCGGATTCTGGAAAAGAAATTTCCAAGAATCGATGCTCATAAGGATAACCCAAGACATTTACACATTATCTTTACCTCGAATACGCAAGAAAAATAGAACTAGCAATCACCACTATTCTAAGTTTCCTGTGTACCCTTCTGGAAAAACCTCACCGTAGTTTCTTCCTTTGAAATTATTATGACTACTTAACCATGATACTGCTTATCATCGGCCTATACTTAGTTACCATTCCGCCGGAACGGTTATGTTAATAAATGACCCTTCCGCCGTGATAACGGATTAGAAGTCTTCCCCGCCGCGTGAGGAATAATTTAAATAGTATAGGCGAGTCATTCCGGCTCCGCCAGAATCCCTTTGGAAGCCTTCCCCTTCCGCCGGGAATTCGTTTTGGGACTAGACCACGAATGGGTTACTTGGATCTGAGTTACACTAGACCACCGCTAGTGGGCGTCCGACAAGGTAGCACTCGACTACCTTCCGCCGGAAAAACAGATCCTAACCTTTGTATTTTCCAACTCGTTAGCTACGGGTTAGCAAAACATAAACGTACACTCCAACCTCCATTCAACGGACAAATGCGTGCAAGCACCTGTCCGTTCCTGCTAAATGTCCGTTGCTGCTAAATACTGTCCAGTCCGGATGTAATCCGGAAATTCCTTGAGAAAAATCCGGTGTTGAGTACAGGTGTCCGGATCGTGACATTTAACTGTTATGCATCCTTTTTTTTTACTGTACCTGAAATAAATCCTGGTAATCCCTTGTGCTACACCCTATTGATAATGCAAAACTATTGAACACACTTAAAAGTGTATATTATTTGGTCTCTATATAATATGTGAATCATTTCCGATATGATAGAATTAAAGATTTTTTTTTCCACCAACTCATAATCAGCAAAAACAACACAAATGTCAATTAAAAACATGTTATAATATTTCCCCATCATTTTGTGTATACCGTGGGAACCAAAAAAAACAAAAATCTATCAAACGTAAATCTCCCGTCTGGGAAGCTCGGGGCCTAGACGGAGGGGAGGGTTGAACTATTTGTTTTTACTATCTTATTTATTGTTTATCTATGTGCTAGAAGGATATTATATTTTTCAATTCCATCCCATTAGAAATGATTCAAAGATTACAAAAAGTCCAAATAAGACATAGTTATGTTAATGTATAAGGGATTTAGGTAGATGAATTAGAGAGATAGATAGATAGAAAGAGTGTGTATATCGAAGGAAAAAAATCTATCAAACGTAAATCTTCCGTCTCTGCTCCCACGGAGGGGAGAGTTGAAATATTTTGTTGACTATCTCATTTATTATTTATCTATGTGCTGGAAGGATATTATATTTTTCAATTCCATCATATTAGAAATGATTCAAAGATTACAAAAAGTCCAAATAAGACATAGTTATGTTAATGTATAAGGGATTTAGGTAGGTGCATTAGAGAGATAAATAGATAGAGCAACGGACTTTGCTCCAACTTTTTTTCGAGCAACGGACTTTGTCCGTTGCTGGGTCCATTGTCCGACTACGTTTTTTTACCATAATTGCCGATATCCGGAGAATCGGAGTCCGTTGAATGGAGGTTCGAGTGTACATATACGTACGTCAGGACGTCTCCTAGCACCTACACTTCAGCGACAATATTCGTCAAGAATGAGAAGGTCGCATCTTATGGCTAAAATTATTATAATAACAATAATAACATCCTAATAATAACATCCTAGCCATAAAATAAAACCCCTACACAGAGGCTGGCCACGAGGCCTAGGGCAAGAAGCACGACGACTCAGCGACACTGAAAAAGACGACGCAGTAAACTACAGAAGGCTCTCCACTAAGTGAAGCCACCCTTAAACTATAGAAGCTACCGATGAGGAAAACACGCTTAACCCACCAGAAAGGTAGCCGAAAAGCGTTGCCTTGTAGTAAAAAGCCTCACACAACACTAGCTAGGCTAAAAATAGAGCAATTTGTTAGTAGTCTTGGCAAATCCAACGTCAAGGCTATTAACCTAATTGCAATGACGACTTGTCTATTTTGACTGCTATGTCGTCATTCCAACCGCGGTTAAAAAGAAAACGTCTAGAGTCTACTCCTTATCTTGCTCTAGGAGACGTTGTACATTAACCAAAACTACCACCGAAGGTGAAAAAAGTATAGAAGAGAAGAAAAAGGGGTTTACCTTAGTTACCGCTCAAGGCCCATCCCGTGTTCCGTCATGCGCCGATCCCTGTCGAACGTGCGCATGAGCGACCCTCTCTTGTTATCATTTTTTCACGCGCTCCATTGAATGCAGTCGCTTTTGTTGTGCTCCTTTAATTCACCCTGTTTAGGTTCGTTTCGGCTTATCTGGCCTTCTTTTTTGTTAGACAGATGTTACGTGATCTAGGGCACACGTAAATGGGCTCCTCGGTGTGTTTAATGGAGACGCGTGTGGAAATAGCTACCGAAGGTACGGGGGCGCCTGGCGTTCCTCGTGTGTGTTTTTCATTCCTTTCTCTTTTCATATTCTTTTTTCCTGTTAGTCTGGGCATAGTTTAGCTTTTAGCTTATTTTAGCCTAGCTTGTTTCTCATTCAGGAATTGCTATGCCCCTATGAGTTTTCATATTTTCATAGCCTAGGTGTACAGTTGGTTCACGATCTGAGATTTCGTGGTGGCGGTGCTGTTTGTAGGGTTTGTGTCGGCCGCATTATTAGCGTTATTCCCGAGTCCCCCCTTTCGAGCCTTCACTGTGTCTCAAGGGCCTGGGCGCTTGGTGGTTCGTGATATCCTGGGGTACCCCACGGGGGCCCCTCCCTCACACCACAGGGTTTTTCGCCCCTGACACATTCTCTCCTCACGGCTAGGCCACCCTTTTTCTCACCAGTTTCATTTACTGGTTTTTGTGTTCCCTTACTGTTTTCACCTCCATCCTTTCATACCCTTTTGCCCAATCCTGGGGTACCCTACGGGGGCCCCTGTTTGTGCCAAACCACCCTTCCTGCCACTTCTCCTCATGGGCTTTGCTCTATCTCTGTGGGTTGGGTGGTTCCTAGGGGATGTGCCTCCTCTCCCCTGGTGTGTCTTCCTTGCCTCTCCCTTGCCCGGTTGAGTCAGGATATTATCAAGGAAGACACTGCTCAGCTTGATGGCCATCGTCGCTTGGAGTTCATAAGGAGATGACGCTTTTTTCTGGGCCTCTTTTGGTATTTCCTAGACGCTCCTCTCGCTTTTTCGGCGCCGGACCATCTCGGCCGGTCCCGCAAATTTGCGGGGTGCTCGATTCGGTCCTCTGGGACATTTCGGTTCCCCGCAAATTTGCGGAGATCGTTGGGGGGGTCCCGCGAAATTGCAGGGGGGTGGTGTCGGTACGGTTATGCCTCCATTGGCCCGCAAATTTGCGGTAATAGTTGGCTTTCACTATTGACTTTTGTTATGTCATCTTGTTGCCTGATACTATATTGGTGTATGCACTTTACTGGTGTTATAGGCCCTGCATGTAAGATGTTGAGTGGTGGTTAACACTTTCTCCATCTTTGCAGGTTCTGCTAGTGCTCTTCCGCCTCGGCCGCCCTCCTCACCTACCTCTGTGCTCCCAGTTTAGGGTGAGTACGGATACCTGTTTGCATGTGTGTTCCTGTTTCCCCATGCTCCTTCCCTGGTTCTTCTTGGACATTCTCTCCACTTACTCCTTCGACGTGCTGATTATGGTGTGTGTTCTTCTAGTGCAGGTAGGCTGCCTTGCTTTCGCCTTGGTTGTCGCTCCCCGTGCTTGGAGAGCCACAAGTCCTGCTTGCGCCACTCGCTCTGTGTGTCCTCTACGGCCTACCTCCCTGCTCTGTGTGGCACGTGTCTGGCCCTGGTGGTTGTGCTGCTCCATGGCCCTGGTTCCTCGGCGGCGGCTGTGGCCTCCTGCTTCCCTTCCGTCGGTGTGGCCGATGGTCTCCCGCCACATTAGGACTGTGGGCCACCGTTCCCCGGCCTTTGTTGGCGACCGGATCCGCGTCGCCCTGGGTATCCCTGACCCGACTGAAGGCCATTTACCTGGCCCTCTCCCTGCTCGGGCCCTCTCCCCTGGGTCCCGCAGCCGGTCGTCCCATCGTCGGGGGGTTCCCCGGCTCCGTCCACGCTCTCGCTCGCCTCGTCGTCCTCCTGATCGCCTTGACGCCGCCCATCGCCCTCGTCATGGCTCTCGCCCTGAGGCCGGGGTTAGCGGCTCTGCCCCTGTGCGCCCTCCCCTGGCCTCTGCGGATAGGGGCTCTACTCCCTTCCGCCCGCTTCCCCAGCCCAGACGACTTCCTCTTACGTTGTCCTCTCCGCGCGCGGTTGTTCATGCTGTAGCTGGCCCTCTGCTCCCTCCTCCTACACTGTCCAGGAGGGTCCGCCTGGATGTCGTTGCTTCTCCTACTTCACCTGCTTCAGTGCCTATTCTTCCTTCACGGTCTCGTCCCACGGTGGTGGTCCCTCCCTCCTCCGCCTCGGTGTCGGGCCGCCCTGTTATCTCAGCCCCGGGGATCCTTGCTCTGTTTCCCCCCGCGGCTCCTGGCCTCCTTTCACCCGGCCAGCCTTCCCACTCCCGTCGTCCTGCTCCTCCTCATTCTTCTCTTCCTGACCTTCACTTACCGTCTCGCCAGGGGGGTACCCCTCCTCTTGCCTCGGTGGGGTTTCGTGAGGTTTCGGGGTCCCCTTTCTCAGGAGCTGATGTGTCGCTGGAAGAGGGGAATGGTGCTGTTTCCCCCTCGGCCGTTCGTGATCGGGGACGAGTCCCTCAACGGCGACACAACCGTCGTCGCTCGCCTTCCTTGGGCCGCGACGCTGCTGGTTCGTGTCGTGGGTCTCGCTCCCGCTCGCCCCTGCGGGCCGACCAATCTGGGGGGGGGGGGGGGGGGGGGTAGCCTCTCTCGGATCAATTGTCGGCTATGCAGGGCTGGGTTGTGTCACGCTTCGACGGGCGCTTGGAGTCGATGGAAGACTCCCTCTCCTCGCCCTTCTTGGCGGTGCCTCACCCTCAGCACCTCACCCTACCTACCCCTGCTACGGTCCCCCTCCCTTCTGCGGGCCTACGCTCTGGTCAGACTTCAGCCGCCCTGACATCCTTCCGGCTGTTCAGTCCCTGGCTGTGTTGACGGGTCTGTCCTCCTATGGGACAGGTTTGTGCGACGCCGGTACGCCTGGCTTAGCCATCATGCTCGGTCACCCTCTCCCATTGGAGGCCTGGTTTGCTGAGGCCTTCGACTTCACACACCGATCCGTCGACGGCTCTCCTTCCGTCCCTCCCCCGGAGTCGTCCCTGATTTTGCCTCCTCTTGTGTCTGTCGGCGGGTTGGACGGCTCGTTCTGGTCCTGGATGAGCGCGCCCGTTCTTGAACTTTGTTCTATTGCTACCCCGTTCTTCTCTCACCCGGATCAGCCCTCTGTCGCCAAGGTTTTTCCCTTGCGACGGAGGGTGACGGACTTATTGTCTTGTCTTTAGGTTCCCTCCAGACGTCTGTTCGCCACCTGCGGCTTTTCGAGGCGTCTGCGCCAGGCGATCTTCGCGAGGGTTTGGACCGCGTTCAGCGGGTCCACCTTCGGCTCGCGGTGTCTTTGGTTCCCGAGCTGAAGGCAGTTTTGTGCGCGGCAACTCGGCACCGCACGACGGTACGGTCTTCGTTCTGCCGGCCGGCCCCCTTGGTTATTCGTCAGGGTTTGTTGTACTCTGCGCTATATCCGTCGGGGTTTTTTACGCAGGATGCTTGGGAATGCTCCGCTTCTCTGTCGGCGGCCCCTGCTTCCGCCACACGACGCCGTGCTGTGTCGTTACGGACCCTGCTTACGTCACGCACCGACGCGCTGTGCCGCGCGCGGGGTCTTCTCAGTCCCGTCCTTCTGCCGGTCCTCTTCGGGGTGCTGCTGCAAGTGCTGCCGCCTTGCACGGGCGCAGGACTGGGACGTTGCTGGCCAGTGCTTCGGTTCCGCCTCGCACTTCTGTTCTTGCCCCTTTCATCCCCTCTGTGTCGGGGCTGGCCGGCCTTCCACTTCCGGCCGCCTTTCAAAGGGGTCAGCCCCGCGCCGGCCTTGGGTTGGGGTGGCCCGCCCTTTTCGACGAGGTTGGGGGGGGCGGGGGTAGAGGAGGTCAACGTGGCGCTCATGCCCGCACGGCCCGTACCGGGGGTACCTCCACGTCAACACAATGTGTAGTTCTCTGGGTCGGCCTCCTTGTTCTCCTTCTCGCCTGGGCGTACCGGGTCGCTCCCCTCCTCTCGGGTGCTCCCTCGGGTTGTTTTCGCCCTTGCGCCCCTCGGTAGCCGCGAGGGACGTTGGGGGCGGCGGGTTGCGCGGAGGGGTCTCACCTGGAGGTGGACGTCCAGACCCCCACTCCGCTCTTGTCACCGACAACGGCCCATCTCTTCAGAGGTGGCCCTCGTGTTCACTTCCATGCCCGAGCTGGGTAGCGTCGAGGGAGTTGGCCGCCGGTCACCCGGTTTTCCTCTCCCGTGTCTTTCTGGTTCCGTCGCCGACCTGCGACGCGATGCGACCGGTGGTGGATCTGTTGGCCCTCAACGGGCACATCGTGCACACACGGTTTCGGATGCTGCCGGTACCCCTGGTACGCCTGGCCCTGTGCCCTCTGTCGTGGGTAGTGTCGCTGGCCCTCCAGGATGTGTCTTGGCTCGTTCCTCTCCATCCTCGCTTCCAGCGATTCTTGGCCGTTCGGACTTCCGCTCGTGTGTTCCTGTTCGACGGCCTTCCCTTCGGTCTCCACATCGCGCCGCAGATCTTCTCCGCACTAGTGGGGCAGGCTCTGGGTCCTCTCCTCAGGAGCGGGCTCCAGCTCCTGTTTTCCTTGGCCGTTTGGTTGGTAGTTTCCGACGCCCTCGGCCTGTGCATTGGCGACGCCCTCACAGTCGTTCGCGACATCGCACGGTTAGGGTTCCCCTTCGATGTTCCCAAGTCACGCTTGACCCCGTCGCGTGTCGTGCCATGGGTCGGTCTCGCATGGGTTTTGTCCAGCGCTACGGTGAACCGGGGTCTGCCGGCCGCGGTGCACCTTCGGTGGACGGTCCTCGCCGTGTTGCACTCGGTCTCCCTCCCGGGGTGGCTCTGGGACTCGTTCGTGGGTTCGCTGCATTGGGCCGCTCTGCCCCTTCCCTTAGGGAGCCTCTGGCTACGCCGCCTCCTCATGGGCACCGCGGTGTTTCCGTTGCCCCTATGGGTCGGCTCCTGCCGCTCCCGCGTACCGTTCGCCGACGCTTCGGTCGCTGGGTTGCTCGGGGCTCGCTCTCTGCGGCTGTGCCCTGGACCGACCCCCCCGCCGACGGTCTGGGTAACCACAGATACGTCGAGCGAGGTTGGGTGAGGTTCCCAATCGAACCTGGGACGTCCACTTCCCGGCAGATGGGTGGGTCTCCCTCCTCTTACCTGTCTATGCCCTCGGATTGTTGGTTCCTTTGTTCTTCCTGCGGGACCACGCGCTGGCCCTTCGGGGTGAGTCGGTGGCCTTCGGGTTGGACACTCAGACAAGCTGTCCCCTGTTTCCTTATGCGGGGGTCCTCCAGGTCGTTGACTCTATTAGGGGTCTCGGTGGAGTTGTTCTTCCTCGCGGACCGACACCCCTTCTCCTTGCATGCCTCCTCCCTGCCCGGGCCTGCCACCCTTTGGGCGGCCGCCCTGTCGAGTGGGCAGGGCGTTCTTGTAGAATGGGCGTTGAAACGGACTGTGTTCGCCGACCTCGCGGCTTCCTGAGGTGTTCCGGAGGTCGCCTTGTTCGCATCGGGGTGCCGCGCCAGTTGCCTCTGGACCTCTCCCTCCGGCCTCGCGCTCCGGGGGGGGTCCGGACGCTTTCATGGTCGCCTGGTACAGGTGGCGGTCGATATCCATCTTTCCACCACCAGACGCGCTGTTGATGTGCCCAGTCTTCGCGAAGCTGCGGCTGTACCACGGCTGCGTCTGGCTCCTCGCGCCTCTGTGGCCGGCACGGACTTGGTCCGCCCGGTTGCCGCGGTGGTGCCCGGGTCCGGTCCCTCTCCCTGTCTCCGGCTTCCACTTGGGCTAGGTTGGGGTCCTGCGGACCTCTTTGGCCTTCGCATCGTGCTTGTTCATGAGGCACGGTGGCTCCCGGTCCCCGGCCGGGCCCTGACTGACTTCCTGCAGCGTTCCTGGCCGTCTTCTCCCTGGGGGCCTTACGGGTCCCGCTGGAGGTTTTTTACTAGGTGGCTACAGGCCACTCGCCTGCCAATTGGCTCTCCTTCCCTCGTCCTACGCTCCTTGTTTCACCTCTTCCGTACACGTCGCTTTCCAGTCGACGCTATACGTACCCACTTGTCTGCCGTCCGGGGGTTCTTTGGGTCCGTCGCTGGGCTGGTCGTTCCGCCACGGGAGCTGGATTCCTTCCTGACGGCTGCCTTCCGGGATCGACCGCCTCCGCGCCAGGTCCCTCCGCAGTGGGATCTGGGGCGGGCTCTGGTCCTTCTGGCTTCCCCCACGTATACAAGGGCCGCTACGCCGGTTCCGTTGCTCGGGCGTCCACTCTTCCTTGTCGCTCTGCCACTGGGGATCGGGTGTCTGCACTAGCGGCATTGTCACGGCCCCGGGACTGCGTGCGATTCTCCCCGTCCTTGCATGGCGTCTCGTTCGCCTCCTCCCCTCCTTTTGTTACCACGCATGGGAGGGAGGCCCCCGTTTTCCAGCCTTTCGCCGTCCAGGCTTTACGGCGTGGGCATCCTCGCCATGTGTTGTGCCCGGTGTCAGCCTTGCACTCCTCTGTTGCGTCTGTGGCGCCGCCTTCGGGTACTGCTGTGTGGGTGTCTCCTCGGACAGGTGGGAGGCTCTCGCAGGTGCAGATGGGCCGCCACGTTTGTCGGACCGTTCGTGCCCGTCACCCTGTTTGTAGGGGTTCTGCGCACGATGTCAGATCCTTTGCTGCCTCCTTCCGGTTCCTGCCACGTCGATCCTTCCCTGCCATCGCCTCAGCGGTTTTGTGGTCTTCTATCAATTCCTTCATCTCCTCCTACCTCTCCGTGTCCAGTGTTCGACCCCCTCGGCCGGTGATTGCTCTCGGGGGTCGTGTTTCCTGGTGCTCTGGCGAAGATCCCTGGTCTTCCCCCCTAGTCCCTCGTTCTTTTCCTTTGTTTTCTTTGACAAAGGGGGGGGGGGGGGTGTATGGGTTTGCAACACTGGATTGCAAGTTTGGGATTATGTATTGTTCCAGTACATAAGTGTTTTTGCCACATTGAAAATTGTGTTTTGTTCTTATGTTCAGTGTTTTTGTTGGTTTTTGAAGAAAAGGGATTTTGGGTACAGTACCTTTTTGGTTTCAGACAAGTCTATGTTTTTGCATTACTATGAATGACGGGCATGTGTTAAAACTGTTCTTTTTAGCTACTCCTCAGTTTTTCACTCTTTTATTAAACTCTCTTGTTTACATTGTGTCTTTGTCATTCGTAATTTTGTTTTATGCATTGGTTTTTTTGGTAGGTTGGGCTTGGATGTCCTCCTCCTATTTGTTATGCAGCCTTGACGTTGGCTTTGCCAAGACTACTAACAAATTGGGAGGTTTGACGTACCTCCCAACCTACCAAATAGGAAAACCTACTATTTGGTAGTAGTCTTGGAAAATCCAACGTACATAATACCCTCCCTCACGCCGGACCCCTGCCCATCCGCGTTCTTCTGCTAACGTGAGATGTGATAACAAGAGAGGGTCGCTCATGCGCACGTTCGACAGGGATCGGCGCATGACGGAACACGGGATGGGCCTTGAGCGGTAACTAAGGTAAACCCCTTTTTCTTCTCTTCTATACTTTTTTCACCTTCGGTGGTAGTTTTGGTTAATGTACAACGTCTCCTAGAGCAAGATAAGGAGTAGACTCTAGACGTTTTCTTTTTAACCGCGGTTGGAATGACGACATAGCAGTCAAAATAGACAAGTCGTCATTGCAATTAGGTTAATAGCCTTGACGTTGGATTTTCCAAGACTACTACCAAATAGTAGGTTTTCCTATTTGGTAGGTTGGGAGGTACGTCAAACCTCCCAATAATAACAATAAAACAATGGCGGTCTCGTTCATAGGGGAACCGAGGGGACGCCAACACCTAAGCACCCTTAAATAACACACTCCTTGGGGTCGTGCCAATCGGAATGCCCGACCTATCTAATCTAAACTTATTATAAAACATCTCAGATAATACAAATGAGCAAAAGACTCAGATAATACATATGAGCAAAAGACTCACTATCTCAGAAGAGAGGTCCAAAACCGCACGTCCGACGGCAACGAGCCCCGGAGTGAGAAGATCGAATGACGTGCCAGCGTCTTGGGGCAAACCCACGCTATCAACATCCACACGATGGGAAGCATAGCAGATTAGTAGTTCTAATCTTTTTCTTTTTATTATTTTTAATTTACTTTTTTTCGTAGTGAGCTCCCGCATCATAAGGACGATTCCGTAAGTGATTATGAGCGTACGCTTATGATGTTTGGTCTCTAGCACCCCAGGGCGGTTGATTTGAACAGCTGACTTTGGGGTTCAAAGAGTGGCATTACTGTTTAAGGCATATCGTCAATGATGGAGGGTCCACTAATAAATATAGGTTTCCATGCCTTGATTAGGGTAGACTGCTTTACTTTAAGCCAGGCAGCAGAGATGGAAAAAATTGCCTTCTTCAGATTAACACTTTTCTGGAAATCCAGCACAGAGCCTCCAGTGAACCTCACACATTTCCTTGAAAAATCAGTCTTGTAAAAAAAATTCACTGCCTGTATGATTCCCTGATCTTTGGCTGGATCACCGAGGTTACAATTGGAGGAAAATAGGTTACAAAAATGTTCCCATTAACCATTTCTTCTGCATCAGAATGGGCTCTGCAAGTATCTAATAACAAGATGACTTTCGAGTCCTCACGAAGGCCCATTTCCTTCAGGTGATTTTTTTACTGCTGGAACAAATTTGTGATGAAACCAGTGCTTAAAAACATCCCATGCACTTGCCTGGTTGTCATAATCCACAGGCAAATGCACAACATTCTTAAAGGAAGTGGACTTTTTAGCTTTGCCCAAGACTAGAGGGCAAAGCTTGTGTGTCCCAGCAGCATTAGAGCAAAACATACAGTGATTCTATCCTTGTTTTTCCTGAAGCCCACAGCTACTTGTTCGGATGGGCCAGCTAGTGTTGATTCTGGTATCATTCTATAATACAATGCAGTTTTGTCGGCGTTATAGATGCATTCTGGTGGAATGTAGTGTTCTTGCAACAGCCACCTGAAGGTTGTCTTGATTTCCGCGGCAGCGTCGTCGTCAGCAGTCTTCCTTTCACCACACACATCAAGGCACCTAATTCCGTGCCTTTCCTTGAAACAGTTGAGCCAGCCTTCTCTATAGCCACACTCTTCTTTTAGGCCCATCTTCTCATGAAAATCCTTTGCTTTTTCTATGATTATAGAGGCGTCATAGGGCGTCCTTCGGCTCGTTTTACCAAGAACCACTCGTAAAGCACTTTGTCAAGCTCCACAAATTTAGCTTCTCGTATAGTATGCCGCTTCTCCAACAACTTGTCTTTTTGTCTCCTAATATCACGTAGCGTTGTGGAACCGCAATTATACTGCCGCATCAAAGTCGTCCGACTGACTCCCGCGTCCATCTTGTGACATATTTCTATCTTCTGTATAATGGTGAGCACAATCCTTTTCCTTGTGTTTGCCGATCCTGCCGACATTTTGAGTTTGTCAGTTGTTGATTTAGTTGATTTCGGCGGCGCCATAGCGTAGGTGATAGGTGAATCACAGCGATACACATGGAGCGACACAATCAAGTTGTATGGACAATGGCGAGAGATATAATGATGCCGTGATGACGAGAGAAGGCAGGAGGCCGCTCGGTGTGACACCTTGCGGATCGGCTGTAAACTTGCCATTCTACACGAACGGGAGAGCAGTTTGTTTGAATTTACGCTTAGATCCCAAATTTCTGCGGTTATTGGAGTTGAGGAATATAGGATGATTTTGTACGGTTGACAGAGATTTACGGTTCTATGAAATAGGGTTATAAGGGATTCTACTGTATTTGTGAATAGTGATTCTATGTGTGGTGGGCTGACCCGTTGTCAGAGTGAGGGTTGGTGTCCTCTACTTCCCATAGCCCCTTCTATCACCCGCCACTTTCTGGTGCAGATAGCCTCCTCTGTGGTGGAGGGGTGAGAAATTTCCACCACCGCTTTCTCCTGCGAGACGTAGAAGTCAGCTAGAGGGGATCGGGGTCGGGGGGGCCTGGTATCCTTCTCCCCTTAAATAAATCTACCAAAAAAACGAGACAGAGATAGGGGCGAGGGAACACGTTCGGGGTCCCGGACCCTAAAAATAGGAGCTTTAAGTGTGCGTGGATGTAGTACAAATGAGAAAACAGGAATGAATGGAGAATGCTTGTGAATAGATGAGTGAACACATGGTCATTTGGGAGAAGGGGTCGGGCGCAAGTTAGACTAGATAATAGTCCATCAGGCGCCTGGCCCGGGGAAACGGTTTATATGAAGGGTGCCTGGAAGTGTGGTGGGCGGGCTTGTGGTTTCGGATTCGCTGCATGTCTGCCTGCTGAGATCGGAACCTCTCCGGGTGGTCAGGGGCCGGGGGAGTGCTAGAGGGACCTTGGTGACCCTGGTCTCTGGGTCTTCTCCTGGGTGACCTAGATATGTGTGAATTTGTATTTTGTTTTTGTGTGTCATTGTTTTCTGTTATGTTATCCCTATTCATGCTCTGTCTTGAGTCCCCCCCCCCAAAAAAAAAAGGAAAAGTGGGGATTGTGCCTGAGTATATGCATCAGTAACACCTCGATTTTCTGGCATTCAGGCATCCGGTAGCTTCAAACAACCGGAGGTTTTAGGGGAAAAAGAAATATATATATATTTTTCGTCTTCCTAGCATAATTGCATCATAACAAATAATAAATACATATACTATTAGGAAAAAACTACTTAAAAAGCACCAATAAGACTCGTCAGCCTTGGTTGGCAACCTGTCTAGGGGAGTAAACCTGATACAAATCCGTACTGCTTACCTAAGGGTAAGGCAGGTTAGTGGATGGATTAGCCGAACACCACTGTAGAAAAATAGTGCTAAAAAGATACACAGAGGGCCTCGGAGTCGGACGGATCCTAAATTGAGTGGTCAATCCTGTAAGTCCTTCACTAAACTGGCTCGGGTTGTCCCTCTCACAGGGAATAGGTCCGCTTGGGGGCATTCTGTGTATGGCCACCCTCGTAAGGGGAGTAAGGCGTCCGGCAATAGATAGATAGATAGATATATATAAAATAGTTTGTGGTTCTATGCGGGTAACGGCGACGTCAGTAGAACAAGCAACAACAACAACAAAAGCGCGGGAATAGGCCTACTCAGTCTCGCCCGATCGATCCGTATATACAAACATTCTCATATCGGACATATTATACTCGATTCATCACTATCATGCCGAAGATTAAGGCAAAGTCAGACAAAGTGAAAGCCAATAGTGACCAGAAGAAATGCAAAAGAGTGGTTCTGAGCTTGGAACCAAAAAACACAAATATCCAAACGAATGGAGAGAGGTGGATGATGCAAGAGCATCCACCTCTACAACTGTGGATGAGTGGCAAGCATCCACCCCCTTGCTGCCTCTCCCAAAGCATCCACTTCATAAATAAGTTTTAGATATTAAGTGAGAAACCTAAGACAAACTAAAAAGAACAAAAACAGTTTGATATTAGTGTTTCGTTTTGCTACTGTCAAAACTTTGAATGTGTTGCATAACTCTCCCTCCTGCATACGACGATATACGCATTACGCCGACAACAACAACAGCTGGACCTACTTATAAATTGGCGAATTGAGAACATTACCATTAAATGGTATAGTAATGTGTGTTTGTTTATTAAATTAAGGCTGATAAATACAGATAGTCATTAGGGGGTATTTTCTATGTTTCGTTTTGCTACTGTCAAAACTTTGAATGCGCTGCAGAACTCTCCCTCCCGATAAGGCCTAGCCTTGCATACGATGATACGCCTTACGCCGCCGACCACAACAACAGCTGGACGCCTTTTCCAACTTCTATTGTACATATAAATTACCGAGTTGAGAACATTACTATTAAAATGGTATAGTAATGTGTGTTTGTTTATTATATTAAGGCTGATAATACAGATAGCCATTAGGGGGTATTTTCTTGGGGTTTATGGACATTTATAGGAGTCATTTTCAATCAACCGGACTTTTCAATTCACCGGAGGTTTCAAATCCCCCTGAGTGCCGGATAATGGAGGTGCTACTGTACATACATACATACATGTCGAGACTGCACATATATCTGGAGTTAGGTAACTTAATTTCAGAGAGAAATTTACTTAACTCAGGAATGTTTTATGGTACCGGTATATTCTTTACTTAACTCAGGAATGTTTTATGGTACCGGTATATTCTTTACTTAACTCAGGAATGTTTTATGGTACCGGTATATTCTTTACTTAACTCAGGAATGTTTTATGGTACCGGTATATTCTTTACTTAACTCAGGAATGTTTTATGGTACCGGTATATTCTTTACTTAACTCAGGAATGTTTTATGGTACCGGTATATTCTTTACTTAACTCAGGAATGTTTTATGGTACCGGTATATTCTTTACTTAACTCAGGAATGTTTTATGGTACCGGTATATTCTTTACTTAACTCAGGAATGTTTTATGGTACCGGTATATTCTTTACTTAACTCAGGAATGTTTTATGGTACCGGTATATTCTTTACTTAACTCAGGAATGTTTTATGGTACCGGTATATTCTTTACTTAACTCAGGAATGTTTTATGGTACCGGTATATTCTTTACTTAACTCAGGAATGTTTTATGGTACCGGTATATTCTTTACTTAACTCAGGAATGTTTTATGGTACCGGTATATTCTTTACTTAACTCAGGAATGTTTTATGGTACCGGTATATTCTTTACTTAACTCAGGAATGTTTTATGGTACCGGTATATTCTTTTGTACAGTAGTGAAGTTAGATAAGAGGGGATACAGTAATCTATTTAAACCAAAGGAGCATTACAGAATACAGTAACACCCCGATTTTCCGGCATTCAAGCATCCGGTAACTTCAAACAACCGGATTAAAATTATTAAAATTATTAAAATTAAAATTAAAAAAAAAAAAAAAAAAAAAATTGTCTTACCAGCATAATTTTATCATAACAAATAATAAATACATATAATATTAGGAAAACACTATTTAAAAAGCACCAATAAGAAATATATATATATATATATATATATATATATATATAATATATATATATATATATATATATATAAAATAGTCCGTGGTTCTATGCAGGTAATGGCGACGTCAGTAGAACAAGTAACAACAACAACAAAAGCGCGGGAATAGGCCTACTCAGTCTCGCCCGATCGATCCGTATATACAAACATTCTCATATCGGACATATTATGCTCGATTCATCGCTATTATGCCGAAGATTAAGGCAAAGTCAGACAAAGTGAAAGCCAATAGTGACCAGAAGAAACGCAAAAGAGTGGTTCTGAGCTTGGAACAATTAAACACAAATATCCAAACGAATGGAGAGAGGTGGATGATGTAACAGCATCCACCTCTACAACTGTGGATGAGTGGCAAGCATCCACCCCTTGCTGCCTCTCCCAAAACATCCACCTCATAAATAAGTTTTAGATATTAACCCTTATTTAGCGGGTGGTAAGGTATTTTACACTGTACCGCTCAGCGGGCATAATCCCGAAATATTCGCTCAATTTCACTCGCCCTAGTGCCGTTACTATGGCTCCAATGCGAACGAAACGATCATTTTTGGAAAGAGCAACTCTTTGTCTCCCCATATAAGTCTATGAATGGATGTTATGAATGAGTCTGGAGGGTGGGAAGAGGTGAGGAAGAGGAGGTACTTTTTGGTCTATTTCCCGGGCGCGTTCGGTTGCGTTCGCTTTGGCCTGACTTCGGCCTCTCGCGCGTCTACTATTCCTTCGGTAATCGGTCTTATTTTTCTCTTATTTCTCCTTATTTCTGTATTCTCTCTCTCTCTCTCTCTCTCTCTCTCTCTCTCTCTCTCTCTCTCTCTCTCGCTCTCTCTCTCTCTCTCTCTCTCTCTCTCTCTCTCTCTCTCTCTTTCTCTCTCTTTCTTTCTTTCTCTCTCCCTTTCTCTCTTCCTCATCCGTATATGTATTTCTCATTATTATTTTCTCTAACTAATCCCTCTATTTCATTTATTTGCTTGTAATATTTCTGTATTATTATATCTTTTTCATTCTTTCTTCAGTTCAGTTTCTGTATTCTCTCTATACGGTGGGAATGGTATTTCGTATGAGGGATGTGCAGCACAAATATTCAATCTTTCGTTGTTTGGTTGTTTGTATTACCGTAAGAAATTTACTGAACGCCTGCAAATAATACGCTATAAAATGCTTGCAATCAAACTCTCAAGCAATTTCAAGGTCACATGCAATTATAAATGTAGGCAATAGGTAAACCCAGAGAGGAAGAGACAAGAGAGAGAGAGAGTGTCGTGATAATATAACAATGTTACATAATTATGTATCATATATATATGAAAAAATAATATATACGGTAGGCCTACATCTGTTCCGCACAATCATATAATGCCAAGCACAAATATTCAATCTTTCATTGTTTGTATTACCATAAGAAATTTACTGAACGCCTGCAAATAATACGCTATAAAATGCTTGCAATCTCTCTATTTTCTCTAATCTCTCCCACTCCTCCTGTCTCTCTTTCTCTCTCTCTGTCGCTTTCCCTCTTCCTCATCCGTATTATGTATTTCTCATTATTATTTTCTCTAACTAATTCCTCTATTTCATTTATTTGCTTGTAATATTTCTGTATTATTATATCTTTTTCACTCTTTCTTCAGTTCAGTTTCTGCATTCTCTCTCTCTCTCTGTTTCGCTTGCTTTGCAGGAATTTAGTTTTTGTTTTATATATAATATATAATAATTTACTTATCATTACTTACTATATCGTATAAACAATAGTAGGTAGCCAACTTACCATAATACCGATACACCAAACCGATCCGCATGCAGGTTTGTTTATCACCTGTTTACTAAAGTGCCACCATTATCGATTTTCTTGGAGCCGACTCGAGCGGGAGGGTTACCAATTGAAGTTAAATCCGCTAGCATATATTGTTAGATGTAAGACATGATAAATACCACTAGAAATATGAATTGGCAAAATCCATATAATATCACTTCGAAATTGTTCTGAAATTTCAAAACAAAACCGCTAGTGTAAGTCATTGCTGCTAGATCGAAGTAAAGGTCTCTAGATCTAGCAGAAGTTGCTATACGTATTGGCAGTACTGCACACTCATTCATTTCATTCATTCATTTTCTATTGAGCTCGTCCTGGAATCTTTACGACTCTGAATCTTACGATTGCCGACGGTGATACGTTGTTGACATTGTTGTTGATGTTCCAGTGGAGGGATGAACAAAATATTTTCCTTGTCCAATAATAGCTATTTCATAGTCCCACAGGACTTATTTTGATATATTTATCAAATTTATTGAATGCCTGAAAATAATACGCTATAAAATGCTTGCAATCAAACTTTCAAGCAATTACAAGGTCACATGCAATTATAAAAAGGTATATTGTAGACCACAATCTACGCCAAGCTTCGTTGTTGCTTGTATTATCGTGAGAAATGTACCATACACCCTGGTTATCGTGAGAAATTTACCGAACGCCTGCAAATAATACGCTATAAAATGCTTGCAATCAAACTCTCAAGCAATTTCAATGTCACATGCAGTATAGGTAGACCCAGAGATGAAGAGACAGACAGAGAGAGAGGGGATGTCAAAAACATCTGCTAGGTGTGATTTCCCCTGGGAGGGAAGAGATTAGTTAGGGGCGTGCCCTGGCCTACATCAGACAAAGAGAGTACAAAAGAGTACAAACAAAGAGAGTGAGACAGAGAGAGAGAGAGAGAGAGTCGTGATAATATAAAAATGTTACACATGTATCATATATATGAAAACATAATATATACGGAAGGTCTACATCTGTTCTCCACAATCATATAATGCCAAGCACAAATATTCAATCTTTCGTTGTTTGTATTACCGTAAATTTACCGAACGCCTGCAAATAATACGCTATAAAATGCAAAGGAATTTTCTTGTAGAGTGCAATTTTGAGGACGTAATGTGCTCTGAGAGAGAGCGGAGCGGTGATTAGGAGCATATATTACCTCAGACCGCTCGCCACACAGGGAATTATATAAGGAAATTACCGTATTTTAGGGTTTTTCACTCGTGTTTTACGATCGTTGAAAGACAACCAGTGATCGTAAAAGGATGGTTCGGGTGTCATTGGAAAGCTCAATTTACGCACTTTCAGGATACATACTTGTATTACGCTCTGGGTCTTGTTTATGCATGAAAAAGAGCACGGAACAACCCCATTTAGGGTAAAAAAAAAAACCCGCTGGGCGGCACAGTGAAATATACTCCACCAGCCGCTCGTAAGGTGATAAAATGCTTGCAATCACATTTTCAAGCAATTATAAAATATAAATTGTACTTACCAACACCCACACCAGTATGTTCTTCGTCAGGAACGTCTCCAATTTGCTCAAGGGTCTGTACAATATCAACCACAACATCCACCCCACGCAAATTATGCTTGGGGTGAAAGCCTATGATCGGGTTATTTTCGTCTTCAGAGTCATCCACACTACCAAAACTCTCACCCAGACCTTCGACGGTTTCATCCAACAACTTATTAGAAAGTTATGAAGAGGTCAGCATGATATCTAGTTCCTGGGTGGTAAGCCGGGCGTGGTTAGTAGGGTGGCGCGACGCACTAGGGATGGCGGCCACCGAATCGAACACGGGCAAATCTTGACCTTCCATTATGGCTGCTTGAGGGTCACTTAGTCACGGTCACACAGTGGGGATGTGTGGGTGGGCCCTTGTAGTACACCGCCTGACCACCAAGTTTCGCTTTCCACCTAAATTAGGGCGGGAATACGCCCACGGACTTAAGTCCGACCCCGCCATTTAGTCCAATGTTCTCGTATCGGACTTAAGTCCGACCCCGCTAAATAAGGGTTAAGTAAGAAACCTAAGACAAACTAAAAAGAACAAAAACAGTTTGGTATTAGTGTTTCGTTTTGCTACTGTAAAAACTTTTAATGCGTTGTGGAACTCTCCCTCCCGATAAGGCCTAGCCTTCGCATACGATGATACGCATTACGCCGCCAACAACAACAACAGCTGGACGCCTTTTCCAACTTCTACTGTACTTATAAATTGGCGAGTTGAGAACATTACTATTAAAATGGTATAGTAATGTGTGTTTGTTTATTATATTAAGGCTGATAATACAGATAGCCATTGGGGGGTATTTTCTTGGGGTTTATGGGCATTTATAGGAGTACTGTAATGTTAATTCAACCGGACTTTTCAATTCACCGGAGGTTTCAAATCCCCCTGATTGCCGGAAAATGGAGGTGTTACTGTATATTAGTTTGCATATTATTTGCATAGTTATGACAATGAGAGAAGAAATGGTAGAGTATATGCATAGTTTATTTATTATTTGCATATTTATAACAGTGAGAGAACAAATAGTATCTTTAGATATAGAGAGACAATTTTTTTAATTGCAGGAAAAACTTGCGAGTAATACTGGTTCACAATGCCCATGCTCAAGACTCACTGAAGCTGTGTGCCCACGAGACAGCTCTGTTTACCGACGTAACTCAGGAGCTGCCACAACGCACTCTCAAGCCCAAGGTCAGTCACCTCATGTACACTGCAGACCCTCACATGAGCACTACCTAAATATATGTTCACATTTTAATAACGTTCAATGCTAGAATTATTTTTGTATTTATTTTATCTTTATTGAAAAGAATGCATTCAGCCACTTGACATTGTATGCTTACAGCTCCCTTTTCCATTCCAACCCTCCAACTATCGTACAATTGATCTCATTCAGCCACTTGACATTGTATGCTTACAGCTCCCTTTTCCATTCCAACCCTCCAACTATCGTACAATTGATCTCATTCAGCCACTTGACATTGTATGCTTACAGCTCCCTTTTCCATTCCAACCCCAACTATCGTACAATTGATCTCATTCAGCCACTTGACATTGTATGCTTACAGCTCCCTTTTCCATTCCAACCCTCCAACTATCGTACAATTGCTCTCATTCAGCCACTTGACATTGTATGCTTACAGCTCCCTTTTCCATTCAGCCACTTGACATTGTATGCTTACAGCTCCCTTTTCCATTCCAACCCTCCAACTATCGTACAATTGCTCTCATTTCTTGCATCTCTAAAGTTTTTAAAACTATTTTTACCTCAAAATTTCTCAAGCATTTATCTTCCCATAATCTACTCTCAGACCGCCAGTAAGGCTTCTTTAAGGGCTGCTCTACTGGTGATCTTCTTTCTTATCTTACTAACTCCTGATCATCCTTTATTCAGGACTTTGGTGAGACTTTTTCTGTTGCGCTAGACATATCGAAGGCCTTCAATAGAGTCTGGCACAAATCCCTCATTTCCAAACTACCCTTCTTCCTTTTCTATCCCTCCATCTGTGTCTTTGTCTCTAATTTCCTTTCCGGGCGTTCCATAGCTGCGGTTGTGGACAACCACCGTTCACTTCCTCAACCTATCAACTCTGGTGTTCCTCAGGGTTCTGTCCTATCTCCTATTCTCTTCCTATTATTCATCAACGACCTTCTCAACTGCACCTCATATGCTGACGACTCTACATTACACTATTCAACTAGCCTTCCACAACATCATTCACAGCAGGAACTCCAAAACTCACGTAAGGAGGCCATAAAGCACCTGTCTTCTGATCTATCTACTATCTCTAATTGGGGCAGAGAAAACCTTGTTACTTTCAATGCTTCCAAAACTCAATATCTCCATCTGTCTACTCATCGCCCCCTTCCAGAAAACTATACTTACCAGGTACTCTTCAACAACATACAAATTAACCCTTCTTCTTCTCTTAATATTCTTGGTGTCTCTTTTTCTTCTAATCTCTCTTGGAAAGATCCTATTACCACTCTTGCTATAACAGCTTCCCAGAAGCTGGGTGTGCTCAACCGCCTCCGGGGGTTCTTTACCCCTGCGCAGCTTCTTGCTCTGTACAGGGGCACAGTGCGTCCATGTATTGAGTATTGTTCACACATGTGGGGAGGATCCTCTCACACAGCACTTCTAGACAAAGTAGAAAAGAAAGCCTTCCGTCTCATTAACCCTCGGAATCCGGGAGGCCTCATATGAGGCAAACAAAAATATTGGCAGGAATCCGGGAGGCCTCATATGAGGCAAAATGCGCGGGTAAAAATCGCTGCTAAAATTGTCATAACACGGCAACCATGCGTCGTATCGATGTCATCTCAACGGTATTCTACAGACAACAAAAAGTTTTACAATTTGCAAAAACATTGACTGCTCTAGGTGGTCTCAATCAGTAGTTACTGAATTATGAAGTTTTCCTGTACCAAAAGGGCCCCGGACACAGCGATCGGGATCATATGAGGATTTCGTGGGTTAATCACGTCCACTCACCAATTCTCTTCAGTCTCTCTCTCTTCGGCCTTCGCCGCAATGTTGCATCTCTCTTTCTATTCTACCACTATTACAATAATCAGTGTTCCTCAGAGCTCTCTCAGTGTATACCACCCCCTCTTCGTAGAGCACGTAGCACCCGTCTTGCAACACAATCCCACCCCTACTCGATGCAACTCTTCAACCCAAGAGTGAAACGTTATTCTCAGTCTTTCTTATATTCAACAGCTGAGCTCTGGAACTCTCCCAGAAACAGTCTTTCCCTCATCCTATGACTTAAATTGGGAGGTTTGATGTACCTCCCAACCTACCAAATAGGAAAACCTACTATTTAATAGGGCCCCTTCATCATTGACGACTTCGCCTATTAGTATAATAGTCTCCATTCAACATCCCGCGCCAGCATTTTGAATAGCCCGCGCGGAAGTTAACCTTGAGTACTCATCACAAGTGCACGCTTAATTCCCTTACGGGATCGTCATTTTGATCGGGTACCCTACAGAAAAAAACTCAGTAAAATATGAAAAAAAAAAAATAACTTAATATCTGTTATCATATGACTTGCCATATGCGTGGATTTCTCATGTTTCGCTTCCCCAACACCAGGCCCTCTAGCGGCCATCGTCTTCCTTCCTACTTCCGCGTCCACACTGACAACAAGGCTTGTGCCGTGCTCCGCTTCATTCGACGTTCCAGAGCTTCTAGTGAGTCCTTACTCATTTGTATACATCTGTATTGTAGTAACAAGGTTTAGATTAGCTAGCACGGCTGCCAGATTAGTGTGTCCGCAGGAAGTATGTGTTAAAATAGGGTACTTTTGTAACCGGCGTCGACGAGTCCAGGATTGTCGTACCGCGTGTGTTTTTGTTTGTTGTGATACGCCTATAGCTTTTGCGATTACTTAGCTAGAAGGCTACCACTCTACAAGGCATGATACAGACTGTCATTATTGAGGAGAGTAGGGTGAGGTGGGGTTGGACTATACTACTAGTGGAAAAATATTTATCTAAAAACACATGAAGGCTGGAAATGAGAAACGTTATATGTGGATGAAACTTTCATTACTTGCACATCCTTTGGCATGCAGATAATTACGAAATACAGTATGCTTGTAACACTGGAAAATAAATTCAAGGGGGGTACGATTTGTACGGTCCATCACTCAGGTGGTGATGGACCATACAGACCACTAAAAACATACTTACAGATTAAATAGACACTTAGATATATATTATTTTAGCCCTTATACTTAAATAGTAATATACCCTACTATAATTGGGCAAAATATTTGGCTGGAGGCCGAGTATTAACCCCTCAGACCCGGTAGGGCTCTGAGGCACCCATAATAAACTAGGGCCAGGAACACGGAAGGGCTCTGAGGCACCGGCAGCTTGAAAGCCTGTAAGCTTGTTTTGAAAGCCGTCCGTCCGACGCATGTAAACAACAGCCGGTTGGACCGACGCCGCGCATCTCCGACCCCAAGAAGGAGAGGCGTCGCTTGTTCTTGTGTGGCTGTGTGTTATTGTTTAGTATTGAAAAGTGGCTGATATCGCCACAAAGTTCTCTCCACAGAAGTCGTCATCACAATTGAACCAGTTAACTTAGAGAGCTCTACTCAACGCCATTCTACAGGTACGAAACACATCTACGCTTGGGGATGCGCGGGAATGCGGAAGCAGTCAAAATAACAAAGAAACGGTAGCCTAGGCGTAGACATTTTTCGGCCAAAACCCTCGGGTTTCGGGGAATATTTATAGAATGCGTAGCCGGACCCGGAGGGTTAAGCAAATAATACTTCAAATAATCATATAAAGAAAAAGAAGGCACGCATTATCAGAAATTACTTTTCCTGCTTATATAATTGCATGGATGGATGTATAAGTCATGTTAAAAGATCGTTGACAGACCCAGGGATAACCTACCATACACGGAAATTTCCATGTACGGAACAACACCTGCACTAGGTTTGGGGAAAAAATTTGGGGAAATTTTATTAACAGAAATAAGTCTTCCAAATCTGGCCTATAACATGCCTTAGTGCTTATATTCACTCTACTTACCCATATCTCTGTGATCTACAATACCTAAGATTATCATAAATATATATAGGAAGGCATAAAATTACATCAGACATGACAAAAAACAATATAATGACCTCACATACTCATTTCAATGCTCCGTCTGGCGTCACTCAGTCCGCCAATTGCTATGCATGCAGTGTTGCCAGTGCTACCAGGATTTTCTGCTACACCCAATTTCTAGCGATTTAGGGCTGTCGTACGGTACATCACTACATACGGTCCAACCCCACCTCACCCTACATGTCAGATTATTATATATCAGCAAATGCTCTGGTTTAACCCTCCTGGCCCGAGCTAGCCCTCCTAATGACAGTGCGGGGTACCCGGGCGATCTGGCCGAAAAACGTCTAGGCCTAGGCTACCGTATTTTTGTTTATTTTAACTGCTAGAAATTTCCCACGCATCTATAAACGTAGTGCGGTTTTCAATCTGTAGACTGGCGTTGAGTAGAGCTCTGTAAGTCAACTGGTTCAGTTGTGATGACGATTTCAGTGGAGCGAATTTTTCCGCGATGTTGACAATATCGGAGCTTTTCAGACACTAATTTCGTCTGACGTCACAACAATAACATTGATCCGACGTCTCCTTATTGTTTTCGGAGGTGCGGTGACGCAACGATCGGCTTTGTTTACATGCGTCGGACGCACGGCGTTCAGACCAAGCTGAATAGGCTTTCAAGCTTACAGATTTAACAGGACACCCGGGTTCCTGCCCATCTGCCGCGGTGTCATTTTAACATGCTGCCCGGGCCAGGAGGGTTAAGGGTGTCTGCACGTGGTGCTCCACCTTCTAGAGTTCGTGTTTTGCTTTGGGCCCCTTGAGTGGGTCTTCCTCATCCGGGCGCTGTGCTGAGTCTTCGGAGCGTCGTCTGCCGGTGATGTTCGTCGTACCTCGTGGCCAGCCTTATGTAGGGGTCTCCGGCGTAGGCTTCAGGTAATTTAGGATGCTAAATTTTCTGTATTTTAATTATATGCCTATGTATTCCCCTAGTGTTTTTTACATGCATTGTAGCATGTTTTTGGGGTAGGGGAGACGTCCCTATATATTCTTTATGATGTGTTATGAGTGGGACTCAGGGTTGGGGAGCTGTGCCATCTCCTTGTCTCTCGAGTTTTTGTTTTTTCCGGCGGCCCCGTGCGGTGGGCCCGAGTTATCCGTCTTATAAATGGGTAGGAACATTCAAAAGGTCCCGGTGTGGTTTGGCTGAACCACATTCTCCCGGCGGAACTGCATTCCTAAGGGGGCTGCAAACTCGGCCCGCCGAGTAACTCGCCCTAACTGACCCAGTTACACGATTAGATTTTCTCGCCCTGCGGCGCTGCAAGTCTAGTGTACAAGAGTGATAGATTAGTTTTGCAAACTTGTTTATGTATGATCAGACACTAAAGGTCAAGGGACCTGGGACACTTGTCACAGGCTAGTAGTTAAACCCAGCTTATACGAGTCCAGCGGAAGGTTAGAGTAGTGGTGCACTATTACGGGTTTGACAACCCGTAGGGAAGGAAGGAAAACCTTCTATTTAGGAGTGGTTCCGTAGTCAATGACGAAGAGCCTATACTATATATAGGCTGAGATTCCGGGACCCGTTCGGGATTCCCCGGAGTTCTTATCACAACCGTTGCGTATATAGCATAAAAACAATCCTTGGTTAATACCCATTAAATCTTACCAAGGGCTCGTCATTGAAAATGAATACCACTAGAAATAAAATTTAAAGAAGAATCTATCATTTCAAACCTCCCGGTGCCTCAGCCCTCCAGCTGTGCTGTCATTATGCTTCCCTTGCACGTGATGCCAGACTTTCTAGCGTGTTTATCTGCCTCAAATGTTATATCAAGTTGGGCATGTGCATGGGAAGGGGAAGGTGGGAGGGAACCTTTGCGTCATTGACTACGGAACCACTCCTAAATAGAAGGTTTTCCTTCCTTCCCTACGGGTTGTCAAACCCGTAATTTAGTATTGGTTCCTTCGTCAATGACGAAGAGCCTAGAATATCACGACCGGAGGTGGGACATCAGATGCTCAACGTATCCAGAAAGAACCAATTAACAGATAGGCTGACACCGGGAGAAATTCAAATTACTGTATTAGAGAAAGAAGAGGCGGGTATACTGGGAAGCCTCATAAAGAAGGAAAGATGGAAGAATAGTCATAACTTAAAATGTGTTGAGGAGAACAATATGTAAAAATTTGTATGAAAGGATACTTTAATGTCAAAGCATCTCATACTATAATGCTCCTGAAGCTGTGCAACAAGTTAGCAAGCGCATTTCTTGCTTGCATTGGTATAAAAACCAAAAAATGAACTATTTGTTCATACTTTTTCAGTACATACAACTCGTACTTATTCCTTATAGAAGAAAACTCTTTATCTTCGTATACTTATTTATGTTCTACATCCCCCCCCCCCTTTTTATTCCTTTTGGAGATTCCGAAGGAGGAAAGGAGAACCAGACTCCTGCAGTACATACAACTCGTACTATTTACTATAGAAGAGGGCGGGTGCCCGACCCCGAAAGGGGTTGAAATAGGGGAGCCAAAGGCGGCTTTCTAAGGCCTTTCCTAGCTGATGCTGAGAGGATTGGGTTCTAGTCATGTGGTGATGGGCTGGTCTATCAGAGTGAGAACTGAGCGATCTCTGCCATACCCATAGCTTACTCTGACTGTTCCTTTAACTTATATATTTTCTAGATCTCAAGTGACGGCGTCTTTTCCGTGGATTGACCTCCCAATCTACCAAGATTGGAAGCCAAAGCGTCACATTTTTCCCTTGCCCCTCAACTTTCTCTTCATAATTGCTGAGGGGCACAGGGCCCTGGGTGGGGCTTTGGTTTCCCGGGCGTTTCCGCACCCTCCTCAGCTCCCCGCCATGGAGTGGCTTCGGTCACCCAGGCTTTATTGTGGTCGTCAGGGAGGGTTCTGTGGGGGCGCTCGGTTATGGCCTTGGAATTGCTCGGGGCCTTGGGGCTGTTCGGCCAGGCAGCATGGGGAACAACAACAACAACAACAACAACAACAACTATAGAAGAAAAATCCTTTGTCTTCTTACTTAGTCATGGTAGTAAAACTCTTTCAGTGTGACGCCCATTGCCTGATAGTGGTTACCGACTATTAGGCCTTCGATTTAGGGTGTAAGATAGGATCGCCAAAAAGCATCCTTGAGGTTCAACGTTATCAGTCACACGTCCTGATGAAGGAGTAGCCGTATCCGAGGCACTGTGAGCATGCAAAATCTGTAATTTTGAGTGAGGAGAGGTCTCTGCCTGGTCTCCTCTTTAACCCTTGTCCAGCGGGGTGTTTTGGGCATATTCAGGCCCTCCTGCATGATAAATCAAGCATCTGCATGGAAAATAAATTATTTAGCAAAAAACTAGGTGCTAAATGCTTCAAAATGAGACCAGAACGAGCTACGTAGCACTCGTGGTTCTCTTGCAGTGATGCCACGAACATGGGAGTTTAGCATATCGTATATTTTCCCCAGCTATGCTCACTACTGGCTACACTGCCGGCCTCTCGAGAACACAGGGAACATGAGTTAATGGGCGGCGGTAAGCCCTGGGAGTCGGCTGTCTGGCCCGCTGCGCTCCCGGCCATTTGCACTCGATTTTAACCCTTTAAAAGCCTTAATAATGCTCCTAACTTGCTGCAAATTGGTGCACGACATAAGTCGAGCGCTGCCAATAAGGGGTTAAGCTGTCTCGTTTGGGGACAAGAAACGTGCGGGATAGGAAAACTGTGGTTCCTTTTAGAACTGGCACTAAGACCATCGGCTTTAATCATTCTTTGATTACTTCTATGACGTTTGGTGAAAGTATCATTGTATTGTTGTGCAGATCACATATGACAAGCAGCAAATCTATGTTCCTCATTTGGAACTTTATTGGGGCAATTGCAGTGATGGCTAGAGCAAATTTTGCCGCCTCTACTGCCCATTCCACCCACGGACCTTGTCCCACTCCATCGAAGGTAACATGCGAGACTGAGGGTCTGTATCAACAGTTTCTATCTTTGGAGAACACATTGAGGAGGGACTTTATAGCATTAAGAGCAGCAAGCTTAGAGAAATCTGACCAAGGCTCCCAGGATTTTGTGTCAGAAAATATTGGGGCTGAGTTGTCCACAAAACTGAATATCAGACCTGGAAGGGAAAGGAGGCACGACTACTTGCATTCCCCGCCTTTCAGCATCTTTTGCTCGCAGATGTTTTAACTCATTTACCTCGAGGACCCCGGCTTGAGGGACCTGGTAAAGTGCAGGGATAGCTGTCTCCGCGTCTTCCGGAATAGGAGGATCACTGATTGGTTGTCAAACTCGGGCAGGATCATAAAGCAAAGGCATTGGCTTGTTGGGAAACCCCGGGTCCTCCTCAAGGGCACCCGGAGTGAAGGGGTTAGGAATAGCCCCACCTGTCAAGGGTGGGAATCGCTACTGATTCACCGGTTAGGGAACACTAGGACCAATTGACCCTGAGGGACGAGGCGGTGTGGTGGTCTTTATTCATATAAGGACAGGTTGTAAAGGAACAGTAGGTAGCGTAGAAGGCATTAGCTTACAGGACAGCCTAACCTGGGGAGTCAGAGACTCTTGTCTCTGACTAAACTTGGACTTAATTGCTGCTAGAACATTTGTTTGGAACAGGGTCTCCAACTTCGTTGGGACGTGGGCAAAAGAATGTTTAGGAAACTCACGTAGGCATTATGGATAATGTCTGGGACTTAGGATATGTAACCTTTTACATCACTCCAAATATTGAGCAAAACCTAAGGCGCCCCAGCCGCAGTTATGTGGCCAATCAGATTGTGATGTTTTACAAAGGGTGCACAGTTTGTACACTTCTTAGTAGCCCACTAGCTAGCATACAATCAACACAAGACAGATGGCGTGCATACTTCGTACGCCCAAGAAAGGGGAATTTGTTACATCTTGTTAACCCAAACCACTGCACAATGGTCGTGGCGATTACAAGAGCTGTTGCTCATCAGGCCAAGAATTAATGTTACATAATACTAGAGCAAAGAACAAAATCATGTACCGGCTCGTCATGCATAAGGCCTATGGAATGCCGAGTAGCCTGTTGGCTATATGAATGCAGGAAAAGAAGTTAGAACGGGGTAGCATATCAGCTGTATCTTATATAAAGATGGATTAGAGTGGGATAGTCGATGGTTATCATTAATATGATTAGAGTATTCCCCCCCCCCCTTTCTCTCATTCGTGGTTCTACATTGAGAACCCAAGGTGAAGACTTTTAACAGCGACTCAACAAGAAAGTACGTTGGACAACACCTGGCGGTGAATAGCCTATTGGCTATATGAATGCCGTAACAGAGGTTAGAGTAGAGTAGCGTATCTGCTATCTCTTACATAAATTCATTGTCCTCCCTTGAGAACCTATGGGAAAGATGTTTATTATTGACCCGGAAAGACACGCCGTTGGGCAGCACCCGGAGATGGAGGTGAAGCCCGAAGACCTTCATAGCAACCCGATCGGGAATACGGAACCGGAGAGAGTGGACCGTAGCTAAGAGTCAAGGTCTATTTCAGTTCAATTCAATTCGAGAGACTGTAATTGCAATTTGCAGTAACTTAACCTATCAGACCCGGAAGAGCTCTTAAACACCCATAAAAAACTTGGTCCGCGCAACCCGGAAGGGCTCTGAGGCCCCCAGTGCTTGAAAGCCTGTGAGCTTGGTGTGCGAGGCGTCCGTCCGACGCATGTAAACAACAGCCGGCTGGACCGACGCCCCGCATCTCCCGCCACAAGAAGGAGTGCGTCGCTTGTTCGTGTGTGCCTGTATGTTATTGTTAAGTATCGAAAAGTAGTGTAAAGTGGCTGTTTTTGCCATAAATTTATCTCCAATGAAATCATCATCACAACTGAACCAGTTGACTTAGAAAGCTCTACTTAACGCCATTCTACAGGTACGAAACACATCTACGCTTGGGGATGCGCGGGAATGCGGAAGCAAGCCAAACTGCAGACATGCTTTGCCTTCTTACGCATCAAATCAACCAAGCTACAGACCAACATGGTGAAACACATACAATAGCACTGGATATATCAAAGGCATTTGATAGAGTCTGGCATCAATCCTTATTGTCGAAGATGTCACACTACGGCCTTGCATCATTAGTTCCACTAATTTCTTCTTATCTTCATAACAGAAAAATACGTGTAATGGTAGATGGCCTTTATTCTCAATTTCACTCAATAAATGCTGGTGTTCCCCAGGGATCAGTTTTGGCCCCAATTCTGTTCCTCATTCATATCAATGATCTCATATCTACCACTCATAATCCAATACATTCCTACGCAGATGACTCAACACCACAGTTCCTTCACATTTACCAATTCTTTCACCCAACCCGATCTTATAAATTCAAAAATAAACACTGCAATTTCTCTGAACCAGGACCTTTCTAGAATTGATGGATGGGGACAAAATAATCTAGTTTCCTTTAATGCACAGAAAACCAAGTACATTCAATTTTCTAACTGACAGAATCTCACTGACTCCCATATATTTTTTAATGATGTAAATATTCCCACTTCCCCTAGTATTGACATTCTCGGTGTAACATTAACTACTAACTTGAGCTGGACACATTATGTTAGAAGCATTGCTAAGAATGCCTCTAAAAAACTGGGACTCCTGTACAGAGTTCGAGAATTCTTCACTGACGAGCAGTTGGCCGTGATATATAAAAGTCATGTGCGTTCTCAGATCGATTACTGTTCACCTCTGTGGGGTGGAAGTGGAGTGGTTGCATTGAGGCAGTTGGACAAAATTCAAAATAAAGCTATTAGATTAATCAATAACCCTGCAATCACACAGGACCTTCCTACATTATCCATACGAAGAAACGTTGCATCCCTTGCATTATTCTACAGATATTTTCACAGCAATTGTTCCGAGGAACTTGCTTCAATTGTGCCGCCTCTCCACATCTTTCCCCGTAGAACTAGGGCAGCTGAGAGCGCCCATGAATTTACACTTTCTCCTCCACAATGCAGAACTTCTGCTTATCAGAATTCATTTATCCCCAGAGCTACTACTCTTTGGAATTCACTTCCCTCGAATTGCTTTCCACAAACTTACAATCTACAAATGTTTAAATCCAGTTGTTACAAACATTTTATGAATGGAGGATGCCTTTAGGCACATGGACCTTTTTGTTTTATCTGTGTTTTTCCTTCCTCCGTTCATTGTCTCTTTAAAAAAAAAAAAAAAAAAAAAAAAAATAACAAAGATGCGGTAGCCTAGGCGTAGAAGTTTTTCGGCCAAAACCCCCGGGTTTCGGGGAATATATATATAATACATAGCCGGGGCTGGAGGGTTAAGTTATAACAATGGAATAATAATAATAATAATAATAATCAGTAGATTATCGATGTCACCGGAGGTCCATTGGGTACCCGGTACCCGGACACCATTGGTTAGTCCGTGTATATCAATTCAATATTGGGCTTATAATAGTGATAGTATCCGGAGGAAGCTTTGCTCCTCATCTGTCCCTAATAGCCCACTGGGGCACAGGAGTCCCGCCGATTCCAGGGCTCGAAGTTTCCGAACTATTTCCATGTCAGAAGTGATAACATAAGTAAGCAGGAACCTTTTAGCACCTGGCTTATTTATTGAAAAATGAAGTGAAGCCATCGAAAAATTCATAATATAATTTCAATATTTGGCTTATGATAGGGATAGGACCCGGAGGAAACGTTTCCTTTATAGTTCAATAATAGCCCACACTATTGGCACCCAGCGTATACAGTAAACCCTCGCCATCTCGGACCTCTAGAAGTCGGAAACCCGTACTAGTCGGACTGGCTACGGCCCCTCGGACATGCACTTCAGTATTTCGGACATTTCCGTCATCGTTCCGACAGTCTCTGACGTTGTCGGACTTTATATAAGTATTCGGAAAATGTCTGATATTATATTTTTCAATTCCATTGCATTAGAAATGATTCAAAGACTACAAAAAGTCTAAATAAGACATAGTTATGTTAATGTATAAGGGAGTTACGTAGATGCATTAGAGAGATAGATAGATAGAAAGAGAGAGTTACAGAGTGAGCGATAAACACGAACTATTATGAGACGGAGTTAATTGGTTCTGAAAAGACAAAGGAGACTTTTATATTGACTCTTTTTCATGTTATTATTTGTGTGCTAGAAGGATAATATTGTTTTCAATTCCATCGCATTAGAAATTATTTATAGATTACAAAAAGTCCAAATAAGACATAGTTATGTTAATGTATAAGGGAGTTAGTTAGAGAGATAAATAGATAGAGAGAGTGGCTAGGGGGCGAGCGATAAAAAAATATACGAGACGGACTTATGTTTCTGAAAGACAAAGGAGACATATTTATTTACTCTCTTTTTCATTTTATTATTTGTGTGTTAGAAGGGTAATATTGTTTTCAATTCCATCGTATTAGAATTGATTCATAGATTTAAAAAACCCCAAATAAGACATAGTTATATATATGTATAAAGGCCGCGTCATACAGAACTCGAATCCACCAGAACCCACCGGAATGAATTCAAAAATTTAAATTTTAGCCACTTCTTCCCGATTCTGGTCTATTCTTGTACGTGTTCTGGTTAGATTCTTGTCTATTCTTGTGATTCGAGTGATGTTCTAGTCGTCACTCGATTGATCGAGTGAGTGAGCAAAAAGTTAGTGCATGCGTTAACTTTCTACGATTTATCGAGTGAAAAAAACGTTAAAAATTATCAAGTTACATTCTAGTCGTATTCTAGTCGCATTCGAGTCGCATTCTACCTATTCTAGTCATGTTCTGATGTAATTTTTATAGTCGATGCCGACTCGAATTACTTGAATGTAACTCGATGCCACTCGATAATGACCGGAAGTCAACTGGATGACAAGTTGATTATACCACTTTAAAATTGAATGTAATGGAATGAGAGTTGAATATAACCCGAATTAAGAAGAATACAACTGGATGCCGACTAGAATATGACTGGTAGATGACTGCATACTTGCTTGATGTATCGAGTGTACACTGGATGTCGACTCGAACATGACTAGAAGTACTAGAATACAAGTGGAATCCAACTAGAAGGTAACTGGAATACAACCAGAATATAACTCGACTAGGTGCGGCCCCACGTTGGACATGTTAAGCCCCATTTGTTTTGAGATTATAAGGCGTTCGGCCCATTAGTTTGGCTATTTTAACACCTGTCGCCCCATTTTGTTGTCAATTTTAAGACTTTTCGTACCATTTAGGTGTCGATTTTGTCCTGGCGAGCGAAAGCGAGCCTGAAATCTTAAGAGGAACCAGCCTTTGGCCGGGAAATTTTTCTACTGAAAAATTTACAATTTTTTTTTGAAGGGGTGTTTTTCTAAGCTAGATGGAAGCCCAGCGAGGAAACTTCCGATTCTCCTCTTGCTCTGAGGCTTTCGATACCTAACAATGCCTTCTGTGACTTCTGCCCTATCGAGGCTTTTTACCTCTCTCTCTCTCTCTCTCTCTCTCTCTCTCTCTCTCTCTCTCTCTCTCTCTCTTGCCCATCGTTAACCCTTTCAGTACCGGTCCTGTCCTATTTAATTTACTCTGGGTATTACTAGACGATTTTATTCAGCTCAAAACTAACCAACAACTAACAGGCTTCGAACTATCTCACCTAGCAATTATTACTACCACAGATCCTTCTTAAACTACACGAAATCGTTTACAAATAGACGTCGCCGGTACAGAATGGGTTAACCCTTGGAATCCGGGAGGCCTCATATGAGACAAAATGCGCGGCTAAAAAGTCGCCGATATAATCATCAGAACTCGGCAACCATGCAACGTAGCGATGTCATCTCAACGGCAGTCTACAGACAAGAAAAAGTTCTACAATTTGCAAAAAAATTGACTGCTCTAGGTGGTCTCAATCAGTAGCTACTGAATTATGAAGTTTGAAAATACCAAACTTCATATGAGGCCCCCCCGGATCCCAAGGGTTAAGGCTGATCGTAATTGGCCTCCTGGGTGACAGTTGCAACTCTATCGTTCTCTGCATCTCATTCTTCCTCCAACAACACAAGAAGGAGTGTGATGCAGGTTAGGAGGAATGGTTTCTGGGATTGATTTGGGCCAGGGTACAGGGGGTGATAGGGAAGAAATATTTGTGGACAGTGAAATGCCATAGGTTATATATTTTTATTAATGACCATCACTATCAACTGATAATTGGTTATTTGTTATTATTAATGACCATCCCTATCAACTCATAATGGGTTAATTGTTATTAATGACCATCCCTATCAACTCATAATGGGTTAATTGTTATTAATGACCATCACTATCAACTCATAATGGGTTAATTGTTATTAATGACCATCCCTATCAACTCATAACGGGTTAAATGTTATTAATGACCATCACTATCAACTCATAATGGGTTAATTGTTATTAATGACCATCCCTATCAACTCATAATGGGTTAATTGTTATTAATGACCATCACTATCAACTCATAATTGGTTATTTGTTATTATTAATGACCATCACTATCAACTCATAATTGGTTATTGGTATGGCTAGTATAATACGATTTTATTCAGTTTATAATTATATGGACTTAAGCAATTAACAGGTTTTGAACTATCTTAATTAACTTTGGCGATGGGCTGGTCTATCAGAGTGAGACCTGAGCGATCTCTGCCATACCCATAGCTTACTCTGACTGTTCCTTTTACTTATATATTTTCTAAATCTCAAGTGACGGCGTCTCTTCCGTGGATTGACCTCCCAATCTACCAAGATTGGAAGCTAAAGCGTCACATTATTCCTTTGCCCCTCAACTTTCTCTTCATAATTGCTGAGGGGCACAGGGCCCTGGGTGGGGCTTTGGTTTCCCGGGCGTTTACGCACCCTCTCAGCTCCCCGCCATGGAGTGGCTTCGGTCACCCAGGCTTTATTGTGGTCGGCAGGGAGGGTTCTGTGGGGGCGCTCGTTTATGGCCTTGGCCTTACTCGGGGCCTTGGAGCTGTTCGGCCAGGCAGCTTGGGGAACAACAACAACAACCCTTTTTACTACCACAGATCCCTCTCCAGCTGCACAAAACCTTCTAAATATATCTAGAATGATATACAAAAGACGTTGTCGGCACAGAAGGGGTAAATAGCCATCACTATCAACTCATATAATCAACCGACCAAGAGTCAGCACGAGTCAAGTTTACAACCTGAGCTGACGTCCACACAGGTCTTAGCTATCGAATAACGGATCACATTGATCACCCTCAACCTTTCCTGACCCCTCTTTGACCCCTCTCTCTGATCTCTCTCTCTCTCTCTTCTCTCATGTCCTTCTGCCTATTCGAGTCACGTTCGAGTTACGTTCAACTTAGTTCCACTTACGTTCGACTTAACTTCATGTAATTCTGGTCATGATAGACTGACATTCCGGTCTCATTCTGGTCATTCGAGTTGCATTCGACTTGGGATCGAATAGTCTTCTTTCCACATCCGGTTTCCTTCGAGTCACTTACTGGTTAACATCGACTCATATTTGGGTTACATTCGAGTCCATCGAGTTACGTTCGAGTTACATTCCGGTCATTGACGGGTAGCATTCTACTCTGAAGTCACACTCGATTAAGGCCGCGTAATTCTCGTCAATTCCGGTGAAAAGTTCGATTCCAGTGGGTTCTAGTGGATTCGAGTTCTGTATGATGCGGCCTTAAAGGAGATAGATGCATTAACCCTCCAGACCCGGTAGGGCTCTTGAACGCCCATAAAAAACACACCCGAGCTACCCGGAAGGGCTCTTAAAGACCCATGAGCTCAAAGCCTGTAAGCTTGGTGTGCGAGGCGTCGGTCCAACGCATGTAAACAACAGCCGGCTGGACCGACGCTCCGCATCTCTGGCCACAAGAAGGAGTGCGTCGCTTGTTCGTGTGTGCCTGTATGTTATTGTTAAGTATCGAAAAATAGTGTAAAGTGGGTGTTTTTGCCATAAAGTTATCTCCAATGAAATCATCATCACACCTGAACCAGTTGACTTAGAGAGCTCTACTTAACGCCATTCTATAGGTACGAAACACATCTACGCTTGGGGATGTGCGGGAATGCGGAAGCAGTCAGAATAACAAAGATACGGTAGCCTAGGCGTAGACGTTTTTCGGCCAAAACACCCGGGTTTCGGTATGGAATACATAGCCGGGGCTGGAGGGTTAAATAGATAGATAAAAAAAAAAAATCTCAATTTCTCTGGTGACGCGGACTTTCCTCTTCTAATTCGGAATTTCCCTCTCTTAAGTCGGACATAAGTCGGACTTCGGACATCTCGGAAAATCGGACATCTCGGACTGGGTCTCCCCCCAATTAGTCCGAGATAGCGAGGGTTTACTGTACATTGAAAAATGAAGTAAATCCAATAAAATTCTCCCTACTATAACGTTAATGTTTGGCTGATAATAGGGATAGGATCCGAAGCAAACATTGTTCCTTATACAGTAGTTCAACAATAGCGGAATCATTGGCCCCCCGCTTATGCATTGAATAATGAAGTAAATCCATGGAAAAACTTCGAATTATAAAGTCAATATTTGGCTTAGGGATAGTACCCAGAGGAAGCGTTGGTCCTTACCCTTCAACAACAGTGGAACCCTTGGCAACCCGCTTATAAATTGAAAAATGAAGGAAATCCCTCTAACCACTTCCTAATATACATTCAATATGTGGTTTACAATAGGGATCGTACCCGGAGGAAATTATGTTCCTTATACAGTAGGGTCTCACATAAAACGAGTTTATGGTCGATAAACGAGGGCGTTTTATGCGATTTAGTTTTATGTGAACACAGCATTTTGGTGGCGCAATAGCGTCAATGTTCACTGTAAGCGAAAATTTTCGTACAAAGCGAACGATATTTCGTACGTTTTGTACGATATTTCGGCGCTCTATATGAAAACTCCTCGGATTTGCCCCACTTTGGCGGCGGACTCGTTTTATGTGATCACATTCGTTCTGATCGAAAATTAAATATTAATATTTTAGGTCGGTCGTTTTAATCGAGACTCGTTTTATGCGGGACCCTACTGTAGTCCAATAATAGCGGAACCATTGGTCCCCAGCTTATGCATTGAAAAATGAAGTAAATCCCTCGAAAAACTCCTAATATACTGTCAAAATTTGGTTTATAATAGGGATAGTAGCCGGAGGAAACAGTGTTTCTTATAGTTCGATAATAGCGGAACCATTGGCCCCCAGCTTATCTATTGACAAATGAAGTAAATCCACCGCAAAACTTCATATAATACTTATATCTAGGAAGATACCAATCTATCTCTTGTGCTGTAACTTTAAGTAGAGTGAGGCTCTGAGCTATAGCCTATTGGCCACTTCCGCGCTCGATGTGACAAGCGTGAGAAAACTTCATAATATCGAGTCAATATTTGGCTTAAAAATAGGAATAGTATCCGGAGGAACATTGTTCCTTATAGGTCAACAATATCGGAACCATTGGCCCCCCTCTTATATGTTGAAAAATGAAGTAAATCCCTCGAAAAACTTCATAATATAATATTTATATATCTATATATCTATATAGGAAGAGATCATCTAGCTCTTATATTATAAAATTCATTAGTGATGCTCGAGCTAGGCCTATTGGCCGCTTCCGTGATCGCGCGCTCGCGTGAGAAATAAACTTTCACTTCATCCCAAATGTTTAGTAATACCTGAGTCGCCCCCGCTGCTGTTATGTGGCCACTCGGATTGTGGTAGTGTTACACGAAGAGTGCACAATTTGTACATTTTTTAGGAGCCCACTTAGTCAATGTACGATTCACACAAGACATCTGGCGTACATACCTCGTCAGTTGTGGCTCAGGTGAGGGGGCGGAGATTACTGAGGAGAGCTATAGCCCACCTGTCAGAAAAAGACCAAGAATCAATGTTACATAACATAAGAGCAAAGAACCAAAGCATGTACCAGTTCCTTATGTATAAGGCTCATGTAATGTCGAGTAGCCTGCTGGCCCTATGAATGTTTTAAAGAATTTAGAGTAGGGTAGCATATTCGCTACATCGTATATAAGAATGGATTTAAGTGGGATAGTCTATAGGCTATCATAAATGCCACTGGAGTACTCTCCTCCCTTCTTTTTCCATTCATTGTTCTACATTGAGAACTCGGAGGGAAGCGTTGGTCTTTAATTTAACCGGAACCTTTTGATACATCGGATGTTTGTTTCTGAAGGAAAACATTGTTCCCCCCCCCCCCCCCCCCCGGAGTTCCCGGAGTACTTGGAGGAAACTCTCGTTCCTTAATTTAACCTGAACCTGAAGGAAAACATTGTCCCCCCCCCCCCCCCCCACCCCCCCCCCGGAGTTCCCGGAGTACCCGGAGTACTTGGAGGAAACTCTCATTCCTTAATTTAACCTGAACCTCATGGTTCCTTGGTTTTCAGTATTACTCGGAGTACCCGGAGTACTTGGAGGAAGCTATCGTTCCCTATTTGAATCTGAACCTCTTGGTACCTGGGTTGTCAGTGTTTACCCGGAGTACCCAGAGTACTTGGAGGAAGCTATCGTTCCTTGTTTTAATCTGAACCTCTTGGTTCCTGGGTTTTCAGTATGTACCCGGAGTTCAGTATTGCTGCGAGTACCCTGAGTACCCCTAGTACCCGGAGTAGGCCTACTTGGAGGAAGCCTTGTTCCTAAATTTAACCTGAACTTCTTGGTTCCCTGGTTTTCAGTAGTACCCGGAGTATTCGGAGGAAGCTCTCGTTCCTTAATTTAACCTGAACTTTTGGTTCCTTGGTTTTTGCATTACTCGGAGTACCCGGAGTAAGCACTTGTTCCTTTATGTTAACCTGAACCTTTTGGTTCCTTGGTTTTGTTGGTGTTTTGTGCACCTGGAGGAAAACTTTGTTTTTCCATGTAACCGGAACTTCTTTGTGCATCGTTTTTTTTTTTTTTTTTTCCCGGTTTCCTTGAAACCATTTAGTACCCGGAGGTCTAAAACCCTGAGACCCGGAGAGAACGGAGGGACACCGGAGCCCCGCCGACTCCGGGACTCGAAGCATGCAATTGTATAGGGTTAGTTGGTGCTCTTGCACTGGAGGAAACTTTGTTGCTCAATTTGGTCACATGCAAACTCTTTCTATTTTAAGAAATTAACACATATAATAATTGTGTTGGTGCTTATACCTGATTTACTCGAAACCATTTAGTACCCGGAGTTCTAAACCCGGAGACCCGGAGAGAACGGAGGGACACAGGAGCCCCGCCGACTCCGGGACTCGAAGCATGCAATTGTATAGGGTTAGTTGGTGCTCTTGCACTGGAGGAAACTTTGTTGCTCAATTTGGTCACATGCAAACTCTTTCTATTTTAAGAAATTAACACATATAATAATTGTGTTGGTGCTTATACCTGATTTACTCGAAACCATTTAGTATCCGGAGTTCTAAACCCGGAGACCCGGAGAGAACGGAGGGACACAGGAGCCCCGCCGACTCCGGGACTTGAAGCATGCAAATTGTATAGGTTTAGTTGGTGCTCTTGAACTTGGTCATGCAAACTCTTAGGAATTATTGGTATCGAAGCACTTCATAACATATTACTCATATAGGAAGAGAATAATTGGTCCCTCATGTAAAATTCAGTAGAGGGAAGCCGAGCTAGCTAGGCCTATTGGCCGCCCTCGTGGACACTTGCCCGAGGTGGCGAACAAAGCATGGCCTTATAAATAAGTACTGGTACAAGAATGGGACATATAAGGGAATCAATAAGTCTAGCTAAGACCCTATCAGCTCGAAGTAATGCTAGAAGCATGCAAACTATAAAGTGAAGCGACTTATAAAAGTGAAGCGACTTTGAAAAATTTAATACTAGTAGAATTTCAGGAAATAATGTAGGCTACTTTACGACAAAGAAAACTTTGAATTAATAATATCCTTAGAGTTCAACGTGTATCCTGAGGGCACACGAATAAGATGAATAATAGCCTACGATAAGTAAATAATTAAATGCAAGCATTGTATAGGATATAGCCTAATACAGTATAACAAAAATCACTTACGACGACGAACAACAAATATTAAGAATGGCGAAGCAGTATCCATATACTTTCGGTGTGGACAGGCGTGGACGGTGGCCCTCTGAAACATACAGGGCGATTACTCAATTCATGTTTGGACCTAACTCAAATAATATATAACAAGGACTCACTAGGAGTGAGAAAGCCAGGCAAACGCTGAGACGCCCAGAGCAAGGGGGCACACGTCCGACTCGCCTGGATCACAACCGTAAAGAGGCAGATAAACACGCTAGAAAGTCTGGCATCACGTGCAAGGGAAGCATAACGACAGCACAGCTGGAGGGCTGAGGCACCGGGAGGTTTGAAATGATAGATTCTTCTTTAAATTTTATTTCTAGTGGTATTCATTTTCAATGACGAGCCCTTGGTAAGATTTAATGGGTATTAACCGAGGATTATTTTTATGCTATATACGCAACGGTTGTGATAAGAACTCCGAGGAATCCCGAACGGGTCCCGGAATCTCAGCCTATATATAGTATAGGCTCTTCGTCATTGACGAAGGAACCAATACTAAATAGCTAATTTTCCGGCGGACACGAGTTAGGGTGTATAACACCTCGCAGGTTATCCTTATGAGCATTGATTCCTGGAAATTTTGTTTTCCAGGCTCCTGACTGCTACTCCGGCAGAGGTTTGGGTAACTGATCCTGGCGGGGGGGGGGGCTTATTAGCACCATGACGAGGTTTGAACTATGCATTACTTTTACCTGCTCTCTTTTGCCAATTTTTGCTCACAAACTTTGCATTAAGTGCGTCAAGTGTTTGGATCGTTCCCGAGGCTTGTGGTTATCTACACGCTGTTCCATTTGCTCTGAATTGAAAACCGCTTTAGTAACTAATAAAGACTTATCGTGCCTATCGGCCTTACAGGAAATTAAGAGTACAGTAAACCCTCGCTCTTTCGGATTAATTGGGGGAGACCCCTGTCCGAAAGAGTCAAAAGTCCGAAAGGGCCGAGTCCGAACTCACACTTCAGCCATTCGGACTTGTCCGAATGTCTGAAATAATGCATCTATCTCCCTTATACATATATATAACTATGTCTTATTTGGTCTTTTTTTAATCTATAAATCAATTCTAATACGATGGAATTGAAAACAATATTACCCTTCTAATACACAAATAATAAAATGAAAAAGAGAGTAAATAAAAATGTCTCCTTTGTCTTTCAGAAACATAAGTCCGTCTCGTATATGTTAGTATTTTATCGCTCGCTCGCCCCTAGCCACTCTCTCTCTATCTATTTATCTCTAATGCATCTAACTAACTCCCTTATACATTAACATAACTATGTCTTATTTGGACTTTTTGTAATCTATAAATAATTTCTAATGCGATGGAATTGAAAACAATATTATCCTTCTAGCACACAAATAATAACATGAAAAAGAGTCAATATAAAAGTCTCCTTTGTCTTTTCAGAACCAATTAAGTCCGTCTCATAATAGTTTGTGTTTATCGCTCACTTCCCCTTCTGCAACTCTCTTTCTATCTATCTTGTCTTTTCAAAACCAATTAAGTCCGTCTCATAATAGTTCGTGTTTATCGCTCACTTCCCCTTCTGCAACTCTCTTTCTATCTATCTTGTCTTTTCAAAACCAATTAAGTCCGTCTCATAATAGTTCGTGTTTATCGCTCACTTCCCCTTCTGCAACTCTCTTTCTATCTATCTTGTCTTTTCAGAACCAATAAGTCCGTCTCATAATAGTTTGTGTTTATCGCTCACTCCCCCTCTGTAACTCTCTCTTTCTATCTATCTATCTCTCTAATGCATCTACGTAACTCCCTTATACATTAACATAACTATGTCTTATTTGGACTTTTTGTAATCTTTGAATCATTTCTAATGCAATGGAATTGAAAACAATATTATCCTTCTAGCACACAAATAATAACATGAAAAAGAGTCAATATAAAAGTCTCCTTTGTCTTTTCAGGACCAATTAAGTCCGTCTCATAATAGTTCGTGTTTATCGCTCACTCCCCCTCTGTAACTCTCTCTTTCTATCTATCTATCTCTCTAATGCATCTACGTAACTCCCTTATACATTAACATAACTATGTCTTATTTGGACTTTTTGTAATCTTTGAATCATTTCTAATGCAATGGAATTGAAAAATATAATATATAATAAATATAAGGCCGAAACTCGGCTCTTCGGTCCGAATGCGAAATAATTTTTCTCAGCCTTTCAGACAAATCCGAAAGGCTGAAATAATGTCCGAAGTTTATAAGTCCGAATACACATTCACCTAACCAGACAAGTCCGAAACTCGGCTCTTTGGTCCGAATGCGATTTAATTTTTCTCAGCCTTTTGGACAAATCCGAAAGGCTGAAGCATGAGTCCGAAGTTAAATGTAGTCCGAAAAGGACGGAGGTATTTTCTCAGCCTTTCGGACAAATCCGAAAGGCTGAACCATGAGTTCGAATTGAAATGCTTGTCCGAAAGCCTTGGAATTCCGAAAGAGTGAAGTACGAAAGAGCGAGGGTTTACTGTACCTTTAATTCTTATGGCAAAGACACTTCACTGTGATGATGAAGTACTATGGGAACAACTCATTATTAAGTCACCCCTTGTGAAACCCGGTTCCTCAAAATCTGTCAGACCTAATGTCAAGTCGAAAGCCCTCAGCAAAGAGGTAGTGAGTAGTAGCAGTGAGAGTGAGGTCACCGAGGTTCCCCCCTCCGACTGTACCAAGAGGAGACGATCATCCTCTCCTAGGCGGAAGTCGAGGTCAAGGTCTAGATCCCCCCTCATACAGTCTAGACACTCTTCCACAGAGTCTTCCCGGTCTACCAAATGCCGGAGAGAGGACTCTGGGGGAGCAACGAGTCAGGCAAGCAGCGGCAGCCCCCTACCCCTACCTCTGACACGCCTCAACAGGACTTTGAGGACTCAGAAGTGGGGTCTGAGGCACTGGAATCCGCACCTAGTCATGAACAATCCTTGAGTGTGTCTCCTAGTGTTACATTTGCCATACCTAAACTGAATTATGTACCTCGTAGTGTTAGATCGGCAGGCCCATGTAGGGTTCTGGATGACCAGTACATGGGATATCCGTCGGGGTCACAATTGCATTCTCAAGTGATTCCAGACTCCCAGCCCTTTGTGGCAGGGGGTTACTGGCGTCAATCTGATCCTTCTCAACCTCTTTTTAACGTCAATCACGCAAGAACTGAGGAGGGTAGCATAGACATGTTGCCATCATCGGTCCCAGATTTAACGTGGCCCCCGGCGGATAATGAAATTGTAGTTGAACAAGAGAATCCTGAGCTGAGTGGAGAGCCGGCGGAGGTTATGTTCTCTCTGGCTCCCCAGTCACTCACAGGAGAAGACTCTGAGGCAAGTTCCCACTCATCCAGGGACTCCCACAGTAAGTGTGTGACTTCAGATCAGATAAGTGAGTTATTACACAAGGTTATGCAGCATTATCAACTCCCTGCCTCTTCGGAGCCCCCGGTTTCTCAACCTTGGGTGGCCCCTAGTACTTCTGTTGTCAGACCCTTAGCTTCCCCAGGTTTTCTCCCATCATGTCCTACCCCGGTGGTGGCCGCGGCTTCTGGCACTACAGTGCCGGCGGCGCTGGCTACCTCCTCTTTGAGGGTTATTGCAGACATTCCTCCATCTCCTTTAGATAAGGCACCTCTGAAGAAGGGCCCCATGCCCCTCCTCTATGGCCCGGATTGTTCCTGGGTCCCTGTGACTCCAGTGAACCCTCAACTAGCTCAACCTTCTGTGTCAGGGGAACTTCCAGTACCCGGCGAGTGGTATATTGAAATTAATAAGACCAGGAAATTTAGGGCAAAAGATGAGGCAGGGAGGGTGATGGACGTATCAATTAAGGCTGTACCAAGTTCGTACAACCCGGATTATTTTGTGTATACAACTGCCCCGGCGATCCCTCCCGCCGCGTCTGCACGACTGTTTGCGGATTGGTCAAAAGCTGATGGCATCAACGATGTCAAAGCTTTGAATGCTCTCACGCCGGAGTTGGCTACAACTCCGGTCCTAGACCAGACGCATACACCAGTCCTGCAGATGGGGCCGGTGGGGTTAGGCCCCTGGGTAGACTGGGAGATAGAAGCTCAGGTTTTTGCGGCTACAATTACTTTTAAGTCTTCACATCAGGTTCCCCAAGAAAATAATGCTTACTTTTCTTTGCCAGTAGCCAAAGCAGAAGGAGTGTCCTCAGATTTACTTAACTTTCTTGCGGCGTCCAAAGTTTCCTTGCACTCCCTTGATGAACCCTTTTCTACCCCCCTGGCTGCTCACCTTGACAGGGACTTCAAGCTAAGAAATAAGGCTTACCGGATGTTCTCTCAGTACTTGGTTAGTCACCAGATCGCCGCCTCCCTTTCACGTACTATTTCAGCTATAGCTGAACCCCAAATTAAGAAAGCTACTGAATTGTCTAGGAGACTTTTGCTACAAAATTCTATTCAGTCCTTAGGAGACATCAGAATTGCAATTATGGAGGCGGTTCGAGCCCGCCAAGATCTGAGAGTCCATCTGGTGAGGAAGTTGCCGGCAGACATAGGTCGCCGGGTAACTCTCTCGCCGGTACTGACTGCCACCCTCCCTAACTCAGAAACATGGAGTCTTGTGTTTAATATGGGTAATGGTTGGAAGCAGGTTACCTCCCAAGCTCGGAAGGACCCTGCTAAGAAGCCCTTTCATAAATCAAAGGGTGGTAACAAGCAATACCATCCACAAGCTAAAAAGTCACCAAGGGATCCCAGACTCCCCCCGCAGCAGGGAGGTAACCCGTACAAGTCCAAACAAGGTAAACATTCTGGGTATAAAGGTAAGGCCCCTCAGAAGGGTAATCAGGGCCAGTCATCAGCCAAATCTAGCCAAGCGTCAGATGCCAACCCACCTCCCCCTCCAAAAAACTAGCCACCCAGCCTCTCAGCATCCCAACGCCGTGCTTAAGGACACGGAATTTGAGAGTTGCCTCGAAAGTCGGACCCCGGTTGCACCTGGGTTCATTCCGTTCATTCCGCTCGGCCTGGCCCAAGAAAACCTGGGCCAGGAAAGTAGTGAGCAAAGGAATCACATGGCGGTGGCTCCGGCGGCCTCGACTGCGTCAGCCGCGGGAACACACCAATGTGTCTCAGGAGGAGGAGACTCTACTTCAGGAAATGATCACCAAACAAGTCCTTATCCCGGTCAATGCCAATCACCCAGTATTCACTTCAAGACTTTTCTTAGTGCCGAAAAGGGACAGTGTGCAGATGCGACCAGTTCTCGATCTTTCGCAACTAAACACATTTATAGAGAATTCACCCTTCAGGATGCTTACAGTTCAGCAACTCAGACTCGCGATTCCGCCGCAAGGTTGGATGTGCTCGATCGATCTCAAAGATGTCTATTGGCATGTCCCAATAAACAAACGGTTCCAAAAATTCCTCGCCCTAAGGGTCAGACGAAAGACTTATGTCTTCCAAAGAATGCCTTTTGGTTTGAACCTGGCACCGAGAATTTTCACAAAACTCGTCCGGCAAGCTCTTTTACCCCTGTTAATTAATCCAGGGCATACAGGTGTTTTGGTATCTAGACGACTGGCTAGTAGTGGCGAACTCTATGGAATTATGTCAAGATCATGTAAACCAAGTGTCAGCTCATGTACAAACCCTAGGGTTCAAGGTGAACTTGGCGAAGTCTCGCCTTGTCCCCTTAAGGACTATTCAGTGGATAGGGCTGGTCTGGGACACCGCCAATCTGACTCTTACTCAGAGTGTGGACAACCGGAGCAGGTTCCGCAAGAAACTGTTCCGTTTTCTCCACAGTCTGGATACGACCAGGAAAACGTGGGATTCCCTAGTCGGCTCTCTCAACTGGATACAATTAACTGTGAAGTTGGGCCGGTTGAAAGTCAAACGATTAATCCTGGAAGGCAACAAAGTTTTCCCTGTCTCGCCGGAGAAGAAATTATGGCCAATTCCTCCATTAATCCACAGCTTACTCTCGGTCTGGGCCAAGCGAGAAGTCCTCCACTCTGTCACGACATGGGTTTCTCCCCCTCCTACGGTGTGGGTAGACACAGACGCCTCAGGGGCACTAGGTTGGGGCTATCAGTCCACCCTGGGCCATCAAGGTCAAGGCACATGGTCGGCCGACAGTCAGTCCCATATCAACAAGCAAGAGCTTTTAGTCCCCCTCTTTTTTCTCCAAACTCACGGCATGACTTTAAAAAACAAATCAATTGCGCTCCGAATCATCAATGGCGGGAGGCAGACGCAAGCTTTTAAGGCTCCGGCATATGTTCATGGGAAAGGATAATTAACACGGAATATCGAGTCCATACGGAGCTAGCAAGGAGAGGAAGGACTCGTGAAGTGTTTGGAAGATATATTGCTGTGGTGGAGGGGTGATATATACACTAGTGTAATAAGAGTAGAGTAACGGGACAGCGGTAGTGTTGTGAGTTGTTGAGATTGTAAACAAACATGGCGGAAGGAAGTTGGGATTGACGGAGGCGGAAGAAAGGCTACAACATTTTCGTGGGTTTAAGAGCACAGATGAGAAGTTAGAAGAGGTTATTAATGTTGTGAAGGATTTGGAAAAGTGGAAGAGTGATACGGAGAAATGGAAGGGGGATATTGGTGAGAAAGTTAAGGTACTGTGTGTACTGTGTGGTGTGTCAGGTGGGGAAGGGAATAGGCCTAGCGAAGGAAGCGAATGTAGACCTATTTCGGAAGTTAATAATAGCCTAGAGATGGTATTGAAAAGGGTAGATGAACTGGGAGCAGAGAATATGGCATTGAAGGAGCAGCTGAAGGAATACGAAGGACGATTCAAGGAAGTAAAGGAGTCAACTGCATGGACGGTGGTAGGTGAACAGAAAGTTAAGGATTTGGAGGATATTATGAAAGATCAAAAGGAAGAAATGAATATGACCAAAAAAAGTTTTGAGAGTGCAGTTGTAGGGGTCATGAAGAACAAGGAGAGTGTCGTGAGGGAGGCCATGGACAGGGGTGTAATCATTCATGGAGATATAGAGGCTCATATAAATGATAATGGAGTGAGAAAAGTGAGGGATATGGAGAAAGTGAAGGAGGTCATGAAAGGTGTGGATGTGGACGGATGTGGATGGGAAGGGCAGGTGGAGGAAGTCAGTAGGATAGGTAGATATAAAAGGGGAGAGATGAGTTTAAAACCAGGGCAGTGGCAGAGACAGTGACAAATTTTAGTTGGAGGCTAAACACAAATGAAGAACTGAAACATATAAGACTAAAGAAGGATTTGAGCATAGAACAAAGAAAAAAAATAAAGAAATTACAAGAAAAGGCTGATGAAAATAATGGAAAGTTGGGTGAAGAGGATAAGAGGAATTTTTATTGGAGAGTGTGGGACGGGAAATTGAAGAAGTGGTTTATACGAATAGAAGGGAGAAGGAGATCAGGGAGGGAAGAGAATGTGATAGGAGTTGTGACGGAGGAGGAGAACAGGGTGGAGGTGTCACAGGGAGAGACAGGAGACAAAGCTGCAGACCCAGTAGTGCTAAGGGGGGAGTAGGGTACGGACAGGAGGAGCGGGATGGTGTAGTTGCTGAAGGAATGGTAGATAAATTAAGGATTATGTTTAGTAATGTGGATGTGTTTACCCAGGACAAGAAAAGAGAACTGATATGTAGGTTGCAGGATGAAGAGGAAAAACCTGATGTCATAGCCTTACAGGAAGTAAGACCAAAAAATGCTAGAATTGAGAGGGAACTGGTGGAGTATAGTTTGGAGGGTTTTGAGTTATATGAGAGGAATGCTATTAGAGCAGAGGTTGGAAGAGGTCTGTTTATTTATGTAAGAAAAGAGCTCAAGGTAAATGAGGTGGATATGAGACAGCAGTATTGTGAATATTTGTGTATTGAAGTAAAATGTGCAAGAGGATCAATTCTAATTGCCTCTATATATAGAAGCCCAAATAATAGTAGGGAAGAGGATGATAACCTACTGAAAGCAATGGAGGAAATAGATAATAGAGAAAACAAATATAAGATTTTGATTGGAGATTTCAATTTGCCAAGGATCAACTGGGCAAATTGTACTACTCCAGCGGGACAGTGTAGCCTGGAAAACAAGTTTATAGAGAAAGTGAGAGATTGTTTTTTAACGCAACATATTACAGAGATGACAAGATATAGAGATGGGACGCAGGGGAGTGTACTTGATTTGATTTTTAGCAATGAGGAGGATATAGTGGAACATGTCAATGTGGATAGCCCTATAGGTCGTAGTGACCATGCCTGTATAAGTTTTAGTTGCAATATTAAAACAGAGAGGGATAATAGAAGCAATAAAAAAATATACATGTATGATAGAGCAGATTATGAGCTGCTGAGACGGTGTTTGGACATTGACTGGGGGGAATACTTGAACGGTGAAGACGCTGAAGGAATGTGTACAAAGGAGTACAAAGGAAATCAAGCAACAACAGGTCTAGTGACCCTTCTAGGCTGCTTGTCCTCCAAAACACTGAGGATCAAGTGTCCAAACAGTGGTTTAGAGTGGGTAAGGGAACTACTGCCCTGGAACTAATGTCCGTGGCAGGATTATGAAGTTAGTAGGGGACAGATGGGTTAGTAACTGAGGGGGGGATAAAATAAAGTTATTCATTTACAAACGCAGTCAGTCGCGGGTTTGATGCGAGATATTTGTCTAAGCGGAGTTTAAATGAATCAACGGTGCTGCAGTCTATAACATCTCGGGGAAGCCCATTCCACAAGTTGACAACTCGATTGAAGAAGAAATTCTTAGATTCGTGTGAGTTAAAAGATTTACCAATAATTTTGCAACCGTTTCCCCGCGTGTAATTAGATTGGTCGATAGTGAAGTACTTACTACAGTTCATATTGTCGATGCCTTTGATGATTTTGAACACTTGAATTAAGTCACCTCTTAATCTGCGCTGGGTTAAAGGAAATAGATTTAATTCTCTAAGACGCTCTTCGTATGGTTTGTTCTTTAGGCTAGGTATCATTTTGGTAACTCTACGTTGAACTCGTTCTAGCTTGTTTATATCTTTTTGGTAATAAGGGCACCAGGATTGAACGCAGTATTCCAGAAGAGGGCGGACTAAGGAATTGTAAAGGGTTAGGATAACTTCTTTGGATTTATGCTCAAATGACCTGCCTATAAAGCCAATTATTTTGTTTGCCTTCTTAACAACTTCTGAACATTGTTGACTCGGTTTTAGGTTACTCGATATTGTTACTCCCAGATCGGTTTCTCTGTTTACATTCTTAAGCTGAGTGCCATTCATCGAATAGTTTACTTTCTCATTTAGGTATCCGATATGTAGTACTTTACATTTATCCGCATTGAAACTTATTTGCCAAATTTGGGCCCAACATGACAATTTATCTAGATTGTGTTGCATATCGTCAACTTGTTCTTTTGAGAGTACGCTATTTGCAATTTTTGTATCGTCAGCAAATTTTGAGATTGTACAGGTGAGACCCTCATCTATGTCGTTGATGTAAATTAGAAAGAGAATTGGTCCTAGTACCGATCCCTGGGGTACCCCGCTACTTACATTGGTCCATTTAGATGCCTTACCGTTTATGACTACTCTTGCTTTCTGTCGCTGAGCCAATTTTCTATCCATTTCAACACACCGTCTTGTATTCCATGCGCTTTTAGTTTTAGCAGTAAACGTTTGTGGGGAACTTTGTCAAAGGCCTTTTGAAAATCAAGGTATATAATATCTACAGCTTTACTCTCATCGTAGAGGTTGAGGATATCGTGGAAGAAGTCTAAGAGGTTTGTTAAACAGGAACGTTTTTTACGAAAGCCGTGTTGAGTATCTTTAACCCTCCTGGCCCGGTTGTCATTTTAAAATGACACCACGAATTAAGGGCAGGAGCCCGGGTGTCATTTTAAAATCTGTAAGCTTGAAAGCCTATTCAGCTTGGTCTGAACGCCGTGCGTCCGACGCATGTAAACAAAGCCGATCGTTACGTCACCGCACCTCCGAAAACAAGAAAGAGAAGACTCGTTTGTTATTGTATGTCTGTATGTCGTTGTTTCAGTAGTGAAAAGATCGTCATATTGCTAACATCGCCTGCAAGTGCTCTCCACTGAAATCGTCATCACAACTGAACCAGTTGACATAGAGAGCTCTACTCAATGCCAGTCTACAGATTGGAAACCGCACTACATTTATAGATGCGTGGGAAATTTCTAGCAGTTAAACTAAACAAAAATACGGTAGCCTAGGCCTAGAGGTTTTTCGGCTAGCCCACACTGTCATTTTGAGAGCCTGCCCGGGCCAGGAGGGTTAAGTAAGTTATTTGCCTCTAAGTGATTTACGAGTCTGTCTCTTATGACCGTTTCTAGCATTTTACGTACAATTGAGGTTAAGCTAATTGGACGATAGTTACTGGGTAGGGATTTGCTGCCTTTTTTGAATATCGGTGTTACGTTGGCTAGCTTCCACTGATCAGGCATAGTCCCAGACTGCAAGGATTCATTGAATAGCAATGTCAGTGGTTTGGAGAGCTCATCCTTAGCTTCCTTTAGAACTCTAGGTGAGATTGTATCAGGTCCAGGCGTTTTATTTACCTTGAGTTTATCTAAACAATTCAATACTTCTCTCTTTGTAACGGTGATATTGCTTAGAACATCTGAATTATCAATCTGAATCGGCATTGGTGTAGGGATATCACTGAGGTTTTCGGTTGTAAAAACTGATGCAAAGAAGGTATTGAGGGCATTATTCATTTGTACTTTGTCTTTGGTGTATTCTCCATTTTCATCGACTAATGGTCCAACAGTTGAAGTAACTACTTTTTTCTTTCTGATATAACTATAGAATTCTTTCGGGTTTGTTTTACTTTGATTCGCAACATGTAACTCCAGGGTCTTTTTACTTTGCTTAATTAACTTTTTGGCTTTGCATCGTAGCTCTACAAATTTCACCCGTTCTTCGTCATTTTGTGAGGATTTTAATCTATCATTAGCAAATTTTTTAGCAAGCAGACAGTCTGAAATATCTTTATTCCACCATTTGGGCTTATCATTATGGCCTGGACGCCGTATTTTCGATGGTATGCAGTCTTGCACTGCGTTAAGGTAAGTGGTTGTGAAACACTCCCAAGATGTATTTATGTCGTTTTTGTTAGTCAGAAAGCTCCAGTCAGTTTCTTTAAGCTTGATTTAAGTTTATGAAAATTTGCTTTCTTGAAATTAGGGACTTTCTCAATGCTGCTATTTGATTTGTTACTAGTAAACTTTAAAGTGAAAGTTATCGTACGATGGTCGCTGTTACTGAATTCATCACCAACATTCAAATTCTCTATTAATTCTTCTTTTGTTGCAAGTACAAGGTCAAGCACATTATTACCACGGGTCGGAGATTGTACAAATTGAAAAGTGAACTCTCTTGCAAGTTAGCATAGAGGTCGTGTCCAGAGTGTGAAGTAAGAATATCGCCCCATTTAGTCACAGGTAAGTTGAAATCGCCAAGAATTACGGTATCTTGTATGTTAATTATTTCTGCAATTTGTTCATAAATTTCACTGTCAGTTTGCACTGATTGAGCTGGGGGTCTGTATAATAATGTATAATATGTGGAGGAAGATTAGAGTCAAACTGGAGAATGCTGTATCCAAATGTGTACCAGTAAGGGAATATAAGGATAAAACAAAATTGAGGAAAAGAACGAACCCAGAATTGCCAATGAAAAGAAAGCTTTGGACATTTATAAGAAGAAAGAAACGATTGTGGGAAAGACTAAAATTGTTAAAAAAGAACAGGGGGTCTAGTATAGAAGCTAAAGAAGTGGATTTGGAATGCAGACAAACAAACAATAAAATAAGGTGGGAGACAAGGAGGGAGGTGAAGGAGAGGGAGAGAGAGATTGCTAGAAATGTGAAGGATAATCCAAAAATATTCTGGAAGTATATTCAGGAAAAGTTAACAAGAAGAGTAGGTATCCCAGAACTGATAGGAGACCTGGATACATACATACATACATAAAATTTTAAGACTGAGTGTTCCACACATAAGTGCAGTTTCAGTCTCTTGTCCTAGTGGCGGCATTCCAGGCAACCCTGTTAAGGGCTGCTTCACTTGTCAAGTTCTTGGATTTGAGATCGGCGCGTATAGTCCGATCCCAGGTCTTCCTCGGTCCACCCCTTGGTGCAGCTCCCTCCACAATCACAGACCTGCATTTTTTCACCCAATTTTGTTCATCCATTCTCTCCACATGTCCATACCATCCCAGTCTACTTGTACGCATCACCTCGCTAATACTCTTTATACCTAAACATCTCCTCAGCTCAACATTTGTTATTCTATCCTGTAGCCTGGCCCCACACATCCATCTCACCATTCTCATCTCATGAGATGATGGGAATAGAGCAGAAACTGATAAGGAGAAAGCAGAGGTGCTGGGGAAATACTTTGGGGAGGTACTAACAGTGGAGTCGGTTGATGCAGTGCCTACTATTCCCATCAAACAGGCACCAACACTAGAACTAATAGAGTTTTCCCATGCTAGAATAAGGAGGGCTATAGAAAAAATGAACAGAAGTAAGTCCCCGGGACCGGATGTGATACATCCAAGAATCATAAAGGAAGGAGGTGAGATGTTAGTAGAGCCATTAATTTTTTTATTTGAGGTATCTTTTAATACAGGACAAATCCCGATGGACTGGAGAGAGGCGAACATAACAGCTATATTTAAGAAGGGAAAGAGAAATGACCCAGGAAATTATAGACCAGTCAGTTTGACAAGTGTTGTGTGTAATCTAATGGAAACAGTAATTAGAGAAGGAATAATGGAGCATATGAAATCAAACCAACTTTTCAGTGGGAGACAGTTCGGATTCTTGCCGGGTAGGTCGACAGTACTACAGCTAATTAAGGTGGTAGATGATTGGATGTAAATTCTGGAGGATGGTGATGTTATAGACGAGGTATAATGCGATTTTATGAAGGCCTTCGATAAGGTCCCACATAAAAGGTTAATAGAGAAAGTTAGAAGCTATAGTATAGGGGAGAAATGTGTGAAATGGATAGAAGCCTTCCTGAAAGATCGGAGACAGAGGGTACTGGTGAATGGAATAGGCTCGGGGTGGAGGGAAATTACAAGTGGGGTACCTCAGGGATCTGTGTTGGGACCACTACTGTTCGTTATATTTATCAACGACTTACCTGAAGTTATAACCAATGGAAGTGAGATATACCTGTATGCAGATGACACTAAGCTGTATAGAAGAGTGAGGAGTTAGGAAGATGTGGGTTTTCTTCAAGGAGATGTGGAGGGCATGAAGGGATGGTCTGAACATTGGTTAATGCCTTTTCATCCAAAAAAATGCAAGTACATGCGGATTGGGACAAGCAAGATAGACAAGGTAGGATACAGTATGTATGAAGCGATGGAGGAAGTGAATGCATAAAAGGATATAGGAGTAGTGATAGACAATAAGTTAAATTTCTCAGAACATTTAGCGGAAAAGATAAACAAAGCCAATAGAATTGTAGGGCTGATAAGGAGGACATTTGTGTCACTTGACGAAGAAATATTCAGGAATCTCTATACAGCGCTGGTTAGGCCGCACCTGGAATATGCGAACCAGGTGTGGGCTCCATATATGGTAAAGGATATAGAAGCAGTGGAGAAAGTGCAGAGGAGAGCTAGCAAGCTAGTACCAACGTTGAAGAACGCGGGCTATGAGCAGAGGTTGAGGACACTGGGACTTCCGACACTGGCATATAGGAGAAAGAGAGGGGATATGATAGAGACTTTTAAGATAGTGTCAGGAAAGTATGATGAGGATGTGTGTGAAGGTATCTTCTTGATGCGGGAGGGAACAAGAACGAGAGGACACTCTAAGAAAATTTACTAAGAAAGAAATAGGCTTGAAAAGGCAAAGAACTCATTTTGTGATAGAATGGTAAATGAGTGGAACGCACTGCCCCAGTATTTAGTCGATTCCGAATCAATAAGGAAGTTTGAAAGTAATCTTGATAAAGCATGGGGAAGACAAGATTTGAAGTTTGATTATAAAGCAAAATTACAGAATAGTAAATATGTTGCGTCTGCTGCCGCTGCCGCCGCCAACACAGTCAACGACCGCAGTAGTGCAAGTACTGGCACTGAGCTGGATACACAGGCCTAGTTTGCCTTTTTCCAGAGGATCTACTGTAAGAAACTGTAAGAATGGACAACCAAACTGCAGTTTTTTGTATTCAGAAACAGGGCTCAGTGAGGTCACGAGAGTTGTTGAAGGTTTCCGAACGGATTTTTGCCCTGGCCGAATCGCTAGGAAGTTCCCTGCATGCAGCATATCTCCCCGGCGTGGCGAACGTCTGGGCAGACGCTCTCTCTCGCCGGCAGAGCACTCTAGTAGAATGGACAATCAAACAGGCTATCTTCGACAAGATGATTGCAAAGCCGTCCCGTCCACAGGTGGACTTGTTTGCATCCACAGAGAACCACAGACTCCCCCTCTTCCTCACTCGTCAGGAGGTAACCCCGGCGGGGGGGACCCGATGCATTGTTGGTAGATTGGAACAGGTGGACCTCAATCTATCTGTTTCCTCCACCAGATTCTGTGCTAATGTGCAAAGTAATTCACAAGCTGAGGGATTACCGGGGCCGAGTTGCGATGATCGCGCCGCTATGGCCAGCCCAGGTGTGGTACCACCAATTGCAACAGTGGTCCAGGAACCCGGTGTCCCTCCAGGTCTCCGCTTTCCACTTGGAAACAATTGGCAACCTTCGGACCTCGCTCAGTTTTGCCTTATGGATATTTGCCATGCCAAATGGTTAGCCCAATTTGGGGAGAGTGTCACTAATAAATTAATGAACCAATACACCTTGTCTACCAGGAGACAATATCAATCCCATTGGAAAACCTTCACAACCTGGATTGTAGAGTCAGGGCAAAGTACCACCTCAGGGGCTTTCATTTTCAAATATTTAGACTATCTATTCGAAAAAGAAAAAAAAAATCAGTAACCACTCTAAAAAATCATTTGTCTGCCATTAGAACCACTTTTTTTTATCTAACTGGCCTTTCCATACCGCAGGCGGAGGAGAAAGGTTTTATGAGAGCGTGTTTCAAGCTACGCCCACCGCCCCGTCAGCTCATGCCCACTTGGTCGCTTGACAAAGCCTTATCAGTACTTCAATCGTGCAAATATAATAATGCGCCAGATTTTGATTCACTTTTGAAAAAGGCCGTTTTCCTCATGGCTCTTGCCACCGGAAACAGGGTGTCTAAGCTGGCGGCGATGAGCAACGAACCTAATTGCCTTAGGTTTGGGAGACTGCGCGATCATGTGCAAATCGCGCCGTCTCTCACATTTATAGCTAAGAACGAACATTCTGAACATGTATTTTCTGAATTTTCCGTCCCGGCTTTAAAGAGGGGCCTCACTCATCACCTTTTATGTCCTGTGCAAGCACTCACAATGTTTTTGAGGGCTGCGCAGCCTCGCCAACCAGGTGCTTTATGGGTCAACCGGACAGGTAAGCGTGTTACAAAACGAAAGTTAGCTTCCTTGTTTGTGGACGTTATTAGGGAAAGTAATCCCGGCGTGATAGGCAGGGCTCACGATATCAGGAAATGGGCAGTCTCTCAGATTTCTACAAAATTTCTCAGTAGAGGACATTGCTAATACTCAATTATGGGCTTCCAATCATACGTTCCTAACACGCTACCTGTCCGTCGCTCTAGATAAACCAAAGCGTACCTGTGTAGCTTTACGTCAACGGGTACAGTAGGTAATGTTCTATTAAGTTAAGTTTTGCTGTTTAAAAAGGGGGGGGGGGGAATATTCCATATCCCCTCTGTGCCCCTGAAGATTGTGATGAATCACGAGCTGTGATAGTTTTCTTACAGTTTCTTACAGTAGATCCTCTGGAAAAAGGCAAACTAGGCCTGTGTATCCAGCTCAGTGCCAGTACTTGCACTACTGCGGTCGTTCACTGTGTTGGCGGCGGCGGCAGCAGACGCAACATTTTTACTATTCTGTATTTTTGCTTTATAATCAAACTTCAAATCTTGTCTTCCCCATGCTTTATCAAGATTACTTTCAAACTTCCTTATTGATTCGGAATCGACTACATACTGGGGCAGCGCGTTCCACTCATTTACCACTCTATCACAAAATGAGTTCTTTGCCTTTTCAAGCCTATTTCTTTCTTTGTAAATTTTCTTAGAGTGTCCTCTCGTTCTTGTTCCCTCCCGCATCAAGAAGATACCTTCACACACATCCTCATCATACTTTCCTGACACTATCTTAAAAGTCTCTATCATATCCCCTCTCTTTCTCCTATATGCCAGTGTCGGAAGTCCCAGTGGACAGGTTCTACAGTCCAATATTAATTTTATGATTAATTCTAAGAAGATATCTCACAAAGTTGCAACTATGTATGTTTTTTACAAGATTGTACAAGAATGGAACGAATAACTACTGCAGAGTTACAGTTCTCGGGAACACAGGTGTCTCCCACTTTATCATGCATATGATCTAATGTAAAGATCTGACCATGAGCAAGCAGTTTCTTAATGTCACGCACTGCTTGCAAATCTTTTATACTTTTTTATATATTGTTTGCATACAATAAAATTTAAAAAATGTTACTTGGATTCTTCGTCCTTAAGGTTAGGATATTTTACGAATGTCCCGCCTCCAGCTTTGCTAATCAGGCGAAGTCGTCAATGATGAAGGGGCCCTATTAAATTTTAGGTTTGATTCCCGTAGGGAAGTAGAGAAAACGTAATATTTAGTAGGGCCCCGTAATCATTGACGACACTGTCCCTCCCGACCATCCCACTTCCCATTCGTTGATTTCTATAGTTTATTCTTGGTATATCAGTGAAGGAAGACGATGGCCACTAGAGGACCTGGTGTTGGGGAAGCGAAACATGAGAAATCCACGCATATGGCAAGTCATATGATAACAGATGTTATTTTTATTTATTTTTTTTTCATATTTTACCGAGTTTTTTTCTGTAGGGTACCCGATCAAAATGACGATCCCGTAAGGGAATTAAGCGTGCACTTATGATGAGTACTCCAGGTTAACTTCCGCGCGAGCTATTCAAAATGCTGGCGCGGGATGTTGAATGGAGACTATTATACTAATAGGCGAAGTCGTCAATGATGAAGGGGCCCTACTAAATAGTAGGTTTTCTCTACTTCCCTACGGGAATCAAACGTATAATTTGGTAGTAGTTTTGGAAAATCCAACGTCAAGGCTATTAACCTTAACCCTCCAGCCCCGGCTATGTATTATATATATATTCCTCGAAACCCGGGTGTTTTGGCCGAAAAACGTCTAGGCTAGGCTACCGTATATGTGTTAATCTGACTGCTTCCCGCATTCCCGCGCATCCCCAAGCGTAGCTGTGTTATTTACCTGTAGAATGGCATTAAGTAGAGCTCTCTAAGTCAACTGGTTGAGTTGTGATGATGATTTCATTGGAGATAACTTTATGGCCAAAACAGCCACTTTACACTACTTTTCGATACTTAACAACAACATACAGGCACACACGAACAAGCGACGCTCTCCTTCTTGTGGCCGGAGATGCGGGGCGTCGGTCCAGCCGGCTGTTGTTTACATGCGTCGGACCGACGCCTCGCACACGAAGCTCACAGGCTTTCAACCACTGGGCGTTCAAGAGCCCTTCCGGGCAGCTGTTATATGCTTTTTTATGGGCGTTCAAGAGCCCTTCCGTGGTGAGAGGGTTGCAATGACGACTTGCTATTTTGACTGCTATGTCGTCATTCCAACCGCGGTTAAAAAAGAAAACGTCTAGAGTCTACTCCTTAACTTGCTCTAGGAGACATTGTACACTAACCAAAACTACCACTGAAGGTGAAAAAAGCATAGAAGAGAAGAAAAAGGGGTTTACCTTAGTTACAGTTGAAGGCCCATCCCGTGTTCTGTCATGTGCAGACCCTTGTCGAACCTGCGCAAGAGCGACCTTCTCTTGTTATCACATCTCACGTAGGCAGAAGATCGAGGATAGGCAGGGGTACAGCGTGAGGGAGGGTACTATGTACGTTGGATTTTCCAAGACTACTACCAAATAGTAGGTTTTCCTATTTGGTAGGTTGTTAGGTACGTCAAACCTCCCAATTTGTTAGTAGTCTTGGCAAATCCAACGTCAAGGCTGCATAACAAATCGGAGGAGGATATCCAAGCCCAACATACCAAAAAACAAATGCATATAACAAAAATATGAATAACAAAGATACACAAAATAACAACTTAAACATGAGAGTTTAATTAAAGAGTGAACAACTGAGGAGTAGCTAAAAAGAACAGTTTTAACATGTGCCCGTCATTCATAATAGGCTAATGCAAAAATATTTCCCCCCCCCCATTTTTTTTTTTTTTTTTTTTACAGTACTGTACCCAAAACCCCTTTCTTCCAGAAAGTAGACATTTACTACCAAAAATGAAAAAATTAAATATGGGAAAAGTAGGTCACATATGGATATGGTGCAATACTTATGTACATTATACATACAGTTGACCCCCGACTTAAGAACGTCCATTCAGCAAAATTTTGGTTGTACGAAGATCACAAATTACTACCATTTGCTCACTTAACATACCATAAATCAAATTATCAAACTTTATACCGAAGGCTAGCCTAGCCTCAAACCTTCTCAACACTCAAACAACTCAACTTCTAATGAGGACACTCCTTAATCCGTACAGCCCCAGCGACGCGCCTGGCGCGTCGGCGATGTATGTAACGCACAGCCCCAGAGACGCACCTGGCGCGTCACCCTAATTGCGCCGACCGTAACCTCAGGTGTAGCCACTCAAGAGGGCTCAGATTTGTATGGGAACTGTGTACGTATCCCACGCAACCGTTCCGATGGTTGAAAACTCTCAAAGTCCACGTGCGTGCGCGTGAGCGCGCAATAACCTGTTTTTTTTTGGGTAATTGCCTTCAATTTTTTACTCTTGTAAAATACTTTTTCGGGGGCTCTGTAGGACCATTCTTTAAACTTTTTGAGCGGTTTTTCGTGGTTTTTCCTTCATTCCTAACCCATTCGCTATTGTTTCCGGAATAAAACCATTTTTTGAAAACCGGCCGGGTTCTGGTGAACAAACATTACAAAACTAGCCGGGGCTGGACGGGTTAAACGTTGTTATTAGTTCAAAATTATGATAGATTCCACATGGTGTTTACAAAATCGTTTCACGCATTAAAGTGATTTTCGTACACAGTGTATTTCCCCTCAAGTAATTTTCGTACACAGTGTATTTCCCCATTTCAAGCATGAACAAATTTAATTGAATAACACATAAGAACTGTGATTTAAATGCTATTATTGAACCTTTTTCCATAAGTTTGTCATGTATATGCTATAGCAGCATTAACTTATGGTCATTTCGCTACCAATTTTTTGCCCGCTCATACTATCCACAGTGCCTTCGTGGTTCATTACTTTTTCCTAGATCTACCCATTTAATTGCTAATCTGATTTTGGTTTTCATAAGTTTGTCATTTACAGTGGAGCCCCCATTTTCGCTACACCGGTCTTCGCTGATTCAATTCTCGCACCACACACCAAATATTCCCAATTTCAATTCTCGCGCCAAAAGCCTCAATTCTCGCATCAAAATCCCAGCCGAAACCCGAAAAAATAGCAAAAATAACGAAAAACTCAACATAAAACTAGAAAACAAACAAAAACAATAATTTTGTTTTAACATAACGAAAGAATCTGCCAGGTGCTTGCCGTTTAGAGACGAAATCCGAGTGAATCCGAGATCCGATCGTGAAATACACAAGATGCCGCCATCTTTGTATGACGTCATCACTAAGCAGACGCTCACAGTTTAGCTAGTACTGTATCTGTGTTGACAAAACAACCGTTTGCAAGCTTTTTTGTCCCTGAACCCCTTATCTCTCGCGTTTATTATAACCTCTAGTACTGTACATCTAGTGATAGGGATGGTTGGCCTGGTGGTAGCAATGAAGGAATTTCATGCTCAAAACACAGAGCAAAGACCAGTCCATGTCGGACGAAAGCGATTGAAATGTCAAGCCTAGACGATGTTAGCCTAGGCTAGGCTAAATATGACAATGATTTATAATAAAATCTGTGTGGTAAGTAATTTTGGAAATGAGTCTTTGGAGCTGGTGAACAAGTTTTGTTACCTAGGAGATACCATCTCTGCCGGTGGTGGGGCCGAGGCTGCCACTGTTGCTAGAATTAGGTGTGGCTGGGGGAAATTCAGAGAATTGATGTCAATCCTGACCATGAAAAGAATGCCTCTCCCCCTGAAGGGAAAGGTGTATGCCTCATGTGTTAGAAGTGCAATGACGTATGCCTCAGAAACATGGGCCGTTAAAGTAGAGGATGTCAACAGAATGGAGCGTAATGAGATGAGAATGGTGAGATGGATGTGTGGGGCCAGGCTACAGGATAGAATAACAAATGTTGAGCTGAGGAGACGTTTAGGTATAAAGAGTATTAGCGAGGTGATGCGTACAAGTAGACTGGGATGGTATGGACATGTGGAGAGAATGGATGAACAAAATTGGGTGAAAAAATGCAGGTCTGTGATTGTGGAGGGAGCTGCACCAAGGGGTGAACCGAGGAAGACCTGGGATCGGACTATACGCGCCGATCTCAAATCCAAGAACTTGACAAGAGAAGCAGCCCTTAACAGGGTTGCCTGGAACGCCACCATTAGGACAAGAGACTGAAACTGCACTGATGTGTGGAACACTCAGTCTTAAAATTTTATGTATGTATGTATGTATGTATAATCTTCTCATAATTCGTATTTATACGTCTTTTCCTCATAATATGTATTTATTGGATGTATTTGGGGCGAAATGGGTACTTGAGGGGTGGCTGGACGAATTTAGAACCTAGGCCTAGGCTAGGCCTAAATTTTTTCGCATGATAGAAACAATGCCCCAATCTACAGTATTTATGGTTAGGACTGTCATTTAGCCATGTCTACATTATTATTTACAATGCATAAGATTTAGGCCTAGGCTACTTGATGTAGCCTAGACAAAAAACATGTTTTCATAGCCTAACACTGGGAAAAAGTGCGGTAATTGTTTAGATATTGGGCCTTTTTTTTCTAGTTATTAAAAACTTATTCTATGGTGTATTATATGATACAGTATAATGCATAAAATTTAATTTGTGTACAATAAAACATGTTTTCATAGGCAAAAATTAGAAAAAGACGTACATTTTGGCATGAGCACGGAACCGATTGAATTTTCCCCATAAGAACAGTGCCCCGATCTTGGCTGTTTCAATCCTAGCTCTATTTCTGCGGAACCGATTAGCAGCTAGGATGGGGGCGCCACTGTATATGCGTATGGCATCATCAACTCGTTATTTCGAAAGACTTAAATTAGTTAGCGTAACCTAGTCTAGGCCTAGCCTAACTGTTGTTTCGCTTACATGTCTGTTCTTGGATTTGTATGTTTTTTTTCGTGATCTGCAAATTTAATGGCCAATCTAGAATTCCTATCATAGCTTAAGATTGCATTCATTAAAGCAACCATGGAACACAACAAAAATACCCTTTGTCTGCCCGTTTAGACAAAGATGGCTAGAGTGTTTATGCCGACAACTGTAGCCTAGCAGACGACAGCAAAGCTCAGGGTTACCAAATCAAAACATAATAATCCGCTAGATCCATTCTCAAATGTCGCTAGAAGGTCGCTACATAGTATATTTGTGCCAAAAATCTGCAGAATAATGCAAGTCCCTTGAATATCTATCAAATCTGGCTCGAATCTCCATATTATCACCAGAATTTGTGTCGCTAGATGTAAACATTTTCCGCTATATAATAGTAAAAACCTCTAGGTCTAGCGAAAAAGTTAGGTTTAGCAGAAGAGTAGCAAAATTGACACCACTCTTGCTGATTCCTTACGATTTCCTAACTTGGTATGTGGGTGTTTTATTGGCCAGTTGGATGTTATATTGCAGATGTAGTTATAACTACATCTGCAATATAACATAAAATACTCATATAATGATTCGGTTTGAGCTAAAAGGTGGGTAATGTAGGTGGACAGGGGAACAATTCGGGGTCCTAGAACCAAACTAATTAATCCCATAAGGCCGTCCTTTCACCCAACATAATTTCGCTCTGCACACGGTATTTTCGGAACGGAACCTGTTCGCTAACCGAGGGTCTACTGTATAACATATCCCCAAGCTTGTGACCACTGTGTCGCAACCCCCCCCCCCTTTTCCCAAAGAAAACAAAGTAAAAAGAAAGAGTGACAAGGGGGGAGCCCAGGGACCTCGCCAGAGCTCTAGGATACGCGACTCTCGAGAGCTATCACTGGCCTAGGGGGTCTAGCAATGGACATGGAGAGGTAGGAGACGACGAAGGTATTGACAGACGACCACAAGCCCGCAGAGGCAACGTCGGGTAACGATCTACTCTACAGGAACCGTAAAGAGGCCGCAAAGGAGCGTATATCGTGCGCAGAACCTCTACAATCAGGGTTACTGGCACGAATTACCCGACAAAGGTGGCGTCCAATCTGCACCTTCGACAACCTCCCACCTGTCCTAGGTGACACCCACTCAGCTGTACCCGAAGCCGGCACCACAGACTCCACATATGTGTGCAAGGCTTTCACCGGGCACAACACATGGTCAGCATGCCCACGTTATAAAGCCTGGATGTTGAAAGACATGAAAACGTGGGTCTCCCTCTCATTCTTGGCAACAAAATGAGGGGAGGGGGCCAACGTGACAACGTTCAATGACGGGGAGAATCGCATGCATTCCTGGGACCGTGACATGGCTGCTAGTTCCGACACCCGATCCCCAGTTGCCAGAGCTACAAGGAACAACGTACGCTCGAGCACTGTAGGCCCCGGAGGGAGCTGGCGCGGAGGCGGTTGTTCCCTGAAGGCAGCCTTCATGAATGAATCCAGCTCCTTTCGGAGGAACGACCAGCCCAGTGACGGACTCAAAGACCTCCTGGATGGCAGATAAGTGGTTACGTATAGTGTTGACTTGAAAGTGACGTGCGTGGAAAAGGTGAAACACATAGTGTAGCATAAGTGAATGCGAACTATCTGTTTGGCCAGTGTCCAGTATCCATTTAGTAAAAGACTTCCAGTGGGACTCGTAAGTCCCCCAAGTCGAAGTCGTCCATGAACGCTTCAGAAAGTCAGTCAGGGCCCGTCCGTGGACCGGGAGCCACCTTGCCTCACGAACATCCACGATGCGAATGCCAACGAGGTCCTGAGGTCTCCAACCTGGCTCAAGTGAAAGCTTGAGACAGGCAGAGGCACCGGACTCGGGCACCATTTCTTCAGCTGGGCGTACCAAGCCAGTGCCGGCCATAGAGGCGCAGACTCTGCCGTGGTACAGCCGCAACCTTGCGAGGACTTTGCACATCAACAGTGCGTCTGGTGGTGGAAATATGTATATCAACTGCCACCTGCTCCAGTCTTCCATGAAAGCGTCCAGACCCCCCGCCGGAGTGCAAGTCCGGAGGGATAGCTTGTGCGTCTCCTTCGAGGCGAACAAGTCGACCTCCGGAACACCCCAGGAAGCTGCGAGGTCGTCAAACACATCTTGTTTCATTGCCCCTTCTACAAGAACGCCCTGTCCTCTCGACAGAGCGTCCGCCCAGAGGTTGGCAGTCCCAGGCAGGTAGGAGGTGTGCAGGGAGATGCTGTGACGTTCCGCTAGGAAGAACAACTTTTCTGAGATCCTCAACCGCTAGGAAGAACAACTTCTCTTGAGATCCTCAACAGAGTCAGTGACCTGGAGGACCCCTGCTTTTGGATACAATGGACAGCTGTCTGATTGTCCATCCTGAAGGCCACCGACTTTCTCCAAAGGGTCAGCGCGTCGTCCCGCAGGAAGAACAAAGGAACCAACAGCTCGAGGGCATTTAAGTGTAGGTGTGCGTGTCCCACCCATCTGCCGTGATGTTGATGCCCCATGTTTGATTGGTAACCCCACCCTATCTCGCTCGACGCTTCTGTGTCTACCCAGACCGTCGGCCAAGGGGCGGGCCGGGCACCGCCGCAGAGAGCGTGCCCCGAACAACCCAGTGTCCCAAGTGTCGGTGTATGATACGCGGGATCGACATAAGCCGATCCTGGGGGGTCAATGGAAAGGTCCTGTTGCCCATGAGTATTAGGCAGCATAGCCTGAGCCTCCCTAAGGAAATGGTCAGGGCGGCCCAATTCAGCGAACCCACCAACGAGTCCAGGATCTTCATCGTGAGGGAGATCGAGTGCAACACAGCGAAGATCTTCCTTCGAAGCTTCGCCGCGTTGACCTGACTCTGGGTCACCGTAACGCTGGTCAAATCCCATTCGAGGCCTACCCACGTCACAACACGTGACGGAGTCAGGCGCGACTTTGGAACATTGACCCTGAAACCTAACTATGTAATGTGTTGTACTACTGTGAGGGTGTCGTGTGCGCACTGTTCTCAGGTGTCGGAAACTATCAGCCAATCGTCCAGGTAAAACATGATCTGTATGCCGTCTCGCAGGAGAGGATCCAGAGCTGGTGAAACACACCAGTTTCGAGAAGACCCGCGGCGCAATGTTGAGGCTGAAGGGAAGTCTGTCGAACGTGAACACGCGATCGGAAGACTGAACGGCCAAGAAGCGCTGGAAACGAGGATGGATGGGAACGTGCCAATACGCATCCTTGAGGTCCAGCGACACCACCCACGACAGAGGCCGCAGTGCCAGTCGTACCTGGTGTACCGTCAGCATCCGAAGCCGCATGTTCACGACGTACCCGTTGAAGGCCGACAGATATATCACCGGATGCATCGCGTCGCAGTCCTTCTTGGGTACCAGGAATACACGGGAGACGAAAACCTTGTGACCGGCTTCCATCTCCGTGACGATTCCCTGCTCGTGCATTGATGTTATCACGTTGGCCACCTCCGAAGAGACGGGCCGACGACGGTGACAAGAGCTGAGTGGGGGTCTGGACTTCCATCTCCAGGTAGACCCCTCCTGGCTATCTTTCGCCCCCACGTCCCTTGCGGCCATTGAAGGGCGCAAGGGCGAAAACATCCGGTGGTAGCTCCCGAGATGAGGTGAGCGACCCTGCTGGCTAGGCGAGAAGGAGAGAGAGAGAGAGGAGGAGACCGACCTGGAGAGCCTACACGTTTTTTGACGTGGAAGCCCCCACCGTACAGTCCTGGCGGTCTTGAGCGCCACGGTGTCCTCCCCTAACCCCCCCACTTCGCCGAAAAGGACGTGCCACCCCATCCCATGTCCGGCGTGTATCTAACCCCGCCGAAGTGCGTCTGGAGGTAGAGGGCTGACCGGCCCATTCTCGGCGGGGACGAAAAGCCGTAGGAAGGGAAGCGTGAGGCTGAACCGATGTCAGGGCTTGTACCTTCCCCTTCCCCTTCCTGCGCCCCTTCTTGGTAGCCCCACCACCGAAAGCACCTCGACGAGGACCGTCAGAAGGACGGGACTGAGAAGGCCCTGCTCGCGAAGCAGCACGACGTTGCGCGTTGTAAGCAGGGTCCGCCGACAGAGAAGCGTAGCGTTCCCAGGCGTCCTGCGCAAAGAGCCCCGTGGTATATACTTCAGAGTACAATAGACCCTGACGTATATCCAAAGGGGCTTTCCGGCAGAACGAGGACCTGAGCCGCCTGGCGTTGCCGAGTTGCCTCAAACAAAACCGCCTTCAGCTCGGGAACCAAAGACACCGCGAGCTGAAGGTGGATCCGCCGAACGTGGTCCAAGCCCTCGCGAAGGTCACCTGGAGCAGTCGCCTCGATAAGGCGAAGGTGGTGAACTGAGGTCTGGAGTGAGCCCAAAATACAGGACAACAAGTTCGCCACCCGCTGGCGCAAGGTAAAGTCCTTGTCGACAGCTGCCTTACCAGGGTGAGAGAAGAATGGGTTCGCGACAGCGCAGATCTCAAGCTTGGGAGTGCTGATCCAGGACCAGAACTTGCCGTCCAGACTGCCGACAGACACAAGAGGGGGCAAAATCAGAGATGACTCCGGGGGAGGGATTGACAAAGTCTTGTCGACGGATCGGTTGGCGAAGTCCAAGGCTTCAGCAAACCAGGCCTCCAAAGGTAGCGGGTTATCGAGCTCGACAGCCAGCCCAGGTCGACTGTCATCGCACAACCCCGTCCCATAGGAGGACAGTTCCGCCAACACAGACAGGGACTGAACATCCTGAAGAATGTCCTGGCGGCTGAAGTCTGACCAGAGTTTGGTGCGAGGAGCAGACTTAACCTTGGGTTGGGCTTAACCGAAAAGAACTGATGGTCAGTCCTAGTCAGGTAGGCTTTCACCTCCACGTCCGCCACCTGACCATCAACCCTGATCACCCTGAACTGCGACTTATCATTAATTTGCACCAACCAGTCAGAAGGAAGGGCTCTCTCACCGGCCGGGAGGTTGATAGCACGCTCCGGGTGGTAGGCCAATACCCCTTTCCAAACAGCCAAGAAGCCATAGAGGAGCGGCATCGTCCATGACGGAACCTTGGCCTTCTGGATGGGGGGTAGGCGCGGACCCTGCCCTAGCAGACAGAGAACCCCCGCATGGGTGACAGCAGGGGCAACCTCCAGAGCCAGGGATGGAGCAGTACTAGCCGACGACCGAGCAGGCGGAGAAGCTGGGCGTGAAGGGATGTGGTCCACCGCCGAAGGCAAGGGGACTGCAACAGGAGCAGGCTGGGCAAGGCGCTGACATTATATCACCGCCAAGAAGCGCGTCAAGAGGGAATCTTGCATCGCCTCAGACGCGCATTGAAGTGCGACACAACCCACCCCTGCATAGCCGAGAATCGATCCGAGAGAGGTGAAGCTCCGGAAGATTGTGCGGCATGGAGGGGCGAGCGTGTCCGCGAGCCAGACCCGCGGGACGACCCAGCAGCGTCGTGGCCCAAAGAAGGCGAACGACGACGGACGAGTCGCCCCTGAGGGTCGTGCTCCCGATCACTAACGCCTGAGGGGGAGACATCCAGATCCCCCTCGTCATACGAGATGCCATCCCCGGAGAAAGCAGACCCCGAAACATCGCTAAGATTCTCCGAGCCGCGAGGTGGGGTCCTCTCCTGGGGAGACGTCAAGTGGAGGTCAGGTACAGAGGAAGGATGAGGTGCAGGACGACGGGATTGGGACGGCTGGCCAGGTGTTAGGCGGTCAGAAGGAGCCGCGGTGGGAAAAAGTGCAAGGATCCCTGGGGCTGAAGGAACAGGGCGTCCCGACACCGAGGAGGAGGTGGGTGGGACCTCCACCCTGGCACAAGACTGGGAAGAAAGAGGAGGCATCGAAGCAGGCGTAGGGGAGGAGCAGGCGAGACTACATCCTGGCGAACTCCCCTAGACAGGGAAGGAGGGGGGAGCAGAGGGCCAGCTATAGTATGTATTGCAGCGCGGGCGGAGGACGGTGCAGCAGGTCGGCGCCTTGTCTGGGGAAGCTGGCGGAAGGTAGTGGTGCCCCTATCCGCAGGGACTGGGGGAGGGTGGAAGGTAGTAGCGCCGCCAACTTCAGACCCAGGTCGAGGAGCATGATGAGGACGGAAGGTAGTGGCGTGCCCTCCAGAAGACCGAGGAGAAGCAGATGTAGCATGGCGATGTGGAGAGTGAGAGCGATGACAGACCTGGTGACCCTCCCGACGCCGTGACGGCCTAGCCTGAGACCCAGGGGAGAGGGCCCGAGCAAGAATAGGCCCAGGGGAACGGCCTCCTGTTGGGTCAGGGAGACACAGGGCACGACGAATCCTGTTATCCACGAAAGCCGGCGAACGGTGGCCCACAGTCCTAATGTGGTGGGAAACGACCGCCCAGACGGACTTCAGGGACGACTTGGCTTCCGCCGCCGCCTGGGTACTAGGTTGCTGGTCCACCACATCCACTAAATCCATGCACGAGCAACACAGAGTAGGGAGGTAGGCCGTAGAGGAGACACACTGGGAGTGCCTCAAGCAGGACCTGTGACTCCCCAAGCACGGGGAGACACAACCATGGCAAAAGCAGGGCATCACAACTGCAAGCGAAGAAACGACACCATAAGCAGGACGTCGATGGAGAAAGTGCAAATATTGTCCAAAAATACCAGGTATATAGCATGTTGAAGAATAAACCTGCAAGGAAACCGGGTGTTCTATACTCACCAAAACGGTAACACAGGGGCAGGTGACGAGAGCGGGGAGGCGGTTGAGGCCCCTGAGGAACCTACAAAGAGGGAGAAAGTGTTATCCACCACTCAACACCTTACATGCAGGGTCTATATCACATGAAAAGTGTAATAACCATATGTGAAAGGTAAGGGTAAAAAAATAACCACATACCCCTAATGTCATGGTCAATTCACAGAAAGTCAGTCAAGAGGAAGACAGTGAAGGCTGCAATTTTGCGGGGGAGCATGACAGCATAGGTCAGCAGAAAGAGCCAATCAACACCGCAAATTTGCGGGCCTATTGAGGCATGTCCGTATCAACACAAAAAACCCGCAATTTCGCGGGACCAACCAGTCAAATCCCGCAAATTTGCGGGGCCGAAACGACCGTCAGAGACAAAATTGTTACACCCCCGCAAAATTGCGGGACCGAGCCAGACGATCTGGCGCCGAAAAAGCGAATTTAGCGTCTGAGGCAACACCAAAACAAGATGCAAAATTGCGTCATATCCTTATGATCTCCAAGCTTGGAAGTGCCATCAAGCTGAGCAGTGTCTTCCTTGATCAGTAACCCATCTCAACCGGTCAAGGTAGGGGCTAGGAAGACACACCAGGGGAGAGGAGGCACATCCCCCAGGAACCACCCAACCCACAGAGATAGAGCGTAGCCCATAAAGAAACAGTGGCAGGGAGGGTGGTTGCACAAACAGGGACCCCCGAAGGGTGCATGAAAGAGGATGAATGCCCATCCCCCAATGAAAGGGGAGGGGGGGGGGGGGGGGGGGGCCTCGGGGCTCGGCTCGGCTCGGCTCCAGCTGGAAAAACACGATGACGCAGCAGGGAGTGCCACCCCCCCACTAACCAAACCAAGTCCAGGGAGGTATAGGCCAGCAGAACAGCAACAGGGCACCAACAGCATGAAAGGGCACGAGATCAAGGTGGGCGAAAGGATGGAGGTGAAACGGTAAGGTAAAAAACAAAATCCAGCAAATGAACACTGGTGAGAAAAAGGGGGGCATAGCTGGCAGCAGAGAATGTGTCGGGTGCGAAAAAAAATCCCTGATGTGTGATGAATCTTGAATCACACGACGCCCGGCCCCATGAGACACAATGAAGGCTCGAAAGGGGCGACTTGGGAATAACACTATAAATCGGCCGACACAAACTCTACAAAACTAGCAACGCCACCCACGAATTTCTGAAGTTTTTACCAAACGTTTACACCTAGGCTATGAAACATGAAAACTCATAGGGGCTAAGCAAAAACCTGAATGAGAAAACCAGCTAGGTTATAAATAAGCTAATAAGCTAAAACTATGCCCACAAATAACGGAAAAACAATATGAAAAGAGAAAGAGTGAAAAACATAGACGGGGCACGCCAAGCGCCCCCGTACCTTCGGTAGACTATTTCCACACGCGTCTCCATTTGACACACTTGGAGCCCATTTACGTGTGCCCTAGATCACGTAACATCTGTCTAACAAAAATGAAGCCCATAGAAGCCGAAACATGCCTAGTACAGTAAAAGTCCTTTAATCCGACGACCGATGATTCGAATCTCCCAATAGTCCGAATTTTTCAATTTGAGGCCAAAACCGAATTCACCCGATGGTCCGAATTTCAAGAAGTCCCAAAGTCCCCTTTTTGAGGCATTAGTCCACTCAAATGACACATAATGGAGCACACACATATCATATGTTCATGAATTCACTTTAAAAGTTTACCATTGTCATTGTAGCCTATTACCTACTTCAAAACATTCAGATTAATGGTCAAAGGAAGCTACTGATATAAACGTAAACACCACATCGTCTGCTAGAGCGTTTGTTTGGCTCTTGAACGCATTCTTAGGACGCTCCGATGCGCTACTGGCTTGCACCGCATTTTCTGCAAGCGCATTCAGTCTTGAGCTTGAAAACGCACCTTTGGACGTTCCGATACGCTACTATTTATAGTTCAGTGATCGGAGCGTCCCAAGGGTGCTTTCAATACAATATAATATAACAGAGCACATCACAAAAGGAAAATCACAAAAGGAAAATTACAAGAACCTCTCGGGGAAGTGCCGTTGTTAAGGCATTACTTCCCGAACCACATCTGATCTGATCTTCAAGAGCAAGACAAACTCGCTAGTAGACGATGTGGACATATGGTGTTTACGTTTATATCAGCAGATTTCTTTGACCATTAATCTGAATGTTTTGAAGTAGGTAATAGGCTACAATGACAATGGTAAACTTTTGAAGTGATTTCATGAACATATGATATGTGTGTGTGTCATTTGGGTGGCCTAATGCCTCAATGTTTTCGTCAGGCCATTAATACACAGGTTCATAGGGGTAAAGTCCGATAATCCGAAAAATCCACTAATCCGAACGAGGGCCGGTCCGCTGCCCTGCGGATTAACGGAAGTTTACTGTACATGGTGAAGTATAAAAGCACAACAAAAGTCGGACTTGGCAAATGGCAGCGCGTGAACAAATTATAACAAGAGAAGGTCGCTCTTGCGCAGGTTCAACAAGGGTCTGCCCATTACAGTTTCTTACAGTAGATCCTCTGGAAAAAGGCAAACTAGGCCTGTGTATCCAGCTCAGTGCCAGTACTTGCACTACTGCGGTCGTTCACTGTGTTGGCGGCGGCGGCAGCAGACGCAACATTTTTACTATTCTGTATTTTTGCTTTATAATCAAACATCAAATCTTGTCTTCCCCATGCTTTATCAAGATTACTTTCAAACTTCCTTATTGATTCGGAATCGACTACATACTGGGGCAGTGCGTTCCACTCATTTGCCACTCTATCACAAAATGAGTTCTTTGCCTTTTCAAGCCTATTTCTTTCTTTGTAAATTTTCTTAGAGTGTCCTCTCGTTCTTGTTCCCTCCCGCATCAAGAAGATACCTTCACACACATCCTCATCATACTTTCCTGACACTATCTTAAAAGTCTCTATCATATCCCCTCTCTTTCTCCTATATGCCAGTGTTGGAAGTCCCAGTGTCCTCAACCTCTGCTCATAGCCCGCATTCTTCAACGTTGGTACTAGCTTGCTAGCTCTCCTCTGCACTTTCTCCACTGCTTCTATATCCTTTACTATATATGGAGCCCACACCTGGTTTGCATATTCCAGGTGCGGCCTAACCAGCGCTGTATAGAGATTCCTGAATATTTCTTCGTCAAGTGACACAAATATCCTCCTTATCAGCCCTACAATTCTATTGGCTTTGTTTATCTTTTCCGCTAAATGTTCTGAGAAATTTAACTTATTGTCTATCACTACTCCTATATCCTTTTCTGCATTCACTTCCTCCATCGCTTCATACATGCTGTATCCTACCTTGTCTATCTTGCTAGTCCCAATCCGCATGTACTTGCATTTTTTTGGATGAAAAGACATTAACCAATGTTCAGACCATCCCTTCATGCCCTCCACATCTCCTTGAAGAAAACCTACATCTTCCTTACTCCTCACTCTTCTATACAGCTTAGTGTCATCCGCATACAGGTATATCTCACTTCCATTGGTTATAACTTCAGGTAAGTCGTTGATAAATATAACGAACAGTAGTGGTCCCAACACAGATCCCTGAGGTACCCCACTTGTAATTTCCCTCCATCCCGAGCCTATTCCATTCACCAGTACCCTCTGTCTCCGATCTTTCAGGAAGGCTTCTATCCATTTCACACATTTCTCCCCTATACTATAGCTTCTAACTTTCTCTATTAACCTTTTATGTGGGACCTTATCGAAGGCCTTCATAAAATCGCAATATACCACGTCTATAACATCACCATCCTCCAGAATTTGCATCCAATCATCTACCACCTTAATTTTTTTTTTTTTTTTTTTTTTTTTTTTTTCTATATTTCAACTTACTTCCTCTCGGGCATAGGCTGAGAGCCTTAACATTCACCGCTTTACAATGAACAGTGAAGCCTGTGAGGTCTTGTTCCAGTCTAGGGAGTGAGACATGTGAAGCACGTAGAGTACAACGAGCACCTGCCATCTTGCCTTCACATGAGGCACGGTGCTCACTCATGGCCCGAAACGACCCCATCTCTGAAGCCACCTCGTTCCCGTGCTTCACTGTCTCACCCCCTACACTCGGACTCTCACACTTACACACACACAATGCCACCTGTTGAGCAGATAACTCACCAGGCATTGCACCCCTATAGCATATTTTGAATATGGGAATATTCATACAGTGCTATTTAATCAGGGAACAATGAGGGTATTTTATTGACGTTTCGGTGGGCTTGTGGTAATGCACTGATACTAAGTACAGCACAAATTCCATCCCAATAATATCTTCCCATTGATACATCGGGATTTGAACCCGGGACCTTTGGATTACCAGGCCAGTGGCAAGACCACTCCACCACACCTTCCCTGTAGCTGTAGTACCGTCGACCTCCCCGGCAAGAATCCGAACTGTCTCCCACTGAAAAGTTGGTTTGATTTCATATGCTCCATTATTCCTTCTCTATTTACCGTTTCCATTAGTTTACACACAACACTTGTCAAACTGACTGGTCTATAATTTCCTTGGTCATTTCTCTTTCCCTTCTTAAATATAGCTGTTATGTTCGCCTCTCTCCAGTCCATCGGGATTTGTCCTGTATTAAAAGATACCTCAAATAACATTTGTAATGGCTCTATTAACATCTCACCTCCTTCCTTTATGATTCTTGGATGTATCCCATCCGGTCCCGGGGACTTACTTCTGTTCATTTTTTCTATAGCCCTCCTTATTTTAGCACTTACAGTATCACCGTTCCTCCCATAACTCCCCCTCCTAGTCACATCACTCCGTGGACCCTAAAACACCCTACAGTTTGCTTTCACTTAGCGGATCAACTTGATGCCCAAGCCCCATCTCAATGTCGACATCTCGCTTTACAACATCTTGATGATCACATCCCGGCTGTTTTCATTTACACCGATGGCTCGAAAACTGCGGATGCCGTGGGTTGCGCTGCAGTCTCAGACCATGGCTTGTATCAAAGTACCTTACACCATCACTCCACGGTTTTCACTGCTGAATTATGGGCTATTCAAGGTGCTTTAAGCACCATCTCTTCATTGTCGAGGAACTCTCCACGGGTCGTTATCTGTAGTGACTCAAAGAGTGCACTGCAAGCCTTATGTGTATTTGCCCCCAAGGACCCATTGGTCAAGACTCATCCACACAATACACAAATTACAGTGCGCTAATCGTTCCATCACACTGTGCTGGATAACCGCGCATGTAGGAATTCCCGGGAATGAGCGTGCAGACTTCCTCGCTAAGCAAGCGTGTCATGGTACACCCTCTACTACTTTGCTGCGTTCGGAGGATATGCTCCCTGTCCTCCGTCGCCATGTTTATGACGCTTGGCAAGTTGAGTGGAGAGCGCAACCATTAACTGGCCACCTTCGCTCCATTAAGGATGACATACACTTGTGGCCCTCTTCAATTAATGGTTCACGCGCAGACCAAACCCTATTAACTAGATTACGTTTAGGCCACACGCCTCACACATGGTTACCTGATGTCCACCCCTCGTGGTCAACCACCTGAATGCCAACATTGCCATACATCATTGACTGTTTTTCACTTTCTTTGTATTTGTCCCGTCTATGCATCTGAAAGACGGAGATTCTTGCTGAACACCTCATTACATGGCATCCTCTCTGACTCAGACTCTTTCAATTTCACCCCTATTCGTCACTTCCTGAGAGCGATAAATTTATACAATGACATATAACTCCTGACATATACGTGACTTTAAACTCTGTACCACCTCCTCCACCACTAGCCTTAAGAGGGCCTAGGGCCCTACGCCCAGTGGGCTAGTATAAAATAAGAGCATCATCAACATCACTCCTGGCCCGGATGGATTCTCGTACGCTCTCATCCGTCACCTCCATCCACGTGCGCTACACCATCTTTTACAACTGTACTATAGGTTTGACTCCTGCAAGGAGATAAAGAAAACCTAATATTTAGTAGTGGCCCCGTAATCATTGACGATTATGCCTATTACATAAGGCACCCTCTTCAAACACTCGTCCGCCGTAGTTTTGAATCTACCGCGCAGAGCATAAAAAATATGAGGAGCCTTCATCATGAGCGCACGCAACCTCACTCATGGTTCAGTCATTATGAAATTGGGTTCTCACTACGAAAAAACTTCGTAACAAATAAAAAAGAAAAAGAAAATAAGAATAACTATTCATAAGCTTTCCATATACTCGTGGATGTACTTGTGTGGATCTTTGACCAGACGCTGACTCAGGCGTCATTCTTCCTTCACTGACATATCAAGTATACCAAAATCCTTAATACATCAACGAATGGGAAGGGGATGGTCGGGAGGGCCCCAGTCGTCAATGATTACGGGGCCACTACTAAATATTAGGTTTTCTTTATCTCCTTGCAGGAGTCAAACCTATAATTTAATAGTGGCCCCTCCATCATTGACGATTATGCCTGATATCTAAGACTGGAGGGGGACATTCGTAATCATATCATAACTCTAGCAAAGGTAGATAATCAAACAACCACATAGTATTCTTACTTTGTAAAAGATATATATTTGGCGCATAAACTTTATACAGCACAACTTATACAAAAAGGGGTACAAGCAGGAGCGTGCTTCAAAGAAGCCTGCTTGATAAAAAAGGGTGTTAACTCTGAGATTCTGAGAACAGATCCGCCAGTTAACGAGGCACCCCACTTAAATTAAGTGGTGAAAAATAAAACTTATAAGTTTACATGTGCACATATAAACCCCATAAAATTAGTGGATATACTTTGCAAAATATAACCAATGCTTAAATTAGATTGCTTCTCAGCCCAAAAACTACTTACAACTACACTGTTGTTTATACTAAAATTGTACTAGCACAATTTCCTGTAATGAATAGTACAGAAAAATTTAAATATCACAATACCCATCAACAGTATCACAGCTCTCATATTCTGGCGGGGTCTAGGGTGTCCTATGTTACACTGACTGCACCCCCCCCCCTTTTCTTGAAATTAAACAAAAGTGACTTAGGGGCCACCTAGACCCTTTGCCTTAAAGCTATACATGGCAAGGAAGGTTTGTCTAGAGCTAGTGAGAGGTAACGAGTCAAAAACGTATGATTAGAGGCCCACAACTGTGTGGACGTAATATCTTCAACAGAAAAATTCTTAAGGAAACGTAACGAAGCCGCCCACTTGCATAAATCGTGGGCCCTACCCACAACGCCGGGATTACTCTCTTTAATGACCTCGACCAAGAGAGAAGCCAGTCTACGTTTCATCAAGCGCTTACCCGTACTTGCTACCCATAAAGCACCGTGGTGATTTAGAGGTGCCACTCTCAAATACTTGGTTAGAGCTTGCACTGGACATAAATTATGGTGCACCTTTCCCCTTTTCAACGCCGGCACCGTGAATTCTGAAAACACGTGTTCACTGTGCTCATTCTTGGCTATGAACCCTGGGGAAGGTGCAATGTGAATACACTCATTAAGCCTACCAAACCTGAGGCAATTAGGTGTGTTGCTCATCGCCGCCAGCTCAGATACTCTGTTCCCGGTAGCCAAGGCCATAAGGAATACTGCCCTTTTTAACAGTAATGTAAAATCTGCAGTATTTTGGTACAGACGGGAATGAAGTAAAGACAATGCCTTGTCCAGAGACCAGGTAGGCATGAGCTGACGGGGAGGTGGGCGGAGTTTAAAACATGCCCTCATAAAACCCTTTTCCTCCGCAACTGGTATGGAGAGACCGGTAAGGTCCAAATACGGTATCCTAATCGCAGTTAAGTGATTTTTTAACGTCACTACCGACAAACGTTTCTGCTCGAACAGATAATTTAAATAATTAAAAACCAAAGCCACCGAGGGCACAGTTTGTTCTGTTCTAATAATCCAAGAAGTAAAGGCCTGCCAATGCGATTGATACTGTCGCTTAGTAGACTGGGTATATTGATTCATGAATTTATTGGTCACGTCTCTACCATATGGTGCTAGCCATTTGGCCTCCTGAATGTCCATAATGCAAAAGTCGGTGAGGTCTTTAGGTTGCCAATTGTGTCTAAGTGGAAAAACCCTACCGGGAGTGATACCGGGTCCGGGCATCACGTCTTCAATTGCTGGTACCACAACTGCGCCGGCCACAGGGGCGCGATTAGCGAGACTACGCCTCGATAATCCTGTAGTTTGTTTACTACGTGGCACATTAGAGACGCATCTGGCGGCGGAAACAGATAAATGGAACTCCACCTGTTCCAGTCTGTCACCAGTGCATCTGGCCCGCCCGCCGGCGTTATCGTCCGGCGGGTGAGGTACAGTGGGAGTTTGTGAGTCTCCTCTGACGCAAACAAATCCACTTGTGGATGGTAAGGCTTCGCAACCATTTGGTCGAAAATGGTTTGCTTGAGCGCCCATTCTACTGTTGTGCTCTGTCTCCGAGACAGAGCGTCTGCCCAGACGTTTGCTACGTCTGGGAGGTAAGATGCGTGAAGCTGAATGTCCAGCCTGTTGGCTAGAATAAAAATCTCTTCTGACACGTTTAGCAACCCCCGAGATCTCGTCGACCCTTGTTTCTGAATACAGTGAACTGCATTCAGATTGTCCATTCTGAAGGCCACCGCCTTGCCCCGTAAAGTAGAGCCGTGAGCCTGAAGGAAATATAAGGGGACTAGTAATTCTTTGACATTGATGTGGGAGATTTCTATATGGGACCAAAGCCCTTGACCCTGGTGCCCTTGGTTTGATTGAAAGCCCCAACCTATCGTTCCTGACGCATCCGTGTCTACCCATACCGTCGGCGGAGGAGAGGTCCATGACATGACTGAGTGCAATGTTTCCCTCTTCGCCCAGACCGCTAGTAAGTTGTGGATTAATTTTGGTATGGGCCATAATTTTTTCGCCGGCAATAGCGGAAAATATTTGTTGCCCTCCAATATTAAACGTTTGACTCTTAACCGGCCCAACCGTACCGTTAGTTGAATCCAGTTGAGAGAGCCAACCAGAGACTCCCAGATTCTCTGTGTCGTAGTCAGACTGTGAAGGACATAAACAGTTTCCTGCGAAATCTGTTGCGATTGTCCACACTCTGACTCAGAGTGAGAGTAGCTGTGTCCCAGACCAGCCCTATCCACTGAACTACTCTTGAGAGAACAAGGTTTGACTTTACCAGGTTGACCTTGAACCCTAGAGTTTTGACATGTTTTAATGTTATGTTGACATGATTTATGCATACTTGTTCCGTCTCTGCCACCACTAGCCAGTCGTCTAGATACCATAAAATCCTGATCCCTTGCCTTAACAAGGGCATCAGGGCTTGCCGGACTAATTTCGTGAATAAGCGAGGTGCTAGGTTCAATCCAAACGGCATCCTCTGAAAGACATAAGTCTGATGCTTTACTCTTAAGGCCAGAAACCTTTGAAATCTTTTGTTGACCGAGACGTGCCAATACGCGTCCGTCAGGTCTAAAGAACACATCCATCCTCCCGGCGGAAGTGTTAGCCTGATCTGGTTTACTGTAAGCATCCTGAATGACATGTTGTGAATATGGAGGTTCAGATAAGACTGGTCTCATCTGAACACTGTCCCTTTTGGGTACTAGAAATAGTTTGGATGTGAAAACTGGGTAATTTTGAGGAACCGGGATGATGACATTCTTGGTGATCATTTCCTGGACTAGTGACTCCACCTCTAAAGAAACTAAAGTTGCCTTTGTCGGCTGACGTAAACGAGGTCGTCGGAGCCACTGCCAGGTGATGCCCTTGCGTGCCACCATCCTTGCCCAAGTATTTACTGGCCATGCGCGGTGACACGTCCGGAACGACCCAGTTAGCAGACAAGGGTTCGCCGGCTGTACTACCCTCTGATCCACCTGGGAGTGAGAGAGACTTTAGTTTTTTGGTGGTGGCGGTGGTGGTGGTGGTGGATGCTTAGCCGACTGGCCGGCGTTGGCAGAAGGCGAGCCCTGGCCTGGTCTGCTATAGCTGCGGCCTTTATGACCTGCAAACTTACCTTGTTTGTACCTGTACTGACCTTGGGGGGAGGCGGACTTAGGTATCTGAAAGGACTTTGACCCACCCGGCTGAGCTTTTGCGACTGGCTTGGGTTTGGAAAAGTTAAAAGCAGGTTTCTTAGAAGGGGTGGGACTGTGCTTAAAGGCCTGAGCCATATTGAAAACAGTTCTCCACACATCAGGGGACATTAACGAGGGAGTTAGCACCGGCGACATGACCACCTGGTTCGCAATTCTATCAGGGAGTTTCCTCACCAGGGACATCCTGAGATCCTGTCTCGCCCGCACCGCCTCGAGCAAGGCCGTGCGTATATCACCCAACGACTGAATCCACGTCTGAAGGAGTAATCGCCGAGATAGTTCAACCGATCGTCTGGCTTCCGCGTCCGCGATTGCCTGAGTGGATCGTAACATAGCTTTCGCCACCTGGTGCGTAACAATGTACTGGGAAAAAAGTCTATACGCCTTCCCTCGTAGCCTAAACTCCCGGTCTAGGTGAGCTGGTGAAGGCGTAGTGAAAGGATCTTTAAGTTCACAGAGATTGATTTTGGGGGCAGCTAAAAAAGCAAACAAAGCAGATGGGACTCCGCCGGCTGAAAAGACTGGCATAGAGAACCAAGAATGGCTGTCCTGAGGAATCTGTTGGGAGGATTTTGAGGTGAAGGTGGTCGCAAAGTTCTGAGCCTCTACTTCCCATTCCACCCAAGTTCCTGGACCCAACTGCCCCACCTTCAACACTGGGTTAGCAGCTGTGTCTGTGACCGTTTGTAAATCTAATTCTGGAGTGAGAGCTGACAGTGCTTTTATGTCATTAAAACCGTCATGCTTGGTCCAGTCAGAAAACAGCTTTGAAGCTGAGGCAGGGGGCAGTGCAGGCGTAGCTGTATACACAAAAAAGTCATGGTGATAATGGTTCGGAATGGCCTTAATATTAACATCAAGTACATTACCCGCAATATCCAAGGCTCGTAACTTTCTAGATTTATTTCCTTGGATTACCCACTCTCGTGGCACTGGAAGTTCCCCTGACAAAGTGGGCTGTGCTGTCTCTGGCTTAGTTGGGATCATTTGAACCCATGAGTCATCTGGACCGTATAAGAAGGGCATAGCTACCTTTCTTAATGGTGCTTTATCCAACGGGGGCGGATTCACATCCGTAACCACCCTTACGTTAGAAGTAGTCAGTGCCGCCGAAGCAGGCCAAGCGACTATATTAGGTGACATAGGGGGAGGGTGCAGAATCTTGGTCAAAGCAATAGAAGCGATCAGAGGCCGAACACTTGAACTTGTCATGGGAGCTCCCAGGTCCACTGTAGGAGTCTCCGGCTGTTGGCCAATTTTTTTTGTGAGAGCAGTTACTAACAACCCATCTATTTCCTCCGCCGTCACAAATTTAGTGGATGAAGAACTCAAAGGTGAATCATTCCTATCTTGCGAGTCGTCTAGAAGTGAACCCGACTCTTGCACTTCCATGTCAGAGATTATAGACACCTCATCCTTGTCATCCGGCCCATCATGAGAGGGTTCCGCCGAAGCCGGAACCTCGTCTTGGTGCCAATTGAAATCAGGAATGGATGATGGGATCACAGCGTCCCGGTGGACGTCCGTCCGTACCTGTGGCTCTTGAACCAAACGTGGGCCTTCATACCCTGGTTGGGAATACCACCATACACCCAGGCCTTGGCCCGAACTCCCTTGGGAGTCAGAAACACCATCCACCACTGAGCCCCCACTAGATTCTTGTAAAGGGCGATCACTGCCTACAGAACTCTCCAAGTCTATGTGTGTAATCTCCATTGGTAACCTATCCTCCGGCAACACCCCCACCACAGTCTCTGACTCCACTCCCGCCCCATCAGATTGGACATTAGATGAGTCGGGAGTAGAGGCAAAAAGTGAGGCACGAGGCTCCGGCGAACGCTGGGAGGCCTTTCGCTCCTTAGAATCTTTCCTGGAAGATTTGTGGCTGCGGTGTGACTTAGATTTCTCACTGCTCTTAGACTTTTCTGATCTTTCACTAGAGCTGTCTTTGGACTTTTCCTCCTTGCTCCTCTTTCTTGCTGGTGAAGAGGAGTGACTAGGCGGCTGTTGTCTGAGGGGCGACCTGGACCTGGACCGCGCCCGTGACGTGGAGGCTGTCACCGGGGGCGTGGGTTCACGAGGTCTCTTAGAAGTTGTAGGGACCCGAGAAAGTGCTGTACCCTGCCCAGTCTCTGCCGACTTTCGTACAGTTACTCTAGAGGTACGTTTACTAGGGGGGTGCTCAATCAATAATTTATCCCAAAGAATTACATTATCACATTGCAGCGCTTTATGAGCCACTGTGGTAGCATAAGTTGACAATTGCTGCCTGACCTCCCTCAAAGCGACCGCCGCGGATCCACTATTGTCCCGCAACACTTTGGCACTCAATTGAGTACAGAAGGTACAGTTCCCCGTTACCCACAAACACCTTGAGCGATCTAGACATTTAACACATCTAATGCAATGAGTGTGTGCAAATATAGGGATACCTGAACAGGAGGGAGCAATACACAAGGCAAAAACAGGGTCTATGGTAGCCATGACAGAGGCTGGTGGAAAACACGAACCCACTCCCGGTTTACTCCAGGTTCTCGAAAGTTCCGCCGGAACTCAGCCCTGGAAAAAAACAAATTTCCAGGAATTAATGCTCATAAGGCTACACCAACATGTTCGAACACAAGTGTTTAGACAACCCGCCGGATAACAAGACGTAATACACAACTATCACGGCTCGCTACGCGGCAGGTTCGTAATTAAAGATTTCAGAATATCTTAACTTGTCCAAAAGATTTATGAATATCCTCTGACATAATATAAAGACCAGCATGGCTTTTTTATACATGACGCAGTCTTCCCAGTGGTGTTTTTAAGTTCTATCTATCTATCTATTGCCTGACGCCGTGATCCCCGAAGGGGTGGCCACGAACGAACCGCCCCCATGCACCTCTGTCCCCAGTCAGTCGACGCCCCTCCCCCCAACCAGCACCGCCTTCGTTCATGTACTTCCTCACTCCATCCTTCCACCTCATATTCGGTCTACCTCTCCCCCTCTGTCCCTCCACCTCGCTCTCATACACCCTCTTAGTCATTCTCTCGCTTTCCATACGTTCCATATGGCCGAACCATCTCAAGTTGTTCCTTTTCACACTTTCCAGCACATCTACCTCCACACCACACCTCCTTCTTACTTCCTCATTAGTCTGTCTATCCCTCCATGTAACTCCGCACGCACTCCTTAAGTTCTTACTTAAGTTTACTTAAGTAAGTTACTTAAGTTTTTAAGTTCTTACTGGAAAAAACCCTCAAAGACGCCGGCCCCCATATTATCTCGCAGATCAAAAACTGGGAAGCCTGTCTTAAATGCTAGATCTGGCTTCTCCCGAAGCGTTCTAGATCGCCGTATGTTGAATGGCGGCGATACGTATCGTACCCCCGAATGTCTGGTTAACTTCACTGAATTAAACAAATCCGTTAATCCTACCCTCCCAAGGTGCAACCGCCGGGTGTGAATTTTAACGTTAACCCCAAAATTCCTATCCCCACTTCTTTGCAAAAGATCGTCGGGGAGGAAAGATCAACAAACAGCCTAGTTTTACTGGCTTTGCAAAAACCGGGAAAAACTCAACTCAACAAGTGTCCGTATGAACACTTAGTTAATTGGGTAAAGCCATCCCGCCGGGAAACACAGTACGCCTGAACACAGGCCCCACCACAGAGACGCAGTCCTGGAGAGCCTCAGGCCACTAATCGCCGGGGAAAACAAGCCTTTTTTAATCACGCGTGATTAAAACTCGGCAACCAGCCGGGTTTTCATGGTGTAACCGAGAAAACCCGCCGGGAAAGGCAACCCACCCCGTACAGATTCAATCTGAACGCACCAAATAGACCGTGGAATTAGCCAAAGCACAACTAACCCAGGTCACATCAATAGTCCGAGGAATTAGCCAATACACAACTAAACCAGGACACATATATAGTCCGTAGAATTAGCCAATACACAACTAAACCAGGACACACATGACACAGTAGTACATATTTAGAACATAAATCAATAACACTTGTGCATGTGGCAAAGCTACGAGAGGCTGGCTAGGCCTAAGCAGACGGAAAAACACAGTAAACATGTCGTAATATAAACAAAAAGCACTGAATTATATCACAACAGGAACCACCGTCAACACACCACTTAGCAAACACTTCCCGGTAAAGGGAAGAACTGACTCGGGACCCAGAAAAATCTTCACTAAGTGAAGAAAAATACACTGGGAACGTCAGAGAATAAAAAGCTACCTCATCAGAAAGATAAAAGGCAGCAATAATAACGCGTAATGAAAGCCGCCTGCATCACAAAGCTAGCTAACCGTGAAAAAGTTCACATAGCCACAACAGGACCACGAGGGTACACCCGAAATAGATGCCCCAAACACACGACCCAAAATACACTGCACTGCGGGCAACCCGCCCAGGACCCTCCTGCTACGCATATCCTAACCTTACTCGATACATCCCGGAGTAAACAAATGAGAAAAAACTCACTAGGGACGCAACAAATGCGGAACGAGCGGAGTGTGGGGAGGCACGTCCGGGTTGGTTGAGCGCAGAGCAGAGATGGAAGAATGACGCCTGAGTCAGCGTCTGGTCAAAGATCCACACAAGTACATCCACGAGTATATGGAAAGCTTATGAATAGTTATTCTTATTTTCTTTTTGTTTTTTATTTGTTACGAAGTTTTTTCGTAGTGAGAACCCAATTTCATAATGACTGAACCATGAGTGAGGTTGCGTGCGCTCATGATGAAGGCTCCTCAAATTTGTTATGCTCTGCGCGGTAGATTCAAAACTACGGCGGACGAGTGTTTGAAGAGGGTGCCTTATGTAATAGGCATAATCGTCAATGATGGAGGGGCCACTAATAAATAATCAGTTTTGGATAAGTAACTACTTCCCACCATCTTGGCGGCATGCTTACACTATACCCGTACCGAAGCCTGTAAAAGATCATAGTCTTCCCACAAATTACAGACCGATTGTACTTACCTCATGCTTCTGCAAATTAATGGAAAAAATTATCAATCCTCGACTTTTATATTATGCTGAGTCACATGCCCTACTATCCCCATATCAGAATGGTTCCCGCCCTGGCCGTTCTACACTGCACTCACTTATTCGCCTTGAACACCAAATACGTGATGGGTTCTCCAAGAACCAACCCACAGTGGCAATATTTTTTGACATTGCTAAGGCTTATGACACAACATGGAGACACAGGATTTTACAAAATTTACACGATTCTGGCATGCGGGGTCCTCTTCCCTGCTTTTTACAACATTTTCTCTCTAACCGTACATTCCAGGTCAAAAATAATGGTCTCCTATCGGACATTATGTCACAAATTAATGGAATACCACAAGGATGTGCCCTTAGCAGCTTACTCTTTATTATGGCGATCAATAGTGTCATACGCAGCCTCCCACCTGAAATATCGTATAGCTTGTATGTGGACGACTTCGCAATATATTATACTTCTCCCAGTCTGACTCACATACAACGGCGTCTCAACATTGCTCTAAAATCCATCCACTCTTGGGCATCCACTGCTGGTTTTCAATTTTCTGCTGAAAAGACTAACGCCGTTGTATTCTATAGAAATGTTCGACATTTACGTAAACAGTCCATTACTCTCACCATGGGAAATTCTAATATTCAGATCCTTCCACATACCAGGTTCCTTGGTTTAATCTTTGATACTCACCTCAATTGGAAGACATTGCCTGCTTAAAGTCACGTTGCCTCCAGAGAATGAATGTTCTGAAAACAGTCGCACGAGTCCATTAGGGCGCAGATCGCGCTACGCTTTTACTGTTCTACAGAGCTACCATCCTCTCAGCCCTAGATTATGGTAGCCCTGTCTGTGGCACGGCCTCTGTTTCCACATTAGGAACCCTCGACAGCGTACACCATTTGGGCATCCGCATTAGCTCGGGGGCATTCCGTTCCTCTCGTGTCTACAATATCCTGTGTGAGGCTGGGACCTTACCTCTAGCCTACCACCGTCGATTAGTCCTCATACGTACGGCTGTTCGCCTCCGTCATGACCCAACTCTACTAGAACTATTCCATTCCACAGATAACTATCGTTCAACCATTCCAGTGCCATTCCCAATATTGTCTCGCCAATTGCTCTCCACTTACAGTATCACCGTTCCTCCCATAACTCCCCCTCCTAGTCACATCACTCCGTGGACCCTAAACCACCCTACAGTTTGCTTTCACTTAGCGGATCAACTTGATGCCCAAGCCCCATCTCAATGTCGACATCTCGCTTTACAACATCTTGATGATCACATCCCGGCTCTTTTCATTTACACCGATGGCTCGAAAACTGCGGATGCCGTGGGTTGCGCTGCAGTCTCAGACCATGGCTTGTATCAAAGTACCTTACACCATCACTCCACGGTTTTCACTGCTGAATTATGGGCTATTCAAGGTGCTTTAAGCACCATCTCTTCATTGTCGAGGAACTCTCCACGGGTCGTTATCTGTAGTGACTCAAAGAATGCACTACAAGCCTTATGTGTATTTGCCCCCAAGGACCCATTGGTCAAGACTATCATCCACACAATACACAAATTACAGTGCGCTAATCGTTCCATCACACTGTGCTGGATCCCCGCGCATGTAGGAATTCCCGGGAATGAGCGTGCAGACTTCCTCGCTAAGCAAGCGTGTCATGGTACACCCTCTACTACTTTGCTGCGTTCGGAGGATATGCTCCCTGTCCTCCGTCGCCATGTTTATGACGCTTGGCGAGTTGAGTGGAGAGTGCAACCATTAACTGGCCACCTTCGCTCCATTAAGGATGACATACACTTGTGGCCCTCTTCAATTAATGGTTCACGCGCAGACCAAACCCTATTAACTAGATTACGTTTAGGCCACACACGCCTCACACATGGTTACCTGATGTCCACCCCTCGTGGTCAACCACCTGAATGCCATACATCATTTACTGTTTTTCACTTTCTTTGTATTTGTCCCGTCTATGCATCTGAAAGACGGAGATTCTTGCTGAACACCTCATTACATGGCATCCTCTCTGACTCAGACTCTTTCAATTTCACCCCTATTCGTCACTTCCTGAGAGCTATAAATTTATACAATGACATATAACTACTGACATATACGTGACTTTAAACTCTGTACCACCTCCTCCACCACTTGAGAGGGCCTAGGCCCAGTGGGCTAGTATAAAATAAAAGCATCCTCAACAACAACCTTTCACGCCTATGACGCGATTTTGAGCCTATTAGGGATACTTTAAAGCCCATGTTACCATCAGGGGTATTTAGAAACCTTTAGTTTAGTTACTTCAACCTCTGCAGTTGTCTTTGTGTTAGCTGTGGGCAGAAAACTAATTTTGGAGAGGTAATTATAAGAGTGAGAGAACTCTATTTCTTATTGCTAATCTGGCAACCTCTGCGTCATAAAAGCGTGAAAGAGTTAATGGGTAACCATGTTTACTTTCAATTTTAATGGATGCCACCCCCTAAGTTGAAGATCCTATTGGGATGTTCTGCATTACTCACTTGGTCTATGGCCAAGTTCTGTATACTTTTCTTTGCCTTGTATATATATTTTTTTTTTTTTTTGCAATTTGCTTAGCTGCCAGATATTCCTCCCTGATGCCTCCTTTTTTCCATGCTTTGAAACATTTTGATAATGTGGGAGTTTCTCTTCTATATATTTTTCCTCTATTTTTTCTCATACCATAGGTGGTCTTCCGCTACCAACTGTTCCACTTACCTGACTTCTATGTACAGTTGCGCACATAATTTCTGTTCCTTGTTGTGATGTTATGTATGAAAGTAAAATTAGTATGACTGAATGAATTGCGAAGGTACAGTACTTACATACATACATGCAGAATACAAATAGCCTTTAACTATATAAACGAAGAGATGCTGGAGAAAATAATAAAAACATTGGTTATACCAAGACTGGAGTATGCGGCAGTGGTGTGGGCACCACATCTAAAAAAGCATATAAAGAAGCTGGAAAAGGTTCAGAGAGCTGCAACTAGGATGATACCAGAACTGAGAGAATTACCATATGAGGAGAGATTAAAGAAATTAGATTTACCATCTCTAAGGGATAGGAGGGAGAGGGGATATGATTATGATCTACAAATGTGTGAGAGGACTCGAGAAGGTGGACAAGAAGGATTATACTGTACAGTATTGTGAAAGATAATGGTAGAACTAGGGGACATAGATATAAGCTAAAGAAAGGAAGATGCAAAGGAGATGTGAGAAAGTATAGTTTCCCTTACAGAAGTATAAGTAAATGGAATCAGTTAGAAGATAAAGTGGTGTGTGCAAAAAACATTCATATTTTTAAGGCAAAGTTAGATAATTGTAACTCAAGAAGTGGGGCAATACGAGCCTAAAAAGCTCAACTCCTGTATACTACAATTAGGTAAATACATACATACAAGTTTAAAGACCGTTTTGTCCACAGAGAATGTAATTACAGTCTCACATCCTTAATGGCGGCTTCCCAGGCAGTTTCTATTAATTATCAGTTGACTAGTCACTGCATAAGAAATTACTGTACACTCGTATTTCAATCATGCTCATTATATTTCCATGTATAAGATGACGGAGAGGAATAGAACTTATGTGGGCAACTGTACATATATTCGCATTCTGTCATCATCTATTCTTTAACCTTCAACTCGCGGCGACCATCATATGAAGGGAGAGAGAACGTTGGCCACTCCTGCGGCGCCCGTCATATGACGGGTGCCATTTTGAGGCCATTATGAGCGATGGCCTGGTTGGGAGTTAAACATGGCCAAACTACATTAATGTACATTACTTCTCTTTATCCAATCAACCACTCCACATTCAGCCCTTAATGCTTGGTCTTCTATTTCAAAAGACTCATACACCTTCCTATTACTCAGTTTATCTAGCCTATTCATACCAGATTTTGTTTAAAATAACTCTGTCTCCACAGCTCTCACTTTGAAGAGGTCCTCATCGCTTACTTTCTTGCACTGATTAATCCTCATCTCTTGCCCCATCTCTCCCACAGGGTAGCAACCTTCCCCGTAACATAACAGTGAGGAACCTGCCAGATGGTGTGGAGGAGTCATCAGTACGGCGGCGGCTGGGTATGCTCTCAGCCAACTGTGGGGGGAAGGTTGGGAGAGTCAGGGTAAACTCCGCCACTATCAATTTCCAGACTCCAGAATTGGCAGCAAGGTCAGTTCTAGAATGTGTAGATGTTTGTATGGTAGGCTCTAAAAAGTGTTCTATAGATTTTTAGGCCAAGGTTGTTGTTGTTGTTGCTGTTTCCCAGGCTGTCTGGCCGTGCAGCCCCAAGGTCCCGAGCAAGGCCAAGGCCATAACCGAGCGGCCCCACAAAACCCTCCCTGCTTACCACTAATAAAGCCCAGGTGACCGAAGCCACTCCAAGGCGGGGAGCTTAGGAGGGTGCGGAAACGCTTGGGAAACCAAAGCCCCACCCAAGGCCCTGTGCCCCTCCGCAATTATGAAGGGAAAGTTGAGGGGCAAAGGGAAAATGTGACGCTTTGGCTCCCAATCTGCTAGCCTCTAGGCTGGCAGTAGGGAGGTCAATCCACGGAAGAGATGCCGTCACTTGAGATCTAGAAAATATATAAGTAAAAGGAACAGTCAGAGTAAGCTATGGGTATGGCAGAGATCGCTCAGCTCTCACTCTAATAGACCAGCCCATCATCACATGACCGGAACCCAATCCTCTCAGCATCAGCTAGGAAAGGCCCTAGAAAGCCACCTTTGGCAGGGGGATAGCTCCCCTATTTCAACTCCTTTCGGGGTTGGGCACCCTCCCTTAGGTCAAGGCTCTTTGTTCTTGCTACTACTAAGTACACTACATACTACATACAAGTTTAAAGACCGTTTTGTCCACAGAGAATGTGGTTACAGTCTCACGTCCTAAATGGCAGCTTTTCAGGCGGCCCTGTCAAGGGCTGCCTCTGTTGTCAAGTTCTTTATTTTGAGATCGGACCGGAGTATCCGAGCCCACGTAATTCTAGGTCCACCCCTATGCGCAGCTCCCCCTACGTTCACAGTCCGGCATTTCTAAACCCAGTTCTGATTTTCCATTCTCTCCACATGTCCAAACCAACCAAGTCTGCTCATGCGCATCACTTCACTGACACTCCTAATGCCCAGATGCCTTCTCAATTCCTCACTCGATACCCTGTCCCTAAGATTAACCCCACCCATCCATCTCACCATTCTCTTCTCATTCCGTTCCATTCTATTGATATCCTCCGCTTTAACCGGCCACGTCTCCGAGGCATAGGTCATCGCCCTCCTAACACACGAGGTATACCCCTTCCCTTTAAGGTGGGGTGGGAGCCCTCTCATGGTCAGGAGTGACAACAGCTCTCTAAACTTTCCCCAGCCACTTCTGACTCTAGCAATGGAGCTAGCTTCAGCGCTACCTCTGGCGGAAACCGTATCACCCAGGTAGCAGAACGTATTCACACATTCCAGCGTTACACTGTCGAAATCAACACTGACAGGCGGGTCAATTAATACAAGATCTCCCTTGCATACTGCACATTCAAAGTCTATGATTCTTGTCAAAGGTCCTCTAGCTCCACTACATCTCTTGTGTACCCAGTCACTACAACCGCAACATTGAATTGAGTTACTTCCCACCTCCTTCCTACATACTGCGCATGGATAGTCGCCCCTTCTTTCCATAGTTCCACGCCCTACTCCACTAATCATCTATCTATCTATCTATTGCCTGACGCCGTGATCCCCGAAGGGGTGGCCACGAACGAACCGCCCCCATGCACCTCTGTCCCCAGTCAGTCGACGCCCCTCCCCCCAACCAGCACCGCCTTCGTTCATGTACTTCCTCACTCCATCCTTCCACCTCTCATTCGGTCTACCTCTCCCTCTCTGTCCCTCCACCTCGCTCTCGTACACCCTCTTAGTCATTCTCTCGCTTTCCATACGTTCCATATGGCCGAACCATCTCAAGTTGTTCCTTTTCACACTTTCCAGCACATCTACCTCCACACCACACCTCCTTCTTAATTCCTCATTAGTCTGTCTATCCCTCCATGTAACTCCGCACGCACTCCTTAAGTAATTCATTTCCACTGCTCTCACTCTTGGTCTGAGTCTCTCAACCAACGTCCATGCTTCGCTTCCGTAAGTCAGTGTCGGGATTACCACACTGTCGTGCAAGGACTACTTCACTTCCATACTGACCACCCTATTTCTTGTTACTGCTTTTAGCGTTCCTACAACCCTCTTCCCCTGTTGTACCCTCTCCCACACTTCTTCATCCATAGTCCCATCTTTACTCAACACACTGCCCAGATACTTAAAAGAGTTGACGATCTCCATAGCCTGACCGTTCAACTTCACCTCACACTCTGTGACTTCACCCCTTTCGAAGACCATAACCTTGCTCTTCCCCGCATTTACCTTCAAATTCTGTTTTTCGCACACTATTCCAAACTCATTTACCAGACCCTGCAACTCCCATTCATTATCACTCATCAGAACTGTATCATCCGCAAACAGCAGTATAGGTAGCTTCCACTCAATTCCCTCCCTTTTCAGCGATACACCAACATCCACTGCTCTTGATAGTATTTCTTTCATGACTCGTCCATATATACAGTAAACAACCACGGGGACATCACACACCCCTGTTTCAAACCAACATTCAAGTCAAAGAACTCGCTCTGCTCACTCTCCACACGTACTGCCGCCTTTGCACCCTCATACATGCTCTTCACTGCTTTCAGCAACTTGCCCTCTACTTCGTATATTCTAAGTACTTTCCACAAACCTTCTCTATCCACTCTGTCATAGGCCTTCTCCAAGTCCATAAAGGCAACATACACCTTTTGTTTCTTCTCCAGATATTTCTCCACAACACAATTCAGGGTAAAAATCTGATCTACACATCCTCTTCCCTTCCTAAAACCTCCCTGCTCGTCGCCTATCCATTTCTCCGTTCTCACTCTCACTCTCTCAATCACTACCCTACTGTATACCTTCCCTACTACGCTTAGAAGACATATTCCTCGGTGGTTACCACACACACTCCTCTTTCCCCTTTGCCCTTATATAGGGGGACTATTATGCCAGTCTTCCAGTCATCGGGTGCACTCCCCTTCTCCCATGCTAGTTTGCACATTTTCCATACCCATTCTATCACTATCTCACCACCATACCTCAACATTTCCCCACACACTCCATCTGTTCCTGGTGCCTCCCCCAACTTCACTCTTTTCATGGCTTCCCACACTTCTGACCTCCTGATCCCCACCTCCTCCTCCACTACTTCTCTTCTTCTCCCTCCCATACCATATCCAGCTATGTTTGCTGGCTCTTCATACCTTACATTTAGCAACTCATTGAAGTACTCCCTCCATCTTTCGACTCTCTCTTGCTTCTCGGCTAGCATTCTCCCATTCTTATCTTTCACACCCTTACTGTTTCCCTTGCTACCTTCCCTAACTTTCTTGACTTCTTTCCAGAACAGTTTCTTACTCTCCCTCCAATTTACACTCAGATTCCTTCCAAATTCCTCATCTACTCTTCTCTTACTTTCCTTCACTACTCTCTTCACCACCCTCTTACTCTCCACGTACCTCGCTCGTTTCTGTCTATCGAAATCTTCATTCCCTCTACTACCCAACCACTCTCTATATGCTTTCTTCTTTTCTTCCACAGCTATTCTTACCTCTTCTGTCCACCATGCTGTACCTTTCACTCCCCTCCCTCTTCTCCTCACTCCACACACCTCCTCACATTCTGCACAGATCTCATCCTTAAACACCTCGCTCATCTCCTCCACTTCCTCCTCCACTTCCAGGTCGAACCCACCTAGTCGTCTTTCCACTGCTCTCCTGTACTCCTCCCTGACTTCCTCCTCCTGCAACCTCTCCACCCTCCTCACCATTCCACCCTCCTCTCGCCTCCCTCCAGCTCTCTTCACCCACTTCACCCTGCTGAAATACAATTACTTATTTGTTCATTTTATCTCTTTAATAAATTGATATGTCTTTTTTGTTGTGTGTGTGTTTGTTTTGGTTGGCGCGGGAGGGGGTTGGGTGGGGTGGGAGAGGGAGAGGGGTCTTACTTCTCTTGCGGCGACTGTATATAGATACTATTGCACTATTAAAGTTATTAAAACATAAGTGGAGGAGTACTTACCACTTTATGATTTTAATACTTATATATATATATATTCATGGTCTCTATGTTAACTGATTGGGTTGCCACAAATAAAAAAGATCCTAAAATAAAGTTAATATACTCACAGACAGTGTAAGGACTCCGGTTTGCCGTTATCACTAACTATTCCTGTATTGGGTAAAAATTAGTATTCCTTGAGAGCGGGATGCCGATCTCAAGAAAGCTTTATTTCTACTTGCCTCCCTTCTCATCTCCCGCGGTTTATATAGTGTTTCAGAGAGGGAGAAAAGGGGGGGAACTAGGTGTTGTCGGGCCCCCAAAAAGTATGATTTATTCTTATAAGAGCTGGGTAGTGATCTGGTTAGTAAAAATTATATCAGTCCATCGTCTTCTATCTTATTAACATTTATTGCTGATGATTTGCAAGTAGCACATGTAGAACATATACTTGGTATAATATTGTTAACTTATTGTCAAGTTTTCGAACATGAAAAAGGGGTTAAACTGGGGTGTTGTCTGGCTCTGAGAAAGTATTATTTATTATTAGGGTAGCTGTGCACTGTTGTTAGTAAAAGTTACATGAGTAATTTTTCTGCTTTCTCTGCAACATTGGTTAGTTATATTTTTAGAGGTAGACATAGGGAACATGTATTTGTTATCATATTGCCTGCTTGCTGGCAAGAGTGTTAAGTTGGCAGCCCTGGTGTCCTGGAGGGTCGGGGTCTAACTAGTTTATTGACACAGAGGGGGAGAAGGGGGTTTTGAACTTTGGCGTTGCCTGCTCCTGGAAATGTATTAATTATTTTCTATAGAAAGGGCACTACTATGGTAAATAATAAATAGATCGTTCAATCGTCTTATACTTCTAGAAAATTTGGTAATGGTATCGTATTCTTAGTTTGTTGGTAGGGGGAGAGTATGGTATTCTTGTGGGTCATGAGGGGTCGCATCTCACTAGCCTCTCACGCCCGGTGTACTAACGTAGCTTAGACCGAGTTGTTAATTCTTTAAATAAGGTTTTCAAGAATTTAACAATGTTAACTTTCTTTACCTGAGTGAACATCATAAGTTTTAACTTAAAATTATGCATTTAACATGTTTATATTCCCTAAAAGATTTGCCATGCTGAAGACGGAATGGACACTAGTGCGAGGCTACTTAGATCATGTGATTTCTCCCTTCCCGTAATTATGGAAGGAATGATTTGCAGACAAGGCTGTCTAGCGCTTATTAAAATGCATTACAATTGTTAATTATTTTAGGTTAATTTAGGATAGTTAATACTAAGTTTCCTACTATGTGAAACTTCATGTACAATACGTTTTTAATGTTATTCGAGACCTATTCCTAGTGACTGGGGATGTTGGCAATTCTGATGGTCAATCCCTTGTCTGGGGATTTAGAGAAGGCAAGAATTCGTTGGCCCACAAACTCCGAAAGAAGCAGGTGTGGTCTGTTTGATTTTAAAAGCGAAATGGTAATATTGGAGAAGGCGTGTACATATGTGTTTATCATAAAGTAGACGAAAAGTTAATGTGTGTGGGTGACTTGGTTCTTACATAATTATATACATACATAAATAACACATCAAAATGGTAGGTATTATAACCTTCGTAATATTAATATTGTGGGACATGGTTCTTACATAATTACATACATACAGTCCATCCTCCAAATATGCGAGTTTGAAAAATGCGATCCTTGAAATTTGCGAGGGGGGGTCAAAATTGGAAAAAATATAATATTCCACATTTGCGAGGTCGATTTCACATGTGCGAACCAGCCCGTAGAATTATAAGGGAAATCCGCCATTTCCTCTTAATTTGCGACCCCCTAATCCACATTTGCGAGGAAGAAGCGGCGGATGATAGGCGAGGCGGCTGTGTTGGTTGAGGAGGACGAGCGGGGTGGGGGAGAGAGAGGCGGTGAGGCCCAGTAGGGGTGCCTAGCCTAGCCTCGGAACCCAAACGTCAAGCCAATTAAGCCTTGGATCTTCTGATCACTGTCTGATACAGGCCACCTGTCTATCATCTACCACACCTTCCCACTCTGAACCTGTTTTGGTGACTAAATGGCATTACAATAGGGCAGACTGGGAGGGTCTTCAAGGTTTCTTTATTGATATTCCCTGGACCTCTTTCTTTTCTAATGATGCACACTCCACCTTGAGCCACATACAAGATTTTGTAAAAATTGGAATGGAAACTTTTATTCCTCATCAAAAGTACAGTAAAAGATCTAATTCACCTAAATGGTTTGACCATAATTGTGCTAGAGTAACTGAACAAAAAGCAATAGCCTACAATGCATACACAAGATCAAAAACACATGAAGCCTTTAATTACTTTAGAAACATCAGAAATCATGCCAAAACTGTATTAAACCTAACTAAATCAAACTTTCTCCACAAGCAGGCAAATAAACTTCTAAATAATCCAAATGATAACAAAATATTTTGGTCTACTCTTAACTCATTTAAATCCAACTTCACTACTGCTTCATCCATTCCACCATTAAAATCTCCGACTGGCAATCTTGTCAGTGACCCACGAGGTAAAGCTAACCTTCTTGCGGATATTTTCTCCACCAACTCAACCTTAGATGAAATAAATCAAGATGTCCCTGTATTTAATTTTAATTCGCCTGAAATTCCCTCACTTAAGATCCACACCAGACATGTCAAAACTATTTTGCAGAATCTCTCAGTAGATAAGGCTCCTGGTCCAGATGAAATTCCTCCAATAGTACTTAAGAATTGCTCCTTGGTGCTCGCTCCTGTATTGGCAAAATTTTTCCGTCTGTGTACTCATACCTCATGCTTCCCAGTACCCTGGAAAGAAGCAAACATCCATCCAGTTCCTAAAAAAGGTGCCTCTTCAGATCCATCAAACTACAGACCAATAGCTATAACTTCCACTCTTGGTAAGTCTTTGAAATTATATTAAATAATCACATAATTAAGCATCTTGAGAATAATAAATTAATCAGTGATAGGCAATATGGTTTTAGACGATGTCGATCAACTGCAGACATGCTTTGCCTTCTTACGCATCAAATCAACCAAGCTACAGACCAACATGGTGAAACACATACAATAGCACTGGATATATCAAAGGCATTTGATAGAGTCTGGCATCAATCCTTATTGTCGAAGATGTCACACTACGGCCTTGCATCATTAGTTCCACTAATTTCTTCTTATCTTCATAACAGAAAAATACATGTAATGGTAGATGGCCTTTATTTTCAATTTCACTCAATAAATGCTGGTGTTCCCCAGGGATCAGTTTTGGCCCCAATTCTGTTCCTCATTCATATCAATGATCTCATATCTACCACTCATAATCCAATACATTCCTATGCAGATGACTCAACACTCCACAGTTCCTTCACATTTACCAATTCTTTCACCCAACCCGATCTTATAAATTCAAAAATAAACACTGCAATTTCTCTGAACTAGGACCTTTCTAGAATTAATGGATGGGGACAAAAGAATCTAGTTTCCTTTAATGCACAGAAAACCAAGTACATTCAATTTTCTAACCGACAGAATCTCACTGACTCCCATATATTTTTTAATGATGTAAATATTCCCACTTCCCCTAGTATTGACATTCTCGGTGTAACATTAACTACTAACTTGAGCTGGACACATTATGTTAGAGGCATTGCTAAGAATGCCTCTAAAAAACTGGGACTCCTGTACAGAGTTCGAGAATTCTTCACTGACGAGCAGTTGGCCGTGATATATAAAAGTCATGTGCGTTCTCAGATGGATTACTGTTCACCTCTGTGGGGTGGAAGTGGAGTGGTTGCATTGAGGCAGTTGGACAAAATTCAAAATAAAGCTATTAGATTAATCAATAACCCTGCAATCACACAGGACCTTCCTACATTATCCATACAGTGGAGCCCCCATCCTAGCTACACCGGTCTTCGTTGATTCAATGCTCGCACCACACACCAAATATTCCCCATTTCAATTCTCGCGCCAAAAGCCTCATTCCTCGCATCAAAATCCCAGCCAAAACCCGAAAAAATAGCAAAAGTAACGAAAAACTCGACATAAAACTAGAAAACAAACAAAAACAATAATTTTGTTTTAACATAACGAAAGAATCTGCCAGTAGCTTGCCGTTTAGAGACGAAATCCGAGTGAATCCGAGATCCGATCGTCAAATGCGCAAGATGCCGCCATCTTTGTATGACGTCATCACTAAGCAGACGCTTGCAGTTTAGCTAGTATCTGTGTTGACAAAACAACCGTTTGCAAGCCTTTTTGTGCCTGAACCCCTTATCTCTCGCGTTTATTATAACCTCTAGTACATCTAGTGATAGGGATGGTTGGCCTGGTGGTAGCAATGAAGGAATTTCATGCTCAAAACACAGCAAAGACCAGTCCATGTCGGACGAAAGCGATTGAATTGCCTAGCCTAGACGATGTTAGCCTAGGCTAGGCTAAATATGACAATGATTTATAATAAAATCTGTGTGGTAAGTAATCTTCTCATAATACGTCTTTTCCTCATAATATGTATTTATTGGATGTATTTGGGGCGAAATGGGTACTTGAGGGGTGGCTGGACGAATTTAGAACCTAGGCCTAGGCTAGGCCTAAAAAATCTCGCATGATAGCAACAATACCCCAATCTACAGTATTTATGGTTAGGACTGTCATTTAGCCATGTCTATATTATTATTTACAATGCATAAGATTTAGGCCTAGGCTACTTGAATAATAATTATTAAAGTAGCCTAGGCCTAAATCTTATGCATTGTAAATAATAATATAGACATGGCTAAATGACAGTCCTAACCATAAATACTGTAGATTGGGGCATTGTTTCTATCATGCGAATTTTTTTAGGCCTAGCCTAACGACGCTGTTTTTTTGAGTGATAACGCAAATGAACTTTTTGTATAATGATAACAGAAACCCCCCCCCCCCAAAAAAAAAAAGAGATAGGCTAGGCTAAATTGACACAATTTTGGTCTCCATATTTTCCATCTTGATTGTTTTTTGATTGCAGGAAATATTGTTTTAGACACCTAAATTCTAAAAAAAAAAAACTGGGGAGCATGCCCCCGGACCCCCCTAGAGCTCGCGCCTTCGCCGCGCTATAATGATAACAAAATCATAAACCATAATGATAACACAATTAATATTTTCTGGATTGACACCCTGTTAGTAACTTGATGTAGCCTAGACAAAAAACATGTTTTCATAGCCTAACACTGGGAAAAAGTGCGGTAATTGTTTAGATATTGGGCCTTTTTTTTTCTAGTTATTAAAAACTTATTCTATGGTGTATTATATGATACAGTATAATGCATAAAATTTAATTTGTGTACAATAAAGCATGTTTTCGTAGGCAAAAAATAGAAAAAGACGCAAATTTTGGCATGAGCACGGAACCGATTGAATTTTCCCCATAAGAACAGTGCCCCGATCTTGGCTGTTTCAATCCTAGCTCTATTTCTGCGGAACCGATTAGCAGCTAGGATGGGGGCTCCACTGTACGAAGAAACGTTGCATCCCTTGCATTATTCTACAGATATTTTCACAGCAATTGTTCCGAGGAACTTGCTTCAATTGTGCCGCTTCTCCACATCTTTCCCCGTAGAACTAGGGCAGCTGAGAGCGCCCATGAATTTACACTTTCTCCTTCACAATGCAGAACTTCTGCTTATCAGAATTCATTTATCCCCAGAGCTACTACTCTTTGGAATTCACTTCCCTCGAATTGCTTTCCACAAACTTACAATCTACAAATGTTTAAATCCAGTTGTTACAAACATTTTATGAATGGAGGATGCCTTTAGGCACATGGACCTTTTTGTTTTGTCTGTGTTTTTCCTTCCTCCGTTCATTGTCTCTTAAAAAAAAAAAAAAAAAAAAAATATATATACAGTATATATATATTTTAGGTAACTGACAAATCCTTTTAATATTTTCTTTTCATTTAAACTATTTACAGTAGAACCTCGCCCTGTCCGAAAGTGTCAAAAGTCCGAAAGCGCCGAGTCCGAACTTCACACTTCAGCCATTCAGACATGTCCGAATGGCTGAAATAATGTCCGAAGTTTATAAGTCCGAAACTCGGCTCTTCGGTCCGAATGCGATTTAATTTTTCTCAGCCTTTCAAACAAATCCGAAAGGCTGAAATAATGTCCGAAGTTTATAAGTCCGAATACACATTCACCTACCGTATATACTGGCGTATAAGACACATTCACCTACCGTATATACTGGCGTATAAGACACATTCACCTACCGTATATACTGGCGTATAAGACACATTCACCTACCGTATATACTGGCGTATAAGACACATTCACCTACCGTATATACTGGCGTATAAGACACATTCACCTACCGTATATACTGGCGTATAAGACACATTTCTAAGCCTTTACTAATCCCACCAAAATCATGGGTGGTCTTATACGACGAATAGGCCTATACAGTAAACCCTCGCTATCTCGGACTAATTGCGGGGAGACCACTTCCGAGATGTCCGATTTTCCGAGATGTCCGAAGTCCGACTTATGTCCGACTTAAGAGAGGGAAAATTCCGAATTAGAAGAGGAAAGTCCATGTCACCAGAGAATTTTTTTTTTTTTTTGTTTTTTTTTTTTTTTTATCTATATTTAATGCATCTATCTTCTTTATACATATATATAACTATGTCTTATTTGGTCTTTTTTTAATCTATGAATCAATTCTAATACGATGGGGAATTGAAAACAATATTACCCTTCTAACACACAAATAATAAAATGAATACGAGAGTAAATAAAAATGTCTCCTTTGTCTTGCAGAAACATAAGTCCGTCTCGTCTCGTATATGTTAGTATTTTATCGCTCGCTCGCCCCTAGCCACTCTCTCTCTATCTATTTATCTCTCTAATGCATCTAACTAACTCCCTTATACATTAACATAACTATGTCTTATTTGGACTTTTGTAATCTATAAATAATTTCTAATGCGATGGAATTGAAAACAATATTATCCTTCTAGCACACAAATAATAACATGAAAAAGAGTCAATATAAAAGTCTCCTTTGTCTTTTCAGAACCAATTAAGTCCGTCTCATAATAGTTCGTGTTTATCGCTCACTCCCCCTCTGTAACTCTCTCTTTCTATCTATCTATCTCTCTAATTCATCTACCTAACTCCCTTATACATTAACATAACCATGTCTTATTTGGACTTTTTGTAATCTTTGAATCATTTCTAATGTGATGGAATTGAAAAATATGATATCGGACATTTTCCGAATACAGTCGACGCTCGATTTAACGGACCCCGATACAACGGATTTCGGATTTAACGGACTCTGTCTGTAGCCGGACAATGGACCCAGCAACGGACAAAGTCCGATGCTCGAAAAAAAGTTAGAGCAAAGTCCGTTGCTCTATCTATTTATCTCTCTAATGCACCTACCTAAATCCCTTATACATTAACATAACTATGTCTTATTTGGACTTTTTGTAATCTTTGAATCATTTCTAATGTGATGGAATTGAAAAATATAATATCCTTCCAGCACATAGATAAATAATAAATAAGATAGTCAACAAAATATTTCAACTCTCCCCTCCGTGCGAGCAGAGACAGAAGATTTACGTTTGATAGATTTTTTGTTTTGTTTTTTCCTTCGATATACACTCTCTGTCTAGCGATATATCTCTCTAATTCATCTACCTAAATCCCTTATACATTAACATAACTATGTCTTATTTGGACTTTTTGTAATCTTTGAATCATTTCTAATGGGATGGAATTGAAAAATATAATATCCTTCCAGCACATAGATAAACAATAAATAAGATAGTAAAACAAAATAGTTCAACCCTCCCCTCCGTCTAGGCGCCGAGCTTCCGAGACGGGAGATTTACGTTTGATAGATTTTATTTTATTTTTTTTCCTACGGTATACACAAAATGATGGGGAAATATTATAACATGTTTTTAATTGACATTTGTGTCATTTTTGCTGATTATGAGTTGGTGGGAAAAAAAATCTTTAATTCTATCATATCGGAAATGATTCACATATTATATAGAGACCAAATAACATACAATTTTAAGTGTGTTCAATAGTTTTGCATTATCAATAGGGTGTAGCACAAGGCTTATCAACATATCACAGTAACGGGGTCGGGGTTGAGGCCGGGACGGGGAGGGGAGGGACAGGGGCGTCATTTGGGGGGGGCAGCGAGGGGCGCTCGCCCCCCCCCCCCAAGCTTTCTAAGGGGGCCTCAAAGTCAACTACAGTTAGTAATACTAAAAACAAATATGGGAAAAATTGCGAAATTACAAATAAATATACATTATATATATTTAGCCTCAATATGTTCAGAGTTAAATATATCTTGTGTGTGTACTTACACTAGTTGTATTTGCGGGAGTGAGCATGCTCGTTAATTCCCGCCTCCTAAGATATGTTTGTCATACCGTGCTTTGAAACTATGCACTGATGGTGCAGACACTACTTCGGCTGGCAATTTGTTCCACCCACTAATCGAGTTGGTAGGAAATCTTTTACTTTTCAGATCAGATTTACTATTAAGCACTTTTAGTTTGTAGCTGTGACCTCTTGTTCTCTCACCTCCATCCCTCTCTATGAAGTTTTCTTGGTCGATTTTGTCAATACCTCTAACACATTTGTATATCTGAATTTGCTGTCCTCGTTTCCTTCTCTGTTCCAGTGTAGGTAGATTCAATCTCTCGAGCCTCTCTTGGTACTCCAAATTTTCCAAACCTGGGATCATCCTCGTAGCTGCTTTCTGTACCCTCTCAATTTTGTGGATATGTTTCTTCATGTGAGGGGACCACACTACAGATGCATATTCCATCCTGGGTCTTATTATTGCCGTTATTATTTGTTTCATGGTGTTTTCATTAAGATAATTGAAAGACATCCTGATATTTGCCAATAGTGCTAGTGATTCTCTCACTATCTTATTTACGTGGCTTTCTGGAGACATGTTATCCTTAAATTCTATCCCCAAGTCTTTTTCTTTTTCTGCTTTGGGAATCACTTCGTTTCCTAGTTTATAATCTTTTCTAGGTCTGTACTTGCTTTTACCCATTTCTAGAGTCTTACATTTCCCTGCATTGAACTCCATATTCCATTTGATGCTCCATTCATGGATCTTTTGCAAATCTGCTTGGAGCTCAAGGCAATCCTCCTGGGTTCTGATCGTTTTAAGCAGCTTAGCATCGTCCGCAAACATGCTCATGTAGCTTGTTAGTCCCTCAGGTAAGTCATTTACAAATATTAGAAACATGATTGGGGCTAGGACAGATCCTTGAGGTACCCCACTCGTAATTTGAGTCCAGTTTGACGATTTCCCCCTTACTGTTGTTCTCATCTGTCTTCCGCTAAGGTAGCTCTCCATCCATTTCAGCAGTTTGTCTCCTACTTTTCCCTCATGTTTTAATTTCCACAGCAATCTCTTGTGTGGAACTTTGTCAAATGCCTTTTTAAAGTCTAGGTAGGCACAGTCTACCCATCCTTCCCTCTTGTCCACTGTGTCTATTACTCTAGAGTAAAAACTCAACAAGTTGCTTACACATGATCTGCCTCCTCTGAATCCAAATTGTCGGTCAGTAATTAATATTTTGGATTCCAGGTAGTTCACCCATTTGTCCCTTATTAATCCTTCCAGAATCTTCATGAGGATGCTCAATAGTGATACAGGTCTATAGTTCAGTGGTTTATCTCTGCTTCCTCCCTTAAATATAGGAATAATGTTTGCTCTTTTCCATTCTGTAGGTACTATCCCTGTGTCCAATGAGTTGGTCATTATATCATATAACGGTATACTCAGTTCTTTGGCATTTTCTTTAATAATCCAGCCTGATACTCCGTCCGGTCCGGCGGCTTTGTTTGGATCCACCTTACTAATTTTGTCTATGAGCTCTGGTCTGCTAAATGTGACTTCCGGCATTTCCTCTGTACCTATCTCATTGGTTTCTGGTGCAATGAATTCTCCTTCTTTTGTAAATACTGATGCAAAATTTCTATTTAGTTCTTCCGCAATCTCTGTATCCTCTTCTATGATTCTGTTTCCACTTTTAATCTTTACGATCGTGGCTTTTATCTTCCTTTTGCCGTTTACAAACTTGAATTTTTTTTTTGGATTCTTTTCATAGTTCTCCACTATCCCTTTCTCATGGTTTGCCTCTGACCTCCTCCTCATTTCTGTGTATTTGTTTCTCTACTCTTTATACGTTTGCCTGTTATCTTCCGAATCCCAGTTTCTCATCTTTTTCCAGGCTTTGTTTTTTGCTTCCTGTGCTTGCCTAAATTCGCGGTTAAACCACACTTTGCGATTACTTTTTTTCCTTTTATTAATGTACTTAGGGACAAAAGTTTTTATACCAGTATCATAGATCTCCATGAATGCCTTGAGTTTTTTTGTCTACCTCACTTTCAGATAACACCTGATCCCAATTTTGTGATTTGAAAAAATCCCGTAGTCCTTCGAAATCGGTTCTGGAATACATCCAGTGATTTTCCTTGTGCTTTTCCCTTCCCTTGGGTAGATTATACTTCAATAGCAAGTCTATGTCTAGAACTGCATGGTCGCTTTTTCCTAGTGGGCATAGGTACTGAATACTTTGAACCTCCTCCTCCCTTCTTGTGAAGAGAAGGTCCAATCTAGCTGGTTGATCACTTCCCCTTACTCTTGTTGACTCTTTTACATGTTGGTATATAGAATTTTCCATGGCCATACTTAAAAATTCATAGCCCCAACTTTCCTCCCCTGCTCCGGCTTCAAGATCTTCCCAATTCACTTCCTTGCAGTTAAAGTCCCCACACATGACTATTTCATCCTTTGAAGCCAAGATATTTCCTAGCACACTAATTGTTTCCTTACGCATTAGGCTATGCTCCTCCTTACCCCATGTCTTCGTCTTGGGAGGTACATACGCTACTATCACCACTATTTTTTCGTTTCCACCAATCTCTATTGCTAAAACTTCTGCTGTTGAAGTTTCTAGTTTTATCTCAGACACAATCAAATCTTTCCTAGTAAGGATGTTCAACTTTAGATGCGCGGCATTGTTTTCGTGTCAAATAAATGGCATTTCATAGTACCAATGGACTTATTTGGATATAATATTGACCCCTGGTATGAAGGTATGTTGCCACTGTAATAATACTGATATATAAATAGATAAATGACTAATAAAGTAGGCCTGGGCTTATACGGCGAATATATCGCTAGAACCTATTTTCTAGGGTGAAAATAATTACTGGTCTTCATACCAGGGGTCAATAATATGTCCAATTAAATGTGAATTCCAGGGATGAAACCTATTCAAACTACAATGTCCATTGGGATCTGCTTGGTTTTAGGTACATGATACTGAAGAACTTTCATCAATTTGTTTTAACAACATAGAAATATTTCTTATCTAAGTTATTTTATGTGGCGCGAACTGGCGTGTTTACCATGACGTCATTTTGTGCAATGGCGGGAACTCTTGACATGGGAAATGGGTGAATCTGTGTGTTTTTTTTATGTGAGAAACTCTAATAATTTGTATGCATGTTTGCAGCTCAACATTTGGCATCACCACTGTCTGGTCAAGGGACCGCGATATATAAATTGAACAGAAAACGATATTATCATTACGAAATAGGCCTTAGAACCGACCTGCCTCAACTTTGGACCAGGCTAAAACACTCACAAACACTGGCTATATGTTTATTGTTGGTGAGATGGGATTATTTCTTGATGTGCACCACATCTTCAGGACGTTGTTCGATCGTTTGCAGAGCTTGAGTATTGAATTGAAAGATATTTATTACGAAAAACAGACCGGACAGTCCAGGACTGCAGGTCTTGTTTACAAACTAGGCTCTCCATACAATGGCATCATTCCCGAGCCGTTGAACTGGTCCAGCTGATCGCCGAGTTGCCAACGACATTATATACAGTAAACTTCCGTTAATCCGAAGGGCAGCGGACCGGCTCTCGTTCGGATTAGTGGATTTTTCGGATTATCGGACTTTACCCCTATGAACCTGTGTATGACGAAAACATTGAGGCATTAGGCCACTCAAATGACACATAATGGAGCACACACATATCATATGTTCATGAATTCACTTTAAAAGTTTACCATTGTCATTGTAGCCTATTATCTACTTCAAAACATTCAGATTAATGGTCAAAGGAATCTGCTGATATAAACGTCTTCTTCTTCTTCCGTCTACTAGCGAGTTTGTCTTGCTCTTGAAGATCAGATGTGGTTCGGGAAGTAATGCCTTAACAACGGCACTTCCCTGAGAGGTTCTTGTAATTTTCCTTTTGTGATTTTCCTTTTGTGACGTGCTCTGTTATATTATATTGTATTGAAAGCACCCTTGTCTTGTTGTCTTGAAAGCACCCTTGGGATGCTCCGATCACTGAACTATAAATAGTAGCGTATCGGAACATCCAAAGGTGCGTTTTCAAGCCCAAGACTAATACGTCCAAAGGTGCGTTTTCAAGCTCAAGACTGAATGCGCTTGCAGAAAATGCGGTGCAAGCCAGTAGCGCATCGGAGCGTCCCAAGGATGCGTTCAAGAGCAAAACAAACTCTCTAGCAGACGATGTGGAAGAAGAAGAAGACGAAGGTGATTACGATTATATCAGTAGCTTCCTTTGACCATTAATCTGAATGTTTTGAAGTAGATAATAGGCTACAATGACAATGGTAAACTTTTAAAGTGAATTCATGAACATATGATATGTGTGTGCTCCATTATGTGTCATTTGAGTGGCCTAATGCCTCAAAAAGGGGACTTTGGGACTTCTTGAAAGGTGCGTTTTCAAGCTCAAGACTGAATGCGCTTGCAGAAAATGCGGTGCAAGCCAGTAGCGCATCGGAGCGTCCCAAGGATGCGTTCAAGAGCAAAACAAACTCTCTAGCAGACAATGTGGAAGAAGAAGAAGACGAAGGTGTTTACGATTATATCAGTAGCTTCCTTTGACCATTAATCTGAATGTTTTGAAGTAGATAATAGGCTACAATGACAATGGTAAACTTTTAAAGTGAATTCATGAACATATGATATGTGTGTGCTCCATTATGTGTCATTTGAGTGGCCTAATGCCTCAAAAAGGGGACTTTGGGACTTCTTGAAATTCGGACCATCGGGTGAATTCGGATTTGGCCTCAAATTGAAAAATTCGGACTATTGGGAGATTCGAATCATCGGTCGTCGGATTAACGGACTTTTACTGTACTAGTATTTTTTTCTGGAGTTTAATGGAATTATATCGATATTGCCCATATAGTGGAGCCCCCATCCTCGCTACACCGGTCTTCGTTGATTCAATTCTCGCACCACACACCAAATATTCCCCATTTCAATTCTCGCGCCAAAAGCCTCATTCCTCGCATCAAAATCCCAGCCGAAACCCGAAAAAATAGCAAAAATAACGAAAAACTTGACATAAAACTAGAAAACAAACAAAAACAATAATTTTGTTTTAACATAACGAAAGAATCTGCCAGTAGCTTGCCGTTTAGAGACGAAATCCGAGTGAATCCGAGATCCGATCATCAAATGCGCAAGATGCCGCCATCTTTGTATGACGTCATCACTAAGCAGACGCTTGCAGTTTAGCTAGTATCTGTGTTGACAAAACAACCGTTTGCAAGCCTTTTTGTGCCTGACCCCTTATCTCTCGCATTTATTATAACCTCTAGTACATCTAGTGATAGGGATGGTTGGCCTGATGGTAGCAATGAAGGAATTTCATGCTCAAAACACAGCAAAGACCAGTCCATGTCGGACGAAAGCGATTGAATTGCCTAGCCTATAGTCAACCTCAACTGAAATGAGCTCCAAGGAGGTCAAGGTCGCCCTGTGCGGTGGTGCCACATTTTTACCAAAACAAACCTATTAGAAAACGGGGAATGAGGGTTAGTGACCGTCTTACCTGGGTGATGTTGTTGTCGTTGTTTGAGACCCTTTAAAGCATTGCCATTACTCGTATCCAGCTCTCTCGCTCTCTCTCTTTTGATGGGATTACATTGTGTTATATTGCATTTTGGAGATTGTGTATGTATGTGTGTGTTTGTGTGTGTATCTGTAGGGGTGTGTGTGAGTGCGTCCATAGCCAACAGAACCGCATTGACATTACTTGACAACGTCGCATATCATACCACTCCTTCGATCTATTTATAGCTGTCCCCAGAAAAATGGCAACATGTTCTAAATAGCGTGCCATATGTTGTATAAATTCCTTCTATATATCCTTAAAATGATATGTTTCTTAACACCACATAACCTTTATAAATTGTAATATAATATATATAGTCATAAAAGCTAAAATGAATTTGTTAATAGCCTGAAAAACTAACATTTGTTGTTAAAGCTTTGAATATTTGACAACACCGCACAGGGCGAGGGACACCACCTTGTAGCTCATTTCATAGGAGGATGACTATAGACGATGTTAGCCTAGGCAAAGCTAAGTATGACAATGATTTATAATAAAATCTGTGTGGTAAGTAATCTTCTCATAATACATATTTATACGTCTTTTCCTCATAATATGTATTTATTGGATGTATTTGGGGCGAAATGGATACTTGAGGGGTGGCTGGACGAATTTAGAACCTAGGCCTAGGCTAGGCCTAAAATTTTTCGCATGATAAAAACAATGCCCCAATCTACAGTATTTATGGTTAGGACTGTCATATAGCCATGTCTACATTATTATTTACAATGCATAAGATTTAGGCCTAGGCTACTTGATGTAGCCTAGACAAAAAACATGTTTTCATAGCCTAACACTGGGAAAAAGTGCAGTAATTGTTTAGATATTGGGCCTTTTTTTTCTAGTTATTAAAAACTTATTCTATGGTGTATTATATGATACAGTATAATGCATAAAATTTAATTTGTGTACAATAAAACATGTTTTCATAGGCAAAAAATAGAAAAAGACGCAAATTTTGGCATGAGCACGGAACCGATTGAATTTTCCCCATAAGAACAGTGCCCCGATCTTGGCTGTTTCAATCCTAGCTCTATTTCTGTAGAACCGATTAGCAGCTAGGATGGGGGCTCCACTGTATACATATAACAGTATATTCATTTCTTACAGTTTCTTACAGTAGATCCTCTGGAAAAAGGCAAACTATGCCTGTGTATCCAGCTCAGTACCAGTACTTGCACTGATGCGGTCGTTCACGGTGTTGGCGGCGGCGGTAGCAGACGCAACATTTTTACTATTCTGTATTTTTGTTTTATAATCAAACTTCAAATCTTGTCTTCCCCATGCTTTATCAAGATTACTTTCAAACTCCCTTATTGATTCGGAATCGACTACATACTGGGGCAGTGCGTTCCACTCATTTACCACTCTATCACAAAATGAGTTCTTCGCCTTCTCAAGCCTATTTCTTTCTTTGTAAATTTTCTTATGCCAAGTTATGACTGCATTAATCTTTGTTTTTTCGTTCATCCCTGTAGTTCACCTTTAAGTCCATTGGTACTATGAAATGCCATTTATTTGACACAAAAACAATGCCGCTCAGGAGCGGATCCAGCTCAGGCTTAAGGGGGGGGGCTGATATATATACTGTACATGAGGGGCGCCATAACTTTATATGTATTGTATTTCAGATAAAATGCAGTATGTATCAGTTGTAAGGGCGCAATTATGGTCACTAAGGGGGGGGCGCGGCCGCCCCCCCCTGGATCCGCTACTGAGATTACTATTTGCCGCTCATCTTTAGTTGAACAATAACAACAGTGTCGTCTGCAAGTGTGGCTACAAATTGTTGTTGTTGTTGTTGTTATTAGTCTGGCCAACAATATACCGCCTTCCATAAAGTTACAGTTTAATGGATTTTCCTTTGGCTTTTACTATTATAAATCTTATTTGGTAAAATTCAATTCAATTCCATATAGTATAATTATAATAACATTTTATTGCATACAGAAATAACTCCCTACCTAGACCGATCAATACGGCCGACATAGCCACACAAGAACACACACAAGGAGGATGTTCAAAGTATTCAGTACAGTCTGACCTGCCAATACGCGAGCTTTTAATACGCGATTCACCTTATACGCGAGGAGGGGGTCGAATCATACCCAAAACTTTCAAAACGCGTGATGTACCTTTAAAACGCGAATCCGGGGCCGATATAAGGGCAATTCCGGGGAGTTCAGCTAATACGCGAGGCCCCCCACCATTCCGCGCATCCATCTGCGCAGGGACGCCAGGGCAGGGCATTGTGGGATACGCCAGTCTACCCTCAGTCCACGCTCGCGCAACAGCAGTCCGACTCGTGTGCAGTGATATAGTTTTTTGCCCCCATCATCATGCCCCCTCGCAAGAACAAACTTATCACCCACCAGATGAAGCTGGAGGTCATCAAAAGAAAAGGAAAAGGAGAAGGAAACTCAGCCATCGGTCGAGCAATGGGTTTAGCGGAATCGACAGTTAGAACGATCTGGGCTAACCGAGAAAAGATCAACACCATCGTGAAGTCCTATGGTGCTGCCATGATGGACCAACGATCCAGCTATGGTGGTCATGGAGCGATACCTGGCAGCATTCCTAGCCCGCAAACACCGTGAGCAAGTCCCGGTGGATAAGGCCTATATCAAACAGCAGGCTAAACTCTTCTACACCACCGCAAGTGCTAGGACAAAGTCTGGCCAGAATTTTAATTTTAAGGCATCCAACGGTTGGCTCCATGGCTTCATGAAACGGAAGGACCTAAGGAACATCAAGGTGTCCGGAGAACGTGGGTCTGCAGATGTGGTGGCAGCCAACACATTTCCTGGGGTGTTGAAGACCATAATCGAGGATGGTGGCTACACAAAGGATCAGATTTATAATGTGGATGAAAGTGGCTTGCAATACAAGTGTATGCCAAAATCTACATATCTTGCCAAATCTGTGAAACAGGCAAAGGGCCGCAAGATAGACAAGTCAAGGTTCACTGTCATGTTTACTGTGAACCTTTCCGGCAGCCACAAGATGCGGCCTGTAGTGGTGCACACAGCTGCCCACCCTAGATGTTACAAGAACCTGCGCGACATGAATGACACTGGAACTTATTGGTACAAGAGCGCTAATGGGTGGATGACTAGTGCCATTATGTCTGACTGGCTTGTCAAGCAATTTGTTCCTGACGCCCGCCTCAAATGCCAACAACTAGGCCTACCTTTCAAGGCCCTGTTATTGATGGACAACGCCCCTTGCCACCCACACTATTTAGAGACTCTACATCCCGACGTACAGATTGTTTTCATGCCACCAAAAACAACATCTCTCATACAGCCACTGGACCAAGAAGTCATATCGAATGTGAAGCTCTTTTACCAGACACGACTCTACAATTATCTACGCCAGAAGACAGAGAGCAATGAAGAGATTTTGGCTATGCAGCAGGAGTTCGCATCATCGTCTGATGAGGAGCAGGCACCCCAGGCAGCGGCACCCCAGGCAGCGGCAGCAGAGGCACCCCAGGCAGCGGCACCCCAGGCACCACAGGCAGAGGCAGAGATGACCGTGACACACTTCTGGCGTGTTTTTACCATCAAATACGCAATCGACTTCCTTCTTCTAGCATGGGCTGATATAAATGATGCCACAATTAATCATGCCTGGCGAGCACTTACTCCTCATTTATGTGCTCCCAAGGCCAACAAAGTCCAGTCAGTCACCGAGGCAGAGGCAGAGGCAGTTCAAGCGGCCCGCGCAGTGGCTGGTTTCGGGGCAGTGACAGCCGAGGAGATTCGTGAGGTTATTGAGGCAGGTGAACAACAGACTCAAGGTGACACAATTGAGCAGATTGATGCCGAAGATCAAGCACATCAAGCACGACAACCGAACAACGACGTTGAACCAGCCCCTGCACCTGCTAACATGGATCTGTCTGTAGGTAAACTGAGCGAAATCTTGGCTTTAGTTGACCAACTCAAGGAAGGATTTCGGTCGGTGGAGCAGTGCCCTGTGAGAACACATGAAGTCCTGCTGGGCGTTGACAGTGTTTTCCGCTTTTATTCTGACAAACATCATCAGGAAGTCAACAAGAGGAGACAAACTTTAATGACAAGATTCCTTGCCCGCCAAGAACCTCAACAAGAAGATGATGACGAACCCCAACCTTCGACCTCGGCAGGCTCGGCTGCTCAGGTTGACATGCCCGACGATGATTTTGGTGGCTTCATGAGGGAGGTTCAGGTGGAACAAAGGCGCCTGGCCCTCAACAGAGTGCTAGATGCCAGGGATAGTTCGTCGGACGATGATGATGCCGGGGCCGGGGCCGGGGCCGGGGCCGGGGCTGGGGCCGGGGCCGGGGCACATTAGCTGAACTCGCCCTGCCTCGGAGGGGGTCTGCCTCGGAGCCCCCACCCTTCATATCTACAGTTACTGTTAATTTTAAGGTGAGTTTATTATTATTGTTATATTTTCTTATGATTTGGATGTTTATGTATACATATATGTACCTTTTGTGGCAATTGACGGAGATAAATAGGCCTAAAGTAGACAACTTGGAGTCAGTGCCGCCCATATCGATTTATTCCCATATAATACTCTATTGCTAATACGCGAATTTTCATTCCGCGCCCTCGCGTGTCGCCCATATTCTCGCGTATTGGCAGGCCAGACTGTACCTGGAATAAGTGGACGACGTTGTGACGTCCCATCTGGGGTTGGCAAAAATGGTACAAGGCGAGATGGGTATCATATGGTTCACCTAAGCTGATGGCTACCTAAGCCTTCGGGCGAGACGGTACCGTCTATAGTGAGAATTGTACCATACAGATCCACCCTAAGCCTTCGTTTCCGATGTCGCCAATTCTAAAATACAGACTACACACACATCCACAGCCATTCCAACAATACATAAAACATTTAACACGCATTTCACGCAATACATTCCCAGTTAAGGAGGCGCGATAATAATGAGCTTAGCTCGCATTGTGTGGATTCCCCTTGACGAACAAGTAACTGAGTAACTGAATAACACACCAGAGACACCAGCTGACTCGAGAGGAAGCGGTCCACAGGCTCCAGCTGATTTCTACTTACATGGTTGCAGGCGGGAGTGAGCTATAATCTATATTATTCATATGTAAAGGGGACTCCAGGGATAAGGATGGTGATAAAAAACAAGTAAACTTCGGCTGGCAAGTGGGAAATTAGTGACTAATACTAGAGGGTGTGAGTGAATCATCGGAAGAGACCGCACAATATTGTTGTTTCGGCGCGGGAAGTTCTCGGCTCAGTATGGTGGGTAAAAGTATATGTCAAATGTAAGTGTATTACCCAGCACAAGAGGAAAGATATTTGGTTCCAGCTACAAGAGGAAATAGGTGGGGAAGATGGTTAATGAAGGTGACGAGGGGGCTGAGGAAGAGAGGGGTGATAAAGGCGGGAGTGACGAATCGGAGGGAGAGCTGGATTTTCCCGGTTTCATGAAAACATGGACGGCTGAGGACACTGGAAAATTTTGCTACATGTTATTGAACAAAATCAAGAATTTGGAGGACCGAGTGACCGGGTTGGAGATAGTTAAGAAGGAAATTGTTACAGAGAATGGTGAGTTGAAGAACAGGTTGGAGTTAGTGGAGAGAGAAAAGGCAGTGATAATGACTAGGCTAGACACCAGTATCTCTGAAGGTAAAAATGCTTGGGGCATGACTAGAGACCAAGTGGTAAAAGATTTAGACAGTGTAAGGAAGGCACACAGTGACGAATTCAGGAAGATATTGGATGAACAGAAACAGCAAGATGTTAGGATAAAGGACCAGGTAAAAAGTATGGTTAAGCAAGGCATCCACGAAAACTCTCAGGCCATCCAGGAAGAAAGTCGTAGGGCTAACTGCCTCATAATATCAGGGGTGGAAGAAAAGGAGGAACTAGACTGGACAAAACGAAGAGAGAAGGATGAAGTTCGCATCAACAAGATTCTGGAATCTATTAAGGATGAGGAGGACACCTGGAAGGAGGAAATATCAGACATGTTTAGGCTGGGAAAATATACAAAGGAATACAATAGACTGGTAAAAATCGAATTTAAGTCAAGAAGGACATGTGATGAAATCATGGCAGTAGCAGCTAGGCTAAAAGGGTTAGAGGGTAGGGACAAAATCTACATCAGCGGGACATACCAGAAGAAGAGAGAAAGAAGGAGGCTGAACTAAGGAAAACTGCCAAAGAGGAATGAACAAGAAAAGAATAAGTTTTTTTACGGAGTAAGAAAGGGGAAGATTATGAAACTTTCGGTAAAGAGAAACTAAAAGAAAAAGAGGGTAGGGAACAGACCGCCGCAGATAAGGCACTTGGAGCAGGTAATGGGGGACTAGAAAGTATAAGGATTCTATATAGCAATGTCGATGGGCTAATCTCTAAGATATTAGAACTAACAGACTTACTCAATACTAAGAAACCAGAAATAGTATGTCTCACTGAGACAAAACTAAGAGAGGAACTTGATATAAATCTGCTAGGATGGTCTGAATACAGGATTTGGAGGAGGGACAGAAAATTTCGACATAGAAGTGGAGTGTGCATCCTTACTAGGAAAGATTTGATTGTGTCTGAGATAAAACTAGAAACTTCAACAGCAGACGTTTTAGCACTAGAAATTGGTGGAAACGAAAAAATAGTGGTGATAGTAGCGTATGTACCTCCCAAGACGAAGACATGGAGTAAGGAGGAGCATAGCCTAATGCGTAAGGAAACAATTAGTGTGCTAGAAAATATCTTAGCTTCAAAGGATGAAATAGTCATGTGTGGGGACTTTAACTGCAAGGAAGTGAATTGGGAAGAACTTGAACCCGGAACAGGTGAGGAAAGTTGGGGCTATGAATTTTTAAGTATGGCTATGGAAAATTCTATATACCAACATGTAAAAGAGTCAACAAGAGTAAGGGGAAGTGATCAACCAGTTAGATTGGACCTTCTCTTCACAAGAAGGGAGGAGGAGGTTCAAAGTATTCAGTACCTATGCCCACTAGGAAAAAGCGACCATGCAGTTCTCGACATAGACCTACTATTGAAGCATAATCTACCCAAGGAAAGGGAAAAGCACAAGGAAAATCACTGGATGTATTCCAGAACCGATTTCGCAGGACTACGGGATTTTTTCAAGTCACAAAATTGGGACCAGGTGTTATCTGAAAGTGAGGTACTGTAGATAAAAAAACTCAAGGCATTCATGGAGATCTATGATACTGGTATAAATACTTTTGTCCCAATGTACATTAATAACAGAAAAAAAGGAAATCGCAAAGAATGGTTTAACCGCGAATGTAGGCAAGCACAGGAAGCAAAAAACAAAGCCTGGAAAAAGATGAGAAACTGGGATTCGGAAGATAACAGGCAAAAGTATAAAGAGGAGATAAACAAATACATAGAAATGAGGAGGAGGTCAGAGGCAAACCATGAGAAAGGGATAGTGGAGAACTATGAAAAGAATCCAAAAATGTTTTTCAAGTTTGTAAACGGCAAAAGGAAGATAAAAGCCACAATCGTAAAGATTAAAAGTGGAAACAGAATCATAGAAGAGGATACAGAAATTGCGGAAGAACTAAATAGAAATTTTTCATCAGTATTTACAAAAGAAGGAGAATTCATTGCACCAGAAACCAATGAGATAGGTACAGAGGAAATGCCGGAAGTCACATTTAACAGAGCAGAGCTCATAGACATAATGAGTAAGGTGGATCCAAACAAAGCCGCCGGACCGGATGGAGTATCAGGCTGGATTATTAAAGAAAATGCCAAGGAACTGAGTATACCATTATATGATATAATGACCAAATCATTGGACACAGGGATAGTACCTACAGAATGGAAAAGAGCAAACATTATTCCTATATTTAAGGGAGGAAGCAGAGATAAACCACTGAACTATAGACCTGTATCACTATTGAGCATCCTCATGAAGATTCTGGAAGGACTAATAAGGGACAAATGGGTGAACTACCTGGAATCCAAAAGATTAATTACTGACCGACAATTTGGATTCAGAGGAGGCAGATCATGTGTAAGCAACTTGAGTTTTTACTCTAGAGTAATAAACACGGTGGACCAGAGGGAAGGATGGGTAGACTGTGCCTACCTAGACTTTAAAAAGGCATTTGACAAAGTTCCACACAAGAGATTGCTGTGGAAATTAAAACATGAGGGAAAAGTAGGAGACAAACTGCTGAAATGGATGGAGAGCTACCTTAGCGGAAGACAGATAAGAACAACAGTAAGGGGGAAATCGTCAAACTGGACTCAAATTACGAGTGGAGTACCACAAGGATCTGTCCTAGCCCCAATCATGTTTCTAATATTTGTAAATGACTTACCTGAGGGACTAACAAGCTACATGAGCATGTTTGCGGACGATGCTAAGCTGCTTAAAACGATCAGAACCCAGGAGGATTGCCTTGAGCTCCAAGCAGATTTACAAAAGATCCATGAATGGAGCATCAAATGGAATATGGAGTTCAATGCAGGGAAATGTAAGACTCTAGAAATGGGTAAAAGCAAGTACAGACCTAGAAAAGATTATAAACTAGGAAACAAAGTGATTCCCAAAGCAAAAAGAAAAAGAAAAGAAAAAGAAAAAGAAAAAGAAAAAGAAAACGACTTGGGGATAGAATTTAAGGATAACATGTCTCCAGAAAGCCACGTAAATAAGATACAGTAGTGAGAGAATCACTAGCACTATTGGCAAATATCAGGATGTCTTTCAATTATCTTAATGAAAACACCATGACACAAATAATAACGGCAATAATAAGACCCAGGATGGAATATGCATCTGTAGTGTGGTCGCCTCACATGAAGAAACATATCCACAAAATTGAGAGGGTACAGAGAGCAGCTACGAGGATGATCCCAGGTTTGGAAAATTTGGAGTACCAAGAGAGGCTCGAGAGATTGAATCTACCTACACTGGAACAGAGAAGGAAACGAGGACAGCAAATTCAGATAATAATAATAATAATAAGCATGTTACTTATTTCTCATACAAATGTGTTAGAGGTATTGACAAAATCAACCAAGAAAACTTCATAGAGAGGGATGGAGGTGAGAGAACAAGAGGTCACAGCTACAAACTGAAAGTGCCTAATAGTAAATCTGATCTGAAAAGTAAAAGATTTCCTACCAACTCGATTAGTGGGTGGAACAAATTGCCAGCCGAAGTAGTGTCTGCACCATCAGTGCATAGTTTCAAAGCACGGTATGACAAACATATCTTAGGAGGCGGGAATTAACGAGCATGCTCACTCCCGCAAATACAACTAGTGTAAGTACACACTCGATATGCCACACAACAATAACACACACGTGTGTGTTACAAGTTGTTGTTGTTGTTGCTAGGCTGGCCAACAATCTACTTCCTTCAATAAAGAAACAGTTTAATGGAGTTTTCTTTGGCTTTTACTATTATAAATATGATTAGGTAAAATTCAATTAAATTCCATAGAGAATAATTATAATTACGTGTATTGCATACCGTATATCAGTGGCGACCGACATAACCACACAAGAACACACACACACACACACAAGAACACACTGCTGAAATGGATGGAGAGCTACCTTAGCGGAAGACAGATGAGAACAACAGTAAGGGGGAAATCGTCAAACTGGACTCAAATTACGAGTGGAGTACCACAAGGATCTGTCCTAGTCCCAATCATGTTTCTAATATTTGTAAATGACTTACCTGAGGGACTAACAAGCTACATGAGCATGTTTGCGGACGATGTTAAGCTGCTTAAAACGATCAGAACCCAGGAGGATTGCCTTGAACTCCAAGCAGATTTGCAAAAGATCCATGAATGGAGCATCAAATGGAATATGGAGTTCAATGCAGGGAAATGTAAGACTCTAGAAATGGGTAAAAGCAAGTACAGACCTAGAAAAGATTATAAACTAGGAAACAAAGTGATTCCCAAAGCAGAAAAAGAAAAAGACTTGGGGATAGAATTTAAGGATAACATGTCTCCAGAAAGCCACGTAACTAAGATAGTGAGAGAATCACTAGCACTATTGGCAAATATCAGGATGTCTTTCAATTATCTTAATGAAAACACCATGAAACAAATAATAACGGCAATAATAAGACCCAGGATGGAATATGCATCTGTAGTGTGGTCCCCTCACATGAAAAAACATATCCACAAAATTGAGAGGGTACAGAGAGCAGCTACGAGATGATCCAAGGTTTGGAAAATTTGGAGTACCAAGAGAGGCTCGAGAGATTGAATCTACCTACACTGGAACAGAGAAGGAAACGAGGACAGCAAATTCAGATATACAAATGTGTTAGAGGTATTGACAAAATCGACCAAGAAAACTTCATAGAGAGGGATGGAGGTGAGAGAACAAGAGGTCACAGCTACAAACTGAAAGTGCCTAATAGTAAATCTGATCTGAAAAGTAAAAGATTTCCTACCAACTCGATTAGTGGGTGGAACAAATTGCCAGCCGAAGTAGTGTCTGCACCATCAGTGCATAGTTTCAAAGCACGGTATGACAAACATATCCTAAGAGGCGGGAAATAACGAGCATGCTCACTCCCGCAAATACAACTAGTGTAAGTACACACTAGTGTAAGTACACACACTCACTCGACATAGCCAAACACCAATAACACACACACACACGTGTTTCGGTAATGGTACCGCCCGTACACTGATTTTTCATTTGAACTTATAATTCGTGTTATAAAAGTTTATTATGAAATATTATAAAGAATTAAGGAAGTATATAAGAGATATATAGTACTTATGATTAAATGATCGTATTTCGACGATTTCGGTCACTCGGAAAATTAAGTAGTCCGAAAAGGACGGAGGTATTTTCTCAGCCTTTCAGACAAATCCGAAAGGCTGAACCATGAGTCCGAATTGAAATGCTAGTCCGAAAGTCTGAGAATTCCGAAAGATTGAAGTCCGAAAGAGCGGGGGTTTACTGATATTTACATTTATATTTCTAATGTGTTTTGGGTTTAACCCTTCAACCCCGGGTGGTACACGTGTGTACCATTATGTTTTGACCCGAGGAACCCGGGTGGTACAACATTGTACCATTGCTTGCGTATGTGTTTTCGAATGGCGCGCGTAAAAATTTCGTTCCGTGGTCGCTAGGTGACGCCACCAGACACCATGTACGCCACCAAAACAGTCTCTACCCTGCCGCCAACATGGATACTAGCCCAAAAAGTGATTCCCCTGTGTCCGATTCCCTGCTCCCTTTGACGCCTGCCCATGTTCGTCGCGCCCTAACGCAAAGGCACGTACAAGATGCGTTGACTCCCGGAGGTATTGAAATAGCTTTGAGGAGTTATGAACGTGGTGAAGGACAAAATAGTGTTGATGACTTGGGCAGTGATAGCTCCGAGTCTTATCAGTCTCACTATAGTGAAAATTTAGACGATCTAGACGAAATTCATGAAAGAGACGCGCAATTTGTTGGATTTGACGATGACGATGAAAGTGATGATAGTACTGAACGTGATATAGTTGTGCAAGGTGATGAGAGTGTAGTGAGAGTGAGCGAATGGGACAGCACTAGGTCGACTGCCAAGTTTAGGTTGAGTGACACGACACCTAGCCCTTCGCCAGCTAAATCCCCATTCAAGATACGCTTTTATAAGAAGCAAGTTCTTGAAAAGGCGGCCGCGGCAGCCAGGAAAGAGGCCCTAAAACTTGGTGAGGGAGCAGTGCGTGAGGGTGCCAGTGAGGCTGAGCGTGAGGGTGAGGTTGACCCGCCATTGTCTTCCTTATCTACCCACGCCACCCAAGTTGCCCCAGGCGCCCGCCATTCTTCCCCACCACCACCAGCACTGCCTAGGGTTGAGGACCCCCCACTTTCGGCCTATTTACCCCCTATTTCCCCCGAGAGGAGACATACTACTACAGAAAAGGGAAAAGGGAGAAAATATGTGAAAAAAGGAGCTACAAGTAGGCGCTCTTTGTTCGAGGCTCCCGCGGCTTCCACCCCTGCCGGTCCCAGCCATACGCCCCCGCAAGTTTCCCCAGGGTCCACCCCACCTCTCCAGCCTACAACAGAGGTTCCTGACGATGTTTTTGACCTCGCATCCATACCTGCACCTACAGACACTGAACCAGTGCTGTCTACGAATCGTCGTAGGCCAAGGAGCCCCGAACCTCTGCATGAAGATGACAGAGCCTCACCTGCCACTCCTTCCCCACCTCGCCGACCTACACGCCGCCCACGCATCATTCGTTCCCCGCGAGATTATGAGGGGGGGTCTGAAGATGAAGGGCACCTCACAGATGACTCTGGCCATGATTACCTGGGTCCACCGTCAGGGCAAGATGACGGCTCTGACGACAACGACGATGACTTTATGGACATCGACGACCCTCAACCCAGACGCTTTGCCCAGGGCCGTCGTGCTCCTGGCCGCCCTGGCCGCCGGGCTGGGCCTGGGCGCCGTCGCGCTCCTGGCCGCCCTAGGGTGCGCGCCGCCAAAGTTCGTGGGCGTGCTGCCCCAGCTGCAGCTCCTCGTAAGCGTCGCCAGCAGGACCCATTTTATATTTTCAACTGGCAGGATGTGGCTGCTGATGAAGTGAATGACCCTGATGTTACCCCTTTTGATGAGGTACAGGAGGGTTCAGGAGTTACCCCAAGTTTTCCCGCAGGCCCCAATGCTCCACCACATGAGCTTTTTGAGGCATTTTTTGATAAGGAGGTTACTGAGTTTGTCATAGAAGAGACAAACAAGCACCACCAAATCCAGGTGAACTTTTTTGGCAAGGTGACCAAGGGCCACATGAAGCGGTGGACCCCAGTGACTCATCCCGAGTTCATGGTGTTCCTGGCAATCACCATGCTAATGCCTCATGTAAAGAAGCACAGGTTGGCTGACTATTGGATCACCAAAGATCTGATATCCACCCCTGCCTTCGGGAAATACATCTCTCGGGACCGGTACCTCGACATCCTCGGAGCGCTCCATCTTGTCACCAACACCGACATGCATCTCTCTGACAAGCTGTGGAAGATTAGGACGTTGTACGAGATGATGCGAGAACGTTTCACGTCATACTTCACGCCCTTCTGCAACGTCTGTATTGACGAGTCTCTTGTGCTGTTCCGGGGAAAGCTGAGCTTCAGGCAGTACATCCCCTCAAAGAGACATCGCTTTGGTATAAAGTTCTTTGTGCTGTGCGATTGCCAAACTGGTTATGTCCTGGACTTCCTGGTCTACAGCGGGAAGGAAGGGGACGTGGAAATAGACCCCCTCATTGGCTTTGGCGGAGCAGTGGTTCAAGCCATGATGAACCGGTACTTCCAGAAGAATCACGTCCTCTACACGGACAACTACTACACGTCCCCCACTCTCTCAAAGTACCTCCATCAGCGCAAGACGGGGACTGTAGGCACAGTTAGAGCGAAAAGGAAGGGCATGCCAACTTTCCCTCCTAAAACCAAGAAAGGCGATGTCTTCAAAAAGAAGTCGGGACCCATTCTGGCTATTCACTGGCACGACCAGCGGAAGGTCAACCTCCTGAGCACCGTCCACAAGGGGGAAATGGTTGAGACTGGCAAGGTGGATCGCCGCACCCAAGTCAGGGTGACCAAGCCCGATGCTGTAATGGACTACAACATAAATATGAGGCTGGTGGACAAGTCCGACATGCAGATAGGCTTCATCGACTGTCTGCGTACCTCGTGCAGATGGTACAAAAAGTTCTTTCTGCACATGGTGGACATGTCAATGCTGAATGCCTACAATATCTACAGGCTTCGGAATCCGCGCACACCCAGGAAGTTCAGTAGCCTGCGGAGGTTCCAAAAACAGGTGTTGGTGGAGCTCCTGGACAGGTATGCTACGCCACAGAGGGCAGTGGCACAACCTGGGTGCCCCGTTCAGGACCGTATGCAGTGTGCACAGTATCTAAATGTGCACAAGCTCGGTTACCTGCCTCTGGAACGAGATGGAGTCACCATTAGCAGAAGGCGGTGCCATGTCTGCTGGAACAGCCAGGTGAGGCCTAGGAAGCAGAAAAAGACCACCATGCAGTGTGTGGAGTGCCAGCTGTCACTATGTGCTATACCGTGCTTTGCTGAATACCACACCAAGCAGGAGTACTAACTAATAATCATAGTGAAAGTACCAAAGACTGACAATATGTATGTATATAGGCAACAAGTGGAAATAAAACAATGTATTGTGATAAAAAAGTCATGTATTATGAAAACATATATAAATAAGTGAAAAAAGACACAATAAATTGTATATAAAACGTTTACAAAGCATATAACTAAGTGAAAGTGACACATGACATAATATTAGATGGCCAAAGTATAATAAACACCTGTGATAACGAATAATCAGTGCCTAATATAACAATAACCTACCTCAATTACTAATAAAATGTACCGTATCAAGTGAAAATGAGCATTATCAGTGACAGTGACACTCTCTCAAGCATATTTACCAAAGTGAAAGTGACACACGAAGTAATATTAGATGGCCAAAGTATAATAAACACCTGTGATAACGAATAATCACTGCCTAATATAACAATAACCTACCTCAATTACTAATAAAATGTACCGTATCAAGTGAAAATGAGCATTATCAGTGACAGTGACACTCTCTCAAGCATATTTACCAAAGTGAAAGTGACACACGAACTAATATTAGATGGCCAAAGTATAATAAACACCTGTGATAACGAATAATCACTGCCTAATATAACAATAACCAGCCTCAATTACTCATAAAAACTACGGTATCGAGTGAAAATGTGAAATATTATTGACAATGATAGCCTAATACACATATTTTATATAATTGGACTCCAAATAACTATAATAACATCACTATCAATAAATAAAATCGCCTCCGGGAGGTAAAAACTCTGGCGCGACGAGTGGCTAAGTGCGCAGTAGGTTAGCCAAGCCGGGGCCTGGGCCAAGGCGACGCATCCGAACGCGGGAAGATTTTCCCGCATAAAAATCACTCCACTTCCCGCGCTCGCCATTATGCAATCACTTGGGCTAGAGACCTCTACTCAACGGCATTCTACACATGAAGGTTTGTGCAACATTTTTTTTTTTTTTTTATAACTTTGTGTCATGTATTTCAGGAGTAACAGGTGAATCAACATGGACCAAAATTCCTCAAAACCCCCGGACACAGAGTACAGTCACGATCTACCCTAGCCGGGGTTGGAGGGTTAAACTCCCCCCGCTCTGCCTGCTTCGTTGGTTTCACTTTTGAACACGTGCGGGGGCTGACGGAGGCGGCAGGAGGGGAGTGCATGCCCGCATGCCCACCCTTCCTGCCGCCCCCAACTAATTGTAGTGGGCCCTATCATTTCTCATCCTTTCTGTTTTCCGTTTTTCCCTTCTTCCCGCTGCCCCCTCCTTTGGGAGCACCGTGACTGTCATGAGGTAAACGACCGTACTCACTCTTTGGTTTCGTTGGAGGGTGTTGTGGGTCGGCAATCCCTACACCCGTCGAACTGTGGTACCCGACGTGTTCGAGCGAGGGGAAACTTTTATGCCAAACCCTAACCCTTGTGCTGGGTCGGCGATCGACGGATCAACGGCCCTTAAGGTGCATTAGTCGGGGTGTATATCTGCAAGAATTCCTAGGGCGGTCGTCCCGTCCTCTAATTGTGGCTCCATGGTGGGTTTGGAATCTGACTCAGATGAATTTAGAAATATTCGTCCTATGGAATCTAAAATTGCCCCCTCTGACGCCGACCCCTGCGAGAAATTGGACTGCCTCAAGGACCCTTCCCCTGCTGCCAACAGTGCCGGAGTTCCCCACTCAGGCATGGCACCCACAGACCTTGGCAAACCTCCTAAGGATACTGTGACGAATTCTCCATCGTCGGGTAGTGAGATCCATCAGGTGATCTCCCCGGCATCAGTTCCTATGCACAGTACTGCCTCTGTGATCAATAATAGTGATGACAACCCCACAGTCTCGACTTTAACTTCTAAATTACCAGATTATGATTCTAGCCTTAGCCTACCTCTTCATTCCGTTGACAACCTTACTGAAGAACCTCGCATGCCCTCCGCTGACACCCCTACGGATGCTTCTTGCATCCCTGACCCGTCTGTGACTCCATCTGTTACCATCTTCCCTCCGGATGCAGGATCTCCTACCTCAATTAAACCTGCTTCTGTACCTCCACGATCTCAACGGGCCGTTAATGCAGGTACAGGAAAAGACCTTGCCGGTATTTCCTCTGCCATTCACACGCTTCAACCGTTCGTACCTTCGCATAACCGACAAAGGCGTAAACGTAACACGTATACCCCTGCTTCGAAGGACACTTATAACGCTATGTTCAGTCCCCCTGATTGGTCACGGTTTTTCACGGTCTCTGGTGAACCTATGGATGATTTCAGTCTATACGATACTCTCGCACAAGATATTGGTGACTTCACCATGCATGCTGTTGGATCGGCCAAGCGCATGATTGAGGTGAAAACACAGGAGCAATCAGAAGCCTTACAAGCCTACCTCGACACCCCCAACGACAGATACACAGGTAAACCAGATGAATACCTGAATCAGTGTACTGGCACGGTTGTGCTCCCTTCCGACTTCGAATTTGCAGATCAGAGCTTTACAGACTCAACCAATCGTATCTTAAAATTATTGCAAAGAACTGACCCCACTGTTGTTAAAGTTGACACTTATACTGCTCCTCAGCGTGGAAATCGGCCCCCACTACGCCTTGTCGAAATCTATTTTAAGCGCCATGACCTCCCTATGCATGTCCGTCTTGCAGGTCGCCAACTGCAGGTACGAAGGTATGTTAACAAGCCGAGACAATGCACAAATTGCTGGAAGCTTGGGCATTCAACCCCACGGTGTCGGGCTCTCAATGCTCGTTGCTTAAATTGCGGCTCAGAACAACATGCTCTCAACAATTGTCAAGTCAGCGCGGCCCGTTGTGCAAATTGTGACGGGTCCCACAAAGCCAATGACAGAACATGCCCGCACTTTGCGTTTCATCGTGACGTATTACATTTACAGGCCACAAAAGGACTCCCCTTCCGGTCTGCTGCAGCACAATTAAGGCAGGAAGGTAAATCTCCTCCATATCGACGGTTTGAATCAACTACACCCGCTGACTCCTCTGACCACCAGCGTCCAGAGCAGCCTCCGGCACCACCTATTAGCCCACAACATTACCCCACCAATGATACCTTCCGTTTAGTTCACCTTAACTCCCCGGACCTATCCACCTCTAACAGGTTCGAGGGATTTACTAACTTGACCGATGATACTGAGTTTTGGAACATGACTGCCGAAGAGAACCTCATGGAATGTAACACAGTACCAGATATAGAGACTTCTCCCCAATGTCGCTCCACCCAGTCGCAGCCTCGGAAAAAGCGTAAGGTTGCAAGTCCTATCCGGTCATTATCCCGGACCTCGAAACTCGGTTCCACCACACAGAAGTGGGTTATGCCTACCCACGATCCGGACTGTGGCTGCCATAACTGCGGCCGATTCTTTCTACTTCAGCACAAGACTTCTACCCGTACAGTCCTCACCGAACATCTTCACAAATTTCTTTCCAAGCGAGCTCCAGCGGAAGATGCTCAAATTCACCCGACTCCTTGTTATTGTGTCACCCATATTTGTGAATCTGATCCTACGCCCAAGGACTTGATGCAGAGATTCCTGAAGGACAATAACCTGTTGGATTCTGACTTGACTAATATAGAGCTATTCACAATCCCGATTTGATGTTCACCAACCTCCTGTCAATGTGCGTACCACCCTCACCACGCCTGATCCTCCCTGTAACCTTGAGCGACATGTTCCGTTAGCCGCTCCCCACTGCCCAGATCCCGATGCTCCCAAACCTAGAGACATTCCCCCACAAACTCCTGCTAACCCTACGACACCATCATCTGACAAACCTTCGATAAAGACTCATCATACCCCGAGCCCCTCACAATCTCCTGTATTGATATGTCACACCAATATCCCACCTGACAAATGTGGATGTCCAATTTGTTTCTGTAATTACATCACACCCCATATCTGTGCCACGGATCCCTGCCTCCTTGCTCGGACGCAGGAATTTGTCACCACACGTACACTTCCCCCTAACCCTGATGAAGATGTTACCTCCGCTTATCTATTTATGGACACTCTGCGCCAAAAACTCCTCCACTGCCCCACCCTTGTTCCTAAACTAGTCACACAATTCACAGCTATTTCTGAAAAATTTACAGACCTTACATCTACCCCTTCACCTTCATCCACACAACCCTCTCCACACTCACAACCTTTACCGGACTCTCTTCAAGAGACCTCTATTGTCGATGACTCTGACAATCCTATTCTTGATGGCATATAACATTTTGCAATGGAATATAAACGGATACCAAACTCGCCTCCGTATGGGAGAATTACAACGATTACTTAAATTATATTCACCATTATGCATTTGCCTCCAACATGTAGGCAATTTTGTTGTCCCCCCCAGGCATTATACTGTTGCTGCTAGCTCCCCTATAACCCCTTCACATCTCCGAACGGCCATCCTTGTGCACTATAAGTGCGTATTTGTTCCTGTCACCCTTGACCCCAACCCTTTTCAAACAACTGCCGTCTCCATTTCATTACCAAACCTTCCTTCCTTGACTGTTTGCTCCTCCTACAATCAACCTTCCTGTCATTACAATACTTCAGACCTTCATCAACTAGTACAACAACTGACCCCACCGTACCTTATTCTGGGCGACTTTAACGCACACTCTCCCCTTTGGGGCAACCCAAACACAGACATCCCAGGCGATAAAATTGAAAAATATCTCCTTCATTCTACTCTTTGTTGTCTCAACTTTGACACCCCCACCTACAGATCCGCTACCCACTGTACATTTTCCGCTGTTGATCTTTCCTTTGCCTCGGATGACGCAGCTCCCCTATTTGACTGGTCAGTTTTACAGGATCGCTTCTCCAGCGACCACTACCCTATACTCCTTAAGTATTTGTGCCCTGCATCCTCCCCTCAAATATCGAGTTATAATCTCTCTAAAGCCGATTGGACGTCTTATACGCACTCCTCTGCAGACGTTTCGGACTTCTCCCCTACCTCTTTCCCTGCCCACAATTTTGATTATTTTTCGTCCTTCCTGAACTCCATTGCACGCACTCATATCCCGCTTACCTCCTCGCTGACGCACCCTCGCCAGGTCCCTTGGTGGACGCCCACTCTAGCCCAAATGATAAAATTCAAGCATCGTGTGGAACGCCTTCTTAAGCGTCTGAGTGTTAGGCAGCGGCGTTTAAAGACTGTTTCCCCCCGACTTTTTTCCACTAATCGTTACTTTGACCTTATAACCATCACTATTGAAAAAATTGCCCTTAAAACGTTCTATAACAAGATCTGTGCAGTTGTCAAACGCAGTATCCTTGACAACAAGATACTTTCATGGCGATCATATATCTCGTCCTTCAATTCCCGCACCCCTCTCTCTACTTTATGGAAAAAGTTTCGCAGTATCAACGGACGCACTGTACGGCCTCCACTCTCTCCACTCAAAGACCCTGCCTCGGACTCGCTTACACATGACCCCCTTGACATCGCTGCCATACATGCCAAACATTTCTGTCACGTCAGCTCAGACCAGTCATTGCCTCGTCAATTTCTTCGTTATAAATGTATGGAGGAATCTCGCCCGCTATCTTTTCATAGCGGGAAAACACATGAATATAACACCCCTTTTTCAATTCCGGAATTGCGACACGCGCTCGACCTGTGTACAGACACTACTCCTGGCCCGGATGGATTCTCGTACGCTCTCATCCGTCACCTCCATCCACGTGCGCTACAACATCTTTTACAACTGTGCAATCAGTTTTGGATAAGTAACTACTTCCCACCGTCTTGGCGGCATGCTTACACTATACCCGTACCGAAGCCTGGAAAAGATCATAGTCTTCCCACAAATTACAGACCGATTGTGCTTACCTCATACCTCTGCAAATTAATGGAAAAAATTATCAATCGTCGACTTTTACATTACGCTGAGTCACATGCCCTCCTATCCCCATATCAGAATGGTTCCCGCCCTGGCCGTTCTACACTGCACTCACTTATTCGCCTTGAACACCAAATACGTGATGGGTTCTCCAAGAACCAACCCACAGTGGCAATATTTTTTGACATTGCTAAGGCTTATGACACAACATGGAGACACAGGATTTTACAAAATTTACACGATTCTGGCATGCGGGATCCTCTTCCCTGCTTTTTACAACATTTTCTCTCTAACCGTACATTCCAGGTCAAAAATAATGGTCTACTATCGGACATTATGTCACAAATTAATGGAATACCACAAGGATGTGCCCTTAGCAGCTTACTCTTTATTATGGCGATCAATAGTGTCATACGCAGCCTCCCACCTGAAATATCGTATAGCTTGTATGTGGACGACTTCGCAATATATTATACTTCTCCCAGTCTGACTCACATACAACGGCGTCTCAACATTGCTCTAAAATCCATCCACTCTTGGGCATCCACTGCTGGTTTTCAATTTTCTGCTGAAAAGACTAACGCCGTTGTATTCTATAGAAATGTTCGACATTTACGTAACCAGTCCATTACTCTCACCATGGGACATTCTAATATTCAGATCCTTCCACATACCAGGTTCCTTGGTTTAATCTTTGATACTCACCTCAATTGGAAGAGTCACATTGCCTGCTTAAAGGCACGTTGCCTCCAGAGAATGAATGTTCTGAAAACAGTCGCACGAGTCCATTGGGGCGCAGATCGCGCTACGCTTTTACTGTTCTACAGAGCTACCATCCTCTCAGCCCTAGATTATGGTAGCCCTGTCTATGGCACGGCCTCTGCTTCCACATTAGGAACCCTCGACAGCGTACACCATTTGGTCATCCGCATTAGCTCGGGGGCATTCCGTTCCTCTCGTGTCTCCAATATCCTATGTGAGGCTGGGACCTTACCTCTAGCCTACCACCGTCGATTAGTCCTCATGCGTACGGCTGTTCGCCTCCGTCTTGACCCAACTCTACTAGAACTATTCCATTCCACAGATAACTATCGTTCAACCATTGCAGTGCCATTCCCACTATTGTCTCGCCAATTGCTCTCCACTTACAGTATCACCGTTCCTCCCATAACTCCCCCTCCTAGTCACATCACTCCGTGGACCCTAAAACACCCTACAGTTTGCTTTCACTTAGCAGATCAACTTGATGCCCAAGCCCCATCTCAACGTCGACATCTCGCTTTACAACATCTTGATGATCACATCCCGGCTGTTTTCATTTACACCGATGGCTCGAAAACTGCGGATGCCGTGGGTTGCGCTGCAGTCTCAGACCATGGCTTGTCTCAAAGTACCTTACACCATCACTCCACGGTTTTCACTGCTGAATTATGGGCTATTCAAGGTGCTTTAAGCACCATCTCTTCATTGTCGAGGAACTCTCCACGGGTCGTTATCTGTAGTGACTCAAAGAGTGCACTGCAAGCCTTATGTGTATTTGCCCCCAAGGACCCATTGGTCAAGACTATCGTCCACACAATACACAAATTACAGTGCGCTAATCGTTCCATCACACTGTGCTGGATCCCCGCGCATGTAGGAATTCCCGGGAATGAGCGTGCAGACTTCTTCGCTAAGCAAGCGTGTCATGGTACACCCTCTACTACTTTGCTGCGTTCGGAGGATATGCTCCCTGTCCTCCGTCGCCATGTTTATGACGCTTGGCGAGTTGAGTGGAGAGCGCAACCATTAACTGGCCACCTTCGCTCCATTAAGGATGACATACACTTGTGGCCCTCTTCAATTAATGGTTCACGTGCAGACCAAACCCTATTAACTAGATTACGTTTAGGCCACACGCGCCTCACACATGGTTACCTGATGTCCACCCCTCGTGGTCCACCACCTGAATGCCAACATTGCCATACATCATTGACTGTTTTTCACTTTCTTTGTATTTGTCCCGTCTATGCATCTGAAAGACGGAGATTCTTGCTGAACACCTCATTACATGGCATCCTCTCTGACTCAGACTCTTTCAATTTCACCCCTATTCGTCACTTCCTGAGAGCGATAAATTTATACAATGACATATAACTGCTGACATATATGTGACTTTAAACTCTGTACCACCTCCTCCACCACTAGCCTTGAGAGGGCCTAGGCCCAGTGGGCTAGTATAAAATAAAAGCATCATCAACAACAACTGGGTTTAAACTCCCGCTTGAGTCGGTTCGAAGAAAATCGATAATGGTGGCACTTTAGTAGCCTACACCGGTGGTAAACAAAACCACACGCGTATCGGTTCGGCCAAGATTACTCGGTTTATATAAGTTTATTATGAAATATAATTTAGTATTATGGTAAGTTGACTACCTACTATTATGTTTATAAGATAGAATAAGTACTGTATTGATAAGTAAATGATTGTAGGCCTATAATAAGTACTGTATTGATAAGTAAATGATTGTAGGCCTATAATAAGTACTGTAATGATAAGTAAATGATTGTAGGCCTATAATAAGTACTGTAATGATAAGTAAATGATTGTAGGCCTATAATAAGTACTGTAATGATAAGTAAATGATTGTAGGCCTATAATAAGTACTGTAATGATAAGTAAATGATTGTAGGCCTATAATAAGTACTGTAATGATAAGTAAATGATTGTAGGCCTATAATAAGTACTGTAATTATAAGTAAATGATTGTAGGCCTATAATAAGTACTGTAATGATAAGTAAATGATTGTAGGCCTATAATAAGTACTTTAATGATAAGTAAATGATTGTAGGCCTATAATAAGTACTGTAATGATAAGTAAATGATTGTAGGCCTATAATAAGTACTGTAATGATAAGTAAATTATTGTAGGCCTATAGTAAGTACTTTAATGATAAGTAAATGATTGTAGGCCTATAATAAGTACTGTAATGATAAGTAAATGATTGTAGGCCTATATCGGCGATGTCGGTCACTCGGAATCTTGGCGCTTCAAATAGAAATGTTTTGAAAGTCATAAAGAACTTTACTGTACTTTATTAATTTATATATCCCATGGCCTGTCCGGGAATTGGCGAGGTTCGGATAATGACAGGTCTCATATGGGGGAAATTACTGTACAGTGGAGCCCCCATCTTCGCTACACCGGAATTCGCTGATTCAATTCTCGCACCACACACCAAATATTCCCAATTTCAATTCTCGCGCCAAAAGCCTCGATTCTTGCATCAAAATCCCAGCCGAAACCCGAAAAAATAGCAAAAATAACGAAAAACTCAACATAAAACTAGAAAACAAACAAAAACAATAAATTTGTTTTAACATAACGAAAGAATCTGCCAGTAGCTTGCCGTTTAGAGACGAAATCCGAGATCCGATCGTCAAATGCGCAAGATGCCACCATCTTTGTATGACGTCATCACTAAGCAGACGCTTGCAGTTTAGCTAGTATCTGTGTTGACAAAACAACCGGCGGGTGCCCAACCCCGAAAAGGGTTGAAATAGGGGAGCTATCCCCCCGCCAAAGGTGGCTTTCTAGGGCCTTTCCTAGCTGATGCTGAGAGGATTGGGTTCTAGTCATGTGGTGATGGGCTGGTCTATCAGAGTGAGAGCTGAGCAATCTCTGCCATACCCATAGCTTACTCTGACTGTTCCTTTTACTTATATATTTTCTAGATCTCAAGTGACGGCGTCTCTAACGTGGATTGACCTCCCAATCTACCAAGATTGGAAGCCAAAGCGTCACATTTTTCCTTTGCCCCTCAACTTTCTCTTCATAATTGCTGAGGGACACAGGGCCCTGGGTGGGGCTTTGGTTTCCCGGGCGTTTCCGCGCCCTCCTCAGCTCCCCGCCATGGAGTGGCTTCGGTCACCCAGGCTTTATTGTGGTTGGCGGGGAGGGTTCTGTGGGGGCACTCGGTTATGGCCTTGGCCTTGCTCGGGGCCTTGGGGCTGTTCGGCCAGGCAGCTTGGGGAACAACAACAACAACAACAACAAAACAACCGTTTGCAAGCCTTTTTGTGCCTGAACCCCTTATCTCTCGCGTTTATTATAACCTCTAGTACATCTAGTGATAGGGATGGTTGGCCTGGTGGTAGCAATGAAGGAATTTCATGCTCAAAACACAAAGCAAAGACCAGTCCATGTCGGACGAAAGCGATTGAAATGCCTAGCCTAGACGATGTTAGCCTAGGCTAGGCTAAATATGACAATGATTTATAATAAAATCTGTGTGGTAAGTAATCTTCTCATAATACGTATTTATACGTCTTTTCCTCATAATATGTATTTATTGGATGTATTTGGGGCGAAATGGGTACTTGAGGGGTGGCTGGACGAATTTAGAACCTAGGCCTAGGCTAGGCCTAAATTTTTTCGCATGATAGAAACAATGCCCCAATCTACAGTATTTATGGTTAGGACTGTCATTTAGCCATGTCTACATTAGTATTTACAATGCATAAGATTTAGACCTAGGCTACTTAACATAAGAACATAAGAAAATGGGAGTCTGCAGAAAGCCGATTCGCCTAAGCAAGGCAGATCCCTGTCCCACACAACCCCAATTATAGGCTCAACACTCTAATACCCTGAGGATCATCTTACCAAAATGGTTAGAGATTAACGCAGGATTACGGGGGTCTGCAGAGCGCTGATTGGCCCAACCCGGCTGATCCCCCTTCACACCCAACCCTTCTCGTCCATATGCTTATCCAATTTTATCTTAAAGCTCCCTACCGTCTTTAATCCCACTATAGCACTTGGTAGTCCATTCCACCCATCTACAACTCTGTTACCAAACCAATATTTGCCTATATGTTTTCTGAAACAAAATTTATCTAATTTGAAACCATTGGTACGAGTTCTTTCGCTATCACTGAGCTTTAGTACATTTGTCATGTCCCCTTTGTTAATCCCACTAACCCACTTGAACACCTCTATCATATTCCCTCTAACTCTGCGTCTCTCTAACGAATGTAAACCTAATTTCTTCAACCTTTCTTCATACGGAAGATTTCTAATATTATGGATAATTTTTGTCATTCTATGCTGAACTCTCTCCAATGAATCTATGTCCATTCTGTAATAAGGACACCAAAATTGGACAGCATAATCCATATGGGGTCTCACTAATGACAAGTAAAGTTTTAAGATAACATCAGCAGTTCTGTTACTCACACTCCTAGAGATTAACCCGAGTTTGCCTTATTACGAACGCTTATACATTGTTTTCTAGGCTTCAAATAATTGCTAACAAACACACCTAGATCTTTCTCGCTGTCTGAATTTTCTAATTCTAAATTAGCTAGTTTATATTTAACATTTGTTTGCATCTTCCCTATCTTTAATACCTTGCATTTGTCAATGTTAAACTTCATCTGCCAATTTACTGACCATTCATGTAAGGTATCTAGATCCCTTTGGAGGCACTCTATATCGCTATCTGAATCAATTGATCTCCCCATTTAGTATCGTCTGCGAATTTACTTATCCTACTAGTTATACCTAAATCTAGGTCATTTATGTATATAAGAAACAACAGGGGACCTAATACCGATCCCTGGGGGACACCACTTTTGACTGCTCCCCACTCTGACTTGGTACCATTTATGCTGACTCTCTGTTTCCTACCAATTAGCCATGACCTAATCCATCCCAACAACGACCCTCCTATTCCATGTGCCTCAACCTTTCTAATCAATCTCTCATGAGGGACTCTGTCGAAAGCTTTACTGAAATCTAAATATATAATATCATATGACTTGTCACTATCTACTGCTTCATATACCTCTGAGAAAAAGCTAAGCAAATTAGTAAGGCAAGAACGTCCCTGAGTGAATCCATGCTGAGAAGAATTTATTAAGTTAAATTTTACTAAGTGGCTTCTAATTTTCCTAGCAATAATAGACTCTAGCAACTTTCCTATGATTGATGTGAGACTAATGGGACGGTAATTGGATGCTATCGATTTATCACCTTTTTTGAAGATCGGAACTACATTTGCAAGCTTCCAAGCTTCTGGAACTAAACCTGTTTCTAATGACTTGTTAAATAAAAATGCTAATGGGCTACTTAACTCATCTCTGCATTCTTTTAATACTCTAGCATATACCTCGTCAGGAGCAGGCGATTTTTGAGGTTTCAGTCTGTCAATTTCCTTAAGCACATCATTTCTACTTATACTAACTGTACTTAACATATTTTCTATACTATCACTATATACCATATTGACTTCTGGAATCTGTGCCAAATTTTCATTAGTGAAAACGGAAAGAAACTGACTATTTAATGTACTGCACATTTCTAAATCATTTTCTGTTATTTCTCCTATTGAAGTTTTTAGGGGGCCTATTACATCTCTAACTTTAGATTTATATAGTTGGTAAAAAGCTTTAGGGTTATTTTTTGAGTCACTGGCTATCCTTATTTCATAATTTCTTTTTGCTTTCCTGATTTCCTTTTTGACCTGTCTTGATAGAGTCTGATAGTATATATGTAAATGATTTTCGCCTTTCTTTATTTTTCGATATATTCCTTTCTTTTTTCCTATAAGATCTATTAGCTTATTAGTCATCCATTTTGGTTGGTTCTGCGTCGATCTAAATCTTCTTTTAGGGATATATTTATTTTGAGCATTGTGGAGTGAAGCAATAAACTGGTTATATGTAGGTGGCAAGTTTAACTCTGGCATATCCTGACTTAATTGCTTAACAATAGGGTCCACCCTTAAGTCTCTTCTTAGCCCACCATAATCGGCTTTTCTGAAATCTGGGATAAGTGTCGTATTCTCTTTAGCATTCCCTGTCCATTGTATATTAAAATAAATAGATTTATGATCGCTATTTCCTAGGTGGTCACCAATCTCTACATTATTTATCATATGTTCATTGTTACTGAAAACTGAATCAAGAATATTAATACCTCTAGTTGGCGTATCTATGAATTGAAATAATACTTGATGTAGCCTAGACAAAAAACATGTTTTCATAGCCTAACACTGGGAAAAAGTGTGGTAATTGTTTAGATATTGAGCCTTTTTTCTAGTTATTAAAAACTTATTCTATGGTGTATTATATGATACAGTATAATGCATAAAATTTAATTTGTGTACAATAAAACATGTTTTCATAGGCAAAAAATAGAAAAAGACGCAAATTTTGGCATGAGCACGGAACCGATTGAATTTTCCCCATAAGGACAGTGCCCCGATCTTGGCTGTTTCAATCCTAGCTCTATTTCTGCAGAACCGATTAGCAGCTAGGATGGGGGCTCCACTGTACTGTATGTATAAATGTGTCCCACAACCGATATAAATGTACTAATTAATACGGAAATTCGGCGGGTGCCGCCCATAAGTAATTATTCCCATAAACTACGTTGTTTGAAATTTGCTAATTTGAAATTTGCGAGGTCATATGTCGCCCATAATCTCGCAAATTTGGAAGATGGACTGTACATAAATACCAAAACATAAAGAACTGATAGGTGTCACAATCCTCGCTTCACCAATACTCTGTAACGTATTAGAGCTAGCTGTTACTAGTAGACATCAAAGAATTATATAAAGACACGAAGGAAGATACCTGTAATGTGTTTTGTTTACTATAAGGATTGTTTCTTGTTAAGAAGACGTATAAATATGTGTGTTGGAGGAAAATTAATAAAAGAGTAAATCTGTGGATAAAGACATCTACATTTCCCATTATAATGACAAAAGTATGGCCGTCTCAACATGATTTAGTCTACCCTACTCTGACACTCTCGTTGTCGGGGTGAGCGACCCTGACATTCTTGTCTTGGGCGTGGTCGCTTTTCCTTGTTCATTTCGTTCCCGGGGAATTTCACTCCTCTACATGTTTTCCTTTTTCTCTGTATTTTACTGATAATCAAGATAGTGAAAATGAAGAGACTGATATTGAAGATGTGGACATGGAATTGGAGAGGATTCTCGAATACTTGCCAGAACGGATGAGCTGTTTTGCTCACACTAAACAACTCTGTGTAAAAGATGCTCTTAATCATGTGGAGGTCAACAATTCCTTTCTATCAACAGCCATTCAAAAAGCTTCTTCTATTGTGAATTCAGTCCTAAAGTCAACATTCGCTGCACCATTTCTCCAAGAAAAAGGTATATATTTACAATCTTCAAATGTTACAAGATGGAATTCGCAATTAAAGATGATCCAGTCTGTCTTGAAAGGTACTGTTAATATCAAGAAGGCCATAGATTTGCTGAGTGGTATAGAAAAATAAAATAAAAAATAGCTCATGGAAATTGATGCTTTTAGAAGCAATGGAGCAAGTTGAAGGGGAGAAAATGGTTACCATATCTTCCATCAGGCCAGTCATTATTGGCTTGCATCAATCTTTGGAGCAGTTACTTGAATCATATCTATCTTATTGTAAAACTTTAGCTAAAGTTTTGTATGAATCTGTTCAGCGAAGGCTTTTTCCCTTTTTGGAAATAACTGATGTAAAGGTAGCTGCGTTCCTAGATCCTCGATTTAAGTTAAGCTGGCTTCCATCAAATGAAAAAAAAAAAACTATTTCAAGAAATCAAGACCATTGCTAAAAGAGAATCCATAAATGAAGAAAAAACGAATGAAACAGTACACCTTGAAAGTGATGAGGCCAGTACATCACTGCGACAGGAGTCACAGAACCCACACCCACCTAAGATCCCCCACCTTTTCAATTTATGACCCCATCATCTGCAGGTCAAAAGAAATCTTCCAAAGATGAAGTAGAGGAAATTTTAAAGGAATATGTGCAAGAGGATTGTGTAAGTTTCAATACTGATCCTTTGGTATACTGTATTGGAAAGATTCTCCTCTAAGGATGCTCCCATTAAAAATACTAGCTAGAGGCGTAATAGGCTGCACAGCTACCTCTTCACCCTCAGAAAGAGTATTTAGCATTGCTGGGAATTTCTACACTGCAAATAGGTCAAAGTTAGGGCCCTCTACCTTCCGGGAACTACTCATGATTAAATGCAATAAGGAGGTGTTTGAGAGTCTTCGTTATTTTATAGGAGAATATTAAACTAACTACTGCCTCAGATATGTTAAAAATTATGGAAGTGATTTTTTTTCTTAAACTAGTAAAATAATGTAAAAAATTTAAATTTGGTCCTGTACTCCTGCCAAGCGCTGTTTTTCACAAGTATTAAAATAATTTTCACAAACCTATGTATAATACGAATATATTAAACAGCAAATATAAATAATTATTTAAACTTTTTGTTTGCAAGAGTCTGCATTAATTTGTCATACACATTACACATGGCTATAATGGCTTCCATTAATTTTGTACTAAGACTTTTGAAGTTCTGCATCAATATATAATGTAAAATGCGATACAAATCAAGATCATAATGTATATACAGTAAATATATATATATATTTGTTTTCAACTCTCAGCAATTACAGGTAGTTAAATTTCAAAGATAATAAAAAGTAATTGAAATTTAATTGAAGACAATTTTGGTTATAATTGTAATTATAATTGTAATTTGGAAATAATAAAATTGAGTAATTGTAATTGTATTTAGCATTTTTCCATTTTCATTTAATTGTAATTATAATTGTAATTGAATAATGACACCAGTAATTATAATTGTATTTGTAATTGAACCAAGTAAATGTAATTACTCCACGCCTGCTCCATGGGAGGGGATGTACGCAGCCGGATACCTTACCCTCTACGCATGCGCAAAAATGTAAGCCTCCCTTGGCCCCGCCCCCCATTCCCCGCGTTTAAATAAACCCTTCAAACCGTTCCTGCCAGCTCGCTCTGTAGTACAGTCACTAGAGCTCCCGCCTGGCATCCAGAAATCCAGTGTTCGATCCCACTCGAAGTTTAGTATATTTTTATATTTTTATTTTTTTATTTGTGTTATATTATATTATATTATATTATATTATATTATATTATATTATATTAGGGTTAGGTTAAGTTAGGTTAATCTAATCTAATATAATATAATATAATATTTGTACATTTTCGGCAGTGGGCGGGGCCTGGGGTAAGGTATCCGGCTGCGTACAGACCCTCCCCTGCTCCATACCTCCTATCACTACTCCACATCTGTCAAAATCCCCCCCTCCCCTTTAATTATCACCTATTTTCCCTGTTATTCCCTTATTCATTGGTATATTTTCGTGTAAACATCTCCAGGCCGATTCCATTGTATTGTCATGTGACTATCGAGTGTGTTGCGTAAGGTAGGGTTTGGGTGAATGAGTCAATCAAGCTTGAGGCCTCGCGAGGGGAGGGTCTGGCTCGCTCTGCTCCACAATGCATGAATGGACCGGCCGACTATAATTCGCGATTTTGACCATACAAACACTATTCCCACTTGTTTTATTGTTGTTACATATTACTATCTTCATATTAAACGTAAAATAGGCGAAGATGAATAAGTAATAACGATATTTATCGTAAAATGACGATTTTAGGTGGGAAGGAGGCCTAATATCGTCGGCCAGTTACATGGTGTCCACTACACCCAGCGCGTGTGCGCCGGGTTAAGAGCTAAGGTAGCCTATGGTTGTATTGCATATTATGTAAATTAAAACATTATATATAGGCCTATAGGCCTATATATATTAGAGAGAGAGAGAGAGAGAGAGAGAGCAATAATTTCTATCCATCATAAACTTACATAACGTTAATTGCTGCTAAATATGAATGTTATGCCCTGCTTTTCTACAGGATTAACTTGGGTAATGTGAGTTCTAACTGACTGGGTATAGAAGGCTGCATGCACAAAACAAGGTATGAGGAATAGAGAACACAAAAGAAACACACGGTAACAAGACACACAATCACGTTTATTGATATACCACTTCTGAATACTCGTGCAAGACAATATGATAGAATTGAACAACACTAGCATAAGTGGATCTGGATGGAGCCTAGTCTCCCACTTCCAACGTTCAGGTTAATATTAATCTTCTGATCACTGGCTTATTTAACAGGTTTATATACTGGAGACCATCAATGTTACTTATAGATTCATATTCACTGTTAGATTTATTACTGATAGCTCTGGTGCACAAGTAGTAGTTCACAGACTAGATTAGACACGCGTATTTTAGAGCACAGGAATTCTAGTAACCTCAGGGGGTACTGATCTAAGTTTTATATTCTTATGGCAGAAATACGTAGAACACAAATCAGTGGGCGAACGTTAGATATCACTAGGGTTTTACTTCTATGTAATAATATCTGGATAAAGGTAATTACGAGAGTTAATGTCGCCTGTTAATTAATAAACACTGATACGCTTAGCACTTCCCAAATGGAATGGTTATATATGAATTACACTGGGCAAAGATATAGCCACTTCGTAGAAATATTAATAAGTGAATCTCTAAATAGCACTGTAACAATGTAGTACTGATAGAGTGAATCTTGGGTAGTATTTGATTGGTCTGGTCCTGGTTATCTTGCATCCGTGATGTTGGGGGCTAACGACTGGTTCCGCAGCCGTCCAAGTGGTCCATATGTAGGAAGTTCTCAAGTACGTGGACAGGTCCTTCTATCCAAATCTGCCACGGAGTCTGCCAGCTCTGGAACTCAATTCTCAGCAACCAACAAGGATAGAGCTCGAGGTTAACTCTGGTGACCAACCTGGGTTGGTGTCTATCTTTCAACTGATTTTACTGGGGGCTGGAGCTGGGTTTATAGGCTCGGTTTTGGACCCTGTAGGACATAGGGATCTTGAGTCTTATGGAATTATTTGAGCTCTCAATAGATACGGGAACTAGGTAAGGTGGTGATTACTGTTGTGGCACATGGCTATTGGGAGCCTTCATAATGTGATATAACTGAGCCTTAGTAAGAGGTACTATTTTGGCTATACTGGATCTACTTTGCGAGGAGGATTGGGACAGCTGTGATAGGAGTGTCTCTCTTAGATTGTTCAATCTTCATTCTATGGTATAGCTGAGGTGCTAAGTTAGTTATCAGAGTATGCAAGAAAGGTTAATGGGTTATTGTGAGTTAATAGAGGTTAGTAAAGGTGTTAGTCATGCATGGTTAGTTCATTGATAGGAAGAATTCCTGTGCTACCTGGCAATGACCCGGAAGTCAAAACAAGGGTCAGGTATACCTCCGCAGGGGTGGGGGTCTCCCTCCTCGGGTGGGTAAAAAGGGGTAGCTGTGCGCCCTCTCTCTGTGATGGTCATCCGGCGGCTGTGGCTAGGGGCTTGCCATATCACCAGTGTTTGTAATAACCCTCTGTTTATGAGACAGATGTGGGTGTTCTTAACCCGGGAACTGCGGGGAGACTTTTAAGAGTTCCCCCGGCGGACTGCGGGGAGACTCTTAAGAGTCAGAGAAAAAAAAATCAACTTTTGACATCGAAAAAAAAAAAAAAAAAGAAAAAAAAAAAAAAAAAAAAAAAAAAAAAAAAAAAAAAAATGGCCCCTGGGCCATGCAAAATCTCAGTCCTCTACCTCCCCTCCTTCCCCACTTTCCTCCTCTCCTTCAGTTATCACCTATTTTCCCTGTTATTCCCTTATTCTGAGGTATATTTTCGTGCTAACATTAGAAATCCGGTTGCAGGGTGTGGTCATCACTGATAGCAAGCGAATGCAAGAGAGAGAGAGAGTATCGATCGACTGTGTCTCAGTGGCCTTGGGGGAAATTGGCGGGAAAGCAGCTTGCCTCACCCATACATTATACAACTCGCGGGCTATATCTCCGATTTTGACAATCCAAACGCTGTTTTCACTCGTTTTATTGTTGTTTCAGGTTAATACCTTTATAATCAACCCATAATAGGTGCATATGGATAAGTATTAATGCTATTAATGGTACAATGAATATTTTAGTGACGGAAACACCTCGAATACATGCGCACAGGGAGAGGTGTCTAATTACCCCCATGCGCACTTCAGAAGTTAATACCAAAACCGAAGGTGCCTTGACTAGCTGGTTTAATTGGTTGGTTGTTAATTATATGGCTTGCTGGATGTGGTGGAGACTGGGTTGCTAACTCTGCCACATTTATCTGGAAGTATGGCAATAGAAGTTAGTCACTGGCGAGGCGGCTAGCCTCGCAATGACGATCATTGGGTACAGGGTTGTGAATGGGTTGTGAGGGAATAGATGGCATGCAAAGGGTTAGTAAAGTTCTAATGTTGTTCCGTCCTACTAAGGGAAGGTAGGCTGGATAGGAGTATATATATAAAAGGTTGGAGAACGTTAGCAACGGAAAAATCAAGGATCTTCAGGAGGTATGAGGGAGAGGCTAGGTCGGAAGAGAGTCGAGGAGCGTGGGGTGTTAACCCGGGAACTGCGGGGAGACTCTTAAGAGTTCCCCCGGCGGACTGCGGGGAGACTCTTAAGAGTGAGTGAAAAAAAAAATCAACTTTTGACATCGAAAAAAAAAAAAAAAAAAATTTTTTTTTTTTTGGCCCCTGGGCCATGCAAAATCTCAGTCCTCTACCTCCCCTCCTTCCCCACTTTCCTCCTCTCCTTCAGTTATCACCTATTTTCCCTGTTATTCCCTTATTCTGAGGTATATTTTCGTGCTAACATTAGCGAGTTGCAAGCAGGGTGTTGTCATCACTGATGGCAAGCGAGTGCAAGAGAGAGAGAGAGAGAGTATCGATCGACTGTGTCTCAGTGGCCTTGGGGGAAATTGGCGGGAAAGCAGCTTGCCTCACCTATACATTATACAACTCGCGGGCTATATCTCCGATTTTGACCATCCAAACGCTGTTTTCACTCGTTTTATTGTTGTTTCAGGTTAATACCTTTATAATCAACCCATAATAGGCGCATATGGATAAGTATTAATGCTATTAATGGTACAATGAATATTTTAGTGACGGAAACACCTCAAATACATGCGCACAGGGAGAGGTGTCTAATTACCCCCATGCGCACTTCAGAGGTTAATGAGAGGGGGAGAGTTCAGGGGGCTACGTGGAAGTTTGACCCTAAGGTCTCCGGGCGTAGGGGTGGCTTTAGACTACAGTTGATATTGGAGTTTGGGGGGAAATGACAGTGAAAGTACGTTAGCCAAATGCTACCGGGGGATGCAAATACAGGGTGGTATATGAGTCTGGAAAAGATAGAATCATGTGGATTGTGGGGCTGTGGGGGACATGGTGTATTATTATTCGTCAATACGAGGGGTTATGGACACTATTATTTGACACGATTTCTTGCTGATCTAGTTGTCACTGGGAACTGCGTTTTCTATGAAATATAGACCAAAGAAAAGCGGCAGTTCGTAGGGGTACTTCGTTATTGTTTCGTGGTACTATGATAGACAATGGTAACAAAAGGTTATCTATACAATCTCTGGTTGGGGTAAGAATTAGAGTTACTGCATGGTGGCTAACATCTTTAGTCATTATCTCTGTCTAGGTCTTACAGGAATAATGGTTATATATACAATGGTGTACCCGTGGGTATCATAGTTTCTTATCAATTATGACATGGGGTTTTAACATACTACTTCTCGGATGGAAGAACATACATAGATTTATGGGGGCGGTTGGTCTTCAGAAACTTAGTCTGGCAAGACAAGGTATTTTAAGGGGTGAACATATTATTTCTCGGATGGGAGAACATACATAGATTTATGGGGGCGGTTGGTCTTCAGAAACTTAGTCTGGCAAGACTATAGGTTTGACTCCTGTAAGGAGATAAAGAAAACCTAATATTTAGTAGTGGCCCCGTAATCATTGACGAACATGCCTATTACATAAGGCACCCTCTTCAAACACTCATCCGCCGTAGTTTGAATCTACCGCGCAGAGCATTTAAAAAACTGAGGAGCCTTCATCATGAGCGCACGCGACCTCACTCATGGCTTCAGTCATAATGAATTGGGTTCTCACTACGAAAAAACTTCGTAAAAAATAAAAACAAAAAGAAAATAAGAATAACTATTCAATAAGCTTTCCATCATATCGTGGATGTACTTGTGTGGATCTTTTGACCAGACGCTACTGCAGGCGTCATTCTTCCTTCACTGACATATCAAGTAAACCAAAATCCTGAATACATCAACGAATGGGAAGGGGATGGTCGGGAGGGCCCCAGTCGTCAATGATTACGGGGCCACTACTAAATATTAGGTTTTCTTTATCTCCTTACAGGAGTCAAACCTATAATTTATTAGTGGCCCCTCCATCATTGACGAACATGCCTGATTTCTAAGACTGGAGGGGGACATTCGTAATCATATCATAACTCTAGAAAAGCAGATAATCAAACAACCACATAGTATTCTTACTTTTGTAAAAAAGAGATATTCGGGTGCATAAACTTTATACAGCCTAAATCTTCAAAAAGGGGTACAAGCAGGAGCGTGCTTCAAAGAAGCCTGCTTGAAAAAGGGTTAACTCTGAGACTCTGTACACAGATCTGCTAGTTAAGAAGGCACCCCACTTAAAGTAAGTGGTGAAAACTAAAAACTTATAAGTTTACATGTGCACATATAAACCCCATTAACTAGTGGATATATTCCTAAAAATATAACCAAACATAAATTAATTCTTGTACATTCGTAGAAGTACTGAACTTGTGTACTTATGGAGAAGTAATTACTTCAAAAGTAAAAGTCGTAGTTGCAACTACCGAGATTTCTCAAAAATCTATTGCTTCACAGCCAAAGCTACTTACAACAAGAATTGTTGTAACACTACTATTGGCCTTTAGCACAATTTCCTGCAATGAATACTACAGAGAAATTTTATAATACAATGCCTACAAACAGTATCACAGCTCGTATGTTCCGAACACATACTCCGGAGGGGTCTAGGGTGTCCTATGTCACACTGACTGCACCCCCCCCCCCCCCCCCCTTTTTCTTGAAATTAAACAAAACGTGACTCAAAGGGCCACCTAGACCCTCTGCCGTAAAGCTATACATGGCAAGGAAGGTTTGTCCAGAGCTACTGAAAGGTATCGAGTCAAAAACTCCTGATTAGAGGCCCACAACTGTGTGGACTTAATAACTTCCACCGAAAGATTATTAAGGAAACGTAAAGAGGCTGTCCCCTTGCGTAAATCGTGGGTCTTACCCACAACGCCGGGATTCTTCTCTTTAAAGTCCTCGACCAAGAGAGAAGCCAGTGTACGCTCCATCAAGCGTTCACCTGGACTTGCGACCCATAAAGCACCCTGGTGATTTAGAGGTGCCACTCTTAAATATTTGGTTAGAGCTTGCACTGGGCAAAAAAAGATGGTGCACCTTTCCCCTTTTTAACGCCGGCACCGTGAACTCTGAAAACACGTGTTCACTGTGCTCATTCTTGGCTATGAATCCTGGGGAAGGTGCAAATGTGAATACACTCATGAAGCCTATCAAACCTGAGGCAATTAGGAGTGTTGCTCATCGCCGCCAGCTCAGAAACTCTGTTCCCGGTAGCCAAAGCCATAAGGAATACTGCCCTTTTGTAAAATCTGCAGTCTTTGGTACATACGGGAACGAGAATAACTACGATGCTTTGTCCAGAGACCATGTAGGCCTGAGCTGACGGGGAGGTGGGCGGAGTTTAAAACCTGCCCTCATAAATCAATTTCAGATAAATGTTTCTGCATGAACAGATACATTAAATAATTAACAACCAACGCCACCGAGGGCACAGTTTGTTTTGTTCTAAGAATCCAAGACATAAAAGCTTGCCAATACGATTGAAACTGTCGCTTTGTAGACTGGGTATATTGATTCGTGAATATCTTGGTCACGTAGCTACCATATGGTGCTAGCCACTTGGCCTCCTGAATGTCCATAATGAACAAGTCCGCGAGGTTTCTAGGTTGCCAATTGTGTTCTAAGTGGAACAACCCGACCGGGAGTGACACTAGGTGCGGGCACCACGTGTACAAATGCTGGTACCACACTGCACCGGCCACAGGGGCGCGATTAGCGAGACTACGCCTCGCTAATCCTGTAGTTTGTTGATTACGTGGCACATTAGAGACGCGTCTGGCGGCGGAAAATAGATAAATGGAACTCAACCTGTTCTCGTCCGTCATCAGAGCGTCAGGTCCGCCCGCCGGCGTTATCGTCCGGCGGGTGAGGTACAGTGGGAGTTTGCAAGTCTTCTCAGACGCAAACAAATCCACTTGTGGATGGTAATGCTCCGCACACGCAAGAGCGCCCATTCTACTGATGTGCTTTGTCTCTGAGACAGAGCGTCTGCCCAGACGTTTGCTACGCCTGGGAGATAAGATGCGTGAAGATGAATGTTCAGCCTGTTGGCTAGTATAAAAATCTTTTCTGACACGTTTAGCCACTTCCGAGATCTTATTGACCCTTGTTTCTGAATACAGTGAACCACATTCAGATTGTCCATTCTGAAGGCCACCGACTTGCCCCGTAAAGCAGAGCCGTGAGCCTGAAGGACAGATAAGGGGACTAGTAAGTCTTTGACATTGATGTGGAAGATTTCTAAATGGGACCAAAACCTTTGACCCTGATGCCCGAGGTTTGACTAAAAGCCCCAACCTATCGTCCCTGACGCATCCATGTCCACCCATACCGACGGCGGAGGAGAGGTTCATGACATGACTGCGTGCAACATTTCTCTCGTCGCCCAAACCGCTAGTAAGTTGTGTAATAACGTTGGGATAGGCCATACTATCCCCGCCGGTAATAGTGGGAAAAATTTGTTGCCCTCCAAGATTAAACGTTAGACTTACAACCGGCCCAACTTCACAGTTAGCTGAACCCCGTTGAGAGAACCGACTAGAGATTCCCAAAGTCTCTGTGTCGTAGTCAGACTGTGGAGAAACATAAACAGTTTTTGCGAAATCTGTTTCGAGTGTCCACACTATGACTCAGAGTGAGAGAAGCTGTGTCCTCGACCAGCCCTATCCCCTGAAATACTCGTGGGGGAACAAGGGTTTGACTTTTACTAAGTTGACCTTGAATCCTAGAGGTATGAGATGGTTTAACGTAACGTAGACATGACTGATGCGTAACTTTTCTGTTTCTGCCACCACCAGTTAGTCGCCCAGATACCACCAGACCCTGATCCCTTGTTCTAACAAGGGCATCAGGGCTTGCGGGGACCTTGCTTGAATGCTTGTGCCAAATTGAAAACAGTCTTCCAAATTGCTGGTGAAATCAAAGAAGGAATTAGAACTGGAGACAGAACTACTTGGCTTGCAATACGGTCAAGAAGTTTCTTCACTAAGAACATCCTCAGATCCTGCCTTGCTCGAACTGCCTCTAATAAGGCCGTCCGAATATCTCCTAAAGACTTGGATGGAAGTCTGGAGAAGCAAGCGCCGGGAAAGTTCAATGGCTTTCCTGACTTCCGCGGCTTCTATTGCCTGAGAAGAGCGTAACAGAGACTTTGTTACTTGCTGGGAACCATATATTGCGAAAACAGTTTAAACGCTTTTCCTCTTAACCTAAACTCGCGGTCTAGGTAAGCTGGGGAAGGCGTGCTAATGGCAGCCAAGCAGAGGGGACTCCGCCGGCACCAAAAACCGGAAGAGAGAACCAAGAATGGCGTTCTGGAGGGATTTGGTGGGAAGAATAAGTCATGGTTATAATAACTTGGAATGTCCTTAATATGAACATCCAAAACATTTCCGTAACATTGCTACCCTGACTCATCAGGCCCGTATAAAAGAGGCATAGCTCCTGTTTTTTGACTGGCGCCTTGTCTAAAGGAGGGGGAGATATGTCTGATATGACTCGCACAGTGGAAGTAGTGAGAGCTGCTGTGCCTGGCACATTGGAAATTGGGTCTGACACAAGCGGATGGTTAGGTATTTTAGCTAAAGCAAAGGATGTAGCCAGAGGTCGCACATTCGTCGACATCGCGGGATCTCCCGTATCAGAAGGAGTTTCCGGCGTAGGGCCAAAGAACCTATTAAGTGCATTCAATAGTAGTCCATCAATCTCTTCCGCCGGTACATACCTAGCCGATGACGAACTCCGTGGAGATTCGACAGTACCCTGAGAGTCGCCTAGAAGGTGACTGGACTCTTCAACCTCCATCTCTGAGACCAGAGATCGTTGTTCTTCATCCGTTAAGTCTGGCTTATCATGGGAAGATCCCGCCGAAGCCGGGACCTCCACATGTTGCCATGTTAAAACTGGGATAGAAGATGGTACATCGGCATCCCGGTGGACGTCAGCACTAGTTGAGTCACAAAGGGATGTGTTCTGTCCTGCCAGGACTGTGAGTATCGCCATACACCTTGGCTGTGGCTGTCCCTCGCTTGCGAGCTCGGTATACTCTCTGAAAGAGAGCCCTGTAAAGGTTTATGATAATTAAAAGCTCCCATAGCTCATTAACACATTGAAAGCAGAGCTGGTGAGCAAAATCATAAAGTATACTAATTAATTTAATTTATATTTAATTGTATTAAAATAAATTACTATAAATAAACACAATATTATCATAATATAATCATAGAAAATATATATGGTTATTATTATTCAGTGATTAAATTATTTCATTAACAAATACAAATAATATAGGGATACCTGATCTTAACGGCGTTGAACATACAGCAATGAGAGGTTCAAGTGCCGACATGACAGAGACTGGGGGAAAACTACCCCGCCCCCGGGAACTACCTGGTCACCTGGTGCAACACCGGTACTTCGCCCTGGAAAGAGAATTTTCCGGGGATTAATGTTCATAGGGTTACACCCAAAAAATGGTACAAAATATGTGCCACAAAACCGCCGGTCAACGAACCGTAGCACTCCACCACTACTTTTCGTTTTCCTTTAGTTTCATATTAAAGATTTCAGGATATATTTACCTGTCCAGAAGATTTAAGCATATCTTCTGAATCCTCATAAAGATGAAGCATATCTTTATTAAAGATGAAGTCTTTCAAGTATCCCTTTACACTTGAAACACTAGTAAGATTCCGGCATCTTTTTATCCCATAAAAAGTCTAAGCCTATCCTAATCTCTAATCCGGCTTCTCCCAGAAGCCCTCATAGATCGCCGTCTTGAAGGCCGTGATACCCTATTGTATCAATCAATTGTTTGGCAAATGATCGCGAATTGCAAATCGGTTAATATAACCACCCGAAGGTACAACCGCCGGGTTTTATATGCAATGTCAAACCAATTGTACCTGCCCCAGACCTTTTTTGTAAAAAGGTCGCCGGGAGGGAAAGACTAAACAAACAAACAACATTGTTTCAATTGTTTATTAAAGATTTCAGCATATCTTTTACCTGTTCAAAAGAATTAAGCATAACTTCTGAATCCTCATAAAGATGAAGCATATCTTTATTAAAGATGAAGTCTTTCAAGTATCCCTTTACACTTGAAACACTAGTAAGATTCAGGCATCTTTTTATCCCATAAAAAGTGTAAGCCTATCTTAATCTCTAATCCGGCTTCTCCCAGAAGCCCTCATAGATCGCCGTCTTGAAGGCCGTGATACCCTATTGTATCAATCAATTGTTTGGCAAATTATCGCGAATCGCAAATCCGTTAATATAACCACCCGAAGGTACAACCGCCGGGTTTTATATGCAATGTCAAACCAATTATACCTGCCCCAGACCTCTTTGTAAAAAGGTCGCCAGGAGGGAAAGACCAAACAAAATAACTGTGTGGAGCCCCCCTCGCCGGGAATAACACAGGAAGCCTGATCCCAGGCTCGACCACAGAAAACGCAGTTTCTGATGAGCCCTCAAGCGACCAAACTCGTCGGGGTAACTTACCTATTTTAGCCATCCTGACTAAAACTCGGTAAACAAAAACGGTGTTCTCGGAGCAACGAGAAAAACGCCGGAAAAGTAACCCACACCAAACGAGACATTACAGGAGGGCGTAATGCATAAAGCAATGAATAACACAGGAAGCCTGATCCCAGGCTCGACCACAGAAAACGCAGTTTCTGATGAGCCCTCAAGCGACCAAACTCGTCGGGGTAACTTACCTATTTTAGCCATCCTGACTAAAACTCGGTAAACAAAAACGGTGTTCTCGGAGCAACGAGAAAAACGCCGGAAAGGTAACCCCCACCAAACGAGACATTTTAACACATTTTATACAAAGGGTGTGCGCAAAAATAGGGATACCTGAACAGGAGGGCGTAATGCATAAAGCAAAAACCGGGGCAAAGGTAGCCATGACAGAGACTGGTGGGAAACTTACTCCAGGTTCTGCATAGACCCGCCGGGACCCAGCTCTGGAAAAAATAAAATTTCCAGGAATTAATGCTCATAAGGTTAACCCAATCATGTTCGCACACAAGTGTTAAATAACCCGCCGGGTAACGAGACGTAATACTCAACGACCACAGCTCGCTACGCGGTGGGGTTTCCTAAGTAAAGGATTTCAGAATATGTTAATTTGTCCAAAAGATTTATGAATATCTTCTGACATAATATATAAAGACCAGCATGGCGTTTATAAGTGATTAAGTCTTTCCGGTGGTGTTTGTTTCCAGATTAAATTTTGGAAAAAAAAAAACTAAAAAAAGACGCCGGCCCCCGAATTATCTCGTAGATCAAAAACTGGGAAGCCTGACAAATATACGAGATCTAACTTCTGCCGAAGTATCTTTTTAGATCGCCGTATGTTGAAGGCGGCGATACAAAACGTATCCCTCAATTCTCTGGTTAACTAACTGAATTGTAAATTCGTTATTCCCATCCGTCCAAGCAGCACCCGCCGGGTGTGAATAATAGTTTAAAAAACGTTAACCCCAATTGTGCCCTAAAGCGCCGTATGTTGAAGGAGGCGATACACAATGCATCCCTCAATTGTCTGGTCAACTAAACTGAATTTTGCAAATTCGGTTATCCCACCCTTCCAGGTTGCACCCACCGGGTGATTTAAAGTTTAAAAGTTAACCCCAATTGTTCCTATCCCCACTTCTTTGTAACAGATCGCCGGGGAGGAAATACAACTACAGCATAGTTTTATATTGGCTTTGCAAAACCGAAAAAACTACAAACAACACGTGTCCGTATGAACACTGTTAGATGGGTACAGCCAACCCGCCGGGAATCAGAAGGAGCCTGAAACAGGCACCCCAGAGACGCAGTCCTGGGGAGCCACAGACACCCACTCGCCGGGGAAACAAGCCTGTTTTAAACCACGCGTGGCCAAAACTTGGCAACCAGCCGGGGTTATCAAGGTGAAACCGAGAAAAACCCGCCGGAAATAACCCACCCCGTCCAGATACCATCTGAACGCAACACCGGACCGAGGCGTAGCTAAAACACAACTAACGCCGGGCCCAACATAGTCCGTGGAATTAGCCAATACACAACTAACCCAGGACACATAAATAGTCCGTGGAATTAGCCAATACACAACTAAACCAGGACACACATGACACAGTAGTACATATTTAGAAAATAAATCAATAACACTTGTATATGTGGTAAAGCTACGAGAGGCTGGCTAGGCCTAGGCAGACGGATAACAGTAACATGTCGGAATATAAACAAAAAGCACTGAATTATATCACAACAGGAACCACCGCCAACACACCACTGTAGCAAACACTTCCGGCAAAGGGAAGAACTGACTCGGGACCCAGAAAAAACTTCACTAAGTGAAGAAAAATACGCTGGGAACGACAGCAAAAATACGCTACCTCATCAGAAAGATAAAAGGAAGCAATAACGTGTAATGAAAGCCGCCTGCATCACAAAGCTAGCTAACTGTGAAAAAGTTCACCTGTCCACAACAGAACCACGAGGGTACATCCGAAATAGATGCCCCAAACACCCGACCCAAAATACACTGCACTGCGGGCAACCAGCCCAGGACACTCCTGCTACGCATATCCTAACCTTACTCGATACATCCCGGAGTAAACAAATGAGAAAAAACTCACTAGGGACGCAACAAATGCGGAACCCGCGGAGCGTGGGGAGACACGTCCGGGCAGGCTGAGCGCAGAGCAGAGAAGGAAGAATGACGCCTGCAGTAGCGTCTGGTCAAAAGATCCACACAAGTACATCCACGATATGATGGAAAGCTTATTGAATAGTTATTCTTATTCAGTTTTTGTTTTTATTTTTTACGAAGTTTTTTCGTAGTGAGAACCCAATTCATTATGACTGAAGCCATGAGTGAGGTCGCGTGCGCTCATGATGAAGGCTCCTCAGTTTTTTAAATGCTCTGCGCGGTAGATTCAAACTACGGCGGATGAGTGTTTGAAGAGGGTGCCTTATGTAATAGGCATGTTCGTCAATGATGGAGGGGCCACTAATAAATAAGGTATTTTAAGGTATGTTGGTATTAATATCCTAACTTAGGGACAGGGCATGGGTGTATTAACTTAAGGTGTATTTATGTTCATCATCAGGTAGGTAGAGGTGTAGGACACGAGGGGTAGTGTATACGCGAGGTGGGGGAAAGGTTTGTGAATTGTAAAGGGGTTGGTTTGAGGCTAGGCGCCGCGCCGCTCGTGACCTAGGATAGTGGCCCTTAATGCGCTGGACATAGGGGTGGCATTTCCCTACGATCGAACAGGTAGAGTGGTGTGTGCAGCGGGGCGTGAAGGATAAGTGGACAGGATGACCCAAACAGGGTACCACTGAGCATAGGGTCACGAAGCAAAATAGAGTAGTGTGGATTGTGGATACGAAGGAGGTGATTGGAAGACGTATAACAATGGTGGAAAAGTAAATGGAAGAGATGAACACAATGGCGGATAAAAGATAATTAACCTAAGGATTGAATACATGCATGAATGACGACATTATAGCCGTCATCCTAATAAGGTGATGAAACCTGGTTGGTCTGCACGTGGCACAATACGACACAAGGACAGTGCCGCTATGTCGTATCAATACTGGTGGCATACTCCGGTTAATATTATATATACACTTAGTTACTAGAAGAACAAGGCAAGGGGGGGGGGCGACTGAGCACGGGGGTACATATATCTATACTCGTCATGGAAAGGGAGATACGAGGTAGCTTTCCTGCATCTCTCCTGATAATCGTCTGCAGATTGGTCATAGTGAGTTTATCCAAATTAACAGGCCTAAATCAATACAATAACTGGCATAGGGTTATCGGGTGTATAGAGTCGTGGTTAAAGGTTGGGAATATATAGTTAGTGGATAAAACCACAGGAGGTTAGAGACATAGAATTGGGGGGGCTATGATTGTTATATAACTAAATACAGGGCTGACGTAATCAGTATCTGATTTGGTGTGAAATGGAAGTTAAGGTGTCTTATATCGCCTCGAACCTACACAATGAAAGTATTATAGTCTGTATGGTGGTTACATAATTAAATACATACTTAGGTGGTACATCAAGAATATCAGTGAGTAAAGTATGGTGGTTTGTATATTAGAAGACTGTGATTGAGAGACGTATAATATGTGGAATTAATTGAGAGAGGGAGAGAGACCAAATAGAAAAATGAAAAGGGGCCTGGGATCTCGTTGGGGATGGGAGTTTCGCTCTCAGGATTTTCGTTCCTGTGGCTCGTTAGGGTTGGAGGTTTCGCTCTCAGATTTTTCGTACCACAGAGTTCCTGTGGTATTTTAATGAATGTTTATGGAGCCAACTTCCTTATAGCATGAAGCTCGCAAGTGGTCAATTGGAATTATTATGGCGATTCATTCGTGTCCTACCCTTGGGGATCAAGGCGTCTGACAAGATAGATGACAATCTTTCATTGTCATCGGTCCTAACTAAATTCCTGGGAAATCCATTCTAGCAATCTTACAGCTAGCCTTCTAAAGCTTTGATTTATCGCATATTGAAGCTTTCATTGGCTTGCCAATGTAGCAGTGTCAATTTGGCTTCAAATGGAAAACTGAGACAATGAAGCTTCAGGCGAACAAGAACCTTCAATTGGCCAAAGCATTTACCAGTAAATTAATTCATGGATTATTTATATATTGCAACTATTTATTCTCGTTGTAAGTACAGTAGTAAGAAAATGGAACTGTAGCCTAATAATTATATTTTGATCTCATAAATCCAATAAAGTTTGCAGCTTTGGTTAGCGTGGCGTTTAGTTATCTTGCCTCGACAGCCTCGTGATTCCGACCTGCTCGTGGGGACTGTTTGTCTAAACTTAGATTTCTCGTAATAACTAGCCATCCCATAATCCGCTGTTACTTCTGACAAGTAAGCATAACTAAGTGCATTTTTGGGTATCAAATTTAAGCTGTAGGCCTAGGCTATACTTTTTTTTAATGAAGAATCAATTTAGTCCCCACGGAATGATAGTTATGGATGAACAGTATGCGAGTCCGAGTATCTGTCAGTGAGGTAACCACTAACCACGTGCGTCACATCACTCCCTCATTCCATCGTTGGTGTTGGACAGGTTAGTTAGTGTGTGTGTGTGGGTGGAACACCTGTCGCTTCACGGACCACACCACCAACACTTTAGTGCAATTATATTGTGTTGTATTGATACGGTAATAGGATGTGCTCCCAACATATGGTAAGCATATTTAAGTGGATAGACTAGCCTAGTAGCCTAGGCTTATACGATATTAGGCCTAACTTATGCTATTATTATTATTTATAATAGCCTAGCCTATAAATATCACATACGGTGTAGGCTAGGCGGTCAATATGCATTTTAGGTCACGTGGGCCTAGGCCATGTGTTTTTTGTATTGGCCTAGGCCTAGCCTATTATCCTTTTTCTCATCAGTTGCTTCATTGATTACGGCAAGACTCTTCTTCTTACCTCTGACCGGGTATAGGCTATATCCTAGTGTTTACTAGCCTATAGGCCTACCCCTTTGAAAGGACATTAGCCGGTTTAATTCTAGTTTCGCTTTCACAGCATACTCATAAATTTCTATGGCTACTTTAGAGTTTTCATATACCATACTTAATTCCTATATAGGCCTAGGCCTATGTCCAAAGTGGCGGAAATGCATTATAAGGAATTATAGGCCTACCTAGCCTACTGTAAAAAAAAAAAAAAATATCTCCCCATATGCGGCACCATAGCTATTACATAATACTAGGTTAGGTTAGGCTAATGTCGTTAATGTAGTTTATTATCATTATATTACGTCTTTTACCCAGCAATTTCCCTGATCTTCATAGTTGGTCGGGAAGCTATGCCTTTACAACGGCGCCTCCCTTTTGTCGCTGTGTACGTGAAACTAGAATTTTACCCATTAGCCTAACCTAAGAACCTTACCTAACCTATCCTAGTATTATAGGTGAGGGCTGCCGCCCCCACACCCCCGCTTTGACTTAGATTTTTGGTGTATTTGTCTGTGAAGTGGGTATTTTTCAATTTGTTGATAACGAAAATCCGGAAAAACTAAATAAGATGGTCACCAATTTTCCCATGGATTTTTTTTATTTTTCCCTGTTAGTTTTCATCAATATATAGTGTTTGGAAATAATTACAACCCTCGGCGAAACCGTTTTCCCCATTATACAACGATCTTAAGACACGCCGCCCGATAGTGGGGAGGGCTATGAAGTACAGGGAAAATGAGGGGTTAAATGCGTAAAACGGCGATTAAAACTTATTTTAGCAAAACTTGGCTCGGGTTTTAAGGTATTTCTAAGGCCTAAAACCCAATATTTCGAAAACCTGAGCCAAGTTTTGGCCAAAGCTGGCTCGGATTTTGAGAGTTTGTAGACAACAAAATGACAGTAACCTCATTTAGAAATTTGACTCGGGTTTCTCGAAATTGCAAAGCCATAAAACCCGAATTTTGGAAAACCCGAGCCAAGTTTTGGCAAAACTTGGATCGTATTTTGAGAATCGAAAGACTAACTAAATGTCGGAAATCGGCTCATGATTTCCCTAATTGCAAAGCCATATGACCAGATTTATCGAAAACGTAGCACTTATTTAAATCATAAATATCCAGTAACATAGACCTAGTACATTGGATACAAGCCTAATCCACACCTAACGCCTACAATGTGTCCGTAGTAGGCTACCTAGTAGGCCTACGTGGGATACAACATGGCGGTTGGGCCGGCGCCCATTTAGTAGCCTACCGGTATTCGGCCGTATCTGTAAATACGAATGCGAGTCACTTCGAGCGAATTCCTGATCGAGCGGATGCACAATCTAACCTAACCTAACCTAACTTAAATGCGCCTCCGCTCGAATATGAATTCGCTCGAAGTGTCCAGATACCGTAAATACTACCGCAACTACGAATCTTGTTTCTGAGACCTAGTATATTAACCTAACCAAACAACCCAACCAATCGACAGAGATGGGCAGGTGGAGTGGACTAAAAAGCTGGTGGACAGACCTCGGGAGACAGGTGAAAATGGCGTGTGTACGAATCGGTGCCGTCTATAGGAAGATATTGACAACCATGTTACGACAAAATTCCATTTGGTATATTCCTGCGAAACGGCCTGCATTATATCTCAAGAACTGGGCAGTGTTATAGCATATGGTATTATTCTATAATTGCACCTATACGAGCTAAACAAATTATTATTGTATTTAACAGGAAGTTACGACGAGGTAAGTGATGTGGTATAGGTGGCAATATGCGGAAATGGATTATAAGGGCATTCTGCCCCCCCCTCTTACCCCCTTACGAAAATGTACGGTTATTCACTCCACCCCAACTGAATTTCTACCGTTTTACCCAACCAGCGGGGGTGTGGGGGCGGCAGCCCCCACCCATAATACTAGGTTAGGTTAGGTAAGGTTTAGGTTAGGCTAATGTCTCTCTGAAACATTGTAAATCCGTGTCACATCTAGATTGATAGACTTTTGTCAGAGGGGGGCGGAATGCCCTTATAATCCATTTCCGCATATTGCCACCTATACCACATTCACTTACCTCGTTGTACCTTCCTGTTAAATACAATAATAATTTGTTTAGCTCGTATAGGTGCAATTATAGAAATTTACCTAGCATATTTGGGTTCAATGTTATTTTAATACCACGAATTTTGTTGATATATTTGAAGATACATATTGAATCTATATGCTCTAAAGATCATAAGAAAATTTGTTTTAACCCTCGGCAAAACCTAATAAAAAAGTATGGTACTAAAATGTCTTTTTCGTAACAAGGTTGTCAATACGGTACTTCCAGTTATCGATTGCTCTAAAGATCATATGAAAATATGTTAAACCCTCGGAAAAACCTAATATAAAAGAATGGTATTAAAATTTAATTTTCGTTACAAGGTTGTCAATACGGTACTTTCCCGTTATCAATGTACAATCAAAGCTGAAGATTGCAGAGTAAAAACCGTGGACTTCGACTTTCTTTCACCTTCGTATAATCGACACCCTTTTTTTTTTTTTTTTTTTTTTTACTAAGGGATTAGTACTCAACCAGCAGGGGTGTGGGGGCAGCAGCCCCCACCCATAATACTAGGTTAGGTTAGGTAAGGTTGTTAGGTTAGGCTAATGCCTTTTCAAATCACTATCGGGGGAGTGTCTCAACATCGATCAATAGGCCTAATGGGGAAAATAGGTTTTCCCGAGATTTCTAATTAATTACAAACGCTATATATTGATGGAAATGAACAATTTCTTTTATAAAAAACACTCTGAAAATTCGTGGTATTAAAATAAACAAAAATCCCATATTTGTTGTTTGTACAGTACATACATATGTATTATGTATGTTGCTTCGTAGTATACTATAAATGGAAAATATACTTGGTAAATGAATAATTAGAGGGCATCTGTGGACTCGCTTTTACAATTTCCCAGCTCAGCTGGTGGGCGACGAGTGGAGGTGAGTCGAGTTGTATACTGATATTCTATTGGTCAATAAACTGGGTGTGACATCACGAGCGATGATGGTATATGAATGGTTGTTGTGGGAGTACGTCACTGTCTAGACGGTGACGTCACAAATTCTCGCAACATTTTAACGGGTGTAGAAATACACGTCAGTCCATATAATGAGCCTCTTTTGTTTCTCAATCCCTCTACGACGTCACATTGATTAATTTATTATCCTTGGTGTTTATAATCTCTCGGATTCGGGCCAGTCGGCCATATTTGAAATGGTGGAACTGTTGTTCAATGAATAGTGAAGTGTTTTTGCTTTATGAAAACGCCTACAACATCTTCTATTTAACGGGATTACCAACGGAGCTTCCAGCGGCATTGTGTTAATTTGGCTGCAGACCATTATTGTCCAGTACACCAAGGGTAAGGGTTTTATACCGTCGTTATTTGGATCCAAGCCTAGGCTACGATTACCACAAAAATCTTTAATGAATATCCTCAATACAGACTTATTTCCTTCACTTACCTCGTCAATAATAACCCATATAGGTGGAGAGGCCCTGAATTATATCAAAGAAAAAGTGATGTTGAAACATTATCTGCAATTTAGCCATGTTGATTAACTCTTAGCCCACTTAACCCCTTCAGACTCATATGACGCAGAGCTTGGCAGATTAGCAATAAGAAATAGAGTTCTCTCACTCTTATAATTACCTCTTTTGGCGACCGTCAATCTTTTATGAATTAAATACCAAACCGGGGGGGGGGGGGGGGGGGCACCCCCCACCTAATATACTAGGTTAGGTTAGGTAAGGTTGTTAGGTTACGCTAATATTACCCCTTATTTTCGTCATTTACCCCTCAATTTCCCTGTACTTCATAGCCCTCCCCACTATCGGGGGCCGTATCTTAAGATCGTAATTGTTTAATCGAAGTCCTCTTTTTCTAGTTATTAAAAACGTATTCTATGGTGTATTATATGATATATAGAAGCAATAGAACTGTTAAAATTACCTGGGAAGTGTATATTAAACAACATACAAAACTTTGAATAATGAGGTAAGAGATAGGCTATGTGTTTTTTATCACTTTTCAACCCAAGACCACCGGGGGTCTGGGGGCAGCAGCCCCCAGGATGCCCAGGTTACCTTAGGTTAGGTTAATGACCAGCTATGTAAATACAGTACCGGTAGTGAACATTTGGTTCAGTCTGTGCTCAAAAATCCATTTTCTTTAGGAGGAGGCCATACACTAAACAATTACCGTGATGTTGAAACATTATCTGCAATTTAGCCATGTTGATTAACTCTTAGCCCACTTAACCCCTTCAGACTCAAATGACCCAGAGGTTGGCAGATTAGGAATAAGAAATAGAGTTATCTCACTCTTATAATGAACTCTTTTGCCGACCGTCAATCTTTTATGAAGTAGGCTAAATACCAAACCAGCGGGGGTGTGGGGGCGGCAGCCCCCACCTAATATACTAGGTTAGGTTAGGTAAGGTTGTTAGGTTACACTAATATTACCCCTTATTTTCGTCTTTTACCCCTCAATTTCCCTGTACTGTACTTCATAGCCATCCCCACTATCGGGGGCCGTGTCTTAAGATTGTTGGATAATGGGGACAACTTTTTTTCCGGAGATTCTAATTAATGACAGCCACTGTATAATGATGAAAACTAGCTAAAACCCCCAAAAAAAACTCACGAAATAAAAGTTGGCCAGGTTCCTGGATATGTTCCTTAATTTGCATGAACAAATTGTAATAGGCCTATAGAAACCTAATAAATCATATAAATAACAAATCCACAAAAATACAATCATTGAAAATAGCTTTGGTCCGTCTCCTTAATATTGACCGAAAAAACGCCCATTCTAATAAATCTCAGAGCTCTTTCGGACAGTCACAGTTTACAAACGCCTTCTTTATGCAGTGTAATCAATATTTACCCCCTGCTGGCAACATAGATGACGATTTCAATAATTCATGGGGGGGGTGAGGGGGGGCAAAGCCCCCCCTCAACCCATCGTGTATCCAACATTGGCATTATAACTAAGACCATGAATAGGGCCTACACTCATTTCTCAAAATCTGGAGGAAAAAAAATAACAAATAAGGGTGCGAGCCTATTCCCTATAATTACAAATATATCACTTCATCTTGGGATGATACCGCTCTCACAAATTAACCTTACCGTTCACGAGGCAAATACGGGGGTGTGGGATACTAATTAGTATTGATAAATAGAAACGGTTTGAATATCAAGACGCAAATTACACAGTGCACTAATGACATTATAATACACATTGTGTGAAACATATACACCGCTGATGTTAAATTAACCGGGTGTAAGATTAAGCGGGTGTAAAAATAAGCGAGTGTAAAAATAAGAGAGTGTAATGACGACATGTTGGCCGAGGGCTGGAATGACATCGCTGAGGCCCGCCTTGGCTGATGACGTCACGATAATCAACAACCAATCACAAGCAAGGATACACAATGTCTTGGCTTGGTTAATCAAGATGGCTATATTCTAGTTAATCTCAGTGTTTCAACCCCTCTCTTTCCCTGATATATTTCATACCCTCCCCAGCTATCGGGGTTTAGTATTGTTGAGGTAAGTGACGAAAATAACTAAGAGATATGAGGATATAAATAAGGATCCTTAGTTAATGGGCAAACAAAATACGGTGACTACCGTTACATAGGATCTTGCCTTCCATTTTAGTACCATATATTTTTATTAGGTTTTGCCGAGGCTTAACCCTCCTGGCCCGGGCAGGCTCTCAAAATGACAGTGTGGGCTACCCGGGCGATCTGGCCGAAAAACGTCTAGGCCTAGGCTACCGTATTTTTGTTTAGTTTAACTGCTAGAAATTTCCCACGCATCTATAAATGTAGTGCGGTTTCCAATCTGTAGACTGGCGTTGAGTAGAATTCTCTATGTCAACTGGTTCAGTTGTGATGACGATTTCAGTGGAGAGCACTTGCAGGCGATGTTAGCAACATGACGATCTTTTCACTACTGAAACAACGACATACAATAACAAACGAGTCTTCTCTTTCTTGTTTTCGGAGGTGCGGTGACGTAGAGATCGGCTTTGTTTACATGCGTCGGACGCACGGCGTTCAGACCAAGCTGAATAGGCTTTCAAGCTTACAGATTTTAAAATGACACCCGGGCTCCTGCCCTTAGTTCACCCGGGCTCCTGCCCTTAGTTCGTGGTGTCATTTTAAAATGACAACCGGGCCAGGAGGGTTAAAACACATTTTCTTATTATGTTTAGAGCATATAAAATGCATATTTGTTTTCAAATATTGCAAAATAATTGGTGACCAACTGAAAATCCTCCATGCAGACTATGCTATATGGAGAAAAATATGGCGAATCTATTGGTGCCTATTTTCCCTAATAAATTGTTTCTCATAACGTCGCACCAGTGTCCTTGAATATTATAATTTTTCCTTCTGCAAATGCATTTTACCCATTAGACCTTCTATAGGCCTAGCAATAGCCTATTCAAACATGCCCCACCGAAAATCACATTTTGTCAGTACCCTAACCTAACGACCTAACCTGGGGACTGCCGCCCCCAGACCCCCGCTGGGTTAGCATTTTTATAGGCTAGAAAAGGTAAGATTTTAGTTACTAGACACCTATTTGACAGGTACCGCCAACGATTTAATACATATTTTTTTTCGGTTTCCACGCATCCAACACCAAGTTATACCCTTTTCTGGTGTATGAAACACTAAAAAAGCAATGGGGACACTTTAATAATGATAATATGAGACGAAATATAAAGACAACTCGGTTGCGTTCGTGGAAGTAGCGTCGCTTTGTTTACTTTACGCTCGGAGTGACTTACCGGTCCCGCTTTGGCGGTCGACTTAAAATGGCTAAGCTTGTTGGGTCATTTTTTTTTATAAAAACTTGCGTTATAGGGCGTGGGATACAGGACAGGTTTGAGGGGGGCTCCCCCCCCCCCCCCCGTGAATTATAATAATCGTCGTCTATGCAAGTAAAACAGCTGGCCGTCACCTCGAGCGTCCTGGGTAAACAAACCGCGACGATCCGAAACGAAGGCGGACTCACCCCGCCGCCGATTTTCGGCCCAAACGCCCCGTTTTATTCTCGTCGAAAACCACATTTAAAAAGATATTATATCGTTTCAATACTATTACCGGACCAGAAAAAGGTGTAGCTTGGTGTTGGATGCGTGGAAACCGAAAACAAATATGTATTAAATCCTCGGTGGTACCTGTCAAATAGGTGTCCAGTAACTAAAATCGTAACCTAGAAAATAATAAAAATACGGTGGATACGACTCAAGTGAAAAATAATGGGGAAAATTTCACAATTAGGATAGGCTAATGTCACTAATTTTCCCATGGATTTTTTTATTTGTCTCTTAGTTTTGATCAATATAGGCTAGGCTATAGTGTTTGGATTGGAAAAAAAGTTTGGAATGAGTTGTGTTACTGGTATCCAGAGGTTTCGCCACCTGGAGGGTTCGCGGGTAGAGATTTCGCTGCCTACTAGAATCTGATTCGCTACCGAGAGGGATAATATTCAAGGACAATAGTGCGACGTTATGAGAAACAATTTATTAGGGAAAATAGGCACCAATAGATTCGCCATATTTTTCTCCATATAGCATAGTCCGCATGGAGGATTTTAGTTATCCACAAATTGAAAAATACCCACTTCACAGACAAATACACCAAAAATCTAAGTCAAAGCGGGGGTGTGGGGGCGGCAGCCCCCACCTATAATACTAGGATAGGTTAGGTTAGGCTAATGTCCTTTCAAAGGGGTATAGGCTAGTAAACACTAGGATAGCCGGTTCAATGTTATTTTAATACCACAAATTTTGTTGATATATTTGAAGATAAATATTGAATCTATATGCTCTAAAGATCATAAGAAAATTTGTTTTAACCCTCGGCAAAACCTAATAAAAAAGTATGGTACTAACATTTATTTTTCGTAACGAGGTTGTCAATACGGTACTTCCAGTTATCGGCAGCTCTAAAGATCATATGAAAATGTGTTAAACCCTCGGAAAAACCTAAAAAGTATGCTACTAAAATTTAATTTTCGTAACAAGGTTGTCAATACGGTACTTTCCCGTTATCAATGTACAATCAAAGCTGAACATTGCAGAGTAAACACCGTAGACTTCATCGACTTTCTTTCACCTTAGTATAATCGACAGCCAATTTTTTTATTTTTTATTTACTAATGGATTAGTACTCAACCAGTGGGGGTGTGGGGGCGGCAGCCCCCACCCATAATACTAGGTTAGGTAAAGTTGTTAACCCTTCCTACCCGGCCTGTCTTACCTAAGGACGGTCGCCCGTACCTGGGCGAAATGACTGAAAAACTTCTAGGCCTAGGCTACCGTATTTATGTTTATTTTCACTGCTAGAACTTTCCCACTCATCTATAATCGTAGTGCGGTTTTCAATCTGTATTTTGGCGTTGAGTAGAGCTCTGTAAGTCAACTCGTTCAGTTGTGATGACGATTTCAGTGGAGCAAATATTGCAGAGATGTTGCCAATATGGGGCCTTTTCAGACACTAATTTAGTCTGACGTCAGAACAATAACATTGAAGAGTCTTCTCCTTCTTGTTTTCGGAGGTGCGGTGACGCAACGCTTGGGTTTGTTGACATACGTCGTACGCACGGCGTTCAGACCACGCTTATTTAGGCTATTAAGCTGCCGTCTTAGGTAAGGACGGCCGGGTAGCGGCCCTTCTGCCGAGCTGTCCTCACCTAAGGCAGACCGGGTAGGAAGGGTTAAGTTAGGCTAATGTCTTTTCAAATCACTATCTGGGGGCGTGTCTCAACATCGATCGATAGGCCTAATGGGGAAAATAGGTTTTCCCGAGATTTCTAATTAATTACAAACACTATATATTGATGCAAATGAACAAATTTGTTTATAAAAAACACTCCGAAAATTTGTGGTATTAAAATAACATTTTTCCGGATAGCCTATACCCGGTCAGAGGTAAGAAGAAGAAGAGTCCTGCAGTAGTCTCCTTGAATGCTACCCCGAGAGGTTTCGCCACATAGGCCTATAAAGGGAAGGATTTAGTTACCGGGTGTACCACTACCGACATACAGTGGAGCCCCCATCCTAGCTGCTAATCGGTTCCGCAGAAATAGAGCTAGGATTGAAACAGCCAAGATCGGGGCACTGTTCTTATGGGGAAAATTCAATCGGTTCCGTGCTCATGCCAAAATTTGCGTCTTTTCTTATTTTTTGCCTATAAAAACATGTTTTATTGTACACAAATAAAATTTTATGCATTATACTGTATCATATAATACACCATAGAATAAGTTTTTAATAACTAGAAAAAAAGACACAATATCTAAACAATTACCGCACTTTTTCCCAGTGTTAGGCTATGAAAACATACATACATAACATACATAAAATTTTAAGACTGAGTGTTCCACACATAAGTGCAGTTTCAGTCTCTTGTCCTAATGGCGGTGTTCCAGGCAACCCTGTTAAGGGCTGCTTCACTTGTCAAGTTCTTGGATTTGAGATCGGCGCGTATAGTCCGATCCCAGGTCTTCCTCGGTCCACCCCTTGGTGCAGCTCCCTCCACAATCACAGACCTGCATTTTTTCACCCAATTATGTTCATCCATTCTCTCCACATGTCCATACCATCCCAGTCTACTTGTACGCATCACCTCGCTAATACTCTTTATACCTAAATGTCTCCTCAGCTCAACATTTGTTATTCTATCCTGTAGCCTGGCCCCACACATCCATCTCACCATTCTCATCTCATTACGCTCCATTCTGTTGACATCCTCTACTTTAACGGCCCATGTTTCTGAGGCATACGTCATTGCATTTCTAACACATGAGGCATACACCTTTCCCTTCAGGGGGAGAGGCATTCTTTTCATGGTCAGGATTGGCATCAATTCTCTGAACTTCCCCCAGCCACACCTAATTCTAGCAACAGTGGCAGCCTCGGCCCCACCACCGGCAGAGATGGTATCTCCTAGGTAACAAAACTTGTTCACCAGCTCCAAAGACTCATTTCCAAAATTCACAGCCACAGGATCATCACTTAACACAAGGTCGCCTTTGCACACTACGCACTCAAATTTCTCTATTTCTGATTTATCCTTCGGCAGAGGCCCCTTTATTCTACTACAGCGCTTACTCTCATGGTGTACCCAACATTGACAGATGCTACATTGAATTGAGTTAACGCCCACTCCCTTTCCACACACTGCACATGGGTATGCACCGCTCTTTTCCACATTGCCTCGTCTCAATCTACAATGCATAACCTTGGTTTTGTTAATATTGACTCTTAAACCCTTGCTCGCCATGCCCTCTCTCCACTCTCTGAATTTGGCCTCCGCATCCTGCATACTGTCAGCTATTAGGACTAAATCGTCTGCATAAAACAGTTCCAACGGGAGTCCGCCTCCAAGACCATAATAAAGAGGAGGGGGCTTAACACTGAACCCTGATGGACTCCAACACGGACTGCGAACTCATCACTCAGTACACCCTTCACCCTCACCGAACTTCGCGAATCCTCATACATCTTCATTATCACACGCACCAGCCACTCTTCCACACCAAGTTTCCTCATAGCCCACTGTACAACATCTCTAGGTATCAAAGGCCTTCTCCAGGTCCACAAACACAAAGTAAAGATCTCTGCCTTTTAGTAAGTATCTTTCCTGTATCTGCCTGACTATGAAGATAGCATCGGTTGTACCACGTCCTGGCATAAAACCAAACTGCATATCATCAATAGAGATGCTTTGCCTGATCAAACCCTCAAGGACTCTCTCACAGACCTTCATGATTTGGTCAAGCATTTTCAGGCCCCTATAATTTCCTCTATCTAGCGCATCCCCTTTTCCTTTGTATATATTTACTATTACACTTTTGAGCCAATCCTCTGGGATTTTCTCATCTTTAATAATGGTGTTTATCAACTCAGTGACTAAGTTTACACCAATCTCCCCTGAGGCTTTTATCATCTCAGCGACAATGTCGGAGCAACCTGGAGCTTTACCGTCCTTCATTTTATTGATTGCGTCGGTCACTACAGCTGGTGCTATCAAAGGAGGGGGCCCAGATATTGGTTTTTCGATACTAAGCTGTTCCTTATCCCATTCAAACTCTACATTTAGCAATCGTTCATAGTGTACCTTCCATGCTTCTCTGATTTCATTTTCTGCATACACAATCTTCCCATTATCATCTCGAACACACTGTTCACCTATAATATCCCTACTGTCATTTTTAACTCGCCTAGCTAGGTTGAAGATCCCATTGGGATTGTCAGTGTTACACACTTGTTCGAGGACCAGGTCCTTAATTCGATTTTTAGCATTGTAAATAACTCTTTTGGCAGTTCGTTTAGCTGCCTGGTATTCCTCCCTGCTGCCTCCTTTCTTCCATGCTTTGAAGCATCTCCTTTTCTCTTTCACAGCATGTTCTACCTCATCGTTCCACCACCAAGAGGTCTTATTCCTGGGGTGACCCTTTGTTTTCCCACAGACTTTGTCAGTGGTAGCGATAAGGCTATGCTTAAGAAAGTTCCATTGGCTATTTACATCGTTAGGCCTAGCTTCCTTATTTCTATTCATTTCCTCCAGTTCATTATGAAACCTATCCCTAACTTCCTTGTCCTTCAGCAGCCACACTTTCCTTTTGGGTATGTAAACCTTCTTGCGCTTAGACAAGACATGTAAACATGTTTTTTGTCTAGGCTACATCAAGTAGCCTAGGCCTAAATCTTATGCATTGTAAATAATAATATAGACATGGCTAAATGACAGTCCTAACCATAAATACTGTAGATTGGGGCATTGTTTCTATCATGCAACAATTTTTAGGCCTAGCCTAGGCCTAGGTTCTAAATTCGTCCAGCCACCCCTCAAGTACCCATTTCGCCCCAAATACATCCAATAAATACATATTATGAGGAAAAGACGTATAAATACGTATTATGAGAAGATTACTTACCACACAGATTTTATTATAAATCATTGTCATATTTAGCCTAGCCTAGGCTAGGCATTTCAATCGCTTTCGTCTGACATGGACTGGTCTTTGCTCTGTGTTTTGAGTATGAAATTCCTTCATTGCTACCACCAGGCCAACCATCCCTATCACTAGATGTACTAGAGGTTATAATAAACGCGAGAGATAAGGGGTTCAGGCACAAAAAGGCTTGCAAACGGTGGTTTTGTCAACACAGATACTAGCTAAACTGCAAGCGTCTGCTTAGTGATGACGTCATACAAAGATGGCGGCATCTTGTGCATTTGACGATCGGATCTCGGATTTCGTCTCTAAACGGCAAGCGCCTGGCAGATTCTTTTGTTATGTTAAAACAAAATTATTGTTTTTATTTGTTTTCTAGTTTTATGTTGAGTTTTTCGTTATTTGTGCTCTTTTTTCGGGTTTCGGCTGGGATTTTGATGCGAGAATTGAAATTGGGAATATTTGGTGTGTGGTGCGAGAATTGAATCAACGAAGACCGGTGTAGCGAAAATGGGGGCTCCACTGTACAACATAAATCATCTATTCTTACAGTTTCTTACAGTAGATCCTCTGGAAAAAGGCAAACTAGGCCTGTGTATCCAGCTCAGTACCAGTACAGTACTTGCACTGCTGCGGTCGTTCACGGTGTTGGCGGCGGCGGTAGCAGACCCAACATTTTTACTATTCTGTATTTTTGCTTTATAATCAAACTTCAAATCTTGTCTTCCCCATGCTTTATCAAGATTACTTTCAAACTTCCTTACTGATTCGGAATCGACTACATACTGGGGCAGTGCGTTCCACTCATTTACCACTCTTATCACAAAATGAGTTCTTTCCTTCTCAAGCCTATTTCTTTCTTTGTAAATTTTCTTAGAGTGTCCTCTCGTTCTTGTTCCCTCCCGCATCAAGAAGATACCTTCACACACATCCTCATCATACTTTCCTGACACTATCTTAAAAGTCTCTATCATATCTCTACTTTCTCTACTGTAAGAAACTGTAAGAATATCCCATCTTTCTCCTATATGCCAGTGTCGGAAGCCCCAGTGTCCTCAACCTCTGCTCATAGCCCGCGTTCTTCAACGTTGGTACTAGCTTGCTAGCTCTCCTCTGCTTCTATATCCTTTACCATATATGGAGCCCACACCTGGTTTGCATATTCCAGGTGCGGCCTAACCAGCGCTGTATAGAGATTCCTGAAGATTTCTTCGTCAAGTGACACAAATGTCCTTATCAGCCCTACAATTCTATTGGCTTTGTTTATCTTTTCCGCTAAATGTTCCGAGAAATTTAACTTATTGTCTATCACTACTCCTATATCCTTTTCTGCATTCACTTCCTCCATCGCTTCATACATACTGTATACTACTTTGTCTATCTTGCTTGTCCCAATCCGCATGTACTTGCATTTTTTTGGATGAAAAGGCATTAACCAATGCTCAGACCATCCCTTCATGCCCTCCACATCTCCTTGAAGCAAACTCACATCTTCCTTACTCCTCACTCTTCTATACAGCTTAGTGTCATCCGCATACAGGTATAAGGTACCTCTCTTCCATTAGTTATAACTTCAGGTAAGTCGTTGATAAATATAACCAACAGTAGTGGTCCCAACACAGATCCCTGAGGTACCCCACTTGTAATTTCCCTCCACCCCGAGCCTATTCCATTCACCCGTACCCTCTGTCTCCGATCTTTCAGGAAGGCTTCTATCCATTTCACACATTTCTCCCCTATATTATAGCTTCTAACTTTCTCTATTAACCTTTTATGTGGGACCTTATCGAAGGCCTTCATAAAATTGCAATATACCACATCTATTACATCACCATCCTCTAGAATTTGCATCCAATCATCTACCACCTTAATTAGATGTAGTACCGTCGACTTCCCCGGCAAGAATCCGAACTGTCTCCCACTGAAAAGTTGGTTTGATTTCATATGCTCTATTATTCCTTCTCTAATTACTGTTTCCATTAGTTTACACACAACACTTGTCAAACTGACTGGTCTATAATTTCCTGGGTCATTTCTCTTTCCCTTCTGAAATATAGCTGTTATGTTCGCCTCTCTCCAGTCCATCGGGATTTGTCCTGTATTAAAAGATACCTCAAATAACATTTTCAATGGCTCTACTATCATCTCACCTCCTTCCTTTATGATTCTTGGCTGTATCCCATCCGGTCCCGGGGACTTACTTCTGTTCATTTTTTCTATAGCCCTTCTTATTCTAGCATGGGAAAGCACTATTAGTTCTAGTGCCGGTGCCTGTTTGATGGGAATAGTAGGCACTGCATCATCCGACTCCACTGTTAGTACCCCCCCAAAGTATTTCCCCAGCACCTCTGCTTTCTCCTTATCAGTCTCTGCTCTACTCCCATCATCCAACCCCCCTACCAGCTCTGGGATCCCTACTCTTCTTGTTAACTTTTCATGAATGTACTTCCAGAATATTTTTGGATTATCCTTCACATTTCTAGCAATCTCTCTCTCCCACCTTATTTTATTGTTTATTTGTCTGCATTCCAGATCCACTTCTTTAGCTTCTATACTAGACCCCCTGTTCTTTTTTAACAATTTTAGTCTTTCCCACAATAGTTTCTTTCTTCTAATCAATGTCCAAAGCTTTCTTTTCATTGGCAATTCTGGGTTCGTTCTTTTCCTCAATTTTGTTTTATCCTTATATTCCCTTACTGGTACACTTTTGGATACAGCATTTTCCAGTTTGACTCTAATTTTCCTCCACATTCCTTCAGCGTCTTCACCGTTCAAGTATTCCCCCCAGTCAATGTCCAAACACCGTCTCAGCAGCTCATCATCTGCTCTATCATACATGTATATTTTCTATTGCTTCTATTATCCCTCTCTGTTTTAATATTTCAACTAAAGCTTATACAGGCATGGTCACTACGACCTACAGTAGGGTCTCACATAAAACGAGTTTATGGTCGATAAACGAGGGCGTTTTATGCGATTTCGTTTTATGTGAACACAGCATTTTGGTGGCGCAATATCGTCAATGTTCACTGTAAGCGAAAATTTTTGTACAAAGCGAACGATATTTCGTACGTTTTGTACGATATTTCGGCGCTCTATATGAAAACTCCTCGGATTTGCCCCACTTTGGCGGCGGACTCGTTTTATGTGATCACATTCGTTCTGATCGAAAATTAAATATTTATATTTTAGGTCGGTCGTTTTAATCGAGACTCGTTTTATGCGGGACCCTACTGTATAGGGCTATCCACATTGACATGTTCCACTATATCCTCCTCATTGCTAAAATCAAGTACACTCCCCTGCGTCCCATCTCTATATCTTGTCATCTCTGTAATATGTTGCGTTAAATAACAATCTCTCGCTTTCTCTATAAACTTGTTTTCCAGGCTACACTGTCCCGCTGGAGTAGTACAATTTGCCCAGTTGATCCTTGGCAAATTGAAATCTCCAATCAAAATCTTATATTTGTTCTCTCTATTATCTATTTCCTCCATTGCTTTCAGTAGGTTATCATCCTCTTCCCTACTATTATTTGGGCTTCTATATATAGAGGCAATTAGAATTGATCCTCTTGCACATTTTACTTCAATACACAAATACAAATAGGTGTATTTTTTGTATCCAAAGGCAGTCAAAATAGACGGGAACATGATGGTGAGCGTCCGCGTAATGTAAACAAGACGGGCGGTACACCCGGTAACTACATTCGGGATGGATGTAGTGATCGGGCGTACGGTCGTCATGTTATGTGCTCGCAGTTACGTTCCCGTCTATTTCGACGCTATATTTTCTGCTATTTGCCCCCTGTCATTACTACATGAATACTAGGTTAGGCTGTTTGGTTAGGCTAATGTATTTTTATATCCAAAGGCAGTCAAAATAGACGGGAACATGATGGGAAAGGTCCGACGCCACTACGCGTAGTGTAAACAAGACTGGCGGTACGCCCGCACTTAACATTCTTGCCCTACATTCTTGCCAAGCCTATAGCCTAGGCCTATATTGAAGCAAATATTACCGTACATATAATTTATTTATTTTAGGCTTCGTACTTTATTGAAATATTCAAAGAAAGAATACGACACTGTCGAATAAACGTTGCAAAAATACTTGGTAGCGAACCGGTATTTATATGGGCAAGAATGTAGTTACCGGGTGTACCGCCCGTCTTGTTTACACTACGCGGACCTTTCCCATCATGTTCCCGTCTATTTTGACTGCCTTTGGATATAAAAATACTTTACTCTAACCAAACAACCTAACCTAACCTAGCATTCATGTAGTAATGACAGGGGGCAAATAGCAGAAAATATAGCGTCGAAATAGATGGGAACGTAACTGAGAGCGCACAACATGACAACCGGAAACTACATCCTTCCCATAGGCTTTTGTATTATTGGTAATTATAGGGAATAGGCTCGCACCCTTATTTTTCATGTTTTTTCCTCCAGATTTTGAGAAAGGAGTTTTTTCATGGTCTTAGTTATAATTCCAATGTGGGATACACGATGGGTTGAGGGAAGGCTTTGCCCCCCCTTCACCCCCCATGAATTATTGAAATCGTCATCTATGTTGCCAGCAGGGGGTAAATATCGATTATACTGCATAAAGAAGGCGTTTGTAAACAGTGAGGATGTCCGAAAGAGCTCTTGAGATTGATTAGAATGGGCGGTTTTTTTCTATTAATATCGGGTTTTATATATGTGATCAAAATTATTCTCCCACAGTGGATTATACATGAGTACACTATAAGGATTCCATAGACCTACATTGTCTCTAATAAATTATGTATAATAAGGCTGCGAGCCTATTCCCTATAATTATCGTATTATTTCTTGGACTGGTTCAATAAGGTGCGAAGCCTATAATAAATGATTGATATTTACGATAATATTGGCTTCAATATTTTTTTATTATTTCTCGGACTGCTTCAATGGGGCATTTCCTAGCTATTCGATCTAATTACTCAAACACTTCATCTATAATTCCATAAGCCATGCTGAGTTATAATCGCCACCTATAGGCTATAATGCTGTGGCTACTTGGTCTGTACATATTGGTCTCCCTGCTGCTGGACTCAAGGTAGCAGAGACGGTTGACCTAAAGGTGAGCCTCGTATCAGATTATCTTCTCAATCGTAGACACGAGAGATCTACAGTAATATTCATGGTCGACATACAACTTGTGGGATCAGTATGAAGATGGCGAGACCACTATCTATCTATCTATTGCCTGACGCCGTGATCCCCGAAGGGGTGGCCACGAACGAACCGCCCCCATGCACCTCTGTCCTCAGTCAGTCGACGCCCCTCCCCCCCAACCAGCACCACCTTCGTTCATGTACTTCCTCACTCCATCCTTCCACCTCATATTCGGTCTACCTCTCCCCCTCTGTCCCTCCACCTCGCTCTCATACACCCTCTTAGTCATTCTCTCGCTTTCCATACGTTCCATATGGCCGAACCATCTCAAGTTGTTCCTTTTCACACTTTCCAGCACATCTACCTCCACACCACACCTCCTTCTTACTTCCTCATTAGTCTGTCTATCCCTCCATGTAACTCCGCACGCACTCCTTAAGTAATTCATTTCCACTGCTCTCACTCTTGGTCTGAGTCTCTCAACCAACGTCCATGCTTCGCTTCCGTAAGTCAGTGTCGGGATTACCACACTGTCATGCAAGGACTTCTTCACTTCCATACTGACCACCCTATTTTTTGTTACTGCTTTTAGCGTTCCTACAACCCTCTTCCCCTGTTGTACCCTCTCCCGCACCTCTTCATCCATAGTCCCATCTTTACTCAACACACTGCCCAGATACTTAAAAGAGTTGACGATCTCCATAGCCTGACCGTTCAGCTTCACCTCACACTCTGTGACTTCACCCCTTTCGAAGACCATAACCTTGCTCTTCCCCGTATTTACCTTCAAATTCCGTTTTTCGCACACTGTTCCAAACTCATTTACCAGACCCTGCAACTCCCATTCATTATCACTCATCAGAACTGTATCATCCGCAAACAGCAGTATAGGTAGCTTCCACTCAATTCCCTCCCTTTTCAGCGATACACCAACATCCACTGCTCTTGATAGTATTTCTTTCATAACTCCATCCATATATACAGTAAACAACCACGGGGACATCACACACCCCTGTTTCAAACCAACATTCAGGTCAAAGAACTCGCTCTGCTCACTCTCCACACGTACTGCCGCCTTTGCACCCTCATACATGCTCTTCACTGCTTTCAGCAACTTGCCCTCTACTCCGTATATTCTAAGTACTTTCCACAAACCTTCTCTATCCACTCTGTCATAGGCCTTCTCCAAGTCCATAAAGGCAACATACACCTTTTGTTTCTTCTCCAGATACTTCTCCACAACACAATTCAGGGTAAAAATCTGATCTACACATCCTCTTCCCTTCCTAAAACCTCCCTGCTCGTCGCCTATCCATTTCTCCGTTCTCACTCTCACTCTCTCAATCACTACCCTACTGTATACCTTCCCTACTACGCTTAGAAGACATATTCCTCGGTGGTTACCACACACACCTCTTTCCCCTTTGCCCTTATATAGGGGGACTATTATGCCAGTCTTCCAGTCATCGGGTGCACTCCCCTTCTCCCATGCTAGTTTGCACATTTTCCATACCCATTCTATCACTATCTCACCACCATACCTCAACATTTCCCCACACACTCCATCTGTTCCTGGTGCTTTCCCCAACTTCACTCTTTTCATGGCTTCCCACACTTCTGACCTCCTGATCCCCACCTCCTCCTCCACTACTTCTCTTCTTCTCCCTCCCATACCATATCCAGCTATGTTTGCTGGCTCTTCATTCCTTTCATTTAGCAACTCACTGAAGTACTCCCTCCATCTTTCGACTCTCTCTTGCTTCTCGGCTAGCATTCTCCCATTCTTATCTTTCACACCCTTACTGTTTCCCTTGCTACCTTCCCTAACTTTCTTGACTTCTTTCCAGAACAGTTTCTTACTCTCCCTCCATTTTACACTCAGATTCCTTCCAAATTCCTCATCTACTCTTCTCTTACTTTCCTTCACTACTCTCTTCACCACCCTCTTACTCTCCACGTACCTCGCTCGTTTCTGTCTCTCGGAATCTTCATTCCCTCTGCTACCCAACCACTCTCTATATGCTTTCTTCTTTTCTTCCACAGCTATTCGTACCTCTTCTGTCCACCATGCTGTACCTTTCACTCCCCTCCCTCTTCTCCTCACTCCACACACCTCCTCACATGCTGCACAGATCTCATCATTAAACACCTTGCTCATCTCCTCCACTTCCTCCATAACTTCCAGGTCGAACCCACCTAGTCGTCTTTCCACTGCTCTCCTGTACTCCTCCCTGATTTCCTCCTCCTGCAACCTCTCCACCCTCCTCACCATTCCACCCTCCTCTCGCCTCCCTCCCGCTCTCCTCACCCACTTCTTTTGTATCCTAACCTTAGCTACCACTACATAATGATCAGACAGACCCCCTCCAATACCCCTATACACCCTAGCATCCATCACAGATTTCTTCATTCGTTCATCCACACATACATAATCAATCAATGACTTTCGTTCCACCACTGTCTTATCCTTCATCGTCAACATCCGTTTCCACGTGTACCTGTGGATCATTCTGTGTCGGAAGAAGGTGTTGGCTATCCACAGCCTCCTCCCCACACATACGTCCACAAGTGCACTACCATTCCCATTCACCTCTGGTGGTACCCCCCACCCTCCCACCACTCCCTCAACTTTCCTATCACCCACCTTACCATTCATATCCCCAATCAGAAATATTCTTTCGTTCTTGTCAAACTTCTCCAGGCACGCCTCCACATTCATCCAGAACTCTTCTTTCTTTTTTTCAAGTATATCCTCTGTCGGGGCATACACGCATACAATCACCCACGTTTGTATTCCTACTTTCATTCTCACCCACACAATCCTTGAATCCACAGACCCATACTCTCTTACACATTCCTTCCATTTGCTACTTACAAACAAAAATGCACCTTCTCTCGCTGTTCCTTCACTCACTCCAGCACACACACCCATTCCACACTCCCACTCTCTCACATCTGAACCTTTCCATTTGGTCTCTGTCATTCCACATACATCCAGCCTGGCATTCACTAACCCTTCCAGAACCTCTCTCTCTTTTGTGCCATCATTCATGCCACTAACATTCCACGTAGCCATTCTCAGAATGTCCGAAGGCATGTCCTTAGTCGGTCGTGGTTCGTCAACGTTGGTTCCGTCCGCATCCGAGGCTGTTCGTTCGTTTTTCCTTGCTTCGATATTTTTTCCGGGTGGGGGTCGCAAACCACTACTGATTCTTTTTAAAGATCACATAGCCAAATAGTAGGTTTAGGGCCCTAACTCCACAGGCTAGGCCTGTTGGTTTGAAACTAAATCCAATTAAAGAATGTAGGCCATATAATAATTTTATTTAGTAGCAACTATAGTTTATTTTATATGTAACAAGGGCTGTGATACCAGCTGAATAAATATTGTTTTTATTGCAGTATTCGAGAATGCATAATATATCGTAGGCTTGTGTGCATAAACCTGACTTAAACTGTCTCGATAGCTTAATGATTAAGTGCGCGGAATTTTGGTTTGAGTATCCTAGGTTCGAATCCACTGAGTACAGTACCACATGTATTTATTGTTTCATTAATTACGGTAGGTATATACTGTATGTAAGTTATTGGCAGGTTGGTGATGATATGAAGGTACCGGTACTATAGTACAGTACCACATGTATTTATTGTTTCATTAATTTCGGTAGGTATATACTGTATGTAAGTTATTGGCAGGTTGGTGATGATATGAAGGTACCGGTACTATAGTACAGTACCACATGTATTTATTGTTTCATTAATTACGGTAGGTATATACTGTATGTAAGTTATTGGCAGGTTGGTGATGATATGAAGGTACCGGTACTATAGTACAGTACCACATGTATTTATTGTTTCATTAATTACGGTAGGTATATACTGTATGTAAGTTATTGGCAGGTTGGTGATGATATGAAGGTACCGGTACTATAGTACAGTACCACATGTATTTATTGTTTCATTAATTACGGTAGGTATATACTGTATGTAAGTTATTGGCAGGTTGGTGATGATATGAAGGTACCGGTACTATAGTACAGTACCACATGTATTTATTGTTTCATTAATTACGGTAGGTATATACTGTATGTAAGTTATTGGCAGGTTGGTGATGATATGAAGGTACCGGTACTATAGTCCGTTCGTTCTAGGTTGGGCAAAAATCATAACTTCTAACTCAAAAAGGGCTAGAGCAAATGAGCTGTCAATTTATACGCATATCCCCTAGCCAAGTCTTACTATGTGGTAGAAACAAGCTCGATTATTTTAGTCCTTTTGTAGTTACAGAGGTTAGAGGTTACGATTTCTGCCCAACCTAGAATGAACGACTATGCAGGCACGACATACGGTAGCCTAGCCTATATATTACGATAAGGATGTAGCCTACAGTACAGTACAACCATTTATAAATTAAAGATATATTATTTGTTTCCCTACAGTGGCTATACAGGTTTTATTTAATAAATGAGTGTACAATAGGCTATCTAGTCTAATATGACAAATTAGTAGCGAAGTGGTGAAACCACTAGGTAGCGAAACCACTCCTCCTAAGTAGCGAAACCTCTACCCGCGAACTTGTATTGGGTGCGAAACTGCGAACAATGACAGGTGGCGAACCCGCAAGGTGCGAAACCTCTGGATACCGTGTTACCGGGCGTACGTCGTGTAAGCACATGAGTTGATGTCAAACAGCAGGGGTGTGGGGGTGGCAGCCCCCACCCATAATACTAGGATAGGTTAGGTAAGGTTGTTAGGTTAGGCTAATGTCCTTTCAAAGGGGTATAGTAAACACTAGGATATACTTTTTATTTACTTGTTACTTATAGTGATGATTCTCGGCCGCGCTCCATCGCTTACACGACGCTCGTCACAGCCGCCCTCACATATTTTAGCACTTTAATTCAGGCTTTATGGTCTTTTCTTCGAAGTCATAGCACTCAGTGAATAAGTGTGTCTTCAATTTCTTCTTTAAAATCTCTAAATTTTCATTGTTCTTGACATTCTCAGGCAGTTTATTGGGAAAATTTCACTTTTAACCCTTGTCTAGTGGGGGTGGACTTAAGTCTGGCTAGAGAACCAAGGACAATGTGGCGGGGCCTGACTTAAGTCCGTGTGCAATTTTTGAGCAATAATGGCTCTGAGAGAGAGAGACGAGCGGGTGGAGGAGCGTAGGTCGGCTCATGACCGCTCGGCACGGGTCCCGCGGGACTACTGGCGTTTACTCCACACACATCCTCCCTCCCTCGCTACACAGGCAATTATGTAAGGAAATTACCGTATTTTAGGGATTTTGCACTCTTCTTGCACGATCGTTGCAAGAGAACGCGTGGTCGTAGAAGGATGGTTCTGGTGTCATTGGAAAGCTCAATTTACGCCCTTTCAGGGATACATAATTGTATTATGCTCTGGCTCTTGTTTATGCATGAAAATGAGCACGGAAACAAGGTCGTTTAGGGTAAAACCACCCGCTTGGTGGGTAGTAGAAGTTACTGACGGGCCCGCTTGTAAGGCGTTAATGTCACTAATTTCCCATTGATATTTTTATTTTTCTCTTAGTTTTGATCAATATATAATGCTTAGAAATAATTAAAAGACTCGGAAAAAACGTTTTTCCCATTATACAACGATCTTAACCCTTTGGGGCACCTATAGTTTCCAATCAAGTTTTTTTCCCACTCCCTAAGTACTGTATATCTCCGCTCACTCAGAGCCAGTTTTGTGACCGGCGATAATTTGGATAAATGAGGTACCATCGGCTTCGTTATTGATTGAACTTGAAGATAAGCAAATAAAAACATAGAATAAATTCAAAACAACCACATTGGGGCACTCCGAAATAAGAATTGTAAAAACAAAATCTAAATACCTTATCTCCAACTTGCGCTAGCTCAAAATTTTGTCCACAACATTTTGTATTTGCATGCATATATGGAAGCGGAATTTAATGAGGATTCCACTGGTAACTTCAGAATTACTATAAACCTAATAGTTACTGAGATAAACAAATAAACGTGAAAGTATCGAAAAACAGACTGAGCTGTACTCTGCTCTCTTCCCAGCCGCCAGCCGTAAGTAAACCGTTAAACTGAGGGGGTTGCCAATTGTACCCATTGAACTAGACTTAATACCTATGCCAAATATGACGCACGTCAGACGAAAACTTAAATTTTTGGCGAATATTTTTAAGTTTTATGACACTAAACGAGTCATCGTTCGCTTAGGGGGTAAATACCCTAATGACGCACATAGTCATCGTGCGCCCAAGGGTTAACCCTCTCATGTTCTTGATGCAATTTTGAGCCTATTAGGGATACTTTAAAGCCTTTGTTACCATAAGGGGTATTTAAAAACCTTTAGTTTAGTTACTTCAACCTCTGCAGTTGTCTTTGAGTTAGCTGTGGGCAGAAAACTAATTTTGGAGAGGTAATTATAAGAGTGAGAGAACTCTATTTATTATTGCTAATCTGGCAACCTCTGCGTCATAAAAACGTGAAAGGGTTAACCCTCCGGGGCCGGCTACGCATTCTATAAATATTCCCCGAAACCCGTCTACGCCTAGGCTACCATATCTTTATTTTGACTGCTTCCGCATTAAAGCGCATCCCCAAGCGTAGCTGTGTTTCGTACAGGTTGTAGAATGGAGCTCTTTAAGTCAACTGGTTCAGTTGTGATGACGATTTCCATGGAGAGAACTTTGTGGCGATGTCAGCCATATCAGCCAATTTTCAATACTAAACAATAACACACAGCCCCACACAAAAACAAGCGACGCCTCTCCTTCTTGTGGTCGGAGATGCGCGGCGTCGGTCCAACCGGTGTTGTTTACATGCGTCGGACGGACGGCTTTCAAAACAAGCTTACAGGCTTTCAAGCTGCCGGAGCCTCAGAGCCCTACCGGGTTCCGCGGGCCGCGTTTGTTATGGGTGCCTCAGAGCCCTACCGGGTCTGAGGGGTTAAGACACGCTGCCCGATAGTGGGGAGGGCTATGAAGTACGGGGAAAATGAGGGGTTAAATGCGTAAAACGGCGATAATAGCGGATTTTAGAAAAACTTGGCTCGGGTGTTAGGTACAGTATTTGAAAGGCATAAAACCAAAGATTTCGAAAACCCGAGCCAAGTTTTGGCCAAAGCTGGCTCGGATTTTGCGAGTTTGTAGAGTAAAAAAAGACAGTGACGTAATTTGTATATTTGGCTCGGGTTTTCTTTATTTCATGAAAATTAGTATTTACCCATTATCAAAGCATCTAAAAACACGGACCCCGAAAGTGGGAAGGGCTATGAAGAATAAGGAAATTGAGGGGTAAAAAGCGGGTAAAAATTTATCACCAACCAGCTAAGAGTTTTTCAGATAATTTTTAGTTGTTTTTTATTTTTTATTTGATATACAGTGTTGTTTAATACCGAGGACCGTCTCATTTTAGTATTTTCCCATTATCCATCAATCTTAAGACACGGCCCTCTATAGTGGGGAGGGCTATGAAGATCAGGGAAATTGTGGGGTAAAAGATGTAAATAAAGGGGTAATATTGGAGGAACTCTGAAAATACAATATTTAAAAGTAACAAAACCTGAAAATGAAAAAACCCGAGCCAAGTATTGACCAAACTTGGCTCGGGTTTTTCAAATTTTCAGAGTACAAAATCACAGTAACCTCATTTCGAAAGTTGGCTCGGGTTTTCTTGTTTTTCAACGTGGAACAACACAGTAAGAATGGGGTTAACATTAGCCTAACATAACCTAGTATTATGGGTGGGGGCTGCCACCCCCGCTAAATCCATGAAATCAGAGCCAAGTTTTGTCATTAACCTAATCAAAGACCCTAACCTAACCTTGACCTAACACCTAGTATATGTCCCCTAGACGATAACATACCTTAATGAGAGGCTGAAGAGGTTGATGCAGTAGGTTAAGAGGTTGCAGTAGGTTCAGAGGAGGTTGATGCAGTAGGTTCCAGTGAATCATCAGGGTCGTCGTCGAAATCAGGCGGGTAGAAGTTGGCAGCTATATCAGGTCGGTCTCATTATAAAGGCAGTTTTTTGCATCAAACTAAGTTACAAACCTGGCAGGTGCTTGGTTTCATAAATTTCTTCATGCAAAAGGTTTCTCACATGGAAAGGCTACTTTAGATTTGGAGATTTCACAGAAAACAAGTGTAGATTGGAGGTCTTTTTGTAGTGAAGTTACAAATTATTGGCAGTTAGAACAGTATATTTATTAGTGGCCCCTCCATCATTGACGAACATGCCTATTACATAAGGCATCCTCTTCAAACACTAATCCGCCGTAGTTTGAATCTACCGCGCAGAGCATTTAAAATCTGAGGAGCCTTCATCATGAGCGCACGCGACCTCACTCATGGCTTCAGTCATTATGAATTGGGTTCTCACTACGAAAAAACTTCGTAAAAAAAATAAAAAGAAAAAGAAAATAAGAATAACTATCCAATAAGCTTTCCATCATATCGTGGATGTACTTGTGTGGATCTTTGACCAGACGTGTTTCAGGCGTCATTCTTCCTTCTCTGCTCTGCGCTCAACCTGCCCGGACGTGTCTCCCCACGCTCCGCTGGTTCCGCATTTGCTGCGTCCCTAGTGAGTTTTTTCTCATTTGTTTACTCCGGGATGTATCAAGTAAGGTTAGGATATGTGTAGCAGGAGTGTCCTGGGCTGGTTGCCCGCAGTGCAGTGTATTTTGGGTCGTGTGTTTGGGGCATCTATTTCGGATGTACCCTCGTGGTCCTGTTGTGGACATGTGATCTTTTCACAGTTGAGTTAGCTTGTGATGCAGGCGGCTTTCATTACGCGTTATTTTATGCTGCCTTTTATCTTTCTGATGAGGTAAGCATTGCTTCTGACGTTCCCAGCGTATTTTTCTTCACTTAGTGAAGTTTTTTCTGGGTCCCGAGTCAGTCTTCCCTTTGTCGGAAGTCTTTACTACAGTGGTGTGTTGGCGGTGGTTCCTGTTATATTTCCAGTGTTTTTGTTTATATTTCAACATTTCTTATGCCGTCTGCTTAGGCCTAGCCAGCCGCTCGTAGCTTTGCCACATGTACAAGTGTTATTGTTTATTTTATAAATATGTCTTACTGTGTCATGTGTATCCTGGTTTAGTTGTGTATTGGCTAATTCCACGGACTATGTATGTTTCCTGGTTTAGTTGTGTATTGGCTAATTCCACGGATTATTGTGTGGGCCCTGGGCTAGTTGTGCTTGGCTTGCTCCCAGGTCCGTTGTACGTTCAGTTGGTTTCTGAACGGGGTGGGTTACTTTCCGGCGGGTTTTTCTCGGTTTCACCATGAAAAACCCGGCCGAGAGCCGTGTTGGGCCACGCGTGGTTTCAACACAGGCTTGTGTCCCCGGCGAGGAGGTGTCTGTGGCTCTCCAGGACTGCGTCTCTGTGTTGGTGCCTGTTTCAGGCTCCCTATGATCCCCGGCAGTCTGGCTGTACCCATCTAACATTGTTCATGCGGACAGATGTTATGAAGTTTTTCTACCCGGTTTTACAAACCAAATAGAACAAACCTAGCTGTTGTTGAGGGCTTTCCTCCCCGGCGATCTTTTACAAAGAAGTGGGGACAGGAACTTATGGGGTTAACGTTGTTTACATCTCACTCGGCGGGTGCACCTTGGTAGGGTGGGATGAACGTCTTGGTCATTCAATTTAGTTAACCGATCCATTTTAGTGGTACTTTATGTATCACCGCCTTCAGACTTACGGCGATCGAAGGCTCAATTAGGGTTAACATCTTTTCACAAATTTTTCACACCCGGCGGGTGCTCCTGGGAGGAGGAAATAAGGAATTTACAATTCCATATACAGTAGGTAACCAGTTAATTGAGAGATATGTTAATGTATCGCCGCCTTCAAACTTACGGCGATCCTTTGTGACAATTCGTTAGAAATCAGATCTCGTATCAGCCTGCCCTGTGTTATTCTGCTAAATAATTCTGGTGCCGGCGTCTTTGTGGGGGGTTGTTTTTCCAAAATTGAATCTTGAGACAGTCACCACCAGAAAGACTATGTTATAAACGCCATACTGGTCCTTTATATTATGTCAGAGGGTATTCTTAACTTTCTTAGGACATGTTTAGATATTCGGAAATCTTTATAGGATCCCGCCGCGTAGCGAGCTGTGATCGTTGTGACATTAAGTCTCGTTACCCGGCGGGTTATTGACACGTGTGTGTGTGTGTATGTGATCATGTTGGGTTAACCTTATGAGCATTAATTCCTGGAAATTTTCTTTTTTTCCAGAGCTGAGCCCCGGCGGACCAATACAGACCCTGCAGTAGTTTCCCACCAGTCTCTGTCATGGCTACCTTTGCCCCAGTTTTTGCTTTATGCATTACCCCTACCTGTGCCGGTATCCCTATTTTTGCACACACTCTTTGCATCAAGTGTGTTAAATGTCTAGACCGTTCAAGGGGTCTGAGGATGATGCGCAAATGTTCCTTTTGCTCCCAATTAACCCTCCAGCCCCGGCTATGTATTTTATATATATTCCTCGAAACCCGGGTGTTTTGGCCGAAAAACGTCTAGGCTAGGCTACCGTATATTCGTTAATCAGACTGCTTCGCGCATCCCCAAGCGTAGCTGTGTTATTTACCTGTAGAATGGCATTAAGTAGAGCTCTCTAAGTCAACGGGTTGAGCTGTGATTATGATTTCATTGGAGATAACTTTATGGCCAAAACAGCCACTTTACACCACTTCGATACTTAACAACAACATACAGGCACACACGAACAAGCGACGCTCTCCTTCTTGTGGCCGGAGATGCGGGGCGTCGGTCCAGCCGGCTGTTGTTTACATGCGTCGGACCGACGCCTCGCACACGAAGCTCACAGGCTTTCAACCACTGGGCGTTCAAGAGGCCTTCCGGGTACCTGTTATATGCTTTTTTATGGGCGTTCAAGAGCCCTTCCGTGGTGAGAGGGTTAAGTGTCAAAGTCCTCCGCGATAATGATAAGACCGCAGCGGTCGCCTTACGAGAGGTTAGGCAACAGATGGCAGCGTATACTACGATTGTGGCTCATAAATCACTTCAATGTGACAACGTCCCTCTTTGGGATAGGCTTCTTGTTGAGCACCCTCCCCCTAAACGTCCCTCTCGAGTAACTAGTCGTAAGCCGGCAGAGACTGGTCAGGTTTCTGTGTCTTCTCCTACTGCTACTGCGAAACGTCAACGAGAGCCTACACCCCCGGCGGCAGCCTCCTCGTCCCGGGAGAGATCTCGGTCTAGGTCACCTCTCAGACACCAGCCATCTAGTCTTGCCTCTTCACCATCGAGTAAGAAGAGTAAGACAAAAAGTTCCACCAGTGGTCACGGCGATAAATCCTATAAATCGAAGAGTAGTTCACGGTCACACCGCAGCCATAAATCTTCAAAGAAGGATTCCCATGATAAAAAGGCCTCACGACATTCACCAGTTTCTAGTGCTTCTCATCGTACCTCTACCCCAGACAGAGTTGTGTTCGGGCTCAGGGTCCAGTATAGTGCCTGTACCTAAAGATGATTTACCCATTAACATTTTAACCCTGGAATTGGAGAATTCAGGGGGCTCAGGGGTTGAGAGTGTTGCGGACTCCCAAGGGAGTGTAGGCCAAGGCCTAGGTGTTTGGCGATATTCTCAGCCAGGACCTGACCACCCACTTCCGGCTCAAACTATTCACACAGTGGCTGACGTCCACCGGGACGCGGCGATCCCATCCTCTATTCCTGACTTATCTTGGCAACAAGGTGATACCCCAGCTTCGGCGGGATCTTCTCAGGAGGAACAGGATAAAAAAGACGAGGTTTCAATTATCTCGGATATGGAAGGGCAAGAGTCAGGTTCAGGCTTCGATGCCGCACAAGATCTTAATGATTCACTAGTTAGTACATCATCAAGTCAATTTGTCACTGCACAGGAAATTGATGGGCTACTCAGTAATGCTTTATCAAATTTTTTAGCCAACAGCAGGAAACTCCCACAGTGGACTTGGGAGCTCCCACGACAAGCTCTACGGTACGGCCTCTGATGACTTCTATTGCTTTAACTCCGATCCCTCACCCTCCCCCTCTGTCACCATCAGTGGTTACTAGGCCTGCTACGGCGGCATTGACCACTTCGAATGTAAGGGTTATAACGGATGTCAATCCGCCCCCTCTAGACAGAGCGCCTCTCAGAAAGGTAGCTATGCCCTTGCTTTACGGACCAGACGAGTCCTGCGTCCTTTTGACTCCCACTAAACCAGAGATCGCCCAACCTACCTTGTCAGGGGAACTCCCAGTACTGCGTGAGTGGGTCATCCAGGGCAATAAATCTAGGAAATTAAGGGCCTTGGATACTTTGGGCAATGTACTAGATGTCAACATCAAGGCTATACCTAGTTATTATCACCAAGATTATTTTGTTTATGCTGCTAAGCCGGCTTTACCCTCTGCCTCAGCTTCAAAACTTTTTTCAGACTGGTCTAAGCATGATGGATTTAATGACATTAAGACTGTCAGCTCTCACTCCAGAACTCTATTTGCTATCCGTCACAGACACAGCAGCTAATCCAGTCTTGAAGGTGGGACAGTTGGGTCCAGGACCTTGGGTGGAATGGGAGGCAGAGGCTCAAAACTTTGCGACCACATTTACTTCCAAAACTTCCCACCAGATCCCTCAAGATACTCATTCTTGGTTCTCCATGCCAGTGTGTTCTGCCGGCGGAGTCCCTTCAGCTTTGTTTGCTTTCTTAGCTGCCCCTAAAATTAATCTCTGCTAAAAGAACCTTTCACTACCCCTACCCCAACTCACCTAGAACGAGAATTTAGGCTAAGGGGGAAAGCTTTTCGCCTGTTCTCTCAATACACAGTGTCTCAACAGATAGCAAAGTCTTTGCTCCGATCCACTCAGGCAATCGCAGACGCGGACGCCAGACGATCGGTTGAATTGTCCCGGCGACTGCTTCTTCAGTCGTCAATCCAATCTTTGGGTGACATCCGCACCGCCTTGCTTGAGGCGGTACGAGCGAGACAAGACCTCAGAATGTCCTTAGTCCGAAAACTGCCTGATCGCATTGCGAATCAGGTGGTCATGTCACCAGTGCTCACTCCCTCCTTAATGTCCCCTGACGTGTGGCGAACGGTGTTTAATATGGCTCAGGCCTTTAAACACAGTCCCACCCCTTCTAAGAAACCTGCCTTTAACTTCCCCAAACCCAGGCCAGTCGCTAAGGCTCAGCCGGGGGGATCTAAACCCTTTCTTCCACCTAAGTCCTCCTCCTCCCCCCCAAGGTCAGTACAGGCATAGATAGGGTAGGTTTTCAGGTCAGAGAGGACGCGGCCATAATAAACCAGGTCAGGGCCCGTCTTCGGCCAACGCCAGCCAGCCGGCGAAGCGTCCACCACCACCACCACCAACTCCACCACCATCAAAAAACTAAAGTCTCTCTCACTCCCGGTGCCAGTATTAAGGCTGGCGGATCCGAGGGTAGTACAGCCGGCGAACCCTTGTCTGCTAACTGGGTCGTTCCGAACGTGTCACCAAGCATGGCCGTTAAACACTTGGGCACGGATGGTGGCACGCAAAGGCATCACTTGGCAGTGGCTCCGGCGACCTCGCTTACGTCAGCCGACAACGGCGAATTTTGTTTCATTAGAGGTGGAGTCACTGGTCCAGGAAATGATTGCCAAGAATGTCATCATCCCGGTCCCCCCAAATTACCCTGTATTCACGTCAAGCTATTTTTGGTTCCCAAAAGGGACAGTGTTCAGATGAGACCAGTCGTAGACCTGTCTTCTCTGAACCTTCACATTCACAACGAGTCATTCCGTATGTTAACAGTACACCAAATCAGGCTAACACTTCCGCCGGGAGGTTGGATGTGTTCCCTAGACCTGACAGACGCTTATTGGCACGTATCGGTAAACAATAGGTTTCAAAGGTTTCTGGCCTTACGGATCAGGCACCAAAATTTTGTTTTTCAAAGGATGCCATTCGGTTTGAACCTGGCACCTCGATTATTCACGAAATTAGTCCGGCAAGCCCTGATGCCGTTATTAAAGCAAGGAATCAGAGTGTTGTGGTACCTAGACGACTGGCTGGTGGTGGCAGAGACAGAGCAATTATGCATCAAACATGTCAAAATAATTTTAAATCATGTCAAAACTCTAGGGTTCAAGGTAAATCTGGTAAAGTCAAACCTTGTTCCCTCACGAGTAATTCAGTGGATAGGGCTGGTCTGGGACACAGCTGCTCTCACTCTGAGTCAGAGTGTGGACAATCGCAACAGGTTTCACAGGAAACTGTTCATGTTTCTTCACAGTCTGACTACGACACGAAGGGTCTGGGAGTCTCTGGTCGGCTCTCTCAACTGGATTCAACTAACTGTAATGTTGGGCCGGTTGAAAGTAAAACTTTTAATATTGGAAGGCAACAAATATTTCCCACTCTTACCGGCGGGAAAGTTATGGCCCATCCCAAAATTAATCCACACCTTACTAGCGGTCTGGGCGAAGAGGGAAACGTTGCACTCAATAATGTCATGGACCTCTCCTCCGCCAACAGTATGGGTAGACACGGATGCGTCAGGCACAATAGGTTGGGGATTTCAGTCAAATCGGGGGCACCGGGGTCAGGGGCTTTGGTCCCACTTAGAAATCTCCCACATCAATGTCAAAGAATTACTAGTCCCCTTGTATTTCCTTCAGGCTCACGGCCCTGCTTTAAGGGGCAAGTCGGTGGCCTTCAGAATGGACAAACTGAACGCAGTTCACTGTATTCAGAAACAAGGGTCAACGAGGTCAAGGAAGTTGCTAAACGTGTCGGAAGAGATTTTTACTCTAGCCAACAGACTAGACATTTATCTTCACGCATCTTATCTCCCAGGCGTAGCAAACGTCTGGGCAGACGCTCTGTCCCGGAGACATACACATACATACATAAAATTTTAAGACCGAGTGTTCCACACATAAGTGCAGTTTCAGTCTCTTGTCCTAATGGCGGCGTTCCAGGCAACCCTGTTAAGGGCTGCTTCACTTGTCAAGTTCTTGGATTTGAGATCGGCGCGTATAGTCCGATCCCAGGTCTTCCTCGGTCCACCCCTTGGTGCAGCTCCCTCCACAATCACAGACCTGCATTTTTCACCCAATTTTGTTCATCCATTCTCTCCACATGTCCATACCATCCCAGTCTACTTGTACGCATCACCTCGCTAATACTCTTTATACCTAAACGTCTCCTCAGCTCAACATTTGTTATTCTATCCTGTAGCCTGGCCCCACACATCCATCTCACCATTCTCATCTCATTACGCTCCATTCTGTTGACATCCTCTACTTTAACGGCCCATGTTTCTGAGGCATACGTCATTGCACTTCTAACACATGAGGCATACACCTTTCCCTTCAGGGGGAGAGGCATTTTTTTCATGGTCAGGATTGGCATCAATTCTCTGAACTTCCCCCAGCCACACCTAATTCTAGCAACAGTGGCAGCCTCGGCCCCACCACCGGCAGAGATGGTATCTCCTAGGTAACAAAACTTGTTCACCAGCTCCAAAGACTCATTTCCAAAATTCACAGCCACAGGATCATCACTTAACACAAGCTCGCCTTTGCACACTACGCACTCAAATTTCTCTATTTCTGAGTTATCCTTCGGCAGGGGCCCCTTTATTCTACTACAGCGCTTACTCCCATGGTGTACCCAACATCGACAGATGCTACATTGAATTGAGTTAACGCCCACTCCCTTTCCACACACTGCACATGGGTATGCACCGCTCTTTTCCACATTGCCTAGTCTCAAACTACAACGCATAACCTTGGTTTTGTTAATATTGACTCTTAAACCCTTGCTCGCCATGCCCTCTCTCCACTCTCTGAATTTGGCCTCAGCATCCTGCATACTGTCAGCTATTAGGACTAAATCGTCTGCATAAAACAGTTCCAACGGGAGTCCGCCTCTAAAAACTCTAGACAGCGCCTCCAAGACCATAATAAAGAGGAGGGGGCTTAACACTGAACCCTGATGGACTCCAACACGGACTGCGAACTCATCACTCAGTACACCCTTCACCCTCACCGAACTTCGCGAATCCTCCTACATCTTCATTATCACACGCACCAGCCACTCTTCCACACCAAGTTTCCTCATAGCCCACTGTACAACATCTCTAGGTACCCTATCAAAGGCCTTCTCCAGGTCCACAAACACAAAGTAAAGATCCCTGCCTTTTAGTAAGTATCTTTCCTGTATCTGCCTGACTATGAAGATAGCATCAGTTGTACCACGTCCTGGCATAAAACCAAACTGCATATCATCAATAGAGATGTTTTGCCTGATCAAACCCTCAAGGACTCTCTCACAGACCTTCATGATTTGGTCAAGCATTTTCAGGCCCCTATAATTTCCTCTATCTAGCGCATCCCCTTTTCCTTTGTATATATTTACTATTACACTTTTGAGCCAATCCTCTTGGATTTTCTCATCTTTAATAATGGTGTTTATCAACTCAGTGACTAAGTTTACACCAATCTCCCCTGAGGCTTTTATCATCTCGGTGACCATGTCGGAGCAACCTGGAGCTTTACCGTCCTTCATTTTATTGATTGCGTCGCTCACTACAGCTGGTGCTATCAAAGGAGGGGGCCCAGATATTGGTTTTTCGATACTAAGCTGTTCCTTATCCCATTCAAACTCTACATTTAGCAATCGTTCATAGTGTACCTTCCATGCTTCTCTGATTTCATTTTCTGCATACACAATCTTCCCATTATCATCTCTAACACACTGTTCACCTATAATATCCCTACTGTCATTTTTAACTCGCCTAGCTAGGTTGAAGATCCCATTGGGATTGTCAGTGTTACACACTTGTTCGAGGACCAGGTCCTTAATGCGATTTTTAGCATAACTCTTTTGGCAGTTAGTTTAGTTGCCTGGTATTCCTCCCTGCTGCCTCCTTTCTTCCATGCTTTGAAGCATCTCCTTTTCTCTTTCACAGCATGTTCTACCTCATTGCTCCACCACCAAGAGGTCTTATTCCTGGGGTGACCCTTTGTTTTCCCACAGACTTTGTCAGTGGCAGCGATAAGGCTATGCTTAAGAAAGTTCCATTGGCTATTTACATCGTTAGGCCTAGCTTCCTTATTTCTATTCATTTCCTCCAGTTCATTATGAAACCTATCCCTAACTTCCTTGTCCTTCAGCAGCCACACTTTCCTTTTGGGTATGTAAACCTTCTTGCGCTTAGGATCTCTGTATAAGCTCATGTCGCACACAAGTAGCTTATGCTGGGGGATACATTCTTCGCTCGGGATGACCTTTACATCTCGAACTAGTTTCCAGTCTTTCCTGTTAACCAAGAAGTAATCTATCTGGCTACTGGAGACCCCAGAGTTATATGTGATCAGGTGGCTCTGTCTTTTCTTGAACTTTGTGTTACACACAACCATGTTGAGTGCAACGCAGGACTCCAATATATATTCGCCTTCTAGATTTCTCCTTCCGTAACCAATTCCTCCATGTACCCCCTCGTATCCATCTGCAGATGCTCCCACATGACCATTGAGGTCCCCCCCCACGATAGTTATTTCGTTCTCCGAGAGGCCTGAAATGACACTGACGGTGTCATTCCAGAAGTCCTCTTTTATCTCTTTCTGTAAACCAGCCTGTGGGGCATATGCAGATATCACATTCAGAATTCTTTCACCAACTTTCAACTTCAAAACAATCAACCTTTCACTAACTCTCGTAATCTGAAGCACACTTTCCGCCAGCTCTTCAGCCACCAGAACACCCACTCCTCCTTTCGCTTTATCAGTATCCACACCCATCCAGTATATCCTATATCTTTTCCTCCTTCCGACAATCCACTGTACCCCATGCCTCTTCCAGAGTGTTTCCTGGGTACAGCAGACGTCCACTCGCCTCCTCTCGCACATCTCAGCCACTTCATTCGCACGCAGATTCAAACTACCAACATTCACACTAGCAAGTCTGAGTTTGTGGGGGGCATTTGTCCTTGTCCTGTGCGGTTTTGTTTCATCGGACTTACGTTTATTTTCTTTGATTTTAGTCATAGTTAGGTAGGTTTGGCTGGCAGATGGGCATCACCCCCCCCCCCCCCCAGAACTCCGGCTCCAGTCTCCAGACAGAGCACGACAGTAGAATGGGAGCTCAAGCAACCCATTTTCAACCAAATGATTGCAGAGCTCTACCATCCACAAGTGGATCTGTTTGCGTCCGAGGAGACTCACAAGCTCCCTCTATACCTCACCCGCCGGACGAAAACGCCTGCAGGGGGGCCGGACACTCTGGTGACAGACTGGAACAGATGGAGCTCCATCTATCTGTTTCCGCCGCCAGACGCGTCACTAATGTGCCACGTAGTGAACAAGCTACGAGATTATCGAGGCTTAGTCTCGCTAGTCGCACCCTTGTGGCCGGCGCAGTTGTGGTACCAGCAATTAAAGACGTGGTGCCCGCACCCGGTGTCGCTCCCGGTCGGGTATTTCCACTTAGACACGATTGGCAACCTAGCGACCTCGCTGACTTTTGCATTATGGACATTCAGGAGGCCAAGTGGCTAGCACCATACGGTAGAGAGGTGACCAATAAATTATTAAATCAATATACTCAGTCTACAAAACGACAGTATCAATCACATTGGCAAACCTTTACTTCTTGGATCATTAGAACAGAACAGACTGTGCCATCGGTAGCTTTAGTTTTCAATTATTTAAATTATCTGTTTGAGCAGAAACTTTTATCTGTGGTAACGTTAAAAAATCACTTAACTGCGATTAGAGTGCCCTTTTTAGACTTTGCAGGTCTCTCCATACCGGTAGCGGAGGAAACAGGTTTTATGAGGGCATGTTTTAAACTCCGCCCACCTCCCCGTCAGCTCATGCCTACTTGGTTTCTGGACAAGGCATTGTCTTTACTTCACTCTCGTCTGTACCAAAATACTGCAAATTTTGCATTACTCTTAAAAAAGGCTGTATTCCTTTTGGCTTTGGCCACCGGGAACAGAGTGTCTGAGCTGGCGGCGATGAGCAACACACCTAATTGCCTTAGGTTTGGTAGACTTAATGAATGTATTCACATTGCACATTCCCCGGGATTTGTAGCCAAGAATGAGCACAGTGCACACGTGTTTTCTGAGTTCACGGTGCCGGCGTTAAAAAAGGGGAAAGGTGCACCATAATCTATGTCCAGTGCAGGCTCTAACCAAATATTTGAGAGTGGCTCCTCTCAACCCCCAAGGTGCTTTATGGGTAGCGAGTACGGGTAAACGCTTACTGAAACGGAGATTAGCTTCTCTTCTGGTCGAAGTCATTAAAGAGAGTAATCCCGGCGTTGTGGGTAGGGTCCACGATTTACGCAAATGGGCGGCCTCTTTACGTTTCCTGAAGAATTTTTCAGTAGAAGATATTGCGTCCACACAGTTGTGAGTGTCTAATCATACGTTTTTGACTAGATACTTGTCAGTTGCTCTGGACAAACCTTCCTTACCATGTATAGTTTTCAGGCAGAGGGTCTAGGTGGCCCTACTGTCACTTTTGTTTACTTTCAAGGAAAAGGGGGGGGGGGGTGCAGTCAGTGTAACATAGGACACCCTAGACCCCGCCAGAGTATAAGAGCTGTGATACAATTTAGGGTTAATGTGATATGAAAATTTCTCTGCGAGAAATTGTGCTAGTACAATGTTAGTACAAAACAATGGAGTTGTTATAGTAGTTTTAGCTGTGAAAGCAATTTAGTATTAAACAGTGGAGATTTTTTGCAAATTATTTTTGACTAATATTATGGGGTTTATTATGTGCACATGTAAACTTATAACTTGTTATTTTTTGTCACCACTCGTTGAGTGGGGTGCCTTGGTAACTACAGATCTGTTCACAGAATCTCCAGAGTTACCCCCTTTTTTGTCAAGCAGGCTTCTTTGAAGCACGCACCTGCTTGAACCCCCTTTTTTGTATTTATATGGTCTGCGCCGTAATTAAATATATTTTTTCAAAGTAAGAATACTATGTGCTTGTTTGATTATCTGCTTTGCTAGAGTTATGATATGATTACGAATGTCCCCCTCCAGTCTTAGAAATCAGGCATGTTCGTCAATGATGGAGGGGCCACTAATAAATTATAGGTTTGACTCCTGTAAGGAGATAAAGAAAACCTAATATTTAGTAGTGGCCCCGTAATCATTGACGACTGGGGCCCTCCCGACCGTCCCATTCGTTGATGTATTAAGGATTTTGGTTTACTTGATATGTCAGTGAAGGAAGAATGACGCCTGAATCAGGTCTGGTCAAAGATCCACACAAGTACATCCACGATATGATGGAAAGCTTATTGGATAGTTATTCTTATTTTCTTTTTCTTTTTATTTTTTACGAAGTTTTTTCGTAGCGAGAACCCAATTCATAATGACTGAAGCCATGAGTGAGGTCGCGTGCGCTCATGATGAAGGCTCCTCAGATTTTAAATGCTCTGCGCGGTAGATTCAAACTACGGCGGATTAGTGTTTGAAGAGGATGCCTTATGTAATAGGCATGTTCGTCAATGATTACGGGGCCACTACTAAATATTAGGTTTTCTTTATCTCCTTACAGGAGTCAAACCTATAATATTGGCTGTTTAGCGGGATAGAGCAAGTCTCCAAGAAGATTCATCGTTCCACTCATAGGTGACAACTGTGAAAAACGTCCCTGCAATAGAGATTCACAGCTTCAACTTCCTTGAATCATAAGAATCCCGCCATCCATACACAAAATGTAGAAAGGCTGTGGCGAGACGTTAAAGAATATATTAAACGGCCTGGTATCCGTTCCCAAAAGCACGTACGACCTCCATCTTCGAACTGAGCCGGGCTCCAGCTCGGCGAGGGGCGTGACGTGACGACTGAAAGACTGTGTGATTGGTTGATAATTTTGATGGAAGGCTGCGATTAGTTCCATGAGTGATGGGAAGCATTGATTGGTTCATGATTGCTAAAAAGGCCGCTAGGTGTAGTGACATTCGACTGAGAGGTTGAGGGTAAGAGTTCCCGAAGGACGGCCATTGTGTATTATTGCGGCGCGGCCATCGACAGGGAGGGATTTTTTACAGTTTCTCGTATTTCATTTATAGTGAATTTGCGACGGTAATTACATGTACACCAACAAAGTATCTTTCATGAAAGTGATAACACACTAATAATCCTCAATGGGGCCCGTAACTGGTTGGTCATAAGCTAATACCAAAAAGCGTATAAAGCGAATACAGTAAACCCTCGCTATCTCGGACTAATTGGGGGGGAGACCACTTCCGAGATGTCCGAAGTCCGACTTAAGAGAGGGAAAATTCCGAATTAGAAGAGGAAAGTCCGCGTCACCTGAGATTTTTTTTTTTTTTTTCTAAATATTTAATGCATCTATCTCCCTTATACATATACAGTATATAACTGTCTTATTTGGTCTTTTTTTAATCTATGAATCAATTCTAATACGATGGAATTGAAAACAATATTACCCTTCTAATACACAAATAATAAAATGAAAAAGAGAATAAATAAAAATGTCTCCTTTGTCTTTCAGAAACATAAGTCCGTCTCGTATATGTTAGTTTTTTATCGCTCGCTCGCCGCTAGCCACTCTCTATCTATTTATCTCTCTAATGCATCTAACTAACTCCCTTATACATTAACATAACTGTCTTATTTGGACTTTTTGTAATCTATAAATAATTTCTAATGCGATTTAAAACAATATTATCCTTCTAGCACACAAATAATAACATGAAAAAGAGTCAATATAAAAGTCTCCTTTGTCTTTTCAGAACCAATTAAGTCCGTCTCGTAATAGTTAGTGTTTTATCGCTCACTCCCCCTCTGCTACTATCTCTTTCTATCTATCTATCTCTCTAATGCATCTACGTAACTCCCTTATACATTAACATAACGGTCTTATTTGGACTTTTTGTAATCATTGAATCATTTCTAATGCAATGGAATTGAAAAATATAATATCCTTCCAGCACATAGATAAATAATAAATAAGATAGTCAACAAAATATTTCAACTCTCCCTTCCGTGCGAGTACAGACGGAAGATTTACGTTTGATGGATTTTTTTTTTTTTTTTTTTTTCCCTCGATATACACTCTTTCTATCTATCTATCTCTCTAATTCATCTACCTAACTCCCTTATACATTAACATAACTGTCTTATTTAGACTTTTTGTAATCTTTGAATCATTTCTAATGCAATGGAATTGAAAAATATAATATCGGACATTTTCCGAATACTTATATAAAGTCCGACAACGTCAGAGACTGTCGGAACGATGACGGAAATGTCCGAAATACGGAAGTGCATGTCCGAGAGGCCGTAGCCAGTCCGACTAGTACGGGTTTCCGACTTCTAGAGGTCCGAGATGGCGAGGGTTTACTGTATATTAAATTTTTAAGTAAAAGTAGGCTCGGGTTTGTGCATTTTAAAGACCCATAAAACCCAATTTTTTGAAAACCCGAGCCAACTTTTGACGAAAGATGGAGCCTATGTTGAAAAAATAGTAAACTTTGAGGAGACATTAGCCTAATTTAACAACCTTACCTAACCTATGCTAGTATTATGGGAGGGGGCTGCCGCCCCCACACCCCCGCTAGTTGGGTAAAACTGTTAACGGTAGAAATCCAGTTGAGGTGGAGTGAGTAATAGCCTATCTATCTATCTATTGCCTGACGCCGTGATCCCCGAAGGGGTGGCCACGAACGAACCGCCCCCATGCACCTCTGTCCCCAGTCAGTCGACGCCCTTCCCCCCAACCAGCACCGCCTTCGTTCATGTAGTTCCTCACTCCATCCTTCCACCTCATATTCGGTCTACCTCTCCCCCTCTGTCCCTCCACCTCGCTCTCGTACACCCTCTTAGTCATTCTCTCGCTTTCCATACGTTCCATATGGCCGAACCATCTCAAGTTGTTCCTTTTCACACTTTCCAGCACATCTACCTCCACACCACACCTCCTTCTTACTTCCTCATTAGTCTGTCTATCCCTCCATGTAACTCCGCACGCACTCCTTAAGTAATTCATTTCCACTGCTCTCACTCTTGGTCTGAGTCTCTCAACCAACGTCCATGCTTCGCTTCCGTAAGTCAGTGTCGGGATTACCACACTGTCATGCAAGGACTTCTTCACTTCCATACTGACCACCCTATTTCTTGTTACTGCTTTTAGCGTTCCTACAACCCTCTTCCCCTGTTGTACCCTCTCCCGCACCTCTTCATCCATAGTCCCATCTTTACTCAACACACTGCCCAGATACTTAAAAGAGTTGACGATCTCCATAGCCTGACCGTTCAGCTTCACCTCACACTCTGTGACTTCACCCCTTTCGAAGACCATAACCTTGCTCTTCCCCGTATTTACCTTCAAATTCCGTTTTTCGCACACTGTTCCAAACTCATTTACCAGACCCTGCAACTCCCATTCATTATCACTCATCAGAACTGTATCATCCGCAAACAGCAGTATAGGTAGCTTCCACTCAATTCCCTCCCTTTTCAGCGATACACCAACATTCACTGCTCTTGATAGTATTTCTTTCATGACTCCATCCATATATACAGTAAACAACCACGGGGACATCACACACCCCTGTTTCAAACCAACATTCAGGTCAAAGAACTCGCTCTGCTCACTCTCCACACGTACTGCCGCCTTTGCACCCTCATACATGCTCTTCACTGCTTTCAGCAACTTGCCCTCTACTCCGTATATTCTAAGTACTTTCCACAAACCTTCTCTATCCACTCTGTCATAGGCCTTCTCCAAGTCCATAAAGGCAACATACACCTTTTGTTTCTTCTCCAGATACTTCTCCACAACACAATTCAGGGTAAAAATCTGATCTACACATCCTCTTCCCTTCCTAAAACCTCCCTGCTCGTCGCCTATCCATTTCTCCGTTCTCACTCTCACTCTCTCAATCACTACCCTACTGTATACCTTCCCTACTACGCTTAGAAGACATATTCCTCGGTGGTTACCACACACTCCTCTTTCCCCTTTGCCCTTATATAGGGGGACTATTATGCCAGTCTTCCAGTCATCGGGTGCACTCCCCTTCTCCCATGCTAGTTTGCACATTTTCCATACCCATTCTATCACTATCTCACCACCATACCTCAACATTTCCCCACACACTCCATCTGTTCCTGGTGCTTTCCCCAACTTCACTCTTTTCATGGCTTCCCACACTTCTGACCTCCTGATCCCCACCTCCTCCTCCACTACTTCTCTTCTTCTCCCTCCCATACCATATCCAGCTATGTTTGCTGGCTCTTCATTCCTTTCATTTAGCAACTCACTGAAGTACTCCCTCCATCTTTCGACTCTCTCTTGCTTCTCGGCTAGCATTCTCCCATTCTTATCTTTCACACCCTTACTGTTTCCCTTGCTACCTTCCCTAACTTTCTTGACTTCTTTCCAGAACAGTTTCTTACTCTCCCTCCATTTTACACTCAGATTCCTTCCAAATTCCTCATCTACTCTTCTCTTACTTTCCTTCACTACTCTCTTCACCACCCTCTTACTCTCCACGTACCTCGCTCGTTTCTGTCTCTCGGAATCTTCATTCCCTCTACTACCCAACCACACTCTATATGCTTTCTTCTTTTCTTCCACAGCTATTCTTACCTCTTCTGTCCACCATTCTGTACCTTTCACTCCCCTCCCTCTTCTCCTCACTCCACACACCTCCTCACATGCTGCACAGATCTCATCCTTAAACACCTTGCTCATCTCCTCCACTTCCTCCATAACTTCCAGGTCGAACCCACCTAGTCGTCTTTCCACTGCTCTCCTGTACTCCTCCCTGACTTCCTCCTCCTGCAACCTCTCCACCCTCCTCACCATTCCACCCTCCTCTCGCCTCCCTCCCGCTCTCCTCACCCACTTCTTTTGTATCCTAACCTTAGCTACCACTACATAATGATCAGACAGACCCCCTCCAATACCCCTATACACCCTAGCATCCATCACAGATTTCTTCATTTGTTCATCCACACACACAGTAATAGCCTATGTTATAAAAATCGAGTCAACTTTGAGAATATATTAGCCTAACCTAACAACCTTACCTAACCTATCCTAGTATTATGGGTGGGGGCTGCCACCCCCACACCCCCGCTGGTTGGGTAACAGTGCAAAAAGCACATTATTATGGGACATACCGGTACCATACTCCGGCAATGAGCGGTAGCGAGAGATTCACAACAATAACATGAGTGCGGCGGCAAACGTAAGTTAAAATAAGAAATCATAGTATTTATTACTTGTTCATTTTCGGAAGTTTAAACCTATGCGAAAATTTTGCCACCACTCCTTTACCCCTTCTCTTACGACGGCATCTTTTGAATTTTATTCTATCTATTTAGAAGATTTTGTGCAGTTTAAGAACGATCTTTGGTAGTAAAAAGGGTTAAGGGAGGTAGTTCGAAGCCTGTTAGTGGCTGGAGGCCCTTTTTAAACTGAATAAAATAGACTAATAGTAACCAGAATAAAGGTGAAAAGACATCCCCGGTACAGAAGGGGTTAAAAATGGCGAGTATACGAATCGGTGCCGTCTATAGGAAAGTATTGACAACCATGTTACGAAAGAAAACATTTTAGTACGGTACCATATATTTTTATTAGGTTTTGCCGAGGGTTAAAACACATTTTCATATGATGCTTAGAGCATATAGATTCCATTTTTGTCTTCAAATATTGCAAAATAATTTGGGACTATCTTATTCAGTAATACTGTTTATTGTAGAGCCGTGGAGCACTCTTTTCAAAGGCTCGAAATCCAAATTCAAAATTGCTTCGTGGCTCATCCAGTCTGTGCAGCTCCACACTGTGTCTCGATGTCATGGCAGTATCTATGTGGACATTTTTTAATAGATCCCTTATATATCCTGGTTTTCCAAACTTCAATGCTTGATAAGTCATAACACACAATTTGTAGACTATTCTTGCCTTAATTGTTAACCAGTGTAAATCAATCGGAGTCGGGGTTATTCTCTCCCGACGAGGTAGACCCTTTATTAGTCTTGCAGCCCTATTCATAATAAGTTGCAGCTTCCTCAGTAGATAATTTGGAAGACCATGGTAGAGTGAGTTTTAATAATCCAACTTATAACATGATTATGAACGAGCATCTTGGTGATTATGAATGAGCATCTTGGTGATTATTTCATTGAGATACTTTCTCACAAAGTAGGTAGTAGGGGTAGGCAGCCCCGCCCAGGGAAGTACTACCGCCAAGGTTTCGGGAGACTCAGGGAATAGCCTGAATTCCATTTTCTCTCCCAGGCCTTGGTAGCTGGATACATATCTTTCTGCCTCACACATCAGGGTTATCAGGAAAACCCTCTTTATATAACATACACATCCAACTTCACGACATTGCCCTACATTGCTATCCTCTATCCATAAAACACTACTCTTCCCACTACATATCATACATGTAACACCATACACCTTACCCAATAAATATGGCAGTACAATTGTTAAGAGCAAACCTGGTGGTCCCTCGGATATCCACCCCCGGCAGGGTTGGGTCATTGACACAGGGCCCTCCCGGTCATCATCATGCGACTGTGTCGAGAGCATTGCAACGTCCCAAAGCTGCTCGTCGGTGCAGCTTTTTCTTTAGCAATATAAGGGGACTTCACTCTAACATCAATTCTGTACACCAATTTCTTCAAGCAGAATCCCCTACTCTCCTTTTTTTGACAGACTCGAGTAACATCCACACCTGACACGTCTAGATTTAATTTTCCAGGTTATCAACTGCTCCAAAATTTCAGACCTAAAGGAGGTGTATGTTGCTTCGCAAAATCTGAAATTGCCCTGGAGGAGGTTACTAGTTTCAATTGTCCCTATTTTGATTATTGTATATACAAATTAATTTCTGCTGGTAAATTTAAATACATATGTTGCATCTACCGTTCCCCAAATACTCCTCCAGAGCAAAGTCTTTGATTCTCTGTCCTCACAACTCAGTGTCCTCAACTTAAATGCTTCTTCTGAAATCACTGTGTTGGGTGATTTTAATGTCCATAATGTTGAATGGCTCACTCATTCAGCCAGGACTGATGATGCTGGTCTTGAATGTGAGCTATTTGCAGACTCATTTAATCTCACTCAACTAGTCAACCAACCCACCCGTGTACCAGATAATCCTAATCATAATTCCCACCTACTGGACTTATTTTTAACAACCAATTCAGAAAATTATGATGTTACAGTGAGGTCCCCACTTGGATCTTCTGATCACTGTCTGATACAGGCCACCTGTCTATCACCTACCACACCTTCCCACTCTGAACCTGTTTTGGTGACTAAATGGCATTACGATAGGGCAGACTGGGAGGGTCTTCAGGGTTTCTTTATTGATATTCCCTGGACCTCTTTCTTTTCTAATGATGCACACTCCACCTTGAGCCACATACAAGATTTTGTAAAAATTGGAATGGAAACTTTTATTCCTCATCAAAAGTACAGTAAAAGATCTAATTCACCTAAATGGTTTGACCATAATTGTGCTAGAGTAACTGAACAAAAAGCAATAGCCTACAATGCATACACAAGATCAAAAACTCATGAAGCCTTTAATTACTTTAGAAACATCAGAAATCATGCCAAAACTGTATTAAACCTAACTAAATCAAACTTTCTCCACAAGCAGGCAAATAAACTTCTAAATAATCCAAATGATAACAAAATATTTTGGTCTACTCTTAACTCATTTAAATCCAACTTCACTACTGCTTCATCCATTCCACCATTAAAATCTCCGACTGGCAATCTTGTAAGTGACCCACGAGGTAAAGCTAACCTTCTTGCAGATATTTTCTCCACCAACTCAACCTTAGATGAAATAAATCAAGATGTCCCTGTACTTAATTTTAATTCGCCTGAAATTCCCTCACTTAAGATCCACACCAGACATGTCAAAACTATTTTGCAGAATCTCTCAGTAGATAAGGCTCCTGGTCCAGATGAAATTCCTCCAATAGTACTTAAGAATTGCTCCTTGGTGCTCGCTCCTGTATTGGCAAAAATTTTCCGTCTGTGTACTCCTACCTCATGCTTCCCAGTACCCTGGAAAGAAGCAAACATCCATCCAGTTCCTAAAAAAGGTGCCTCTTCAGATCCATCAAACTACAGACCAATAGCAATTACTTCCACTCTTGGTAAAGTCTTTGAAATTATATTAAATAATCACATAATTAAGCATCTTGAGAATAATAAATTAATCAGTGATAGGCAATATGGTTTTAGACGATGTCGATCAACTGCAGACATGCTTTGCCTTCTTACGCATCAAATCAACCAAGCTACAGACCAACATGGTGAAACACATACAATAGCACTGGATATATCAAAGGCATTTGATAGAGTCTGGCATCAATCCTTATTGTCGAAGATGTCACACTACGGCCTTGCATCATTAGTTCCACTAATTTCTTCTTATCTTCATAACAGAAAAAGACGTGTAATGGTAGATGGCCTTTATTCTCAATTTCACTCAATAAATGCTGGTGTTCCCCAGGAATCAGTTTTGGCCCCAATTCTGTTCCTCATTCATATCAATGATCTCATATCTACCACTCATAATCCAATACATTCCTACGCAGATGACTCAACACTCCACAGTTCCTTCACATTTACCAATTCTTTCACCCAACCCGATCTTATAAATTCAAAAATAAATACTGCAATTTCTCTGAACCAGGACCTTTCTAGAATTGATGGATGGGGACAAAAGAATCTAGTTTCCTTTAATGCACAGAAAACCAAATACATTCAATTTTCTAACCGACAGAATCTCACTGACTCCCATATATTTTTTAATGATGTAAATATTCCCACTTCCCCTAGTATTGACATTCTCGGTGTAACATTAACTACTAACTTGAGCTGGACACATTATGTTAGAAGCATTGCTAAGAATGCCTCTAAAAAACTGGGACTCCTGTACAGAGTTCGAGAATTCTTCACTGACGAGCAGTTGGCCATGATATATAAAAGTCATGTGCGTTCTCAGATGGATTACTGTTCACCTCTGTGGGGTGGAAGTGGAGTGGTTGCATTGAGGCAGTTGGACAAAATTCAAAATAAAGCTATTAGATTAATCAATAACCCTGCAATCACACAGGACCTTCCTACATTATCCATACGAAGAAACGTTGCATCCCTTGCATTATTCTACAGATATATTCACATCAATTGTTCCGAGGAACTTGCTTCAATTGTGCCGCCTCTCCACATCTTTCCGCGTAGAACTAGGGCAGCTGAGAGCGCCCATGAATTTACACTTTCTCCTCCACAATGCAGAACTTCTGCTTATCAGAATTCATTTATCCCCAGAGCTACTACTCTTTGGAATTCACTTCCCTCGAATTGCTTTCCACAAACTTACAATCTGCAAATGTTTAAATCCAGTTGTTACAAACATTTTATGAATGGAGGATGCCTTTAGGCACATGGACCTTTTTGTTTTATCTGTGTTTTTCCTTCATCCGTTCATTGTCTTTAAAAAAAAAAAAAAAAAAAAGCAATGTTCCTCAGATGATATCCAGATATTCTCAAAACCTGATGAATTTGACCTTTGAATGATAAATTGCAGTCTATCATCACTCCTAAGTCCTTCACTGTGTTACTTACTTCCATAACATTACCGTTGATTCGAAGTCTAGAAATATCCAGCCTCCTGAGATCGTTTTGTCTTCCAACAATTAAACATTGAGTTTTATTCTCATTCAGTTTCAACTGCTTGGACTCCATCGATCTACTGATGTCCGCCATTATTCTGCTCAACGTTTCTTCAGTGTTAACTACATTCCTCAGTGTCGTGTAGAACTGGGTATCGTCTGCAAACCGTTTAAAACTAACTCCATATTTCTCAAACAAAAGTGATAGTTCAATTATATATATGCAAAACAGAATTGGGCCCAGTACACTTCCTTGGGGGACGCCCCTTCCTAAACTTTTCATATCGGAGAACGATCTTCCTATTTGTACGCAGTATGTTCTATCTTCAAGATAACTTCTCGGGTAATTCAATGCATTACCTTCTATACCAATAGTTCTGCAGTCCATCGGCAATAAATCATGCACAACTGTGTCAAATGCAGCACTTAAATCAAGCAGGATTAAAACACCACACTTTCCTTCATCCAACAATACAAGTAAATCACTGACCACAGAACACATAGTTGTTTCATTGGAGTAAAGTCTCCTATAGGCAGATTGACTGTCAGGAAAAAAAATCGCACTTTCTGCAGGTGATCAAGCAACTGGTCTAATATTACATTCTTGATTATCTTAGACAAAAATGTCAAGTTGGATACTGGTCGAAAAGAACTTAGGCACTGAGCATACAATTTACCTTTTACTATAGGCTTCACAATCGCCCTTTTCTCAGACTCAGGAAAAAACATTAGTTTCAATACTTCGATTAACAATATCTAGTAATATATCCAAAATTCCATCAAAATTTGTACTATGAACTATATCACTCACAGGTAAAGGATAATTTTCACAGTACTGTACGTATGTTTCACTCTATGTACAGTACTACGGTTTTGACAACCCGTAGGGAAGGAAGGAAAAACTAATATTTATTGGTGGCTCCTTACGTCAATGACGTAATAGCCTATGATAATATGGCCTCGTTTCGGGCTCCTCAGAGCCCGGGTTAACCTCGATTACGACAGTCGAGAACCAAGATCATCTTAGGGGGTACCCCTTAATCATTCCTAAGGTACGTCATTGAGACTGAGCCACTGAAAAGTAGGAAATAAAAAAGAAAATAATTAACACAGTTTGAACACCGCGCCTCAGCGCATTCCGATCTTCCTCCGTTTCCCATGAGCGTGGCTCATACCTCTTCCTGCCCAGGAGCGACCTCTAAATCAAGTTGGGCATGTGAATGGGAAGGGGATGGTGGGAGGGCAATTGTCGTCATTGACTTCAGCAGCCACCAATAAATATTAGTTCTTCCTTCCTTCCCTACAGATTGTCAAAACCGTAATTTATTGGTGGCTCCTTACGTCAATGACGTAAGAGCCTAGAATATCACGACCGGTGGAGGGACCTTCATATGCTCATCTAGCTAAAAAACAAGAATCTATTAGGAAGACCAAGAAGACGAAAACTGTGACATGTGTTTAAATATATGAGTATACAGTAGCAGTAAGAAAAAGATGTATAAGGCGGGTACCATCAACCCCTACACCACGGAAGGGCTCTTGAACGCCCATAAAAAAGCATATAACAGGTACCCGGAAGGGTATTTGAACGCCCAGTGGTTGAAAGCCTGTGAGCTTCGTGTGCGAGGCGTCGGTCCGACGCATGTAAACAACAGCCGGCTGGACCGACGCCCCGCATCTCCGGCCACAAGAAGGAGAGCGTCGCTTGTTCGTGTGTGCCTGTATGTTGTTAAGTATCGAAAAGTAGTGTAAAGTGGCTGTTTTTGCCATAAAGTTATCTCCAATTAAATCATCATCACAACTCAACCAGTTGACTTAGAGAGCTCTACTTTTTTTTTTTTTTTTTTTTTTTCTATATTCCAACTACTCCCTCTCGGGCATAGGCTGAGAGCCTGTACATTCCACCGCTCAACACGGTGAAGCCCGTGAGGTCTTGTTCCAGCCTGGGGAGTGAGACATGTGAAGCATCCATCATGGCTCGAAGCAGCTCCACATCCATCATGGCTCGAAGCAGCTCCATCTCTGAAGCGGCCGGTTGCCTCGCTCAAGTGCTTCACCGTCTCACCCTCCAGACTCAGACCCTCACTCTCAGAACGCCACCTATTGAGCAGTGAACTCACTAGGCATTGTCCCCCTGTAACATATTTTGAATATGGGAATATTCATAGTGTTATTTAATCAGGGAACAATGAGGGTATTTTTTTGGCATTTCGGTGGGCTTTGTGGTAATGCAGGGAGCAGGGGACCGGAGAGAGAGCCAGGATGTGGTGGAGAGGGTGGAACAGAGGGAGAGAGAGGGGGGAGGAGAATAGAATTAGTGGGGGAGGTGGAACTGGGTCAGGGAAGGGATGGAGGAGGAGGAGGTGAACCTGGTAGGAGGCAGAGAGGGAAGAGAAACAAGGAGGTGGATTCAAATATACTGTGCTACTACACTAATATAGATGGAATAAACAGTAAAAAGGTAGAGTTAGATAATATATTAAGAAAAGATCAACCACAGATAGTCTGTTTGACAGAGACAAAGCTGAACCAGGACTTTGACAGCAACATAGTGTTTAGTGAAGGATATAATATATGGAGAAATGATAGAAAGGGTAAAAGGGGAGGTGGAGTGGCAGTATTAGTTAAGAACCCTATGACAGCAAAGCACGTGGAGTTAAATAATGACAAGGCAGAAATAATGGCAGTTGAACTCAATGATATAGAAGGAAAAAAGCTAGACATAGCAGTAGCTTACATGCCACCAAAGACCAGAGCATGGAGGGAGTTGGAGTTTGAGGAAATGGTAGAGGATATGATTCAGTCGTTGAGAAGATTGCTTTTAAGGAAGAATCGATTGATCTTGGTAGGAGATTTCAACTGTAGTGAGGTTGATTGGGAATCGGGAGATGCAGGGCCAAATCAGAGATCTTGGGGAAGTCGGCTAGTGGAGTTGGTTACGGAAAATGTACTTACACAACATGTGAAGGAAAATACAAGAATGAGGGGTAATAACGAACCTTCTAAACTCGATCTGATTTTTACAAAAGATCCTCACGAAATTAGTGATATAAACTATCTATGTCCTGTAGGTAAAAGTGATCACCTATTACTAAAATGGAAGTTGACCTCGAGTAATGCCAATAGATTAGACAATAGCTACATAAATGACAGATTAAATTATAGTAAAGCTGATTATGTATCCTTGAAAAGATATTTAGAGGGAGTAGATTGGGATCTTATTTTGAAGGAACGGGACGTACAAGGTAAATATAGTAGATTCCTCGAAATTTATAGAGTAGGAACCAATATGTTTGTCCCAAGATATAAAACTGGAAATTTTACTAAGCAGAAAGATTGGTTTAATTTGAAATGCAAAAGAGCTTTGGGTAGGCGTGATGCAGCTTGGGCTAGATTAAGAAGAAGGAACACTGAGAGTAATCGGAATAAATATAAACAGGAGAGGAATAGATATGTTAACATAATTAGGCAAGTTAAAATGAACTATGAGAAGAACATAGTAAATAAATGTGAAAGTGACCCTAGATTATTTTATAAATATATAAACAGTAAGTTGAAGGTAAAGAAACAAATTACTAAATTAAGAGTTGATGCTAGGACGTATGAAAATGTATCGGACATGTGTGAGGTAATGAATAACAAATTGGGGTCAGTTTTTACTAGAGAGGAAGGTTTTGACGAACCACAGGCGGGAGTACTGGAGAGTGGTCTTAGTAAGATTGAAATAACTAGAGATGAGCTGTTATCTGCGATGAGAGGACTTGAAGTAAGGAAAGCTATGGGACCGGATGAAGTGTCTGCCTGGGTTTTAAAGGAGTGTGCAGAGCAATTAGTGGAGCCAGTGAGGGACATAATTCAAGCTTCCTTAGATAAAGGACAGGTTCCTGTTGAATGGAAAAGAGCTAATATCATTCCGATATACAAGAATGGAAACCCTGAGGACCCTCTAAACTATAGACCAGTTTCACTTACTAGTATTGTATGCAAGATTTGTGAAAAGCTAATTAGGAAGAGATGGATGAAAATGTTGGAGAGAAAGAAATAATAACCCCAAAGCAATTTGGATTCAGAGAAGGGACATCTTGTGTTACCAGTTTGCTATGTTATTACAGTAGGGTGATAGATGTACTCCAAGAAAGAGGCGGATGGGTGGACTGCGTCTACTTAGACCTTTCCAAAGCATTCGATAAGGTACCACATAAGAGATTGTTATCTAAGCTTGAGACGCTAGGATGTGTCAGGGGGAGTTTGCTGAAATGGATGGAGAGCTATTTAACAGATAGGGAAATGAGGACCAACATTAGAGGAACTTACTCATCGTGGCGGAAAGTTGAGAGTGGTGTGCCGCAGGGATCTGTGTTGGCACCTCTCATGTTCCTTATGTACGTGAATGACCTGCCGATAGGCATAAACTCTTACATGTCAATGTTTGCAGATGACGTAAAAATTATGAGACAAATAACAAATAAAAGTAGTTGTGAGGAGCTGCAAGGGGATTTAGATAAAATATACGAATGGAGCACCAAGTGGAAAATGAAATTTAATATAAGTAAATGTCATGTGTTAAATATGGGAAGAAGTGTGAATAGACCAAATTGGGAGTACAGGATGGGAGATAATAAAATTAGCAAGGCCGAAAAAGAAAAAGATTTAGGGTTGATTATACAAGATAATTTGTCGCCAGAGAAACATATTAACAAGCTCTTTAGCGGAATGTATGCAATGGCCGGGAATATGAAAGTTGCTCTGAACTATTTGGATGAGACCATGGTAGCGAAAATTATGAAGAGTATGATTAGACCAAGATTGGAGTATGCAGCAGTGGTGTGGTCCCCACATCTAAAGAAGCATATTCACAAGTTAGAAAGAATCCAGAGAGCAGTCACTAGATTGGTTCCAAGTCTCAGAGAACTGCCATATGAAGGGAGGCTAGACAAATTAAATCTACCGAGTCTAAAAGAGAGGAGAGAGAGGGGAGACATGATAATGATGTACAAATGTACCCGGGGGCTGGAGAGGCTGGATAGGGAGGATATATTAATTATGGATACAGGAATAACTAGAGGCCACAGCTACAAAGTAAAAAGACCTACCTGCAAGAACGATATCAGGAAGTTTAGCTTCCCCTATAGATGTATTGACAAATGGAATGGGCTGGAGGAGGAGGTGGTAGGGGCAAGGAACATCCATATTTTCAAGAAAAAATTGGATAAAAAGTAGACTGAGAGACGGGACAACACGAGCTTAGCTCAACTCCTGTAAACTACAATTAGGTAAATACTAGGTACAGCACAAATTCAATCCCAATAAGATCTTCCCATTGACATATCGGGATTTGAACCCGGGTCCATTGGATTACCAATCCAGTGGCATGACCACTCCACCACACCTCCCCTAACGCCATTCTACAGGTAAATAACACAGCTACGCTTGGGGATGCGCGGGAATGCGGGAAGCAGTAAGAATAACAAATATACGGTAGCCTAGCCTAGAAGTTTTTCGGCAAAAACACCCGGGTTTCGGGGAATATTTATGTAATGCGTAGCCGGGGCTGGAGGGTTAACCCTCTCACCACGGAAGGGCTCTTGAACGCCCATAAAAAAGCATATAACAGGTACCCGGAAGGGCTCTTGAACGCCCAGTGGTTGAAAGCCTGTGAGCTTCGTGTGCGAGGCGTCGGTCCGACGCATGTAAACAACAGCCGGCTGGACCGACGCCTCGCATCTCCGGCCACAAGAAGGAGAGCGTCGCTTGTTCGTGTGTGCCTGTATGTTGTTGTTAAGTATCGAAAAGTAGTGTAAAGTGGCTGTTTTGGCCATAAAGTTATCTCCAATGAAATCATCATCACAGCTCAACCAGTTGACTTAGAGAGCTCTACTTAATGCCATTCTACAGGTAAATAACACAGCTACGCTTGGGGATGCGCGGGAATGCGGGAAGCAGTCTGATTAACGAATATACGGTAGCCTAGCCTAGACGTTTTTCGGCCAAAACACCCGGGTTTCGAGGAATATATATAATACATCCCTGCGACGCCCAAGAAAGCCTTCGAACCGGCGACATCTAGGACCCTAATCCCATGCCTAATTTTAAAGTTTCTCAACCAGCCGTCGGAGAATTTTATATCGTCTTCCATATTCATATCACCCAGGAATTGCTTGGCCTTTTCAATTATCATAAGCCCTGAGATAGGCTTGCCCTCAGCCCGCTTGGCCGTAAACCACTTATGCACTGCCTCGTCAAGTTTTTCATGTTTTGGTTTTTTCATTGTCTTTCTCACATCACCCGTGTAACTTGACTTTCCAAAGGCAACAAACTTCGATAAGTTAGCCTTTGCCTTCACTATGTTTGAAACTGTGGAGGCACCGATATTAAAAGTTTCCATAACTTTACGCCGATCACTGCCTTTCTCTACCATCGCTATCACTCGCAATTTATCAGCTATGGACAGAGTTACGTGCTTCCTCTTATGTTTGTTCTTGTCATTCCTCCCTCGTGCACCTGAACTTGCTGTGGGACCCATCACTAAGTCACTAAGTCACTATATCACAGGATAAACACGGGATAAACAACGTTTCAGGTAGACCGACAACGGCAGACTGTTTAGTCCGGCCTGGCCCGCTAGAGGGCCGATATTTGGAAATATCGCGCGCCCGGGAAATTCAAAAATTCGGAATATGGATTTGGCCTCAAATTGAAAAATTCGGACTATTGGGTGAATTCGGCCTCAAATTGAAAAATTAACGGAAGTTTACTGTACATAGCCGGGGCTGGAGGGTTAAAGAAGCCTTATCTCAGAAAAATAGAACTACTGAGGTGTGAATACTGGTAATCGTATATCACAAAAATAAAATTAACGATAAAGTTACGCATTGCAATAATGTATAGGTATTGCTATGTAACAGATCTAGTGCAGTAATAGCACTCCTGTTATCCATTCGGATTGTGTGTCCTGCCAACTTGTCATGGAACTTAACACGCCCCCTCCTTTTTCATTTAAGGTGGATGGTAGGACACAACTTCTATTACCTTCCGACACTGGTAATCAAAGCATTGAACAAATATATCCATCTACTTACTGGCCTCAGTGGGCATGTTCCAGCCCCAACTCTATGCTTGGTAATTTGTGTCTTCTCTAGATGTACCGACAAGCATATTGTCTAGGGACGCCTTGTTAGAGGACCAAAGACCCGTTTGAGTTATATCCTCCACTGAAAAAACAATGGGGAAAACTGATGGTGGTGGCCCATATGTGCATATCATGGGGTTTATGCAATCAACTGAGGCTCAGCTTCCTTAATTATATCTGCAATAAAGTATGCTAGCACTTTCTTTCCTGACCTTATTGAGCCTTCTGGAGGAAACTACAATTGTGCCATATTCCTAGGAATAACAGACTTAGAGTAGGTATATAGTGCCTTAACAGGGCATAGAGCATGGAGTATATTTGCTCTTTTCAAGGCAGGAATAAAGAAAGGTGTAAGGATATGTTCCTGGTGCTCATTTTTGTGATGAATCTGGTGCAGTAACCATATGTACAGAATCATTATTAGGGGCAAACACAGACAGTTAGTAGGCCTTGTTATGGCTGTCAATTCTGAGACCCTATGGACAGTAGCCAGGGTCATCAGAGACACACTTTTTAAAAACAAAATCTGTATTTGGTCTCACAGGATAAGACCTAGACTGTGACAAAGTTAGGACCCTCGCGATTGACCATTGAGGAAGCAAATGACTATTTGGGGCTCTGAGGTTAAAGCAAGCCTACATAAAACCATGTTCGTCTTTCTGGGGCAAAGATAAACCAGTAAGAGACCAGAAGGGTTGCTTTCTGCCGATACGTGGTTTATAAGTGTGTTAACTGTTAGTTTTTAAAAACCAATTAAGAAATTTAGGTGCTTCAGCAACAAAGCAACCGATGGAGACTGCTGGGTTGACTCTACACTCCAAGTTGTAAATTGTTTACAGTGTGAACTATACTGTCTTAAGTTGATGCTGTGTATTGATTAGTGAGCGTATCCGTGATTTCCTTGTCGTAGGACGGTAGCCACTTGGATTTGAGAATGTCCACATAGTAAAATTGAGGGAGGTCTGCAGGTTTCCAATTTCTTTCAAGTGGAAATAGGACAGGGGGGGGGGGGGGTTGCAGAGGTTTTTGTACCACTGAGTAAGTTGGGTGTGCCATACCTGAGTAGGCCACATAGGGGTAACCCGGTCCATTTGACCATGGAAAAAACCTGAGGTGATAAATGATTCTCACATCATAATTCTATGTCCACCTGTTCCAATTCACTGTGAGGGCATCTGGGCCCCTTTCTCGTGTTATGTCATTCTGAGATAAGTACGACTGGAGCTTTGTTGATTTTACGAGATGTAAACCGATCGGTTTGGTGTAAAAAATGGGAGAATTAAGTGGTTGGCTGCTTTTTGTTTGAAAGCCCATTCCGCTGAGGTAATCTTTCCCTTGGACCGAGCATCCGCCCACAGGTTGGAGATCCCTGATAGATATGTTACATGGATTAATATGGAATGTTTTTGGGCTAGAAAGCAGGTCTTTTCCCGAGAGATCCTGGGGAAACCTGTTTCCTCAAGCAAATTACACTGGTCATGTCCATCCGGCATGCCATTGACCTGGCGGTCAATGACATTGCATGAACTCTGGGAAAATTAGAGGGACTGTTAGCTCTTTGGTATTGATGTGACCCTGACTTAATGTTGTCCCTTTCCTGTGATTCTGAGGGCCTTCCGTTGACTGATAGTCCCATCCTATCAGACTCGAGGTGTCTTGTGTCCACCCATAGAGTGGGAGGTGGATCTGACCAATGTGTCACTGATCCCTTTACCTGAGGTTTTACCACAAACGACAGAGGGAGTAGAATTCTCTTTGGGATGAAGAGAGGGGAATTGTGAGGTGTTAGAGGGAAGGCTTTGTTGCCTGGCCAGATTAGTTCCTTCAACCTGAGGAAGCCTAGGGGCCTTGTAATTTTGAACCCAGTTTAAAAGGCCTATAGGAGATTCCCAAAGTTTCCTGGTTATAGTCTTGGTATGCAATACTCTGAACAGTTTTATTTGAAGATGCCTGGCATTGGTTGGTCTTTGTTTTATAGTCTGAAGTTGTGTATCTCAGATTAATGCTACTCATTCTGCGGATTGTGTAAGCGTGAGATTTTGATTTCTCTAAATTTACTCTGAAAACCAACTTTGTCACATGTTGCATGACTAACAAGGTTTGTTCTTGGTAATGATGTGGGGAAGACCACAGCATCATCCAATCTTGAAGGTAAAGCAGTATTTTTTACACCGTCTTTGAGTAGAGGGAGGAGAGATTGTTTCACTATCTTGGTGAAAAATTCTGGGCGCTATGATCAAGTTGAAAGGAGTTCTGGTGAACATCGCCGCTTTGATTCTGAATGGGATAGCTAGGAACTTTTGGTACATCTTGCTATTGTGATTTGCCAGTAGGAGTCTTCTACTAGAGTAATTATTCAGACCTTGGTTGTAGAATTAGCTTTACTTGGGAAATAGTTAACATCCAGAACTTCATATTGTGAATTAATTTGTTGAGGAGGAACCTGTCTATCGTAGGCTTTAGTTGTAGACTGTCCCTTTTGGGGAGAGGAACATGTGTGATAGAGAAGCTGGCATGCCTTCTGGCACCTAAGTCACAACATTGTCTGTCAACATTTGGTTCATTAATGTTTTTTAACTCTAGAGATAGTTGTCCATTATTAATGTTTTTTAACTCTAGCGATAGTTGTCCATTGTTAGACTGAGCTCTGAGGAGGGGTTAGCTTGTTTGCCAGAAAACTGCCCAAACATGTCCCTCTGAGGGCTTAGCAACAGAGCATGAACCTTATTCCAGGTTGTTTGGGGAATCAATCTGCATGTGAATCGAGGTGAGAAGAGAGCCAGAGTAGCAATATCTTCGGGTATATTCTTGGACAATTGGATGAGTGGATACTGTCTAGCTCTAGTTGCCTCAAAAATTGCAATCTTGATATTCCCAGTGGTCATCCGAGAATTACCACGTGAAGCTCTTCTGATAAAATGAAGTGCAGACCTGGAGTTTTGTTCAGGGATAGAATCTGCTACTTGCCTCATGGCTTGTGCAAGTTGTTGTTGTGTGATAACATTTTACAGTAACCTATGGGTTCTTTGTCGTAGTTTAAAGTCTTTGTCAGTCCGTGCAGGGTAGGTGTATTAATCATGGGGTCAACTAGTTGGTTTACAAACTATTGTTGGAGATCTGAGATTTTTCCAGAACTCCTGGTGAATAGAGTGAGTTGTATATATGCATAGTGGTAAATTTTTTATTACGTCCAGCAATCGGTCTTGTGCATCTTGTATGTAGATGCCTAAGCTCGTCCGCTTTAATAATCCACCAAGTGTGAATGACCTGGGTCAGCATTAGTAGGTGCTACCCTGGTAATTGTTTCCAGTATCGAGATTCGCCAATTAGTAGAGGGGGAGGCTTCTTGAAAATTTCATGAGCAGGTTGTTTAGGCTGGACAGGTAAATGAGACAGTGGAACTGTCTGGTATGGCATATTGTAACATGGGTGGAGCCAGAGACCTACTTTGGAGATCTCGGATAGCTTTATCTAAAGACGTAAATTTCTGTTCAATTTTGTCTCAATTCATGCATAGATTTAAGAAAATACTTGAAGTTCACCCACCAAGCCACCAGGCGGGCTCTGAGGAGGGACTATACAGTAGTCCCTCGTTATCGACGGGGGTACGTTCTTAAGACTGCCGTCGATAGCAAAAACCGTCTATACCGCATTACCGTACATACACGTACAGTATCCGTGGTCTCTATCCTATGTACTTTTAAGTGTTTCCTTTACACATAACCTCACATATTAGAGTATATTGCAAATAAAATTATCCTATGTACTTTTAAGTTTTTCCTTTACACATAACCTTACATATTAGAGTAATATAAATAAACAATTAATCCGTCGATATATCAGTCGATACTCGAATCAGTCTAAAGTCCGTCGATAGTCGAATCCGTCTATGATAAAGCAATCGGTCTATAATCAAATCCGTCTATAAAAAAGCCGTCGATAACGAGGGACTACTGTATCAGGTGGTGGGTGCCCAACCCCGAAAAGGGTTGAAATAGGGGAGCTATCCCCCCGCCAAAGGCGGCTTTCTAGGGCCTTTCCTAGCTGATGCTGAGAGGATTGGGTTCTAGTCATGTGGTGATGGGCTGGTCTATCAGAGTGAGAACTGAGCAATCTCTGCTATACCCATAGCTTACTCTGACTGTTCCTTTTACTTATATATTTTCTAGATCTCAAGTGACGGCGTCTCTAACGTGGATTGACCTCCCAATCTACCAAGATTGGAAGCCAAAGCGTCACATTTTTCCCTTGCCCCTCAACTTTCTCTTCATAATTGCTGAGGGGCACAGGGCCCTGGGTGGGGCTTTGGTTTCCCGGGCGTTTCCGCGCTCTCCTCAAGCTCCCCGCCATGGAGTGGCTTCGGTCACCCAGGCTTTATTGTGGTCGGCGGGGAGGGTTCTGTGGGGGCGCTCGGTTGTGGCCTTGGCCTTGGCCTTGCTCGGGGCCTTGGGGCTGTTCGGCCAGGCAGCTTGGGGAACAACAACAACAACAACAACAACTGTATCAGGAAACTCTTCTTCACTTTGGTTCTAATGGAGAACCATGGTACTCATTCTACTCCAACCCTCTTCGGTATGGTTACTGGTTTACAATTCATACCACCCTACCATAGCATTCCTTATGACCAAAGGTTCTGGGGTATCCTTAGGAAGTACTTTTTTCCGTATTGCCCCAACCGTACTCTAACCAAAATGTCTGGAGCTGCCAGAGAAGGGTCTAAACGAACAGGTAAATCCGTAGGAGGCTGAACAGGTGATTAGTGTATGGGTTTATGTACTTCAGCTTCAATATTCACCTGAATCAGTTTAGGGTGCTTTAACCCTTCAAACTCGGATGGTACACGTGTGTACCATTATGTTTTGCCCCCAGGAACCCGGGTGGTACAACATTGTACCAGTGGTTGAAAGCCTGTGAGCTTGGTGTGCGAGGCGTCGGTCCGACGCATGTAAACAACAGCCGGCTGGACCGACGCCCTGCATCTCCGGCCACAAGAAGGAGAGCGTCGCTTGTTCGTGTGTGCCTGTATGTTGTTGTTAAGTATCGAAAAGTGGCTGTTGTTGCCGTAAGTTATCTCCACTGAAATCCTCATCACAACTCAACCAGTTGACTTAGAGAGCTCTACTTAACGCCATTCTACAGGTAAATCACACCGCTACGCTTTGGGATGCGCGGGAATGCGGGAAGCAGTCGGCATAACAATGATACGGTAGCCTAGCCTAGACGTTTTTCGGCCAAAACACCCGGGTTTCGGGCAATATTTATGTAATGCGTAGCCGGGGCTGGAGGGTTAATGTGGGTGGAGCAAGCAACTGGGTTTATTCAGATTGCTGTTCAATAGTATCAGCTAACTGTACTAGGGAAAGTGGAGGGGAACTGATACCCTCAGAACTTGGATCAGTCAAGGAAGTAGATGAGACAGGTAATATATGTTTTTTGATGTAATAGGGTTAGCCGGGTGGCTGACCACATTAGACAATGTCAAAAGTCTGGGGGTATGTGGTGTAGAATGCAGGATTTTGAAATCATGACTGCGAGTCGAGTCGGGGAAGTTTGGTACTTAGCAGGTCGCCTTTTAGTTTGAGATTTGTTCACTTTCTTCTGTTTATTTACTGGAAGAATTTGAGCTGGCGGACCTATGTCTTTTCCTGCTAGATCCAGACATTTTCTTGTCAGGAGATGGAGAGGAGCTAGGGGTTCTAGAAAAGGATATTTCTATAAAGCTTACATACTTTGCCTCCATAATACCTGGATATTTTGTTTAAGGTACCTGAAATGTAAGACTTTACCGAACCCCACACAGATAATAACACTTGTTTGCATGTGACCGAGGGCATAAATGGTTTTTTGGGTCATGGTTATTAACAAAAATATGATTAGTGACATAGTCACTTAGCCGGTGAACCGGAAAACGTTTAGTGTTTTGTAAAAAATTAACTCTCCTTAAAAGATAAGGTGTTAGGGCTCCTCCAGTGGTTATTACTTGGCCGAAAGGGATCGTTCTAATTGTTGAAGAGAATCTTCTCCGGTAATGCAGCAGCTCGCCTGTGAATAATACCAAGGAGTCAATGTTGCATGGTGGAAATAATAGCGGAATTATTAGATCTGCTTAGATTTGGTAAAATAGGATCTAGTCGTGCATCGTTTATTTTAAATAAACTGCAGTTGCCTTTTATGTAAGAAATAGTCTAGTGAATTATTACCCGGTATCACTGGGTATAATGACTTGGTCATTTTTTAGTCAGGTATAGCCTTTTTAGAAAGGGAAAGAAAACTTGTATTTGTTTCCTGGAAATTAATTACAATTATGTAATTAGTGAGAATCTACTTAGTAGGTGAACCTGAAACTTCTAGAGTTTTGCCCAGTGAACTCCCCTTAAAGATTACAGTTTTGTTAGCCGAGTGAAGGGAGTAACAGGCGAGATGGTTAGGTCTACCCTGGCCTTGAAATCTGGAATACTGTTCATCTCCCGTTGTGGTTATCACTTCGCCGGGAGGGAACGTTTTGATGATGTCCAGATTCTTCTTTGGTAACGCAGCGCATTACCTGAGCCTGTGAATCGTACCAAGGAGTCAATGTTGCATAGAGAGATGTAAATAGTACTTAGTAGGCCTACTTAACTTGGGCAAAATTAGGATCTAGCCTTGTATTGTTTACTTTAAATAAACTAATTAGATAGAAGTACTTATTTAAGCTCTCGTTTCTATCGTAAATCCGATAGTTATGTTAATTACTGGTAGCCGGGCCTGTCTCTAATATGGTATGACATCCTTATTATAATGTGACCAAGCCTAGAGTACCCGGCAATAATTTCCATTTGATTCCATTATTGGAACCCTGGTTTGTCTTTATTAAAGTGTGACAAAGCTTAGGGTACCCGGTAAAATAATATCTGTTACTCTTACTGGTACCTGGACTTGTTCTTGTCATAGTATGACACGGCTTTGGGTAACACAGCACCCATTATGGTGGTCTCAATTTTTTCAGTACCCGGGCCTGTCATTGTGAAACTATGAACCATGTCATGGTGCCCGGCATTGTAATATCACCCGTCAATTATTGTTACCCGGGCCTGACTGTATAATGTTTAGACAAGGTCTAGAGTACCTGGGGCTTTCAAAAGAAAATATTGTAGAATAAGCCATCGTCTTAACAGTCGCCAGAGTACCCGGTAGACTGGCTTACTGGTGCCCGGGTCTTGTTATGGTATTATGCTATCTAGAGTGACCGGCAATGGTCTACTTGTATCTGGGATGTTTGGCGTGTCTCTAATATGTTAAGACATCCTTATTATAGTATGACCAAGCCTATAGTACCTGGCAATAATCCTAAACAGAGCAAAATAACAAGAGAACCCTTGCATGACATGGTCACTGTTGGTCCAGCTGATCTGTGTAAACATTCAAGGTTGAGTATGAAAATGCATATTAGTAAACGTATGAAACGCACTTAAAAAGGTGCTGTTTCAAAGGCTTGATATTTGTTTTGGTAATATGATACCACCCGGGGATATTGTCATCGTCGTGACAGCCTCCAGAGTACTCGGCTATGGGCTAATAGTACCCGGGGCTGTCTTTATATTTTATATGGATTATAATACCACCCCGGGAATATTGGTACCCGGGTCTGTCTTAGTTTTAACAGTTTCCAGGGTAGGCTGTAGCCTATTTGTACCCGGGACTGTTTTTTATACAGTCGACCCTCGCATGGGCGGACCCCAGTTGACCGGACTTCGGTTTGTGCGGACCCAACAGCCGATGCGGACAAATCCCCAAAAGTCCGGACAAATCGGGCAAAAGACCGTTAATTTGAAAGTTGTCCGGTATTTGGCGGGTTGGGCAGTGACACGGACAGGTAATTTCCCGCTGAAATCGTCTAAATACGATAATGTAACCATAAGTATAGTACTATATATCTCTTATAAACTTACCTTAATTATTTATAATATTTCATAATAAACATATAAAACAGGTTATAAGTTCAAATGAAAAATCAGTGTACCGGTACCATTACCGAAACACGTGTGTGTTATTGTTATGTCGGTTTGTGTGTGTGTGTGTGTGTGTGTGTTCTTTTCTTGTGTGGCTATGTCGGCCGTATGAGTAGGGAGTGTTTTCAACACTAAATTTGTTTTAGCAGACAACACAATAACAAAGTTTAATGGATTTTTCTTTGGCTTTTAGCCTACTATTATAAATATTATTTGGTAAAATTAAATTAAATTCCATAGAGTATAATTATAAAAACATTTTGTTGCCTACATAAATAACTCTGGGGTTTTTAGACTCCCTACTGATACGGCCGACATAGCCACACAAGAAAAGAACACACACACAGCCCGTAGCCTAGTAGGTAGAGCTCTCGTCTCACACATGAGGGGTCGGGGGTTCAATCCCCGGCCGGGCGGAGACAAATTGGGCTTGTCTCCTTTCATGTGTTAGCCTCAGTTCACCTAGCTGTAAATAGGTACCTGGAATAAGTGGACGACGTTGTGACGTCCCATCTGGGGTTGGCAAAAATGGTACAAGGCGAGATGGGTATCATATGGTTCACCTAAGCTGATGGCTACCTAAGCCGATGGCTACCTAAGCCTTCGGGCGAGACGGTACCGTCTATAGTGAGAATGGTACCATACAGATCCACCCTAAGCCTTCGTTTCCGATGTCGCCAATTGGCTAAAAATACAGACTACACACACATCCACAGCCATTCCAACGATACATATAACACCTACACATATAGGAGGCGGGAAATAACGAGCATGCTCACTCCCGCAATACAAGTAGAGCAAGTAGAGTAAGTACACACACAAACCGACATAACAATAACACACACGTGTTTCGGTAATGGTACCAGTACACTGATTCTTCATTTGAACTTATAACTCGTTTTATATAAGTTTATTATGAAATATTATAAAGAATTAAGGTAAGTATATAAGAGATATACTGTTTAGTACTTATGGTTACATTATCGTATTTCGACTATTTCGGCGGGAAATTGCCTGCCCGTGTCACCATATTGCTAACATCGCCTCGAAACTCTCCACGGAAACCGTCATCACAACTGAACCAGTTGACTTAGAGAGCTCTACTTAACGCCAGTCTACAGATTGGAAACAGCAGTACGTTTAGAGATGCGTGGGAATTTTCTAGCTGTTAAAATAACTAAGATTAGGGTAGTCTATTAAATACGTTTTTCGGCCATATCGCCCGGATCTCAACGTCCTTAGGATGGAGAGCCCGTGCAGGAAGGGTTAGGGTTAGAAAACATTGTATAGCCTAGGCCTATTTACTCTATTTCCCATGTACGGACTTTTTCATTGTGCGGGCATGGGTCCCCCCCTATTAGTCCGCACATTCGAGGGTTGACTGTACTTGTTCTGGTATTATAATATCGTCCGCCAATAGGTACCCGGGTCTGTCTTTTACCGGCAGTATTGGTACCCGGGCCTTGGTACCCGGGCCTTGTTGAGATAAGGTCTAGGGTACCTGGGGACTTGAGAATTCTCAACAACACCATGGTCTTTGCACTCGCAAGGTTAGGTCTACTCGGCCACGAGTGTTAATTGGCGATCCTTTATGTAACTTTGTACATGTTTTAAAAAAAATTTATATCTTTGTAAGTCGGAGAGATATAAACATGTTTTTTTAAATTGTTTATATCTTTGGAAGTCCGTGAGATATAAATATATTTGTTTTTAAATTCTTATATCTTTCAATTTTTATATCTTTGTAAGTCAGTGAGATATAAATATAGTTTTTATAAATTCTTATATCTTTGTAAATCTATCTAAACCCCCCCCCCCCCCCTCCCACTAACCCCCCTACCCTACAAAACCTATTTGGGGGGTAACTCACCCTACCCCTCCTTGCTTCCCCTCCCCACCCCACGCCACCCCCCACCCCTCCCCTACCTAACCTAACCTAACCTAACTTACCTAAGTCAGTATTTTTATATCTTTGTAAGTCAGAGAGATATAAACATGTTTTTTTTTAAATTTATATCTTTGTAAGTCAGTGAGATATAAATGTTTGTTTTTAAATTCTTATATCTTTGCAAGATATATTCAATCAAGATATTATTCCGAGTACTCTGGTTACTTGTTGTAGGCCTACTTGTTACTATTTGGAATAAATAAATTTTAGTGCCTAAATAAGTACGGTAGTAAAATTAGGCTACTATAAAAAGGTTGATATTGAATTTGACATCACAATATTATGCCATCAGCTATAAATATTTGGTGGTTAATACTGAAAATAATGCCATATAACTGTCTTGAAGGCAGAAAATGTATGAAAAGGCACTCTTGATTGAATAATGTAAGGCATTAAGAATTCCACCATCACATAGAAAGTTTTGACGGTAGGTACTGAAGGTATTGCAGTTGATATGGTAAGAACCATTTATTCTCTACAATGTGTGATAAATTAATGAGTAACTGAGCAGTGATTGGTAATGAAAGTAACCCCTGGCCAGAGCACAACCAAGGGGAGTACAAGCAAAGAATTAAAGTTCTATGAATTTGACACTAACACAGTACTCAACACTGAAGGAAAATAATATCAAGCTATAATGTTACTACACTTTCACAGAATAAACAGACACTGCAGCTAGAGAGCCAGGGCTCGTAGGATAACAACATTTAGTTGAAGCAAAGTGGCGTCCTGAATACACGATCACCGACCAGCCTAGAAACTAAGTCCTTGCTTATTTAGGTTTACAAGTGAATACAATTACTGTAATATAAATACATTCCTAAACACATATACAACTCAATATGCAAATAGACTCACTATGGACTAAAAACTGATGCGTTTAAGAGGGGCTATGTAAACTTAATAGGGGAGCAAGGAAAAAATGCGTCGTTTCTTAATGGGCGGCGGTCGAGAGAGGTCGCTCCTGGGCAGGAAGAGGTATGAGTCATGCTCATGGGAAACGGAGGAAGATCGGAATGCGCTGAGGCGCGGTGTTCAAACTGTGTTAATTCTTTTCTTTTTTATTTTCTACTTTTCAGTGGCTCAGTCTCAATGACGTACCTTAGGAATGATTAAGGGGTACCCCCTAAGATGATCTTGGTTCTCGACCGTCGTAATCGAGGTTAACCCGGGCTCTGAGGAGCCCGGAACGAGGCCATATTATCATAGGCTCTTACGTCATTGACGTAAGGAGCCACCAATAAATAATAGATTTTACCACACTCTGGTCGACTGTCCGGAAACATGATCACTTATTCTCTGGAACTTGACTGGCTGAAGACTATCCTTGCAAGCCGCTTGCTCTAAAGTTTTCAACAATATTCCGAATTTTATTGTCGAAGAAGTCTAAACATTTATTTGCTAGCACTGTATCTGAAAACCCCTCTGGTAAGTTATTTTTCTTTTTGTTTCCCGTCAAATTATCTAGCACCGTATATAACTTATTAATATTTGTTCCCGCCTCCATGGTCTTTTGTCTATAATATTAAAGTTTCCTTTTTACTATAAGTCTATTCTCTTCATTTCTTGCGTCTTGATAGTCTTTTCTTGCCATATCTGTCCGGAACCTACGCCATTCTCTCTTCTTTTTTTCCTTTTTCGCCCGTAATATTTAGGCATTAAACCACGGCGCATGGTCTATCACTGCAATATCCTTCTCAAGCATAGGGCACATTTCATTATACTTTTCCCTGACGGTACCATTATATAGTCTAGAAACACATATCGCACATTCCTCACTTTTCCCGTATTCATGGTCACAAGTTTCATGCCTCTTTAACCCTTATTTAGCGGCGAGCAACATAAGTCGAGTTAAATAAAGCTGGACTATGTGGCGGCGCTCGACATAACTCGAGTGGCAATTTCAGCACGTAATGTGGCTGAGAGAGAGAGACAAGTGGTGGCAGGAGACTAGCGATCGTATGACTGCTCCAGACCACCGCGGCGAACCTACTGACACAAATCTCAGCTCCCTCCTCCCTCTCTCACTCGCTACATACTCAATTATGTACTGAAAGTACCGAATTACCTGCTTTTTGCACTCGCGTTGCACGGTTATTGCAAGAAAACTATCCATCATACAAGGATCGTTATGGTGTCATTCGAAAGCTCTGTTTATGCCCTTTCAGGGATAGGTACTTGTTTTACGTTCTGAGTCTTATTTAGGCATGAAAATTATCACGTAAACAGCCCTATTTTGGCTAAAAACACCCCGCTGTGCGGTACACATAAATAAACCGCATAGGCCGCTCGTAAGGTGTTAAAGATAGACTTTGGATCACTGAGGTTATTAATAGTTCCGGTATAAAGTCTCTCTTTGATATAAACTTAATCTTTTTAGTTTGTCTTGAATCTTTCATAAATGGAATCACAAAAGTTACCAGCCTATGCACCGGAGAAATACGACATATCTCTTGCACACACACTTCTTGGACGAGATTATAGTCAACATTACAAAAAACTAAGTCCAATATATGCCCTCCAATTGATGTCACCACATCCACTTTGTTAACTAAATTGAATGAGTTCATAAATTCCATAGTATAGCGAACACTTAAATCTTCAATCCAAAGGTTAAAATCATCACAGATAAAAACATTTGTGCTCACCATGTCTAACGTTTCCAAATACATTCTAAATTCTCCAATGAATAAGTTGGTACTCAAATTTGGTGGTCTATGCACTACAATAAAAGTACATTTCTTCCCACCTATTTCACAACCAGCCTGCATATGTTCAAAACTCTCCATCCTCTCTGTTGCATACACCTTGAGTTTCTTAAATGAGTTTGAAAGAAAAATTCCCACTCCACCTCCTCGCCTGTGTTTTCTTGGAATATGCAGAAAGGTATGCGTTGTTTGAGTAATTTCTTGAATTTTAGCATTATCACAATCATTTAGCCATGTTTCGGTTAGCGCCAAAATATCAAAACCATCATCCTTTATCAGGTCACGATGCCCAAGGTTTTATTTCCTACTGATTGAATATTCAACAGGCCACATTAAATTTTCAAGTCTCCCCTGTTAATAGCCATGGTCAGTAAAGACTGTTTCTAATCCTCTCTAGTTCACTCTCAAGGACCGGACAGCATTTTTCATTCACGGAGTGATCCACCACAGCATACATAAAATTTTAAGACTGAGTGTTCCACACATACGTGCAGTTTCAGTCTCTTGTCCTAATGGCGGCGTTCCAGGCAACCCTGTTAAGGGCTGCTTCACTTGTCAAGTTCTTGGATTTGAGATTGGCACGTATAGTCCGATCCCAGGTCTTCCTCGGTCCACCCCTTGGTGCAGCTTCCTCCACAATCAGACCTGCATTTTTTCACCCAATTTTTTTCATCCATTCTCTCCACATGTCCATACCATCCCAGTCTACTTGTACGCATCACCTCGCTAATACTCTTTATACCTAAAAGTCTCCTCAGCTCAACATTTGTTATTCTATCCTGTAGCCTGGCCCCACACATCCATCTCACCATTCTCATCTCATTACGTTCCATTCTGTTGACATCCTCTACTTTAACGGCCCATGTTTCTGATGCATACGTCATTGCACTTCTAACACATGAGGCATACACCTTTCCCTTCAGGGGGAGAGGCATTCTTTTCATGGTCAGGATATGCAGCAGTTCTCTGAACTTGCCACATCTAATTCTAGCAACAGTGGCAGCCTCGGCCCCACCACCGGCAGAGATGGTATCTCCTAGGTAACAAAACTTGTTCACCAGCTCCAATGACTCATTTCCAAAATTCACAGCCACAGGATCATCACTTAACACAAGCTCGCCTTTGCACACTACACGCTCAAATTTCTCTATTTCTGACTTATCCTTCGGCAGGGGTCCCTTTATTCTACTACAGCGCTTACTCCCATGGTCTACCCAACATCGACAGATGCTACATTGAATTGAGTTAACGCCCACACCCTTTCCACACACTTATGGGTATGCACCGCTCTTTTCCACATTGCCTCTTCTCAATCTATAATGCATAGCCTTGGTTTTGTTAATATTGACTCTTAAACCCTTGCTCGCCATGCCCTCTCTCCATTCTCTGAATTTGGCCTCAGCATCTTGCATATATACTGTCAACTATTAGGACTAAATCGTCTGCATAAAACAGTTCCAACGGGAGTCTGCCTCTAAAAACTCTAGACAGTGCCTCCAAGACCATAATAAAGAGGAGAGGGCTTAACACTGAATCCTGATGGACTCCAACACGGACTGCGAACTCATCGCTCAGTACTCGGTGTAAGTTGAAGGTAAAGAAACAAATGACTAAATTAAGAGTTGATGCTGGGACGTATGAAAATGTATCGGACATGTGCGAGGTAATGAATAACAAATTGGGGTCAGTTTTTACTAGAGAGGAAGGTTTTGACGAACCACAGGCGGGAGTACTGGAGAGTGGGCTTAGTAAGATTGAAATAACTAGAAATGAGCTGTTATCTGCGATGAGAGGACTTGAAGTAAGGAAAGCTATGGGACCGGATGAAGTGTCTGCCTGGGTTTTAAAGGAGTGTGCAGAGCAATTAGTGGAGCCAGTGAGGGACATAATTCAAGCTTCCTTAGATAAAGGACAGGTTCCTGTTGAATGGAAAAGAGCCAATATCATTCCGATATACAAGAATGGAAACCCTGAGGACCCTCTAAACTATAGAACAGTTTCACTTACTAGTATTGTATGCAAGATTTGTGAAAAGCTAATTAGGAAGAGATGGATGAAAATGTTGGAGAGAAAGAAGACAATAACCCCAAAGCAATTTGGATTCAGAGAAGGGACATCTTGTGTTACCAGTTTGCTATGTTATTACAGTAGGGTGATAGATGTACTCCAAGAAAGAGGCGGATGGGTGGACTGCGTCTACTTAGACCTTTCCAAAGCATTCGATAAGGTACCACATAAGAGATTTTTATCTAAGCTTGAGATGCTAGGATGTGTCAGGGGGAGTTTGCTGAAATGGATGGAGAGCTATTTAACGGATAGGGAAATGAGGACCAACATTAGAGGAACTTACTCATCGTGGCGGAAAGTTGAGTGGTGTGCCGCAGGGATCTGTGTTGGCACCTCTCATGTTCCTTATGTACGTGAATGACCTGCCGATAGGCATAAACTCCTACATGTCAATGTTTGCAGATGACGTAAAAATTATGAGACAAATAACAAATAAAAGTAGTTGTTGTTGTTCCCTAAGCTGCCTGGCCGAACAGCCCCGAGTCCCTGAGAAAGGCCATGGCCACGATCGGGCTTTCCCACAGAGCTCTCATTGAGTGTTGTTGGCGTAAGTGGTTGTGTGAAATGCAGTCTTCTATGATGTGTTTAATGGTATGGGGTGCTGTGTTACATCCCGGGCAGGCGTCGACAACGGAGTCATCCAGTCTCTTCTGATAGCTCAGGAGAGCTGGATGGTGTCCGCATCTCAGCCTGGCCAGGTGGACTCTGTCCTCGCGAGGAAGGGAGGATTCGGAAGGATGGATTTCGGGAGGTCGTGCATGCAGCTGTGTGTTGTCTGTGAGTGAGTGGATGGATCGGTGAGAAATATGAGTATGGATGTGCTTCTGGAAGTTGGTTCGGGGTGGGCATGGAGGGAGAGAGGACAATAATTGTGTGTGATACCGTGTGCTGGGTGTTGTTTTGATATTTCTTGGTGTCTGTGGGTGTGTTGCCATGTAGTTTAGTGGGTGGTCTTGGTTCGTGGAGGCTGCTGCCAGGAATTGAGTGCCTCTCATGTCCAGATGGTCTTTGACTTTGAGGATTTTGGTTTCTTGATGTAGGTGATCTGTGGGTGCAGTAGCTGTGCAGCCTGTAATGATCTTCAGGGCTTTGTTTTGAATAGTCTGTAAGGTCTTACGATGTGTTTCAGCTAGGTTAGAAGCCCAGGCTGGGCTTGCGTATTCCATCACTGATCTTATGTATTGTTTATATACTGTGGTGGTAGTTTCTTTGTTGTGTCCAAATTTTGTGTGAGCAAGTGACCTGAGGGCGTTAAGTCTGGGTGTCCGTTTCTTTTTAATGTTTGTGGTGTGCTGTTTGAATGTCATAGGAGTATCATGTTACTCCTAGGATTTTGGGTGTGTGTGTATGTGTTAGGGGTGTGTTGTTATGGTGAGTTGAGGGATGTATTCGTGTTCTCCTGTCCAACTTGTGAGCAGGGTTGCGGTGGATTTGGCTGGGGCTAGATTAAGTCTGTTTGTAGTGCACCAGCCATGTAGTGTGTTGAGATAGGGTTGAAGGAGATCTGTTGATCTTTTTGGGTCATGGTGTGTGCATGTGAGTGTTATGTCATCTGCATAGGAGGCTAAGTTTATTTGGGGCGTATTGGGTGTAGTTATATAGTGCATGTACAGATTGAAGAGTGCGGGCGATAGGACGGATCCTTGTGGGACTCCGTTTGGAAAGTTTCTGATTTTAGATGACTGACCGGCAAAAGATACGTGTGCACATCTGCCTGCTAGGAAGTTGGCCAGCCACCTTTTTGTGTTGTTGTGCATGTTTGTGTTGTAGATTTTGTTTGTTAGGTTGTGGCGGGGGATGGCATCGAAGGCTTTACTAATGTCGAGTGTGGCTAATAGTGATCTGTGTGGTGGTCTAGCTGAGTTGATGCCGTCGAAAGCTCTTTGTGTAAGGTCTGTGAGAAGAGTGTTTGTGGAGTGCAGTGGCCTAAAGCCATGTTGTGTTGGAGCTAGGGGTAGGTCAGGTGTAATTAGTTGTAATACTAGGCGTTCCATGACTTTGGAGGGGGAGCAAAGGAGTGTGATAGGGCGGTGCGAGGAGGGTAGCGTGGGGTCTTTGTTGGGTTTGGGGAATGTGATGATGATACCATGCTTCCAAATGTCTGGTATTGTGTTGTGTGAATAGCTGTAGTTTGATATGTTAGTGAGTGCTTGTATGCCTTGTGGTCCCAGGTGTCTTGAGGCTTTATGTTGTCTAGGCCACAGGCGGGTGAGTGCTTGAGATTGTTGATGATATGCTTTGTCTGGTGATTGGTGAAGGGTGTATAGTCAGGGTCTGTGGGGAATTGTCTCTTACGTCGGATGACACGTCGGTCGTCTTGGTGAGGTTTTAGGTGGCTGACATGTGAAAAGTGATTGATGAGAGTGTTTGCTTGTTTGTTTACATGGAGTAGAGTCTGTTGTTGTGATTGCAGCATGTGATTGTGTTGTGTTGCTGTTGGAAAGTGTGATGCGGTTTAGTGTTTTGTAGAGTTTTTTGGAGTTTGTTTTGTGATCAAGTGTTTGTAGGAAGTTATTCCAATTTAGTTTTTGTTGTTCTTGTATTTTGTTGTTAGTTTGGGTGTTGAGTGCTTGAATTTGTTGTGTGATGTCTTGTGTGTGGGGTGCTGGGGAGTGTTTCAGTATGTCGCGTTGTCTGATGAGGTTTTGAATTTCTGGTGTGAAGTTGGGATTGTGTCTTTTTCTGTTACCTCTTGGAATGTGTTTCTTGTCAGCGTTTTGGATAGTTTTATTGAGTATGTGTACAGCATTGTTGATGTTAGTGATAGGTGTACTGTTTAGAGTTGTGAAGTGTTGTTCTGTCTCATTTGTGAATGCTTCCCAGTTAGCTCTTTTATAATTGGTGTATGTGTGTTTGTGGCTAGCTGGGGTGAGTCTGGTTTTGGTGGTGATAATGATCGGGAGGTGGTCAGAGCCTAAGGTTCTGACCACCCTCCAGGATGTTGTGGGGGCGAGTTCTGGGGAGCAAAAGGTGATGTCTGGAGATGGGTTATAGAGGGCTTGGTGAGGAATATGGGTATGTTGATGGATGTCGTTAAGGATGATGAGGTTATCGGTTTGGTTTTGTAGTACCAGCCCTCTGTCTGTGTCGGGGTTGTCGACAAACCAGGCCGACGTCTTGGCGTTGAAGTCACCACCCAGGATGATGTGTGGGGTGTTTGTGATGTGTTGTAAGTGTGGTCTGTATTCATTTGGTACTGTAGGGGATGTTTGGGGAGGGATGTATGTGTTTATGATGGTTATGTTGGAGTTGTTGCCAGTGCGTATTTTAATTGACTGTATTTCTGTTGTGTTATCATTTGGGGGGAAGAGTGATTTGGTTTGTACACTGGTTACTACGTATGATATTTCTTTGTGTACCAGGGTGATGAGTCCACCGCCCCCGCCGACAGCCCGGTCTTGTCTGATGGTGGTGAAATTATGAAATGTGGGTGTTTTTTGTGTTGTGCGGAGTTTTGTTTCTTGTGTTGTGCGGAGTTTTGTTTCTTGTGTTGTTGTTGATGATGCTTTTATTTTATACTAGCCCACTGGGCCTAGGCCCTCTCAAGGCTAGTGGTGGAGGAGGTGGTACAGAGTTTAAAGTCACGTATATGTCCGTACACTCTAACCTCCATTTAACGGATATCGGCAATAACGGTCAAAAAATGTAGGCCGGACAATGGACCCAGCAACGGACAAAGTCCGTTGGTCGAAAAAAAGTTGGAGCAAAGTCCGTTGCTCTATCTATTTATCTCTCTAATGCACCTATCTAAATCCCTTATACATTAACATAACTATGTCTTATTTGGACTTTTTGTTATCTTTGAATCATTTCTAATATGATGGAATTGAAAAATATAATATCCTTCCAGCACATAGATAAATAATAAATAAGATAGTCAACAAAATATTTCAACTCTCCCCTCCGTGCCAGCAGAGACTGAAGATTTACGTTTGATAGATTTGTTGTTTTGTTTTTTTCCCTCGATATACACACACTTTCTATTTATCTATCTCTCTAATTCATCTACCTAAATCCCTTATACATTAACATAACTATGTCTTATTTGGACTTTTGTAATCTTTTAATAATTTCTAATGTGATGGAATTGAAAAATATAATATCCTTCCAGCACATAGATAAATAATAAATAAGATAGTCAAAAAAATAGTTCAACCCTCCCCGCAGTCTAGGCGCCGAGCTTCCCAGACGGGAGATTTACGTTTGATAGATTTTTGTTTTTTTTGGTTCCCACGGTATACACAAAATGATGGGGAAATATTATAACATGTTTTTAATTGACATTTGTGTCGTTTTTGCTGATTATGAGTTGGTGGAAAATAAAATCTTTAATTCTATCATATCGGAAATGATTCACAGATTATATAGAGACCAAATAATATACACTTTTAAGTGTGTTCAATAGTTTTGCATTATCAATAGGGTGTAGCACAAGGGATTACCAGGATTTATTTTAGGTACAGTAAAAAAAAGGATGCATAACCGTTAAATGTCACGATCCCGGACACCTGTACTCAACACCGGATTTTTCTCAAGGAATTTCCGGATTACATCCGGACTGGACAGTATTTAGCAGCAACGGGCATTTAGCAGGAACGGACAGGTGCTTGCACGCATTTGTCCGTTAAATGGAGGGTCGAGTGTAGTTATATGTCATTGTATAAATTTATCGCTCTCAGGAAGTGACGAATAGGGGTGAAATTGAAAGAGTGAGTCAGAGAGGATGCCATGTAATGAGGGGTTCAGCAAGAATCTCCGTCTTTCAGATGCATAGACGGGACAAATACAAAGAAAGTGAAAAACAGTCAATGATGTATGGCAATGTTTCTTGTAAGAGGATATATTGTAAGTAGTTGTGAGGAGCTGCAAGGGGATTTAGATAAAATATACAAATGGAGCACCAAGTGGAAAATGAAATTTAATATAAGTAAATGCCATGTGTTAAATATGGGAAGAAGTGTGAATAGACCAAATTGGGAGTACAGGATGGGAGATAATATAATTAGCAAGGCCGAAAAAGAAAAGGATTTAGGGTTGATTATACAAGATAATTTGTCGCCAGAGAAACATATTAACAAGCTCTTTAGCGGAATGTATGCAATGGCCGGGAATATGAAAGTTGCTCTGAACTACTTGGATGAGACCATGGTAGCGAAAATTATGAAGAGTATGATTAGACCAAGATTGGAGTATGCAGCAGTGGTGTAGTCTCCGCATCTAAAGAAGCATATTCACAAGTTAGAAAGAATCCAGAGAGCAGTTACTAGATTGGTTCCAAGTCTCAGAACTGCCATATGAAGGGAGGCTAGACAAATTAAATCTACAGAGTCTAAAAGAGAGGAGAGAGAGGGGAGACATGATAATGATGTACAAATGCACCCGGGGGCTGGAGAGGCTGGATAGGGAGGATATATTAATTATGGATACAGGAATAACTAGAGGCCACAGCTACAAATTAAAAAGACCTACCTGCAAGAACGATATCAGGAAGTTTAGCTTCCCCTATAGATGTATTGATAAATGGAATGGGCTGGAGGAGGAGGAGGTGGTGGTAGGGGCAAGGAACATCCATATTTTCAAGAAAAAATTGTATAAAAAGTAGACTGAGAGATGGGACAACACAAGCTTAGCTCAACTCCTGTAAACTACAATTAGGTAAATACAATTAGGTAAATACACCCTTCACCCTCACCGAGCTTTGCGAATCCTCCTACATCTTTATTATTTTGATCCTTCACAGGCTTCTTGTATCTCATGCAGTTAATGCACTTCCTTTCAGCCACCTGACAATCCTTTGATTTATGATTTCCCACACATTTATTGCAACATGGTTCATCACCATTGCTCTTGGCAGTACAATTTTCTTGCAAATGTCCGTATCCTTGGCAATAATAGCAAATTAACGCATGATACCTGTCCCTTACAGTGTACACTCCCCATTCCAGCTTCACTTTGTCTCGATTCTTATTAATCAATTCTCGAACAGTTGGATCACACTTCAAAATTTAATGCATCGTGCCACCAGCAGCAGGCTTGCAAAAAATCTTCTCAATCTTCGTCTCAACTTCTGGGATTTGTTTATAAGATACCGGTACTCATTCTTTTCTATTAAGATCTCAATTATCTTATCCTGGGTCTCCTCCTTAGGAACGTTACAAATTATGATCTTGGGTTTCAGTTTTCTCACTCTTTTTGTGGTTACCTTTTCTACTTTCTTAAGTTTCTGGGCTGCTTCATCTCTCATGGTCTCAATCTCAAAGTTCATAACAATGTTCCCTCCACTCGTGAATCTTGCATCATTTATCTGAACACCCTCCAATGCTCGAAACTTCATTCTTCTTATCTGTTGCCTTTTCATTTTCCTCAGTAGCCTTCACAACAAGTAAGTTCTTCTTAGTTGGCTTCTTTCGTTTCTTGATGACCTCAGTCCAACTGCTGACCACGGGGTTTGCTTGCTCAGCATTCATCACCTCTACTACACCTTCAACTGCCACATTCACTCCACCCAACTCCTCCTTCACTGGGTGGGTGCCAAACCCCAAAAGGGGTTGAAATAGGGGAGCTATCCCCCCGCCAAAGGCGGCTTTTTAGGGCCTTTCCTAGCTGATGCTGAGAGGATTGGGTTCTAGTCATGTGGTGATGGGCTGGTCTATTAGAGTGAGAACTGAGCGATCTCTGCCATACCCATAGCTTACTCTGAATGTTGCTTTTACTTATATATTTTCTAGATCTCAAGTGACGGTGTCTCTTCCGTGGATTGACCTCCCAATCTACCAAGATTGGAAGCCAAAGCATCACATTTTTTCTTTGTCCCTCAACTTTCTCTTCATAATTGCCGAGTGCCTACTATTCCCATCAAACAGGCACCAGCACTAGAACTAATAGTTTTCCCATGCTAGAATAAGGAGGGCTATAGAAAAAATGAACAGAAGTAAGTCCACGGGACCGGATGGGATACATCCAAGAATCATAAAGGAAGGAGGTGAGATGTTAGTAGAGCCATTAAATTTTTTATTTGAGGTATCTTTTAATACAGGACAAATCCCGACGGACTGGAGAGAGGCGAACATAACAGCTATATTTAAGAAGGGAAAGAGAAATGACCCAGGAAATTATAGACCAGTCAGTTTGACAAGTGTTGTGTGTAAACTAATGGAAACGGTAATTAGAGAAGGAATAATGGAGCATATGAAATCAAACCAACTTTTCAGTGGGAGACAGTTCGGATTCTTGCCAGGGAGGTCGACGGTACTACAGCTAATTAATGTGGTGGATGATTGGATGCAAACTCTGGAGGATGGTGATGTAATAGACGTGGTATATTGCGATTTTATGAAGGCCTTCGATAAGGTCCCACATAAAAGATTAAGAGAAAGTTAGAAGCTATAGTATAGGGGAGAAATGTGTGAAATGGATAGAAGCCTTCCTGAAAGATCGGAGACCGAGGGTACTGGTGAATGGAATAGGCTCGGGGTGGAGGGAAATTACAGGTGGGGTACCTCAGGGATCTGTGTTGGGACCACTACTGTTGGTTATATTTATCAACGACTTACCTGAAGTTATAACCAATGGAAGCGAGATATACCTGTACTGGCCATCCTCCTATAACATGAATTCCTACAACGCGATCCTCCTACAACACGAGGGGGGGTCCCGATAAATAGCACATTTATTAAGTTAATTGTAGCCATGATATTGTAGATTGACTTTTTTTTTTAACTAATTTCTCTATTATATATTCATACATTTTGATATATTCTAGGAACTAATATATTCTAGGTCTTTCCTAGGACCGATCGGTCACTTTTATTTACCGCCGTATTGTCGCTGTATGTATAAGCGACCGCATAGCGCGAATTTCATATAGTGCGAGGGTTGGATCGACCTATTTTTCTTCATTAGTTGTAAGGTAAGTTATATTTTTTTTTTATTAATGGTTTGATGGTATCTGGTAGGTAATATAGGTGTTTGTTTAGCAAGAAATCCGGAAAAAAGGGGGCAAAATTGTGGGGCTCAGACCCATATAGAATTATCTCCATATAAAGTGTTATTCCTACAGCGCGAGGGGCTCTGCCACCCATATAATCGTGTTATAGGAGGATGGACTGTATGCGGATGACACTAAGCTGTATAGAAGAGTGAGGAGTAAGGAAGATGTGAGTTTTCTTCAAGGAGATGTGGAGGGCATGAAGGGATGGTCTGAACATTGCCTTCATCCAAAAAAATGCAAGTACATGCGGATTGGGACTAGCAAGATAGACAAGGTAGGATACAGCATGTATGAAGCGATGGAGGAAGTGAATGCAGAAAAGGATATAGGAGTAGTGATAGACAATAAGTTAAATTTAAGTATGTAGTCGATTCCGAATCAATAAGGGAGTTTGAAAGTAATCTTGATAAAGCATGGGGAAGACAAGATTTGAAGTTTGATTATAAACCAAATATACAGAATAGTAAAAATGTTGCGTCTGCTACCGCCGCCACCAACACCGTGAACGACCGCAGCAGTGCAAGTACTGGTACTGAGCTGGATACACAGGCCTAGTTTGCCTTTTTCCAGAGGATCTACTGTAAGAAACTAAGAAATTTCTCAGAACATTTAGCGGAAAAGATAAACAAAGCCAATAGAATTGTAGGGCTGATAAGGACATTTGTGTCACTTGACGAAGAAATATTCAGGAATCTCTATACAGTGCTGGTTAGGCTGCACCTGGAATATGCAAACCAGGTGTGGGCTCCATATATGGTAAAGGATATAGAAGCAGTGGAGAAAGTGCAGAGGAGAGCTAGCAAGCTAGTACCAACGTTGAAGAACGCGGGCTATGAGCAGAGGTTGAGGACACTGGGACTTCCGACACTGGCATATAGGAGAAAGAGAGGGGATATGATAGAGACTTTTAAGATAGTGTCAGGATGTGTGTGAAAGTATCTTCTTGATGTGGGAGGGAACAAGAAAGAGAGGACACTCTAAGAAAATTTACAAAGAAAGAAATAGGCTTGAAAAGGCAAAGAACTCATTTTGTGATAGTGGTAAATGAGTGGAACGCGCTGCCCCAGTATGTAGTCTATTCCGAATCAATAAGGAAGTTTGAAAATAATCTTGATAAAGCATGGGGAAGACAAGATTTGAAGTTTGATTATAAAGGAAAAAATACAGAATAGTAAAAATGTTGCGTCTGCTTCCGCCGCCGCAACACCGTGAACGACCGCAGTAGTGCAAGTACTGGCACTGAGCTGGATACACAGGCCTAGTTTGCCTTTTTCCAGAGGATCTACTGTAAGAAACTGTAAGAGGGGCACAGGGCCCTGGGTAGGTCTTTGGTTTCCCGGGCGTTTCCGCACCCTCCTCAGCTCCCCGCCATGGAATGGCTTCGGTCACCCACGCTTTATTGTGGTCGGCAGGGAGGGTTCTGTGGGGGCGCTCGGTTATGGCCTCGGCCTTGCTCGGGGCCTTGGGGCTGTTCGGCCAGGCAGCTTGGGGAACAACAACAACAACAACAACTCCTCCTCCACTACATTAAATTGACTTCCCAAATCATGTTTTATTGCCTGGAATCCTTGATTTATCATGTCTTTGAGGTCTTGCATTTCTTTCATTAATTGTTTGGCAAGTCTAAACTCTGACAGACATGATACCTGGTCAGAGGTAGGTGATACACCCGATAACACAATTCTTGCCAACCGTTTTCCCCATTATACAACAATCTTAAGACACGCCGCCCGATAGTGGGGAGGGCTATGATTTGAAGCGGGGTGTCAAACGACGCCCTTTTTTTGAGTGATAACACAAATGAACTTTCTGTATATTTTTTTTTTTTATCTCTAGCCTACATATTTTGATAATATTCAAGACCTATTTCGCCGCCATATTAGAAATGATTTATTAGGGAAAATAGGGACCTAGCCTATAGACTCGCCATATTATTCTCATCATAGTCCGCATGGAGGAATTTCGTTATCGACACTTGAAAAAACCTGATTACATCGAAAAAGAACACCAAAATAATAAGTCCCGACCGTAAACAAAGCATTGCGCACAATGAATCCTTCGACTTGACTCTCCTTCTTGTTTTGAACGATGGGGTGGGTGCGATTCACCCAATAAATGGTGTGAGCGTTGCTCACAAAACTAAATACCGGCAACCTGTTTTTGCCCCCTTACTGATCTACATATGAGGACAATAAATCAAGGGGGGGGGGGGGGGCAATGCCCCCCTCAACCCATCGTGTATCCAATTTACCCCACAATTTCCCTTACCTACTGTAAAAGCGCGATTCACCCAATAAATGGCGGCATTTGAGGTCGTATCTTCAGATTAATGAATAATGGGTAAGTTAATGCTAATCCTCCATGCCAACCATGAAAAACAACAATAAAACACTATATCCTTTGAACAAAATATACAGAAAACTTGGTAAATAAGGCGGCTCTAGCTGTCTTGAATTTTACCGTAAGGCTATACAGTAGGTATCAAAAAATACACAGGCCTATTCCCAGAGTAGTTTAGTTTAGCCTAGGCCTAGCCTAGTCTTAAAAACAAAGGGTCAATATTTACAAGACGCAACAATATAGGTAACAAATTTATATTATCAGTTTTGGGTTTCTATCATCATATGCTTCATTGCTATATATTTTTTATCCTCGGGGAAAAAAAATCTTGGGATTTTTTTTTTAGGTCATTAACCCTTAACCCGTTGAGACCCAGCGTTGCACGTGTTGCGTCGGCAGTCTTTGATCACCAACTCCCAGCGACGCATCACGTGCGTCCGACATATAAAAAACACTTACGTGGCTCGTAAGGTAGGAAATGACGGGAGAATAGGAGGGGGAGGTACCGTAGTGTGTGTGGGAGCCGGGCCAGTAGGTGTGAGCGGGCCGAGACAGCCACGCGGCTGGTGGTGGTGGGCTTAGTGGGGATAGTTTACACCCCTAGTTCACCGCCACTTTGAACCTTCATTACTCCGGTCGTATGGGAGCTAGAGGCTTGAGATTTATGTGAGATACTCCTTAGGATGTATGCCGTACAATGCCATACTCAGTTTTTACCCTAGTGCTCCTGGGCGGGTGGTCATGCGGGGGAGACGAACTATTGAAACCCCCCCCCCCCAAATGACCGAAATGAGTTTTTTTTTGTCTTCATTTCTCACCATTCTCTTCCATTTTGGCTCAACAATTTTTTTTGAGGCCCCCCCCCCCCCCCCCCCCCCAAACATGTCGGAGGTGATTTTTTTTTTTTTTCATTTCTCATCCTTGTCTTCCATTTTAGCAAACAAAAAAAATAAGTGAAAATGGCTTGGGACTGGGGTGAACAAAATATTATAACTAGCCGGGGCTCAACGGGTTAACTGGCGGGGCCCGCCTTAAGTCGGGCTCCAATTTGCAGCAAGTTAGGAGCATTATTAATGCTTTTAAAGGGTTAAAATAGTGCAAATGGCCGGGACCGCAGCAGGCCACACGTCCGACACCCAGGGCTTACCGCCGCCCACTGACTCACGCTCCCTCTGTTCTCGAGAGGCCGGCAGTGTTGCCAGTAGTGAGCGTAGCTGGAAAAAATATGCCGCTATACGCTAAACTCCCATGTTTGTGGTACCACTGCGTGAGAACGACGAGTGCTACGTAGCTCGTTCTGGTCTCATTTTGAAGCTTTTAGCACCTACAGTAGTTTTTTGCTGAATAAATTTCTTTTCATGCAGATACAGTAGGGTCCCGCATAAAACGTGTTCGCATAAAACGAGTCTCTATTAAAACGACCGACCTAAAATATTAATATTTAATTTTCGATCAGAACGAATGTGATCACATAAAACGAGTCCGCCGCCAAAGTGGGGCAAATACAAGGAGTTTTCATATAGAGCGCCGAAATATCGTACAAAACGTACAAAATATCGTACGCTTTCATATAAAACGCCGAAATATCGTACAAAACGTACGAAATATCGTTCGCTTTGTACGAAAATTTTCGCTTACAGTGAACATTGACGATATTGCGCCACCAAAATGCTGTGTTCACATAAAGCGAATTCACATAAAACGCCCTCGTTTATCGACCATAAACTCGTTTTATGTGAGACCCTACTGTACTTGATTGATAATTCAGGAGGGCCTGAATTTGCCCAAAATAGCCCAAAACCCCCCGCTAGACAAGGGTTAACCTAACCTAAGAGCCCTCAAATACATTTAGGTTAGGTTAGTTTTTTTTGGGTAGGTTAGTGAAAAAAAAAAAAAAAAAAAAAAAAAATGAAAATTACCATGATTGTTTTTTTATTTTTTCTCCGGGGATAAAAATTATATAGCAATGAAGCATATGATGATAGGAACCCAAAACTACCATTAGAAATTTGTTACCTACTGTATATTGTTGCATCTCGTAAATATTTACCAAACAAAGTTAGCCTACAGGAATGTTAGGTTATAGGCTAGTCCAAAGGTACTGGTAGGTTGCGAAACAAAATTTACCATAAATATTAGCCTATAGGCCTATATAGCCCCACATTCCCAGAAGTAGGCTCGGCTGGCTAGACATTGTCATAGGTCTAGGCTATCTGTACAGTAATTGAAATTCCAAGGGTAGCCTAGGTTAAACTACCTAGGGTAGCCTGTGTGTTAGCCTATGCGTAACAGTAACATATTTGAAAAAAATATAATAAAATAGGCATAGGCTAGGCTTTAAAAAAAAAATATATATATCTGGCTTCTTCCACAAATCCACTGTCCACCACAATGGCATTTTTTTTTTTTTTTTTTTTAGTCCTAATAGATCTGGTAGAGCATATACATCATTGCTATATACAGTACTGTATTCGCGTTTGGCGAAATACACTTTTGGCGCTGGTTTGGCTAGACTAATTAAATCGCTAAATGCGAGGGACCACTGTATGGCCTTATATCACACAAAAATACTATAAAGTGATGCACATCATATGGTCCAAACCAAAGCTTGATACAATATGGCGTTCGTCTCAAAATGTTAGAATCAAATGATAACATGGGAAATGATAAATATTTTTATCATTACGTATCCTCGCATAACCACGCAAGATTTTCATGAAGCCTTCAGTGTTGAGGCTATAAATGTCTATATTGCTTATGAAATTTATGTTGGAATACATGAATGAGGCCTATGGGCCTTACTAATTCCATTTCTTTGTAGAATTGTTGAACCAATTATCGTATCACAGAATATACGAGACTCCAAACTTTTGCGATGAGTCTAATCAAGCCGCCATTGCCCTTGTGTTTACGTTCTACTAATAACCTATATTAGTCTAATTTTATTGTATTTGTATAGTATTACAATTTTAAAATAATTGAGTTAATACAACCTACTTAGAGTAACTTTACATGCATTTCTACAATCAATAGTCTACTATAGGTACAGTATTATATATATTTTTGTTGAAGAGTTACAGTTCGGAATTCGAGCCTCGCATACGTGGCGGAGGTTGGCGCCAAATTTAAATAACAATAAAGGTATAAGCGCCATCAGTTTACCCCAACATATTCGAAACTTGACCGTAACTATTAGAAATTGACTAATATATTGAAATGGATCGGAAACTATCCCTCTATGTAAAAAAATAAACACATTGAGCACAACTGAGCACGTAAACAAGGCATTTTTTTTTTTGTTAATTTTTATGTAGGGCAAGCTGAAGGTTGCACTTGCAGAGCATAATGTGCAGTAGGCCTACATGAATACAAGGATTTGTATAAGACTTAATATTATATATTGATCTATGCCTACCTGGATATCTTCCTACAGCCACCATAGTGTCGTCACACCTTTAGAAACTAAGATAATCGAAGTTATCCAATAGAGTTCTTTACTTTTCCCTTTAAAAAGATAATGTAGTTAATGGGAATGATATACCTTTATAATGTAGTTAGTCAAGGCATAATACAATATATACGGCATAAAAGTTTATAATGTAGTTAATGGGAATGATATACATAATAGTCAAGGCATAATACCCGTTTATAATGTAGTTAATGGGAATGATCTACATAATATTCAAGGCATAATACCCGTTTATAATGTAGTTAATGGGAATGATATACATAATAGTCAAGGCATAATACCCATTTATAATGTAGTTAATGGGAATGATGTACATAATATTCAAGGCATAATACCCGTTTATAATGTAGTTAATGGGAATGATATACATAATAGTCAAGGCATAATACCCGTTTATAATGTAGTTAATGGGAATGATATACATAATAGTCAAGGCATAATACCCGTTTATAATGTAGTTAATGGGAATGATATACATAATAGTCAAGGCATAATACCCGTTTATAATTTCGGTCTTTTCAATACCGTTTTTTTTTTTTTTCTATGTGATTGAGGGAGGCAAAAGGCATAACTGCCTATAGCGAGTGCCTCCCCCATAGTTGAAAGAGTGACAGGGCCAAAATCAAGGGACGTTTGAGCCAAAATGCATGGACACACGGAGTTTGAAGCAATTTAAGTCATAGGAAGAGGGAAAGACTGATTCTGGGAGAGAGTTCCAGAGCTCAGCTGTTGAGTAGAAGAAAGTTTGAGAGTAACGTTTCACTCTTGGGTTGGAGAGTTGCACAGAGTAGGGGTGGGATTGAGTTGCAAGACGGGTACCACGTGCCCTACGTAAAGGAGGTGGTATGCACTGGGATAGCTCTGAGGAACACTGATTATTATAGTAGCGATAGAATAGCGAGAGAGATGCAACATTGCGGCGGAGAGAGAGAGATTGCAGAGAGTTGGTGAGTGGACGGGAGTTAATGATACGAAAGGCCTTCCTTTCAACTTTGTCTAGGAGAGCAGTGTGAGAGGAACCTCCCCACACATGTGAACAATACTCAATACATAAGAACATAAGAAAATGGGAGTCTGCAGAAAGCCGATTGGCCTAAGCAAGGCAGATCCCTGTCTCACACAACCCCAAATCAATTACAAAGCCCAATTATAGGCTCAACACTCTAATACCCTGAGGATCATCTTACCAAAACGGTTAGAGATTAACGCAGGATTATGGGGGTCTGCAGAGCGCTGATTGGCCCAACCCGGCTGATCCCCCTTCACACCCAACTCCTCTCGTCCATATGCTTATCCAATTTTATCTTAAAGTTCCCTACAGTTTTAGATCCCACTATAGCACTTGGTAGTCCATTCCACCCATCTACAACTCTGTTACCAAACCAATATTTGCCTATATCTTTTCTGAAACTAAATTTATCTAATTTGAAACCATTGGTACGAGTTCTTTCGCTATCACTGAGCTTTAGTACATTTGTCATATCCCGTTTGTTAATCCCACTAACCCACTTGAACACCTCTATCATATCCCCTCTAACTCTGCGTCTCTCTAACGAATGTAAACCTAATTTCTTCAACCTTTCTTCATACGGAAGATTTCTAATATTGTGGATAATTTTTGTCATTCTACGCTGTACTCTCTCCAATGAATCTATGTCCATTCTGTAATAAGGACACCAAAATTGGACAGCATAATCCATATGGGGTCTCACTAATGACAAGTAAAGTTTTAAGATAACATCAGCAGTTCTGTTACTCACACTCCTAGAGATGAACCCGAGAATCCTGTTTGCCTTATTACGAACGCCTATACACTGTTTTCTAGGCTTCAAATCATTGCAACAAACACACCTAGATCTTTCTCGCAGTCTGAATTTTCTAATTCTAAATTAGCTAGTTTATATTTAACATTTGTTTGCATCTTCCCTATCTTTAATACCTTGCATTTGTCAATGTTAAACTTCATCTGCCAATTTACTGACCATTCATGTAAGGTATCTAGATCCCTTTGGAGGCACTCTATATCGCTATCTGAATCAATTGATCTCCCCATTTTAGTATCGTCTGCGAATTTACTTATCCTACTAGTTATACCTAAATCTAGGTCATTTATGTATATAAGAAACAACAGGGGACCTAATACCGATCCCTGGGGGACACCACTTTTGACTACTCCCCACTCTGACTTGGTACCATTTATGCTGACTCTGTTTCCTACCAATTAGCCATGACCTAATCCATCCCAACAACGCCCCACCTATTCCATGTGCCTCAACCTTTCTCATCAATCTCTCATGAGGGACTCTGTCGAAAGCTTTACTGAAATCTAAATATATAATATCGTATGCCTTGTCATTATCTACTGCTTCATATACCTCTGAGAAAAAGCTAAGCAAATTAGTAAGGCAAGAACGTCCCTGAGTGAATCCATGCTGAGAAGAATTGATTAAGTTAAATGTTTCTAAGTGGTTTCTCATTTTCCTAGCAATAATTGACTCTAGTAGCTTTCCTATGATTGAAGTGAGACTAATGGGACAGTAATTGGATGCTATTGATTTATCACCTTTTTTGAAAATCGGAACTACATTTGCAAGCTTCCAAGCTTCTGGAACTATACCTGTTTCTAATGAATTGTTAAAAAGAAATGTTAATGGGTAACTTAACTCATCTCTGCATTCTTTTAATACTCTGGCATATACCTCATCGGGACCAGGCGATTTCTGAGGTTTCAGTCTGTCCATTTCCTTAAGCACATCATTTCTACTTATAGTAACCGTACTTAACCTATTTTCTATACTATCGCTATATACCTTACGGACTTCTGGAATCTGTGCCAAATTTTCATTAGTGAAAACGGATAGAAACTGACTATTTAATGTACTGCACATTTCTAAATCATTTTCTGTCATTTCTCCTATCGAAGTTTTAAGGGGGCCTATTTTATCTCTAACTTTAGATTTATATAGCTGGTAAAAAGCCTTAGGGTTATTTTTTGAGTCATTGCTATCCTGATTTCATAATTTCTTTTGTCTGTCCTTATACCTTTTTTAACCTCTCTTGATAGATTCTGATAGACTAGCAAGTAGGTGAATTTCGCCTTTCTTAATTTTAAGATATATTCCTCTCTTTTTTCCTAGAAGGTCTAATAGTCTATTATTCATCCATTTGGGTTGGTTCTGTGTTGATCTAAATTTTCTTTTGGGGATATATTTATTTTGTGCATTGTGGAGTGAAGAAATAAAATGATTATATGTAGCTGTCAAATTATCCTGAGTTAAGACAGGTATCTGAGAGAGAGTATGTTCATTAGCGCACCTGTGTCCACTTAATAGTTTAACCATAGGATCGACTCTTAAGGCTCTTCTTAACCCTTAAAAAGCGGCACGCAACATAAGTCGAGTTAAAGAAACTGGCAAAAAACGGGTGAAAAATCGAGTGAAAATGGGTGGAACAGTAATGAACCATACGTCCGACATCTGTGGCCTCCCGGCCCACACTAACTCCAGTTCCCCCACCGCACGGGAGGATGACAGTGTGACCAATAGTTCGCTAAAAGTGAACAATGTAGCAAAATCCGCTAAACTTCCATCTTTGAGGTAACACTGTCAGTGCTCCACGAGTGCTACGTAGCTTTATGTGTGTCATTATGTAGCGATTTCCACCTAGTTTTCGGCACAATACAGTTCCTTTCATGCTGATGGTTGATATAGCAGTCAGAATGGCCTGAAAAGGCCCAAAACGGCCACAGACCACCCGCTAGACTAGGGTTAATCCACCATAATTGGCTTTTCTGAAATCTGGGATAAGTGTCGTATTCTCTTTAGCCTTTCCTGTCCATTGTATGTTAAAATAAATTGATTTATGATCACTATTTCCTAGTTGGTCTCCTATCTCTACATTATTTATCATTTGTTCATTATTACTGAGAACTAAATCGAGGATATTATTACCTAGTAGGCGAGTCTATGAATTTAAATAAAAAACTATCCTGTACCGCCTCAATAAACTCTTGAATCTGAGTCGCCGATTTGATGCTGCCAATCAATATTCGGAAAATTAAAATCCCCCATAATACACACCTTGCTAAACCTTGATGCTATTTTCACTTCCTGCCATAAAGCTGTACCTTCGTTTCTACTCATATTTGGTGGTCTATAAATAACTCCAATAATTATGGTCTCACTACCTTCGCTAACCTCTACCCACAGACCCTGACTATACACCCTTCACCAGACAAAGCATATCATCAACAATCTCAAGCACTCACCCGCCTGTGGCCTAGACAACATAAGCAACATACACCTCAGACACCTGGGACCACAAGGCATACAAGCACTCACTAACATATCAAACTACAGCTATTCACACAACACAATACCAGACATTTGGAAGCATGGTATCATCATCACATTCCCCAAACCCAACAAAGACCCCATGCTACCCTCCTCGCACCGCCCCATCACACTTCTTTGCTCCCCCTCCAAAGTCATGGAACGCCTAGTATTACAACTAATTACACCTGACCTACCCCTAGCTCCAACACAACATGGCTTTAGGCCACTGCACTCCACAAACACTCTTCTCACAGACCTTACACAAAGAACTTTCGACGGCATCAACCCAGCTAGACCACCACACAGATCACTATTAGCCACACTCGACATTAGTAAAGCCTTCGATGCCATCCCCCGCCACAACCTAACAAACAAAATCTACAACACAAACGTGCACAACAACACAAAAAGGTGGCTGGCCAACTTCCTAGCAGGCAGATGTGCACACGTATCTTTTGCCGGTCAGTCATCTAAAATCAGAAACTTTCCAAACGGAGTCCCACAAGGATCCGTCCTATCGCCCGCACTCTTCAATCTGTACATGCATGATATAACTACACCCAATACGCCCCAAATAAACTTAGCCTCCTATGCAGATGACATAACACTCACATGCACACACCATGACCCAAAAAGATCAACAGATCTCCTTCAACCCTATCTCAACACACTACATGGTTGGTGCACTACAAACAGACTTAATCTAGCCCCAGCCAAATCCACCACAACCCTGCTCACAAGTTGGACAGGAGAACACGAATACATCCCTCAACTCACCATAAACAACACACCCCTACATACACACACACCAAAAATCCTAGGAGTAACATATGATACTCATGACATTCAAACAGCACACCACAAACATTAAAAAGAAACTGACACCCAGACTTAACGCCCTCAGGTCACTTGCTCACAACAAAGAAACTACCACCACAGTATATAAACAATACATAAGATCAGTGATGGAATACGCAAGCCCAGCCTGGGCTTCTAACCTAGCTGAAACACATCATAAAACCTTACAGACTATTCAAAACAAAGCCCTGAAGATCATTACAGGCTGCACAGCTACTTCACCCACAGATCACCTACATCAAGAAACCAAAATTCTCAAAGTCAAAGACCATCTGGGCATGAGAGGCACTCAATTCCTGGCAGCAGCCTCCACGAACCAAGACCACCCACTAAACTACATGGCAACACACCCACAGACACCAAGAAATATCAAAACAACACCCAGCACACGGTATCACACACAATTATTGTCCTCTCTCCCTCCCTGCCCACCCCGAACCAACTTCCAGAAGCACATCCATACTCATATCTCTCACCGATCCATCCACTCACTCAGACAACACGCAGCTGCATGCACGACCTCCCGAAATCCATCCTTCCGAATCCTCCCTTCCTCGCGAGGACAGAGTCCACCTGGCCAGGCTGAGATGCGGACACCATCCAGCTCTCCTGAGCTAGCAGAAGAGACTGGATGACTCCGTTGTCGATGCCTGCCCGGGATGTAACACAGCACCCCATACCATTAAACACATCATAGAAGACTGCATTTCACACAACCACTTACGCCAACAACACAATCTACACTCAATGAGAGCTCTGTGGGAAAGCCCGATCGTTGCCATGGCCTTTCTCAGGGACTCGGGGCTGTTCGGCCAGGCAGCTTAGGGAACAACAACAACAACAACAACCTCTACCCAAACACTTTCGTTATCAGTATTTAGTCTAATACCTGATTTAATACAGCTTTTTAAAGAACTCCTGACAAACACTGCTATTCCGCCGCCCCTCCTACTTGTTCGGTCGCGTTTAAACAAACTATATCCTGGTATATGGAATTCTGCTAAAAAAAATCTTGATTCTGTATTAATCCATGTTTCAGTCAGTGCTATAATGTCTATATTTTCGTTGCTAACAAGTGCTCTAAGTTCATCCATTTTGTTACATAAACTCCTACAGTTTGTATAATATAATCGCAATGAATTTATTTTACTGGTATCGGATTTACCTTTATTTCTAACTGAATTCCCATCTTCTGTTACACCTTCAATATTTCTACTAGCAGTACAATTAAAATCCTGTGACTGATATTTTCTATCCCTATCTGATGTACCAGTACGGCAATTTACCCTATCTAGACAATTATTCTTACTCATATTCTCAGGCTTTATTTTCAGCGAAACCCCGCGACAATCCTATCTATTGACCTAGCTAAATTTGCCACCCCTAGCCGAGAAAGATGAACCCCGTTCTGTGCGTACAACTGATTTTTACCATAGAAACGGGTCCAGTTATCAAGGAATGGTATTGCATTTGCATTGCAGTATTTTTCTAGCCGACAATTGATACCAATTGCCCTAGATGACCATTCCTTGCTGACCCCTCTCCGTGGCAAGATACTGTGTACTACAGGTATGCCTCCCTTCCTCTTAACTTTATCTAACACCTCCCTGTACTGCCGAAGCAGTGCTTCCGTCCTACCTTTACCAACATCATTGCTCCCTGTACTGAGACAGATAATGGGGCTATCTCCAATATCTTTCATGATGTAATCAATATCCTCTAACACCTTCCCAACCCCGGCACCAGGCAGACAGACAAGCTTCCTAATATCAGTACAGGTGGACCTAGCTAAGTGTCTGACCATGGAGTCTCCAACAATTGAGAAGGACTTGCCTCTCCTACAAGGGTGCACTATGCCCCTGTACAGAGCAAGAAGCTGTGCAGGGGAAAAGAACCCCCTAAGGCGGTTGAGCACACCCAGCTTCTGGGAGGCTGTCTTAGCAAGACTGGTAATATGGTCCTTCCAAATGAGAGCAGAAGAAAAAGAGACGCCAAGAATATTGAGAGAAGATGAAGGGTTGATTTTTGTATTGTTGAAGAATAAGGGATAGTCCGCTGGGAGATCCTGACGGGTAGATAGATGGAGAAATTGGGTTTTGGAAGCATTAAAGTTAACAAGGTTTTCTCTGCCCCAATTGGAAATAGTATTTAGATCAGAATTTAAGAGTTCTATGGCTTCATTACGTTTGTCGTTGAGGGATTGCTGGCTGGGGCGTTCTGAAAAAGTAATGGAGTAGTGTAAGGTTGAGTCGTCTGCGTATGAATGGATGGGAATTAAGGTACAGTTAAGGAGATCATTTATAAAAATTAGAAAGAGAATAGGAGATAGGACAGAGCCCTGAGGAACACCGGAGTTTATAGGGTGAGGAAGTGAACAATGGCCGTCCATTGGCGGTGGCTATGGAACGGCCGGAAAGGAAATTAGAGACAAAGGCACAGATGGAGGGATAGAAACCGAAGGAGGGTAGTTTAGAAATTAAAGATTCATTCCAGACTCTATCGAAGGCTTTCGATATGTCTAGTGTAATAGAAAAAGTCTCACCGAAGTTCCGAAAGGAGGATGACCATCATTATCAATCATCAAATCTGACGCCTCGCTTCCAGAGGAAGCGCCCCAAAAGGGATGGCCATGGCAGAAACTGCCTCCAGGCTCCCAGACATGCCCCGACTGACTCCCTCCACAGTGCCATTTCCACTAAGTGGATTATAACCATGAACACTGAAGGAGCAGACCCAGAGCAGTCCCTCACCCTGATGGCAGTTCCACCACTGTTTTGCTATTTTATTTACCCCAGTGGGGCCCTGGCTGGAAGCATACCAAGCACAGGAATTTTCTGGAAATAGGAACCAGTGGTCCACTGCTCCAGAGGCTGATTGCACCACCAAAGTGGCGGGCGGTGCGGTCGCCGCATCCCTACGCCAGGGATAACCAAGAGTTAGTAAGATATGAAAGAAGATCACCAGTAGAGCGACCCTTAAGGAAGCCATACTGGTGATCTGAGAGCAGATTATGAGAAGAGAAATGCTTAAGAAATTTGGAAGCAAGAATAGTTTCAAAAACTTTAGAAAGACAAGAGATAAGAGCAATTGGACGATAGTTGGAGGGTTGAGAGCGGTCACCCTTCTTTGGGACAGGTTGAATGTGAGCAAACTAAACAGCTCTCCTGAGCTATCAGAAGAGACTGGATGACTCCGTTGTCGACGCCTGCCCGGGATGTAACACAGCACCCCATACCATTAAACACATCATAGAAGACTGCATTTCACACAACCACTTACGCCAACAACACAATCTACACTCAATGAGAGCTCTGTGGGAAAGCCCGATCGTGGCCATGGCCTTTCTCAGGGACTCGGGGCTGTTCGGCCAGGCAGCTTAGGGAACAACAACAACAACAACAACAACAACAACTTATCACAAACCTTCTCTATCCACTCTGTCATAGGCCTTCTCCAAGTCCATAAAGGCAACATACACCTTTTGTTTCTTCTCCAGATACTTCTCCACAACACAATTCAGGGTAAAAATCTGATCTACACATCCTCTTCCCTTCCTAAAACCTCCCTGCTCGTCGCCTATCCATTTCTCCGTTCTCACTCTTCAGTTAATCTTTATTAGGTATATTTATGAAAATATAAGCTTTCCCTCTGTTCAGTATCAAACTCTATATTGAATCATATGCTGAATGAAAAAGTTATCCCCCCCTCGGGGATTGGGGCGTCTACTAATAGCCTATGCTGTATATACACAATAGGTACATAGATTAAAAAATTCATCAGTGGAATATCACAAGGATATTAATATTTAGGAGAATCTATTTTGGGAAGAAATTGACCAGGATGACTTTGGGCAGGGTATTGTGATGAGGGTTGGGGTATCCCGGTATTGATAGGCGAGGTCACTACTGGTCAGGTAATCCACCCAACCACCTGTGACCTGTCTATGTTTTGTGGAGATAGGCCTATCTCAAATAGTTATGAACCAATGTGGCCAGGTAGGATATTCACCACGAAAAAGGTTATTCCTTATTGGCGGCAATAGGTCGAGTGCATATACCTCAGTCAGCGTTGGTAGAGGTACAAGATATCCCAAGTGCCCCTCTAGTTGTATGTTCTTACATTTGGTACTCGGCCTTCTATCTACCAGCTTCCAGTTCACACGGGAATTAATTACTATGTAGCGCTCTCTCTTCTGCAAGGAGTGCAGTTTTAGCTTTTCATACATATTATATGATCTTGTACTCAACCTTTTACTGTGTTGGTGGTGTAATGCTTATGTTCTGGTTGGGGTGTCCCGAGTTCAAATCCCAGGAGGACCATATGCTTTCATTAGTTTATTCAAGTACATTGGGGTTTGTAATGGATGATTAATGTTAAGAATGAGGTGTTACTAAATTCCTAATCCTAATAACTAATCCTTCTCCTAATCCATAATCACTGCAAAACCTCCGCACATTATGCAACCCTTTGCGGGTCCCACAACATAAATTAATGAATTTTGATAATTTGTTTTGGATTCCCCTAAGCATCTTGGTATAGGCCTAGTTCGCAGATATAAATGAACTGCAGAAATATCCTCTGCATATCTTAGTATCGGTCATGGTAATTATGTTCTCTATTGTAAGGGAGCCAAAAATGAACAGTAAAGAACTATTGAATAACTTCTTTTATGTATGATGATACGATATGGTGGTTGTAGGGAAATATCCAGGTTGGTTAATATACAGTAGACCCCCGCCCTTTCAGACTAATTGGTTGAGACCCCTGTCCGAAAGTGTCAAATGTCCGAAAGGGCCGAGTCCGAACTTCACACTTCAGCCTTTCGGACTTGGCTGAAATAATGTCCGAAGTTTATAAGTCCGAAACTCGGCTCTTCGGTCCGAATGCGATTTAATTTTTCTCAGCTTTTCAAACAAATCCGAAAGGCTGAAATAATGTCCGAAGTTTATAAGTCCGAATACACATTCATACCGTATATACTGGCGTATAAGACACATTCACCTACCGTATATACTGGCGTATAAGACACATTTATAAGCCTTTAACCCTTGTCGGACGGGGACATTTGTAATTTCTACTACCTGTGTGGCGGGTATATTTACCCTAAACGACCTTGATTCCATGCTCTTTTTCATGCATAAATAAGAGCCAGAGCGTAATAATAATAATAATAATAATAAGCATGTTACTTATTTCTCATAAGCGCCAATTTTTCCGAAGAATTCACTAGCGCTCGAAAAGAGAAAGAAAAAAGAACAAAAATCAATGCATCAAAAGAAGGCTCATATACAACACACATTTAACAATCACTAGCAGTGGCAAAATAGCCTAAACTCTATAGCCATCTGTCATGACACCTCTCTCAAGATCATAGCTTCTCTCAAAGAGAAAAGTCTTAAGTTGTCTCTTGAAGCATTCAACAGAACTCAGTTGTCTCATGGACAGCGGCAACCTGTTATACAACCTCGGAGCCATGTAGGAGAATGACCTCTCAAAGAAAGAAGACTGCTGGAAAGCCCTTGGTTCATCAAGACGAAAAGGGTCATTGTCATGACGCACAACTACACCATGGTGTGCCGGTGGGCGCCTGAGCAGCTCCGCAAGGTACCTAGGCTCACCAAATTTGAGAACCTTAAAAGTCACCAAACACAACTTAAATTCTATTCTTGCTCTTACTGGCAGCCAGTGCAGTTCTATGTGAAGAGATGTAGTAGGAGTTCTAGGTGGAACACCAAAAATTAGTCTTGCGGCCCTGTTAAGAACAGACTGAACTTTCTTCAAAATATAATTTGGAAGACCCACCAACAGGGCATTGCAATAATCAACACGAGAGAAGACCAATGAGTGAACCAACGTCAGGAGGCAACGTCTGGTTATAAACGGCTTCACCAAATAGAGATTTCTGATGTGCAAGTAACTTTTAACTATCTGGTTTACATGCTCTTTGAAATCTAATCGGGAGTTCACATATACACCCAGATTTCGAACAGAGTTGGCCGGTCGCAGCTGAGATCCACCCACATTGATGGAGAGGGCACCTACCATATCATCAGCTCTTCTATTTCCTCGGATGATGAGAATATCAGTTTTACCATCATTTAGTTTAAGTTTTCTCGCTCTCATCCACTTCTTGATATCAGACATCAACAATTCCATCTTACTCCGTATATCAACTATATTTGTGATTCTCACATAAATCTGGGTGTCATCTGCATAAAAGTGAAAGGTGACATTATGTGCACGAAGCAGAAGAGACAAACTGCTAATATAAATTATAAATAGGATAGGACCCAAAACTGATCCCTGCGGAACACCATACTGCAGGGGTGTCGAGTCCGAGACCACTTGATTTACCATCACACTCTGGGATCTACCTGACAAGTACGACCCAAGAAGCAAGAGAGCGGAGTCACGCACACCACAATCATAAAGATCACTCAATAACAACTCGTGATCCACTGTGTCAAAAGCCGCAGAGAGATCAAGCAAGACCAATAGTGAGGCCACACCATTGCAAATGTTCTCAACTAGATCATTATGTACTCTAATCAATGCTGTTTCAGTTGAATGATGCTGTCGGTAAGCAGACTGAAAAATTGGGATAGTTTCATTCTGCTGAAGTAGTGGTTGTAATTGGTCAAGTATTGCACGCTCTAATATCTTTGATATGAAGGACAGGTTGGAGACAGGACGATAGTTCAACATGTTCTCAACATCAAGTCCAGGTTTCTTTAGAGTAGGTCGGAGTAGTGCATGCTTTTCAGAATGTGGGAAGCTACCTTCAGAGAAGCACTTATTAATGATTTTGGAAATAAACTCAACTGTGTGATCATAGACTCTTGGTAGCTTGGAAACATTTATAGGATCCAACGGGCAAAATGTTTTATTGAGGTTTCTTATGTAGGACGAGATCATGTCCACCTCTACTGAGTGAAAGGATGAGAGGACATTATTAGGAATGTGTCGGGGTTGGAGTACAACTGAAAGTTCTTCACCAACAGAAGCATCATCCAACTCCTGTCTTATGCGAGTTATCTTGCCAGCAAAAAATGCCACAAAGTTGGCAGCCAACTCGGCATCAGGTACAGAAGGTCTTAAGCGGACTCTTGTTTTTCCAAGTAAACTGTTTACAATTGAAGCCAACCTCCTCTGGTCGTTACCACACGAGTCAACTTTTCCCTGATAATACACTTTCTTTTCATCTTTGATTTTGTAGACCACAGCTCTTCTGGCTGACCGGTATTGCAACCATGTAGAGTCTGTTTTATTTTTCCGCCATTCACGTTCAGCTCTTCTACGCGCTCTTCTAAGAAATTTAACTCGAGTGCTATACCAGGGCGAATCATCTCGTACTATGATTTTCTTCTCTACTTCTGGACAGTGATGATCGAACACTAATTTAAGTGCATTTCCATGTACCTCCACCAGCACATCTGAAGTAAGGTTGGAAGTATCAATACTTCCCAAGTACTGTTTTACTTCACTGCTAGCCAAATTTAGGTCTGCATTTTTATAATTTCTAAATCTGATTACTTTTCCATGTGTGAGTGGCTTAGGGAAATCAAAGCTGAAAGTAATCAAAGCATGATCAGAGGTATTAGGGTCAGCATTCTCAACATCAACATCCAGAACACCACCACAACCCACAGGAGAGAAAACCAAGTCAAGGGTGTGTCCTAAGATATGAGTTGGGTGGGACACATGGTTTACAAAATTGTTCTGATCAGTCAACTCAAGGAACTCAGGAGAGAATGTCTTCAGATGAGGGCTGTCAACCCAGTAATTAAAATCTCCACACATCAAAAGTCTTCCAGTTTTAGCAGAAAATTCCTCGAGAAACTGCCCAAACTCTTCCATAAAACCCCTATCTGTGCCACGATGGCCAGGCCTATAGACAACTGCCATTCTTAGAATTTGTTGATGGAGTTTTATTTCCACTTCCAACAGTTCATAATAAAGAGGGGCTGGGTTATGTCTTATTTGCAAGATATTCACCAGAGATGTGGAGTAGACAACTGCCACTCCACCACCCGGATGATCTCCCCTAGGCCTAGGAACATTTATTATGGAATGGGTTTTAGGCAATGCCGCCTGGATAATATTCAGATCTGACTCGAACAACCAGGTCTCAGTGAGACATAATACATCAAGGTTACGTTCATCCAAGATCTCGCAAATATGATCCATTTTGTTACGCAAGGAACGAACATTCAACAGACCCAGTTTCAACCGGCTCCCATGTGCATTTTTCAGTTTTTTGAACCTACAAAATCGGTGTTCTCAATAACTTTATTTCTCTGAGCTGTCATTAACCCTTATTTAGCGGGGTCGGACTTAAGTCCGATACGAGAAAATTGGACTAAATGGCGGGGTCGGACTTAAGTCCGTGGGCGTATTCCCGCCCTAATTTAGGTGGAAAGCGAAACTTGGTGGTCAGGCGATGTACTACAAGGGCCCACCCACACATCCCCACTGCGTGACCGTGACTAAGTGACCCTCAAGCAGCCATAATGGAAGGTCAAGATTTGCCCGTGTTCGATTTCGGTGGCCGCCAATCCCTAGTGCGTCGCGCCACCCTACTAACCACGCCCGGCTCACCACCCAGAAACTAGATATCATGCTGAACTCTTCAGAACTTTCTAATAAGCTGTTGGATGAAACCGTCGAAGGTCTGGGTGAGAGTTTTGGTAGTGTGGATGACTCGGAAGACGAAAATAACCCGATCATAGGCTTTCACCCCAAGCATAATTTGCGTGGGGTGGATGTTGTGGTTGATATTGGACAGACCCTTGAGCAAATTGGAGACGTTCCTGACGAAGAATACATGGTGTGGGTGTTGGTAAGTACAATTTATATTTTATAATTGCTTGAAAATGTGATTGCAAGCATTTTATCACCTTACGAGCGGCTGGTGGAGTATATTTCACTGTGCCGCCCAGCGGTTTTTTTTTTTACCCTAAATGGGGTTGTTCCGTGCTCTTTTTCATGCATAAACAAGACCCAGAGCGTAATACAAGTATGTATCCTGAAAGTGCGTAAATTGAGCTTTCCAATGACACTCGAACCATCCTTTTACGATCACTGGTTGTCTTTCAACGATCGTAAAACACGAGTGCAAATACCCTAAAATACGGTAATATCCTTATAGAATTCCCTGTGTGGCGAGCGGTCTCCTAATCATCGCTCCGCTCTCTCAGAGCACATTACGTCCTCAAAATTGCACTCTACAAGAAATTTCCTTTGCATTTTATAGCGTATTATTTGCAGGCGTTCCGTAAATTTCTTACGGTAATACAAACAACCAAAGATTGAATATTTGTGCTTGGCATTATATGATTGTGGAGAACAGATGTAGGCCTACCGTATATATCATGTTTTCATATATTATATGATACATGTGTAACATTTTTATATTATCTCTCTCTCTCTCTCTTTCTCTTTCTCTTTCTCTTTCTCTTTCTCTTTCTCTTTCTCTTTCTCTTTCTCTTTCTTTGTTTGTATTCCTTTGTACTCTTCCTTTGAGCTCCAAGCAGATTTGCAAAAGATCCATGAATGGAGCATCAAATGGAATATGGATTTCAATGCAGGGAAATGTAAGACTCTAGAAATGGGTAAAAGCAAGTACAGACCTAGAAAATATTATAAACTAGGAAATGAAGTGATTCCCAAAGCAGAAAAAGAAAAAGACTTGGGGATAGAATTTAAGGATAACATGTCTCCAGAAAGCCACATAAATAAGATAGTGAGAGAATCACTAGCACTATTAGCAAATATCAGGATGTCTTTCAATTGTCTTAATGAAAACACAATGAAACAAATAATAACGGCAATAATAAGACCCAGGATGGAATATGCATCTGTAGTGTGGTCCCCTCACATGAAGAAACATATCCACAAAATTGAGAGGGTACAGAGAGCAGCTACGAGGATAATCCCAGGTTTGGAAAATTTGGAGTACCAAGAGAGGCTCGAGAGATTGAATCTACCTACACTGGAACAGAGAAGGAAACGAGGACAGCAAATTCAGATATACAAATGTGTTAGAGGTATTGACAAAATCGACCAAGAAAACTTCATAGAGGGATGGAGGTGAGAGAACGAGAGGTCACAGCTACAAACTAAAAGTGCTTAATAGTAAATCTGATCTGAAAAGTAAAACATTTCCTACCAACTCGATTAGTGGGTGGAACAAATTGCCAGCCGAAGTAGTGTCTGCACCATCAGTGCATAGTTTCAAAGCACGGTATGACAAACATATCTTAAGAGGCGGGAATTAACGAGCATGCTCACTCCCGCAAATACAACTAGTGTAAGTACAACTAGTGTAAGTACACAGTGACTACGGGTCCAGAAATACTTTTATTATTAGCTAGCCAGACCAAGAAATGATCTAACCCTAGCTTAGATAATATATCAGGAGGCAAAAATCACTTTTACCTTGTGAAACTACCGATACAATACTTTTATTTATTTTGCTCAATCGAAAAACACTTGATATAGCCTACAGGTAGAACATTCTAGTCTTCACCATTCACAAGGTAAAAGTGATTTTTGCCTCCTGATATATTATCCAAGCTAGGTTAGACCATTTCTTGGTCTGGCTAGCTAATATTAAAAGTAGTTTTGGACCCGTAGTCACTGTGTGTGTGTGTGTGTGTCTCGTTCGTCAGACCAGTAAAGTGTAAACAAAGCATTACCAGTAAAGTGTAAACAAAGCATTACACAAGAGATATGAATCGGTTTGGTCAAGATTACTTGGTTAATATAAGTTGATTATATATACCTGGGATATTCTCTATCTATCTATTAGTGTATTCCTTCAGACGTAGCCTAAAGGAACACCTGAACCGGACAGCTGCGAGAAGGGAGCACCAAGCTTATGTCTACTACTAAATACGACATAAGAGATAGACAAACTAAACTGAAATGATTACTGATTACGGATTACTGATATTTACTATAGGATGTAAGGTATCTTAAAATAACCCCCTAGAAATACTTTCTCTAAAGTATCTATTTCTTTATCCTCCCCAGCTAACCTAATCCCACAAGGACCCCAATGGAAATACGCCTAACAGCCTTATTGGGCTATCCTTAGTTGGAATTATGCAAGGCTGGTACATGTCATATTTGTAACATACTATGTGGTACCAACTCTGTAAATTGCTAACTGAATAAATATTATTATTATTATTATTATTATTATTATTATTATTATTATTATCTATAGCCTAGGCCTAGGCCTGTTAATAGATTTCCAGTCCCCTTATATGAATACAATACCCAGCTACAGATTTTTTCATGCAACGGACTAGTAACGGTCCCATTTAGTCCGTTAAATCGAGGTTCGAGTGTATAACTAAAATTCCATAGAGTTCTTACCATACTTCCTGTAAGCATTCCTGTGACATCTTCGTGATTACAGTGGAGCCCCCATCCTAGCTGCTAATCGGTTCCGCAGAAATAGAGCTAGGATTGAAACAGCCAAGATCGGGGCACTGTTCTTATGGGGAAAATTAAATCGGTTCCGTGCTCCTGCCAAAATTTGCGTCTTTTTCTATTTTTTGCCTACGAAAACATGTTTTATTGTACACAAATTAAATTGTATGCATTATACTGTATCATATAATACACCATAGAATAAGTTTTTAATAATTAGAAAAAAAAGGCCCAATATCTAAACAATTACCGCACTTTTTCCCAGTGTTAGGCTATGAAAACATGTTTTTTGTCTAGGCTACATCAAGTAGCCTAGACCTAAATCTTACGCATTGTAAATAATAATGTAGACATGGCTAAATGACAGTCCTAACCATAAATACTGTAGATTGGGGCATTGTTTCTATCATGCGAAAAATTTTAGGCCTAGCCTAGGCCTAGGTTCTAAATTCGTCCAGCCACCCCTCAAGTACCCATTTCGCCCCAAATGCATCCAATAAATACATATTATGAGGAAAAGACGTATAAATACGTATTATGAGAAGATTACTTACCACACAGATTTTATTATAAATCATTGTCATATTTAGCCTAGCCTAGGCTAGGCAATTCAATCGCTTTCGTCCGACATGGACTGGTCTTTGCTGTATTTTGAGCATGAAATTCCTTCATTGCTACCACCAGGCCAACCATCCCTATCACTAGATGTACTAGAGGTTATAATAAACGCGAGAGATAAGGGGTTCAGGCAAAAAAAGGCTTGCAAACAGTTGTTTTGTCAACACAGATTCTAGCTAAACTGCAAGCGTCTGCTTAGTGATGACGTCATACAAAGATGGCGGCATGTTGTGCATTTGACGATCGGATCTCGGATTCACTCGGATTTCGTCTCTAAACGGCAAGCTACTGGCAGATTCTTTTATGTTAAAACAAAATTATTGTTTTTGTTTGTTTTCTAGTTTTATGTCTAATTTTTCGTTATTTTTGCTATTTTTTCGGGTTTCGGCTGGGATTTTGATGCGAGGAATGAGGCTTTTGGCGCGAGAATTGAAATTGGGAATATTTGGTGTGTGGTGCGAGAATTGAATCAACGAAGACCGGTGTAGCTAGGATGGGGGCTCCACTGTATAATGTATTTATTTCGTAGGCCGTATTTATTGATAAATATATTTGTCTTTCAAGCAAAAAATAGTGTAAAGTCATCAATGATACATAGACAAAACTGCATCAATACTCAAGGGGTTAACCAAGATTCACTCCCCTCAGTCACCAAAAGTCACAAGTAACATCTTATATACATATATAATTCAAATTATTCACTAAACACTTTCACTGGGTAGATGAAATAGTCCATAATTGCCTGCCTATAGCTAGGTATGGTGGGCCAGAGGGAGGGAGCCCAGAATTTAAAGGGCCGGGACCCTTCCTCACAGTCTGGGGGCCGGGAAACTACTGACTTAACAAAGGCCCGGGCTCCTCAGAGAGGGACGCTATGGGGTTGCTAGATACTTCCTTTTGTAACTTACTAATGCCTAACTTACCAGTCCAAAATGGGGTCATAAACTTATTTTTGGCTAATATTTCGAACTTACAGGTGGCATTATGACGCGATTGCGTCATACGACCACTCTTGGAGGGGTGGCGTTATAACGCGATCGCGTCGTAAGCATGCCGGAGGGTTAATAAGATAGTGGGAGAAACATATGGACTGTTAACCCGTTGAGACCCAGCGTCGCACGTGTTGCGTCGGCAGTCTTTGATCACCAACTCCCAGCGACGCATCACGTGCGTCCGACATATAAAAAACACTTACGTGGCTCGTAAGGTAGGAAATGGCGGGAGAATAGGAGGGGGAAGTACCGTAGTGTGGGGGGGAGCCGGGCCAGTAGGTGTGAGCGGGCCGAGACAGCCGCGCGGCTGGTGGTGGTGGGCTTAGTGGGGATAGTTTACACCCCTAGTTTACCGCCACTTTGAACCTTCATTACTCCGGTCGTATGGGAGCTAGAGGCTTGAGATTTATGTGAGATACTCCTTAGGATGTATGCCGTACAATGCCATACTCAGTTTTTACCCTAGTGCTCCCGGGCGGGTGGTCATGCGGGGGAGACGAACTATTGAAGCCCCCCCCCCCCGCCCCCCAAATGACCGAAATTTTTTTTTTTATTTGTGTTCATTTCTCACCATTCTCTTCCATTTTGGCTCAACAAATTTTTTTGAAGCCCCCCCCCCCCCCCCCCCCCAAAAATGTCAGGTGATTTTTTTTTGTTTTTTTTTTCATTTCTCATCCTTGTCTTCCATTATAGCAAACAAAAAAAATAAGTGAAAATGGCTTGGGACTGGGGTGAACAAAATATTATAACTAGCCGGGGCTCAACGGGTTAAACAGAATAAAAATAGCATTTAACTATATAAACAAAGAGATGCTGGAGAAAATAATAAAAACATTGGCGAGACCAGGACTGGAGTGTGCAGCAGTGGTGTGGGCACCACATCTAAAATAGCATATAAAGAAGCTAGAAAAGGTTCAGAGAGCTGCAACTAGGATGATACCAGAACTGAGAGAATTACCATATAAGGAGAGATTAACGAAATTAGATTTACCATCTCAAAGGGATAAGAGGGAGAGGGGTGATATGATTATGATGTACAAATGTGTGAGAGGACTCTAGAAGGTGGACAAGAAGGATTATATTGTGAAAGATAATGGTAGAACTAGGAGACATAGATTTAAGCTAATGAAAGGAAGATGCAAAGGAGATGTGAGAAAGTATAGTTTCCCGTACAGAAATACTGTACAAGTAAATGGAATCAGTTAGAAGATGAAGTGGTGTGTGCAAAAAACATTCATATTTTTAAGGCAAAGTTAGATACAGTAATTGTAATTCAGGAAGCGGGACAATAAGAGCCTAAAAAGCTCAACTCCTGTATACTACAATTAGGTAAATACAGTCTGTCCTCCGGTAACGCGGATTTGGTGGCACGCGGTACACCCCAAATATCCAAAATTTTGCTAACACGGTCAACACTTACACTGACGCTGGGTCTATCCGGGTGCCGAACCTTTACTCCCGACTTTTGTCATTTACCGATGCTCTTACCTCTGCAAATATATGGCCTAACCAAGTTTTTATGCATACCGGAGGTAGATATGATCGTTGCCGTGCATTGGGTGAAGATTAGAACACTATACATTGTGTAGTTATTGTGTGAGGTGAGAAATAAGACGTCAAACTTTATGCGGGAATTCTATGTTTACTGTACTTTCGAACTTCCGAGTTTTGTCATATACCGATGCTCATATCTCTGCAAATAAATGACCTAACTAAGTTTTTATGCATACCAGAGGTAGATATGATCGTTGCCGTGCATTGGGTGAAGACTGGAACACTCCACATTGTGTAGTTAATGTGTGAGGTGAGAATAATTACCGAAACACACTTATGTTATTGTTTGGCTATGTCGAGTGAGTGAGTGTGTGTGTGTGTTATCATTGCGTGCAATACGTGGCTAGGCTATCTCGGTCGCCGAACCTTTACTTCCGACTTTCGTAATTTACCGATGCTCATATCTCTGCAAATAAATGGCCTAACCAAGTGTTTATGCATAGCAGAGGTAGATATGATCGTTGCAGTGCGGTGGGTGAAGACTAGAACACCCTACATTGTGTAGTTATTGTGTGAGGTGAGAAATACAAGACGGCAAGTTATGCGGGAATTCCGAAGTTCAGATTTTCGCCATTTACCGATGCTCCTATCTCTGCAAATAAATGGCCTAACCAAGTTGTTATGCATACCAGATGTAGATATGGTCGTTGCTGTGCGTTGAGTGAAGAGTAGACCATTCTAAAATGTGTAGTTATTGTGTGAGGTGAGAAATATGATAGCGGGATTTCAGAGCTTCGATCGAAAAATGTCGGCTACTGCCGTGACTCTCTCCTTAACTAGCCTAGCCTAAACGAAATATTTATTCAGAGGTAAGAGTTGTTGCAATGGGCAAATCAACTCAATGCACATGTCAAATAACCTTTATATTTGATTTAATTATTATAACATAGGATTCTATGGAGAAAAAGTGGACTTTGTGGAAATCCCCAGAACACAATTTTTTTACGAAGTTTTTTCGTAGTGAGTACCCAATCATAAGGATGATTCCGTAAGAGAATTGCGTACCCTTACGATGTGTGGACTCCCTCTCTCCCTGTGGCGGGTGATTCAAACGGCTAACGCAAGGGTTTGAGGGAGCCATTATATTATAAGGCATATCGTCAATGATGAAGGGGCCACTAATAGACTTCCGTTTACTGGTACAGTGGGTCTGGATATAATTACAGTATAAGAGTACGCCTGGATACTTTTGGTAGGCATCGAGCATAGTTATTGTAACACCCCAAAGCACCACAGAAACTAGTAATTTTGATTAATTGACCAGAAGTGGGAAGAGAGTGTGACAGCATGGATGGCAATATTTGACTGCAATCTCTTTGATTCCCAAACCCGCCCCTGAGTGGCGGGCCATGACGTCGCACGTCCGTTTTCCATAGACTCTTGTGGTGTTTTATACTAAGTCTGTAACATCATGAGTAGGATTACAAATTATATTTTTCTAATTCTAAAATTATAAGTTTGATTCCCGGAGGGAACTAAAGAAAACCTAATATTTAGTAGGACCCCGTAATCATTGACAATATGCCTATTAGTATAATAGTCTCCCTTCAAACGCCGCGTCGCCAGTTTTGAATCTACCGCGCGGGAGGACAGGGAGTACAACGTTATAAGTGCAACGTGTATTCTCTTATGGAATCGTCTTTATGATTGGGTACTCGCTACGAAAAAACTTTGTAAATAATAAAAAAGAAAAATTAACTTAATAATTGCTGTACTCAAGCTTCCCAATACGTGGATTTCTTGCAAGTGGATTCCTGACACTGGCCCTCTAGCGTCTAAACCTCCTTCACGGACATATCAAGACTCCACTCAAAATCCAGCGAACGGGAAGGGGATGGCCGGGAGGGTACTTCGATCGTCAATGATTACGGGGCCCTACTAAATATTAGGTTTTCTTTACTTCCCTCCGGGAATCAAACCTATAATTTAATAGTGGCCCCTCCATCATTGACGATATGCCTGATATCTAAGACTGGAGGGGGACATTTGTGACAATTATAAAAAAACGCCAACCTAAATACCATAGGTAACAGAGAATCCTTATAACAATTCATTTTTTTTTTTTTAATTTTCATACAATAATATATAAAAATATGAAAGAGGTTAAGCAGTGCGTTACTTAAAAGAAGAGCTGCTTGTACATGACTGGACCTCCACTTGAGATCTATTGCATGATTAGTGAGAACATTCTTGTACTCTAGAACTCTTATCCTTAGGATCATGTTCTGACCTTAAAATTATTTGTACAATAAAATCTGTTTGTACATTTTGTTAATACTATCTAGGTACAACTATGATAAATTTCTTAAAAATAAAATAAAATATGATTAACTGTAAAACCAGTCTATTCATATCACAGCTCGTGATTTATCACAATCTCCGGCGGAGGGTTCTAGAGGTTCTTAGGGCTATTTTGCACCCCCCCCCCCCCCCCCCCCTTTTTCAACCGGAGAATAACATAAAAACAAATAGTACTAAGACTGCTAGACCCGTTGCCGTAATTACAGGTCCGCTTTGGCTTGTCCAGGGCGACCGACGGGTATCGCGTAAGGAATGTGTGATTAGACGCCCACAACTGAGTGTCTGCTATGTCGTTAATGGAAAAAATTTGCATAAACAGGAGGGAGACGGCCCACTTTCGAATGTCATGGGCTCTACCTATTATGCCGGGATTACTTTCCTTAATTACATCTATGAGTAAAGAAGCCAATTTCCTTCTCGTGACACGATTACCGGTCTGGTTAACCCATAGGAAGCCTGGTTGTAGAGGTTGTGCAATCTTAATAAACTTAACTAAAGCTTGTACCGGGCATAAAATGTGATGCACGTTTAAGCGACGGGACTGAGAATTCTGAGAAAACGTGATCTACAATGTTCGTTTTTTGCAATAAAAGTGGGAGACGGCGCGATCTGCACATGTTCGTGCAGTCTCCCGAACCCGAGACAATTTGGCTTGTTGCTTATCGCCGCCAGCTCTGACACCCTGTTTCCTGTCGCCAAAGCCATAAGGAACACAGCCTTCTTTAAACCCTCAGACCCGGTAGGGCTCTGAGGCACCCATAACAAACTAGGGCCAGGAACACGGAAGGGCTCTGAGGCTCCGGCAGCTTGAAAGCCTGTAAGCTTGTTTTGAAAGCCGTCCGTCCGACGCATATAAACACAGCCGGTTGGACCGACGCCGCGCACCTCCGAACACAAGAAGGAGAGGCGTCGTTTGTTTGTGTGTGGCTGTATGTTGTTATTTTAGTAGTGAAAAGTGGCTCATATGGCTGACATCGCCACAAAGTTCCCTCCACAGAAATCGTCATCACAACTGAACCAGTTGACTTAGAGAGCTCTACTCAACGCCATTCTACAGGTACGAAACACATCTACGCTTGGAGATGCGCAGGAATGCGGAAGCAGTCAAAATAACAAAGATACGGTAGTCTAGGCGAGACATTTTTTCGGCCAAATCCCCCGGGTTTCGGGGATATACTGTATTATAGAATGCGTAGCCGGTGCTGGAGGGTTAAAACTGACTCAAAATCTGGCGCATGGTTAAACATGCGCGACTGAAGTAATGCTAACGCTTTGTCTAGCGACCAGGTAGGCATGAGCTGGCGTGGTGGTGGGCATAGTTTAAAACATGCTCTCATGAACCCTTTCTCCTCCGCCAGCGGAATTGAGAGTCCAGTTAGGTCGAAAAAGGGATTTCTAATGGCAGATGAGTGATTCTTTAAAGTAACAACTGGGAAGCGCTTCTGTTCAAACAAATAATCTAAGTATTTAAAAATTAAAGCCACTGAGGCATCAGATTGCGCTGTTTCTACTATCCAGGTTGTGAAAGTTTTCCAATGTGATTGGTACTGTCTCCTGGTTGACAGAGTATATTGATTCAGAAATTTACTAGTGACACTTTGCCCATACCGAGTTAGCTATTTTGCATTGTAAATGTCCATAAGGCAAAAGTTAGCGAGGTCTGAAGGTTGCCAATTGTCTCCAAGTGGAATGCAGAGATCGGGAGTGATACCGGGGTCCTGCACCACGTGAGCAATTGTTGACACCATACTTGAGCCGGCCACATTGGCGCGATCATCGAGACTATGCCCCGGTAACCCCGTAGTTTGTGAACTACTTGACACATGAGTGAAGTGTCTGGAGGCAGAAAAAGATAGAATGAATTCCACCTGTTCCAGTCCTCCAATAACGCGTCTGGACCCCCCGCCGGAGTTCTTGCACGGCGGATCAGATAGAGAGGAAGTCTGGGATTCTCTTCCGCCGCAAATAAATCCACTTGTGGACGGTATGGCTCTGCAATCATCTTGTTGAAGAAGTTTTGCTTGAGAGACCATTTTACTAGGGTGCTCGTCTCCGAGACAAGGCGTCCGCCCAGATGTTCGCTATCCCCGGAAGGTAAGATGCGTGGAGATGAATGCTCAGCGATTCGGCCAGAGCAAAAATCTGTTCTGATACTTCCATCAACTCTCGAGACCTCGCTGACCCTTGCTTTTGAATGCAGTGTACCGCAGTGAAGTTGTCCATTCTGAATGCAATTGACTTCCCCTGTAGGGAGGCACCGTGAGCTTGAAGGAAAAACAATGGGACTAGAAGCTCTTGTTTGTTGATGTGAAAGGTTACGTCTTGGGACCAGAGACCCTGAGCTTGGTGACCTAGATTGGACTGATAACCCCAACCATGCCCCAACCTATTACCCCTGAAGCATCTGTGTCTACCCATACTGTAGGTGGAGGAGAAACCCATGTCATTATCGAGTACAATGTTTCGGTCTTTGCCCAGACCGATAGTAAGTTGTGAATTAATCGTGGAATCGGCCATAGTTTTCCCGCCGGCAACAGTGGGAAAACTCTGTTGGCTTCCATGATTAATCTCTTTACTTTCAACCGGCCCAACTTCACAGTTAATTGGATCCAGTTGAGTGAACCGACTAGGGAATCCCACGATTTCCTAGTCATATTCAGACTGTGGAGAAAACTAAACTGTTTCCGGCGGAATCTGTTGCGATTGTCCACACTCTGAGTAAGAGTCAGATCGGCAGTGTTCCAAACCAGTCCTTTCCACTGAATTTATCTTGTGGGAACAAGGAGCGACTTTGCCAAGTTGACCTTGAACCCTAGAGTTTGTACATGATTTAATACTAGTTTGACATGACATTGACATAACTCCTGACTCCGCCACTACTAGCCAGTCGTCTAGATACCACCACACCTTGATACCTTGGGCTATCAAGGGCATGAGGGCCTGCTGGACTAATTTTGTAAAGATTCTGGGTGCCAGGTTCAACCCGAAAGGCATTCTCTGAAAGATGTAAGTCTCTTCCCTGATCCTCAAGGCGAGGAATTTTTGAAACAGTTTGTTTATGGGGACATGCCAATAGGCGTCTTTCAGGTCTAATGAGCACATCCAGCTTTGCGGCGGGAGTGAGAGCCTGATTTGATTCACTGTAAGCATCCTGAAGGGTGTATTGTGAATGTGTTCAGACGCGAGAGATCTACTACTGGTCGCATCTGCACACTGTCCCTTTTCGGCAGTAGAAATAGTCTGGAGGTGAAAACAAGGCAAGTTGGGTCTACCCGGACAATGATTTGCTTGTTGATCATTTCCTGAACAAGTGACATCACATCTAAAGAAACATTGTTGACTTCTAGAGTTTGACGTAAACTAGGTCGCCGGAGCCACTTCCAAGATATGCCTTTGCTTATCAGTCCTAGCCCATGACCGCCGGGGCCAAGCCCTGCGACAAGCTCGGAACGACCCAGTTTCTGTACTGGGTTCGTTCTGTAGGACAACTCTCGGGTCCAACTCGCCTGTGGCAGGCCCTGGGAGAGAGAGAGTGTAGTTGACTAGTTTTTTGGTGGTGGCGGCGGAGTGGGGTTAGACGGCTGGCTAGGCTTGGCAAGCGGTTGACCTTGAGCAGGCTTCTGGTATGACTTACCTCTATAGCCTGACTGTTTACTCTGCTTATGTCTGTGCTGAGTACCTCCCTGTTGAGTCTTTGAGTCTTGAAATGACTGCTTAGTCTGAGTAAAGTCCATTCAGACAAGATATATCTGTAAGCCCCGCCCCCCTTCCCCAACCGTTATCATACGGCTGGCATGCCTGTATCACATAGCGGAGCCTAGCAGGGTTACCAAATCAAAGAATAATTACCGCTTAATCTGTATAAAAAAGTTGCTAGAAGGCTACAAAATAGTAAATGGATGCCTAAAAATGCTAGGATAATAACACAATATTGACCAAAAAGGGCTCAAAGTATTAGAAATAAAGCGATAATTTTTATCGCTAGGTCGAAAATTTTGGTGCTAGATCAAAGTAAAAATATATTTATCTTAAATATTTGTTAAGAACGGCTTTCAAAGCTATCAACTATTCTAGATTATCAAGTCAGGAATTGACAGGGGGGGGGAATGGGAGGAAAGGAGGATTGCGAGACGAATGAGGGCGAGTACACCAAGATACAAGTCCAAGTGCTGGCAAATCTTTGTATATACTGTATAATCTTCTACCTCGACTCTGCCATACTTTCCATACAATTTGAAGTGACCATGGTATTGACAATAATTTGAAGTGACCATGGTATTGACAATAATTTGAAGTGACCATGGTATTGACAATAATTTGAAGTGACCATGGTATTGACAATAATTTGAAGTGACCATGGTATTGACAATAATTTGAAGTGACCATGGTATGACAATAATTTGAAGTGACCATGGTATTGACAATAATTTGAAGTGACCATGGTATTGACAATAATTTGAAGTGACCATGGTATTGACAATAATTTGAAGTGACCATGGTATTGACAATAATTTGAAGTGACCATGGTATTGACAATAATTTGAAGTGACCATGGTATTGATAATAATTTTCTGTCTGAGAATACCTGTACTTACTTGCTTCTTGAATTGTTTCAATAGCTGCTGAAAAAATCGACTTGAAGATAAACATTTTTCAACCAAACTTCTATATATTCTTGCTGTAGTTTTATTTCTGTAGTTTTCTTTACCGTTTGGAAATATATTTCCATAAAACAAACATTAATCAGTATAATGGTAAAAGGGAAAATTATGTGTGGCATGAAATAAATGCAGATCTACATGTATTAATGCTTTCTTTCATCCCACATTGAACCTTATTATGAGATCTTACCAGCTTCTGGTAAGGCAGTTAGTGATATGTCCGAGATTGCGGTACGATAACTTTTACTTAATCTACGGCGCTGGTGGAAAAGGGCGGGGCTTACAGATATATCTCGTCTGAATGGACTTTAGTATGGGGCTTCCCGCCGCTCTTAGGTTTCGAGTATGGTTTCTTAAAAGCCTCTTTCTTTGACTGGGAGGTACTCTGCTTCCACAAGTCTACCAAATTGAAAACCATACTCAATATTTCCGGCGGAAGAAGTCTTGCAGTTAATACTTGGGAGAGAGTTACCCGGCGGGCTATATCCTCCGGCAACTTCTTTACCAAGTACATTTGTAAATCCTGTCTTGCTCTAACTGCCTCCATAATAGCTACTCTAATATCACCTAAGGATTGAATAGAGTTTTGTAGGAGCCTTCTCGACAAATCCGTGGCTTTCTTCACATGTTGGTCTGATATGGCTGTTATAGTTCTCGTAAGTGACTGGGCAACCTGGCGACTGACGAGATATTGAGAGAACAGTCTATACGCTTTATTGCGTAGCTTAAAGTCTCTTTCTAAGTGAGCCGGGGGGGGGGGGTAAAAGGTTCAGGTAGGTCGTAAAGAGATAGCTTGGGAGCTGCTAGGAATTCAAATAATTCAGGTGTCACGCCGCCTGCTTTGTTAACAGGTCATGAGAACCATGAGTGAACTTCCTGTGGTACTTGATGGGAGGGTTTAGTGGTAATAGTAGATGCAAAAATCTGCGCCTCTAGTGCCCAGTCCACCCACGGACCTACACCTACCTGCCCCACCTGCAAGACTGGTGTGTTTGTTTGATCTAGTGCCGGAAATGTATCCAGTTCCGGCGTAAGTGCTTGTAGAGCTTTAACATCATTTACGCCGTCATTCTTAGACCAGTCGGCAAATAGTTTTGAAGATGAGGCCGGAGGTATCGCCGGTGAGGCTGCATACACAAAGAAATCAGCGCCATAAACAGAAGGGATGGCCTTAATGGTGACATCTAGTAACCTACCTTGGGCATCTTTAGCTCTTAATTTCCTACTCTTATTGACCTCAATGGTCCAATCACTAGGTACCGGAAGTTCCCCGGATACGGTAGCTTGTGCCAGCTGCGGTTTCTGAGGAATTGACTGAACCCATGAGCAATCCGGTCCATAAAGAAGAGGCATAGGGCCTTTTCTCTGTGGATGTTTATCAAGAGGGGGAGGAGTAACGTCTGTAATGACACAGACGTTAGTGGTAGTCAAGGAGGCCGGCACTGTCGTGCTACTAGCCGTGGCAGTCGCCAGAGTAACGTTAACCGAAGGCAAAGAGGAATGGGGATGTGAAACACCTGAGGGCTGTAACGGCCTTACCGTAGACTCAAGTGGGGGAACTACCGCTGTGCTAGTGGAAGGAGCTTGAGAAGAAGGAATCTGATATTGTTGTATTACTCTGTGGAGCATATCCTGTAGTTCTTCAGTAGTTACACACTTACTGTGGGAACCCCGAGAGGATTGAGACCCACCTTCTGACTACTTCAACATTAATAGGTTGAGCTGAGGACAAGTTTATGTCTTCCGGCTCACCTGGCAGTTCTATCACTTCTGGTGTTGGCGGCCGGGGATTAGGAACTTGTTCCGGCAGCGGCCACACTAAATCTGGGACTGACGAGGGCATAATATCTATTTGGTCAATTTCCCTGTCTTGAACGTTAACTTGTGAAGGTTCTGATTGTCTCCAGGTCCCCCGGCATAGTGCCGCGGGTGGCTGGGAGTCCTGTATCACTTGAGAGTTATCAAATATTTAGTATGAGCAAGAAGGAGAATCCCTATATTGATCTGCTAACACTGTTAACTGGGGGACCTCTGCGTGGCACATAACTTAACTTAGGAATGGCAAATGCAATTTGCCATTTGCGAGTCGGCTCGGCGGTGTCACTTCCACTACTTGTCCCTACCTGCTTGGATAGTACTGTTCTTTAGTTTTAACTTTGGGTCTGACTGACTTCGCCGGAGCTGGCTTAAGTAATGGGGATTTAATGACGAGGTGTTCCCAAAGCTCCTAGTCATCACAATGGAGAGCTTTATGAGCAGTGTCTTTCGCATAAGCATTAAATGTTGACTTGATCTCTTTCAAGGCTGCTAAGCACGACAATTCTCTCTTATCAAAAACCGCCGCTCGTAACTCAGAGCACACGGTACACCGTTTAGACACCCATAGTCCTCTTGAGCGATCAAGGCACTTAACACATTTTATACATGAAGTGTGGGCAAAAACTGGTAATAATGAGCAATTGGGAGTAGAGCAGAGGTCAAAGCGAGGCATGATGGAACTAGGGGACCCCCCCCCCCTTTTCGCCGGAAGCGGTTACTCCTCTGCTGCCGGGGCCACTACTACTGGAGTGATGAGACTGGAAATAGAAAATTTCCAGGAATCAATGCTCATAAGGATAACCCGAGAGGTGTTAAAACATCCTATCTCAGGTCCGCCGGAAAATTAGTTATAGCCACTTGCTAAGCTAACCTTCCGCTAGACCTGGAAGAAAGACCCCGGGTCTCTCCTATTTTCCCACAAAATGAACCGCTTACCTGTGACAGTGTCACTGGCCCAAACGACCTTAAGCGTTGGACTATCCTTAACTATTAGCACTAGATGGATAGTTAATTCGCTTTATGACTTGAGTCATGTTTAAGCTCGCTGAACCGTTACGCCAGGCGAGAGAAGTTGCTACATGAGGCTTATCGGTCAGGGCGAGTTCACTCGGCGGGCCGAGTTCACTTCGTTAAGAATCTCGCAAATTCCGCCGGAAGATTCGTGGTTCAGCACACCACGCCGGGACATTTGGTTGGTTTCTTATCGTCTGAGACGAGAAAACGCCGGCTCTGCTGAGAAAGCCGCCAGAAAAACTAACAAAATTTTTCAGAGGTTAGGACTTATCTGGGAAAATCCAAACCTCCGAAAACCCCACCACATAACGGGACGTCTCCCAAACAAACCCCTGAAGCATGAAAGCACACATGCCAAACATAAATACATATCGGAGATAAAGTTAGGCTTACATATATAGAGCTTAACCCTTGGAATCCGGGAGGCCTCATATGAGCCAAAAAAAAATATTGGCAGGAATCCGGGAGGCCTCATATGAGGCAAAATGTGCGGGTAAAAATCGTCATAACACGGCAACCACGCGTCGTATCGATGTCATCTCAATGGCTTTCTACAGACAACAAAGAGTTCTACAATTTGCAAAAACATTGACTGCTCTAGGTGGTCTCAATCAGTAGTTACTGAATTATGAATTTGCCTGTACAGTACATAAAGGGCCCCGGACACAGCGATCAGGATTATATGAGGCCCCCAGGATTTCGTGGGTTAATTTATAATTCATAAATCACCCCTAGCCTATGTTGGAGACCCCTAATAGGCTGACCATACGGTGACGACAAAACATCCAAGAGGCAGCAACCCGACGCTCCGACGACCCCGCAGCAGCAACACGTGGAGAAGAGGCCCGCGATAGGGGCCCAAGCGCAGATACGGACTCCAGAAGATTCCACACGTGTGGCAACCCTTGAACTGGAGCACCTGCTAGAATAAACTATGCAACTACAGTACAGTACATACTCCAATTTTTCGTGTTCTGATTTTGCGAAACGCCAATTTTGCGACCGAGACCCCAAGAATGCCATTGTTGATGAAAACCTAGTTTTCCGATGTAACTCTACTTTTGCGGGTGGCGCCGTAAGAAAGTGGGGCTCTCCGCACTAGTTTTCGGGGGGAGGGGTGGCCGTGCCACCCAAGCCTCGGACACCCTCCCTCCATCCCCGCAAGCCCAGCCATCTTTCGAGTCTAGATAATTGCTCAATTGCTCATTTAATTTGATTTTCTCAAGGATAATGATAATGTCTTATGTTTTTCTGTATTTTTCTTTATTGTGGGATGTATAATTACATGTATGTGTGTACAAACAAAGCAAATAAATGACGGAAATCACGAAAAATTGGGCCGTCACTGATGAAATGTCGACCATATTCATTTTTCCCCACAAGGTTAGTTAATTCAATTTTGCGAATTCCACTTTTGCGGCCCGCAATGTCGACCAATTTCTCGCAAAATTGGGGTAAGCACTGTATTTCATAATGATGGCCTGAAGCATACACTTGCGGAATGGTAGCCTCCTAAATAACTATCAAAAGTTAAAGGCGCAACACAACACATACAATAACAAACATGGCGCGATGATCCTGGGGACACGTAGGCGCCTGTTACAATAGTACCCTAATTTACACACCTCCTGCGGACGTACCAATGGGGTAGTCTGTGCTAGCTAATCTAAAAACATGTTCAATACAACTCGGATGTATACGAATGAGCAAGGACTCGCTAGAATTGATCGAACGAAGAATGAAGCCGGAGCACAGTGTAACCCACCCACACCAACGGACGCATGAGGTGGAAGGAGGTTTAGACGCTAGAGGGCCAGCGTCAGGAATCCACTCGCAAGAAATCCACGCATTGGGAAGCTTGAGTAGGCCTATAGCAATTATTAAGTTAATTTTTCTTTTTTATTATTTACGAAGTTTTTTCGTAGCGAGTACCCAATCATAAAGACAATTCCATAAGAGAATACGCGTTGCACTTATGACGTTGTACTCCCTGTTCTCCCGCGCGGTAGATTCAAAACTGGCGACGCGGCGTTTGAAGGGAGACTATTATACTAATAGGCATATCGTCAATGATGGAGGGGCCACTATTAAATACAGTACATCACCTTGCTATATTTTGTTTATTTGTGTTTCTCTGTTTCAGGGCCAAAAAGAGGCTAGACGGTGAGGACGTCTATGGAAGCAGAATATTTTGTAATATTGGAAAAAGTTTTGACAAAGACGGATCATCAAGAGTTGATAACACTGGTAAGATCCTCCTTGTTTTTTTTAAAGCTTAGTCCGGTAAGTAATCATACAGTAAAACCTCGCCCATCCTGACTAATTGGGGGAGAACCCTGTTTGGATCTGCCGATTGTCCGGATCTGCCGAAAGTCCGGACATTTATTCAGCCATCCAGACAAATCCGGATGGCTGAAACAGGAGTCCAGATATCTAACTTAACAACTAACAACCAGACTTAGGTTTCAGCCATCCAGACAAATCTGGATATCTAACCCTGGATGTAAATAATGTGTGTGGAAACTTTTATTCGTCTCGTTCGTTTCCGGATTGACTTATATTTTTCCCAAGCCATCCAGACAAGTCTGGTTGGCTGAGACATGAGTCTGGATTGAAATGCCTGTCTGGATCTCTTGGATTTCTGGTAGTGCGTACCGTAGTGTTCAAGGGCAAGTTTGTGTTAAATGATGATCCTGTGGCTGTGAATTTTGGAAATGAGTCATTCGAGCTGGTAGACTAGTTTTGCTACCTAGGAGATACCATTTCTGCCGGTGGTGGGGCCGAGGCTGCCACTGTCGCTAGAATTAGATGTGGCTTGGGGAAGTTTAGAGAACTGCTGCCAATTCTGATCATGGAAAGAATGCCTCTCCCCCTGAAGGGAAAAGGTTTATGCCTCATGTGTTAGAAGTGCAATGACGTATGCCTCAGAAACCTGGGCCGTTAAAGTAGAGGATGTCGACAGAATGGAACGTAATGAGATGAAAATGGTGAGATGGATGTGTGGGGCCAAACTGCAGGATAGAATAACAAATGATGAGCTGAGGAGACGCTTAGGTATAAAGAGTATTAGCGAGGAGATGCGTTCAAGTTGTTGTTGTTCCCTAAGCTGCTTGGCCGAACAGCCCCGAGTCCCTGAGGAAGGCCATGGCCACGATCGGGCTTTCCCACAGAGCTCTCATTGAGTGTAGATTGTGTTTTTGGCGTAAGTGGTTGTGTGAAATGCAGTCTTCTATGATGTGTTTAATGGTATGGGGTGCTGTGTTACATCCCGGGCAGGCGTCGACAACGGAGTCATCCAGTCTCTTCTGATAGCTCAGGAGAGCTGGATGGTGTCCGCATCTCAGCCTGGCCAGGTGGACTCTGTCCTCGCGAGGAAGGGAGGATTCGGAAGGATGGATTTCGGGAGGTCGTGCATGCAGCTGCGTGTTGTCTGTGAGTGAGTGGATGGATCGGCGAGAGATATGAGTATGGATGTGCTTCTGGAAGTTGGTTCGGGGTGGGCAGGGAGGGAGAGAGGACAGAGGGCGGGAGTACTGGAGAGTGGTCTTAGTAAGATTGAAATAACTAGAGATGAGCTGTTATCTGCGATGAGAGGACTTGAAGTAAGGAAAGCTATGGGACCGGATGAAGTGTCTGCCTGGGTTTTAAAGGAGTGTGCAGAGCAATTAGTGGAGCCAGTGAGGGACATAATTCAAGCTTCCTTAGATAAAGGACAGGTTCCTGTTGAATGGAAAAGAGCTAATATCATTCCGATATACAAGAATGGAAACCCTGAGGACCCTCTAAACTATAGACCAGTTTCACTTACTAGTATTGTATGCAAGATTTGTGAAAAGCTAATTAGGAAGAGATGGATGAAAATGTTGGAGAGAAAGAAAATAATAACCCCAAAGCAATTTGGATTCAGAGAAGGGACATCTTGTGTTACCAGTTTGCTATGTTATTACAGTAGGGTGATAGATGTACTCCAAGAAAGAGGCGGATGGGTGGACTGCGTCTACTTAGACCTTTCCAAAGCATTCGATAAGGTACCACATAAGAGATTGTTATCTAAGCTTGAGACGCTAGGATGTGTCAGGGGGAGTTTGCTGAAATGGATGGAGAGCTATTTAACAGATAGGGAAATGAGGACCAACATTAGAGGAACTTACTCATCGTGGCGGAAAGTTGAGAGTGGTGTGCCGCAGGGATCTGTGTTGGCACCTCTCATGTTCCTTATGTACGTGAATGACCTGCCGATAGGCATAAACTCTTACATGTCAATGTTTGCAGATGACGTAAAAATTATGAGACAAATAATAAATAAAAGTAGTTGTGAGGAGCTGCAAGGGGATTTAGATAAAATATACGAATGGAGCACCAAGTGGAAAATGAAATTTAATATAAGTAAATGTCATGTGTTAAATATGGGAAGAAGTGTGAATAGACCAAATTGGGAGTACAGGATGGGAGATAATAAAATTAGCAAGGCCGAAAAAGAAAAAGATTTAGGGTTGATTATACAAGATAATTTGTCGCCAGAGAAACATATTAACAAGCTCTTTAGCGGAATGTATGCAATGGCCGGGAATATGAAAGTTGCTCTGAACTATTTGGATGAGACCATGGTAGCGAAAATTATGAAGAGTATGATTAGACCAAGATTGGAGTATGCAGCAGTGGTGTGGTCCCCGCATCTAAAGAAGCATATTCACAAGTTAGAAAGAATCCAGAGAGCAGTCACTAGATTGGTTCCAAGTCTCAGAGAACTGCCATATGAAGGGAGGCTAGACAAATTAAATCTACCGAGTCTAAAAGAGAGGAGAGAGAGGGGAGACATGATAATGATGTACAAATGTACCCGGGGGCTGGAGAGGCTGGATAGGGAGGATATATTAATTATGGATACAGGAATAACTAGAGGCCACAGCTACAAAGTAAAAAGACCTACCTGCAAGAACGATATCAGGAAGTTTAGCTTCCCCTATAGATGTATTGACAAATGGAATGGGCTGGAGGAGGAGGTGGTAGGGGCAAGGAACATCCATATTTTCAAGAAAAAATTGGATAAAAAGTAGACTGAGAGACGGGACAACACGAGCTTAGCTCAACTCCTGTAAACTACAATTAGGTAAATACAATTAGGTAAATAATTGTGTGTGATACCGTGTGCTGGGTGTTGTTTTGATATTTCTTGGTGTCTGTGGGTGTGTTGCCATGTAGTTTAGTGGGTGGTCTTGGTTCGTGGAGGCTGCTGCCAGGAATTGAGTGCCTCTCATGTCCAGATGGTCTTTGACTTTGAGGATTTTGGTTTCTTGATGTAGGTGATCTGTGGGTGCAGTAGCTGTGTAGCCTGTAATGATCTTCAGGGCTTTGTTTTGAATAGTCTGTAAGGTCTTATGTGTTTCAGCTAGGTTAGAAGCCCAGGCTGGGCTTGCGTATTCCATCACTGATCTTATGTATTGTTTATATACTGTGGTGGTAGTTTCTTTGTTGTGTCCAAATTTTGTGTGAGCAAGTGACCTGAGGGCGTTAAGTCTGGGTGTCCGTTTCTTTTTAATGTTTGTGGTGTGCTGTTTGAATGTCATATGAGTATCATATGTTACTCCTAGGATTTTGGGTGTGTGTATGTGTTAGGGGTGTGTTGTTTATGGTGAGTTGAGGGATGTATTCGTGTTCTCCTGTCCAGCTTGTGAGCAGGGTTGCGGTGGATTTGGCTGGGGCTAGATTAAGTCTGTTTGTAGTGCACCAGCCATGTAGTGTTGAGATAGGGTTGAAGGAGATCTGTTGCTCTTTTTGGGTCATGGTGTGTGCATGTGAGTGTTATGTCATCTGCATAGGAAGCTAAGTTTATTTGGGGCGTATTGGGTGAAGTTATATCGTGCATGTACAGATTGAAGAGTGCGGGCGATAGGACGGATCCTTGTGGGACTCCGTTTGGAAAGTTTCTGATTTTAGATGACTGACCGGCAAAAGATACGTGTACACATCTGCCTGCTAGGAAGTTGGCCAGCCACCTTTTTGTGTTGTTGTGCATGTTTGTGTTTTAGATTTTGTTTGTTAGGTTGTGGCATCGAAGGCTTTACTAATGTCGAGTGTGGCTAATAGTGATCTGTGTGGTGGTCTAGCCGAGTTGATGCCGTCAAAAGCTCTTTGTGTAAGGTCTGTGAGAAGAGTGTTTGTGGAGTGCAGTGGCCTAAAGCCATGTTGTGTTGGAGCTAGGGGTAGGTCGGGTGTAATTAGTTATAATACTAGGCGTTCCATGACTTTGGAGGGGGAGCAAAGGAGTGTGATGGGGCAGTGCGAGGAGGGTAGCGTGGGGTCTTTGTTGGGTTTGGGGAATGTGATGATGATACCATGCTTCCAAATGTCTGGTATTGTGTTGTGTGAATAGCTGTAGTTTGATATGTTCGGGAGTGCTTGTATGCCTTGTGGTCCCAGGTGTCTGAGGTGTATGTTGCGTATGTTGTCTAGGCCACAGGCGGGTGAGTGCTTGAGATTGTTGATGATATGCTTTGTCTGGTGATTGGTGAAGGGTGTATAGTCAGGGTCTGTGGGGAATTGTCTCTTACGTCGGATGACACGTCGGTCGTCTTTGTGAGGTTTTAGGTGGCTGACATGTGAGAAGTGATTGATGAGTGTTTGCTTGTTGTTTACATGAAGGAGTAGAGTCTGTTGTTGTGATTGCAGCATGTGATTGTGTTGTGTTGCTGTTGGAAAGTGTGATGCTGTTTAGTGTTTTGTAGAGTTTTTTGGAGTTTGTTTTGTGATAAAGTGTTTGTAGGAAGTTATTCCAATTTAGTTTTTGTTGTTCTTGTATTTTGTTGTTAGTTTGGGTGTTGAGTGCTTGAATTTGTTGTGTGATATCTTGTGTGTGGGGTGCTGGGGAGTGTTTCATTATGTCGCGTTGTCTGATGAGGTTTTGAATTTCTGGTGTGAAGTTGGGGTTGTGTCTTTTTCTGTTACCTCTTGGAATGTGTTTCTTGTCAGCGTTTTGGATAGTTTTATTGAGTATGTGTACAGCATTGTTGATGTTAGTGATGGGTGTACTGTTTAGAGTTGTGAAGTGTTGTTCCGTCTCATTTGTGAATGCTTCCCAGTTAGCTCTTTTATAATTGGTGTACGTGTGTTTGTGGCTAGCTGGGGTGAGTCTGGTTTTGGTGGTGATAATGATCGGGAGGTGGTCCGAGCCTAAGGTTCTGACCACCCTCCAGGATGTTGTGGGGGCGAGTTCTGGGGAGCAAAAGGTGATGTCTGGAGATGATGGGTTATAGAGGGCTTGGTGAGGAATATGGGTATGTTGATGGATGTCGTTAAGGATGATGAGGTTATCTGTTTGGTTTTGTAGTACCAGCCCTCTGTCTGTGTCGGGGTTGTCGACAAAGCAGGCCGACGTCTTGGCGTTGAAGTCACCACCCAGGATGAGGTGTGGGGTGTTTGTGTTGTAAGTGTGGTCTGTATTCATTTGGTACTGTAGGGGATGTTTGGGGAGGGATGTATGTGTTTATGATGGTTATGTTGGAGGTGTTGCCAGTGCGTATTTTAATTGATTGTATTTCTGTTGTGTTATCATTTGGGGGGAGGAGGGATTTGGTTTGTACACTGGTTACTATGTATGATATTTCTTTGTATACCAGGGTGATGAGTCCACCGCCGACAGCCCGGTCTTGTCTGATGGTGGTGAAATTATGAAATGTGGGTGTTTTTTGTGTTGTGCAGAGTTTTGTTTCTTGTAAGATGGCAATGTGTATGTTGTGTTGTTTGATGAAGTGTGAGAGTTCGTGTTTCTTTGTGTTGATGCCATCTATGTTCAATTGGAGAATATTAACTCCTTATATGTTATCTTACGGAGGCGGGAGCCCGGTATCCTTGCCACCGCCTCGCACTACACTCACAACAACACTGCGGCCGTTAGAATTATCGGAGGTGGCTGAGGTTGCCACCAACGGTTTTATCGTAAGCTAACTTATCGGACTTACTGAGCTCCATATGACGCACTAGCGTCCTATAACTTATTAGATCCATGAAGATAAGTCCATATGACGCACTAGTGTCATATGAGTTTTTGGCGCACTCAGCCATATGACGCGGTAGCGTCATATATGTCTGAAGGAGTTAATGTTATGTGCACGATGTATGTTGGGTGCTGCTGCACGAGGATGGGGAGGGGCTGGGGGTTGGGATGGGTGAGGTGGGGGTGGGGATTGGGGAGCAGGAGATGGGGGTTGGAATGGATTAGGATGGGGTGTGGTGTGTTGAGTTGAGGATGTGGATGGTATGGGAAGGTTAGGTGGGTTAGGGAGGAGAGGTGGATGGGTTTTAGAGGGGGGGGAGTGGATGATATGGGAAGGCTAGGTGGGTTGGGGAGGAGAGGTAGACGGGTTTTAGGCGAGGGATTTGACTGGGAGAGGGAGGGGCATGAGGAACAGGTCCAGGTGTTTGTGTAGTGTTTCTTGGAGGCAAGTGTTGTACAGGTGAAGTGGGTCCAGTTCCTGCATGAATTGCAGAGAACTGAACCCTTAGTGTGGTGACTCGAAGTGATGGGTTTTGAGCAAGTTGGACATATGTATGTGTACGTGGGTCCTGGGTTGCTCTCAATGTCTCCGGCTAGAAGAAGTCTTCGAGAAATGACAGCCGGAGAGTCATTTCTCGGTGTAGGAAAAACTGTGTGATGTGTGTGTGTGTGGTGTGAGAGGTGTGGAAATTCCCGGCGCGACCGAAGCCGCTCCAAGGACCCGTGCCCCCAGGGAGGGGGCAGGGGATGGTTGTGACGGTTTGGCTCCCGAAACTGCTCCCCGCATCCGGTTGTCCTCCACTGGTCGTTGATTTTGTCTCCGGCCGTGGAGGGTCGGCAGCCATCCGCGGTTGGCAGCTCCGGGAGGTGGTCCCACGGCGTAGACGCCGCCACATCAGGACCTCCTGCGTACAAGTAGACTGGGATGGTATGGGCATGTGGAGAGAATGAATGAACAAAATTGGGTGAAAAGATGCAGGTCTGTGATTGTGGAGGGAGCTGCACCAAGGGGTGGACCGAGGAAGACCAGGGATCGGACTATACGTGCTGATCTTGAATCCAAAAACTTGACAAGTGAAGCAGCCCATAACAGGGTTATCTGGAACGCCGCCATTAGGACAAGAGACTGGAACTGCACGTATGTGTGGAGCACTCAATCTTAAAATTTTATGTGTGTATGCATGTATGTAAGAGATTAGGATATTAGGCATAAGTAGGAGAGTGGGGGGTGGAGAGGGAGTAATAGCACTGGAATCATCCAAGGTGGAATATCGAGCAAAAGTCCCTGTAACATCAGGGCACCCAACCTAGCCCCGCTCTTGAGCAGGGAGTGGATGATGGTAAAAACTGCATTTTAACTCCTGCACCCCGGGGAGCGTTCCTAGACATTTAGGGGCTGATTTTATGCCATCTGGAGGGGGAAAAATTAGCTCAAACTGCTTTTGCATCAGTCTGTTCAAAGTTTCAGCAATCTTCCGCGCTTTTCTTGTGTTTCACCTCTTAATATCTCCGCAATGGTATGGCCTAACCTAGGTAAGTAATATGTTAAAATGTAGCATTTACCGTCGTCTTGAGAATGTCTTTGACTAGAACACTACATAAAGTTGTTTTTCCATAATCATGTGCTGAAGAGAGAAGTTTTGGCACGCACATGTGCCCACACTATGACTTTAGCTTGTAAACACTTTCAACTATCATTGCTTCTGATAGGCGATTTTAGTCACTAATCACAGCTGTTATCATCATTATTGCAATGTTATTCATTGATTTATTTCACCATTCATGTCACTGTACACTGATTGCGTGTATAGATTTGGACGGCCGAAAATAGATTGACTAGCTTAGCTGTGCTTGCAACACAGAGTCAGCTGGCTGACTGACTCTGAGAGTGTGTTTTGTGTACTGCCTGCCAGGACAACAAAGCATTTTGGTGCGCGGTTTTAAATGGTTTTAATGCAGTTTTAAGAGCTTAATCTTTTACATCCTTTTAGCAGGATGCCCGGGTGGAGTGGTGTGAGCTCTAAACCTTTTTAAAGGATCTCGGTGCTGAATGGGTTAAACTTATCTATATCCCTTTTCTATATAGAGATAAAATGGGTTAAAACTACGAAACCTGTGAAAGACGCCCTGGGTACAGGGGTTAATACAGGATCTCTACTCTTCTCCAACTCAGGCAAACTTCCTTATCAACCTGGGAGAGAACATTTCCCTGAGCCCTCCAGCACTATAGGACCCCAAGGCTTTCCAAACTCGCAAGCATCAGCCACCATGGGTGACGTCGGAGCCGCTCCTCTATCGTGGCGGATGAAGGACAGTGTGGGGGGAGACTCGAACACTCTACACCAGCCGTCTTCCGCCTTCAAGAGTTATGGGAAACCCAACACAGCACTAACTTCGGAACAATTTACCTCGTATGTTGACTGTAGCGAGTGGAATGTATTTCTGTATCTATTATATTTTTTGCTTTTTAGCCACTTCAGTATGCTGGCAACTGTTTCTTTTATTGGGGTTATCTTCAGATGATTGTAATCAACTAAGGAAAACATAGTCCGAGGGATAGTCAGGATAATGTGTACCTACTTTATGTGATTCATAAAGGTTCTTCTTATGGAACAGAGCAAAATAGTTTAATTCTAACCAGAATGTAATGAAAAAGATGTCATTGTATTAGAGGGGTTAACTATTTGTTGGTACTTTTGGTCTGGAGGTGAATTTGAATAATGAGCCAGCAATCTTTCAGCATCAAGAGTTATTAAAACCCAACAAGGTGCAGCCTTTGGAACAGCTTACCTTGTATGTTAAGTTTACTAGTATTTTCTACAGTATTAAATTGAAATTTAAAACTTGCTAAAAACAAAACAGGAACCGCACAATTATAGGTTTGAGTACTGGAGGGAAGAATGAAAACCTAATATTTATTAGTGGCCCCTCCATCATTGACGAACATGCCTATTACATAAGGCATCCTCTTCAAACACTAATCCGCCGTAGTTTGAATCTACCGCGCAGAGCATTTAAAAACTGAGGAGCCTTCATCATGAGCGCACACGACCTCACTCATGGCTTCAGTCATTATGAATTGGGTTCTCACTACGAAAAAACTTCGTAAAAAATAAAAACAAAAAGAAAATAAGAATAACTATCCAATAAGCTTTCCATCATATCGTGGATGTACTTGTGTGGATTTCTGACCAGACGCTGAATCAGGCGTCATTCCTCCTTCTTTGCTCTGCGCTCAGCCTGCCCGGACGTACCTTTCAGGCTCCGCTGGTTCCGCATTCGTTGCGTCCCTAGTGAGTTTTTTCTCATTTGTTTACTCTAGGATGTATCGAGTAAGGTTAGGATAGGCGTAGCAGGAGTGTCCTGGGCTGGTTGCCCGCAGTGCAGTGTATTTTGGGTCGTATGTATGGGGCATCTATTTCGGATGTACCCTCGTGGTCCTGTTGTGGACACGTGAACTTTTCACAGTTGTGTTAGTTGGTGATGCAGGCGGCTTTCATTACGCGTTAATTATTGCTGCCTTTTATCCTTCTGATGAGGTAAGCTGTGTGTTTGCTGACGTTCCCAGCGTATTTTTCTTCACTTAGTGAAGTTTTTTCTGGGTCCGTGTCAGGCTTCCCGGGGTGGGAAGTTATCGCTTCGGTGGTGTGTTGGCGGTGGTTCCTGTTGTGATATTCCAGTGTGTGTTTATATTTCAACTATTTTCATGCCGTCTACCTAGGCCTAGCCAGCCGCTCGTAGCTTTGCCACATGTCTAGTGTTATTATTTATTTTATAAATATGCCCTACTGTGTCATGTGTATCCGGGTTTTAGTTGTGTATTGGCTAATTCCTCGGACTATATTTGTTTCCTGGTTTAGTTGTGTATTGGCTAATTCCACGGATTATGTTGTGACCTTGGTTAGTCGTGCGTGTCTCTCCTCGTGTCGTATTGTTCAGATGGTGTCTGTTCAGGGTGGGGTTTGCCTTCCGGCGGGTTTTTCTCGGTTTCACCATGAAAAATCCTGACCGATGAGCAGTGTTGGGCCACACGTGGTTTTTAACTCTGGCTGGTTCCCCGGCGTGGGGAGGTGTCTGTGGCTCTCCAGGACTGCGTCTCTGTGGGTGCCTGGTTTCAGGCCTCCTTTAAAATTCCCGGCGGGATGGCTGTACCCATCCTTACATATATATTTAGATATATATAAGAAACGACGTTCTTGAGAACACTCGTTTTTTATAGGTTTTTCTACCTGGTTTACGACAACCACATGGAAAACCTAGCTGTTGTTTAGGCGTTCCTCCCCGGCGATCTTTTACAAAGAAGTGGGGTCAGGAACTTGTGGGGTTAACTTTTAGACTTCTCACCCGGCGGGTGCACCTGAGCAGGGTGGGATGAAACGACTTAGGTCTCTTATAGTTAACCAATCCATTTGAGTGATACTCTGTGTATCGCTGCCTTTACTCTTACGGCAATTGAAGGATCAGTGAGGTTTAACCAAATCGATTCCCACACCCGGCGGGTGCCCCTAAGTGGAGGAACTAAGGAATTTATAAACAAATTCAATTTCGATTAACCTTAATTGGGTGATACTTTCAGTATCGCCGCCTTCTATTTTTACGACGATCGTTTGGGACAATTCGTTAAAAAATCAGATCTCGTATATTCCTGCCCTGGGCTATTCTACTAAAATATTTCAAGGGCCGGCGTCTTTATGAGGGGGGGCTTTGTTACAAAATTGAATCTTGAGACAGTCACCACCTCCTACAGACTATAAGTGCCATACTGGACCTTTATATCAGAGGGTATTCTTCATGTTCTTTATCTAAGAAGATTTGTTTAGCCTCTTTACACCCAGCCGCGTAGCGAGATGTGTTAGCTGTGTCTTTGCATCCCGTTACCCGGCGGGTTATTAACACTTGTATGCGAACACTTGGGTTAACCTTATGAGCATTAATTCCTGGAAATTTTTCTTTATTTTTCCAGAGCTGAGCTCCGGCGGACCAATACAGACCCGGCGGTAGTTTCCTCACACCAGTCTCTGTCATGGCTAATGTGGCCCCAGTTTTTGCCCTGTGCATTACCCCTACTTGCGCGGGTATCCCAATTTTTGCGCATACCCTTTGCATAAGGTGTGTTAGATGTCTAGACCGTTCAAGGGGTCTCTGGGTTACACTTAATTGTTCATTTTGCTCCCAATTAGCCAATAAAGTCCTGTGTGACAATGACAAGACCGCGGCGGTAGCGTTGAGAGAGGTCAGACAACAAATGTCGGCCTATACTACCATTGTCGCACATAAGTCACTTCAATGTGACAACGTCCCACTTTGGGATAAGTTGCTGTCAGAGCACCCTCCCCCTAAACGTACCTCTAGAGTAACGGGTTTTAAGCCGACAGAGACTAGCCAGGGTTCTGTATCGTCTGTGGATACGTTTAAACGCCCGAGAGAGCCTACTCCCCCGGCAGCCACCTCCTCGTCGCAGGCGAGATCGAGGTCACCCCTCAGACAGCGGTCTTCAAGTCGGGCCTCTTCCCCGGCTAGTAAGAAGTGTAAGACTGAAGCTTCCCCCAGTGGCCATGGTGGTGATTCTTCCAAACCTAGGTCTAGTTCGCGGTCACACCGTAGCCACAAATCCTCCAAAAAGGATTCCCATAAGAAGTCCTCTCGACATTCTACTAAGTCTAGTGCATCTCATCGTACCTCTACACCTGAAAATGTTTCTGTTACAGCCTCAGAGTATAGTGAAGCGCCTGTCCCTAAACAAGATTTACCTATTGATATTTTAACCCTAGAAACGGAAAGTTCAGGAAATTCAATAATTGAGAATGTTTCAGACTCTCAAGAGAGCGTAGGCCAGAGCCTCGGTGTTTGGCGGTTTGCTCAGCCAGGGTCTGACCATCCACGTCCGACTCATACGAGTCACACAGTAGCCGATGTCCACAGGGACGCGGCGACCCCATCCTCTATCCCTGATTTATCTTGGAAACAAGGTGCCCCTGCCTCGGCGGGGTCTTCTCAGGAGGATCGGGAGGAACAAGATGAAGTGTCATTAATTTCAGATAGGGAGGGACAAGGGTCAGGCTCAGGCCTGGACGCCACCCATGATAATACTGATTCACCTGAAAGTTCTGCATCTAACCAGTTTGTTACAGCACAAGAAATTGATGGGTTACTTACTCATGCTCTATCAAAATTCTTTAATCAACAACGAGAAAACCCCACAATGGACTTGGGGGCTCCCTTGACAAGTTCTGCGGTACGGCCTCTGATAACGTCAATCGATTTATCTAAGATTCCTAACCCTCCTACTCTGTCACCGGCAGGGAGCTCTAAGCCAGCTACGGCGGCATTCACTACGTCAAATGTCAGGGTCATTACGGATGTTAATCCACCCCCTCTAGACAAAGCGCCTCTTAGAAAGGTAGCTATGCCCCTGCTTTATGGGCCAGACGAGTCATGGGTCCCTTTGAACCCCTCTAAGCCAGAGCTTGCCCAGCCTACCTTGTCAGGGGAACTCCCGGTACCACGTGAGTGGTTTATCCAGGGAAATAAGTCTAAGAAATTAAGGGCATTGGATGCCTTGGGTAATGTTTTGGACGTAAATATCAAGGCTAACCTAGTTATTATCATCAGGATTATTTTGTTTATGCATCTAAGCCTGCTTTACCCCCTGCCTCAGCTTCAACACTTTTTTCAGACTGGTCTAAGCTGGATGGGTTTAATGATATTAAGGCTCTGTCGGCTCTTACTCCTGAACTAGATTTACAGACCGTCACAGACGAGACAGCTAATCCAGTGTTGAAGGTGGGACAGTTGGGACCAGGACCTTCGGTGGATTGGGAGGTAGAGGCTCAAAACTTTGCAACCACTTTCACTTCTAAATCTTCCCACCAGATCCCTCAGGATACACATTCATGGTTCTCCATGCCGGTAGGTTCTGCCGGCGGAGTTCCGTCAGCTTTATTTTCTTTTTTAGCTGCCCCTAAGATTAATCTTTGTGAACTAAAGGAACCATTCACTACCCCTACCCCTTCTCACCTAGACAGAGAATTTAGGCTAAGGGGAAAAGCTTTCCGCCTGTTTTCACAGTACATAGTTTCTCAACAGGTGGCTAAGTCTTTACTCAGGTCTACTCAGGCAATCGCAGACGCGGATGCTCGAAGATCAGTTGAGTTATCCCGGCGTCTGATTCTTCAGTCGTCGATTCAATCCTTAGGTGACATACGCACAGCCTTACTTGAGGCGGTGCGAGCACGACAGGATCTTAGGATGTCATTAGTTCGCAAGCTGCCTGATCGCATTGCTAACCAGGTGGTAATGTCCCCAGTACTTACACCTTCTTTAATGTCCCCTGATGTATGGCGAACAGTGTTTAACATGGCACAGGCCGTGAAGCACAGTCCCGCACAGGCTCAATCAGGCTAACACTTCCGCCGGGTGGCTGGATGTGTTCCCTAGACCTGACAGACGCCTATTGGCACGTGTCGGTCAACAAAAGATTTCAAAGGTTTCTGGCCTTGAGGATCAGGCACCAAAATTTTGTTTTTCAGAGGATGCCGTTCGGTTTGAACCTAGCACCTCGATTATTCACGAAACTAGTCCGGCAAGCCCTGATGCCGTTGTTAAAACAGGGAATCAGAGTGTTGTGGTATCTAGACGACTGGCTGGTGGTGGCAGAGACACAACAATTATGCATAAAACATGTCAATATCATTTTAAATCATGTCAAAACTCTAGGCTTCAAGGTAAATCTGGTAAAGTCAAACCTTGTTCCCTCAAGAGTAATTCAGTGGATAGGGCTGGTCTGGGACACCGCCGCTCTCACTCTGAGTCAGAGTGTGGACAATCGCAACAGGTTTCGCAGGAAACTGTTCAGGTTTCTTCACAGTCTGACTACGACACGAAGAGTCTGGGAGTCTCTGGTCGGCTCTCTCAACTGGATTCAGCTAACTGTCAAGTTGGGCCGGTTGAAAGTAAAACGATTAATATTGGAAGGCAACAAATATTTCCCACTCTTACCGGCGGGAAAATTATGGCCCATACCAAAATTAATCCACACCTTACTAGCGGTCTAAGAATAGCTGTGGAAGAAAAGAAGAAAGCATATAGAGTGTGGTTGGGTAGTAGAGGGAATGAAGATTCCGAGAGACAGAAACGAGCGAGGTACGTGGAGAGTAAGAGGGTGGTGAAGAGAGTAGTGAAGGAAAGTAAGAGAAGAGTAGATGAGGAATTTGGAAGGAATCTGAGTGTAAAATGGAGGGAGAGTAAGAAACTGTTCTGGAAAGAAGTCAAGAAAGTTAGGGAAGGTAGCAAGGGAAACAGTAAGGGTGTGAAAGATAGAATGGGAGAATGCTAGCCGAGAAGCAAGAGAGAGTCGAAAGATGGAGGGAGTCAGTGAGTTGCTAAATGAAAGGAATGAAGAGCCAGCAAACATAGCTGGATATGGTATGGGAGAAGAAGAGAAGTAGTGGAGGAGGTGGGGATCAGGAGGTCAGAAGTGTGGGAAGCCATGAAAAGAGTGAAGTTGGGGAAAGCACCAGGAACAGATGGAGTGTGTGGGGGAAATGTTGAGGTATGGTGGTGAGATAGTGATAGAATGGGTATGGAAAATGTGCAAACTAGCATGGGAGAAGGGAGTGCACCCGATGACTGGAAGACTGGCATAATAGTCCCCCTATATAAGGGCAAAGGGGAAGAGGAGTGTGTGGTAACCACCGAGTTGTCTTCTAAGCGTAGTAGGGAAGGTATACAGTAGGTAGTGATTGAGAGAGTGAGAGTGAGAACGGAGAAATGGATAGGCGACGAGCAGGGAGGTTTTAGGAAGGGAAGAGGATGTGTAGATCAGATTTTACCCTGAATTGTGTTGTGGAGAAGTTGGAGAAGAACAAAAGGTGTATGTTGCCTTTATGGACTTGGAGAAGGCCTATGACAGAGTGGATAGAGAAGGTTTGTGGAAAGTACTTAGAATATACGGAGTAGAGGGCAAGTTGCTGAAAGCAGTGAAGAGCATGTATGAGGGTGCAAAGGCGGCAGTACGTGTGGAGAGTGAGCAGAGCGAGTTCTTTGACCTGAATGTTGGTTTGAAACAGGGGTGTGTGATGTCCCCGTGGTTGTTTACTGTATATATGGATGGAGTCATGAAAGAAATACTATCCAGAGCAGTGAATGTTGGTGTATCGCTGAAAAGGGAGGGAATTGAGTGGAAGCTACCTATACTGCTGTTTGCGGATGATACAGTTCTGATGAGTGATAATGAATGGGAGTTGCAGGGTCTGGTAAATGAGTTTGGAACAGTGTGCGAAAAACGGAATTTGAAGGTAAATACGGGGAAGAGCAAGGTTATGGTCTTCGAAAGGGTGAAGTCACAGAGTGTGAGGTGAAGCTGAACGGTCAGGCTATGGAGATCGTCAACTCTTTTAAGTATCTGGGCAGTTGTTGAGTAAAGATGGGACTATGGATGAAGAGGTGCGGGAGAGGGTACAACAGGGGAAGAGGGTTGTAGGAACGCTAAAAGCAGTAACAAGAAATAGGTGGTCAGTATGGAAGTGAAGAAGTCCTTGCATGACAGTGTGGTAATCCCGACACTGACTTACGGAAGCGAAGCATGGACGTTGGTTGAGAGACTCAGACCAAGAGTGAGAGCAGTGGAAATGAATTACTTAAGGAGTGCGTGCGGAGTTACATGGAGGGATAGACAGACTAATGAGGAAGTAAGAAGGAGGTGTGGTGTGGAGGTAGATGTGCTGGAAAGTGTGAAGAAGAACAACTTGAGATGGTTCGGCCATATGGAACGTATGGAAAGCGAGAGAATGACTAAGAGGGTGTACGAGAGCGAGGTGGAGGGACAGAGGGGGAGAGGTAGACCGAATATGAGGTGGAAGGATGGAGTGAGGAACTACATGAACGAAGGCGGTGCTGGTTGGGGGGAGGGGCGTCGACTGACTGGGGACAGAGGTGCATGGGGGCGGTTCGTTCGTGGCCACCCCTTCGGGGATCACGGCGTCAGGCAATAGATAGATAGATAGACTAGCGGTCTGGGCAAAGAGGGAAACATTGCACTCAGTCATGTCTTGGACCTCTCCTCCTCCAACGGTATGGGTAGACACGGATGCGTCAGGCACCATAGGGTGGGGATTTCAGTCAAATCAGGGGCACCAGGGTCAGGGACTTTGGTCCCACTTAGAAATCTCTCACATAAATGTCAAAGAGTTACTAGTCCCCTTGTATTTCCTTCAGGCTCACGGCCCGGCGTTACGGGGCAAGTCAGTGGCCTTCAGAATGGACAATCTGAATGCAGTTCACTGTATTCAGAAACAAGGGTCAACGAGGTCAAGGAAGTTGCTACTCGTGTCGGAAGAGATTTTTGTTCTAGCCACCAGTCTAGATATTTATCTTCACGCATCTTATCTCCCAGGCGTAGCGAACGTCTGGGCAGACGCTCTGTCCCGGAGACAGAGCACGACAGTAGAATGGGAGCTCAAGCAACCCATTCTCGACCTAATGATTGCGGAGCTCTCCCATCCACAAGTGGATCTTTTTGCGTCCGAGGAGACTCACAAGCTCCCTCTATACCTCACCCGCCGGGCGATAACGCCGGCAGGGGGGCCAGACGCCCTAGTGACAGACTGGAACAGATGGAGCTCCATCTATCGGTTTCCGCCGCCAGAGGCGTCACTAATGTGCCACGTAGTGAACAAACTACGAGTTTATCGAGGCTTAGTCTCGCTAATCGCGCCCCTGTGGCCGGCGCAGGTGTGGTACCAGCAGTTAATAATGTGGTGCCCGGACCCGGTATCGCTCCCGGTCGGGTACTTCCACTTAGACACGATTGGCAACCTAGAGACCTCGCTGACTTTTGCATTATGGACATTCAGGAGGCCAAGTGGCTAGCACCATACGGTAGGGATGTGACCAATAAATTGCTCAATCAATATACTCAGTCTACTAAGCGACAATATCAATCTCATTGGAAAGCTTTTACTTCTTGGATTGTTAGAACGGAACAAACTGTACCCTCAGTGGCATTGGTTTTTAATTACTTGAACTATCTGTTTGAGCAGAAACGTTTATCTGTGGTTACTTTGAAGAATCACTTAACTGCGATTAGAGTGCCCTTTTTCGACCTTACAGGTCTATCCATACCGGTGGCGGAGGAAACAGGATTTATGAGAGCGTGTTTTAAACTCCGCCCACCTCCCCGTCAGCTCATGCCTACTTGGTCTCTGGACAAAGCTTTGTCTTTACTTCATTCTCGTCTGTATCAAAATACTGCAGACTTTGCTTTAATCTTAAAGAAGGCAGTTTTCCTTTTGGCTTTGGCCACCGGAAACAGAGTGTCTGAGCTGGCGGCGATGAGCAACACACCTAATTGTCTTAGGTTTGGTAGACTTAATGATTCAATTTCCATTGCACCCTCCCCGGCGTTTGTAGCCAAGAATGAGCATAGTGCACACGTGTTTTCTGAGTTCACGGTGCCGGCGTTAAAAAGGGGAAAGGTGCATCATAATTTATGTCCAGTGCAAGCTCTAACCAAATATTTGAGAATAGCTCCTCATAACCCCCAAGGTGCTTTATGGGTAGCGAGTACGGGTAAACGCTTACTTAAACGGCGATTAGCCTCTCTTCTGGTAGAAGTCATTAAAGAGAGTAATCCCGGCGTTGTGGGTAGGGCCCACGATTTACGCAAGTGGGCGGCCTCTTTACGTTTCCTGAAAAACTTTTCAGTTGAAGATATTGCGTCCACACAGTTGTGGGCGTCTAATCATACGTTTCTCTCTAGATACTTGTCAGTTGCTCTAGACAAACCTTCCTTACCATGTATAGCTTTAAGGCAGAGGGTCTAGGTGGCCCTGCAGTCACTTATGTTTATTTTCAAGGAAGGGGGGGGGGGGGTGCAGTCAGTTGACATAGGACACCCTAGACCCCGCCGGAGTATGAGAGCTGTGATACAATTTAAGGTTAAAATGTGATATGAAAATTTCTCTGCGAGAATTTGTGCTAGTACAAAGTTTAGTACAAAACAACGGTGTTGTTATAGTAGTTTTAGCTGCGAAAGCAAGGTAACATTAGTTCAATGGAGTTCATTAGCAATTGATCTCCACATGTATTTTGGGGTTTATGATGTGCACATATAAACTTATAACTTATTATTTTTGTCACCACTCGTTGAGTGGGGTGCCTTTTGTAACTACAGATCTGTGTTCAGAATCTTCAGGGTTACCTATTTTTGTCGGGCAGGCTTCTTTGAAGCACGCACCTGCCTGAACCCCTTTTTCTTGTATATTTCCGGCCTACGCCGTATTAAATACATTTTTCAAAAGTAAGAATACTATGTGGTTGTTTTTATTATCTGCTTTTCTAGAGTTATGATATGATTACGAATGTCCCCCTCCAGTCTTAGATATCAGGCATGTTCGTCAATGATGGAGGGGCCACTAATAAATTATAGGTTTGACTCCTGTAAGGAGATAAAGAAAACCTAATATTTAGTAGTGGCCCCGTAATCATTGACGACTGGGGCCCTCCCGACCGTCCCCTTCCCATTCGTTGATGTATTAAGGATTTTGGTTTACTTGATATGTCAGTGAAGGAGGAATGACGCCTGATTCAGCGTCTGGTCAGAAATCCACACAAGTACATCCACGATATGATGGAAAGCTTATTGGATAGTTATTCTTATTTTCTTTTTGTTTTTATTTTTTACGAAGTTTTTTCGTAGTGAGAACCCAATTCATAATGACTGAAGCCATGAGTGAGGTCGCGTGCGCTCATGATGAAGGCTCCTCAGTTTTTAAATGCTCTGCGCGGTAGATTCAAACTACGGCGGATTAGTGTTTGAAGAGGATGCCTTATGTAATAGGCATGTTCGTCAATGATTACGGGGCCACTACTAAATATTAGGTTTTCTTTATCTCCTTACAGGAGTCAAACCTATAATTTAGAAGTGGCCCCGAAATCATTGACGACATGCCTATTACATAATAGCTCTCTTTCAAGCGCCCGCGTCAGCCTGTTTGAAACAACCCGCCACAGGGAGAAAGAGTGCCGACATCATAAGGGTACTCTCATTCTCTTATGGAATTGTCATTATGATTGGGTACTCACTACGAAAAAACTTCATAAAAAATGAAAATCTACTTAAGAAATGCTATAATAAAGCTTCCCAACTTTGTGGATTCTTATCAGAGACGCTGAACCGAGTCGCGTCATCCTGCCTTCAATGAAATATAAAGACTTAACTTAAGACATCAATGAATGGGAAGGGGATGGATGAGAGGGCCTGCATCGTCAATGATTTCGGGGCCACTACTAAATTATACTGTAAAACTTGCAAAATAAACAAACCAAAAAGTATACGAACACAGTAAAACGACAAAATAACTACAGTACACTCAAACTACTGAAAGGCAACCCCATCAGAGCCGTTACAATGCATGTACAGTAATGGAAAAATTACGTTAAACCAATGTACGTATGGTATGTATGTAATCAAAATCGCTATGTGGAAACAACGCTTAAGTTTTAAAATAATTTATAAATAAAAGAACACAATCCACCACATAGGGTGTACATTACTACATGCGTAAGTTAATCTGGTTCCCAAGCAAAATAATCGCACACATAACGCACTCGTCACGTTCGAGGAATTAGTCATTTTGGGAAGTCGGGGACGTTCTGGTAAATTTTACTAAACTCTGCATGAATAAAGAAACTACATGAAGTGTCAATGTTCTATTAAAATCAAATTTGCAACTTGACAAGATAATAACAATAGTATAAAATACAAATATCACTCGCTAACGATAGTGCTATCGGGTAGATACCTGTAAGCATAGCATGCTTCAAGTGACCCCTAACAATTACTACCCTACTAATAACATGCATTTATTGTACAAATAAACTAAGGAAATCACAAAAGCAAGCAATTGATACTATCGACAATGAATAGATACAATATGATAAATACAAATATTTGAAAATATGAAGGCACAATAGATTTAACCCTTCCGACCCGGGCTGCCTTACAAAAGGACAGTGTCAGGTACCCGGGCGATCTGGCCAAAAAACGTCTAGGCCTCGGCTACCGTATCTTTGTTATTTTAACTGATAGAAATTTCTCACGCATCCCTAAACGTAGTGCTGTTTCCAATCTGTAGACTGGTGTTAAGTAGAGCTCTGTAAGTCAACTGGTTCAGTTGTGATGACGATTTCCGTGGAGCGAATTTTTCTGCAATGTTGACAATATCTGAGCTTTTCAGACACTAATTTCGTCATATCATACAACAACAATATTGATCCGACATCTTCTTGTTTTCGGAGGTGCGGTGACGCAATGACCAGCTTTGTTTACATGCGTCGGACGCACGGCGTTCAGACCAAGCTTAATAGGCTTTCAAGCTTACATCCTGTTATAAGGACACCCGGGTACCGGCCCATCTGCCGCGGTGTCCTTATAAAAGGACAGCCGGGCTGGAAGGGTTAAACAAAAGAGTACTCTTTTAACAAGAACAATTAATTATAAAAATTAATAATAACAATAGAAAAAGATAAACATTAATACATACAGACAAAAAGTAAGCAGAGGTTATAATATAAACTTCTAGTTAATAATGCTTGATTAAATATTAGGTTTTCATTCTTCCCTCAGACTCAAACCTATAATTTATTAGTGGCCCCTCCATCATTGACGACATGCCTGATATCTCAAGACTGGAGGGGGACATTCGTGACAATCTCTAAAGCCCTAGTCAAATCTACTATAGGTCGAGAAAAACACCCAAAATAGCATTCTTAATTTATTTGTACTGTACTGTATACAGTACATACATTATTTTTGGTATAAAAAATGGAAAGAGAAGAAGATTGCGTATTTCAAAGAAGTCTGCTTGTACATAACCTTACAGGTATATGTAGGTAATGCATATCACATTGAGATTCATAAAATAAAGTTCAAGAATTTCCTGATTCTTGATAAAAATATAGTTCTCTGACTCTCCCTAGATGCCAGAGTTCTGTAGGAACAAACAAATTATTTGGTTACAAGCAATTTGGTCCTTAAAATTAATTTGAACATATAATTACTGTAAAATGTTGTACAACTTATTGCATATATCTCATAGTTGCAACTATCATTGATATATATCTCTTAAAACTTTTAACTGTAAAACCAGTTCGACACTATTAACCCTCTCACGACCATAGGACGCAGAGGTTGCCAGATTAGCAATAAGAAAAAGATTACTCTCACTGTTATAATTACCTCTCCAAAATTAGTTTTCTGCCCACAGCTAACTCAAAGACAACTGCAGAGGTTGAAGTAAACAAACTAAAGGTTTATAGATACCCCTGACGGTAACAAAGGATTTAAAGTATCCCTAATAGGCTCAAAAATCGCGTCCGGATGTGAGAGGGTTAAGTATCACAGCTCGTATACTTATCACATTATCCGGCGGAGGGTCTTAGCTTACATTGCCCCCCTCCCCCTCCTTTTTCATACTTAAAATTATTCTTAAAACTAATAGCACAAAGACCAATTAGACCCGTGGACGTAATGCCATACAGGTAAATGTCGGTTTATATAAGGCAACAGACAAATAGCATGCCAGGAATGTATGATTAGATGACCATAAAAGAGTGTTCGCTATTTCTTACAGTTTCTTACAGTAGATCCTCTGGAAAAAGGCAAACTAGGCCTGTGTATCCAGCTCAGTACCAGTACAGTACTTGCACTGCTGCGGTCGTTCACGGTGTTGGCGGCGGCGGTAGCAGATGCAACATTTTTACTATTCTGTATTTTTGTTTTATAATCAAACTTCAAATCTTGTCTTCCCCATGCTTTATCAAGATTACTTTCAAACTCCCTTATTGATTCGGAATCGACTACATAGCTATAGCTATGTCATCTACGGATTTTTTTTGTAAGAATCTTAATGAAACTGCCCCCTTTGTAATATCGTGGGCCCTACCCACTAGACCGGGGTTACTTTCCCTAATAACCTCTACAAGTAATGATGCAAAAACAAAAATTGTGATGCGCTTGCCTGTACTGTACTATTGACCCATAGATCTCCCTGTTGTTGAGGGTTTGATACTCTCAAAATCTTAAGAGATTGTACTGGGCATAAAAAATTATGTGTATTCCCTCGCTTTAGCGCCGGGATCGTAAAATCAGAAAAACATGATCACTATGCTCATTTTAGCAATAAAAGTGGGGGACGGAGCAATTTGGACATTGATATTGCATCTCCCAAACCTGAGGCAATTGGGTTCGTTGCTCATCGCTGCCTGCTCAGACACCCGGTTACCTGTGGCCAAAGCCATAAGGAACACAGCCTTCTTTAAGATTGAATCAAAATCCGGCGCGTGATTATACTTGCGCGAATGAAGTAAAGACAAGGCTTTGTCGAGTGACCAGGTAGGCATGAGCTGATGGGGTGGTGGGCGAAGCTTATAACACGCCCTCATAAAGCCTGTCTCCTCGGCCTGCGGTATGGATAGCCCTGTTAAATCATGAAAAGGGGATTCTGATAGCTGGCAGACGGTTCTTTAGAGCTACTACGGAAAGGCGTTTCTGTTCAAATAAGTAGTCTAGGTGTCAGGAATTTAGATAAAGAGGTTAAATTGCGTATCACTGGTACATGAAATAACCCAACAAATAGTTATAATATAATTACCAACGACGTAGTCGATAGGTGTAATCCAGTCCCCCACACACGGCTAATTCAATTGCATGACATGTAGGAATGTTCACATAATACAATATTGTTACAATGAACTTAGCTTAGAGGACTGGTGATGTAGGACTGTTGTTATAGATTAATATTTGTAGCACATGGTGAACTGTGGGTTGAGTCAGAGCCGGGGGGGGGGAAGATGTTGGTTGAGAGACTAAAGGGCCGGCGTCCGATCGCTTCGCGAAATTACATATGGCTGCCGGCTCATAATAAATATAACCCATAACTTGGTTTCATGATACAGTAAACTTCCGTTAATCCGAAGGGCAGCGGACCGGCCCTCGTTCGGATTAGTGGATTTTTCGGATTATCGGACTTTACCCCTATGAACCTGTGTATGACGAAAACATTGAGGCATTAGGCCACCCAAATGACACAATAGTGCACACACACATATCATATGTTCATGAAATCACTTCAAAAGTTTACCATTGTCATTGTAGCCTATTACCTACTTCAAAACATTCAGATTAATGGTCAAAGGAATCTGCTGATATAAACGTAAACACCATATGTCCGCATCGTCGTAGTCTTCTTCTTCCGTCTACTAGCGAGTTTGTCTTGCTCTTGAAGATTAGATCAGATGTGGTTCGGGAAGTAATGCCTTAACAACGGCACTTCCCTGAGAGGTTCTTGTAATTTTCCTTTTGTGATTTTCCTTTTGTGACGTGCTCTGTTATATTATATTGTATTGAAAGCACCCTTGTCTTGTTGTCTTGAAAGCACCCTTGGGACGCTCCGATCACTGAACTATAAATAGTAGCGTATCGGAACGTCCAAAGGTGCGTTTTCAAGCTCAAGACTGAATGCGCTTGTAGAAAATGCGGTGCAAGCCAGTAGCGCATCGGAGCATCCCAAGGATGCGTTCAAGAGCAAAACAAACTCTCTAGCAGACGATGTGGTGTTTACGTTTATATCAGTAGCTTCCTTTGACCATTAATCTGAATGTTTTGAAGTAGGTAATAGGCTACAATGACAATGGTAAACTTTTAAAGTGAATTCATGAACATATGATATGTGTGTGCTCCATTATGTGTCATTTGAGTGGACTAATGCCTCAAAAAGGGGACTTTGGGACTTCTTGAAATTCGGACCATCGGGTGAATTCGGATTTGGCCTCAAATTGAAAAATTCGGACTATTGGGAGATTCGAATCATCGGTTGTCGGATTAAAGGACTTTTATTGTACATCTAGAGCTGATGTAGATATTTATACATTACAGTTAATATTTAACCTATACTTAAGAATAAACTACAATACACAAAGAACCAGCCGAAATCGTACAAGCGATACGATACCGCCAAATTCAAATGTCCTGTTGGACCTAAAACTGTCGGGATCATTACCCTATTCCCGACATATTGCCCGCCACCAAAAATGATATACAGGAGCTATATACAGAGAACAAAAAAAGGACATCGAAGTCAAAGATCACCTTGTTTGATCTTTGATCTCCAAAGATCCACGGAACTCATAGCCGCCCTCCTTTTGGGACGAGCGCCACCTGAAGCCTGAGGAGGATCATCCTTATCAGCTGCCCCGCACTCTCCCGCGGAGGGGTATCAGTAGAGACGTCAGGATCATCCGACGGTTCTACATCCTGCTCCAAGGGATATAACCTTACGACTGGGTGAGTAGTAACCCCAGTCGAAGTTCGTATTCTAGCAACCCTTATAAGACCATCAATGCCCTGGAACAAATCGATAATCCTCCCAAGCTTCCAAAATAACCTAGGACGCTCATCATGAATCAGGACGATATCCCCGATACGAGGCCATCGTTGATTCGTCCCTTTGATCTTATTAGAGTGACGCTCGCGAAGAGACAGCAAATATTCTTGGGTCCACCGTTTCCATAGATCGTCGGACACCTTGTTTACATACTGGAAGCGACGACGTGTGGCGTCAGCATTGCAGAACGTAGGGTCATGCAGATCTTCGTCATTTACGGACGATCTAGGAAAGGTATTAAGGGTTCGTCCACGTGTTAGCATAGAAGGCGAAATGGGTAAGAGGTCATCAACATCTGCCGAGGTATAGGTCAAGGGCCTGTCGTTGACTGACATCTCAATTTCTATTAAGATGGTTTGCAACTCCCGCCTGGTCACCAGTGCCCTTCCTAATACCTTCTTCATGGCAGATTTGACGATACCGATTGTTCTCTCCCAAATCGCCCCGAACCATGGTGCACGTGCTGGTATAAATCTCCACTGACAACCCTTTCCAGTGAGGGTAGCCACAACCTGCGGGTCATCCATTAAACTCTGGAGATATTTAGAGGCCCCGACAAAACAAGCCGCATTATCGCTCATAATAATTTGAGGGAAACCATTGCGGCCTGCAAAGCATCTTAGAGTATGCAAAAACCCCTCACTGGATAGGTCGTCAATCAATTCAATATGAATCGCTCTGGTTACCACACATGTGAATAGAACGGCATATACCTTTATGATATTACCGGGCGATTCTCTAACTTGAATCGCTCCGGTGTAGTCTACCCCGGTTACCTGAAATGGTTCAGTCCTTTGTACCCTGAACTCAGGCAAGGGAGGTAGATCAACTGGGGAGTAAGGCTTACCCTGTAATCTTTTACAGATAGTACAGCTATTGTGGATCCCTTTAATTGCTTGTCGCATCTTAGGGATCCACCAACGTTGTCGCATATACGCCAGAACATAATTTACGCCAAAATGTAGGCAGGTCCTATGGCATTGGCGAATCAACAGTTTGGTAATCAAATGAGAGGAGCTAAGGAGGACAGGATATTTCGCAGAATCAATAATGTCCGCCTTTTGTATCCTGCCTCTACACTTAATTATGCCTCCTTCCATATATATAATCCTAGCTGCCTCATTAAGTTAGAGGGTTTGGCCTTTGACTCCTTGCTCAGGATTTGATGTTCAGTAGGATAAGATTCCCTTTGTACTAAACATATTAGTTTTGCTTCTGCTGATCTCAATTCATGGAGTCTGATATGCTTCGAATCTTCACTAAGGAAAGACCCGTGAGCCCGACTTCTCATGTTGTTAATGAAACGGTATATCCATGCAAATACCCGTATTACTTTATCATAGCTGCCGTAACGTTCCCACTCTACCAACTTGTTATCCTGATGTGTAGTACTCACATTCGAACTACTTAACACATCATCTTGGGGCCGACTTGAAGGATCAGATATGCATTCCCTGAAATCCTGAGGCCATTCAGTTGGAGATATAAGCCATGGAGGTCCATGCCACCAAATAGAGGACGACATACACTGTTGCGCCGAGATCCCCCGAGAAATTATGTCACTGGGGTTATCCCTGGTGCTCACATAGCGAAATTTAGCTGTAGGAACTAAGTTATGTATCTCATCAGTGCGATTAGAAACATAAACAGGTAACACTTTCTGGCTGTGTACCCATGAAAGCGCTATTTGACTGTCGCTCCAGACATAGACGTTATTAATCTGTAGTATGTCTGTATAAGCATCCAGTGTAAACTTTATTAGACGAGCAGACAGAAGCAATGCAGTAAGTTCTAATTTAGGAACTGCAATCTTCTTTATAAGGGCTACTTTGGCCTTCGCTATAGCCAGCGTCTCTTCACTACCATTACATATGTATATGGCAGTACCGTACGCACTATTACTAGCATCAGAAAAGGCATGTAGATCCACCTGTTGACCACTAATAACCTGACGATTAAGTTGGACCTTGCAACATGTGGAAAGGACCGACCGAATCAACCGCCAAGTATCTTGTAACTCAGTCGGGAGGGGCGTGTCCCAATCTAGTTTTAGCCGCCACAGTTGCTGTAAAAACATACGAGCACGGATAGTTACAGGCAGCAAAAAACCTAGGGGATCAAACAACCTCGCTGACAAGCTTAAGCAGTTTCGCTTGGTCATAAGCTCACCGCCGCATGGGGTGTGACAGAAGGATATACAATCTGTGGTAGTGTCCCATTTGTGGCCTAAAAACTTTACCTCACTATTCTCAGTAGCTACACCGTCAGAAGCAAATTGACCTTTCAAGAGATCACTATTAGTGGCCCATTCTCTCAAGTAGAGATGAGCCTTGGCAAATATATCGCGGATCTCCCAGCATCTTTTGAGCAATAAGTCGTCATCGTCTCCAGTGCCTTGAAGATTGTCCACATAGATCCCCTGCTTGATCTCATTCTTGGAGTCAGGATCTAGTCCAGCCTCCTCAAGATGTCGCAAGATAGTAGCGTTGAGAAGGAACTGGGAACAGGTCGCCCCGAATAAGACGACCCTGAATCTGTAGACCAGATACTCTGAATCTAGATCCATTGGGTCCCGTGGCCATAAAAATCTTGTCGAGTCCCTGTCTTCACGATGGAGTTGAAGCATCAGGAAGGCCTTCTCAATATCGGCGACCCATGCAAACTTATGACATCTGAAGCGCAACATAATTTGAGCGAGATCAGAAACCAGGGACGGACCCGTGTACAGACAATCATTCAGGCTATAGGAGCGATCACTGGATTTAGCAGAGCAGTCATACACAATACGAACAGGAGTGGTGGAACTGTCCTTTTTAATCCCATGTTATCACCATACTCACTGAGATCTACTCTCTCCACAAATCCACGTTGTACCTGCTCGGCTAAAACTGCCGCATAAGTCTCGCAATAATTTGGATCCTTGACAAACTGCTTCTGAAGGCCACGTAACCTACCAAGTGCTAGATGGAAATTAGTAGGTAATTTACTCTTGTTATCATTCCAAGGGAGCCTTACCACATACTGACCCCTGCCAGAGTCATACGTTACAGTCTCTTCATACGAGCTTAACGCTAGCTTGGACTCCCGATCAAGTTCATGTGGGTCAATTCCAATATTGTCCAAGTCCCATAGCTTATCTATATCAGTACATGTATTATCAGGCACATTTGGCCTAATATATTTATCTATGGGGCTTACTGCTACCTTGAGGACCGTAACCACCTCCACCTGTGTGTCTTGAGAGGAAGTGGCATAGGATCCAGAAATGGCATACCCTTGGATCGTGGGGAGCATTATAAGCTTATCTACCCGCCGATATCCAGGGTGAACCAGGTCGTAGTAATAATCAGCTCCGACCAGTAGCATAATACCATTGTTAGCAGAGAGTTGATCATCAGCCAGTTTATAACCCTTGCTTCTGAGATATTTCAAATGTGGTTGAATCTCTGATGCTATATAGAAACTGGGTAGTGTGTCGACCACAACAGCCTTGATGGGACATACCTTTCTTCTACAAACATAGGAAATCTCCACTATATCATAGTCACTGGAATCTATTTCACCAGTGAAACCATGGAGACGCAAATTCTATTGACCCTTGCTGGTACACTTGAGCTGGGGTAATGATGACCGCAGAACGAATGACCTCTGTGAGCACTGGTCAAGTAAGGTGCGCGTCATTATAGTATTATTATTACTCCCCACTACTGGCAGCATCATAGTAGGAAGCAATTGACATTCTCGAGAAGCAATGGACATGGTAGATACTTTATCACCCTCGCTCTTACCTTTCTCATGTGACTCTTTGGGGGTTCTCCCCTTTTCTTTGCCGTCGTGCCGATCAGACTGGGTGCAAAGGGAAAACCATTGTTTCGCCTTGCAATACTTACAAGGTTTGATGTAGGAATTGGTGCAAGTACTGTTGAAGTGGTCTCTTGCCAGACAGCTGGTACATAACTTAAACGATTTAGCCTGGCCAATCTACACTGCACAACTTACAACCTAATGATATTGGCCTTTTCTGTTTAGGAGAAGTCTGTACCGGGAAAGCTGCAGTAGATGGCGACATCTCCACTTGTCGGTAGTGTCCAGTACTCTCCATATTGAAGACTTCAGTCTGGTACACCTGCACCAACGTTTCCAAGTTTAGAGGAGAGTCGCTTAGTTGTCGTCTTACGATTTCCTTTAGGGGAGAGGGTATCTTATTCAAGATATTAACACTAAATATTTCCTCCTTGGTGATGGCCATTGTCTCCATAGATCGGAGGAGGCTCTCAAAGGAGGCATAGTACTCCTTTAGGTCCGCCACAGCATAGGATGGAGGATCTAGTGTGAAGAATTTGGTAATTAATGCGGTCTTGATGACTTCCACTCTCCCGTAAGTTCTCTTCAGCAACTCCACTGCAGACTCGTAGCTGGTAGCTTCTAGCTTGTACCCATCGACTAACTTCAATGCCTCCCGTTTCAATTGACCACGGAGATATGTGAACCTTTGGATGGATGTGAGTGTTTTATTATGATGGACGGAACACTCAAAGATATCCCAAAATCCAGTCCAGGTAGCCGAATCCCCGGAAAAGATAGGCAAAGTAAGCTTCGGCAGGTTAAAACCAGTCGCCTTTGGTGTACCGGTATCCTTAACAGGGGTTGATTCTTGGTTGGAAGATAGTCTGGCTAAGGCTGTATTAACGTCCTCAAAGTACTCAAGATCTGCCGACATTTCTTCTTCCACATAGTCAGTAATTGCCAATAAACCATATACAGTAAACCCTCGCTCTTTCGTACTTCACTCTTTCGGAATTCCAAGGCTTTCGGACAAGCATTTCAATTCGAACTCATGGTTCAGCCTTTCGGATTTGTCCGAAAGGCTGAGAAAATACCTCCGTCCTTTTCGGACTACACTTTCGGACTACATTTAACTTCGGACTCATGCTTCAGCCTTTCGGATTTGTCTGAAAGGCTGAGAAAAATTATTTCGCATTCGGACCGAAGAGCCGAGTTTCGGCCTTATATTTATTATATATTATATTTTTCAATTCCATTGCATTAGAAATGATTCAAAAATTACAAAAAGTCCAAATAAAGACAGTTATGTTAATGTATAAGGGAGTTACGTAGATGCATTAGAGAGATAGATAGATAGATAGAAAGAGAAGAGTTACAGAGGGGGAGTGAGCGATAAACACGAACTATTATGAGACTGACTTAATTGGTCCTGAAAAGACAAAGGAGACTTTTATATTGACTCTTTTTCATGTTATTATTTGTGTGCTAGAAGGATAATATTGTTTTAAATTCCATTGCATTAGAAATTATTCAAAGATTACAAAAAGTCCAAATAAGACATAGTTATGTTAATGTATAAGGGAGTTATGTAGATGCATTAGAGAGATAGATAGATAGAAAGAGAGAGTTACAGAGGGGGAGTGAGCGATAAACACGAACTATTATGAGACGGACTTATTGGTTCTGAAAAGACAAGATAGATAGAAAGAGTTGCAGAAGGGGAAGTGAGCGATAAACACTAACTATTATGAGACGGACTTAATTGGTTCTGAAAAGACAAAGGAGACTTTTATATTGACTCTTTTTCATGTTATTATTTGTGTGCTAGAAGGATATTGTTTTCAATTCCATTGCATTAGAAATGATTCAAAGATTACAAAAAGTCCAAATAAGACATAGTTATGTTAATGTATAAGGGAGTTACGTAGATGCATTAGAGAGATAGATAGATAGAAAGTTGCAGAAGGGGAAGTGAGCGATAAACACGAACTATTATGAGACAGACTTAATTGGTTCTGAAAAGACAAAGGAGACTTTGACTTTTTTTTTTTTTTTTTTTTTTTGTGTGCTAGAAGGATAATATAGTTTTCAATTCCATCGCATTAGAAATTATTTATAGATTACAAAAAGTCCAAATAAGACAGTTATGTTAATGTATAAGGGAGTTAGTTAGATGCATTAGAGATAAATAGATAGAGAGAGAGTGGCTAGGGGCGAGCGAGCGATAAAATACTAACATATACGAGACTGACTTATGTTTCTGAAAGACAAAGGAGACATTTTTATTTACTCTCTTTTTCATTTTATTATTTGTGTATTAGAAGGGTAATATTGTTTTCAATTCCATCGTATTAGAATTGATTCATAGATTAAAAAAAGGCCAAATAAGACATAGTTATATATATGTATAAGGGAGATAGATGCATTATTTCAGACATTCGGACAAGTCCGAATGGCTGAAGTGTGAGTTCGGACTCGGCCCTTTCGGACTTTTGACTCTTTCGGGCAGGGGTCTCCCCCAATTAGTCCGAAAGAGCGAGGGTTTACTGTACCAGCTGAGCATAATTATCGTAAGTGGCTAGCGATTTAGTAACAGTAGCAAATTTACCCTTAATTTGATCAGCCGTGGCACTTAATAAAAATTCATCAAGATCTCTTAACCCTTCCTACCCGGTCTGCATTAGGTAAGGACAGCACGAAAGAAGGGCCACTACCCGGTATGCCTTATCTAAGGCATGAGCTTAATAGCCTAATTAAGCTTGGTGATTGTTCTGACGTCATGACGAAATTAGTGTCTAAAAAGTCCCCATATTGGCAACATCTCTGCAATATTGGCTCCACTGAAATCGTCATCACAACTGAACCAGTTGACTTACAGAGCTCTACTCAATGCCAAAATACAGATTGAAAACCGCACTACGATTATAGATGAGTGGGAAAGTTCTAGCAGTGAAAATAAACATAAATACAGTAGCCTAGGCCTAGACGTTTTTTGGCCATATCGCCCGGGTAGGGGCGACCGTCATTGGGTAAGACAGCCCGGGGAGGAAGGGTTAAACACCTATTTAAACTTCCCTCCCTTAAGAATCTTGAGTTTCTTTAAATCTGTCATCGTTAAGTCTATTAGGCTATTAACTCTCTAAACTATAAAGCAAACTATTACACAAATTAATTTAAATTAAAAAATGTGGCAATAGCATTGCCACTCCCAATATGGAAACGGTCATTAGGCTACTAGCTGCAGTAGGAAGAATTAATTGAATAAGAAATTGACAAGTAGCAGAAACAAACTAGGGCTAGAGAAAGAAGGGTAAATGAAAAGAACTGACTAGGCTAGTATTAAGTATTAGGCCTAGCCCAGCTGCCCATCCCACAATCATGAGATCTGTTGGCTGTCAATCGCTTAGGAATCAACAGAGACCGAACCCCATGACCGTAATTAGGCAACTAGGCTATAAAATTTAATTAAATGAGTCACATGAGAACCCTCCCCACCGGCAAAATTAAGAAAAGAGTCTCATAACGACAAAACACGATGAACACCACAGGCACACCACCAAAGTGAAATGAACAGCTACCACAGACACCTGCAGGCCTAGCCTGCCTAGCCTAGCCTAGCCTATGAGCGCGAAATGGTGCCCGACGAAATTACCCCTACCCCAATCTCCAGCCCAGCTAACCCACCAAAAAACGCCAAGGATCACACGCCCAAAAACCAACCTTCTCGGGTTGGGACCAAAGCCTTTGACCCTGATGGCCGAGGCTTGACTGATAACCCCAGCCTATTGTCTCTGATGCATCTGTATCTATCCATATCGTGGGTGGAGGAGACGTCCACGTCATTATTGATTGCAATGTTTCTTTCCTCGCCCAAACCGATAGCAAGTTATGAATTAACGATGGAATTCTCCATAACTTTCCCGCCGGCAATAGTGGGAAATGTTTGTTTCCTTCCAGGATTAATCTCTTTACTTACAACCGGCCCAACTTTACTGGAAGTTGAATCCAGTTGAGAGAGCCGACCAGGGATTCCCACGTCCTTCTCGTTGTAGTCAGACTGTGGAGAAGCAAAAACAATTTCTTTCGAAATCTGTTTTGATTGTCCACACTCTGACTGAGAGTAAGATGTGCTGTGTCCCAGACCAGCCCTATCCACTGAATTACCCTTGTTGGGACAAGGTTCGACTTCGCCAAGTTGATCTTGAACCCCAGGGATTGAACATAGTTTATAATTTGAGTTGCATGATTCTTGCATTGACTCTCTGATTCCACCACCACTAGCCAGTCGTCTAAGTACCACAATACTTTGATTCCCTGATTTAAAAGTGGTAGTAAAGCCTGACGGACTAATTTGGTAAATATTCTCGGTGACCCTTTGGTTTACCGGGACATGCCAATATGCTTCGGTCAGGTCTAACGAGTACATCCAACCTTGCGGCGTAAGTGTTAGCCTGATTTGATTCACAGTGAGCATCCTGAACGATGCGTTGTGAACGTATCGATTCAAACAAGACAGGTGTAAGACTGGCCTCATATGAATAACTGTCCCTCTCTGGTGCAAGAAAAAATCCGGACGTGTAAACTGGGCAAGTTGGAATGACCGGGACAATGATATGCTTGGTGGTCATTTCGTGGACTAGTGATTGGGTACATTCTACGTCTAATACGTTTACGTTATACCTGGATAACAATCTGTGGGCTTTTTGTCTAAGTTTAAAATCCTTCTCCAGCATGCTCTGAGTAGGTGTAGATAAGAGTGGGTCTGTTAAATTTTGGCATGCAATCTTAGGGCCTCTCAAGAATTCCCAGAATTCTTTGGGAAGAGAGTCTGAATTGTACACGAAGAGAGATGCAAAGTGATAATCCTCATTAGGAATTTTTGTAGGTGAGGGATCAGTGGTACTCATAGCAAATTTACTGGCTTTCTCTGCCCACTCTGACCACGTACCATAACCAATATTAGTGAGTTCTAGCATTTGATTTTGTGACTCACTCAGGATCGTGGCGCATCCGGTTGTGCAAAGGGAAGAAAGCAATTTTAAGGCATCGTGGCTATCTGATTTTTTGAAATCGGACCAAGGTTTGAATAGTTTAGTGGAAGTAATGGCTGGAGCCAATTTATGCACAAAAAATCTAGCATCTTGTGCTGATGGGAAGGGGAAGACTAAAACATCTAATACTCTACCCTCCTCATCCTTTGCTCGTAACTGACAAAATTCATTAATTTCGACTGCCCAGTCTCGAGGTACTGGGAAGGAATCTGAAGTCTGATGTGGCCCCTATTGGTGTGAGGATGGGCACTTTGTCCCATTGACGAGGAGGGCCATACAGAAGGGGTCGTGGTCAATTTCAAGAGCAGTTGGTGTAATGGGGACAGAAAAATAGGTTGCTGAAGCAAGCTGATCTGTTGCTTGGGTTGAGTAACTGATTATCCAAGTACAATATTGGGAGATGGTTTAGGTTGTTGTTGTTGTTGTTGTTCCCCAAGCTGCCTGGCCGAACAGCCCCAAGGCCCCGAGCAAGGCCAAGGCCATAACCGAGCGCCCCCACAGAACCCTCCCTGCCGACCACAATAAAGCCTGGGTGACCGAAGCCACTCCATGGCGGGGAGCTGAGGAGGGTGCAGAAACGCCCGGGAAACCAAAGCCCCACCCAGGGCCCTGTGCCCCTCAGCAATTATGAAGAGAAAGTGGAGGGGCAAAGGGAAAATGTGACGCTTTGGCTTCCAATCTTGGTAGATTGGAAGGTCAATCCACGGAAGAGACGCCGTCACTTGAGATCTAGAAAATATATAAGTAAAAGGAACAGTCAGAGTAAGCTATGGGTATGGCAGAGATCGCTCAGTTCTCACTCTGATAGACCAGCCCATCACCACATGACTAGAACCCAATCCTCTCAGCATCAGCTAGGAAAGGCCCTAGAAAGCCGCCTTTGGCGGGGGGATATCTCCCCTATTTCAAACCCTTTCGGGGTTGGGCACCCGCTGGATGGTTTAGGCAGAATAGGATTGACTGCTAAGGGTATGGTCTGATGGTCAGGTTTGGTCAGAGTGTGGGAAGGCATTTTAGAGATGGCTTGTAACACCTTATCTAGTTTACTATCCATATCCTTTGACACTTGTAAGGCAAAATCTTCTAGGGATTCCTGAACTACATTAGCAACATATTCCCTAGATACTGTACTGAAGTATTATGAGACACATCTTCAGATGCCTGTGAAGGAGAGAAGGGTCGTTCGTGAATTTGTTGACCCTGGAACCAAGTGTCATCTTCTTCAAAAGATTGATAGTTAGTGAACCCTTCTAAATCTCCTTCACCTGGATCTTCCGGGTTGGTTGCATGTAAATTATCCTGTAAGTTTGAGAGAGAAATTTCTTCTTCCACTCCTCGACCTGGTCTTAAATGACTATCTAAAAATTCAGGCATGTCAGTCTCTAGTACGTAAGGTTGTTGAGATATAAGCTTGTCTTGGAGAGGAGTGATTGTAAGGCCCTGTCTGACTGGAGAATCCTCCCGAATGATGTATATCAGCGTGATGCGTGATGTATAATTACGTCTGGATTGGTTGACGCAGCAGTTTTCAATAGTGGTTTAATCTGGAAACTAGGTATGGAAGACTGAATTGACTCAAGAGACTGTCTGGGATAAGAAGTTTCGGGGGCTTTATGTTCCATAGGAGTACTCGGTGATTGGTGATCAGAATCTAAATTAATTGTGACAGCAGTGCTCGTGTCAGACTGAGGGGAGTCACTCCGACCAAACTTTTTACTTCTTGAACTAGAGCTTGATGAAGATTTAAGTTTCTGATCGGATGAATGTTTAGTCTTAGAAGGGGTCACTGACCTGCTAGTTCTCTGTGAGGGAGGAATAGTGATCTTCAAAAATTAAAGAGATTTCGGGTCAGACAGAGACGGATTTTTTTTTTTTTTTTTTTTTTTAAAAGTCCTTGACATGTATGTCTTGATATCGTCCCATGCAGATAAGAGGACTCATTTAGCAAGAGATTGATCCTGAGGGGAACTATGATCATGGAATTTGTTAACAAAAAGAGAACATGACTGGCAGACAAGAGTATTCCAAGCCGCTTTAGTGCGATCTATGCAAGGTACATTAAATAAGCATTGATTATGTGCTATTAAGGGAAGTTGTCTACAGCCTGACGTCGAACACCACTGGATGTGTTCCGGCGGAGGTGTGGAAGAACGTTGTTGCGTAGATGCCTATTCGCTTGGAGGAAGGTCCTGGAGTGACGAAGCCCAGGAACTCGCACTCGTCCTCCAGCGTGAAGTAGAACCTCGAGTGTAGAGGTGACAACCCAGGATAGTATCCGTTATCTGAGTTGGGTAATCCAGAGTTAATCTTGGCTATTGTTGATTATGTCACCGTATTCTAGAGAAAGAGTCAATACAGGAACCTTGTAATTCAAAGGGATGTTTGACTCATATTAGGCAACTAATAAAATATCCCTCATATGTGCAACTGTGCGAAGATTAAAAGTGGAAAAAACCTTTGTATTAAACTTTATACTAAAGTGACTATTGACTGGTGGGAATCAAAATGTTCACTAGGTAAACAAAGTTGTAAGTTACACAGATGACTAATGACTAAAAACGTGCAATTGGATGACCGGTTGAGAACCCGGAAATTTTTAATTGCACTCTGATGATAAAAGTTAGTTCGGACTTACCCGTGTTGATATGAGAAATTGGGGCGGAGTGGAGGCGAACAGGGCCTCTCACTCCGGCTTCCGGTGAAGGGTCCGGGCGAGAAAGGAGTGCTGTGTAAAAAGAGGACACGTGAGCTCCGGCTTCTGCGAGAGTAGCCAGGAAACCGGAGTGTGTCGGGCTCCTTCTCGTCTCCTCTGGATGAGAATTAAATATTATTAGAACTACTAGTGTTAATGAAGAATACTTAGAATTAAATGAAACTGAGTTATCTCAATCACCATGTAAAACTGATACCTGTTTTGAGACCCTGGGTTGTTTGTGAACCGGAGTAAAATAGAAATTTTTATATAATTTCACCCGGAGTTATAGTAGCACTCAGTGTTTGTGAACCGGAGTTAATAAAAATGGGTCTAAAGATAAGGTCTCTTAACTATGAGGACCCGGAGTTAAGGCTATGACATAGTACAACCCGGAAAAATCTCCGTATGAATGAGAGGTGCGGGGGGAATGACATAAGCACCTTGGAGTATACTGTAAAATGGTAGATAAAACTACCCGGAGAATCTTAGATATACTGTACAAGAGAAACTCCGGCGGAGTAGGCAAAATAAAAGATAGAAAAGAGGCTCCCTTCCTCGGCCTACTCCGCTTCAACCCGGACTTCAAAGAGCACACAGGGATCTCCTAGTGACCGAAGATACAAATACCAAGCCCCGGTCTAAACACTAGCCGACCTAAAAGGGGACCAACTGATGGTTGGCTCGTAGCCTAAAATCATAATACTCTGAAAAAGGAGGCTACGGTGGCATGTATCAAAAATAATCATAGACAAAAGTATCATAAAAAAATAACATTTCACCAATTCTGCAACAAGACAGAAAACCTGGAAGGTACAGTGACTATGAAGACGTTATGAAATAATAGTAAATTAATTTGTTTATATAAAGTGAAAAAGAATAATTTTTTGTAATACAACTTTATTAAAATGCAAAGAAAAAGCTCAAAAGTAGCTAAAACATCAAAAAGGATGAAATTCGAAGCATCTAGAATTTTCGATAAGAAATTAAGAAAATGCGATAGCCTCAAGTCCGCCATTAAAATTTGTATCGAAAGCGCGACGCCCTGAGAAAAAGTTAGGCTATCAGCAAGAAAGCGTTGTGAAAAAGAAAATTAAAGATTTATCGAAAAGATAATAAGAATGGATAGTTAGAATTAAGAAATTTGAATTTAGGAGCTTGGAAAAGCACTGATGCAAAATAGGCAAAGGCCTATTCCTGAATCTGGCGACCGCTAGACAAAAACTAACGAAGCCTAGAAAAACTGAAACGGAGGCATTCTAACTAACCTGGCTTAAATGATATAATGTAATAATATAGGGAAGAAAAATACAGTAAATAATAATAATAATATACAGTAGAATCTCGCATCCCACGATTTATTGGTACCGAAATATTACCGTGGGACCGGAATTCGTGGGATGCAGAGTATTAAAGTAATGGGGAAAATTATTACAAAAGTACTGGAGGCTATTGTCGGGCGACTATTGACCATCACTTTACATGCCAATAATCCAAAGTAAGTTGCTTTAACCCTCCAGCCTCGGCTACGCATTCTATAATACCGGTATATCCCCAAAACCTGGAGATAAACGTCTCGCCTAGGCTACCGTATCTTAGTTATTTTGACTGCTTCCGCATTCCCGCGCATCCCCTAGCGTAGATGTGTTTCGTACCTGTAGAATGGCGTTGAGTAGAGCTCTCTAAGTCAACTGGTTCAGTTGTGATGACGATTTCCGTGGAGAGAACTTTGTGGCGATGTCAGCCACTTTTCACTACTTTTCACTACTTAACAATAACACAGCCACACACGAATAAGCGACTCCTTACCAGCTGTTGTTTACATGCGTCGGACGGACGCCTTTCAAAACAAGCTTACAGGCTTTCAAGCTGCTATGAAAAGAAAGTTAAGTAAAACACAAACAAAAAACTTAGAAAAGTTGATGAGGTGATTATTGTGATGGATGTGGTGATAGACGGGAGGCGGATGTTAGATACCACCCTCCGTGGCCCCACTCTCGTTCTCCGTCACCCCACCGTCGCCGCCAAAGCCCGTGAAATCATCGTCCATGGCATCAAGTTCGGCGTCCTGTAGAGCTTCCATTAGCTCTGCATCCGTGGGAATCGTGTGGTTTTTCGTGGGATGAGAATTCAGGTAGCCATTGGATAGTACCGTGGGATCGAAATGTACAAAGGAGTACAAAGGAAATCAAGCAACAACAGATCTAGTGACCCTTCTAGGTTGCTTGTCCTCCAAAACACTGAGGATCAAGTGTCCAAACAGTGGTTTAGAGTGGGTAAGGGAACATTGGAAAGGGAACTACTGCCCTGGAACTAATGTCCATGGCAGGATTAGGAAGTTAGTAGGGGACAGATGGGTTAGTAACTGAGGGGGGGATAAAATAAAGTTATTCATTTACAAACGCAGTCAGTCGCGGGTTTGATGCGAGATATTTGTCTAGGCGGAGTTTAACCCTCCAGCCCCGGCTACGCATTACATAAATATTGGCCGAAACCCGGGTGTATTGGCCGAAAAACGTCTAGGCTACCGTATCATTGTTATGCTGACTGCTTCCCGCATTCCCGCGCATCCCCAAGCGTAGCTGTGTTATTTACCTGTAGAATGGCGTTAAGTAGAGCTCTCTAAGTCAACTGGTTGAGTTGTGATGATGATTTCAGTGGAGATAACTTATAGCCACTTTACAATACTTTTCGATACTTAACAACAACATACAGGCACACACGAACAAGCGACGCTCTCCTTCTTGTGGCCGGAGATGCGGGGCGTCGGTCCAGCCGGCTGTTGTTTACATGTGTCGGACCGACGCCTCGCACACCAAGCTCACAGGCTTTCAACCACTGGTACAATGTTGTACCACCCGGGTTCCTGGGGGCAAAACATAATGGTACACACGTGTACCATCCGAGTTTGAAGGGTTAAATTAATCAACGGTGATGCAGTCTATAACGCTTCGGGGAAGCCCATTTCACAAGTTGACAACTCGATTGAAGAAGAAATTCTTAGATTCGTGTGAGTTAAAAGATTTACCAATAATTTTGCAACCGTTTCCCCGCGTGTAATTAGCTTGGTCGATAGTGAAGTACTTACTACAGTTCATATTGTCGATGCCTTTGATGATTTTGAACACTTGAATTAAGTCACCTCTTAATCTGCGCTGGGTTAAAGGAAATAGATTTAATTTTCTAAGACACTCTTCGTATGGTTTGTTCTTTAGGCTAGGTATCATTTTGGTAACTCTACGTTGAACTCGTTCTAGCTTGTTTATATCTTTTTGGTAATAAGGGCACCAGGATTGAACGCAGTATTCCAGAAGAGGGCGGACTAAGGAATTGTAAAGGGTTAGGATAACTTCTTTGGATTTATGCTCAAATGACCTGCCTATAAAGCCAATTATTTTGTTTGCCTTCTTAACAACTTCTGAACATTGTTGACTCGGTTTTAGGTTACTCGATATTGTTACTCCCAGATCGGTTTCTCTGTTTACATTCTTAAGCTGAGTGCCATTCATCGAATAGTTTGCTTTCTCATTTAGGTATCCGATATGTAGTACTTTACATTTATCCGCATTGAAACTCATTTGCCAAATTTGGGCCCAACATGACAATTTATCTAGATTGTGTTGCATATCGTCAACTTGTTCTTTTGAGAGTACGCTATTTGCAATTTTTGTATCGTCAGCAAATTTTGAGATTGTACAGGCGAGACCCTCATCTATGTCGTTGATGTAAATTAGAAAGAGAATTGGTCCTATTACCGATCCCTGGGGTACCCCGCTACTTACATTGGTCCATTTAGATGCCTTACCGTTTATGACTACTCTTTGCTTTTTGTCGCTAAGCCAATTTTCTATCCATTTCAACACACCGTCTTGTATTCCATGCGCTTTTAGTTTTAGCAGTAAACGTTTGTGGGGAACTTTGTCAAAGGCCTTTTGAAAATCTATCTATCTATCTATTGCCTGACGCCGTGATCCCCGAAGGGGTGGCCACGAACGAACCGCCCCCATGCACCTCTGTCCCCAGTCAGTCGACGCCCCTCCCCCCCCAACCAGCACCGCCTTCGTTCATGTAGTTCCTCACTCCATCCTTCCACCTCATATTCGGTCTACCTCTCCCCCTCTGTCCCTCCACCTCGCTCTCGTACACCCTCTTAGTCATTCTCTCGCTTTCCATACGTTCCATATGGCCGAACCATCTCAAGTTGTTCCTTTTCACACTTTCCAGCACATCTACCTCCACACCACACCTCCTTCTTACTTCCTCATTAGTCTGTCTATCCCTCCATGTACTCCGCACGCACTCCTTAAGTAATTCATTTCCACTGCTCTCACTCTTGGTCTGAGTCTCTCAACCAACGTCCATGCTTCGCTTCCGTAAGTCAGTGTCGGGATTACCACACTGTCATGCAAGGACTTCTTCACTTCCATACTGACCACCCTATTTCTTGTTACTGCTTTTAGCGTTCCTACAACCCTCTTCCCCTGTTGTACCCTCTCCCGCACCTCTTCATCCATAGTCCCATCTTTACTCAACACACTGCCCAGATACTTAAAAGAGTTGACAATCTCCATAGCCTGACCGTTCAGCTTCACCTCACACTGTGACTTCACCCCTTTCGAAGACCATAACCTTGCTCTTCCCCGTATTTACCTTCAAATTCCGTTTTTCGCACACTGTTCCAAACTCATTTACCAGACCCTGCAACTCCCATTCATTATCACTCATCAGAACTGTATCATCCGCAAACAGCAGTATAGGTAGCTTCCACTCAATTCCCTCCCTTTTCAGCGATACACCAACATCCACTGCTCTTGATAGTATTTCTTTCATAACTCCATCCATATATACAGTAAACAACCACGGGGACATCACACACCCCTGTTTCAAACCAACATTCAGGTCAAAGAACTCGCTCTGCTCACTCTCCACACGTACTGCCGCCTTTGAAAATCAAGGTATATAATATCTACAGCTTTACTCTGATCGTAGAGGTTGAGGATATCGTGGAAGAAGTCTAAGAGGTTTGTTAAACAGGAACGTTTTTTACGAAAGCCGTGTTGAGTATCTTTAAGTATGTTATTTTCCTCTAAATGATTTACGAGTCTGTCTCGTATGACCGTTTCTAGCATTTTACATACAACTGAGGTTAAGCTAATTGGACGATAGTTACTGGGTAGGGATTTGCTGCCTTTTTTGAATATCGGTGTTACGTTGGCTAGCTTCCACTGATCAGGCATAGTTCCAGACTGCAAGGATTTATTGAATAGTAATGTCAGTGGTTTGGAGAGCTCATCCTTAGATTCCTTTAGAACTCTAGGCGAGATTGTATCCGGTCCAGGCGTTTTATTTACCTTGAGTTTATCTAAACAATTCAATACTTCTCTCTCTGTAACGGTGATATTGCTTAGAACATCCGAATTATCAATCTGAATCGGCGATGGTGTAGGGATATCACTGAGGTCTTCTGTTGTAAAAACTGATGCAAAGAAGGTATTGAGGGCATTACTCATTTGTACTTCGTCTTTGGTGTACTCTCCATTTTCATCGACTAACGGTCCAACAGTTGAAGTAACTACTTTTTTCTTTCTGATATAACTATAGAATTCTTTCGGGTTTGTTTTACTTTGATTCGCAATATGTAACTCTAAGGTCTTTTTACTTTGCTTAATTAACTTTTTGGCTTTGCGTCGTAGCTCTACAAATTTCACCCGTTCTTCGTCATTTTGTGAGGATTTTAATCTATCATTAGCAAATTTTTTAGCAAGCAGGCAGTTTGAAATATCTTTATTCCACCATTTGGGCTTATTATTATGGCATGGACGCCGTATTTTCGATGGTATGCAGTCTTGCACTGCTTTTAGGTAAATGGTTTCGAATAACTTCCAAGATGTATTTATGTCGTTATTGTTAATTAAAAAGCTCCAGTCAGTTTCTTTAAACATAGCTCTAAGTTTATGGAAGTTTGCTTTCTTGAAATTTGGGACTTTTTCGATGCTACTATTTGGTTCGTTACTAGTAAACTTTAAAGTGAAAGTTATCGTACGATGATCGCTGTTACTGAATTCATCACCAACATTCAAATTCTCTATTAATTCTTCTTTTGTTGCAAGTACAATGTCAAGAACGTTATTACCACGGGACGGTGTTCGAACAAATTGATAAAGCGAACTCTCTTGCAAGTTCGTATACAATTCATGTCCGGAGTGTGAAGTAAGAGTATCGCCCCACTTGGTCACAGGTAAATTAAAGTCGCCAAAAATTACGGTATCTTGTGAGTTACTTACATCTGCAATTTGTTCGTAAATTTCTCGGTCAGTTTGCACTGATTGAGCTGGAGGTCTGTATATTAATGCAAGTATTATTTTTGTACCTTTATTATTCTTTATTAGCACAAAAGATGCGTCGACGTTCACAATTTGAGGTTTTGACAAGAGGGTAGGGTTAAGACTTTCTTTGATATAAAGTAAAACGCCACCTCCATTTCGATTTATTCGGCTTTTCTCAAACATTACATAACCGGGAAGTGAATACTCTGTTAAAAAGTCTCTATCTTCTGTATTGAGCCAAGATTCTGTTATGCCAATCACATCATAATTTTCTGTAAACACTAGCTCCTCTAAATCTGAAAATTTATTGCGGATGCTACGAGCGTTTGCATAGAAAACCTTTAAATTTGTGATTTTAGAACTCCCGGAACGCTCTTTAATAATATTTTTGGTTCTTGTCGGATCTACATTTATGTTCATGGCTGTCCTCGGTCCTCGCTGTCTTCGGTCGTTATCGCTGGTGGTCCTCGGTTGCCTCTGTTTTTTTCTTGGCGTTGGATGATTTAAGTCACTGCTGCTTCTTCTCGGATGGCGTTTTTTGATCCATGGCTGCGGACTGCTTCGTGTAGGAGACGACCCATGCGTGCTGAACCCACAGGGTTTAGATAAGTGCCATCCTTGCGGAACAGAGTAGGCTGGTTGTAGAAGTTGTCCCAGAGGTTGATGAATTCAACTTCTTCCTTCAGACACAAATATTTTAGTCGGCTATTTGTGCTGAAGGCCTTGTCGTAGAATTTGTCAGGTGCGTCGATCTTGGGGAGAATGCCTGAGATGATGATATTCCTTGACTTGTTTTTGTAGTGCTGGATCATCTTGCGATATTTCTCCATCAACTCTTCGGATCTGGTGCGCATGACGTCATTTGAACCAGCATGGATGACAAAAAGGGTATTTTCATTTGCATCCTTTGTGGTATCTTCGAAGGCTTCCACAATGTCGTCCAGTCCAGCTCCTGGGATGAAATGCGTGAGATGCGTGACTCTACTGTATATATAATGGTAATGGTTGTGGCATGTGGTGCGTTCCGCGGAAGTTCTCAGCTCTCTGAAAATGCTCAATATAAAATACATATCTATGACGCCTCCTTACTATAAGTTAACATACACTCACAGAAAAGTTAGCAGGAGGTGATTCGCAGACGAAGAGTAGCATAAACATAGAGCACTAACACACACGTCCTTCCTCGCGGAACGCGACCACAAGAAGGACAAATGAACCCAGCGTGGCCAGCTGGAGGACGCGTGCAAGGGAAGGACTGTATGACGGCGCGCTAGTTAATTTAGTAACGCATCATTCGTAGTTTCTAATCTTTTACTCATAAAAAATTTCTTTCTTTTTCTAATGGTTACTTTTTTAATGACGTTCCTTAGGAACTACAGTAAGTAAAGGGTTTCGCCCTAGGATGTTTTTTTTATATATTTGGGTCGCGTTGATGCTTTCTCCGGGACCCTCACGGGGGTCTCCGGGGAACCATTATATATATAAGGCTCTCACGTCATTGACGGAGAGAACATTACTAAATTAACTAATTATGAGCTGAGGAGACGCTTAGGTATAAAGGGTATTTGCGAGGAGATGCGTACAAGTATACTGGGATGTGGAGAGAATGGATGAACAAAATTGGGTGAAAAGATGCCGGTCTGTGATTGTGGAGGGAGCTGCACCAAGGCGTGGACCGAGGAAGATCTGGGATCGGACTATACGTGTCGATTTCTAATCCAAAAACTTGACAAGTTGAGCAGCCCTTAACAGGGTTTCCTGGAACGCCGCCATTAGGGCAAGAGACTGAAACTGCATGTATGTGTGGAGCACTCTGTCTTTTATGTATGTACCTCTGTTGCTTCACGCTTGTCTCGCATTCTCCTGTAACTCCTAACTCTAGCTTTCTCTCCACCAGATAATGATCCAACATACCCTCTGCCTCACCTCCCAGCACATTCACATCCAGCAGTCTACACAATCTTTCCCTTGTTACCAGCACATAATCCATCAATGCCCTCTCTACAATCTTTCCATCCACAAGTCTATGCCATGTGTACTTGTATATACAACTTTTTTGAAGAACGTATTTCCTACACTCATTCTGCACTCTCCACATACATTTATCAGTCTTTCTCCACTCGTTTACACCATCCACACCAAAACTACCGATGACTCCCTCAACAGGCTCATTCCCTACCCTAGCATTTAGGTCCCCTAAAACGGCAAAATTTTAATTTTCTTCAAACCCTTGTAGACAATCTCAAATCCTCCCAAAAACCCTCCACCTCGTCTTTCCTTTCACTTCCTGGCCCATAAGCACATACAAAAACCCACCTTTCACCCTTAAACCGCATTTGCACCCACATTAGCCTTGATGACACCTCTTTCCAATCTTTTATAAACTCAACTCCTTCACAATAATAGCCACTCCCTCTTTCCCATGGACTCCATCATCTACTCCAGACTTTCTACCTATCACGTTTTCAAAATCCACTTCTCCTTCTCCTTTCATCTTTGTTTCATTCAGTGCAAACACATCATTTTTTTTTTTTTTTTTTTTTTTAAGAGACAATGAACGGAGGAAGGAAAAACACAGATAAAACAAAAAGGTCCATGTGCCTAAAGGCATCCTCCATTCATAAAATGTTTGTAACAACTGGATTTAAACATTTGTTGATTGTAAGTTTGTGGAAAGCAATTCGAGGGAAGTGAATTCCAAAGAGTAGTAGCTCTGGGGATAAATGAATTCTGATAAGCAGAAGTTCTGCATTGTGGAGGAGAAAGTGTAAATTCATGGGCGCTCTCAGCTGCCCTAGTTCTACGGGGAAAGATGTGGAGAGGCGGCACAATTGAAGCAAGTTCCTCGGAACAATTGCTGTGAAAATATCTGTAGAATAATGCAAGGGATGCAACGTTTCTTCGTATGGCTAATGTAGGAAGGTCCTGTGTGATTGCAGGGTTATTGATTAATCTAATAGCTTTATTTTGAATTTTGTCCAACTGCCTCAATGCAACCACTCCACTTCCACCCCACAGAGGTGAACAGTAATCCATCTGAGAGCGCACATGACTTTTATATATTACGGCCAACTGCTCGTCAGTGAAGAATTCTCGAACTCTGTACAGGAGTCCCAGTTTTTTAGAGGCATTCTTAGCAATGCTTCTAACATAATGTGTCCAGCTCAAGTTAGTAGTTAATGTTACACCGAGAATGTCAATACTAGGGGAAGTGGGAATATTTACATCATTAAAAAATATATGGGAGTCCGTGAGATTCTGTCGGTTAGAAAATTGAATGTACTTGGTTTTCTGTGCATTAAAGGAAACTAGATTCTCTTGTCCCCATTCATTAATTCTAGAAAGGTCCTGGTTCAGAGAAATTGCAGTGTTTATTTTTGAATTTATAAGATCGGGTTGGGTGAAAGAATTGGTAAATGTGAAGGAACTGTGGAGTGTTGAGTCATCTGCGTAGGAATGTATTGGATTATGAGTGGTAGATATGAGATCATTGATATGAATGAGGAACAGAGTTGGGGCCAAAACTGATCCCTGGGGAACACCAGCATTTATTGAGTGAAATTGAGAATAAAGGCCATCTACCATTACACGTATTTTTCTGTTATGAAGATAAGAAGAAATTAGTGGAACTAATGATGCAAGGCCGTAGTGTGACATCTTCGACAATAAGGATTGATGCCAGACTCTATCAAATGCCTTTGATATATCCAGTGCTATTGTATGTGTTTCACCATGTTGGTCTGTAGCTTGGTTGATTTGATGCGTAAGAAGGCAAAGAATGTCTGCAGTTGATCGACATCGTCTAAAACCATATTGCCTATCACTGATTAATTTATTATTCTCCAGATGCTTAATTATGTGATTATTTAATATAATTTCAAAAACTTTGCCAAGAGTGGAAGTTATAGCTATTGGTCTGTAGTTTGATGGATCTGAAGAGGCACCTTTTTTAGGAACTGGATGGATGTTTGCTTCTTTCCTTCTTTCAAATAACCTTCCAATGTCCTCTCGCCTCTCATTCGTACTACATCCACGCACATTTAAAGCTCCTATTCTTAGGGTCTGGGACCACGAACGCGCTCCCTCGCCCCTATCTCTCTCTTGTGTTTTTTTTTTGTTTTTTTTGTTTTTTTTTTAAGGGAAAATGATAAGGATACCAGGCCCCTCGCCCCCAATCCCCTCTAGACGATTTTTACGTCTTGCAGGAGAAAGCGGTAGTGGAAATTTCTCACCCCTCCACCACAGGTATAAAGAGTATTAGCGAGGTGATGCGTACAAGTAGACTGGGATGGTATGGACATGTGGAGAGAATGGATGAACAAAATTGTGTGAAAAAATGCAGGTCTGTGATTGTGGAGGGAGCTGCACCAAGGGGTGGACCGAGGAAGACCTGGGATCGGACTATACGCGTCTATCTCAAATCCAAGAACTTGACAAGTGAAGCAGCCCTTAACAGGGTTGCCTGGAACGCCGCCATTAGGACCAGAGACTGAAACTGCACTTATGTGTGGAACACTCAGTCTTAAAATTTTATGTATGTACAGAGGAGGCTATCTGCACCAGAAAGTGGCGGGTGCTGAGGTCGCCGCATCCCTACGCCATTTTTTATAAAATCAGCCGGTGCTCTGTGGGTTAATCCTCCGGTCTTGATCCCTCTTTCTTGTATGGACCCATTCTTATCCTTTCTTCTATTTGGAATTCCCATTCCTGCTCCTCTTCACTCGCCTTGCTCAAAACTACTCTAGTCCACTCCAATTTTTGCTGCTTCCTTTCCTGTTTGTTTAGTCTTCATTTCATTTTTTGTTATGAATAGTTTAACCAGACCACTGAGTTACAACCTGTAACTTTTATAGGGCTGGCCCATTTCCTTTTCTGTGACACCAAATATTACCACTAGGATCTCGCATATTGGGAAGAAGGAATGTAATATAGAAGTTAGTTTGAGAATTGCAGAGGACTGTTTTCGGTCAGAATTTTCTAGATTAATTCTTCTGTCTTCATTTCCAGTCCTAGAGGGTGGCGAAACAATGGGTGCCGGCCAATGAGTCAATCCAACGTGGGAGGGACAATGAATGGCAGTTTCCGAGGGGGACTGTCACAGGACTACTCGCTACACAATGGTGATACTACCATGGACCACCCTGCTATACATTCCCTCTACCTCGACAAGACCCCTGACCAATTCAAGAAGGGACGCTCACCAAGTAAGGCTTACTATAGAGATGGTACAACGGAACTAAAATAAACTAATGGTTGAGGAGTGAATGGTATAGTGCATAATGATTTAGAATATATATTGCTAGTGAATGGCATAGGATGCGAAGAATTCAATGTGGGTCCACTAAAAGTTATAAAGGTGCTAGAATTCAATGTGGGTCCACAAAAAGTTATAATGGTGCTAGAATTCAATGTGGGTCCACAAAAAGTTATAATGGTGCTAGAATTCAATGTGGGTCCACAAAAAGTTATAATGGTGCTAGAATTCAATGTGGGTCCACAAAAAGTTATAATGGTGCTAGAATTCAAGGAGTTGTAAGATAGAGCTGGTTGGTTGGTTTTATGCTTATGATCTGGTGTTGATTGTAGATAGTGTGAAGGATACTGAAGTGAACTTCTGGAAGTGGAGTTTAAAACACTTAAATGTGGGTAAATCTAAGGTGGTGTATTTCTTTGAGAGGATGTTGTCCCACCGTTGCCACCATCTTAGATAGGATGTTGTGGTCACTATCCTGGGTTGTATTATTAGCTGCTTGTTGTAGAGTTGTAGTAAATGTGTCACCACCACTCACTACCCTAATTATAGGTAATGAGAAATCGTAAGATTAGGAGCCAGCCACTTAATATATTTTATATATTCAGGAACAGTATTGATAAAAGGAATGATGAAAACCGGAACAGTTTTATCTTTACTTTTTCAGGAACAGAGTTATAAATATGAGATGTGTGGAATAAAGAAATCTCTGGGAGAGGTGATGCATATCTGCTGCATCTATCTTGCTTCTCTTAGTGTGATAGATTACGAGCAAGAGAGTAGGAATCTATAAATCTACCCTTACCTGGGTGACTGGGGTAAGATCTGTAACCAGTTAAAACTACTGCTATCTGGGTAAGCTTTCCATGGTAAATTTCAATGCAACATGACTGTATTTCAATGTAACCCTCTGATCTATTACCTGGCTGTTGCCATACCTGACTCAGGGATTTGATCAGCTGGTGATGACCGCAAACAGACTTCTTAGTCCCTTGTTACTAACATACATGAGGCGGCTAACTCATCAGTGCCACTTACAGGTGGCGAACTCTACTACAATAGATATACAAAAATAGATACTGCACTATAAAATGGTGCCTGGCCATTCACTGTAGACAAGATGTGGATGTATGGGAATTGGGTGGTGTAGTGGTGTGAGAGACCTGGAATGTGGCAATCAGGCTACCAAGACTGACCATGTTGATAAATGGAACTTACAGTAAATATCCCCAAATGGAGTAGTGATACTTATTCGTTACCACCTTCATACAGAATGCTGTATACTTATATCTATCTATTCTATATACTCTCCCCACTTTTCCTGTTTTTATATATACTGTATATATATACAGTGGTCCCTCTCATTTAGCGATTTCATTAGTCTCGCCAAACCATCACCAAAAGTGAATTTCGCCAAACGCGAATAGTACTTTAAATGGGAAAATTATCCATTAGTCTTTGACGAGGCCCGAGTTCACCCTTTTCAAACCGCCCGCCATGCGCATCGTCGATCGCCGACACACTTGGCGCCGTCTGCTTACTCTGTTTTTGCTAGAAGACATAGGCCTAGCCTATATATCCCCACAAAGAAATGACCTAACTTAGGTTAGATGTATATCAGGCAGCAGAACTCATTGTTATCTTGTGAATAGTCTTATTGATAAGGAATAACCACATAACCTTAGCAACAAGTTGCTAAGTCACTAGCTAGCCAGACCAAGAAATGGTCTAACCTAGCTTAGATATATATCAGGAGGCATAAATCACTTTTACCTTGTGAATGGTGAAGACTACAGTAGAATTTTCTATACCAACTGCTTTTCGATGGAGCAAAATAATGAAATTGGTTTTGGATCCGTGGTCACTTCTTTGATTAATTATATTTATCGATTGGGCCCCTGAGTCGGCTGATGCGTGCGTGTGTGTTTGTGTGTCGCGGACTATTCGGCACAATAAAAAAAGCAAAACACAAGAGATATGAGGTTCACAAATCGGTTTGGTCAAGATTACTCTGTTAATATACGTTTATGAAATATACCTGGGATATTCTCGCTATCCAAGCAGCTCAGTTAGGGTTTTGTGAGTAGGCCTAAGCCTATCTATAGCCTAGCCTCGGCCTAAGAGTAACTCTCAATATGGCGCTCTACTGTAGCCTACATGAAACATAAACAGCAATAAAAAAGACAATAGATAATAGATAACAGATTTTATTTACCATGAATTATTTAGAGTTAGTTAGTCTCAAGACCGAGCCAGAATAGGGACAACACAACAGAAAACAATGAACACAAAGCACGGTATGACAAACATATCTTAGGAGGCGGGAATTAACGAGCATGCTCACTCCCGCAAATACAACTAGTGTAAGTACACAAAAACAAAATCCATATTCACACACGTCTAGGTCATCCAGGAGAAGACCCAAAGACCAGGGTCACCAAGGTCCCTCCTGCACTCCCCCGACCACCTGGAGAGGTTCCGATCTCAGAAGGGAGCAATGCAGCAGAGCGAAACCACCAGCCCACCCACCACACTTTCAGGCGCACCCTTCATATAAACCGTCTCCCCGGGCCAGGCGCCTGATTGACTATTATCTAGTCCAACTTGAGCCCGACCCCTTCCCCCAAATGACAAGGTGTTCACTCATCTATTCACAAGCATTCTCCATTCATTCCTGTATACTTAAAGGAACTAAATTATGTAAGCTAAGAATATTGCAGTAGTACAACTGCTCCTGTATTACCGGTATGTACTTTTCTATTTGTTACTTAGGATTAAGAGTAACTTACAGTAATGGTATTAATGTACAGTATCGATTTTTTTAATTATAGTTTTTTGAGATTATGATAAAGTCAGTGGCTGTGAAACTGAATGTACAGTGCACTCCCGTTATCTGCAATCCTTGCTATCCGCGGACACCCCTAAATATCCCATTACTCGTTATCGGCGATTATCCGCGAAAAAGTATGCATTATCTGTGGATTTTCACTCGATCGAGGAAGAAAGCAGTGCTGCCATTAACCCTCCAGCCCCGGCTATTATATTATATAATTTCCCCGAAACCCTGTGGTTTTGGCCGAAAAACGTCTACGCCTAGGCTACCGCATCTTGGTTATTTTGCTTGCTTCCGCATTCCCGCGCATCCCCAACCGTAGATGTGTTTCGTACCTGAAGAATGGCGTTAAGTAGAGCTCTCTAAGTCAACTGGTTCAGTTGTGATGATGATTTCATTGGAGATAACTTTATGGCAAAAACAGCCACTTTACACTACTTTTCGATACTTAACAATAACATACAGGCACACACGAACAAGCGACGCACTCCTTCTTGTGGTCGGAGATGCGCGGCGTCGGTCCAGCCGGCTGTTGTTTACATGCGTCGGACGGACGCCTCGCACACCAAGCTTACAGGCTTTCAGCTAATGGGTGCCTACCGGGTAGCTCGGGGTGTTTTTTTTATGGGTGCCTCAGAGCCCTTCCGGGTCTGAGGAGTTAACCAAGAAAGGTGAAATATAAGAACATAAGAATACCCCCTGGGGATAAGGGATTAGAATATGCCCCACGTGCCTTCTGCGTGTCGTAAGAGGCGACTAAACAGGTTGGGTCGGTGGGCTTGCGACCCCCACCCGGAAAATAATACATAGCAACGATGAACGAACAATCGGCCTTGGATGCGGACGGACCCTGTGTTGACGAACCCCGACCGACTATGGACAAGCCTACGGGTATTCTGAGAATAGGGACATGGAATGTGAGTGGCATGAATGATGGCACAAAAGAGAGAGAGGTACTGGAAGTGTTAGTGAATGCTAGGCTGGATGTATGTGGAATGACTGAGACCAAATGGAAGGGTACAGATGTGAGAGAGTGGGAGTGTGGAATGGGTGTGTGTGCTGGAGTGAGTGAGGGAGCAGCGAGAGAAGGCGTGTGTTTGTTTGTAAGTAACAAATGGAAGGAGTGTGTAAGAGAATATGGGTCTGTGGGTTCAAGGATTGTGTGGGTGAGAATGAAAGTAGGAATACAAACGTGGGTGATTGTGTGTGTGTATGCTCCGACAGAGGATAAAATTGTAGGAGAGAAAGAGGAGTTCTGGGTGAATGTGGAGGCGTGCCTGGATAAGTTTGACAAGAACGAAAGAATATTTCTGATTGGGGATATGAATGGTAAGGTTGGTGATACGAAAGTTGATGGAGTGGTGGGAGGTACCGTCAGAGGTGAATGGGAATGGTAGTGCACTTGTGGACTTATGTGTGGGGAGGAGGTTGTGGATAGCCAACACCCTCTTCTGACACAGAATGATACACAGGTACACATGGAAAGTGGTGTGGACGATGAAGGATAAGACAGTGGTGGAACGAAAGACTGATTGATTATATATGTGTGGATGAAAGCATGAATAAATCTGTGATGGATGCTAGGGTGTATAGGGGTATTGGAGGGGGTCTGTCTGATCATTATGCAGTAGTAGCTAAGGTTAGGATACAAAAGAAGTGGGTGAGGAGAGCTGGAGAGAGGCGAGAGGAAGGTGGAATGGTGAGGAGGGTGGAGAGGCTACAGGAGGAGGAAATCAGGGAAGAGTACAGGAGAGCAGTAGAAAGACTACTAGGTGGGTTTTACCTGGGAGATATGGAGGAAGTGGAGGAGATAAGCAAGGTGTTTAACACACAAAGAGCGGGTGATAGGATATTTTACACTGCCGCCCAGCGTTTTTTTTTTACCCTAAATAGGGTTGTTTCCGTGCTTATTTTCATGAATAAACAAGACCCAGAGCATAAAACAAGTATCTATTCCTGAAAGGGCGTGAACAGAGCTTTCCAATGACACCCGAACCATCCTTGTACCACCACTGGTTCTCTTGCAACGATCGTGCAACACGAGTGCAAAAAACCTAAAATAAGGTAATTTCCGTACATAATTCCCTGTGTAGCGAGTGAGAGAGGGAGGGGGAGGGTAGAATACAGTTCAGTACGTCCACGGTGGTCGTGGGGAGCGGTCATAAGGTTACTACGCTCGTCCCATGCTCGGCTCTCTCTCTCAGCAACATTACGTGCTGAAAATGGCACTCGACAGCTGTCGTGCACCGCCACATAGTCCAAATTTATTTAACTCGACAGATGTCGTGCGCCGTTGGTTAAGGGTTAAGGAAGAGGTCTGTGCAGCATGTGAGGTGTGTGGAGTGAGGAGAAGAGGGAGGGGAGTGAAAGGTACAGCATGGTGGACAAAGATAAAAATAGCTGTGGAAGATAAGAAGAAGCGTATAGAGAGTGGTTGGGTAGTAGAGGGAATGAAGATTTGGAGGCAGAAACGAGCGAGGTACGTGGAGAGAAAGAGAGTAGTGAAGGAAAGTAAGAGAAGAGTAGATGAGGAATTTGGAAGGAATCTGAGTGTAAAATGGAGGGAGTGTAAGAAACTGTTCTGGAAAGAAGTAAAGAAAGTTAGGGAAGGTAGCAAGGGAAACAGTAAGAGTGTGAAAGATAAGAATGGGAGAATGCTAGCTGAGAAGCAAGAGAGTCGAAAGATGGAGGGAGTACTTCAATGAGTTGCTAAATGTAAGGAATGAAGAGCCAGCAAACATAGTTGGATGGGGTATGGGAGGGAGAAGAGAAGTAGTGGAGGAGGAGGTGGGGATCAGGAGGTCAGAAGTTTGGGAAGCCATGAAAAGAGTGAAGTTGGGGAAACCACCAGGAACAGATGGAGTGTGTGGGGAAATGTTGAGGTATGGTAGTGAGATAGTGATCGAATGGGTATGGAAAATGTGCAAACTAGAATGGGGGAAGGGGAATGCACCCGTTGACTGGAAGACTGGCATAATAGTCCCCCTATATAAGGGCAAAGGGGAAAGAGCAGTGTGTGGTAACCACCGAGGAATATGTCTTTTAAGCGTAGTAGGGAAGGTGTACAGTAGGGTAGTGATTGAGAGAGTGAGAGTGAGAACGGAGAAATGGATAGGCGACGAGCAGGGAGATTTTAGGAAGGGAAGAGGATGTGTAGATCAGATTTTTACCCTGAATTGTGTTGTGGAGAAATATCTGGAGAAGAAACCGAAGGTGTATGTTGCCTGTATGGACTTGGAGAAGGCCTATGACAGAGTGGATAGAGAAGGCATTTGGAAAGTACTTAGAATATGTGGAGTAGATTGCAAGTTGCTGAAAGCAGTGAAGAGCATGTATGAGGGTGCAAAGACGGCAGTACTTGTGGAGAATGAGCAGAGCGAGTTCTTTGACCTGAGTGTTGGGTTGAAACAGGGGTGTGTGATGTTTACTGTATATATGGATGGAGTCATGAAAGAAATACTATCAAGAGCAGTGGATGTTGGTGTATCGCTGAAAAGGAAGAGAAATGAGTGGAAGCTGCCTATACTGCTGTTTGCGGATGATACAGTTCTGATGAGCGATAATGAATGGGAGTTGCTTTGTCTTGTAAATGAGTTTGGAACAGTGTGCGAAAAACGGAATTTGAAGGTAAATGCGGGGAAGAGCAAGGTTTTGGTCTTCGAAAGGGGTGAAGTCACATTTTGAGGTGAAGTTGAACGGTCAGGCTATGGAGATTGTCAGCTCTTTTAAGTATCTGGGCAGTGTGTTGAGTAAAGATGGGACTATGGATGAAGAAGTGCGGGAGAGGGTGCAACAGGGGAAAAGGGTTGTAGGAACATTGAAAGCAGTAAAAAGAAATAGTGGTAAGTATGGAAGTGAAGAAGTCCTTGCATGACAGTGTGGTAATCCCGACACTAACTTACGGAAGCGAAGTATGGACGTTCGGGAAGAGACTCAGACCAAGAGTGAGAGCGGTGGAAATGAGTTACTTGAGAAGTGCGTGCGGAGTTACATGGAGGGATAGACAGACGAATGAGGAAGTAAGAAGGAGGTGTGGTGTGGAGGTAGATATGCTGGAAAGTGTGAAAAGGAACAACTTGAGATGGTTCGGCCATATGGAACGTATGGAAAGCGAGAGATTGACTAAGAGGGTGTACGAGAGCGAGGTGGAAGCAGGGGCGTAGCTAGAGATTTTTGGGCCCGGGAGGCTTGGTTTCTGGAGGGGCCCATTCCAGGGTTTGCTGATTTTTTAAGGGGTGGTGGGGGGTGGCGAGCGAAGCGAGCCAAAGCCTCGGGGGTGGGCGCTGTAAGCCCCCCCCCCCCCCCCTCCCCCGAGATCTAGGTGCATTGTGACGCTATCCATGAATCTATATTGAAGTAATAATTAAAGTAATGTACAATTATTATCAAACCATTATCTAATGGATTAGGCTCGGTTTTTTTCCAATTAGCAGCACCACTTTGATTAACTTTTTGTCGTTCATTAGGCATGGCTGAAATAATAATAAAAAATAATAATAATAAAATACAGTAATACAAATTAATAAATAATATACGGAACTACATGAACTGTGTTCAATTATATTTCAACCCCACCACTGGCGTTAGGGAGTTAAAATAGGCCTTATTGGCTATCAAGCCATGTATTACTTCAATACTGGGGCCTCTTCTTGAGAACACCAGTCCCTTGTTAGAAAGCAAATTGTAAGAGGCTTGCCGCTTTGAGCAGGGGTTCTGCTGCTTCGAAACGTTAGAGTTTGTACGTGACCTTGAATCAGCCGAAGGGCTAGATTACAAACGAAAGGGTTCAATGCTTACAACTGTGTTTCTTGTCTCATTTCACAGTTCCTGAAGCACCATATCCTATACAGTATACGGGAGGTGTAGGGTAGCATTAAAAAATAGTGCTCCAGAGTCCAAAATTGAAAGAATGACAGTCATAGCCTAGCCAAGGTACTGTACACTCTATGCCATTAATGTTGCCTCACTTAGGCTCTATTTTAGCTGAGCTGCTGATGTATTGTATCCATACTTAATTGACTAATATAAAATGACTATGCATCTTTTGCATGATCAAGCTAAGGTTTAGTAAGACCATAGTTCACCACAAATTAAAATATAACCGAGAATAATGATAAGAACTTTGTAATCTACCCTCACCTGAGAGTAGAGTACTGTATAAGTTACTAGATGAAACCTCGATAGCAAAAAGAATGTCTAAATTGTAAGCTATATATTAGGCCCCTACAGTTAGAGAAAGAATTAATGAGAGACCAAAAACATACAAATTTCTAGGCCTAATATTTTAGCCTACTCTACAAATATCTTCGATAGCCTACCACTCTACTTTCTCACAAGGTTAAGTTCATAGGTTATCTATGAAATATAGATAACGATTAGATCATTACAGTTCACGAAAAAGGAAAATATAATACCGAAATTCCTGGGTCGTATATTTATAAATAATAATATGCATAGGCCTAATCTTCGATTATACTATTATCTATACACTCAACTTACTAGCTACCATGTTAGCTGCTAATCGGTTCCGCAGAAATAGAGCTAGGATTGAAACAGCCAAGATCGGGGCACTGTTCTTATGGGGAAAATTCAATCGGTTCCGTGCTCATGCCAAAATTTGCGTCTTTTTCTATTTTTTGCCTACGAAAACATGTTTTATTGTACACAAATTAAATTTTATGCATTATACTGTATCATATAATACACCATACAATAAGTTTTTAATAACTAGAAAAAAAAGGCCCAATATCTGAACAATTACCGCACTTTTTCCCAGTGTTAGGCTATGAAAACATGTTTTTTGTCTAGGCTACATCAAGTTAACAGGGTGTCCATCCACAAAATATGAATTGTGTTATCATTATGGTTTATTATTTTGTTATCATTATAGCGCGGCGAAGGCGCGAGCTTTAGGGGGGTCCAGGGGCCTGCCCCCCAGATTTTTTTTTTTGAGAATTTAGGTGTCTAAAACAGTATTTCCTGCAATCAAAAAACAATCAAGATGGTAAATATGGAGACCAAAATTGTGTCAATTTAGCCTAGCCTAGCCTACCTTTTTTTGGGGGGGGGAGTTTCTGTTATCATTATACAAAAAGTTCATTTGCGTTATCACTCAAAAAAAAACAGCGTCGTTAGACTAGGCCTAAAATTTTTCGCATGATAGAAACAATGCCCCAATCTACAGTATTTATGGTTAGGACTGTCATTTAGCCATGTCTATATTATTATTTACAATGCATAAGATTTAGGCCTAGGCTACTTGAATAATTATTATTCAAGTAGCCTAGGCCTAAATCTTATGCATTGTAAATAATAATATAGACATGGCTAAATGACAGTCCTAACCATAAATACTGTAGATTGGGGCATTGTTTCTATCATGCAAAATTTGTTAGGCCTAGCCTAACGACGCTGTTTGTGGAATCGTGTATTGGGGGTCCTGACTGTATATGTATGTAATATACAGTAGAGCTGCTTGGATAGCGAGAATATCCCAGGTATATTTAATAAACTTACATTAACAGAGTAATCTTGACCAAACCGATTCGTGAACCTGATATCTCTTGTACAGTATTTTGCTTTGTTTACTGGTATGCTACTGTGCCGAACAGCGCGCGCGCACACACACCAGGTAAAAAGTATGGTTAAGCAAGGCATCCACGAAAACTCTCAGGCCATCCAGGAAGAAAGTCGTAGGGCTAACTGCCTCATAATATCAGGGGTGGAAGAAAAGGAGGAACTAGACTGGACAAAACGAAAAGAGCAGGATGAAGGTCGCATCAACAAGATTCTGGAATCTATTAAAGATGAGGAGGACACCTGGAAGGAGGAAATATCAGACATGTTTAGGCTGGGAAAATATACAAAGGAATACAATAGACTGGTAAAAATTGAATTTAAGTCAAGAAGGACATGTGATGAAATCATGGCAGTAGCAGCTAGGCTAAAAGGGTTAGAGGGTAAGGACAAAATCTACATCAGGCGAGACTTACCAGAAGAAGAGATATTATGTATTGGCAAAAAATTTCCGTCTGTGTACTCATACCTCTTGCTTCCCAGTACCCTGGAAAGAAGCAAACATCCATCCAGTTCCTAAAAAAGGTGCCTCTTCAGAGCCATCAAACTACAGACCAATAGCTATAACTTCCACTCTTGGTAAAGTCTTTGAAATTATATTAAATAATCACATAATTAAGCATCTTGAGAATAATAAATTAATCAGTGATAGGCAATATGGTTTTAGACGATGTCCATCAACTGCAGACATGCTTTGCCTTCTTACGCATCAAATCAACCAAGCTACAGACCAACATGGTGAAACACATACAATAGCACTGGATATATCAAAGGCATTTGATAGAGTCTGGCATCAATCCTTATTGTCGAAGATGTCACACTACGGCCTTGCATCATTAGTTCCACTAATTTCTTCTTATCTTCATAACAGAAAAATACGTGTAATGGTAGATGGCCTTTATTCTCAATTTCACTCAATAAATGCTGGTGTTCCCCAGGGATCAGTTTTGGCCCCAATTCTGTTCCTCATTCATATCAATGATCTCATATCTACCACTCATAATCCAATACATTCCTACGCAGATGACTCAACACCACAGTTCCTTCACATTTACCAATTCTTTCACCCAACCCGATCTTATAAATTCAAAAATAAACACTGCAATTTCTCTGAACCAGGACCTTTCTAGAATTGATGGATGGGGACAAAAGAATCTAGTTTCCTTTAATGCACAGAAAACCAAATACAGTAAAAGTCCGTTAATCCGACGACCGATGATTCGAATCTCCCAATAGTCCGAATTTTTCAATTTGAGGCCAAATCCGAATTCACCCGATGGTCCGAATTTCAAGAAGTCCCAAAGTCCCCTTTTTGAGGCATTAGGCCACTCAAATGACACATAATGGAGCACACACATATCATATGTTCATGAATTCACTTTAAAAGTTTACCATTGTCATTGTAGCCTATTATCTACTTCAAAACATTCAGATTAATGGTCAAAGGAAGCTACTGATATAATCGTAAACACCTTCGTCTTCTTCTTCTTCCACATCGTCTGCTAGAGAGTTTGTTTTGCTCTTGAACGCATCCTTGGGACGCTCCGATGCGCTACTGGCTTGCACCGCATTTTCTGCAAGCGCATTCAGTCTTGAGCTTGAAAACGCACCTTTGGACGTATTAGTCTTGAGCTTGAAAACGCACCTTTGGATGTTCCGATACGCTACTATTTATAGTTCAGTGATCGGAGCATCCCAAGGGTGCTTTCAAGACAACAAGACAAGGGTGCTTTCAATACAATATAATATAACAGAGCACGTCACAAAAGGAAAATCACAAAAGGAAAATTACAAGAACCTCTCAGGGAAGTGCCGTTGTTAAGGCATTACTTCCCGAACCACATCTGATCTTCAAGAGCAAGACAAACTCGCTAGTAGACGGAAGAAGAAGAAGACGTTTATATCAGCAGATTCCTTTGACCATTAATCTGAATGTTTTGAAGTAGTTAATAGGCTACAATGACAATGGTAAACTTTTGAAGTGATTTCATGAACATATGATATGTGTGTGTGCACCATTGTGTCATTTGGGTGGCCTAATGTCTCAATGTTTTCGTCATACACAGGTTCATAGGGGTAAAGTCCGATAATCCGAAAAATCCACTAATCCGAACGAGAGCCGGTCCGCTGCCCTTCGGATTAACGGAAGTTTACTGTACATTCAATTTTCTAACAGACAGAATCTCACGGACTCTCATATATTTTTTAATGATGTAAATATTCCCACTTCCCCTAGTATTGACATTCTCGGTGTAACATTAACTACTAACTTGAGCTGGACACATTATGTTAGAAGCATTGCTAAGAATGCCTCTAAAAAACTGGGACTCCTGTACAGAGTTCGAGAATTCTTCACTGACGAGCAGTTGGCCATGATATATAAAAGTCATGTGCGTTCTCAGATGGATTACTGTTCACCTCTGTGGGGTGGAAGTGGAGTGGTTGCATTGAGGCAGTTGGACAAAATTCAAATAAAGCTATTAGATTAATCAATAATCCTGCAATCACACAGGACCTTCCTACATTATCCATACGAAGAAACGTTGCATCCCTTGCATTATTCTACAGATATTTTCACAGCAATTGTTCCGAGGAACTTGCTTCAATTGTGCCGCCTCTCCACATCTTTCCGCGTAGAACTGGGGCAGCTGAGAGCGCCCATGAATTTACACTTTCTCCTCCACAATGCAGAACTTCTGCTTATCAGAATTCATTTATCCCCAGAGCTACTACTCTTTGGAATTCACTTCCCTCGAATTGCTTTCCACAAACTTACAATCTGCAAATGTTTAAATCCAGTTGTTACAAACATTTTATGAATGGAGGATGCCTTTAGGCACATGGACCTTTTTGTTTTATCTGTGTTTTTCCTTCCTCCGTTCATTGTCTCATTGAGAGAGAGAAAGAAGGAGGCTGAACTAAGGAAAACTGCCAAGGAGGAAAATAGCAAGAGGACAGAACAAGAAAAGAATAAGTTTTTTTACGGAGTAAGAAAGGGGAAGATTATGAAACTTTCGGTAAAAAGAAACTAAAAGCAAAAGAGGGTAGGGAACAGACCGCCGCAGGTAATGGGGGACTAGAAAGTATAAGGATTCTATATAGCAATGTCGATGGGCTAATCTCTAAGAAGCTAGAACTAACAGACTTACTCGATACTAAGAAACCAGAAATAGTATGTCTCACTGAGACAAAACTAAGAGAGGACCTTGATATAAATTTGCTAGGATGGTCTGAATACAGGATTTGGAGGAGGGACAGAAAATTTCGACATGGAGGTGGAGTGTGCATCCTTACTAGGAAAGATTTGATTGTGTCTGAGATAAAACTAGAAACTTCAACAGCAGAAGTTTTAGCAATAGAGATTGGTGGAAACGAAAAAATAGTGGTGATAGTAGCGTATGTACTTCCCAAGACGAAGACATGGGGTAAGGAGGAGCATAGCCTAATACGTAAGGAAACAATTAGTGTGCTAGGAAATATCTTGGCTTCAAAGGATGAAATAGTCATGTGTGGGGACTTTAACTGCAAGGAAGTGAATTGGGAAGATCTTGAAGCCGGAACAGGGGAGGAAAGTTGGGGCTATGAATTTTTAAGTATGGCCATGGAAAATTCTATATACCAACATGTAAGAGTCAACAAGAGTAAGGGGAAGTGATCAACCAGCTAGATTGGACCTTCTATTCACAAGAAGGGAGGAGGTTCAAAGTATTCAGTACCTATGCCCACTAGGAAAAAGTGACCATGCTGTTCTAGACATAGACTTACTATTGAAGTATAATCTACCCAAGGGAAGGGAAAAGCACAAGGAAAATCACTGGATGTATTCCAGAACCGATTTCGAAGGACTACGGGATTTTTTCATGTCACTAAATTGGGATCAGGTGTTATCTGAAAGTGAGGTAGACAAAAAACTCAAGGCATTCATGGAGATCTATGATACTGGTATAAAAACTTTTGTCCCTAAGTACATTAATAAAAGGAAAAAAAAGTAATCGCAAAGTATGGTTTAACCGCGAATGTAGGCAAGCACAGGAAGCAAAAAACAAAGCCTGGAAAAAGATGAGAAACTGGGATTCGGAAGATAACAGGCAAAAGTATAAAGGGGAGAGAAACAAATACACAGAAATGAGGAGGAGGTCAGAGGCAAACCATGAGAAAGGGATAGTGGAGAACTATGAAAAGAATCCAAAAATGTTTTTCAAGTTTGTAAACGGCAAAAGGAAGATAAAAGCCACGATCGTAAAGTTTAAAAGTGGAAACGGAATCATAGAAGAGGATACAGAAATTGCGGAAGAACTAAATAGAAATTTTGCATCAGTATTTGCAAAAGAAGGAGAATTCATTGCACCAGAAACCAATGAGATAGGTATAGAGGAAATGCCGGAAGTCACATTTAACAGACCAGAGCTCATAGACAAAATGAGTAAGGTGGATCCAAACAAAGCAGCCGGACCGGACGGAGTATCAGGCTGGATTATTAAAGAAAATGCCAAGGAACTGAGTATACCGTTATATGATATAATGACCAAATCATTGGACACAGGGATAGTACCTACAGAATGGAAAAGAGCAAACATTATTCCTATATTTAAGGGAGGAAGCAGAGATAAACCACTGAACTATAGACCTGTATCACTATTGAGCATCCTCATGAAGATTCTGGAAGGATTAATAAGGGACAAATGGGTGAACTACCTGGAATCCAAAAGATTAATTACTGACCGACGGAGTATCAGGCTGGATTATTAAAGAAAATGCCAAGGAACTGAGTATACCGTTATATGATATAATGACCAAATCATTGGACACAGGGATAGTACCTACAGAATGGAAAAGAGCAAACATTATTCCTATATTTAAGGGAGGAAGCAGAGATAAACCACTGAACTATAGACCTGTATCACTATTGAGCATCCTCATGAAGATTCTGGAAGGATTAATAAGGGACAAATGGGTGAACTACCTGGAATCCAAAAGATTAATTACTGACCGACAATTTGGATTCAGAGGAGGCAGATCATGTGTAAGCAACTTGTTGAGTTTTTACTCTAGAGTAATAGACACAGTGGACAAGAGGGAAGGATGGGTAGACTGTGCCTACCTAGACTTTAAAAAGGCATTTGACAAAGTTCCACACAAGAGATTGCTGTGGAAATTAAAACATGAGGGAAAAGTAGGAGACAAACTGCTGAAATGGATGGAGAGCTACCTTAGCGGAAGACAGATGAGAACAACAGTAAGGGGGAAATCGTCAAACTGGACTCAAATTACGAGTGGAGTACCACAAGGATCTGTCCTAGCCCCAATCATGTTTCTAATATTTGTAAATGACTTACCTGAGGGACTAACAAGCTACATGAGCATGTTTGCGGACGATGCTAAGCTGCTTAAAACCCAGGAGGATTGCCTTGAGCTCCAAGCAGATTTGCAAAAGATCCATGAATGGAGCATCAAATGGAATATGGAGTTCAATGCAGGAAATGTAAGACTCTAGAAATGGGTAAAAGCAAGTACAGACCTAGAAAAGATTATAAACTAGGAAACTAAGGGATTCCCAAAGCAGAAAAAAAAAAAAGACTTGGGGATAGAATTTAAGGATAACATGTCTCCAGAAAGCCACATAAATAAGATAGTGAGAGAATCACTAGCACTATTGGCAAATATCAGGATGTCTTTCAATTATCTTAATGAAAACACCATGAAACAAATAATAACGGCAATAATAAAACCCAGGATGGAATATGCATCTGTAGTGTGGTCCCCTCACATGAAGAAACATATCCACAAAATTGAGAGGGTACAGAGAGCAGCTACGAGGATGATCCCAGGTTTGGAAAATTTGGAGTACCAAGAGAGGCTCGAGAGATTGAATCTACCTACACTGGAACAGAGAAGGAAACGAGGACAGCAAATTCAGATATACAAATGTGTTAGAGGTATTGACAAAATCGACCAAGAAAACTTCATAGAGAGGGATGGGGGTGAGAGAACAAGAGGTCACAGCTACAAACTAAAAGTGCTTAATAGTAAATCTGATCTGAAAAGTAAAAGATTTCCTACCAACTCGATTAGTGGGTGGAACAAATTGCCAGCCGAAGTAGTGTGTGCACCATCAGTGCATAGTTTCAAAGCACGGTATGACAAATATATCTTAGGAGGCGGGAATTAACGAGTATGCTCACTCCCGCAAATACAACTAGTGTAAGTACAGAACCCAGGAGGATTGCCTTGAACTCCAATCAGATTTGCAAAAGATCCATGAATGGAGCATCAAATGGAATATGGAGTTCAATGCAGGAAAATGTAAGACTCTAGAAATGGGTAAAAGCAAGTACAGACCTAGAAAAGATTATAAACTAGGAAACTAAGTGATTCTCAAAGCAGAAAAAGAAAAAGACTTGGGGATAGAATTTAAGGATAACATGTCTCCAGAAAGCCACGTAAATAAGATGGTGAGAGAATCACTAGCACTATTGGCAAATATCAGGATGTCTTTCAATTATCTTAATGAAAACACGATGAAACAAATAATAACGGCAATAATAAGACCCAGGATGGAATATGCATCTGTAGTGTGGTCCCCTCACATGAAGAAACATATCCACAAAATTGAGAGGGTACAGAGAGCAGCTACGAGGATGATCCCAGGTTTGGAAAATTTGGAGTACCAAGAGAGGCTCGAGAGATTGAATCTACCTACACTGGAACAGAGAAGGAAATGAGGACAGCAAATTCAGATATACAAATGTGTTAGAGGTATTGACAAAATCGACCAAGAAAACTTCATAGAGAGGGATGGAGGTGAGAGAACAAGAGGTCACAACAACAAACTGAAAGTGCCTAATAGTAAATCTGATCTGAAAAGTAAAAGATTTCCTACCAACTCGATTAGTGGGTGGAACAAATTGCCAGCCGAAGTAGTGTCTGCACCATCAGTGCATAGTTTCAAAGCACGGTATGACAAACATATCTTAGGAGGCGGGAATTAACGAGTATGCTCACTCCCGCAAATACAACTAGTGTAAGTACTGTACATAGGAATTGAAATAATCCGCAAAACACGGCATGAGAAGGACCTTGGAGTGATAATACAAGATGATCTATCGCCGGAGAAGCATATTAACATGATCATTGGAGGAGCATATGGAATAATAACCAATATGAGAGTGGCATTTAACTATTTGGACGAAGAAATTTTAAGAAAACTGATAATGACATTTGAAAAAAAAAAAAAAAAATTAAAGAAAGTCCAAAGGATAGCAACGAAGATTATCCCAAGTTTGAAGGAGTTGACATATGAGGAAAGACTTAAGACACTACAACTGCCTACCTTGAAAGAGAGAAGGGAACGAGGCGACTTAATAACGATGTTCAAGGGAGTAAAATGTTTGGAACAAGTAGATAGGGAAGATCTATTCGTTAGGGATAATGGAAGGACAAGAGGACACTAGTTTAAACTGGGGAAGGGCAGATGTCGTAAGGACACAAAGAAATTCAGCTTCCCATATAGAAGTATAGAGACTTGGAACAACTTGGAGGAGGTGGTGAGAGCGAAGAACATTAACATGTTCAAATCTAGGTTGGATAAAAGTAAATATGGAAATAGGACAACATAAGCTATGATATATGTTAGTCCAAAATAGTGGGAATTGGGAATATCCATTACGATACTTGTCTAAGTAAAATGGATTGATTATAAGGTAACTAAGAAGTTTGAAAGTAATCTTGATAAAGCATGGGGAAGACAAGATTTGAAGTTTGATTATAAAGCAAAAATACAGAATAGTAAAAATGTTGCGTCTGCTGCCGCCGCCGCCAACACAGTGAACGACCGCAGTAGTGCAAGTACTGGCACTGAGCTGGATACACAGGCCTAGTTTGCCTTTTTCCAGAGGATCTACTGTAAGAAACTGTAAGCAGACAGGACAACACGAGCGCTGCTTAATTCCTGTAAACTGCAAATAGGTAAATACACACACACACACACACACACACAGATATTAACGAAATGCAGGAAGAAATGGACAGGACGAAGAAAGATATGAAGGCTTTTAAAAATTAAAGAAGGATGAATTTGAAAAGAACGAAGAGGTAAGGAATTGAAATTTTCGGAGATAGTAAAGGAGCAACAGTTAGCTGAGGAAAAATTAAAGATACATAGGCAGGGAGGTAACTTTGAAAAGGATGTACAGTACAGTAGTTAAGGTAATTAGACAGTAGGAAAATCTAGTGAGGGAGACTGCTGGAAGATTTTTTTTTATTGTGATAAGAGGAGATAAGGAGAAACAAAATGTAAAGAAAGAGGAGAGAAGTAGGATAGAGAGAAACAGAGTGAGGGAGATTCTACAGGTAGTGGACGAGGGTGTGAGAGAATGGGAGGATGAAATCGAAGACATGCATAGAATTGGAAAATATAAACAAGAGTCTAGGCCAATGAAAGTGCAGTTTCGCACAGTAGGAATAGTAGAGGAAATTATGAAGAATAAATGGAGGTTGAAAGATAGGGATTGTATGAAGCATATCTACATCGAAAAAGACATGGACTTAGATGAAAGAAACAAAATGAAAAGTTTGAGGAAAGAGGTGAAGGAATTGAATGCCAAAAGAACAGACCAAGAAGTGGATTTTTTTTATTGGCGACTGGTAGGAACGAAGAAGAAGAAATGGTTCATCAAAGGACCACAGAGGAAGACTGAGGGGCAAACAGAGAACTTCGGGACGAACGGTCAGACAGAGGAAACTAGTACCAGTACTGAAGGACAGGAGGGAGAGACTGGTGTAATCCAGGAACAAGTGAGAGAAACAGGGCAGGAGGAGAACACGGAGGAACAAGGGAGAGAAGGTGGAGTGGAATTGGGAGGGGAGTAGAGTCTGGGAATATTAGGGAAAGAGAAAAAAAGAAAGGTGTAAGAAAGGGGGAGATGAAGCTGATGTATAGTAATGTGGATGGCTTGCTGTCTAAGAAATTAGAATTGAATGACTATATTGAGAAATATAAACCACATATGTGCTTAGCAGAAGCAAAGTTGAGAGGTGGTACTGAATTGAGAATGTTGGGATGGGAAGGGTACAATGTGTGGAGAAAAGATAGAGAAGGAAAAGTGGGGGGTGGCGTGTTAATAATGACTGACAAAATGTAGAAGCAAGTGAGATTAACCTAGGCAATAATAGATCAGAAATTATAGCAGTGACAATAAAAGACAAGGACAACAAAGCAACTGATATAGCAGTGGCTTATATACCACCATAAACTAGAGCATGGAAACGGGAAGAATATGATCAACTAATCACGGAATCTCTAGATGCACTAAAAATAATTTTTAATAGGAGAAATAAATTAATATTAACAGGTGATTTCAATTGTAAGGAAGTCAATTGGGAAGGGATAGATGCGGGAAATAATAATGAATCTTGGGGCAGTAAATTACTGAATCTAGTAACAGAAAACATGTTAACACGACATGTTAGAGAAAACACACGAATCAGAGGGATGGATGAACCATCCAGGCTAGACCTAGTCTTCACCAGTGATCCGCATGACGTTAAAAAGATAAATTATCGTTGTCCCTTGGGAAAAAGTGATCACAAGATTTTAGAAATGGAGATGGATTTGGGGAAAAATGAGGAGAGAAATGAAGGACATGAAATAAATAGATACAACTATGCTAAAACTGATTTTAAAGGTGGGGGCTCATGGGTTGAGGTAAACATGGAAAAATAATCACCAACCTGCATATAATTATCTTGTAAAATGCAATGTAACTGAAATAATTATTAACAATGGTATAAAGGATTTTGCGGATCGTCTCTACCGGGCCTGTGACGTCATAGTGACGTCACACCAGTATCCTTAGCCTAGACTGGATGATGGACTTACACTCTTGTGACGTCACAGGCCCGGTATAGACGATCCACAAAATCCTTTATACCACTGTTAATAATTATTTCAGTGCCATTGCATTTTGCAAGATAATTATGTACAGCTTGGCGATTATCATTCCATGTTTATCTCAACCCATGAGCCCCCACCTTTAAATCATTGAAACATAATTTCCAAAGTATAAATTGGAAGGAACTAGAAAGCCTGGAAATGGTGATGTAGTAAGGCACAGGATAGAAGAAACCGAGCCTGGAATATAGCACGGAAGAGACATAGTAAAAATAACTGGAATAAGTACAAGGAGAAAAGAAATGAATACGTAAAGATACGACGCGAGGAACAATATAAATATGAAAGGAATATTGTAGAGAAGTGCAAAAACGAGTCAAAACTATTTTATAGATTTGTAAATGGAAAAATAAAAACAAAAGAAGGTATTGTCAGACTAAGATTTGGAACGAACAGCTATGAAAAAGATAAAAGATAAAGATTTGTACTTGCACTAGTTGTATATGCGGGAGTGAGCATGCTCATTAATTCCCGCCTCCTAAGATATGTTTGTCATACCGTGCTTTGAAACTATGCACTGATGGTGCAGACACTACTTCGGCTGGCAATTTGTTTGTGTGAAGTTATGAATGAAAAGCTTCAGTCAGTGTTTGTAAAAGAGGAGGAATTTATAGAACCTGATAGAGAAATGAGAACACCACAGATGCCTGAAATGAAAGTGACAAAAAGTGAAGTGCTGAAATTGATGCAGGATTTGGACGTGAGGAAATCAATGGGACCAGATGGAGTGGCTGGATGGATCCTCAAAGAATGTGCGGAAGAGCTAGTGGAACCAATCTTATGACATCATCAAATCTTCACTTAATGAAGGAGACCTGCCAGTAGAATGGAAGAGAGCTAACATAGTACCTATTTACAAAGGAGGAGACAGAGAAAATCCGCTTAACTACAGACCAGTGTCCCTCAACAGCATTGTTTGCAAAATTTGTGAGAAAATTATAAGAAAAAAGTGGACACACTTCATAGAGGGACAGGGGGTGCTTAGTGAGAAACAGTTTGGATTCAGGGAAGGGAGATCTTGTGTATCTAATTTATTAAGCTTTTATAGAAGAGTGGTAGATGTTACACAGGAGAGAGAGGGATGGGTTGACTGTTTACCTGGGCCTGAAAAAGGCCTTTGACAGGGTGCCTCACAATGTGTTTGTAAATTTCATTAATCGATTTTAGGAGTATAGTTGGTTGTTGGAAGGAACATAATAAAAAGATTATTGTGGAAATTGCAGGTTGTTGGAGGTGTACATGGTAGGATGTTAAAATGGATGGAAAACTTTTTAATAGGAAGAGAAATGAAGACCACAATACGAGACGAATATTCCCAGTGGAGGAGTGTGACGAGCGGAGTACCACAGGGATCAGGGTTGGGTCCGATAATGTTCCTACTTTATGTAAACGACATGCCAGAAAATTTGAATAGTCCTATAAATATGTTCGCGGATGACGCTAAGATCATGAAGAATATCACCTGTATAGAAAGTTGTCAGGATCTTCAAAGGGACCTAGATAAGTTGCACAGATTTTGATTGGAGATTTCAATTTGCCAAGGATCAACTGGGCAAATTGTACTACTCCAGCGGGACAGTGTAGCCTGGAAAACAAGTTTATAGAGAAAGTGAGAGATTGTTTTTTAACGCAACATATTACAGAGATGACACGATATAGAGATTGGATGCAGGGGAATGTACTTGATTTGATATTTAGCAATGAGGAGGATATAGTGGAACATGTCAATGTGGATAGCCCTATAGGTCGTAGTGACCATGCCTGTATAAGTTTTAGTTGCAATATTAAAACAGAGAGGGATAATAGAAGCCATAAAAAAAATATACATGTATGATAGAGCAGATTATGAGCTGCTGAGACGGTGTTTGGACATTGACTGGGGGGAATACTTGAACGGTGAAGACGCTGAAGGAATGTGGAGGAAGATTAGAGTCAAACTGGAGAATGCTATATCCAAATGTGTACCAGTAAGGGAATATAAGGATAAAACAAAATTGAGGAAAAGAACGAACCCAGAATTACCAATGAAAAGAAAGCTTTGGACATTGATAATAAGAAAGAAACTATTGTGGGAAAGACTAAAATTGTTAAAAAAGAACAGGGAGTCTAGTATAGAAGCTAAAGAAGTGGATTTGGAACGCAGACAAATAAACAATAAAATAAGGTGGGAGACAAGGAGAGGGAGAGAGAGATTGCAAGAAATGTGAAGGATAATCCAAAAATATTCTGGAAGTATATCCAGGAAAAGTTAACAAGAAGAGTAGGTATCCCAGAACTGATAGGAGACTTGGATGATAGGAATAGAGCAGAAACTGATAAGGAGAAAGCAGAGGTGCTGGGGAAATACTTTGGGGAGGTACTAACAGTGGAGTCGGATGATGCAGTGCCTACTATTCCCATCAAACTGGCACCGGCACTAGAACTAATATAGTTTTCCCATGCTAGAATAAGGAGGGCTATAGAAAAAATGAACAGAAGTAAGTCCCCGGGACTGGATGGGATACATCCAAGAATCATAAAGGAAGGAGGTGGGATGTTAATAGAGCCATTAAATTTTTTATTTGAGGTATCTTTTAATACAGGGCAAATCCCGACGGACTGGAGAGAGGCGAACATAACAGCTATAATTAAGAAGGGAAAGAGAAATGACCCAGGAAATTATAGACCAGCCAGTTTGACAAGTGTTGTGTGTAAACTAATGAAAACGGTAATTAGAGAAGGAATAATGGAGCATATGAAATCAACCCAACTTTTCAGTGGGAGACAGTTCGGATTCTTGCTGGGTAGGTCGACGGTACTACAGCTAATTAAGGTGGTAGATGATTGGATGCAAATTCTGGAGGATGGTGATATTATAGACGTGGTATATTGCGATTTTATGAAGGCCTTCGATAAGGTCCCACATAAAAGGTTAATAGAGAAAGTTAGAAGTTATAGTATAGGGGAGAAATGTGTGAAATGGATAGAAGCCTTCCTGAAAGATCGGAGACAGGGTACTGGTGAATGGAATAGGCTCGGGGTGGAGGGAAATTACAAGTGCGGTACCTCGGGGATCTGTGTTGGGACCACTACTGTTCGTTATATTTATCAACGACTTACCTGAAGTTATAACTAATGGAAGTGAGATATACCTGTATGCAGATGACACTAAGCTGTATAGAAGAGGGAGGAGTAAGGAAGATGTGAGTTTGCTTCAAGGAGATGTGGAGGGCATGAATGGATGGTCTGAACAATGGTTAATGCCTTTTCATCCAAAAAAATGCAAGTACTGTACATGAGGATTGGGACAAGCAAGATAGACAAGGTATGATACAGTATGTATGAAGCGAATGCAGAAAAGGATATAGGAGTAGTGATAGACAATAAGTTAAATTTCTCAGAACATTTAGCGGAAAAGATAAACAAAGCCAATAGAATTGTAGGGCTGATAAGGAGGACATTTGTGTCACTTGACGAAGAAATGTTCAGGAATCTCTATACAGCGCTGGTTAGGCCGCACCTGGAATATGAGAACTAGGTGTGGGCTCCATATATGGTAAAGGATATAGAAGCAGTGGAGAAAGTGCAGAGGAGAGCTAGCAAGCTAGTACCAATGTTGAAGAACGCGGGCTATGAGCAGAGGTCGAGGACACTGGCATATAGGAGAAAGAGAGGGGATATGATAGAGACTTTTAAGATAGTGTCAGGAAAGTATGATGAGGATGTGTATGAAGGTATCTTCTTTACGCGGGAGGGAACAAGAACGAGAGGACACTCTTAAGAAAATTTACAAAGAAAGAAATAGGCTTGAAGAGGCAAAGAACTCATTTTGTGATAGTGGTAAATGAGTGGAACGTACTGCCCCAGTATGTAGTCGATTCCGAATCAGGAAGTTTGAAAGTAATCTTGATAAAGCATGGGGAAGACAAGATTTGAAGTTTGATTATAAAGCAAAAATACAGAATAGTAAAAATGTTGCGTCTGCTGCCGCCGCCGCCGCCAACACCGTGAACGACCGTAGTAGTGCAAGTACTGGCACTGAGCTGGATACACAGGCCTAGTTTGCCTTTTTCCAGAGGATCTACTGTGAGAAACTGTAAGATGGAGCCAAACCTGGAAAATGAGTTTCAATGCTGAAAAGTGTCAGGTTTTGGAAGTGGAAACAAGTGAGATAAGGCCAAGCTGGGAGTACAAATTAGGAATTGAAAAAATCGGCAAAACACGGCATGAGAAGGACCTTGGAGTGATAATACAAGATGATCTATCGCCGGAGAAGCATATTAACATGATCATTGGAGGAGCATATGGAATAATAACCAATATGAGAGTGGCATTTAACTATTTGGACGAAGAAATGTTAAGAAAACTGATAATGACTATGATAAGACCAAGATTAGAATATGCAGCAGTGATATGGTCACCACATTTGAAAAAAACACAAACAAATTAGAGAAAGTCCAAAGGATAGCAACGAAGATGATCCCAAGATTGAAGGAGTTGACATCTGAGGAAAGACTTAAGACACTACAACTGCCTACCTTAAAAGAGAAGGGAACGAGGCGACTTAATAACGATGTTCAAGGGAGTAAAAAGTTTGGAACGAGCAGATAGGGAAGATCTATTCGTGAGGGATGATGGAAGGACAAGAGGACACAAGTTTAAACTGAGGAAGGGCAGATGTCGTAAGGACACAAAGAAATTCAGCTTCCCATATAGAAGTATAGAGACTTGAACAACTTGGAGGAGGAGGTGGTGCGAGCGAAGAACATTAACATGTTCAAATGTAGGTTGGATAAATGTAAAAAAAAAAAAAATATGAGTACCCAATCATACCGTCAGGGACGGTACCGGTACCACACTTTATTACACATTCGTCCAGTCACCCATAAAGTACCCATTTCCCACCAAATATATCCAATAAATACATAATATTATATGAGGAGAATACTTATAAATACATATTATGAGGAGATAACTTACCACACAAACTTTATTAGAAATCAGTCATTAGGCCTAGCCTAGCCTTACGCATCGGCATAATTTCCCCACTTTTGTCTGACAGAGTCGGTAGGCTTGACCGGCGTTTGCCCTCTGTTTTGATGGTCCCGGGCAATTATTTCCATCATGATTACCACCAGGCCCACTATCCCTATCACTGAATGCTCTAAAGGCCCTAATAGGTGCAGGAGATAAGAGGTTCGTGCAGATAAAAGCTTGTAAATAGGTGGTTTTCAAGTTTTCCAACACTGGGCTGTGAGCTGCTGTCTCAGCTGGGCCGCTGTGTTGACGTCACACAATAATGCAAGATGGCCAACCAAAACAAGAATCTGAATGCGCAACGACCCGCCCGATTCAAATTGTGAATAGCTGGTATTTTGCTGTTTATTTGCGCGGATGACGAGTAATGGGATATTTAGGGTTGTCCGCGGATAACTGTACTTGAGTTTGAATGCAACGGTAGCCTACCGTTTGAATGCTTCTTTCTAAATGCGGACTTAATTATGATCAGAACATTGAGTCAAACGGAGAGAAAAAGTTTGCAGTGTAATCAGAAGGATTAGAGGTTAGAAAGTAGTCCAGGATATTGGGCCAATCTCCAAGGTGGTCAGGGATACGAGTAGGGTGCTGGACTAACTGATATAGGTAATTTAGGATAGAAAAGCTGTGGCTTGTTCACCAGTGAACATTAAAATCACCCAAGATAGAGATTCCAGAGAAGGCGGGGTTGATGTGTGTGTGTCGCTCCCACCCTCGCCCCCACCCACACCCCCACCCCCACCCCCACCCCATCCCCGTGCAGCAGCACCCAACATAAACCGCACAAACAACATTATTCAATTAAACATAGATGGCATTAACACAAAGAAACACGAACCCTCACACTTCATCAAACAACACATGCACATTGCCATCTTACAAGAAACAAAACTCCACACAACACAAAAAATGCCTACATTTCATGACTTCACCACCATCAGACAAGACCGGGCCGATGGCGGTGGCGGTGGACACATCACCTTGGTTCACACAGCAATAAACTTCACAGCCACCAGTGCGCATACCAAATCCCTCCTCCCCCCACAAGATAACACAACCCTTACCCCTCAACTTTCCCTTCATAATTGCTGAGGGGCACAGGGCCTTGGGTGGGGCTTTGGTTTCCCGGGCGTTTCCGCACCTTCCTCAGCTCCCTGCCTTTGGGTGGCTTCGGTCACCCGGGCTTTGTTAGTGGTAAGCAGTGAGGATTTTGTGGGGGCGCTCGTTTATGGCCATGGCCTTGCTCGAGACCTTGGGGCTGTTCGGCCAGACAGCCTGGGGAACAACAACAACAGGAATACAATCCATCAAAATTGCACTGGCAAAACTCTAACATTACCATCTGAACCCATTCCCTGCAGATGACGTTCTGCAACGCATAACCAATTTACAGCAATTTTCACTGTAAAAGCCGTAGAAATAGTGTGTCAGTGGGCAGGAGCGTGAGAGACCTCCCTCCGACCCTCAGAGCAGCCAGCCGCTCACTGAGGGAGACTGTGTCTCGCGCGGGTGTCTCACAACCGTATTGCCGAGCGAGCGAGAGCTAATAATTAGCGAGTTTTCCCGAATGTCTATGGCAACGCTGCGGGTGAACCCCGCCACCTACGAAGCTCGTTCTGGTCTCATTTTGAAGCTATTTACGCCTAGTTTTTGGCAGAATACAGTTCATTTAATGCAGATGCTTGATTAATCATTCAGGAGTACCTGAATATGCCCTAAATAGCGCAAATAAGCCCGCAGCGTAAGTGTTAAATACAGTACATACAGTAGGGTCCCGCATAAAACGTGTTCGCATAAAACGAGTCTCGATTAAAACGACCGACCTAAAATATTAATATTTAATTTTCGATCAGAACGAATGTGATCACATAAAACGAGTCCGCCGCCAAAGTGGGGCAAATACAAGTAGTTTTCATATAGAGCGCCGAAATATCGTACAAAACGTACAAAATATCGTACGCTTTCATATAAAACGCCGAAATATCGTACAAAACGTACGAAATATCGTTCGCTTTGTACGAAAATTTTCGCTTACAGTGAACATTGACGATATTGCGCCACCAAAATGCTGTGTTCACATAAAACGAATTCACATAAAACGCCCTCGTTTATCGACCATAAACTCGTTTTATGTGAGACCCTACTGTACATCCCAACCAAACATCCCCCACAGTACCCAACAAATACAGACCACAATTACAAGTCACAAACACTCCACACATCATCCTGGGTGGTGACTTCAATGCCAAGACGTCGGCCTGTTTTGTCGACAACCCTGACACAGACAGAGGGCCTACGACACTTACATAGAAAACCAATCCGATAACCTTTTCATCCTTAACGACATCCATCAACATACCCATATTCCCCACCAAGCCCACTTCCACCCATCGTCTCCAGATATCACCTTCTGAACCCCAGAACTCGCCCCCAAATCATCCTGGAAGATGGTAGGAGCCTTGGGTTCCGACCCCTTCCCGATCATTATCACCACCAAAACCAGACTCACCCCAGCTAGCCACACACACATACACTAACTATAAAAGAGCCAACTGAGAAGCTTTCACAAATGAGACAGAAGGACACTTTGAAGCCCTGAGCAGCACACCCATCACTAATATCAACAATGCTCTTCACACATTCAACACAACTATCCAAAACGCTGACAAGAAACTCATTCCAAGAGGTAACAGAAAAAGACACAACCCCAACTTTACACCAGAAATTCAAAGCCTCTTCAGACTATGCGACACACTGAAATACTCCCCAGCACCCCACACACAGGACTTTGCACAACAAATCCAAGCACTCAACTACCAGATTAACAACAAAATAATAGGACAACAAACACTAAATTGGAATAACTACCTCCAAACACTTGATCACAAAACAAACTCCCAAAAACTCTACAGAACACTAAACAGCATCACACTTTCCAACAGCAGCACAACAAAATAACTTGCCGCAGTCACAATAACAGACTATTCTTTCATAAAAACAACAAGCAAACTCTCATTAATCACTTCAAATGTCAGCCACCTAAACCCCCATCAAGACGACCGATGTGTCATCCGACGTAAGAGACGATTCCCCACAGACCCTGACTATGCACCCTTCACCAACAACCAGACAAAGCACATCATCAACAATCTCAATCACTCGCCCGCCTGTGGCCTAGACAACATAAGCAACATACACCTCAGACACCTAGGTCCACAAGGCCTACAAGCACTCACCAACAAATCAAACTACAGCATTTCACACAACACAATACCGGTACCAGACATCTGGAAGCATGGCATTATCATCACATTCCCCAAACCCAACAAAGACCCCACACTACCCTCCTCACACCGCCCCATCACACTCCTTTGCACCCCCTCCAAAGTCATGGAACGCCTTGTACTACAACTAATTACACCCGACCTACCCCTAGCTCCAACACAACATGGCTTCAGGCCACTGCACTCCACAAACACTCTTCTCACAGACCTTACACAGAGAGCTTTTGACGGCATCAACTCGGCTAGACCACCACACATCACTATTAGCCACACTCGACATTAGTAAAGCCTTCGATGCCATCCCCCGCCACAACCTAACAAACAAAATCTACAACACAAACATGCACAACAACACAAAAAGGTGGCTGGCCAACTTCCTAGCAGGCAGATGTGCACACGTATCTTTTGCCGGTCAGTCATCTAGAATCAGAAACTTTCCAAACGGAGTCCCACAAGGATCCGTCCTATCGCCCGCACTCTTCAATCTGTACATGCACGACATAAATATACCCAATACACCCCAAATAAACTTAGCCTTCTATGCAGACGACATAACGCTCACATGCACACACCATGACCCAAACACAGCAACAGATCTCCTTCAACCCTATCTCAACACATTACATGACTGGTGCACTACAAACAGACTTAATCTAGTCCCAGCCAAATCCACCGCAACCCTGCTCACAAGCTGGACAGGAGAACACAAATACATCCTTCGACTCACCATAAACAACACACCCCTAACACCTACACACACACCCAAAATCCTAGGAGTAACATAGGATACTCATATGACATTCAAACAGCACACCACAAACACGAAAAAGAAACTGACACCCAGGCTTAACGCCCTCAGGTGACTTGCTCACAAAAAATTTGGACACAACAAAGAAAACACCACCACAGTTTATAAACAATACGTAAGATCAGTGATGGAATACGCAAGCCCAGCCTGGGCTTCTAACCTAGCTGAAACACATCACAAGACCTTACAGACTATTCAAAACAAAGTCCTAAAAATCATTACAGGCTGCACAGCTACTACACCCACAGATCACCTACATCAAGAAACCAAAATCCTCAAAGTCAAAGACCATCTGGATATGAGAGGCACCCAATTTCTGGCAGCAGCCTCTACGAACCAAAACCACCCACTACGCTAGATGGCAACACACCCACAGACACCAAGAAATATCAAAACAACACCCAGCACACGGTATCACACACAAATACTGTCCTCTCTCCCTCCCTGTCCACCCCAAACCAACTTCCAGAAGCACATCCATACTCATATCTCTCGCCGATCCATCCACTCACTCATAGACAACACGCAGCTGCAAGCACGACCTCCCGAAATCCAAACCTTCCGAATCCTCCCTTCCTTGCGAGGACAGAGTCCAGCATGCCAGGCTGAGATGCGGACACCATCCAGCTCTTCTGAGCATCAGAAGAGACTGAATGACTCCGTCGTCGACACCTGCCCGGGATGTAACACAGCAACCTATACCATCAAACACATCATAGAAGACTGCATTTCATGCAACCACTTATGCCAACAGCACAATCTACACTCAATGAGAGCTCTGTGGGAAAGCCCTATCGCTGCCATGGCCTTCCTCAGGGACTCGGGGCTGTTCGGCCAGGCAGCTTAGGGAACAACAACTACAGTTATTCACACAACACAATACCAGACATCTGGAAGCATGGTGTCATCATTACATTTCCCAAACCCAACAAAGACCCCACACTACCCTCCTCACACCGCCCCATCACACTCCTTTGCACTTTGTGTGAAATGGATAGAAGCCTTCCTGAAAGATCGGAGACAGAGGGTACTGGTGAATGGAATAGGTTCGGGGTGGAGGGAAATTACAAGTGGGGTACCTCAGGGATCTGTGTTGAGACCACTACTGTTAGTTATATTTATCAACAACTTACCTGAAGTTATAACTAATGGAAGTGAGATATACCTGTATGTGGATGACACTAAACTGTATAGAAGAGTGAGGAGTAAGGAAGATGTGGGTTTGCTTCAAGGAGATGTGAAGGGCATGAAGGGATGGTCTGAGCATTGGTTAATGCCTTTTCATCCAAAAAAATGCAAGTACTGTACATGCAGATTGGGACAAGCAAGATAGACAAGGTAGGATACAGTATGTATGAAGCGATGGAGGAAGTTAATGCAGAAAAGGATATAGGAGTAGTGATAGACAACAAGTTAAATTTCTCAGAACATTTAGCGGAAAAGATAAACGAAGCCAATAGAATTGTAGGGCTGATAAGGAGGACATTTGTGTCACTTGACGAAGAAATATTCAGGAATCTCTATACAGCGCTGGTTAGGCCGCACCTGGAATATGCGAACCAGGTGTGGGCTCCACATATGGTAAAGGATATAGAAGCAGAGGAGAGCTAGCAAGCTAGTACCAACGTTGAAGAACGCGGGCCATGAGCAGAGGTTGAGGACACTGGGGCTTCCGACACTGGCATATAGGAGAAAGAGAGGGGATATGATAGAGACTTAAGATAGTGTCAAGAATGTATGATGAGGATGTGTGTGAAGGTATCTTCTTGATGCGGGAGGGAACAAGAACGAGAGGACACTAAGAAAATTTACAAAGAAAGAAATAGGCTTGAAAAGGCAAAGAACTTATTGTGTGATAGTGGTAAATGAGTGGAACACACTGCCCCAGTATGTAGTCGATTCCGAATCAATAAGGAAGTTTGAAAGTAATCTTGATAAAGCATGGGGAAGACAAGATTTGAAGTTTGATTATAAAGCAAAAATACAGAATAGCAAAAATGTTGCGTATGGTACCGTCGCCGCCAACACCGTGAACGACCGCAGCAGTGCAAGTACTGGCACTGAGCTGGATACACAGGCCTAGTTTGCCTTTTTCCAGAGGATCTACTGTAAGAAACTGTAAGAAACTTCCTCCAAAGTCTCCGAATGCCTCGTACTACAACTTGACCACACACGCTCTACTCCTAGCTCCAACACAACATAGATTCAGGCCACTAACACTCCACAAACTCCACTCCACAGATCACTACTTGCCACACTCTTCATTAGTAAAGCCTTCGATGCCATCCCCCGCCACAACCTAACAAACAAAATATATGACACAAACATGCACAACAACACAAAAAGGTGGCTGGCCAACTTCCTAGCAGGCAGATGTGCACATGTATCTTTTGCTAGTCAGTCATCTTGCATCAGAAACTTCCCAAACGGAGTCCCGCAAGGATCCGTCCTGTAGCCCGCACTCTTCAATCTATACATGCATGATATACCTACAACTCATGCACCCCAAATAAATATAGCTTCTTACGCAGACGAAATAACGCTTATCATTCAACCCTATCTCAACACACTTCATGACTGGTGCACTACAAACAGACTCAAGTTGTCCCCAGCCAAATCCACTGCAACCCTCCTCACAAGCTGGACAGCCGAATACAAAAACAACCCCCACCTCACCATAAACAATAACCCCCTAACACACATACACATGCACCCAAAATCCTTGGAGTACCATATGATACTCTAATGACATTCAAACAACATACCACAAACTTTAAAGAATATACTGACACCCAGACTTAACGCCCTCAGGTCACTTGCCCACACAAAATTTGGACACAACAAAGAAACTACCACCACAGTATACAAACAATACATAAGATCAGTGATGGAATATGCAAGCCCTGCCTGGGCTTCTAGCTGAAACACAATACAGACTATTCAAAACAAAGCCCTAAAGACCATCACAGGCTGCACAACTGCTACACCTACAGATCACCTACATCCAGAAACCAAAGTCCTCATTGCCAAAAACCACCTGGACATGAGAGGCACTCAATTCCTGGCTGCAACCTTCACAAACTAATACCACCCACTACACTACAGGGCAGCACATCCATAGACACCAAGGATTATCAAAACACCCACCACACGGTATCACACACATATACTGTACTGTCATTTCTCCCTCCCTGCCCACCCCAAGCCAGCTTCCAAAAGCACATCCATACTCGTAATACTTGTATCTCTCGCCGTTCCATCCAATCACTCCTAGACAACACGCAGCTGCAGACACGACTTCCCGAAATCCATCCTTCTGAATCCTCCCTTCCTCGCTAGGACAGAGTCCACCTGGCCAGGCTGAGATGTGGGCACCATCCAGCTCTTCTGAGCTATCAAAAGAGACTGGATGTTTCCCTTGTCGACACCTGCCCAGGATCCAACACCGCACCCCATACTATTAAACACATCATAGAAGATTGCGTTCTACACAATCACTTACGCCAACAACATAATCTACGCGCCTTGAGAGCCCTGTGGGAAAGCCCGATCATGGCCTTCCTTAGGGACTCGAGGCTGTTCGGCCAGGTAGCTTAGGGAACGACAACAACAACCTCCTTGTAAGGTGTAGATTTTTCTTAGAAGATATTCTAATGGTGTTTTATTTTTGTTGTTTTGGCTGACAATTAACAGTTTGGTAATCTGGGTTGCTTTTTATTTTGATGGTGTTAAGATTCCTCTCCATAGGTGGTGATATATGCAGTACTGTAATGGTGTGTGGTGGGAGGACACAGCCCCTCCACCACCAACCAACCAGATTGCTGTGTGGGACCCTATTAATCCTTTCTTGTGGTGGGATATCTGCTTTCCTCCTCTCGCATCTTGTGCGGGGTTTCTACCTACGTTTCTGCTGGGGTGAGTCGCTGCTCCCTCTATTGCACCATACTGTACTTATCTTTGCTTGCAAATTAAGTCCTCTTTGGTTGATATTTAGTCGATGTATCCTGTTTGCATTTGCTTGTGAGTTTACCTAGGTTGATGATAACTCAATGTATCTTCATTGTCTTCACCAGTTTGACTAAAACGTTTGGTGTTAAATCAGTGTATAATTCTTTGTCTTCACTCAGTTTGTCTTATCTCTTTAGTTTTTTTTTTTGTTTTTTTTATTATTTAGTTGATGGTTCCCTTAGGGGCTATAGTAAATTTATTTTGCTTCCCAACTGCTGGTCCATGTTGTTGTGCATGTGTCCTTCCCATATCTCAGGCTTGACTCTGAAGGAAAAGCACAAAGCTGGATGAATTGCATAAGTCATTTGTTTTAGGATCACAAAAAGATACCCAACAGCATCTTTTATTTTTATCTGCCATAACTGTACTGTACGTTCTCTTCACTTGTATAATCAGTTGGCTTTGGCACTGCCTGATATGTCTTGTTGCAGTGTATGTCTGGTAAGTATTATGTTGGTCAGTAACATTTCAATGGTATGGCATTTTGTTGGATACTAGGTATGGAAAACATTACCTGAAATGCCATTCTAGGAGGTTTTCTTATCCAGTCGTTCACACTTTTTTAAGCACCTACCAATGCTGTCAGATGTAACTTGTTAATTAGGATCTATCTATTGCCTGACGCCGTGATCCCCGAAGGGGTGGCCACGAACGAACTCATTTACCCATGCACCTCTCTCCCCAGTCAGTCGACGCCCCTCCCCCCAACCAGCACTGCCTTCGTTCATGTACTTCCTCACTCCATCCTTCCACCTCTCATTCGGTCTACCTCTCCCTCTCTGTCCCTCCACCTCGCTCTCGTACACCCTCTTAGTCATTCTCTCGCTTTCCATACGTTCCATATGGCCGAACCATCTCAAGTTGTTCCTTTTCACACTTTCCAGCACATCTACCTCCACACCACGCCTCCTTCTTACTTCCTCATTAGTCTGTCTATCCCTCCATGTAACTCCGCACGCACTTCTTAAGTAATTCATTTCCACTGCTCTCACTCTTTTGGTCCGAGTCTCTCAACCAACGTCCAGGCTTCGCTTCCGTAAGTCAGTGTCGGGATTACCACACTGTCATGCAAGGACTTCTTCACTTCCATACTGACCACCCTATTTCTTGTTACTGCTTTTAGCGTTCCTACAGCTCTCTTCCCTGTTGTACCCTCTCCCGCACTTCTTCATCCATAGTCCCATCTTTACTCAACACACTGCCTAGATACTTAAAAGAGTTGACGATCTCCATAGCCTGACCGTTCAGCTTCACCTCACACTCTGTGACTTCACCCCTTTCGAAGACCATAACCTTGCTCTGCCCCGCATTTACCTTCAAATTCCGGTTTTCGCACACTGTTCCAAACTCATTTACCAGACCCTGCAACTCCCATTCATTATCACTCATCAGTACTGTATCATCCGCAAACAGCAGTACTGTATAGGTAGCTTCCACTCAATTACCTCCCTTTTCAGCGATACACCAACATCCACTGCTCTTGATAGTATTTCTTTCATGACTCTATCCATATATACAGTAAACAACCACAGGGACATCACACACCCCTGTTTCAAACCAACATTCAGGTCAAAGAACTCGCTCTGCTCACTCTCCACACGTACTGCTGCCTTTGCACCCTCATACATGATCTTCACTGCTTTCAGCAACTTGCCATCTACTCCGTATATTCTAAGTACTTAGGATAAATTTGTTTTTTTTATCTCCTGGGTGACCTAGGTGTACTTACACTAGTTGTATTTACACTAGTTGTATTTGCGGGAGTGAGCATGCTCGTTAATTCCCGCCTCCTAAGATATTTTTGTCATACCGTGCTTTGAAACTATGCATGTAGTGTGTATTTACCTATTTGTATTTTACCTATTTGTAGTTTACAGGAATTGAGCAGCGCTCGTGTTGTCCTGTCTTAGTTACTTTATAATCAATCCATTTTACATAGACAAGTATCGTAATGGATATTCCCAGTTCCCAGTATTTTGGACTAACATATCATAACTTATGTTGCCCCATTTCCATATTTACTTTTATCCAACCTAGATTTGAACATTAACATGTTCCTCGCTCTCACCACCTCCTCCTCCAAGTTGTTCCAAGTCTCTATACTCCTATATGGGAAGCTGAATTTCTTTGTGTCCTTAAGACATCTGCCCTTCTTCAGCTTAAACTCGTGCCCTCTTGTCCTTCCATTATCCCTCACGAATAGATCTTCCCTATCTACTCGTTCCAAACTTTTTACTCCCTTGAACATCGTTATTAAGTCGCCTCGTTCCCTTCTCTCTTTCAAGGTAGGCAGTTGTAGTGTCTTAAGTCTTTCCTCATATGTCAACTCCTTCAATCTTGGGATCATCTTCGTTGCTATCCTTTGGACTTTCTCTAATTTGTTTATATGTTTTTTCAAATGTGGTGACCATATCACTGCTGCATATTCTAATCTTGGTCTTATCATAGTCATTATCAGTTTTCTTAACATTTCTTCATCCAAATAGTTAAATGCCACTCTCATATTGGTTATTATTCCATATGCTCCTCCAATGATCATGTTAATATGCTTCTCCGGGGATAGATCATCTTGTATTATCACTCCAAGGTCCTTCTCATGCCGTGTTTTGCCGATTATTTCAATTCCTAATTTGTACTCCCAGCTTGGCCTTATCTCACTTGTTCCCACTTCCAAAACATGACACTTTTCTGCATTGAAACTAATTTTCCAGGTTTGGCTCCATCTGTGCAACTCATCTAGGTCCTTTTGAAGATCTTGACAACTTTCTATACAGGTGACATTCTTCATGATCTTAGCGTCATCTGCAAACATATTCATATGACTATTCAAGTTTTCTGGCATGTTGTATACATAAAGTAGGAACATTATCGGACCCAACACTGATCCCTGTGGTACTCCGCTCGTCACACTCCTCCACTGTGAATATTCGTCTCGTATCGTGGTCCTCATTTCTCTTCCTATTAAAAAGTTTTCCATCCATTTTAACATCCTACCATGTACACCTCCAACAACCTGCAATTTCCACAATAACCTTTTGTGAGGCACCCTGTCAAAGGCCTTTTTCAGGTCCAGGTAAACACAGTCAACCCATCCCTTTCTCTCCTGTGTAACATCTACAACTCTGCTATAAAAGCTTAATAAATTAGATACACAAGATCTCCCTTTCCTGAATCCAAACTGTTTCTCACGAAGCACCCCCTGTCCCTCAATGAAGTGTGTCCACTTTTTTCTTATAATTTTCTCACAAATTTTGCAAACAATGCTGGTGAGGGACACCGGTCTGTAGTTAAGCGGATTTGCTCTGTCTCCTTTGTAAATTGGTACTATGTTAGCTCTCTTCCATTCCACTGGCAGATCTCCCTCATTCAGTGAAGATCCATTGATTTCCTCACGTCCAAATCCTGCATCAATTTCAGCACTTCACTTTTTGTCACTTTCATTTCAGGCATCTGTGGTGTTCTCATTTCTCTATCAGGTTCTATAAACTCCTCCTCTTTTACAAACACTGACTGAAGCTTTTCATTCATAACTTCACACAATTCTTTATCTTTCTCATAGCTGTTTGTTCCAACTCTTAGTCTGACAATACCTTCTTTTGTTTTAATTTTTCCATTTACAAATCTATAAAATAGTTTTGGCTCATTTTTGCACTTCTCTACAATATTCCTTTCATATTTATATTGTTCCTCGCGTCGTATCTTTACGTATTCATTTCTTTTCTCCTTGTACTTATTCCAGTTATTTTCACTATGTCTCTTCCGTGCTATATTCCAGGCTCGGTTTCTTCTATCCTGTGCCTTCCTACATCTTATATTGAACCATTCTTTTTCCTTCTTTACCCCTGATTGGAACCTTGGGACATATTTATGTATCCCTTCATCATATACTTTCGTGTGTGTGTATGTGTATGTGAATGTGTATGTATTTACCTATTTGTATTTACCTATTTGTAGTATACAGGAGTTGAGCTTTTTAGGCTCGTATTGTCCCGCTTCCTGAGTTACAATTATCTAACTTTGCCTTAAAAATATGAATGTTTTTTTTGGCACACACCACTTCCTCTTCCAACTGATTCCACTTACTTATACTTCTGTAAGGGAAACTATACTTTCTCACATCTCCTTTACATCTTCCTTTCATTAATTTATATCTATGCCCCCTAGTTCTACCATTATCTTTCACAATATAACCCTTCTTGTCCACCTTTTCGAGTCCTCTCACACATTTGTACATCATAATCATATCGCCTCTCTCCCTCCTATCCATTAGAGATGGTAAATCTAATTTCTTTAATCTCTCCTCATATGGTAATTCTCTCAGTTCTGGTATCATCCTAGTTGCAGCTCTCTGAACCTTCTCCAGCTTCTTTATATGCTTTTTTAGATGTGGTGCCCACACCACTGCCGCATACTCCAGTCTTGGTCTCACCAATGTTTTTATTATTTTCTCCAGCATCTCCTCGTTTATATAGTTAAAGGCTATTTTTATTCTGTTTAGCAGTCCATATGTTTCTCCCACTATCTTATTATGATTCTCAGGTGAAAGATCACTCCTAACAGTTATCCCTAAGTCCGTTTCTTTCTCTGATGGGTTAATAGTGTTTTCTCCTAACTTATATTCCATATGAGGCCTTCTTTTACTTACTCCCATTTCCACTACATGACATTTATTTGTGTTAAATTCCATTTTTCACTTCTTGCTCCATTGATCTATCCTATCCAAATCCCTCTGTAATTCCCTACCACTGTTTTCATCTTCTATACGCTTCATGATCTTGGCATCATCTGCAAACATATTCATATATGCATTTATATCCTTTGGCATGTCGTTAATGTATATTAGAAACATTATGGGAGCCAGCACCGCTCCCTGCGGAACTCCACTTGTGACATCTTTCCACGTAGAAAATTTATCTCTGATAGTAGTCCTCATCTGTCTCCCTGAAAGATAGTCCTCCATCCAATTTAACAAACTACCCTGAATCCCTCCATACTCTTTTAATTTCCACTTCAGCCTGCTATGCGATACTCTGTCAAAAGCTTTCTTCATGTCAATATATACGCAATCCACCCATCCATCTCTCTCTTGTAATATGTCAACCACTCTGTCATAAAAACTGAGTAGATTTGTAACACATGAGGTACCCTCCCTGAATCCAAATTGCCTGTTAGATAGTAGATTATTCTTTTCCAAGTAAATCATCCATCTTTTCTTAATTATTTTCTCACAGATTTTGCACACTATACTAGTAAGTGACACAGGTCGATAATTCAATGGATGTTCCCTGTTCCCACCTTTATAAATCGGTACAATGTTGGCTCTCTTCCAGTCCATTGGTAATTTTCCCACTTCCAGAGAGTATTTCATTATCTCATATAAGGGTTTCACTAGTTCGTCAGCACATTCTTTCAAAATCCATCCCGCTACATTGTCAGGTCCCACTGCTTTTTTCACATCTAGTCCTTTCATTATTTCTACTAGCTCCTCTGGGAGAAAATTAATCTCTCCCAGTTTATCACCAATTTCACCTACCGGTACTTCTTCAAAGTTATCATCTTTAGTATATACTGAGTGTAGTGTATTGTTCATAATTTCACACATATTCTGGTCGTCATCATAAGTGGTCCCCTCAACCTTCAACCTGACTATTCTATCCCTTACCTTCATTTTACTATTTATAAACCTATAGAACAGCTTATGTGTATGTGTATGTGTGTGTGTGTGTATATGTGTATGTGTATGTGAATGTGTATGTGTATGTGTGTGTGTGTGTGTGTGTACACTTACACTAGTTGTACTTACACTAGTTGTACTTACACTAGTTGTATTTGCGGGAGTGAGCATGCTCGTTAATTCCCGCCTCCTAAGATATGTTTGTCGTACCGTGCTTTGAAACTATGCACTGATGGTGCAGACACTACTTCGGCTGGCAATTTGTTCCACCCACTAATCGAGTTGGTAGGAAATCTTTTACTTTTCAGATCAGATTTACTATTAGGCACTTTCAGTTTGTAGCTGTGACCTCTTGTTCTCTCACCTCCATCCCTCTCTATGAAGTTTTCTTGGTCGATTTTGTCAATACCTCTAACACATTTGTACATCTGAATTTTCTGTCCTCGTTTCCTTCTCTGTTCCAGTGTAGGTAGATTCAATCTCTCGAGCCTCTCTTGATACTCCCAATTTTCCAAACCTGGGATCATCCTCGTAGCTGCTCTCTGTACCCTCTCAATTTTGTGGATATGTTTCTTCATGTGAGGGGACCACACTACAGATGCATATTCCATCCTGGGTCTTATTATTGCCGTTATTATTTGTTTCATTAAGATAATTGAAAGACATCCTGATATTTGCCAATAGTGCTAGTGATTCTCTCACTATCTTATTTACGTGGCTTTCTGGAGACATGTTATCCTTATATTCTATCCCCAAGGCTTTTTCTTTTTCTGCTTTGGGAATCACTTCGTTACCTAGTTTATAATCTTTTCTAGGTCTGTACTTGCTTTTACCCATCACTTCGTTTCCTAGTTTATAATCTTTTCTAGGTCTGTACTTGCTTTTACCCATTTCTAGAGTCTTACATTTCCCTGCATTGAACTCCATATTCCATTTGATGCTCCATTCATGGATCTTTTGCAAATCTGCTTGGAGCTCAAGGCAATCCTCCTGGGTTCTGATAGTTTTAAGCAGCTTAGCATCGTCCGCAAACATGCTCGTGTAGCTTGTTAGTCCCTCAGGTAAGTCCTTTACAAATATCAAAAACATGATTGGGGCTAGGACAGATCCTTGTGGTACTCCACTCGTAATTTGAGTCCAGTTTGACGATTTCCCCCTTACTGTTGTTCTCATCTGTCTTCCGCTAAGGTAGCTCTCCATCCATTTCAGCAGTTTGTCTCCTACTTTTCCCTCATGTTTTAATTTCCACAGCAATCTCTTGTGTGGAACTTTGTCAAATGCCTTTTTAAAGTCTAGGTAGGCACAGTCTACCCATCCTTCCCTCTGGTCCACCGTGTTTATTACTCTAGAGTAAAAACTCAAGTTGCTTACACATGATCTGCCTCTTCTGAATCCAAATTGTCGGTCAGTAATTAATCTTTTGGATTCCAGGTAGTTCACCCATTTATCCCTTATTAATCCTTCCAGAATCTTCATGAGGATGCTCAATAGTGATACAGGTCTATAGTTCAGTGGTTTATCTCTGCTTCCTCCCTTAAATATAGGAATAATGTTTGCTCTTTTCCATTCTGTAGGTACAATCCCTGTGTCCAATGATTTGGTCATTATATCATATAATGGTATACTCAGTTCCTTGGCATTTTCTTTAATAATCCAGCCTGATACTCCGTCCGGTCCGGCGGCTTTGTTTGGATCCACCTTACTCATTATGTCTAGGAGCTCTGCTCTGTTAAATGTGACTTCCGGCATTTCCTCTGTACCTATCTCATTGGTTTCTGGTGCAATGAATTCTCCTTCTTTTGTAAATACTGATGCAAAATTTCTATTTAGTTATTCCGCAATTTCTGTATCCTCTTCTATGATTCCGTTTCCACTTTTAATCTTTAGGATTGTGGCTTTTATTATAGGTTTCACTCCTGCAAGGAGATAAAGAAAACCTAATATTTAGTAGTGGCCCCGTAATCATTGACGATTATGCCTATTACATAAGGCTACCTCTTCAAACGCCCATAAGCGCAGTTTGAAACTACCGCCGCAGAGCTCAGAGGAACCTTCATCATAAGCACACGCTAAATCACTCATGGTTCGTCTTTATGATTGGGTTCTCACTACGAAAAAACTTCGTAACAAATAAAAAATTAAATTAAAATAAGTAACTATTCATAAGCTTTCCATATTCCGTGGATGTACTTCTGTGGATTCTTGGACCAGACGCTGGCTAGCGCATCTATCCACCTTCACTGACTTATCAAGTATACCAAAATCCTTAACACCTTATTAGCGGGCTAGCGGTCTATTTATATGTACCGCCCAGCGGGGTGTTTTTAGCCAAAATAGGGCTGTTTACGTGATCATTTTCATGCCTAAATAAGACCCAGAGCGTAAAACAAGTATCTATCCCTGAAAGGGCATAAACAGAGCTTTCCAATGACACCATCACGATCCTTTTATGACGGCTAGTTTTCTTGCAACAACCGCGCAACACGAGTGCAAAAAGCATGTAATTCGGTACTTTCCCCATACAATTCAGTATGTAGCGAGTGAGAGAGGGAGGGAGGAGGTGGGATTCGTGTCAGTAGGTTCGCCGCGGTGGTCTGGAGCAGTCATATGCTCGCTACTCTCCTGCCACCACTTGTCTCTCTCTCTCAGCAACATTACGTGCTAAAATTGCCACACGACCTATGTCGCGCGCCGCCAGATAGTCCAGATTTATTATACTCGACTTATGTTGCGCGCCGCTAGTTAAGGGTTAATACATTAACGAATGGGAAGGGGATGGTCGGGAGGGCCCCAGTCATCAATGATTACGGGGCCACTACTAAATATTAGGTTTTCTTTATCTCCTTGCAGGAGTCAAACCTATAATCTATTAGTGGCCCCTCCATCATTGACGATTATGCCTGATATCTAAGACTGGAGGGGGACATTCGTAATCATATCATAACCATTGCAAATAGAATAGGCAGATAATCAAACAACCACATAGTATTCTTACTTTGTAAAAAATATATTTTTATGTATAAACTTTATACAACATATAAAAAGGGGTACAAGCAGGGGCGTGCTTAAAGAAGCCTGCTTGAGGAAAAAAGGTAACTATGAGAATCTGTTCACAGATCTGAAAGTTAAAGGCACCCCACTTAAAGTAAGTGGTGAAAAATAAAACTTTGTTTACATGTGCACATATAAACCCCATTATTCTAATGTGTATATTCCTTAAAATTAGACACAAAAATAGAATAAATTCTTGTACTATCGCAGATGTACTTACTAAAATGCTACTCGTAGTTGCAACTACCGAGAACTCTTAAAATTAAATTGCTTCAACAGTGTATCCCACTGAAAGAAACCATTGTTGTACTAGTGTACCTCAACAACATTTCCCGTAGGCATTACTACAGAGAAATTTTAATCACAACACTTCTACATTGTATCACAACTTGTATACTCTGTACATCTCCTCCGGCGGGGTCTAGGGTGTCTTATGTTTCACTGACTGCACCCCCCCCCCCCCCCCTCTTTCTTAACCTAAACAATTAGTGACTTAGAGACCCATCTAGACCCTTTGCCGTAACGCTATACATGGCATTGATGGTTTGTCTAGTGATACCGACAGGTATCGAGTCAAAAAAGTATGATTTGAAGCCCATAGTTGAGTAGTAGCTATGTCTTCAACAGAATTTTTTTTTAGAAAACGTAAAGATACTGCCCATTTGCGTAAATCGTGGGCCCTACCCACTACGCTGGGATTACTCTCTTTAATGACTTCTACTAGAAGAGAAGCCATTTTAAGTTTCATTAATCTTTTACCTGTACTCGATACCCATAAAACACCTTGTTGGTACCGTAATACGGTACGGAGATGATAATGGTGTTAAAGAAATTACAAATTACTTAACAGAATCTAACCACATAATAGAACGGAAAGACAGTGTGAAAGACCTTGGGGTATTAATGTCTGAAAATATGGGTTTCAAAGTACATAACCAGGTCAAAGTGGCGGCTGCGAAACGTCTAACGGGTTGGATTCTGCGTACTTTTAAAACACGCGGTGAATTGCCTATGATAACGCTCTTCAAATCTCTAGTGCTACCGCGGCTTGAATACTGTAGCGTATTAACATCCCCATACAAAGCAGGTGAAATAAATGACGTAGAGAGTGTACAAAGAAATTTCACTTCGCATATAAGTTCGATAAAACATCTACACTATTGGGAGCGTTTAAGAGCACTGTATCTGTACTCACTGGAACGTAGAAGAGAACGTTACCTAATAATATACACGTGGAAAATCGCAGAGGGTTTAGTACCAAACCTACATACTCCGATAGTCATGAAATTCAGTGATAGGAGAGGCTGGGAATGCGAAATCCCCCGGATGAATAACAGGGGTGCTATGGGCTCTCTGCAAGAGGGCTGGTTATCACACAGAGGCCCACGTCTCTTCAACAAACTCCCACGGCGAGTAAGAGACATGAGGGACATCTCGTTAGACAACTTCAAGAGAGCCCTAGATGTCGAACTGCAAAAAGTGCCAGACGAGCCCATCCTCGCAAGGGAGCGAGCTGTCGCTTCAAACAGTCTACTGCACCAAATCACCACCCATAACGAGGGGCGTCGCGCTCCTTGGTGCCGCTAGAGGAGCGGCGAACACATCCAAAGGTATCCAAAGGTAAGGTTAAGAGGTGCCACTCTCATATATTTGGTTAAAGCTTGTACAGGACACAAATTATGGTGCACTTTACCCCGTTTCAACGCCGGCACCGTGAACTATGCCCACTAGGAAAAAGCGACCATGCAGTTCTCGACATAGACCTACTATTGAAGCATAATCTACCCAAGGAAAGGGAAAAGCACAAGGAAAATCACTGGATGTATTCCAGAACCGATTTCGCAGGACTACGGGAATTTTTCATGTCACAAAATTGGGATCAGGTGTTATCTGAAAGTGAGGTAGACAAAAAACTCAAGGCATTCATGGAGATCTAGGATACTGGTATAAAAACTTTTGTCCCAAAGTACATTAATAACAGAAAAAAAGGAAATCGCAAAGAATAGTTTAACCGCGAATGCAGGCAAGCACAGGAAGCAAAAAATAAAGCCTGGAAAAAGAGGAGAAACTGGGATTCGGAAGATAACAGGCAAAAGTATAAAGAGGAGAGAAACAAATACACAGAAATGAGGAGGAGGTCAGAGGCAAACCATGAGAAAGGGATAGTGGAGAACTATGAAAAGAATCCAAAAATGTTTTTCAAGTTTGTAAACGGCAAAAGGAAGATTTATTAGTGGCCCCTCCATCATTGACGATTATGCCTATTACATAAGGCTACCTCTTCAAACGCCCATAAGCGCAGTTTGAAACTACCGCCGCAGAGCTCAGAGGAACCTTCATCATAAGCACACGCTAAATCACTCATGGTTCGTCTTTATGATTGGGTTCTCACTACGAAAAAACTTTGTAACAAATAAAAAATAAAAATAAAATAAGAATAACTATTCATAAGCTTTCCATATTCCGTGGATGTACTTCTGTGGATTCTTGGACCAGACGCTGGCTAGCGCATCTATCAACCTTCCTTGCTCTGCGTTCACCCCACCCGGACGTGTCCCCCACAGTGCTCCGCTTTGATTCCGCATTCTTGCGTCCCTAGTGAGTTTTTTCTCATTTGTTTACTCTGGGATGTCTTGAGTAAGGTTAGGATTAGCTTAGCAGGGGTGGTTTTCTCGCAGAACAAGTGTATTTTGGGTAGTTTTTGTTGGGGCGTCTATTTAGGACGGACCCTCGTGGCCGAGTTGAGGACGCTCTGAAACTGTTTTTCGTGTTTAGCCATCTTTAGTCCTAGCTTGTTAGGAGGCTTTAACTACGCGATGTCGGGCTTCTAGCTATCTTTCTGATGGAGTAGCCTATGTTATTTGTACTGACGTTCCTAGTGTATTTTTCTTGACTTAGTGGAGTTCTTCCTGGGTCCGGAGTCAGCGTTACCCTTACCCGGGTGTTTTCTACGATTTTGATGTGGCGGCTGTTCCAGTTTTGGTGGGATGGAGTGCTTTTCGATGGTGTTTCGACGTCATTAAGTGTTTTTTTCCGTTTTCACCAGGCCTAGCCAGCCACTCGTAGGTTTTTCACATATGCAAGTGTTTTCATTGTTTATTATAATAAAAATGTATTCATGTGCCATGTGTGTCCTGGATTAGTTGTGATTGGCTGATGCAGGAGCTTCGGACTGTGGGTCTGATTATGTTTATCAGACTGAGTTCTGTTTGGTGTGGGTTGCCTTTCCGGCGGTTTTTCTCGATTGCTCCGAGAAAGCCGTTTTGTTTACAGAGTTTTAGTCAGGATGGCTAAAATAGGTAAGTTTACCCGGCAAGTTTGGTAGCTTGAGGGCTCATCAGAAACTGCGTTTTCTGTGGTCGAGCCTGTGATCAGGCTTCCTGTGTTATTCCCAGCGAGGTGGGCTCCACACATTTATCTAGGTGATCATGCTGACACCTGTTGGTTATGGTTTTCTCGGCTTTTCAAAGCCATTGAAACAATGCTGTCTGTTTGTTTGGTCTTTCCCTCCCGGCGACCTTTTTACAGAGGTCTGGGGCATGTACAATTGGTTTGACATTGCATATAAAAACCCGGTGGTTGTACCTTCGGGTGGTTATATTAACGGATTTTCAATTCGCGATAATTTGCCAAACAATTGATTGATACAATAGGGTATCATAGCCTTCAAGACGGCGATCTATGAGGGCTTCTGGGAGAAGCCGGATTAGAGATTAAGATAGGCTTAGACTTTTTATGGGATAAAAAGATGCCTGAATCTTACTAGTGTTTCAAGTGTAAAGGGATACTTGAAAGACTTCATCTTTAATAAAGATATGCTTCATCTTTATGAGGATTCAGAAGATATGCTTAAATCTTTTGGACAGGTAAAGATAGGCTGAAATCTTTAATATGAAACTAAAGGAAAACTAAAAGTAGTGGTGGAGTGCTACGGTTCGTTGACCGGCGGTTTTGTGGCACATGTTTTGTACCATTTTGGGGTAACCTTATGAGCATTAATTCCTGGAAATTTCTCTTTCCAGGGCGGAGTACCGGCGTTGCGCCAGGTGACCAGGTAGTTCCCAGGGGCGGGGTAGTTTTCCCCCAGTCTGTCATGTCGGCACTTGAACCTCTCGTTGCTTTATGTTCAACACCGTTATGCTCAGGTATCCCTATTTTTGCTCACAAGCTCTGCATTAAATGTGTTAAATGCCTAGATCAGTCACGGGGGATATGGGTGTCAAAGAATTGCACTATTTGTAACCTCTTAACCCTCTCCAATATATGACGCGATTTTAAGCCGATTAGGATTACTTTAAAGCCTTTGTTACCATCTATCTATCTATTGCCTGACGCCGTGATCCCCGAAGGGGTGGCCACGAACGAACCGCCCCCATGCACCTCTGTCCCCAGTCAGTCGACGCCCCTCCCCCCAACCAGCACCGCCTTCATTCATGTACTTCCTCACTCCATCCTTCCACCTCATATTCGGTCTACCTCTCCCCCTCTGTCCCTCCACCTCGCTCTCGTACACCCTCTTAGTCATTCTCTCGCTTTCCATACGTTCCATATGGCCGAACCATCTCAAGTTGTTCCTTTTCACACTTTCCAGCACATCTACCTCCACACCACACCTCCTTCTTACTTCCTCATTAGTCTGTCTATCCCTCCATGTAACTCCGCACGCACTCCTTAAGTAATTCATTTCCACTGCTCTCACTCTTGGTCTGAGTCTCTCAACCAACGTCCATGCTTCGCTTCCGTAAGTCAGTGTCGGGATTACCACACTGTCATGCAAGGACTTCTTCACTTCCATACTGACCACCCTATTTCTTGTTACTGCTTTTAGCGTTCCTACAACCCTCTTCCCCTGTTGTACCCTCTCCCGCACCTCTTCATCCATAGTCCCATCTTTACTCAACACGCTGCCCAGATACTTAAAAGAGTTGACGATCTCCATAGCCTGACCGTTCAGCTTCACCTCACACTCTGTGACTTCACCCCTTTCGAAGACCATAACCTTGCTCTTCCCCGTATTTACCTTCAAATTCCGTTTTTCGCACACTGTTCCAAACTCATTTACCAGACCCTGCAACTCCCATTCATTATCACTCATCAGAACTGTATCATCCGCAAACAGCAGTATAGGTAGCTTCCACTCAATTCCCTCCCTTTTCAGCGATACACCAACATCCACTGCTCTTGATAGTATTTCTTTCATAACTCCATCCATATATACAGTAAACAACCACGGGGACATCACACACCCCTGTTTCAAACCAACATTCAGGTCAAAGAACTCGCTCTGCTCACTCTCCACACGTACTGCCGCCTTTGCACCCTCATACATGCTCTTCACTGCTTTCAGCAACTTGCCCTCTACTCCGTATATTCTAAGTACTTTCCACAAACCTTCTCTATCCACTCTGTCATAGGCCTTCTCCAAGTCCATAAAGGCAACATACACCTTTTGTTTCTTCTCCAGATACTTCTCCACAACACAATTCAGGGTAAAAATCTGATCTACACATCCTCTTCCCTTCCTAAAACCTCCCTGCTCGTCGCCTATCCATTTCTCCGTTCTCACTCTCACTCTCTCAATCACTACCCTACTGTATACCTTCCCTACTACGCTTAGAAGACATATTCCTCGGTGGTTACCACACACTCCTCTTTCCCCTTTGCCCTTATATAGGGGGACTATTATGCCAGTCTTCCAGTCATCGGGTGCACTCCCCTTCTCCCATGCTAGTTTGCACATTTTCCATACCCATTCTATCACTATCTCACCACCATACCTCAACATTTCCCCACACACTCCATCTGTTCCTGGTGCTTTCCCCAACTTCACTCTTTTCATGGCTTCCCACACTTCTGACCTCCTGATCCCCACCTCCTCCTCCACTACTTCTCTTCTTCTCCCTCCCATACCATATCCAGCTATGTTTGCTGGCTCTTCATTCCTTTCATTTAGCAACTCACTGAAGTACTCCCTCCATCTTTCGACTCTCTCTTGCTTCTCGGCTAGCATTCTCCCATTCTTATCTTTCACACCCTTACTGTTTCCCTTGCTACCTTCCCTAACTTTCTTGACTTCTTTCCAGAACAGTTTCTTACTCTCCCTCCATTTTACACTCAGATTCCTTCCAAATTCCTCATCTACTCTTCTCTTACTTTCCTTCACTACTCTCTTCACCACCCTCTTACTCTCCACGTACCTCGCTCGTTTCTGTCTCTCGGAATCTTCATTCCCTCTACTACCCAACCACTCTCTATATGCTTTCTTCTTTTCTTCCACAGCTATTCTTACCTCTTCTGTCCACCATGCTGTACCTTTCACTCCCCTCCCTCTTCTCCTCACTCCACACACCTCCTCACATGCTGCACAGATCTCATCCTTAAACACCTTGCTCATCTCCTCCACTTCCTCCATAACTTCCAGGTCGAACCCACCTAGTCGTCTTTCCACTGCTCTCCTGTACTCCTCCCTGATTTCCTCCTCCTGCAACCTCTCCACCCTCCTCACCATTCCACCCTCCTCTCGCCTCCCTCCCGCTCTCCTCACCCACTTCTTTTGTATCCTAACCTTAGCTACCACTACATAATGATCAGACAGACCCCCTCCAATACCCCTATACACCCTAGCATCCATCACAGATTTCATCATTCGTTCATCCACAATACATAATCAATCAATGACTTTCGTTCCACCACTGTCTTATCCTTCATCGTCAACATCCGTTTCCACGTGTACCTGTGGATCATTCTGTGTCGGAAGAAGGTGTTGGCTATCCACAGCCTCCTCCCCACACATACGTCCACAAGTGCACTACCATTCCCATTCACCTCTGATGGTACCCCCCACCCTCCCACCACTCCCTCAACTTTCCTATCACCCACCTTACCATTCATATCCCCAATCAGAAATATTCTTTCGTTCTTGTCAAACTTCTCCAGGCACGCCTCCACATTCATCCAGAACTCCTCTTTCTTTCTTTCTTTCAAGTATATCCTCTGTCGGGGCATACACGCATACAATCACCCACGTTTGTATTCCTACTTTCATTCTCACCCACACAATCCTTGAACCCATAGACCCATACTCTCTTACACATTCCTTCCATTTGCTACTTACAAACAAACATGCACCTTCTCTCGCTGTTCCTTCACTCACTCCAGCACACACACCCATTCCACACTCCCACTCTCTCACATCTGAACCTTTCCATTTGGTCTCTGTCATTCCACATACATCCAGCCTCTGTAAAAAGGTCGCCGGGAGGGAAAGACCAAACAAACAGACAGCATTGTTTCAATGGCTTTGAAAAGCCGAGAAAACCATAACCAACAGGTGTCAGCATGATCACCTAGATAAATGTGTGGAGCCCACCTCGCTGGGAATAACACAGGAAGCCTGATCACAGGCTCGACCACAGAAAACGCAGTTTCTGATGAGCCCTCAAGCTACCAAACTTGCCGGGTAAACTTACCTATTTTAGCCATCCTGACTAAAACTCTGTAAACAAAACGGCTTTCTCGGAGCAATCGAGAAAAACCGCCGGAAAGGCAACCCACACCAAACAGAACTCAGTCTGATAAACATAATCAGACCCACAGTCCGAAGCTCCTGCATCAGCCAATCACAACTAATCCAGGACACACATGGCACATGAATACATTTTTATTATAATAAACAATGAAAACACTTGCATATGTGAAAAACCTACGAGTGGCTGGCTAGGCCTGGTGAAAACGGAAAAAAAAAAAAAAACACTTAATGACGTCGAAACACCATCGAAAAGCACTCCATCCCACCAAAACTGGAACAGCCGCCACATCAAAATCGTAGAAAACACCCGGGTAAGGGTAACGCTGACTCCGGACCCAGGAAGAACTCCACTAAGTCAAGAAAAATACACTAGGAACGTCAGTACAAATAACATAGGCTACTCCATCAGAAAGATAGCTAGAAGCCCGACATCGCGTAGTTAAAGCCTCCTAACAAGCTAGGACTAAAGATGGCTAAACACGAAAAACAGTTTCAGAGCGTCCTCAACTCGGCCACGAGGGTCCGTCCTAAATAGACGCCCCAACAAAAACTACCCAAAATACACTTGTTCTGCGAGAAAACCACCCCTGCTAAGCTAATCCTAACCTTACTCAAGACATCCCAGAGTAAACAAATGAGAAAAAACTCACTAGGGACGCAAGAATGCGGAATCAAAGCGGAGCACTGTGGGGGACACGTCCGGGTGGGGTGAACGCAGAGCAAGGAAGGTTGATAGATGCGCTAGCCAGCGTCTGGTCCAAGAATCCACAGAAGTACATCCACGGAATATGGAAAGCTTATGAATAGTTATTCTTATTTTATTTTTATTTTTTATTTGTTACAAAGTTTTTTCGTAGTGAGAACCCAATCATAAAGACGAACCATGAGTGATTTAGCGTGTGCTTATGATGAAGGTTCCTCTGAGCTCTGCGGCGGTAGTTTCAAACTGCGCTTATGGGCGTTTGAAGAGGTAGCCTTATGTAATAGGCATAATCGTCAATGATGGAGGGGCCACTAATAAATCTTCCTTTTGCCGTTTACAAACTTGAAAAACATTTTTGGATTCTTTTCATAGTTCTCCACTATTCCTTTCTCATGGTTTGCCTCTGACCTCCTCCTCATTTCTGTGTATTTGTTTCTCTCCTCTTTATACTTTTGCCTGTTATCTTCCGAATCCCAGTTTCTCCTCTTTTTCCAGGCTTTATTTTTTGCTTCCTGTGCTTGCCTGCATTCGCGGTTAAACTATTCTTTGCGATTTCCTTTTTTTCTGTTATTAATGTACTTTGGGACAAAAGTTTTTATACCAGTATCCTAGATCTCCATGAATGCCTTGAGTTTTTTGTCTACCTCACTTTCAGATAACACCTGATCCCAATTTTGTGACATGAAAAAATCCCGTAGTCCTGCGAAATCGGTTCTGGAATACATCCAGTGATTTTCCTTGTGCTTTTCCCTTTCCTTGGGTAGATTATGCTTCAATAGTAGGTCTATGTCGAGAACTGCATGGTCGCTTTTTCCTAGTGGGCATAGGTACTGAATACTTTGAACCTCCTCCTCCCTTCTTGTGAACAGAAGGTCCAATCTAGCTGGTTGATCACTTTCCCTTACTCTTGTTGACTCTTTTACATGTTGATATATAGAATTTTCCATGGCCATACTTAAAAATTCATAACCCCAACTTTCCTCTCCTGTTCCGGGTTCAAGTTCTTCCCAGTTCACTTCCTTGCAGTTAAAGTCCCCACACATGACTATTTCATTTGAAGCAAAGATATTTTCTAGTACACTAATTGTTTCCTTAAGCATTAGGCTATGCTCCTCCTTACTCCATGTCTTAGTCTTGGGAGGTACATACGCTACTATCACCACTATCACCACTATTTTTTAGTTTCCACCAATTTCTAGTGCCAAAACTAACGCTTTTGAAGTTTCTAGTTTTATCTCAAGACACAATCAAATCTTTCCTAGTAAGGATGCACACTCCACCTCCATGTCGAAGTTTTCTGTCCCTCCTCCAAATCCTGTATTCAGACTATCCCAGCAGATTTATATAAAGTTCCTCTCTTAGTTTTGTCTCAGTGAGACATACTATTTCTGGTTTCTTAGTATTGAGTAAGTCTGTTAGTTCTAATTTCTTAGAGATTAGCCCATCGACATTGCTATATAGAATCCTTATACTTTCTAGTCCCCCATTTCCTGCTCCAAGTGCCTTATCTGCGGCGGTCTGTTCCCTACCCTCTTTTTCCTTTAGTTTCTCTTTACCGGAAGTTTCATAATTTTCCCTTTTCTTACTCCGTAAAAAAACTTATTCTTTTCTTGTTCTGCCCTCTTGCTATTTTCCTCTTTGGCGGTTTTCCTTAGTTCAGCCTCCTTTTTTCTCTCTTCTTCTGGTATGTCCCGCCTGATGTAGATTTTGTCCATACCCTCTAACCCTTTTAACTTAGCTGCTACTGCCATGATTTCATCACATGTCCTTCTTGACTTAAATTCTATTTTTACCAGTCTATTGTATTCCTTTGTATATTTTCCCAGCCTAAACATGTCTGATATTTCCTCCTTCCAGGTGTCCTCCTCATCCTTAATAGATATCAGAATCTTGTTGATGCGACCTTCATCCTTCTCTCTTCTTTTTGTCCAGTCTAGTTCCTCCTTTTCTTCCACCCTTGCTATTATGAGGCAGTTAGCCCTACGACTTTCTTCCTGGATGGCCTGAGAGTTTTCGTGGATGCCTTGCTTAACCATTTTTTTTACCTGGTCCTTTATCCTAACATCTTGCTGTTTCTGTTCATCTATTATCTTCCTGAATTCGTCACTGTGTGCCTTCCTTTCACTGTCTAAATCTCTTACCACTTGGTCTCTAGTCATGCCCCAAGCATTTTTACCTTCCGAGATACTGGTGTCTAGCCTAGTCATTATCACTGCCTTTTCTCTCTCCACTAACTCCAATCTGTTCTTCAACTCACCATTCTCTGTAACAATTTCCTTCTTAACTGTCTCCAAGCCAGTCACTCGGTCCTCCAAGATCTTGATTTTGTTCAATAGCATATAGCAAAATTTTCCAGTGTCCTCTGCAGTCCATGTTTTCTTGAAACCGGGAAAATCCGGCTCTCCCTCCGATTCGTCACTCCCGCCTTTATCACCCCTCTTCCTCAGCCCCCTCGTCACCTTCATTAACCATCTTCCCCACCTATTTCCTCTTGTAGCTGGAACCAAATATCTTGCCTCTTGTGCTGGGTAATACACTTACATATGGCATATACTTATACAGTACTCACCATACTGAGCCGAGAGCTTCCCGCGCCGAAACAACAATATTGTGCGTCTCTTCCGATGATTCACTCTCACCCTCTATTATTAGTCACTAATTTCCCACTTGCCAGCCGAAGTTTACTTGTTTTTTATCACCAACCTTATCCCTGGAGTCCCCTTGACATATGAATAAGAGATAGATTATAGCTCACTCCCGCCTGCAACCATGTAAGTAGAAATCAGCTGGAGCCTGTGGACCGCTTCCTCTCCCACTCCCACTGTGTGTGTGTACTTACACTAGTTGTACTTACACTAGTTGTATTTGCGGGAGTGAGCATGCTCGTTAATTCCCGCCTCCTAAGATATGTTTGTCATACCGTGCTTTGAAACTATGCACTGATGGTGTACTTACACTAGTTGTATTTGCGGGAGTGAGCATGCTCGTTAATTCCCGCCTCCTAAGATATGTTTGTCATACCGTGCTTTGAAACTATGCACTGATGGTGCAGACACTACTTCGGCTGGCAATTTGTTCCACCCACTAATCGAGTTGGTAGGAAATCTTTTACTTTTCAGATCAGATTTACTATTAGGCACTTTCAGTTTGTAGCTGTGACCTCTTGTTCTCTCACCTCCATCCCTCTCTATGAAGTTTTCTTGGTCGATTTTGTCAATACCTCTAACACATTTGTATATCTGAATTTGCTGTCCTCGTTTCCTTCTCTGTTCCAGTGTAGCTAGATTCAATCTCTCGAGCCTCTCTTGGTACTCCAAATTTTCCAAACCTGGGATCATCCTCGTAGCTGCTCTCTGTACCCTCTCAATTTTGTGGATATGTTTCTTCATGTGAGGGGACCACACTACAGATGCAGATTCCATCCTGGGTCTTATTATTGCCGTTATTATTTGTTTCATGGTGTTTTCATCAAGATAATTGAAAGACATCCTGATATTTGCCAATAGTGCTAGTGATTCTCTCACTATCTTATTTACGTGGCTTTCTGGAGACGTTATCCTTAAATTCTATCCCCAAATCTCTCTGCTTTGGGAATCACTTAGTTTCCTAGTTTATAATCTTTTCTAGGTCTGTACTTGCTTTTACCCATTTCTAGAGTCTTACATTTCCCTGCATTGAACTCCATATTCCATTTGATGCTCCATTCATGGACCTTTTGCAAATCTGCTTGGAGCTCAAGGCAATCCTCCTGGGTTATGATCGTTTTAAGCAGCTTAGCATCATCCGCAAACATGCTCATGTAGCTTGTTAGTCCCTCAGGTAAGTCATTTACAAATATTAGAAACATGATTGGGGCTAGGACAGATCCTTGTGGTACTCCACTTGTAATTTGAGTCCAGTTTGACGATTTCCCCCTTACTGTTGTTCTCTTCTGTCTTCCGCTAAGGTAGCTCTCCATCCATTTCAGCAGTTTGTCTCCTACTTTTCCCTCATGTTTTAATTTCCACAGCAATCTCTTGTGTGGAACTTTGTCAAATGCCTTTTTAAAGTCTAGGTAGGCACAGTCTACCCATCCTTCCCTCTGGTCCACTGTGTCTATTACTCTAGAGTAAAAACTCAAGTTGCTTACACATGATCTGCCTCCTTTGAATCCAAATTGTCGGTCAGTAATTAATCTTTTGGATTCCAGGTAGTTCACCCATTTGTCCCTTATTAATCCTTCCAGAATCTTCATGAGGATGCTCAATAGTGATACAGGTCTATAGTTCAGTGGTTTATCTCTGCTTCCTCCCTTAAATATAGGAATAATGTTTGCTCTTTTCCATTCTGTAGGTACTATCCCTTGTGTCTAATGATTTGGTCATTATATCATATAATGGTATACTCAGTTCCTTAGCATTTTCTTTAATAATCCAGCCTGATACTCCGTCCAGTCCGGCGGCTTTGTTTGGATCCACCTTACTCATTATGTCTGAGCTCTTCTCTGTTAAATGTGACTTCCGGCATTTCCTCTACACCTATCTCATTGGTTTCTGGTGCAATGAATTCTCCTTTTGTAAATACTGATGCAAAATTTCTATTTAGTTCTTCCGCAATTTCTGTATCCTCTTCTATGATTCTGTTTCCACTTTTAATCTGTACGATTGTGGCTTTTATCTTCCTTTTGCCGTTTACAAACTTGAAAAACATTTTTGGATTCTTTTCATAGTTCTTCACTATCCCTTTCTCATGGTTTGCCTCTGACCTCCTCCTCATTTCTGTGTATTTATTTCTCTCCTCCTTATACTTTTGCCTGTTATCTTCCGAATCCCAGTTTCTCATCTTTTTCCAGGCTTTGTTTTTTTGCTTCCTGTGCTTGCCTACATTCGCGGTTAAACCATTCTTTGCGATTTCCTTTTTTTCTGTTATTAATGTACTTTGGGACAAAAGTTTTTATACCAGTATCATAGATCTCCATGAATGCCTTGAGTTTTTTTGTCTACCTCACTTTCAGATAACACCTGATCCCAATTTTGTGACTTGAAAAAATTCCGTAGTCCTGCGAAATCGGTTCTGGAATACATCCAGTGATTTTCCTTGTGCTTTTCCTTGGGTAGATTATGCTTCAATAGTAGGTCTATGTCGAGAACTGCATGGTCGCTTTTTCCTAGTGGGCATAGGTACTGAATACTTTGAACCTCCTCCTCCCTTCTTGTGAAGAGAAGGTCCAATCTAGCTGGTTGATCACTTCCCCTTACTCTTGTTGACTCTTTTACATGTTGGTATATAGAATTTTCCATGGACATACTTAAAAATTCATAGCCCCAACTTTCCTCTCCTGTTCCGGGTTCAAGTTCTTCCCAATTCACTTCCTTGCAGTTAAAGTCCTCACACATGACTATTTCATCCTTTGAAGCAAAGATATTTTCTAGCACACTAATTGCTTCCTTACGCATTAAGCTATGCTCCTCCTTACTCCATGTCTTCGTCTTGGGAGGTACATACGCTACTATCACCACTATTTTTTCGTTTCCACCAATTTCTAGTGCTAAAACTTCTGCTGTTGAAGTTTCTAGTTTTATCTCAGACACAATCAAATCCTTCCTAGTAAGGATGCACACTCCACCTCCATGTCAAAATTTTCTGTCCCTCCTCCAAATCTTGTATTCAGATCATCCTAGCAGATTTATATCAAGTTCCTCTCTTAGTTTGGTCTCAGTGAGACATACTATTTCTGGTTTCTTAGTATTGAGTAAGTCTGTTAGTTCTAATTTCTTAGAGATTAGCCCATCGACATTGCTATATAGAATCCTTATACTTTCTAGTCCCCCATTACCTGCTCCAAGTGCCTTATCTGCGGCGGTCTGTTCCCTACTCTCGTTTTCTTTTAGTTTCTCTTTACCGAAAGTTTCATAATCTTCCCCTTTCTTACTCCGTAAAAACACTTATTCTTTTCTTGTTCTGTCCTCTTGCTATTTTCCTCTTTGGCGGTTTTCCTTAGTTCAGCCTCCTTCTTTCTCTCTTCTTCTGGTATGTCCCGCCTGATGTAGATTTTGTCCCTACCCTCTAACCCTTTTAGCCTAGCTGCTACTGCCATGATTTCATCACATGTCCTTCTTGACTTAAATTCGATTTTTACCAGTCTATTGTATTTCTTTGTATATTTCCCCAGCCTAAACATGTCTGATATTTCCTCTTTCCAGGTGTCCTCCTCATCCTTAATAGATTCCAGAATCTTGTTGATGCGACCTTCATCCTTCTCTCTTAGTTTTGTCCAGTCTAGTTCCTCCTTTTCTTCCACCCCTGATATTATGAGGCAGTTAGCCCTACGACTTTCTTCCTGGATGGCCTGAGAGTTTTCGTGGATGCCTTGCTTAACCCGCCGAGTGCCAGCCAATTGTGACGGTGTGCTTCTGCCAGTTCCAGATTTTTTTTTTTTTTTCTTTTGTTTTGGCTAAATCTATCAAGTTGGGAGAGAAAGGAAGGATAATGGTAAAAAAAACCACTCCTCTTGTCCATTTTCGCCAGAAATCAGGTCCCCGATGGTCCTGAAAGTACTGTAGCTGAAAAGACACTATAGACTACAGAGACTTTTATGGTATCGGAATGTATGGGTGGGAGCGTGGTTTTGGGGTTGGTGGGGGGAAGGTAGAAGGGTAATTGACTTGTGTTACACATATGAAGCCGATTGGTGAGGTAGTTTCGCCACCACGGATTTTCCTTTTTTCCGTTCTACGCTGGAAGTGGGTGGTGGGAGGTGGTTGGGGGTGTGGTGGAGGGAAGGCAGAAGGGTAAGAGACTTGTCACACAAATATGGAACCGATTGGTCCAATCGTTTCGCCGCCACAGATTTTCTTTTTTTTCCTTCTGACGGGACTGACAGTCAGCGAGTGGGTGGGAGGAGGGATTTGGGATTTTTGTGGTGGGTAGCCAAAAGGGTAAGGTACATGTGGTAAAAATATGAAAGCCATAGGTGTAGTCGTTTCGCTGCTACAATTTTTTTTCGGCGAGGACGTATATATACGTCCCTGGCACTGGGCGTGACAACACCCTAGGACGTATATATACGTCCCTGGCACTCAGCGGGTTAACCATACTTTTTATCTGATCCTTTATCCTAACATCTTGCTGTTTCTGTTCATCTATTATCTTCCTGAATTCGTCACTGTTTGCCGTCCTTACACTGTCTAAATCTTTTGCCACTTGGTCTCTAGTCATGCCCCAAGTATTTTTACCTTCAGAGATACTGGTGTCTAGCCTAGTCATTATCACTGCCTTTACTCTCTCCACTAACTCCAACCTGTTCTTCAACTCACCATTCTCTGTAACAATTTCCTTCTTAACTATCTCCAAGCCGGTCACTCGGTCCTCCAAGTTCTTGATTTTGTTCAATAGCATATAGCAAAATTTTCCAGTGTCCTCAGCTGTCCATGTTTTCATGAAACCGGGAAAATCCGGCTCTCCCTCCGATTCGTCACTCCCGCCTTTATCACCTCTCTCTTCCTCAGCCCCCTCATCACCTTCATTAACCATCTTCCCCACCTATTTCCTCTTGTAGCTGGAACCAAATATCTTTCCTCTTGTGCTGGGTAATACACTTACATTTGATTTATACTTTTACCCACCATACTGAGCCGAGAACTTCCCGCGCCGAAACAACAATATTGTGCGGTCTCTTCCGATGATTCACTCACACCCTCTAGTATTAGTCACTAATTTCCCACTTGCCAGCCGAAGTTTACTTGTTTTTTATCACCATCCTTATCCCTGGAGTCCCCTTTACATATGAATAATATAGATTATAGCTCACTCCCGCCTGCAACCATGTAAGTAGAAATCAGCTGGAGCCTGTGGACCGCTTTCTCTCGAGTCAGCTGGTGTGTGTGTGTGTGCACTAGTTGTACTTACACTAGTTGTATTTGCGGGAGTGAGCATGCTCGTTAATTCCCCCCTCCTAAGATATGTTTGTCATACCGTGCTTTGAAACTATGCACTGATGGTGTACTTACACTAGTTGTATTTACACTAGTTGTATTTGCGGGAGTGAGCATGCTCGTTAATTCCCGCCTCCTAAGATATGTTTGTCATACCGTGCTTTGAAACTATGCACTGATGGTGTACTTACACTAGTTGTATTTACACTAGTTGTATTTGCGGGAGTGAGCATGCTCGTTAATTCCCGCCTCCTAAGATATGTTTGTCATACCGTGCTTTGAAACTATGCACTGATGGTGCAGACACTACTTCGGCTGGCAATTTGTTCCACCCACTAATCGAGTTGGTAGGAAATCTTTTACTTTTCAGATCAGATTTACTATTAGGCACTTTCAGTTTGTAGCTGTGACCTCTTGTTCTCTCACCTCCATCCCTCTCTATGAAGTTTTCTTGGTCGATTTTGTCAATACCTCTTAACACATTTGTATATCTGAATTTGCTGTCCTCGTTTCCTTCTCTGTTCCAGTGTAGGTAGATTCAATCTCGAAAAAACGGTCGGCCCCCTTAATGGGTTATGTAAAGGTAATGGAAAGGTAAACCATTTGGGAAGTTTCCTTATGTGTTTATAGATTTGGTTTAATGTACAGTACTGTAGTTTAGTAAGTTGATTGAAGAATACTGGGTAGATTCTCTGTGTCCTGCTTCTCTCGTAGATTGGTTTTCTCCTATGTTCTATTCTTATTAAGTAATAGTAAATGCTGCCACCGTATTCCTTATACCCAATAAATATAATATTGATACTTATAGGTAAAGGGGATTTAAACTCCCCACATTGATTTATTGAAGTAACAAATGATGATTAAAATATTACAAGGAGAATTCCCGATGTCTATCTCCGGGGCTGTGATCTTGCCCATGTTTCGTGTCTGTCAAGTTTCCATCCACCCATTGTTAGCAGCCAAAATTAATATTATTGCGGACCCGGATGTCATCAGGGCCCCGACAATACCAAACTTACCTCTCCCCAATGCCGCTAGGCAGGGGTAAGACTTACCGGCAAACAACCAGGTTCACTCCCGGCAGGTGGGCGAGTCTCTTTTTAAAGGAGAAGGATCTAGTTGTTCCTTGCTAACTGACAAGCAGGTATCTGGCACTAATGTGTCTTCCGCGGGCAGGAAGGAAACTAGTTCTAGCCCGCTAAATCATGTTGATAGTGTGAGACGTTCCGTACACCATAAGACTAAGTCCCTTACAGTTGATAAGGCGCCTCGAGATCCGGGCGGCTCTCCCGCCGGATCTCGAGGAAACCATGGACTCTCAGTCAGTCAGTCACTCAACCTCACAAATCTCTGTCAAAATCTGAGGACCAACCTTGGACTCGGAAAGAGCCTGGCAGCTTGTGGCTCCCAGTAACCTCATTAACTAGAGGAGAGGGGCACAAGTCAATACAGGTGGAGGTTCCGGTGCCAAAGGAATGGGCTATAGAAGTGAACCGGAAACAGGTCTTCAGGGCAAAAGACACACAAGGCAAGGTGTTAGAAGTGCAGGTTCTGGCAGTGCCCGACCCGGCAAATTTTCGATACTTTGTGTACAACCCTAGTCAGTTGACCCATTCTCCGCCGGGTGACCCTAGTCCTTCCCCCTTCTCTCCCAGATGTCTCAGTTTGCCCTGATTGCTCTCAACGTTGTGGCATCAATGGGTGCCATTCTATACAGTACGACGAGCCTAGCGTAACTTTTCATCGTTGTAATCCTCATCAAGACCGAAGGGAATTAAATCTGGGTGAGGTGGGACATGGACCTTGGGTGACACGGGATCAGGAGGTCCAACAATTTGCTATTGATATGACATCCAATACCTCGTTACCGGTTCCCCCACCGCAGCATACCGAGTTTGACTGGCTAAAGCAACAGCCCGGCGGAGTTCCCAGGGCTATTTTTGAATTTTTTATCGCTCCCCAATTAGAGGCCAAAAAATTTCTGCCCCCTTTTATCGTCCCAGATCTTATGGAACTCAAGAGGGAATTCCTAGTCAGAGATAACGCCCATCGAAAATTTATTAGTTTTCTCCTCACCAGAGAATCAGAGATACGGCTCAAGCCATTCCTAAACCAATCCACCAAGGCAGGGCAGAAATAGTCAAAGCTTTTCAGCAATATCTTCTACCGCACCCGGCACAATCCTTGTTAGACATCCGGACAGCCTTATTTGAGGCAGTCCGAGCGAGGCAGCGACTCCGACTCAGTATGGTACAGGGGTTACCAGTGAACGTTTACTATAGAGTTGTGTTCTCTCCGGTTCTGACGGCAACTACAGTTAATCCTCAGACACAGAGAGACGTAAGAATGATGCTTCAAGGGAGCAAAGGGTCTTCCAAGTAAATAACTCTGGATTTTACATGCACTTGATGGCCGGCGATCGCCCGACGTTGGACTTTAAAAAACCACAGGAGTTACAAATCCTTGAGTCATTTTTCCTAGTGGGGGTTGGTTTTCCCATTTTCAAGAAATTCCTGTTTGCTCCTCCTCTCTCCTTAAGACCTGGCTGGGGCACAAGGTATCGAGGGGTGATTGTGTTTTCCGCACTTACTAAAAAACTCTTCTCTCATTCAAAGTCCGGACTGCGTCCTGGCGGACGGTTACCAGACCATGCTGGTCATACGGACCCTCCGAAGCCGGATCAGACAACCAAGGGTGAAGCAAGTAAACCTTCCATAGAGGTTGACCGGGAAATTCACCATGCAGAAACACTAGGAAGCTCATCAGACATTTTGTGCCAAAACTCAGACCACTCCAGAAAGATTTTGGTTAAGACCCCACTCGAAACCTTACACGGGTAGGTAATTCCTGAACAAAACTAAGAGCTAGACGTCCGCCGGTGGCTGGCCATCAGCTATTGGGGGTCAATAGCGATTAGGGCCATTCAAACAAATGTCCCTGATCTTAGCCTTTACTACCTCTCCGATGATGTACATTGCTTTATGCTAGGGGGTGCATATCAGGGGGGGACACTAACTACTCCTGTTGGGGAGCCAGATAGTTGCTGGTTCACCTAGGTCTGAACTGTGATGTTTCCTCCCAATTAAGTACATATTACTGTTCGTTATATTTATCAACGACTTACCTGAAGTTATAACTAATGGAAGTGAGATATACCTGTATGCGGATGACACTAAGCTGTATAGAAGAGTGAGGAGTAAGGAAGATGTGGGTTTGCTTCAAGTAGATATGAAGGGATGGTCTGAACATTGGTTAATGCCTTTTCATCCAAAAAAATGCAAGTACATGCGGATTGGGACAAGCAAGATAGACAAGATAGACAAGGTAGGATACAGTATGTATGAAGCGATGGAGGAAGTTAATGCAGAAAAGGATATAGGAGTAGTGATAGACAATAAGTTAAATTTCTCAGAACATTTAGCGGAAAAGATAAACAAAGCCAATAGAATTGTAGGGCTGACAAAGGTGGATGGGACTCGTTAGCCTTGGTCGGCAACTCATCTAGTGGAGACAACCTTATACAAATCCGGGTGGATGGGACTCGTCAGCCTTGGTTGGCAACCTGTCTAGGGGAGTAAACCTGATACAAATCCGTACTGTTTACCTAAGGGTAAGGTAGGTTAGTGGATGGATTAGCCGAACACCAGTGTACAAAAATAGTGCTAACAAGATACACAGAAGGCCTCTGAGTTGGACGGATCCTAAATTGAGTGGTCAATCCTGTAAGTCCTTCACTAAACTGGCTCGGGTTGTCCCTCTCACAGGGAATAGGTCCGCTTGGGGGCATTCTGTGTATGGCCACCCTCGTAAGGGGAGTAAGGTGTCCGGCAATAGATAGATAGATAGATAGATAAGGAGGACATTTGTGTCGCTTGACGAAGAAATATTCAGGAATCTCTATACAGTGCTGGTTATATGCGAACCAGGTGTGGGCTCCATATATGGTAAAGGATATAGAAGCAGTGGAGAAAGTGCAGAGGAGAGCTAGCAAGCTAGTACCAATGTTGAAGAACGCAGGCTATGAGCAGAGGTTGAGGACACAGGGGCTTCCGACACTGGCATATAGGAGAAAGAGAGGGGATATGATAGAGACTTTTAAGATAGTGTCAGGAAAGTATGATGAGGATGTGTGTGAAGGTATCTTCTTGATGCAGGAGGGAACAAGAACGAGAGGACACTCTTAAGAAAATTTACAAAGAAAGAAATAGGCTTGAGAAGGCAAAGAACTCATTTTGTGATAGTGGTAAATGAGTGGAACACGCTGCCCCAGTATGTAGTCGATTCCGAATCAATAAGGAAGTTTGAAAGTAATCTTGATAAAGCATGGGGAAGACAAGATTTGAAGTTTGATTATAAAGCAAAAATACAGAATAGTAAAAATGTTGCGTCTGCTACCGCCGCCGCCAACACCGTGAACGACCGCAGCAGTGCAAGTACTGGCACTGAGCTGGATACACAGGCCTAGTTTGCCTTTTTCCAGAGGATCTACTGTAAGAAACTAAGAATTAATCTTATTTGTTTACTCGTAAACACAACAAGGGCAAGTCAGGCCCCGTTGGACGGGTTATTTTTTTCCTTAAGTGTTTTATTTTTTCTGCTTACCAATTTGCTCTGGACTCCAGGCTGGAACGCCACGGCGGATTGGCCTGGATCTCACAAGCTGATCGGAAGAAATTTTGTGTTGCTTTTGCCTTAGACGAGAAGACTCGGTTGTTCTCCATTAGCAGGGGACTGGAGTCTTAGTCCCCCCCTTAAATTTTGTCCCTGGAGGCCTGACTAATTGACTTGTGGGTAAGAGGTTTTTTGTTCCTGTCACCAGCAGCATGAGTAGCTCAGGTCGATTCTAGGACACTACCAATTTACAAAACTAAGCTCTCCTCAAAATTTTGAACCCTTAGCCAGTCTCACGTATGGGCTCAGGTGCCGGCGCACATCCCACCCCCTCACGCAGTATGTGGAATAGACTAGCAACCGATAGACGTTTTTTCTCCGCCGCTAACTTCCAGTTATTCCATGGCTTCGGCCCACATAGGACACCACCGTCAAAGGGACCCGGCGAGAGGGCCCTCTTGAAGGTTTAAGTTCTTAATTACAGTTTTTCATACTACCAATTAGTCATACAAGGAAGGGCATACTACTTGCCCCGGGTTACCCCTAGCAAGGCAAGAACCGGTCTCATATCAAATCCGTTCTTCCGAGAAGGGCAGATTTTGTCAGCTTAGCCCTTCCCCTTTTTTCCGAGCTTCAAATTTTTGTTCTACACCCGGCAGACTATTACCTATCCCTTTCGGGAAGTAAGAGTGGCGGCGACCACAGAAACCATACGGGGAGACCACAGTTCTCTAATGGGTAATTGTTGTTTTCAGTCATGTTTATTTTCAGTCCCGGGATTACTAAGCTGCTCATGCCCCGAGACTTAAAAGTGTTGCAGGGTAATAACATGTACATTTCGTAGGCTACACTCCGTCTCAAGTTTGGTTTACGCCGGCGGACCTCACTCCCCCGGCATGTAGTGGCCGGCGAGTTGCGGTACATTTTAGTGGCAGGTGAGCTCCTCCGGCGTATTACCGTGTTTTTTCTTACAAACTCAATATGACATTCCTTAGGTACTACTTGATCCTTAATTGGAAGTTCAGCGAACTTCTTTATCTTTTGTATCTATTTAGCCACTCTCAGGTTTTCAACCCGAGCGATTTTCTAAGTGAAAAGAGTGAACTCTTGGTAATGATAACTTCGGTACTTTTCCAAAACGACCTCATAGGAGGTTACTCTTTTTTGTTCTCTTAGACACATTCTTGAGACACTCTCTCTTCACTACTTTTGTTATTGGGGTTGGTTTTTTCACGGCAGTTGGGCTGTTTTGGTTATGTGATAGTTCGGCCCATATATGGGCTAAGAAAAGGGGGGGGGGGGATGAGGGTATTCCAGTACACCCTAAGGTTAAAGCCCCCCTCGCCGGAATCACACTGCTACGCCGGGTAGAAGTCCAGGCGGTGCTTCCGCCGGGCAGAAGCCTGAGCATGATTTGTAGTTAAGAGCTAGAAGCTCTAGATTTTATGTTAATTTAAGAGCTAGAGCTCTAGATTTTATGTTAATTTTAATCCTTAATTATTTTAAGAGATAAATATAAGAAGCTCCCTAAGCTCCTAAGGTTTAGAGCTAAGTTACATTTAGAAACAAGCTATGTAAAGCTAGTCAGATTATGTTTTATGTATAAGTTAAGGTTGGCTATCCGAGAGGCATCGGGATAGTTGGGTGAGTGTTAAAACTGGTCAAGGGACTCCGTTATCTTCTTTTACCAGATGATAAACTATGTGCAGGTATAGTGTAAAATCTGAAAAGAGTGATAAGGAGTTTTGTATTAGCTCCTCTTATCACGATTTCCAACAGTATCTCATGTAAGAGAACCTGTTTCGAGCAAGTCTTCTTCGAAGCAACACACTGCTCCCTTTAAATTTTTTAATTTTTCTATATTGTATGCAAACAATAAAATGGCTATTCTGTTATACGAATTCTTGACTATACCTTGCGGGTTTGGAGGTTTGAGATATTGATGCGAATGTCCCCCTCCAGTCTTGGGAATTCAGGCAACATAGTCAATGATGGAGGGGCCACTATTAAATTATAGGTTTGATTCCTGGAGGGAAGGATTTTTGTTCTTTTTTCTTTCTCTTTTCGAGCGCTAGTGAATTCTTCGGAAAAATTGGCGCTTATGAGAAATAAGTAACATGCTTATTATTATTATTATTATTACTGTATGTATACTGTATATATATGTATGTACAGGTATATACAGTATGTATGTATGTATGTATGTATGTATGTATGTATGTATATACTCAGGCACACACCCCACTGCTGGGGGTGGCCGACACGAGACAGAGCCCAAACAATAGGTTTGATTCCCGGAGGGAAGTAGAGAAAACCTAATATTTAGTAGGGGCCCCGGAATCATTGACGATGAAGGCCCTCCCAGCCATCCCCTTCCCATTCGCTTGATATCTTGAGTATTATCTTGATATATCAGTGAAGGACGAATGGTGCGCTTGGCGAGAGGCGGCAAGAAGCCACAATGCAAGAAATCCACCGAAGTGGGAAGCGTGTTATAACTTTGATTAAATTATTTAATCTTTTCCTTTTTTCTTTTATTTTTTTACAAAGTTTTTTCGTAGTGGGTACCCAATCTATGACGATACCATAAGAGAAGTAGCGTTGCACTTATGATGAATATCTCTGTCTTCCTCGCGGCGGTTGATTCAAACGACTGACGTGGGTGTTGAATGGAGACTATTATACTAATAGGCAACATCGTCAATGATTCCGGGGCCCCTACTAAATATTAGGTTTTCTCTACTTCCCTCCGGGAATCAAACCTATTGTTTGGGCTCTGTCTCGTGTCGGCCACCCCCAGCAGTGGGGTGTGTGCCTGAGTATATACATACATACATACATACATACATACATACATACATACTGTATATACCTGTACATACATATATATACAGTATACATACAGTAATAATAATAATAATAATAAGCATGTTACTTATTTCTCATAAGCGCCAATTTTTCCGAAGAATTCACTAGCGCTCGAAAAGAGAAAGAAAAAAGAACAAAAATCAATGCATCAAAAGAAGGCTTATATACAACACACATTTAACAATCACTAGCAGTGGCAAAATAGCCTAAACTCTATAGCCATCTGTCATGACACCTCTCTCAAGATCATAGCTTCTCTCAAAGAGAAAAGTTTTAAGTTGTCTCTTGAAGCATTCAACAGAACTCAGTTGTCTCATGGACAGCGGCAACCTGTTATACAACCTCGGAGCCATGTAGGAGAATGACCTCTCAAAGAAAGAAGACTGCTGGAAAGCCCTTGGTTCATCAAGACGAAAAGGGTCATTGTCATGACGCACAACTACACCATGGTGTGCCGGTGGGCGCCTGAGCAGCTCCGCAAGGTACCTAGGCTCACCAAATTTGAGAACCTTAAAAGTCACCAAACACAACTTAAATTCTATTCTTGCTCTTACTGGCAGCCAGTGCAGTTCTATGTGAAGAGATGTAGTAAGAGTTCTAGGTGGAACACCAAAAATTAGTCTTGCGGCCCTGTTAAGAACAGACTGAACTTTCTTCAAAATATAATTTGGAAGACCCACCAACAGGGCATTGCAATAATCAACACGAGAGAAGACCAATGAGTGAACCAACGTCAGGAGGCAACGTCTGGTTATAAACGGCTTCACCAAATAGAGATTTCTGATGTGCAAGTAACAACTTTTAACTATCTGGTTTACATGCTCTTTGAAATCTAATCGGGAGTTCACATATACACCAAGATTTCGAACAGAGTTGGCCGGTCGCAGCTGAGATCCACCCACATTGATGGAGAGGGCACCTACTATATCATCAGCTCTTCTATTTCCTCGGATGATGAGAATATCAGTTTTACCATCATTTAGTTTAAGTTTTCTCGCTCTCATCCACTTCTTGATATCAGACATCAACAATTCCATCTTACTCCGTATATCAACTATATTTGTGATTCTCACATAAATCTGGGTGTCATCTGCATAAAAGTGAAAGGTGACATTATGTGCACAAAGCAGAAGAGACAAACTGCTAATATAATATAATAGTATACATACATATACCACGAACGCATTCCCTCCCCTCTATCTCCGTCTTTTTTTTTGGTAGAGTTTATTTATGGGGAAAAGTATACCAGGCCCCCGATCCCCGTTAGCCATCTTCTACGCCTCGCAGGAGAAAGCGGTGGTGAAAAATTCTCGCCCCTCCACCACAGTGCTATCTGCACCAGATAGTGGCAGGCGCTGGGGTTGCCGCATCCCTACGCCATGTGAAAATGTAGAAATGTAGAGGGAGAGAAAGATAGAAAGGGCTATGGGAAGTAGAGGACACTAACCCTCACTCTGACAAAGAGTCAGCCCACCACTGCATGTCTGCCTGATGAGACCGGAACTTCTCCGGGAGGTCGGGGGCCAGGGGAGTGCTGGAGTGGCCTTAGTGATCCCTGTCTCTGGGTCTTCTCCTGGGGGACCTATATGTGTGAATTTGTGTCATCAACTCTGCGTAAGCGGAGTGGTAGCACGCGCGTGCGCCGCCGCCGCCCCCCCCCGTATAGTGGTACCATGCCGGCCGAAATGTCAGTCTGTCTGTCTGAATACTACTCCTAGACCGTTTGACAGATTTTCACCATACTTCACACGAATATTCGGTGCGTGAATGCGACGGTCATTCAAAAAAGATTTTTTGAATTTGTGCTATAGTTATGATTTTAGGTCAATAATATGGTTTTCACCAAACTTCACACAAACATTTGTTAAGGTTAGGTTAAGTTAGGTTAGGTTAGTCTAGGTTAGTCTAGTTGACAGTAGAAGTGATGGTAGTAGTTGTAGGGATGATGGTGATAATAGTAGTGGTGAAAGTTGTAGTGATAATGATGACAGTTGTGATGATGGTGACAGTAAAGTAGTAGTGATGATGGTTATAGTATTAGTGATGATGTTAACACTAGTAATGATGATTGTAACTGCAGGGCTGGGGTCAATTCATTTTTGTCAATTCAATTCCAATTCAGAATAACATTTGCATCAATCAATTCCAATTCAATTAATTCGTAAACAAATATATCTTAAATTCCAATTCACAAGGTTTTTAATTCCAATTCAATTCAATTCATTATGCCAATCACACACCAACAGCGCAGGACAGGCAGGGTTACCAAATGAAGACACAAAATACCACTAGATACCACCCTTCACCAACAACCAGACAAAACATATCAACAATTTCAAGCGCTCACCCGCCTATGGCCTAGACAACATAAGCAACATTCACCTCAGACACCTGGGACCACAAGGCATACAAGCACTCACTAACATATCAAACTACAGCTACTCACACAACACAATACCAGACATCTGGAAGCATGGTATCATCATCACATTCCCCAAACCTAACAAAGACCCCACGCTACCCTCCTCACACCGCCCTATCACACTCCTTTGCACCCCCTCCAAAGTCATAGAGCGCCTTGTACTACAACTGATGACACCTGACTTACCCCTCAACAACACAACACGGCTTCAGGCCATTGCACTCCACAAACACTCTTCTTCAGACCTTATACAAAGAGCTTTTGACGTCATCAACTCGGCTAGACCACCACACAGATCAGTACTTGCCACACTCGACATTAGTAAAGCCTTCGATGCCATCCCCCGCCACAACCTAACAAACAAAATCTACAACACAAACATGCACAAAAACACAAAAAGATGGCTGGCCAACTTCTTAGCAGGCAGATGTGCACACGTATCTTTTGCTGGTCAGTCATCTAGCATTAGAAATTTCCCAAACGGAGTCCTGCAAGGATCCGTCGTGTCGCCCGCACTCTTCAATCTGTACATGCATGATATAAATACACCAAATTCACCCCAAATAACCATAGCCTCCTACGCAGACGACATAACACTCACAAGCACGCACCAAAACCCAGACACAGCAACAAGACTCCTTCAAGACTATCTCGACACATTACATGAATGGTGCACTAAAGACTCAATTTAGCCCCAGCTAAATCCACTGCAACCCTGCTCACAAGCTGGACAGGAGAGCACGATTACGTCCCGGGACTCAACATAAACAACACACCCCTAACACACACACACACACACACAAAATCCTAGGAGTAACATACGACACCCAAATGACATTAAAAAAGCACACCACAAACACGAAAAAGAAACTGGCACCCAGACTTAACGCCCTCAGATCACTTGCACACACAAAATTTGGACACAACAAAGAAACCACCACCACAGTCTACAAACAATACATAAGATCAGTTATGGAATACGCAAGCCCGGCCTGGGTTCTAATCTAGCTGAAACACCTAAGACCTTACAGACTATTCAAAATAAAGCCCTGAAAATCATCACAGGATGCACAGCTAGGACACCCACAGATCACCTACATCAAGAAACCAAAGTCCTCAAAGTCAAAGATCATCTAGACATGAGAGGCACACAATTCCTGGCAGCAGCCTCCACGAATCAACACCACCCACTACACTACATGGCAACACACCCACAGACACCAAGAAATATCAAAACAACACCCAGCACACGCTATCATACACAAATTATAGGTTTGACTCCTGTAAGGAGATAAAGAAAACCTAATATTTAGTAGTGGCCCCGTAATCATTGACGAACATGCCTATTACATAAGGCATCCTCTTCAAACACTAATCCGCCGTAGTTTGAATCTACCGCGCAGAGCATTTAAAAACTGAGGAGCCTTCATCATGAGCGCACGCGACCTCACTCATGGCTTCAGTCATTATGAATTGGGTTCTCACTACGAAAAAACTTCGTAAAAAAATAAAAACAAAAAGAAAAAGAAAATAAGAATAACTATCCAATAAGCTTTCCATCATATCGTGGATGTACTTGTGTGGATCTTTGACCAGACGCTGATTCAGGCGTCATTCTTCCTTCACTGACATATCAAGTAAACCAAAATCCTTAATACATCAACGAATGGGAAGGGGATGGTCGGGAGGGCCCCAGTCGTCAATGATTACGGGGCCACTACTAAATATTAGGTTTTCTTTATCTCCTTACAGGAGTCAAACCTATAATTTATTAGTGGCCCCTCCATCATTGACGAACATGCCTGATTTCTAAGACTGGAGGGGGACATTCGTAATCATATCATAACTCTAGAAAAGCAGATAATAAAAACAACCACATAGTATTCTTACTTTGAAAATATATTTAATAAGGCGTAGCCCATATATATACTGTACAAGAAAGGGGTTCAGGCAGGTGCGTGCTTCAAAGAATCCTGCTTGACAAAAAAGGGTAACTCTGAAGATTCTGTGAACAGATCTGTAGTTACAAAGGCACCCCACTCAACGAGTGGTGACAAAAATAACAAGTTATAAGTTTACATGTGCACATAATAAACCCCAAAATAATCGTGGAGATAATTTGCAAAAGATCTTCACTGTTTAATATTAAATTGCTTTCGCAGCTAAAACTACTATAACAACCCCGTTGTTTTGTACTAACATTGTACTAGCACAATTTCTCGCAGAGAAATTTTCATATCACATTAACCATAAATTGTATCACAGCTCTCACACTCCGGCGGGGTCTAGGGTGTCCTATGTTAACTGACTGCACCCCCCCCCCCCTTTTCTTGAAAGTAAACAAAAGTGACTGAAGGGCCACCTAGACCCTCTGCCTTAAAGCTATACATGGTAAGGAAGGTTTATCTAGAGCAACTGACAAGTATCTAGTCAAAAACGTATGATTAGACGCCCACATCTGTGTGGACGAAATATCTACTACTGAAAAATTCTTCAGGAAACGTAAAGAGGCTGCCCATTTGCGTAAATCGTGGGCCCGACCCACAACGCCGGGATTACTCTCTTTAATGACTTCGACCAGAAGAGAAGCTAATCTCCGTTTCAGTAAGCGTTTACCCGTACTCGCTACCCATAAAGCACCTTGGGGGTTTAGAGGAGCTACTCTCAAATATTTGGTTAGAGCTTGCACTGGACATAGATTATGATGCACCTTTCCCCTTTTTAACGCCGGCACCGTGAACTCAGAAAACACGTGTGCACTGTGCTCATTCTTGGCTACAAATCCCGGGGAAGGTGCAATGTGAATACATTCATTAAGTCTACCAAACCTAAGGCAATTAGGTGTGTTGCTCATCGCCGCCAGCTCAGACACTCTGTTCCCGGTGGCCAAAGCCAAAAGGAATACATCCTTTTTTAAGAGTAATGCAAAATCTGCAGTATTTTGGTACAGACGAGAGTGAAGTAAAGACAAAGCTTTGTCCAGAGACCAAGTAGGCATGAGCTGACGGGGAGGTGGGCGGAGTTTAAAACAAGCTCTCATAAAACCTGTTTCCTCCGCCACCGGTATGGAGAGACCTGTAAGGTCTAAAAAGGGCACTCTAATTGCAGTTAAGTGATTTTTTAACGTTACCACAGATAAATGTTTCTGCTCAAACAGATAATTTAAATAATTAAAAACTAAAGCTACTGATGGCACAGTCTGTTCTGTTCTAATGATCCAAGAAGTAAAGGCTTGCCAATGTGAGTGATACTGTCGTTTCGTAGACCGAGTACCTGTATATTGATTTAATAATTTATTGGTCACATCTCTACCGTATGGTGCTAGCCACTTGGCCTCCTGAATGTCCATAATGCAAAAGTCAGCGAGGTCGCTAGGTTGCCAATCGTGTCTAAGTGGAAATACCCGACCGGGAGCGACACCGGGTGCGGGCACCACGTCTTTAATTGCTGGTACCACAACTGCGCCGGCCACAGGGGCGCGATTAGTGAGACTAAGCCTCGATAATCTCGTAGTTTGTTCACTACGTGGCACATTAGTGACGCATCTGGCGGCGGAAACAGATAGATGGAGCTCCATCTGTTCCAGTCTGTCACTAGGGCGTCTGGCCCCCCTGCCGGCGTTTTCGTCCGGCGGGTGAGGTATAGAGGGAGTTTGTGAGTCTCCTCGGACGCAAACAGATCCACTTGTGGATGGTAGAGCTCTGCAATCATTAGGTTGAAAATGGGTTGCTTGAGCTCCCATTCTACTGTCGTGCTCTGTCTCCGGGACAGAGCGTCTGCCCAGACGTTTGCTACGCCTGGGAGATAAGATGCGTGAAGATAAATGTCTAGTCTGTTGGCTAGAGTAAAAATCTCTTACGACACGTTTAGCAACCTCCTTGACCTCGTTGACCCCTGTTTCTGAATACAGTGAACTGCGTTCAGATTGTCCATTCTGAAGGCCACCGACTTGCCCCGTAAAGCAGGGCCGTGAGCCTGAAGGAAATACAAGGGGACTAGTAATTCTTTGACATTGATGTGGGAGATTTCTAAGTGGGACCAAAGCCCCTGACCCTGGTGCCCCTGATTTGACTGAAATCCCCAACCTATTGTGCCTGACGCATCCGTGTCTACCCATACCGTTGGCGGAGGAGAGGTCCATGACATTATTGAGTGCAACGTTTCCCTCTTCGCCCAGACCGCTAGTATGGTGTGGATTAATTTCGGGATGGGCCATAATTTTCCCGCCGGTAAGAGTGGGAAATATTTGTTGCCTTCCAATATTAAACTTTTTACTTTCAACCGGCCCAACATAACAGTTAGTTGAATCCAGTTGAGAGAGCCGACCAGAGACTTCCAGACCCTCCGCGTCGTAGTCAGACTGTGAAGAAACATGAACAGTTTCCTGCGAAACCTGTTGCGATTGTCCACACTCTGACTCAGAGTGAGAGCGGCCGTGTCCCAGACCAGCCCTATCCACTGAATTACTCGTGAGGGAACAAGGTTTGACTTTACCAGATTTACCTTGAACCCTAGAGTTTTGACATGATTTAAAATGATGTTGACATGTTTGATGCATAATTGTTGTCTCTGCCACCACCAGCCAGTCGTCTAGGTACCACAAAACTCTGATTCCTTGTTTTAACAAGGCATCAGGGCTTGCCAGACTAATTTCGTGAATAATCGAGGTGCCAGGTTCAAACCGAATGGCATCCGTTGAAAAAAAAAATTTTGGTGCCTGATCCATAAGGCCAAAAACCTTTGAAATCTTTTGTTGACCGATACGTGCCAATAGGCGTCTGTCAGGTCTAGGGAACACATCCAACCTCCCGGCGGAAGTGTTAGCCTGATTTGGTGTACTGTTAACATTCGGAAAGACTCGTTGTGAATGTGAAGGTTCAGATAAGACAGGTCTACGACCGGTCTCATCTGAACACTGTCCCTTTTGAGAACCAAAAATAGCTTGGACGTGAATACAGGGTAATTTGGGGGGACCGGGATGATGACATTCTTGGCAATCATTTCCTGGACCAGTGACTCCACCTCTAAAGAAACAAAATTCGCCGTTGTCGGCTGACGTAAGCGAGGTCGCCGGAGCCACTGCCAAGTGATGCCTTTGCGTGCCACCATCCGTGCCCAAGTGTTTAACGGCCATGCTTGGTGACACATTCGGAACGACCCAGTTAGCAGACAAGGGTTCGCCGGCTGTACTACCCTCGGATCCGCCGGCCTTAAGGTTGGCACCGGGAGTGAGAGAGACTTTAGTTTTTTTTTATGGTGGGGTTGGTGGTGCTGGACGCTTCGCCGGCTGGCTGGTGTTGGCCGAAGACGGGCCCTGACCTGGCTTATTATGGCCGCGTCCTCTCTGACCTGAAAACCTACTCTGTCTATGCCTGTACTGACCTTGAGGGGAGGGGGAGGACTTAGGTGGAAGAAAGGGCTTAGATCCCCCCGGCTGAGCTTTAGCGGCTGGCCTGGGTTTGGGGAAGTTAAAGGCAGGTTTCTTAGAAGGGGTGGGACTGTGTTTAAAGGCCTGCGCCATATTAAACACCGTTCGCCACACGTCAGGGGACATTAAAGAGGGAGTAAGCACTGGTGACATGACCACCTGATTCGCAATGCGATCAGGCAGTTTGCGGACTAAAGACATTCTGAGGTCTTGTCTCGCTCGTACCGCCTCAAGCAAGGCGGTGCGGATGTCACCCAGAGATTGGATTGACGACTGAAGAAGCAGTCGCCGGGACAATTCAACCGATCGTCTGGCATCCGCGTCTGCGATTGCCTGAGTGGACCGGAGCAAAGACTTTGCTACCTGTTGAGACACTATGTATTGAGAGAACAGGCGAAAAGCTTTCCCCCTTAGCCTAAATTCTCGGTCTAGGTGAGTTGGGGTAGGGGTAGTGAAAGGGTCTTTTAGCTCACAAAGATTAATTTTAGGGGCAGCTAAGAAAGCAAACAAAGCTGAAGGGACTCCGCCGGCAGAACACACTGGCATGGAGAACCACGAATGAGTATCTTGAGGGATCTGGTGGGAAGTTTTGGAAGTAAATGTGGTCGCAAAGTTTTGAGCCTCTGTCTCCCAATCCACCCAAGGTCCTGGACCCAACTGCCCCACCTTCAAGACTGGATTAGCTGCTTCGTCTGTGACGGTTTGTAAATCAAGTTCTGGAGTGAGAGCTGACAGTCTTAATGTCATTAAACCCATCCAGCTTAGACCAGTCTGAAAACAATTTTGAAGCTGAGGCAGGGGGTAAAGCTGGCTTAGTAGCATACACAAAATAGTCTTGGTGATAATAACTAGGTATAGCCTTTATATTAATGTCTAGTACATTTCCCAAAGTATCCAAGGCCCTTAATTTCTTTGATTTATTGCCCTGGATGACCCACTCACGCGGTACTGGGAGTTCCCCTGACAAGGTAGGTTGGGCGAGCTCTGGTTTAGTGGGGGTCAAAAGGACCCATGACTCGTCTGGTCCGTAAAGCAAGGGCATAGCTACCTTTCTGAGAGGCGCCTTGTCTAGAGGGGGTGGATTGACATCCGTTATAACCCTTGCATTCGAAGTGGTCAATGCCGCCGTAGCAGGCCTAGTAACCACTGATGGTGACAGAGTGGGAGGGTGAGGGATCTTAGTTAAAGCAATAGAAGTCATCAGAGGCCGTACCGTAGAACTTGTCGTGGGAGCTCCCAAGTCCACTGTGGGAGTTTCCTGTTGTTGGCCAAAATTTTTAGATAAAGATAAAGCATGACTAAGTAGCCCATCAATTTCCTGTGCAGTGACAAATTGACTTGATGATGTACTCACTGGTGAATCATTAATATCCTGCGCGGCGTCTAAGCCTGAACCTGACTCTTGCCCTTCCATATCCGAAATTATTGAAACCTCGTCTTTCTCATCCTGTTCCTCCTGAGAAGATCCCGCCGAAGCTGGGGTACCTTGTTGCCAAGATAAGTCAGGAATAGAGGATGGGATCGCCGCGTCCCTGTGGACGTCAGCTACTGTGTGACTAGTTTGAGTCGGAAGTGGGTGGTCAGACCCCGGCCGAGAAAATCGCCAAACACCGAGACCTTGGCCTACACTCTCTTGGGAGTCTGAAACACTCTCAATCACTGATCCCCCTGAACTCTCCAATTCCAGGGTTAAAATGTTAATGGGTAAATCATCTTTAGGTACAGGCACCGTACTGGACCCTCGAGACCTAACACAAACTCTGTCTGGGGTAGAGGTACGATGAGAAGCACTAGAAACTGGCGAATGTAGGGAGGCCTTTCTATTATGGGAATCCTTTTTGGAAGATTTATGGCTACGGTGTGACCGTGAACTACTCTTTGATTTGGAGGATTTATCGCCGTGCCCACTGGTGGAACTACCTAGACCGAGATCTCTCCTGAGACGAGGAGGCGGTCGCCGGGGGTGTAGGCTCTCTTGGACGTTTCGGAGTAGCAGCAGAAGACACAGAACCCTGACCAGTCTCCGCCGGCTTATGACTAGTTACTCGAGAGGAACGTTTAGGGGGAGGGTGTTCGAAAAGCAGTCTATCCCAAAGAGGGACGTTGTCACATTGAAGTGACTTATGAGCTACAATCGTAGTATATGCGGACATCTGTTGCCTAACCTCTCGTAATGCGGTCTTATCATTGTCGCGGAGGACCTTGACACTTAATTGGGAGCAAAAGGAACAGTTGCGCATCACCCACAGACCCCTTGAACGGTCTAGACATTTAACACACTTGATGCAAAGAGTGTGCGCAAAAATAGGGATACCGGCACAGGTAGGGGTAGTGCATAAAGCAAAGACTGGGGCCAAGGTAGCCATGACAGAGACTGGTGGGGAAAACTACTGCCGGGTCTGTATTGGTCCGCCGGAGCCCAGCTCTGGAAAAAAAGAAAATTTCCAGGAATTAATGCTCATAAGGTTAACCCAACATGCTCGCACACAAGTGTTAATAACCCACCGGGTAACGAGATGTAATGACACAACGATCACAGCTCGCTACGCGGCGGGGTTCAGAATATCTAAACATATCTTTTAAGAAAGTGAAGAATACCCTCTGACATAATATAAAGGACCAGCATGGCGTTTATAGTCTTTCTGGTGGTGACTGTTTCAAGATTCAATTTTGGAAAAACAACCCCCCACAAAGACGCCGGCCCTTGAATTATTTTAGTAGAATAACACAGGGCAGGCTGATACGAGATCTGATTTCTAACGAATTGTCACAAAAGATCGCCGTAAGTTTGAAGGCGGCGATACATAAACGTATCTCTCAATTAAGTGGTTAATCGAAATTGAATTGTAAATTCCTTATTTCCTCCACCCAGGAGCACCCGCCGGGTGTAAAAACGATGTTAACCCTAATTGAACCTTCAATCGCCGTAAGTGTAAAGGTGGCGATACATATAGTATCACTAAAATGGATCGGTTAACTAACTGAATGACTTAGTTGTTCATCCCACCCTACCAAGGTGCACCCGCCGGGTGAGATGTCAAAACGTTAACCCCATAAGTTCCTGTCCCCACTTCTTTGTAAAAGATCGCCGGGGAGGAAAGCCCTTAACAACAGCTAGGTTTTTTCTGTGGTTTGTAAAACCGGGTAGAAAAACTTCATAACATATGTCCGCATGAACAATGTTAGATGGGTACAGCCACTCCGCCGGGAATCAAAGGGAGCCTGAAAACAGGCACCAACACAGAGACGCAGTCCTGGAGAGCCACAGACACCTCATCGCCGGGGACACAAGCCTGTGTTGAAACCACGTGTGGCCCAACACGGCTCTCGGCCGGGTTTTTTCATGGTGAAACCGATAAAAAACCCGCCGGAAGGTAACCCACCCCGTTCAGAAACCATCTGAACGTACATCGGACTCGAAGGAAAGCCAAGCACGACTAGCCTAGGTCCACACAATAATCCGTGGAATTAGCCAATACACAACTAAACCAGGAAACAAACATAGTCCGTGGAATTAGCCAATACACAACTAAACCAGGATACACATGACACAGTAGGACATATTTATAAAATAAACAATAACACTTGTACATGTGGCAAAGCTACGAGCGGCTGGCTAGGCCTAAGTAGACGGCATAAGAAATGTTGAAATATAAACAAAAACACTGGAAATATAACAACAGGAACCACCGCCAACACACCACTGTAGCAAATACTTCCGGCAAAGGGAAGACTGACTCGGGACCCAGAAAAAACTTCACTAAGTGAAGAAAAATACGCTGGGAACGTCAGTAAGCAACGCTTACCTCATCAGAAAGATAAAAGGCAGCATAATTAACGCGTAATGAAAGCCGCCTGCATCACAAGCTAACTCAACTGTGAAAAGATCACAAGTCCACAACAGGACCACGAGGGTACATCCGAAATAGATGCCCCAAACACACGACCCAAAATACACTGCACTGCGGGCAACCAGCCCAGGACACTCCTGCTACGCATATCCTAACCTTACTCGATACATCCCGGAGTAAACAAATGAGAAAAAACTCACTAGGGACGCAGCAAATGCGGAACCAGCGGAGCGTGGGGAGACACGTCCGGGCAGGCTGAGCGCAGAGCAGAGAAGGAAGAATGACGCCTGAATCAGCGTCTGGTCAAAGATCCACACAAGTACATCCACGATATGATGGAAAGCTTATTGGATAGTTATTCTTATTTTCTTTTTGTTTTTATTTTTTACGAAGTTTTTTTCGTAGTGAGAACCCAATTCATAATGACTGAAGCCATGAGTGAGGTCGCGTGCGCTCATGATGAAGGCTCCTCAGTTTTTAAATGCTCTGCGCGGTAGATTCAAACTACGGCGGATTAGTGTTTGAAGAGGATGCCTTATGTAATAGGCATGTTCGTCAATGATGGAGGGGCCACTAATAAATACTGTCTTCTCTCCCTCCCTGCCCACCCCAAACCAACTTCCGAAAGCACATCCATACTCGTATCACTCGCCGTTCCATCCACTCACTCATAGACAACACGCAGCTGCAAGCACGACCTCCCGAAATCCATCCTTCTGAATCCTCCCTTCCTCGCGAGGACAGAGTCCACCTGGCCAGGCTGAGATGTGGACACCATCCGGCTCTTCTGAGCTATCAGAAGAGACTGGATGAGTCCGTCGTCGACACCTGCCCGGGTTGTAACACAGCACCCCATACCATTAAACACATCATAGAAGACTGCATTTCACACAACCACTTACGCCAACAACACAATTTACACTCTTTGAGAGCTCTGTAGGAGGGCCCGACCGTGGCCGTGGCCTTCCTTAAGGACTCGGGGCTGTTCGGCCAGGCAGCTTAGGGAACAACAACAACAACTAGATTCGTTCTGAAAAGTCGCTAGACGGCCCATAGATAGTAAATACATGCCGAAAATCACTATTTTATTGTTTATTTGAAAATACTGTAACTTAATTATTGTACAATAATGAATTAGCATATTACAGTAGAAAATAGTATTTTATCAATTTATTGATATCTATTCCAATTCAATTCAATTCAATTTGTTTTATATTTTTATCAATTCCAATTATTATTATTTTTAATCAATTCCAATTCAATTCTAATTCAATTCATAATTGACCCCAGCCCTGATTGGAAGATGATGGTGATAATAGTAGTGATGATGGTGATAGTTGTAGTAACAATGATGATGGTAGTGACAACGGTGACAGTAGTAGTGATGGTGACAGTAGTAGTGATGATTGTAATAGCAGTAGTGATGTAGTAATGGTGATGATAACAATAGTAGTGATGATGGTGCAGTTGTTGTGAGGATGGCAGTAGTAGTGATGATGGTATTAGTAGTGATGATGGTAATACTGTACTTGTGATGATGGTAACCCATCGCAGAGTTGGGTATGCCGTTTTGATTTTGGGCTAAGCGGCAAGTCTACTTTATCAATTCTGCGTAAGCGGAGTAGTATCCCAGCCGCCCCCGTATAGTGGTACCATGCCGGCCAAAATGTACGTCTGTCTGTCTGTCCAGATACTACTACTAGACAGTTCGACGGATTTTCACCAAACTTCACACGAACATTCGGTGCGTGAATGCGACGATCAGTCAAAAATATTTTTTCAATTTGTGCAATATTTATGATGTTAGGTCAAAAATATGGTTTTGCCCCCAGACACCCCCCTCTAACATTCTTCTGTGGCAGCAATGGATGATGACATCATAGAACACCACTCATCACATCACAGATGTGATGATAATGGTGATCATGGTATTTGTAGTGATGGTATTGGTAATTGTGATAGTATTTGCCATGGTGGTGATGATCTGCAGTGATGACGATATTGTGTTTTGAGTGTAGTAATGATAGTTGTGGTGATTATGGTAGCAGTTATGATGATGGTTATTATGGTAGTGAGGGCAGTCGTGATTGTGAAAGTAGTTGTGATAGTGGTGGTAATAGTAGCAGTAATGATGGTAGTAGATGATGGGGATAGTACTAGTGATGATGGTGATGGTTACTGGAGATGACGCACCAAAAACAATTCTCCCCGCATTTGTTAGGTTAAGTTAGTTTAGTTGACATTAGAAGTGATGGTATTAACGATGGGATTATGGGGATGATGGTGATAGTAGTGATGATGGTGATAATAGTAATGATGATGGTTGTAGTTTTGTGATAATAATGACAGTAGTAGATATGGTGGTGACTACTAGTATTAGTGATGGTCATAATAGTAGTGATGATGGTGACTGTAGTAATGATGATTGTAAGATGATGGTGATAGTTGTAGTGATATTGATGACAATAGTGATGATGGGTAGGGACGATGGTGAGTAGTAGTGATTATGGTGAAAGTTGTGGTGATGATGACAGTAGTAGTGATGATTATCAACTCTGCGTACCCCCCCCCCCCCCCGTATAGTGGTACTATGACGGCCGAAATGTCTGTGTCCGGATACTCCTACTAGACCGTTCAATGGATTTTCACTAAAGTTCCCAATAACATTTGGTGCATGAATGCAACGGTCAGTCAAAAAATTTGTTTTTGAATTTGTGCAATAGTTATGAATTTAGGTCAAAAATATGGTTCCCCCACCCCAGCCCCACCTGAAGGATACCCCCCTGTAACATTCTTCTGTGGCAGAAATGATGATGGCATTCTGTGTGCGTGTGCCCCGTGGGGGCACACACATCACAGAACACCACACATCACAGATTTGATGATTATGGTATTTGTAGTGATGGTGTTGGTAATTGTGATAGTATTTGTCATGGTGGTGATGATCTGTAGTGATGACGATATTGTGTCTTGGTGTAGCCTAGTAGTGATAGGTGTAGTGATTATGGTAGCAGTTATGATATTGCCAGTAGTGATGATGATGGTTATTATAGTAGTGAGGGTAGTTGTGATAGTGGTGGTGATACTAGCAGTGATCATGGTAGTAGATGATGGGGATAGTAGTAGTGATTATGGTGAAAGTATTGGTGATATTGGTGATGGTTACTGGAGATGATGCCCCGAAAACAACTCGCCCCACATTTGTTAGGTTAAGTTAGTTTAGTTGACATTAGAAGTGATGGAGGTTAAGTTAGTTTAGTTGACATTAGAAGTGATGGTACAGTAGTAATAATGGGGATGATGGTGATAGTAGTGATGGTGATAATAGTAGTGATGAAGTGGGTGAGGAGAGCTGGAGGGAGGCGAGAGGAGGGTGGAGAGGCTACAGGAGGAGGAAATCAGGGAAGAGTACAGGAGAGCAGTAGAAAGACGACTAGGTGAGTTCGACCTGGAAGATTTGGAGGAGATGAGCATGGTGTTTAGAGAAGAGATCTGTGCAGCATGTGAGGTGGTGTAAGGAGAAGAGGGAGGGGAGTGAACGGTACAGCATGGTGGACAGAAGAGGTAAAAATAGCTGTGGAAGACAAGAAGAAAGCGTATAGAGAGTGGTTGGGTAGTATAGGGAATGAAGATTTGGAGAGTCCGAAACGAGCAAGGTACGTGGAGAGAAAGAGTGGTGAAGAGGGTAGTGAAGGAAAGTAAGAGAAGAGTAGATAAGGAATCTGAGTGTAAAATGGAGGGAGTGTAAGAAACTGTTCTGGAAAGAAGTCAAGAAAGTTAGCAAGGGAAACAGTAAGGGTGTGAAAGATAAGAATGGGAGAATGCTAGCCGAGAAGCAAGAGAGAGTCGAAAGATGGAGGGATTACTTCAACGAGTTGCTAAATGTAAGGAATGAAGCGCCAGCATACTATAGTATATTCGCTTTAAGTAGGCGAGAAATCATGACCTCTATCCTCTATAACTAAAAAATGGCCAGAGCAAATTGGCTGTAAATTTTCACATCTATTCCGTGACCGACTCTTCCCAAATCGTAGAAATATTAACTCGATTACTCTAATTGTTTTTTAGTTACAGAGGTTAGAGGTCATGATTTTTCGCCTACTTACAGTGATTAGACTATAGTTGGATGGGGTATGGGAGGAAGAAAAAGAGAAATAGTGGAGGAGGAGGTAGAGATCAGGAGGTCAGAAGTGTGGGAAGCCATGAAAAGAGTGAAGTTGGGGAAAGCACCAGGAACAGATGGAGTGTGTGGGGAAATGTTGAGGTATGGTGGTAAGATAGTGATTGAATGGGTATGGAAAATGTGCAAACTAGCATGGTAGAAGGGGAGTGCACCTGATGACTGGAAGACAGGCATAATAGTCCCCCTATATAAGGGTATAGGGGAAAGAGAAGTGTGTGGTAACCACTGAGGAATATGTCTTCTAAGCATAGTAGGGAAGGTGCACAGTAGGGTAGTGATTGAGAGAGTGAGAACGAAGAAATGGATAGGTGACGAGCAGGGAGGTTTTAGGAAGGGAAGAGGATGTGTAGATCAGATTTTTACCCTGAATTGTGTTGTGGAGAAATATCTGGAGAAGCAACTAAAGATGTATGTTGCCTTTATGGACTTGGAGAAGGCCTATGACAGAGTGGATAGAGAAGGTATGTGGAAAGTACTTAGAATATACCGAGTAGATAGCAAGTTGCTGAAAGCAGTGAAGAGCATGTATGAGGGTGCAAAGGCGGCAGTAGCCTACATATGGAGAATGAGCAGAGCGAGTTCTTTGACCTGAATGTTGGGTTGAAACAGGGGTGTGTGTGATGTCCCTGTGGTTGTTTACTGTATAATTATATGGATGGAGTCATGAAAGAAATACAAGGAAGAGCAGTGGATGTTGGTGTATCGCTGATAAGGGAGGGAAATGAGTGGAAGCTGCCTGTACTGCTGTTTGCTGATGATACAGTTCTGAGGAGCGATAATGAATTGGAGTTGCAGGGTCTGGTAAATGAGTTTGGAACAGTGTGCGAAAAACGGAATCTGAAGGTAAATGCGGGGAAGAGCAAGGTTATGGTCTTCGAAAAGGGTGAAGCCACAGAGTGTGAGGTGAAGTTGAACGGTCAGGCTATGGAGATTGTCAGCTCATTTAAGTTTCTGGGCAGTGTGTTGAGTAAAGATGGGACTATGGATGAAGAAGTGCGGGAGAGAGTGCAACAGGGGAAGAGGGTTGTAGGAATGCTGAAAGCAGTAACAAGAAATAGGGTGGTCAATATGGAAGTGAAGAAGTCCTTGCATGACAGTGTGGTAATCCCGACACTCACTTACGGAAGCGCAGCATGGACGTTTGAGAAGAGACTCAGACCAAGAGTGAGAGAGGTGGAAATAAGTTGCTTGAGAAGTGCGTGCGGAGTTACATGGAGGGATAGTCAGACGAATGATGAAGTAAGAAGGTGGTATGGTGTGGAGGTAGATGTGCTGGAAAGTGTGAAAAGGAACCTGTTGAGATGGTTCGGCCATAATTATGGAACGTATGGGAATCGAGAGAATGACTAAGAAGGTGTACGAGAGCGAGGTGGAATGACGGAGAGGTAGACCGAAAGAGAGTTCGAAGGATGGAGTGAGGAAGTACAGTCAGGACCCCCAATACACGATTCCACAATGCGCGAAAACCCTAATACACGAGTTACCCCTCGAAAATAACATTAATTAATTAAACATTAATTACGCGAGGTGGTACCACAATACACGAATCGAGAGCTAAGAAGGGGCCAAATCCGCTATTCCCGTTTGATACGCGAGCACGTCTACGTTTCGCGAGGCCCAGGAGTAGCTCCGAAAAAAGAAGAGGACTGCCTTCCCTCCCGCTTACCCTCCCTCCCTCCCTCCCACAGTCCCGCTCAAGCGCTCATAGCCGTGCGGAGTGACCAAACGTTTGTAGTGCCTGCCACTTTTTTCGCCATGCCACGCCAATATAAGAAGATAACACACAAAATGAAGGTGGAAGTGTTGGATCGCAAGAAAAAAGGAGAAGGAAACTGCAATAGGCTTGTCAGAGTAAACTGTTCGTACGATTTGGTCAGGGAGGGAGAAGTTGGAGAAAATCGTGAAGTCCTAGTCCTAGCCTATCTACTACTAATTTTAAGGCAAGGTTTCATATTTTTATTCATTGTTCTTCTTATATATAAGATATAGACTGTACTGTAGAGCCAAAAATGTCGAAAATAGGGCCAAAAATGTCGAAAATAGGCCATAATTGAGAGATGTCACCCAATCTAATTATTCCCATTTAAAGTTAGTTCCACAATACACGAATTCACAATACGCGATGCCTCCTGTCACCCCTATTCTCGCGAATTGGGGGTCCTGACTGTATATGAATGAAGGCGGTGCTGGGTGGGAGGAGGGGCGTGGACTGACTGGGGGCGGTTCGTTCACGGCCATCCCTTCCGGTATCACGGCGTCAGGCAATAGATAGATGGTTGTAGTGCGAAAATTATGACGGTAGTGATGATGACGACAGTAGTAGATATGATGGTCACAGTACTATTAGTGGTGATGATGGTGACCATAGTAATGGTTTGTAAGATGATGGTGATAGTTGTAGTGATAATGATGGCAGTAGTGATGATGGTGGTGACGATGGTGATAGTATTACTGTATTAGTGATGGTGAGTAGTAGTGATGGTGAAAGTTGTAGTGCTGATGAGAGTAGTAGTGATGATGGTGAGAGTAGTAGTGATGATTATAATAGTAGTAGTGTTGATGATAGTGACTAGTGATGATTGTGACCCATCGCAGAGTTGGGTATGCCGTTTTGATTTTGGGCGAAACGGCTACTCTACGTCTACTCTATCAACTCTGCGTTAGCAGAGTTTGTTATCACCCTCCCCTCCCCGTATAGTGGGTACCACTGGAAAAAAAATTATGTCGTCGTCGTCGTCTGTCTGTCCCGAAACTCCTCCTAGACCGTTGGATGGATTTTCACCAAATTTCACACAAACATTTGTTAGGTGAATACGACGGTTAGTCAATAAAGATTTTTTGAATTTGTGCACTAGTTATGATATATCCAAAATATGGTTCTCTCCCCCCCCCCCCCCCCCCCAAAAAAAAACAAGCAATGTTGGCATTCTGGGGCCGAAAGCAACTTGCCCTGCATTTGTTTGGTTAAGTTAGTTTAGTTGACATTAGAAGTGATGGTAGTAATAGTGGGGATGATGGTAATAGTAGTGATGATGGTGATAATAGTCAAAGTTTATATACATACAAGAAGTTAACTCACCGAAGTATAATTGGATCACTTTGAATTCGCCTTACCTCGCTGTAGCACCGGCAGAGTTCCATATGCTGAGTATTGCAGGCAGAGTTGGCGAATAATACTTTGATTCATTATCCAGGGCGGGGTGAGCAGATTATATTCCAGTGCACTAATAAGCTTTGAGTGCTGACTCATTTCTTACTGCCTGGCCAGGACTTTACTCCACTGTCAGCACTTCCATCCGCTATCATTACTCACGGTCAACTGTCTTCCGACGCCATGACTCAGTTACTCATCGCCTTGCTCATGACGTCACAATATCGACGCTCCATATACGCACTAGTTTCCGTGCCCCATTTGAATTCATTTTTTTTTTTTATTCCACATTATTCTTATTGTACTTTCCCACTTATGTTGTGTATTTTCTCATAACATAATTACTTAATACCCATTTATCTAATTATTCTTATTGTACTTTTTCCACTTATATATTTTGTCATAACATATTCACTTTAATACCCAAGTTTCTAATTACTAAGACTAACACCTCCGTCCTTCAGTGTGACGTCACGCCCTGGGACAGTATATTTCATATACAAACCTGAAGCATCTAAGGATTTGTGGCTTTGAAAAGCTGAATAACATGTCTTTCATTGGAGTATACTATATTTTTTTATTTTTTTTTTTTTTTTTTTTTTCTATATTCCAACTTACTTCCTCTCGGGCATAGGCTGAGAGCCTTAACATTCACCGCTTTACAATGAACAGTGAAGCCCGTGAGGTCTTGTTCCAGTCTAGGGAGTGAGACATGTGAAGCACGTAGAGCACAACGAGCACCTGCCATCTTGCCTTCACATGAGGCACGGTGCTCACTCATGGCCCGAAACGACCCCATCCCTGAAGCCATCTCGTTCCCGTGCTTCACTGTCTCACCCACTACACTCGGACTCTCACACTTACACACACACAACGATGCGATTAAGTCTAATGACAGTATCTTGTGAGCTTGTCACCACTGTAAGGGGTCATTATTATATCATTTTCGGGATAAAATCGTTGTATGAATATCATAGCATAGGTTACTGTCTGCATGCAGTATTGGCCAGTCATCAACTCATGCTAACCTATTGTTTTCCATAATGAGGATTATGGTGAAGTGTCGTAAAAATGGGTTAATGTTGCGATATATTGGTCATAGAGGTGTTTACTGTGTCATAATATGGTGAAATATACGTGATGGTAGCCAGGTTTAAGAGCGGGAGGGCAGCACTAACTAGGACAGCTGGTTCATACGATAGTTTGAGTTTGTTCATTATTATTTTCCCATTAAATTTCTTCCACTAACTCATGATTGCCTGAACAGTATAAACTTCCTTTAACCCTTCTTTGGCGGCGTGCAACTTATGTCGTGTGAAATAAATTTGGACTAAGTGGCGGTTCACAACTTATGTCGTGTGCCATTTTCAGCACGTAATGTTGCAGAGAGAGAGAGCTGAGCGGTGTGAGGAGCGTAGTAAGGCTATGACCGCCGCCCACCACCGCGGTGGGCCAACTGAAGTGAAAACCACCCTTCCATCCCCCCTCACACTCGCTACACAGGGAATTATGTAGGGAAAGTACCTAATTACATGGTTTTTGCACTCGTGTTGCGCGATCGTTGCAAGAAAACCAGTGGTCGTACAAGGATGGTTGGGGGGTCATTGGAAAGCTCTGTGTATGCCCTTTCAGAGATAGATACTTGTCTTACGCTCTGGGTCTTATTTAGGCATGAAAATGATCACGTAAACAACCCTATTTAGGGTAAAAACACTCCGCTGGGCGGTACACTACATATAAATTACCGCCTAGGCCGCTCGTAAGGTGTTAAATGTAGTCACCACAACGTATCCCGGGTACATGCAGTATGATTGTACTGTAGGTACTGCACAATTGGAAAAAGAAAAAGAAAAAAGATACTGTGAATGGCAACACCATTTAAAGCCACTCTGGACAGATAGCACACAACCCTGTTATTATGACTGACATTTTCTTTAATTTGTTTTCTTTTTCACCACTATCATGAGTACCTAAATAATGTCCAGCTTTTGTCTGGTTTAATTATTATAACTTTCGCCAGCATACAATAATATACCTGGGTAATATATTAAATGCTCTATAAGAGAGTTCGCTATGACAACTGTGCTTTGGTCTGCGGGGAAGGCATGGCCGCAGCCGCTATGCCCTGACATTTACACCGATATCACGATTCAATTTCGATGTACAGTATTTGAAATACTTTAATAATAAAAACTATCCCAACCAACGTAACCAAACCTAATTCAAGACATAAAGTAAACACAAATCTACATATACCTGTAATTGGGCGTGAATATAGTAGAAGTATAGCGGCTGCAGGGTATGAGCTTCCTTCGTCTGCATATTTATATCGAATATCATTACAAAATTAATGACTTTATTGATTTTTTTTTCATATTCTACTTGTTCGTAATATAGTGCTTTCTTGAATTTCTAGCCATAAAATATGCAAAGCTTTTCCAGTATTTATTATTATTTTGTTTTATTTTTCTATATGATTGATGGAGGCAAAAGGCAGAACTGCCTATAGTGAGTGTCTCCCCCATAGTTGAAAGAGTGACAGGGCCAGAATCAAGGGACGTTCGAGCCAAAATGCCTGGACACACGGAGTTTGAAGCAATTTAAGTCATAGGAAGAGGGAAAGACTGATTCTGGGAGAGAGTTCCAGAGCTCAGCTGTTGAGTAGAAGAAAGTTTGAGAGTAACTTTTCACTCTTGGGTTGGAGAGTTGCACAGAGTAGGGGTGGGATTGAGTTGCAGGACGGGTACCACGTGCCCTACGCAAAGGAGGTGGTATACACTGGGAAAGCTCTGAGGAATCCTGATTATTATAGTAGCGATAGAATAGCGAGAGAGATGCAACATTGCGGCGGAGAGAGAGAGATTGCAGAGAGTTGGTGAGTGGACGGGAGTTAATGATACGAAAGGCCTTCCTTTCAACTTTTTCTAAGAGAGCGGTGTGAGAGGAACCTCCCCACACATGTGAACAATACTCAATACAAGGATGCACTATGCCCCTGTACAGAGCAAGAAGCTGTGCAGGGGTAAAGAACCCCCTAAGGCGGTTGAGCACACCCAGCTTCTGAGAGGCTGCCTTAGCAAGACTGGTAATATGGTCCTTCCAAATGAGAGCAGAAGAAAAACAAAGTGGAACGACTTTCTCCCTATGTTGTCGTCAACATCTACATACCATGCGTGCGTCACAATTTTGAGACTTACAAATTTGGGCGAGCTACCAGAAATTTGAGTATCTGGTGGGTCTAATTGTTAGTGTATATATACTTTGATAATAACCATGATGATGGTTGTAGTTGTAGTGATGATAGTTATAGTACTAGTAGTAGTGATGATGTGAGTAGTAGTGATTATGGTGAAAGTTTTAGTAATGAGAGTAGTAGTGATGCCTATAATAGTAGTAGATGATGACTAGTAGTGATGATGGTGACCCATCGCAGAGTTGGGTATGCCATTTTAATTTTGGGCAAAGCGACACGTCTACTTTATTATAAACTGCGCAAGCAGAGTGCCATTTTTTTTTTTTTTTTGCCTCGTATGAGGCATCCTGGATTTTGAGGGTTTAGGCCAAAATTCGCTTTGACCAAACTATTCTGGGAACCTATCTCTCGGTCTTATTGGGGGTTGACTATAACCTTATGTGAAGTGCAGAAACAACAACGTACTGTATTATGATATAACATAAGAGGTTGACTATAACCTTATGTGAAGTGGAGAAACAACGTATTATGATATAACATAAGAGTACCGCGGAGTCAAGATGGCGTCTATATGCTAAAACCTGTCGGTAACCCTACATTATAAACTTACCCATAGCTGCCATTTCAAAGGGCTAATCTCTTGAACAAATAGTGCCGATGTAGCATACATATAGCTAGATCTAGAGGAATTACTTCGATCTAATAGCATTTTCTTGCATCTAGTGACATGAATTCTAGTTATATTATAGGAATATTAGCGATATTAAACGATATTAGAGAGATCATGGTGTTATTCTATAGATTGTTGCCAGTATTTTACTATCTAGCGACATTCTAGCAACTTTTGAGAATGGATCTAGCGCTATTTTATTTTTTAGTTTTGGTAACCCTGTGACCGAACTGGTTATTTTTTTCTCTTGGATATTTATTATCAACTGTCCAAGGCTGTAGGTGGGTACAATTGACAAGGGTGGAGGTAAATCTGGAGCCATACATAGAATATAAGCTAATTTAGCAATGATTGGAGCTGGAATAAAAACATTAGTAAGTATGTAAAACCAATCCAGGCTAGCCTGTAAACTGGTCTTAATTTTGGCTCTGTTTTCAAGGGTGGCCCATGCTGATGTAATCTATCTATCTATCTGTCTACTCAGGCCCAATCGCCACTTCCCTTTTTTTTGGGGGGGAGGGTGACTCAAGAGAGAGCCATCACCCCCCTTAACATGTAAATATTTATTGTACATTGCTTGCTATTTTAGGGTCAAAATTATAACAAAGCAAAGCACATGTGCATTATTTGTCAAATTAACCCTCTCACATCCTTATGACGCAGAGGTTGCCAGATTAGCAAATAGAAATAGATTACTCTCACTCTTATAATTACCTCTCCAAAATTAGTTTTCTGCCCACAGCTAACTCAAAGACAACTGCAGAGGTTGAAGTAAATAAACTAAAGGTTTATAAATACCCCGGACGGTAACAAAGGCTTTAAAGTATCCCTAATAGGCTCAAAAATTGTCAGGACGTGAGAGGGTTAACATGTTTTGAAGAGTGACAAAAACAGGATGAGATTTTTGGCGAGCTATGCCCTTTAAGGCAAGCTAGGATAGATTACAAATGAGCGAGGGTTGTTGTTGTTGTTGTTCCCTAAGCTGCCTGGCCGAACAGCCCCGTTGAGCGAGGGTAGATGAGGTTAGTGTATCCTAGGTTGACATGGAAGTTTGTAGTAGTCAGGTGATGTCATTACCAGGTAAGTTTTTTTTTTTTTTCATATTAGATAGAGCAAGTTAATCGGTATTCTATCTCTCCCAATTTAGAATAGTTTCATAGCCACCATAGTCTCTTGAATATGAAAGAAATGTGTGCATCACTGGATTCCTACATTTGTCTTTTTTCAGAAGTTCACTTCAGAATGAGCTCACCACCAAGCTTCTCTTTTCCCATGAGAAACCAGGAGTCCTACTCTTTTGACAGTGTTTTGAGGTAAGATGTGCTTTATTTTTGTAGTTGCTTCACCTTACCTTGATAGGCATGGATAAACGTAGCTGCTTCTATGTGCTTGTTTTGTCTTTTATTTAAATTGCTTATTTTGCTAAATCATCATTTCCACAGTGATTTTGATAAGGTCTTGTCTTTTTATTATGCTCTCCCTGTTTTGGTTTGTTTATTTTGAAAGTTTTACATTATAATTGATATCAGTGTATGTTCTAATTTAATTGTGTGGAATGCTGCTGCATCCAATGACAAAAATGTTTAATAAATACTCATAAAGTAGTTGCAAATTAGTTAATTTAGCAGTGGCTCTCTCAGTCAATGACGTGAGAGCCTTATGATAATATGGTTCCCCCTTAGTAAGTGAGTGCGGTCTAATTTTAGCAAGATGCATGGCACTTGATAGAGTGAGGGAGGCCCAGGAAGTGCCTTCCGATAGCGCGAATTCCTAATATGCGAGGTCGTGTCGCCCATAAGGCTCTCACTTCATTGACTACGGAACCATTACTAAATACAGTACAGTATATAGTTTTCCTTCCTTCACTTCGGGTTGTCAAACCCGTAACCTGTCCGACCGGCCAAGCTCTCTCTGCCGCCCCTCACACCGTGCTGTGAGTGTTGAGGACGCTCTTGCAATGTTGCAGGACTCTGACAACCAGGATATTGATACCGAGTCATCAGATCAAGATTCTGGGGACGATTACCAACCATCTTCGAGATAAATCTAAGAGATGCATGAGGAGACTCCCATACCCGGAAGGTTGTGATGTTAATCCACACAGAACTCTCAACTGTTAAATAATGGACACCCGGAGACTATGAAGAATAAGAACCTGCATACAATAACCCAAATTTACCCGTAGGGATAAACTAGCAACCTGGAGTATAATAACTCCAGGTAACCAAATGGGTGGGACTCGTCAGCCTTGGTCGGCAACCTGTCTAGGGGAGTAAACCTTATACAAATCCGTACTGCTACCTTAGGGTGAAGCAGGTTAGTGGATGGATTAGCCGCACACCACTGTAGAAAAATTGTGCTAAAGAAATACATAAAAGGCCTCTTGAGTTGGATGAACCCTAAATTGAGTGGTCAATTTTGTAAGTCCTTCAGTAAACTGGCATGGGTTGTCCCTCTTATAGGGGATAGGTCCGCTTGGGGGCATTTTGTGTATGGCCACCCCCATTAAGGGGAGTAAGGCATCTGGCAATAGATAGAACCGGAACATGACGTTACTTGGAAATGGCAAAGGTTACTCAAAAGACTGACTAACAACTGTACCTAGCGAATAACAAGGATGGACTCTCAGCTGTCCATAAAGAGTGCCCGGGTATCCAGACACACCCGGGGCAACTCCTCGATTACTAATATAAATTACAGTTACCCGGAACTATCATCTGAACCGATAAAAAAAACACCAAGTGCCCGGCACTACCCCTAGACACCCGGATCACAAACATAACAAAAGTTATGATCGCAGATAACCCGGAACTATCATCTGAACCGGAAACACACCACCTCTGAACACCTGGTAACTGATAATTTATTAATGGTTCTCTCCGTCAATGATGCGAGAGCCTTCTATATATAAGGGCTCCCCAGGTCCTCAGGAGAGGGCCCGGAGAATGCTTAACACAACCCGAATACATAAAAAGAACATCCTTGGGGAGTACCCTTACGTCATCAATTAGGGAACCACCTAGAAAAAAGAATATATAGAAAAATTTACTGTATTAGGAATTCAAAGCGCGCTCCACAATATAGGCAAAAGATGAGGAGGGCAGAGGATTGGATGTCTTGATTTTCCTTACCCCTCAGCACAAAATGCTAGAGTTTTGTGTATAACTGGCACCAGCCATTTCTTCTAATAAATTGTTCAAACCATGGTCTGATTTTTAAAAAATCAGACTGCCATGATACCTTCAAATTGCTATCTTCGCTTTGTACAACTGGTTGTTCCACTATCTTGAATGAATGACCATACCAACATTCGTGAGTTCCTCACCAGCCCATTGATCAGACCCTCCACCATTAGTGGGGGTCGACACGGACGCAGCAGGATCCCTGGGTTGGGGTTACCAATCGTCCGAAGGTCACCAGACTCGAGGTCGCTGGACCTCTCTCAATCTCTATCACATACAGTAAACCTCTGCTAACTCGGACTCTTTTTAGTCGGAAAGCCGCACTTCTCGGAATGGCATCGGACTCTCGGAAATGTCCCTGTATATCTCGGAAATTTCCGAGTTGGACGGGATTTGTGTCCGGTTTACAATGTTCTCTCACTCGGTTTTAAGTGATTTTAGGATTAATTGAAGCCTGTGCCTTTTAATTATTGTGTTAATATTAATTACTATGTACTGCACTGTCCCTGGAAACATAATAAGGTTCGTATTTGTCATTAATATGATGAATTTCACATGTAAAAAAAAAAAAATTATCTCACTTTTCTCTGATGCGGACTTTCCTCTTCTAATTCAGAATTTTCCCTCTCTTAAGTCTTATATAAGTCGGACTTCGGACATCTCGGAAAATCGGGCTTCTCGGAAGTGGTCTCCCCCCAATTAGTCCGAGATAGCAAGGGTTTACTGTACATACAAAGGAGCTAGTTGTCCCTCTATTTTCCTCAAAGATCATGCACACACACTTCAACACAGAGTAATAGCCTTTCGCATGGACAACACATCAGCCGTGTCCTGCATCAACAGGCTGGGTTCAACGAAATCTTGTACGCTCCCGAGATTGTCAGAGAAGATATTTTTCCTTGCATCAATACCATATCACGATTCAAGCAGTTTACCTCCCAGGAAAGACGAATCTGTGGATGGACGTCTTATCTCGAGGGAAGGGAACCCTGGTAGAATGGGCGATCACTCTAGCTACGTTCAACAACTTTATAAAGCCATTCAATCCCCAGATAAATCCTTGTGCTTCACACCCATCGACACAACTGTTTCTAACCCGCTGACACAAGACCCAAGCGGGCAGACCAGATGCGTTCTCAGAGGTTTGGGATGAGTGGTCATCGATCTACCTCTTTCCCCCTCCAGACACTACACTAATGTACAGAGTGTTGCGACAACTTCACTTATTTCAGGGTCAAGTGTGCCTTATAGCACCAACACAACACAAGTATGGTTCAATCTACTGTCTCTCTGGTGTCCTTATCCAATACCACTTCAAATGTCATGTTTCCACTTAGAGCAGATTGGCAACCTGCAGACTTGTCTAAATTTTACATTATGGATATTTTCAAAGCCAAATGGCTAAGCTCTTATGATCAAGCAGTTCACGACAAGTTAACCAAACAATATAAAACTTCCACTATTAGGGGAAGGGAGATCGGCAGGAGTGTTCAAGTTATAGAGGTATTAGTTTATTGTCAGTGGTTGGAAAGCTGTATGGCAGGGTGTTGATAGAGAGGATAATAAAGTGTACGGAAGTTGCAATAGGAGAAGAACAGTGCGGTTTTAGGAGGGGAAGAGGGTGCGTGGATCAGATGTTTGCAGTAAGACAGTTATGCGAGAAGTATTTAGAGAAACATAAGGAGATATTTTGGGCTTTTATGGACTTGGAAAAAGCATATGATCGTGTGGACTGTGAAGCAATGTGGAAGGTGTTAAGGATTTATGAAATTGGAGGAAATTTGTTAGAAGCAGTTAAGAGTTTTTATGAAGGGAGCAGAGCATGTGTGAGAGTAGGAAATGGTGAGTTGAGTGAATGGTTTGAGGTAAAGGTAGGTTTGCGACAGGGTTGTGTAATGTCACCATGGCTGTTTAATATGTTTATGGATGGTGTGGTGAGGGAGGTGAAAAGGAGAACTATGGGAAGAGGATTGGGTTTAGTAGGAAAGAATGGTAGAGATTGGGAGTTGAATCAGTTGCTGTTCGCTGATGACACAGCATTGGTGGCGGATTCTGATGAGAAACTGCAGCGGGTAGTCAAAGAGTTTGGTGTGGTTTGTGGAAGGAGGAAACTGAAGGTGAATGTCAATAAAAGTAAAGTAATGGTGTGTAATAGGGGAGAGCATAGGGTGAATCTAGATGTGAGGCTGGATTGGGAAATATTGGAACAAGTAGAGTGTTTTAAATATCTAGGAGGAACAATAAGCAGGAGTGGAGGTATGGAAGTGGAGGTAAAACAGAGAGTGTGTGAAGGAAGGAAGGTTTTCGGAGCAATGGGAAGTATGTGGAAGACGAGAAATCTCGGAGTGAAAGTAAAAAGTGCACTGTATCAAGGAATTGTTGTACCAACAGTGATGTATGGGGCTGAGACATGGGCTCTGAAGAAAAAGGAGAAAAGAGGGCTGGATGTGATGGAGATGAGCTGCTTGAGGAGTATGTGTGGAGTTACTCGTAGAGACAGATTGAGAATTAAGAGATACGTAGGAGAGTGGGGCAGCAGGAACATTTGTCAGCCAGAGTGGACAGAAGGGTGCTGAGCTGGTATGGTCATGTTGAACGAATGGGAGATGAAAGGCTTACAAAGAGAATATGTGAGTCAGGTACAAGGGGAGATAGAAGGGCAGGAAGACCCCCATTGAGATGGAGAGACTGTGTAAGAAAGGCTTTGGATGATAGAGGAATGACTATAGATCAGGCAGGGGAAGTGGTGGTGGACAGGAGTGAATGGAGAATGCTTGTGAATAGTTGAGTGAACACGTGGTCATTTGGAGTAAGGGGTCGGGCGCAAGTTGGACTAGATAATAGTCCATCAGGCGCCTGGCCCGGGGAGACGATTAATATGAAGGGTGTGCCTGGAAGTGTGGTGGCAGGGCTTGTCGCTTTGGCTCCGCTGCATGTCTGCCTGCCGAGATCGGAACCTCTCCTGGTGGTCAGGGGCCGGGGGAGTGCTGGAGCGACCTTGGTAACCCTGGTCTCTGGGTCTTCTCCTGGGTGACCTGGATGTGTGAGAGTTTGTGTTTATTTTTTGTTTTATGTTGTTTTTGTGTTTTCCCTGTTCTTGCTCTGTCTTGAGTCGGCTACCCCCAAAATGGGGATTGGGCCTGAGCATATAGATAGATAGATAGACTATTAGACAGTATGAATCACATTGGAAACAATTTACCACGTGGATTGTCGAGTCTAACCAACACAGTGTGTCAGTAAGTTCAATTCTAAAGGTACTTAAATTACCTTTTTGAAGACAAACCACTGTCAGTTAACACACTACGCAATCATCTCTCGGCCATTAAAGAGCCGTTCTTTGATCTTACTGCCCTCAAACTTCCCCCTAAAGATGAAGGGGGTTTTCTTAAAGCATGTTTTAAGTTACGATCTCCATCTAGACAGATTCTCCCGCAGTGGTCTCTGGACAAGGTGTTAACCCTGTTAATCAGTAAACCTTACACAGTCAACCCATCATATGACAAATTATTATAAAAAGGTGTTTTCTTAATTTCTTTAGCAACAGCTCATAGAGTAGCCTATCTGAGCTTGCGGCCATGGCTAGATCTGATAACTGCTTTCAATTTAAGGAGGATCTGAGCGCAGTCACCCTAGCGCCAGCTCCTGATTTCATAGCCAAGAATGAAAGAGAAGATCATGTGTTCTCTCCCTTTGATAGTATGGCCCTAAAACAAAGCAATAAACACCATGCTTTATGCCCTGTGATGGCATTGTATAATTATGTAAAACAAACTACCTTTACACCCTTCTCATTTGTGGATCTCTTCACGTGACAAATCAAGGTTGTCTAAACGACAAATTGTATCTATTCTAGTTGACGTTATCAAAGTAGCCATGCCATCAGCATTAGCTAGGGCTCATGATGCGAGGAAGTGGGCCACGACAGTCAGATTTCTTAACAATTACTCGGTACATGATATTAAACAAACAAAAGTCTGGTCCTCTCACCACACATTTTTATCCAAGTATCTGTGGTGGAGGGGTGAGAATTTTCCACCACCGCTTTTCTCCGGCGATACTTAGAAGTCGGCTAAAGGGTATCGGGGGCGGGGGGCCTGGTATCCTTCTCCCCTTAACCCTCGGAATCCGGGAGGCCTCATATGAGGCAAAATGCGCTGCTAAAATCATCATAACTCGGCAACCATGCAACGTAGCGATGTCATCTCAACGACAGTCTACAGACAAGAAAACGTTCTACAATTTGCAAAACAATTTACTGCTCTAGGTGGTCTCAATCAGTAGCTATTGAATTATGAAACTTGACTGTACGAAAATGGCCCCGGACACAGCGATCGGGATCATATGAGGCCCCCCGGATCCGATGGGTTAAATAAATCTACCAAAAAAACGAGACAGAGATAGGGGCAAGGGACGCGTTCGTGGTCCCGGACCCTAAGAATAGGAGTTTAAATGTGCAAGGATGTAGTACGAATGAGAAGCGAGAGGATATTGGAAGGTTTTATGAAAGAAGGAAGTATGATGTGCTTGCACTGAATGAAACTAAGATGAAAGGAGAGGGAGAAGTGGATTTTGGAAACGTGATAGGTAGAAAGTCTGGAGTAGATGAGGGAGTCAGGGGGAAAGAAGGAGTGGCTATTATTGTGAAGGAGGAGTTGAGAGAGTTTATAAAAGAGTGGAAAGAGGTGTCATCAAGGCTAATGTGGGTGCGGTTTAAGGGTGAAAGGTGGGTTTTTGTAAGTGCGTATGGACCAGGAAGTGAAAGAGAGTTAGACGAGGTAGAGGGTTTCTGGAAGGATTTGAGTGTCTACAAGGGTTTGATGAAAATTAAAATTTTATAGTTTTAGGGAACCTAAATGCTAGGGTAGGAAATGAGCCTGCTGAGGGAGTCATCGGTAGTTTTGGTGTGGATGGTGTAAACGAGAGTGGAGAAAGACTGAAAAATGTATGTGAAGAGTGCAGATTGAGTGTAGGTAATACGTTCTTAAAAAAAAGGCGAAGGATGGTTAGACTGTGCCTACCTAGACTTTAAAAAGGCATTTGACAAAGTTCCACACAAGAGATTGCTGTGGAAATTAAAACATGAGGGAAAAGTAGGAGACAAACTGCTGAAATGGATGGAGAGCTACCTTAGCGGAAGACCGATGAGAACAACAGTAAGGGGGAAATAGTCAAACTGGACTCAAATTACGAGTGGAGTACCACAAGGATCTGTCCTAGCCCCAATCATGTTTTTAATATTTATAAATTACTTACCTGAGGGACTAACAAGCTACATGAGCATGTTTGCGGACGATGCTAAGCTGCTTAAAACTATCAGAACCCAGGAGGATTTCCTTGAACTCCAAGCAGACTTGCAAAAGATCCATGAATGGAGCATCAAATGGAATATGGAGTTCAATGCAGGGAAATGTAAGACTCTAGAAATGGGTTAAAGCAAGTACAGACCTACAAAAGATTATAAACTAGGAAACAAAGTGATTCCCAAAACAGAAAAAGAAAAAGACTTGGGGATAGAATTTAAGGATAACATGTCTCCAGAAAGCCATGTAAATAAGATAGTGAGAGAATCACTAGCACTATTGGCAAATATCAGGATGTCTTTCAATTATCTTAATGAAAACACCATGAAACAAATAATAACGGCAATAATAAGACCCAGGATGGAATATGCATCTGTAGTGTGGTCCCCTCACATGAAGAAACATATCCACAAAATTGAGAGGGTACAAAGAGCAGCTACGAGGATGATCCCAGGTTTGGAAAATTTGGAGTACCAAGAGCGGCTCGAGAGATTGAATCTACCTACGCTGGAACAGAGAAGGAAACGAGGACAGCAAATTCAGATATACAAATGTGTTAGAGGTATTGACAAAATCGACCAAGAAAACTTCATAGAGAGGGATGGAGGGGAGAAAACAAGAGGTCACAGCTACAAACTGAAAGTGCCTAATAGTAAATCTGATCTAAAAAATAAAAGATTTCCTACCTACTCGATTAGTGGGTGGAACAAATTGCCAGCCGAAGTAGTGTCTGCACCATCAGTGCATAGTTTCAAAGCACGGTATGACAAACATATCTTAGGAGGCGGGAATTAACGAGCATGCTCACTCCCGCAAATACAACTAGTGTAAGTACAACTAGTGTAAGTACACAAGTGCACCTGGCATAGACTTGTGAGGGGAGAGATTGTAGAGAGGGCATTGATGGATTATGTGCTGGTGACAAGGGAAAGATTGTGTAGACTGCTGGATGTGAATGTGATGAGAGGTGAGGCAGAGGGTATGTCGGACCATTACCTGGTGGAGGGAAAGCTAAGAGTTAGGAGTTACAGGAGAATGAGAGACAAGCGTGTAGTAAGAGAGGTAATAAAAGTTAGTGAGTTTGAGAAGAGGGCAAAAGAGAGGGAGTACAAGGAAAGACTAACTGAAAAGTGGATGGAAGTGAGAGAGATGGAAGAGAGAGAAGTAGAGGTTGAATGGCAACAGTTTAAGGAAGGAGTGATAGCAAGTGCAAAGGTAGTATGCGGCAAAAGGAAAGTAGGAGGCAGAGGTATCAGGAAGGGAAGCGAGTGGTGGAATGATACGGTGAGAACGGCAGTTGAGGAGAAGAGACAGTGTTTTGAGAGGGTTTTACAGGATGGTAGTGTTGAGGTATGGGAGAGGTACAAGGAGAAAAGAAGAGAGGCAAAACGGAAAATTAGAGAAGCGAAAAAAGATGCAAACGATAGGTGGGGTCAAAGGTTGAGTGAGAATTTTGAAGAATGAAAGAAGATGTTCTGGAAGGAGGTAAATAGAGTAAGGAAAGGAGGACAAAAGAGGGAAGAGTCAGTGAAAGATGCAAATGGAGAATTACTAGTGGAACCAGTTGAAGTAAGGAAAAGATATGCCGAGTATTTTGAATCTTTGCTAAATGCAAGAGATGGAAGAGAAGCAATGGTTGATGGAGATAGGTTACCCAGGCCACCCAGGTGGCAGGGAATGAATGAAAGGATTGAGGAAAATGAGGTGAAAGAAGCAGTGAAACAAATGAAAGCGGGAAAAGCAGAAGGTTTGGATGGTATTGCTGTGGAGTGTATAAAGAAGGGTGGAGATGTGATAATAGATTGGTTGGTGAGACTTTTCAATGTGTGCTTTGTGATGTCAAGGGTACCAATAGACTGGAAGAGTGCATGTATTGTGCCGTTGTACAAGGGGAAGGGAGATCAGCAGGAGTGTTCAAGTTATAGAGGTATTAGTTTATTATCAGTGGTTGGAAAGCTGTATGGCAGGGTGTTGATAGAGAGGATAGTAAAGTGTACGGAAGTGGCAATAGGAGAAGAACAGTGCGGTTTTAGGAGGGTAAGAAGGTGCGTGGATCAGATGTTTGCAGTAAGACAGTTATGCGAGAAGTATTTAGAGAAGCATAAGGAGATATTTTGGGCTTTTATGGATTTGGAAAAAGCGTATGATTGTGTGGATTGTGAAGCAATGTGGAAGGTGTTAAGGATTTATGAAATTGGAGGAAATTTGTTAAAAGCAGTAAAGAGTTTTTATGAAGGGAGCAGAGCATGTGTTAGAATAGGAAATGGTGAGTTGAGTGAATAGTTTGCGGTAAAGGTAGGTTTGCGACAGGGTTGTGTAATGTCACCATGGCTGTTTAATATATTTATGGATGGTGTGGTGAGGGAGGTGAAAATGAGAACTATGGGAAGAGGATTGGGTTTAGTAGGAAAAAATGGTAGAGATTGGGAGTTGAATCAGTTGCTGTTCGCTGATGACGCAGCATTGGTGGCGGGTTCTGAGGAGAAATTGCAGCAGGTAGTCAAAGAGTTTGGAGTGGTTTGTGGGAGGAGGAAACTGAAGGTGAACGTCAATAAAAGTAAAGTAATGGTGTGTAATAGGGGTGAATCTAGATGTGAGGCTGGATGGGGAAATATTGGAACAAGTAGAGTGTTTTAAATATCTAGGAGGAACGATAAACAGGAGTGGAGGTATGGAAATGGAGGTAAAACAGAGTGTGTGTGTGAAGGAAGGAAGGTTTTCGGAGCAATGGGAAGTATTTGGAAGACGAGAAATCTCGGAATGAAAATAAAAAGTGCAATGTATCAAGGAATTGTTGTGCCAACAGTGATGTATGGGGCTGAGACATGGGCTCTGAAGAAAAAGGAGAGAAGAAAGCTGGATGTGATGGAGAAGTATGTGTGGAGTTACTCGTAGAGACGGATTGAGGAATGAAGAGATGTGTAGGAGAGTGGGGCAACAGGAACATTTGTCAGCCAGAGTGGACAGAAGGGTGCTGAGCTGGTATGGTCATGTTGAACGAATGGGAGATGAAAGGCTTACAAAGAGAATATGTGAGTCAGATACAAAGGGAGATAGAAGGGCAGGAAGACCCCCATTGAGATGGAGAGACTGTGTAAGACAAGCTTTGGATGATAGAGGAATGACTATAGATCAGGCACAGGAAGTGGTACTAAACAGGAATGAATGGAGAATGCTTGTGAATAGTTGAGTTGAGTGGTCATTTGGAGTAAGGGGTCGGGCGCAAGTTGGACTAGACAATAGTCCATCAGGCGCCTCGCCCGGAGAGACGATTAATATGAAGGGTGCGCCTGGAAGTGTGGTGGGCGGGCTTGTGGCTTTGGCTCCGCTGCAACGACTTGCCTGAAGTTATAACTAATGGAAGTGAGGTATACCTGTATGCGGATGACACTAAACTGTATAGAAGAGTGAGGAGTAAGGAAGATATGGGTTTGCTTCAAGGAGATGTGGAGGGCATGAAGGGATGGTCTGAGCATTGGTTAATGCCTTTTCATCCAAAAAAATGCAAGTACATGCGGATTGGGACCAGCAAGATAGACAAGGTAGGATACAGTATGTATGAAGCGATGGAGGAAGTGAGTGCAGAAAAGGATATAGGAGTAGTGATAGACAATAAGTTAAATTTCTCAGAACATTTAGCGGAAAAGATAAACAAAGCCAATAGAATTGTAGGGCTGATAAGGAGGACATTTGTGTCACTTGACGAAGAAATCTTCAGGAATCTATATACAGCGCTGGTTAGGCCGCACCTGGAATATGCAAACCAGGTGTGGGCTCCATATATGGTAAAGGATATAGAAGCAGTGGAGAAAGTGCAGAGGAGAGCTAGCAAGCTGGTACCAACGTTGAAGAACGCGGGCTATGAGCAGAGGTTGAGGACACTGGGGCTTCCGACACTGGCATATAGGAGAAAGAGAGGGGATATGATAGAGACTTTAAGATAGTGTCAGGAAAGTACGATGAGGATGTGTGTGAAGGTATCTTCTTGATGCGGGAGGGAACAAGAACGAGAGGACACTCTAAGAAAATTTACAAAGAAAGAAATAGGCTTGAGAAGGCAAAGAACTCATTTTGTGAAAGAGTGGTAAATGAGTGGAACGCACTGCCCCAGTATGTAGTCGATTCCGAATCAATAAGGGAGTTTGAAAGTAATCTTGATAAAGCATGGGGAAGACAAGATTTGAAGTTTGATTATAAAACAAAAATACAGAATAGTAAAAATGTTGCGTCTGCTACCGCCGCCGCCAACACCGTGAACGACCGCAGCAGTGCAAGTACTGGTACGGAGCTGGATACACAGGCATAGTTTGCCTTTTTCCAGAGGATCTACTGTAAGAAACTGTAAGAATGTCTGCCTGCCGAGATCGGAGCCTCTCCGGGTGGTCGGGGAGTGCTGGAGCGACCTTGGTGACCCTGGTCTCTGGATGTTCTCCTGGGTGACCTAGATGTGTGGGAATTTTGTGTTTTGTCTGTGTTTGTTCGTTGTTCTGTCTTGTGTTTTGTGTTTTCCCTGTTCTTGCTCTGTCTTGAGTTGGCCACCCCCAAGAAAATATAAACAAAAAAATAATAAAATAGATTAAAATAGAAAATAAAAATAAAAATAGGAAAAGTGGGGATTGGGCTTGAGCATATACATACATATACAGTACATACATACATCTGTCAGTGCAATTGAAGAGACCCACTGTTCCATGCGTAGCCATGAGACTCCACCATAAACCAAGTTAATTTCGGTTTTAATTGCAATAACGCAATTTGTTTGTTACATCTATGAGTGAGGTTCACCAAGATGCTTGCTTATACAATTTAGTTTTGAGAAATGGGGGGGGGGGGAGTGTTTCCGAGCTGGAGAACCTCTCTCAGAAGATGATTAATATTAATATTAGAGTTAAGTAAGGTTCATAATAATGAGGTTACAAATTACCAAGAAGGATATTAACCCTCTCACGACCATAGGACGCAGAGGTTGCCAGATTAGCAATAAGAAATAGATTACTCTCACTGTTATAATTACCTCTCCAAAATTAGTTTTCTGCCCACAGCTAACTCAAAGACAACTGCAGAGGTTGAAGTAAACAAACTAAAGGTTTATAGATACCCCTGACGGTAAAAAATTATTTAAAGTATCCCTAATAGGCTAAAAAATCGCGTCCGGATGGGAGAGAGTTAATAAATACACACATCTTTTTTAGTATAATAGGCTAAGTATGATAAGTTTTTCATCTTTTAAAATTTATTTTAATGCGCTGTATAGCTGTACAACTTTTATGTTTATAATAATATACAGTTGCTCTATTATTAAGTTTTACTGAATCCTTACCCTTACCTAACTTTCTCTTGCTTCCTAAGGCTTACTCAGAAACCCTGCCTTAATACTTTACTCCTTTTTTCTTAATTTTATCTAAAGCGCGAGCCGATTAGTTTTGGTTTTCTTCAGTCTTTGACGTTGAGCATGAGATGTCCCAGCCACCGATATTGGTATTCTTAGGCTCTCACGTCATTGACGGAGAGAACCATTACTAAATTACGGGTTTGACACCTGAAGGGAGAGGAGGAAAACTAAATATTTAGTAATGGTTCCGTAGGAGGGTTAGCGAAAGTGTGCTTAAGTAGCAAGTCCCAAAGTGTCTTGTCGTCACACTGCAGAGCTTTATGAGCCACATCTTTACAGTATTACATACATACAATGGTTTAGCGTAATTTTTCCATCACACACATTGTAATGGCTCAGACGGGGTTGCCTTTCAGTAGTTGGAGTGTACTGTAGTACAATAAAGTCCCGCCACAGCACTGCCCTACCAAGTCATCACCGTGGCTGATGTTGGTATAGTGCTAACCGTGCCTCAGCAAAACTCAACAGTCCCCCTGCAGCACTTTCACCTGCAGTATCTGCAACCACACCAGCCTTAAGTGTTATGGAAGCCAAAGCGTCACATTATTCCTTTGCCCCTCAACTTTCTCTTCATAATTGCCGAGGGGCACAGGGCCCTGGGTGGGGCTTTGGTTTCCCGGGCGTTTACGCACCCTCTCAGCCCCCCGCCATGGAGTGGCTTCGGTCACCCAGGCTTTATTGTGGTCGGCAGGGAGGGTTCTGTGGGGGCGCTCGTTTATGGCCTTGGCCTTACTCGGGGCCTTGGGGCTGTTCGGCCAGGCAGCTTGGGGAACAACAACAACAACAAAAAGACTGCACCATAACAAGACTGTACTGTATATTAAGCAATTTGGGCTATAGAACAATGAAGTCCTGCCCCAACACTGCTCCAATATGCAAACATTGTTGCCGACACAGGTGTGGTGCCAAACAGCGCCCAGGTAAGACTGTCCCCTGTGGCACCTATCCGCACCCCACCAGCCTCGGCAGTGCCAAGATAAAGACTTTATTGCATAGTAATGGCTGTTGGTCCACAAGTCTATCGCCATCCCCCCTATTAGTCGCCTGGGTGTAATACAGTAAGACACCCTTCCTCACTGTGGTTAATGAAACCATTTCTAAATCGCACACACAACTTGCACTTTTTAGTGACCCATTGTCCAAGTGGTCTGTCTAACCTTCCCCCCCGGGGGCCCTATCCTAAGGACGTTGTTGAGATCCGGGCTATATGGCCGAAATACGTCTATGCCTAGGCTACCGTATCTTTGTTATTTTAACTGCTAGAAAATTCCCACGCATGTCTAAACGTACTGTGGTTTCCAATCTGTAGACTGGCATTCAGTAGAGCTCTCTAAGTCAACTGGTTCAGTTGTGATGACGATTTCCGTGGAGCGTATTTTTCCGCAATTTTAGCAATGTGACACTTTTCAAGACTGAATCTGTCTTTGCAGACCACACAACAACATAGCTCCGACGTCTGCTTGCTGCCAGAGGTGCGTGCGTCGCCTCCGACAGGCTTTGTTTACATACGTCGGACACGCGGCTTTCAAAACAAGCTGAATAAGCTTTCAAGCTTACGGACTATATAAGGACACCCGGGTTCCTGCCCATCTGCCGCGGTGTCCTTTTAAAATGACAACCGGGCGGGAAGGGCTAAACACTGAACACATTTGACACATAACTTATGTCCTGTCACAGGAAGGTTGGCACACGCTCCCGAAAATCAGCTGATCTAGCAAGCTGTTTACAGCGCTCATCAAATAAACTCGCCTAAACTTCAGTATAAGGATATTTTGTGTTGTCCTGTATTAAAATGCAGTATTAAAATAATTTGAGATTAAAAACAAGTGAGGATATTTCGAGTGATAAAAATAATTTAAGTAATTGTGAATGCGAGTGGATGTAAACAAATATGGCTGACTTTGATGGATTTGAAGTCGGTGAGACCGAGGGCATTCTAGGGAAAATTATACGTGAGCTGAATGACATTAAAAGGTGGAAGGAGGATATGCAGGAGTGGAAGGTGAGTGTTAGTTCACAGATTGAGGCTATATGTTCAATATGTGGTGCTCAGGCTGGGGACATCGAGCCTGGACAAGATTTGAGTCGGGCTAGCCTAAAAGATATTCAAACTCATATGGGGCAACTCCAGGACGAAAATGAAGCTTTAAGATTGCAACTTGAAGAATACAAAGGGCAAACCAAGGAAATGAAAACACATGTGGAGGAGATTAAGGAGAAACACAATAAATGGGTTAATGACGAAGGAGGAAAAGTGAAGGAAGTGGCAATGAAGGAAATCATGGAGGAACAAAAGAAACAATCAGAAAGGGAAAATAGAGATTTAGAATCAGTGGTAGTAAACGCTATGAGGAGAAATGAACAGGTCCTGCGTGAAACAATAGATAGAAATAAGTGTATTATTGTATTTGGGGATATAGAGGAGCACATTATTGAGAGGAAAGCTAGGGATAAGGAAGAAATTAATAAGGTAAAAACATTGATCAAGCATGTCGATGAAGAAGGAAACAACTGGAGAGATGATATTGAAGAAGTTAGGAGAATGGGTAAATATAGTAAGGGAAACACAAGGCCAATGAGAGTGCAGTTTAGGTCTAGGGTAACAGTGGATGCAATAATGAACGTAACATGGAGACTTAACTTGACCAGCAAGTTTAAGAAAATTACAATTAGAAAAGATATGAGTATTGAGGATCGAAACATAAGAAAGGAATTGCAAACCGAGGCAAATGTAAAGAATGGAGAAAGGACGAAAGAAGACGAAAAGAAGTTTTTCTGGAGAGTGTGGGAGGGAAAACTAAAGAAATGGTATATAAAGCGAAGGGACGAAGTAGGGAGGGAAAGGGAGATGGTGCGGGTGACGGGGGAGAAGGCAGAGGGAGGGGAGGTGGAGATGGAGAGAGAAACAGTCCAAGTGGAGGCAGAGGGAGGGGAGGTGGAAACGGAGCGAGAAACAGTCCAGGTGGAGACAAGAGGAGAGGAGACAAGCTAGGAAATAAATTGGGAGGGGTACGTACAAAAAAGAAAGGAACGGGCAGGGGAGAGAAAAATAGGGAAAATACTGGAAATGCTAAGTTCATGTATACAAATATTGATGGGTTAATTTCCAAAAAGATTGAGTTTGACGAATATGTAAAGAGAGAGAGGCCCGGGGTAGTATGTTTGACTGAAACTAAGCTTAACCAGGAGGTAGACACGAATATAATTAGTTGTGCAGGATACAGTACATGGAGAAGAGACAGGTTAGGGAAGCTAGGAGGAGGAGTGTTGATCATGGTAGATAATAAAATTACTGCTAAAGAATTAAAACTTGGTGATAGCATTGCTGAAGTGGTAGCAGTTGAAATTGAGGATAATGATAGGTCAAAATTGGACATCGTATCAATGTATTTACCTCCTAAGACTAAATCTTGGAGCAATGATGAATATAATTAATTAATTTTGGAAACCTTGCGTATGTTAGAAATTATTTGTAAAAGGAAAAATAGGCTTATTCTTGCAGGGGACTTTAATTGCGGGGAGGTGGATTGGGAATGTTTGGATGCGGGTTCAAATGAAAATACTTGGGGTAGCAAATTTCTTGAACTAACAATGGGGTATCTATTAACACAACACGTTACGGAAAATACAAGATTTAGAGGAGGTGATGAACCATCAAGACTTGACTTACTATTCACCAAAGACCCCCAAGAAATAAAGAACCTAACATATTTGAGTCCCATGGGAAAAAGTGATCATGCTGTGATTGAATTTGAATTGACAGTGGAATTTCTGGAAGGCAGAGAGGAGGAACATAGGGAATTTAGACTAAATTATAGTAAGGCGGATTATGAATCATTACGAGGATACTTTGCAAATATAGATTGGTCATTTATTGAGCAAGAACAGAATATTCAGGTAAAATACACCATGTTACTAGACATTTACAGGGAGGGGGTAGATAAATATGTACCAACATTTAAGGATGGAAAGCTGGCTAAGGAGAAAGAGTGGTTTAACATGCGATGTCACATTGCCCAGAACAAAAAGGACTCTGCATGGAATAAAGTGAGAAGGAGACACACTGAGGAAAAATGGGATGAGTATAAGAATGCTAGAAACAACTATGTCAAGACTATAAGAGAGGAGAAAAAGAACTTTGAAAAAGATATAGTAAACAAATGTAATAAAGAACCCAAACTGTTCTATAGTTATATCAACGGTAAAACTAAAATAAAGGACAAAATAACAAAGCTTAGGGTAGAGGGTCAATTATATGAAGACACAGTGGGTATGTGTGAAATTATGAATCATACATTAACATCCGTGTTTGTGGAGGAGGATGAATATGTAGAACCTGTGGTGGAATTGAATGAGATACAGGGACTAGAGTCGATAGAAGTCAACAAGGATGAACTAAAATCATTGTTGGAAGAATTGGACGTGAGAAAATCTATGGGCCCAGATAACATTGCTGGATGGGTATTAAGAGAATGTTCTGCACAACTAGTGAGACCTATTTTTAATATTGTTCAATACTCATTAAACAAGGGGGAACTTCCCTTAGAATGGAAACAAGCAAATATAACTCCAATATATAAAAGTGGAAATAAAGAAGACCCGCTAAATTATCGACCGGTATCCTTAACGAGTGTTATATGCAAGCTTTGTGAAAAGATTATTAGAAAAAGATGGGTGGGTATGTTGGAGGAGAGGGAAATAATTTTCAAGCAAGCAGTTCGGGTTCAGAAAAGGTCGTTCGTGTACCACAAATTTGTTGAGTTACTATGATAGGGTAATTGACATTGTACAAGGGAGGGAGGGGTGGGTAGATTGTATCTACTTAGATTTCAAGAAGGCATTTGATAAGGTGCCTCATAAGAGATTGTTGTGGAAGCTCAGGACTGTGGGGCGGGTTGAGGGAGTATTATTAAAGTGGATGGAAAACTATTTAATTGGGAGGGAAATGCGAACAGTAATAAAAGGAAAGTTCTCCTCGTGGAAAAGGGTAAAAAGCGGAGTGCCTCAAGGATCGGTGTTGGCCCCAATCATGTTTTTGGTTTTCATCAACGACCTTCAAATGGGAATAGACTCATATATATCTATGTTTGCTGATGATGCAAAACTAATGAAGCATATTACAAGTAGGAGTAGTTGTGAAGAATTACAGAGAGATCTAGATAAGTTATATGAGTGGAGTCAAACTTGGAAAATGGAATTCAACACGAGTAAGTGTCAGGTTCTTGAGATGGGAAAAAGTAAATATAGACCACCTTGGGGATATAAAATAGGAGATGAAATAATTAGTAAAGCTGTGAAAGCAAAAGACCTAGGGGTAGTTGTGGCAGACAGCTTGTCACCTGAACAGCATATAAATAAAATAACTGGTGAAACCTATGGAGTGTTGACTAACATGAGAATAGCTCTGAATTATTTAGATGAAGAGATGTTAGCAAAAATAATAGGGACAATAATACGACCAAGACTGGAGTATGCAGCAGTGGTGTGGTCTCCACACCTTATAAAACATAATAAAAAACTGGAAAGAGTTCAGAGAGTTGCCACTAAGATGATAGCTAGCCTTAGAGACCTACCTTATGAGGAGAGATTGGAGAGGCTAAAGCTGCCAACGCTGAGGGAGAGGAGAGAGAGAGGTGACATGATCATGATGTTTAAGTGTGTGAAAGGTTTTGAGAAGATCGACAAGGGAGATTTTGTGGTGAGGGACGAGGGAAGAACCAGGGGTCATGATTGTAAGTTGAGGAAAGTTATATGTAAGTCTGATGTAAGAAAGTTCAGCTTCCCGTATAGAAGCATTGAGTGTTGGAATAAGTTGGATGGGGAGGTGGTGGGAGCAAGAAATATCCAAACTTTTAAAGCAAAATTGGATAAATGTAGAGAGAGAGACAGGACAACACGAGCTTAGGCTCAAATCCTGTATACTACAATTAGGTGAGTACAATTAGGTGAGTACACGAATCAGTCGAACAGAATGCAATATGTTCCATGATAAGCCCCTCCCCCCCACCACACCCCACCCCCTGTCCCGCCGCCGCCGGGGATCGGTAACGAAGGTCCGGAGCGCCTCGCCGAGGAGACTTATATCTGGAAAAGAAATTTCCAAGAATCCATGTTCATAAGGACAACCCTGAGACATTCAACCTCAATGTCACCTTTAATACAGAAGAAAAGTAGATTTAGCGATCAGCACCATTTTAAGTTTCTTGTGTATCCTTATGGAAAACCCATATGAGGTTTTCTCATGAAGGTGATGAGACTTCTTACCCATGATAGTGACCATCATTGACCTATACAAAAGTTATGAAGCGACCATCCCGCCGTGATAGGAGAGTGGTTAGCAAGTGACCCCTCCGCCGTGATGGCAGATTAGTAGTCTTCCTGCCGTGCTGGGAATGTTAAAATAGTATAGGAGAGTCGTTCCGGCTGTGCTGAAACATCCCTTGGAAGCCTTCCTCTTCCGCCGGGAGTTAGTTCTAGTTCAAGACAACTAACTGGTTACTTGGATCCTGTGCAACACCAGAACGCCACTGGCGGGACGCCCGGCGAGGAAGAAAAGCATTCGCGAGATAATTTCCCGCCGAAAATATGATCCATAACCTCATTCTAGCTATCAACAAGGATAGAAGAACACTTAGCATAATAGTCAGGACAAACCAAACCCCCCCTCAAAAACTAGTACTATCTCATCGTCTAGTAGAAGAGGGACACTTAAAATTACATGACCTAGCCATAAACAGATCCTACTAAGAGGCTGGCCACGAGGCCTAGGGCAAGAAGAACAACGACGAATTAGATTAATTATTCTTACCTCTATGAAGATCCAGCACTCTCCAACCATCTCGACGACAGGAACGTAGGGACGACGACGCAGAAAGCCAGAAGCAAAACCTTTTACTAAGTAAAGCCGTTCTATATTAACGGTTCTGCCGAAGAATAATAAAAACGCTTAACCCACCAAAACAGTGGCCGAAAAGCGCTGCCCTTTAATATAGTAATAGCCTCTAAGCTATACTAGTTAGGCTGAAAACTAGAGGGGAAATAAAACACACCAAAATGGCGTCCCTGCCTTATCATGACCAAGGGATGCCACCACAAAAAGCACCCTAAAACACAACTCCTGGGGGTCACGCCAATCAGCATGCCCGACCTAACTAATCTAACTCTATATCCTAGGAGTAACATGACATATGATACTCAAATGACATTCGAACAGCACACCACAAACATGAAAAAGAAATTGACACCCAGACTTAACGCCCTCGTGTCACTTGCCCACACAAAATTTGGACACAACAAAGAAACCACCACCACAGTTTACAAACAATACATAAGATCAGTGATGGAATACGCAAGCCCGGCCCAGCCTTCAGCTACTACTCCTACAGATCGCCTACATCAAGAAACCAAAGTCCTCAAAGTCAAAGACCATCTGGACATGAGAGGCACTCAATTCCTGGCAGCAGCCTCCACGAACGAACACCACCCACTACACTACATGGCAACACACCAACAGACACCAAGAAATATCAAAACAACACCCAGCACACGGTATCACACACAAATACTATCTTCTCTCCCTCCCTGCCCACCCCAAACCAGCTTCCAGAAGCACATCCATACTCATATCTCTGCCGTTCCATCCACTCACTCATAGACAACACGCAGCTGCAGGCACGACCTCCCAAAATCCATCCTTCTGAATCCTCCCTTCCTCGTGAGGACATAGTCCACCTGGCCAGGCTGAGATGCGGACACCATCCAGCTCTTTTGAGCTATCAGAGGAGACTGGATGAATCCGTTGTCGACTCCTGCCCTGGTTGTAACACAGCACCCCATATAAATATTTCTGTGCTGTCTATCTTTCCCCTAACTCTACCGACTTTCCCAAATTCTTTGACTATCTAAGCTCTAAAGTGGAACACATTCTATCTATCTCTTCCTTCTCTGAAATCTCCATCTTGGGAGATTTCAACGTTCACCACCGCCAATGGCTCTCCTCTCACTCTACTGACGAACCTGGTGAACAAGCCTACGTCTTTTCTACCATAAATGACCTAGAGCAGCTGGTCCAGCAACCCACCCGTATCCCGGATCGCTTCGGAGATCGGCCCAACATTCTTGACTTATTTCTGACTTCTAACCCTTCTTCTTATACTGTCAATTTTTTCTCTCCTTTGGGCTCCTCCGACCATAAACTTATCTGTCACCTGTCCTATCTCTTCAGTACGGCCATCCGATCCTCCCAGCCGGCGGCGCTTGTGGCACTTTGGCACTGCCGACTGGGAGGCTCTCCGGCAGTACTTTTTTTATTTCCCATGGAATGACCCTCGGAGAGTGCTGAACGCATTACCGAGGTAATCCTCTTGGGCATGGAAGCGTACATTCCATTTTTTTTCCTCTAATACTAATGCAAAAAAATCTTGGTTTACTCACACTTGTTCTACTGCTGTCCACAACAAGGAGGAAGCATTCAAACTGTACCGATGCTTTAAAACTCAAGAATCTCATTCTTCCTATGTTTCTGCCCGGAATCAAGCCAAATCTGTTCTTCGACTTGCCAAGCACTCTTTCATCAATAATAAATGCACTGAACTATCCAACCCTAGCTCTTCCCAAGCTTTCTGGCATCTAGCCAAAAACTTTTCTTCCTCGTCTTTCCCTCCCCTTTTCCACTCTGATGGCACAACCATCACTTCTTCCTCTGACAAAGCTGAACTCTTCGCTCAAACTTTTGCCAGAAACTGTACCTTGAATGATTCCGGTGCTATTCCTCCCTCTCCACCCCCCTCTCTCCTAGTTATGCCTAATATCTTAAGTCTCTTCTAAAGATGTATTTTCTACTCTCTGGGCTTAATACTAAGAAGGCGTACGGTCCGGACGGTGTTCCTCCTGTTGTACTTAAAAACTGTCCTTCCATGCTGACCCCCTGCCTAGGCAAACTCTTCTGTCTCTGTCTCTCCTCTAATGTCTTTCCTTCTTGCTGGAAGTTTGCTCTCATTCAACCTGTCCCAAAGAAGGGTGACCGCTCTCAACCCTCCAACTATCGTCCAATTGCTCTCATCTCTTGTATCTCTAAAGTTTTTGAAACTATTCTTGCTTCCAAATTTCTTAAGCATTTCTCTTCTCATAATCTGCTCTCAGATCGCCAGTATGGCTTCCTTAACCCCTCCAACCCGGAAGGGCTCTTGAACGCCCATAACAAACTCGGCCTGCGCAACCCGGAAGGGCTTTTGAACGCCCATTGCTTGCATGAGTGCTTTCGAATGCCGCGCGTAAATTTTTGGTATCGTGGGAGGGTAGGTGGCGCCACCAGGCGTAAACTACGCCACATCAACAGTATCTACCCCGATGCCATCATGGACAGTACGCCAAATAGTGATTCCGCTGTGTCCGATACCGTGCTTCCTACGACGCCCGTGCTAGTTCGTCGCGCCTTACCCCGACGCCATCGCCTAAATGTGTTATCTCCCGGAGGTATTGAGACGACATTGAGACTATATGAGCGTGCTGATGCCAAGTATATTGTTGATGATATAGTCAGTGACGACTCCAGTAATTATAAATCGAGTGATTATGGCCATGAGAGTGAGAAAGAAGAGCAATTCCTGGGATTTGCGAGAGAACATGGCAGTGATGAGAGTGATGAAGGTGATGTACCAGTTGTTGAGGAAGCTTGTTTACCTAAAGACAGTGAACTTGAGAGAGTGAGTGAGTGGGAGAGTTCAAGATCACTCGCCAAATTTCGCATAAGTGACACGACGCCAAGCCCTTCCCCAGGTAAATCGCCTTTCAAGCTACACTTATATAAGCAGAAAATACTTGAGAAGGCGGCAGCTAGGGAACAAGCCAAAATAATTGGTGAGGATGAGGCTGTGAGTGAGGGTGAGCGTGGTGACCCTTCTCGCCCACCATTGTCTCCCTTATCTACCCACGCCACCCAAGATGCCCCGGATGCCCCGCATTCTTCCCCACCACCCCCACCACTGCCAAGGGTTGAGGACCCCCCACTTTCGGCCTATTTGCCTCCTAGGTCCCCCGACAGGAGACATACTGCTGCCGAAAAGGGGAAAGGCAGGAAATATACCAAAAAAATTAAGAAAAGTAAGAGAGTTTTGTTCGAGGCTCCCGCGACGTCCACCCCTGCCGGCCCCAGCCATACGCCCCCGCAACTTTCCCCACGGTCCTCTCCCGCCTTCAACATGTCTTCCTGAAGAAGTCTTTGAGCTCGCATCACCAATACCTGGGCCTAGTGACAGTGAAGCATTGCTTTCTGTCACTCGTCGCAGGCCAAGGAGCCCAGGACCTCGGGGGGACACAGCCTCACCTGCCACTCCTTCCCCACCTCGCCCACCCGCACGCCGCCCACGCATCACTTGTTCCCCGCCAGATTATGTGGGGGCCACTGATGATGAAGGGCACCTCTCTGAAGACTCTGGCCATGATTACATAGGTCCACCGTCAGGGCAAGATGACCACTCTGACGATGACTATAAGGACATCGACGACCCTCGACCCATCCGCTTGGCCCGGCGTCGTGCTGCCCGTCGTGCTGGCCGACGCCCTCGCCGCCCTAGGGTGCGTGCCTCCCGAGTTGGCCGTGGGCGTGCTGGGCCACCAGCTGGAGCTCCTCGTCAGCGTAGACAAGACCCATTCTACGTTTTTCAGTGGCAAGACGTAGTTGATGGGGATGGATACAACCCTGATGTGCCAGCTTTTTATGAGGTACTAGAGGGTTCAGGCATTACCCCCAATTTTCCTGCAGGCCCCAATGCTCCACCACACGAACTATTTGAGGCCTTCTTTGATGAGGAGGTGGTAGGCTATGTTGTCAAAGAGACAAATAAGCAGCACCAATACCAGGTCCACTTTTTGGGCAAGGTGACCAAGGGCCACATGAGGCAGTGGACCCTAGTGACTCATAAAGAGTTCATGGTGTTCCTGGCACTCACCATGCTAATGCCTCATGTCAAGAAGCATAGGTTGCCTGACTATTGGATCACCAATGATCTCGTATCCACCCCTGCCTTCGGGAAATATATGTCTCGCGACCGGTACCTTGATATCCTCGCAGCGCTCCATCTTGTCACCAACCTTGACGTCCACCTCCCAGACAAGCTGTGGAAGATTAGGACGTTGTACGAGATGATGAGAGAACGCTTCACCTCCTACTTCAAGCCCTTCCGCAAGGTCATCATTGATGAGTCTCTTGTGCTGTTCCGGGGAAAACTCCGCTTCCGGCAGTACATCCCCTCAAAAAGACATCGCTTTGGCATAAAATTCTTTGTGCTGTGCGACTGCCAAACTGGCTATGTCCTGGACTTCCTGGTCTACAGCGGGAAGGAAGGGGACTTGCTTGTAGACCCCCTCATTGGCTTTGGCGGAGCAGTGGTGCAAGCCATGATGGACCGCTACTTTCATAAGAATCACGTCCTCTACACGGACAATTATTACACGTCCCCCACTCTCTCACAGTACCTGCATGAGCGCAAGACGGGGACTGTAGGCACAGTACGAGGGAAAAGGAAGGGCATGCCACCTTTCCCTCCAAAGACCAAAAAAGGTGATGTGTTCAAGAAGAAGTCGGGGCCCATTCTGGCTATCCACTGGCACGACCAGCGGAAGGTCAACCTCCTGAGCACCATCCACAAGGGGGAAATGGTGGAGACTGGCAAGGTGGATCGCCGCACCCAGGCCAGGGTGACCAAGCCCGATGCTGTCCTGGACTACAACATCAACATGAGGCTGGTGGACAAGTCCGACATGCAGATAGGCTTCATTGACTGCCTGCGTACCTCGTGCAGTACAAAAAGTTCTTTCTGCATATGGTGGACATGTCAGTTCTGAATGCCTACAATATATACAAGCTTCGGAATGTGAACACACCCAAGAAGTTCAATAGCCTGCGGAGGTTCCAAAAGCAGGTGTTGACGGAGCTCCTGGAGAAGTATGCTACGCCACAGAGGGCAGTGGCACATCCTGGGCCCACCGTTATTGACCGCTTGCAGTGTGCTCAATACTTGATTAGGCACAGGCTTGGTTCCCTGCCTCAGAATGAATCTGGAAGAACGCAGCAGAAGCGGTGCCATGTCTGCTACAACAGCAGGGTGAGGCCGAGGTCAGGTAAAAAGTCAACCATGGAGTGTGTGGAGTGCAAGGTGGTACTCTGTGCTTTAGAGTGCTTCTTTGATTACCACTCCAAGCTGGAGTTCTAGTAATCATACTGAAATTGCCAAATAAAATGACAATATGTACACTATAATTATATATAGGCAAAAAGTGGAAGAAAACCAATTTATTGTTATACAAAAGTCATGTATTATGAGAAAATTGATACAAATACAATTACACCATAATAATATGTGAAAGTGACACATATGTATATACCAAGTGACATTCATATGATTAGAACCTATAGAAATATATAAATCAGTGAAAAAAGACACAATCTATCTATTACCTGACGCCGTGATCCCCAAAGGGGTGGCCACGAACGAACCGCCCCCATGCACCTCTGTCCCCAGTCAGTCGACGCCCCTCCCCCCAACCAGCACCGCCTTCGTTCATGTACTTCCTCACTCCATCCTTCCACCTCATATTCGGTCTACCTCTCCACCTCGCTCTCGTACACCCTCTTAGTCATTCTCTCGCTTTCCATACGTTCCATATGGCCGAACCATCTCAAGTTGTTCCTTTTCACACTTTCCAGCACATCTACCTCCACACCACACCTCCTTCTTACTTCCTCATTAGTCTGTCTATCCCTCCATGTAACTCTGCACGCACTCCTTAAGTAATTCATTTCCACTGCTCTCACTCTTGGTCTGAGTCTCTCAACCAACGTCCATGCTTCGCTTCCGTAAGTCAGTGTCGGGATTACCACACTGTCATGCAAGGACTTCTTCACTTCCATACTGACCACCCTATTTCTTGTTACTGCTTTTAGCGTTCCTACAACCCTCTTCCCCTGTTGTACCCTCTCCCGCACCTCTTCATCCATAGTCCCATCTTTACTCAACACACTGCCCAGATACTTAAAAGAGTTGACGATCTCCATAGCCTGACCGTTCAGCTTCACCTCACACTCTATGACTTCACCCCTTTCGAAGACCATAACCTTGCTCTTCCCCGTATTTACCTTCAAATTCCGTTTTTCGCACACTGTTCCAAACTCATTTACCAGACCCTGCAACTCCCATTCATTATCACTCATCAGAACTGTATCATCCACAAACAGCAGTATAGGTAGCTTCCACTCAATTCCCTCCCTTTTCAGCGATACACCAACATCCACTGCTCTTGATAGTATTTCTTTCATAACTCCATCCATATATACAGTAAACAACCACGGGGACATCACACACCCCTGTTTCAAACCAACATTCAGGTCGAAGAACTCGCTCTGCTCACTCTCCACACGTACTGCCGCCTTTGCACCCTCATACATGCTCTTCACTGCTTTCAGCAACTTGCCCTCTACTCCGTATATTCTAAGTACTTTCCACAAACCTTCTCTATCCACTCTGTCATAGGCCTTCTCCAAGTCCATAAAGGCAACATACACCTTTTGTTTCTTCTCCAGATACTTCTCCACAACACAATTCAGGGTAAAAATCTGATCTACACATCCTCTTCCCTTCCTAAAACCTCCCTGCTCGTCGCCTATCCATTTCTCCGTTCTCACTCTCACTCTCTCAATCACTACCCTACCTTCCCTACTACGCTTAGAAGACATATTCCTCGGTGGTTACCACACACTCCTCTTTCCCCTTTGCCCTTATATAGGGGACTATTATGCCAGTCTTCCAGTCATCGGGTGCACTCCCGTTCTCCCATGCTAGTTTGCACATTTTCCATACCCATTCTATCACTATCTCACCACCATACCTCAACATTTCCCCACACACTCCATCTGTTCCTGGTGCTTTCCCCAACTTCACTCTTTTCATGGCTTCCCACACTTCTGACCTCCTGATCCCCACCTCCTCCTCCACTACTTCTCCCTCCCATACCATATCCAGCTATGTTTGCTGGCTCTTCATTCCTTTCATTTAGCAACTCACTGAAGTACTCCCTCCATCTTTCGACTCTCTCTTGCTTCTCGGCTAGCATTCTCCCATTCTTATCTTTCACACCCTTACTGTTTCCCTTGCTACCTTCCCTAACTTTCTTGACTTCTTTCCAGAACAGTTTCTTACTCTCCCTCCATTTTACACTCAGATTCCTTCCAAATTCCTCATCTACTCTTCTCTTACTTTCCTTCACTACTCTCTTCACCACCCTCTTACTCTCCACGTACCTCGCTCGTTTCTGTCTCTCGGAATCTTCATTCCCTCTACTACCCAACCACTCTCTATATGCTTTCTTCTTTTCTTCCACAGCTATTCTTACCTCTTCTGTCCACCATGCTGTACCTTTCACTCCCCTCCCTCTTCTCCTCACTCCACACACCTCCTCACATGCTGCACAGATCTCATCCTTAAACACCTTGCTCATCTCCTCCACTTCCTCCATAACTTCCAGGTCGAACCCACCTAGTCGTCTTTCCACTGCTCTCCTGTACTCCTCCCTGATTTCCTCCTCCTGCAACCTCTCCACCCTCCTCACCATTCCACCCTCCTCTCGCCTCCCTCCCGCTCTCCTCACCCACTTCTTTTGTATCCTAACCTTAGCTACCACTACATAATGATCAGACAGACCCCCTCCAATACCCCTATACCCCTATACACCCTAGCATCCATCACAGATTTCTTCATTCGTTCATCCACACATACATAATCAATCAATGACTTTCGTTCCACCACTGTCTTATCCTTCATCGTCAACATCCGTTTCCACGTGTACCTGTGGATCATTCTGTGTCGGAAGAAGGTGTTGGCTATCCACAGCCTCCTCCCCACACATACGTCCACAAGTGCACTACCATTCCCATTCACCTCTGATGGTACCCCCCACCCTCCCACCACTCCCTCAACTTTCCTATCACCCACCTTACCATTCATATCCCCAATCAGAAATATTCTTTCGTTCTTGTCAAACTTCTCCAGGCACGCCTCCACATTCATCCAGAACTCCTCTTTCTTTCTTTCTTTCAAGTATATCCTCTGTCGGGGCATACACGCATACAATCACCCACGTTTGTATTCCTACTTTCATTCTCACCCACACAATCCTTGAACCCACAGACCCATACTCTCTTACACATTCCTTCCATTTGCTACTTACAAACAAACATGCACCTTCTCTCGCTGTTCCTTCACTCACTCCAGCACACACACCCATTCCACACTCCCACTCTCACATCTGAACCTTTCCATTTGGTCTCTGTCATTCCACATACATCCAGCCTGGCATTCACTAACACTTCCAGAACCTCTCTCTCTTTTGTGCCATCATTCATGCCACTAACATTCCACGTAGCCATTCTCAGAATGTCCGAAGGCATGTCCTTAGTCGGTCGTGGTTCGTCAACGTTAGTTCCGTCCGCATCCGAGGCTGTTCGTTCGTTTTTCCTTGCTTCGATATTTTTTCCGGGTGGGGGTCGCAAGCCCACCGACCCAACCTCTTTAGTCGCCTCTTACGACACGCAGAAGGCACGTGGGGCATATTCTATTCCCTAACCCCCAGGGGGGTTATATACAATAAATTGTATATAAAACTTTTACAAATCATATAACTAAGTGAAAGTGACACAAGACCTAATATTTGATGGCCAAAGTATAATAAACACCTGTGATAACGAATAATCAGTGCCTAATACAACAATAACCTACCTCAATTACTAATAAAATGTACGGTATCGAGTGAAAATGAGCATTATCAGTGACAGTGACACTCTCTAAAGCATATTTGTCAAAGTGAAAGTGACACAAGACCTAATATTTGATGGCCAAAGTATAATAAACCTGTAATAACTAATATCAGTGCCTAATACAACAATAACCTACCTCAATTACTAATAAAATGTACGGTATCGAGTGAAAATGAGCATTATCAGTGACAGTGACACTCTCTAAAGCATATTTGTCAAAGTGAAAGTGACACAAGACCTAATATTTGATGGCCAAAGTATAATAAACACCTGTGATAACGAATAATCAGTGCCTAATACAACAATAACCTACCTCAATTACTAATAAAATGTACGGTATCGAGTGAAAATGAGCAATGAGTGACAGTGATACCCTAATAAACATACTTTATATAATTGGCCTCAAAATAACTATAAAAATATCAAATAAACATCACATTCTCAATATCAAACACTAAAATCGTCTAAGGGAGATAAATACTTTGGCGCGACGAGCGGCTAGGTGCGTCGTAGCCATGGCCGGGGCGACGCGTCCGAACGCGGGAAGAATTTGCCGCCGAAAAGCACTCGTCTTCCCGCGCTCACCATTATGCAACCAGAGGGGCTAGAGACCTCTACTCAACGCCATTCAACAGAGGAAGGTTTGTGGAACATTATTCTTTTTTATTGATAACATTACATGCCATATTTATTGACTTTCAGAGGAGTTAACATAGCCCAAAGATCGTCAAAACACCCGGTACCACAGCACAGTTGCGAGCTATAGCCCCCGGGGCTGGAGGGTTAAGGGTCGCTCTACTGGTGATCTTCTTTCATATCTTACTAACTCTTGGTCATCCAACTTTCGGGACTTGGGTGAGACTTTTCTGTTGCACTAGACATATTGAAGGCCTTCGATAGAGTCTGGCACAAATCTTTAATTTCCAAACTGCCCTCCTTCGGTGTCTGTCCCTCCATCTGTGCCTTTGTTTATAATTTCCTTTCCGGCCGTTCCATAGCTGCGGTTGTGGATGGCCATCGCTCATTTCCTCATCCTATCAACTCCGGTGTTCCTTAGGGTTCTGTCCTATTCTATTTCTAATTTTCATAAATTATCTCCTCAACTGTATATCCAGTCCCATCCATTCATATGCAGACGACTCTTACCTTACACCACTCAATTAGTTTTCCAGAACGCCCCAGCCAGCAGTCCCTCAAAAACTAATGTAATGAAGCCATAAAATGCTTATCTTCTGATCTAGCTACTACAGTAAACCCTCGCTCTTTCGTACTTCACTCTTTCGGAATTCCAAGGCTTTCGGACAAGCATTTCAATTCGAACTCATGGTTCAGCCTTTCGGATTTGTCCGAAAGGCAGAGAAAATACCTCCGTCCTTTTCGGACTACATTTAACTTCGGACTCATGCTTCAGCCTTTCGGATTTGTCCAAAAGGCTGAGAAAAATGTAATCGCATTCGGACCAAAGAGCCGAGTTTCGGACTTGTCTGGTTAGGTGAATGTGTATTCGGACTTATAAACTTCGGACATTATTTCAGCCTTTCGGATTTGTCTGAAAGGCTGAGAAAAATTATTTCGCATTCGGACCGAAGAGCCGAGTTTCGGCCTTATATTTATTATAGATTATATTTTTCAATTCCATTGCATTAGAAATTATTCAAAGATTACAAAAAGTCCAAATAAGACAGTTATGTTAATGTATAAGGGAGTTATGTAGATGCATTAGAGAGATAGATAGATAGAAAGAGAGTTACAGAGGGGGAGTGAGCGATAAACACGAACTATTATGAGACGGACTTAATTGGTCCTGAAAAGACAAAGGAGACTTTTATATGGACTCTTTTTCATGTTATTATTTGTGTGCTAGAAGGATAATATTGTTTTCAATTCCATTGCATTAGAAATTATTCAAAGATTACAAAAAGTCCAAATAAGACAGTTATGTTAATGTATAAGGGAGTTACGTAGATGCATTAGAGAGATAGATAGATAGAAAGAGAGTTACAGAGGGGTAGTGAGCAATAAACACGAACTATTATGAGACGGACTTATTGGTTCTGAAAAGACAAGATAGATAGAAAGAGAGTTGCAGAAGGGGAAGTGAGCGATAAACACAAACTATTATGAGACGGACTTAATTGGTTTTGAAAAGACAAGATAGATAGAGAGTTGCAGAAGGGGAAGTGAGCGATAAACACAAACTATTATGAGACGGACTTAATTGGTTCTGAAAAGACAAAGGAGACTTTTATATTGACTTTTTCATGTTATTATTTGTGTGCTAGAAGGATAATATTGTTTTCAATTCCATCGCATTAGAAATTATTTATAGATTACAAAAAGTCCAAATAAGACATAGTTATGTTAATGTATAAGGGAGTTAGTTAGATGCATTAGAGATAAATAGATAGAGAGAGAGTGGCTAGGGGCGAGCGAGCGATAAAATACTAACATATACGAGACGGACTTATGTTTCTGAAAGACAAAGGAGACATTTTTATTTACTCTCTTTTTCATTTTATTATTTGTGTATTAGAAGGGTAATATTGTTTTCAATTCCATCGTATTGGAATTGATTCATAGATTAAAAAAAGACCAAATAAGACATAGTTATATATATGTATAAGGGAGATAGATGCATTATTTCAGACATTCGGACAAGTCCGAATGGCTGAAGTGTGAGTTCGGACTCGGCCCTTTCGGACTTTTGACTCTTTCGGACAGGGGTCTCCCCCAATTACTCCGAAAGAGCGAGGGTTTACTGTATTTCCAATTGGGGTAGAGAAAACGTTGTTGTTGTTCCCTAAGCTGCCTGGCCGAACAGCCCCGAGTCCCTGAGGAAGGCCATGGCCACGATCGGGCTTTCCCACAGAGCTCTCATTGAGTGTAGATTGTGTTGTTGGCGTAAGTGGTTGTGTGAAATGCAGTCTTCTATGATCTGTTTAATGGTATGGGGTGCTGTGTTACATCCCGGGCAGGTGTCGACAATGGAGTCATCCAGTCTCTTCTGATAGCTCAGGAGAGCTGGATGGTGTCCGCATCTCAGCCTGGCCAGGTGGACTCTTTCCTCGCGAGGAAGGGAGGATTCGGAAGGATGGACCTCGGGAGGTCGTGCATGCAGCTGCGTGTTGTCTGTGAGTGAGTGGATGGATCGGCGAGAGATATGAGTATGGATGTGCTTCTGGAAGTTGGTTCGGGGTGGGCAGGGAGGGAGAGAGGACAATAATTGTGTGTAATACCGTGTGCTGGGTGTTGTTTTGATATTTTTTGGTGTCTGTGGGTGTGTTGCCATGTAGTTTAGTGGGTGGTCTTGGTTCGTGGAGGCTGCTGCCAGGAATTGAGTGCCTCTCATGTCCAGATGGTCTTTGACTTTGAGGATTTTGGTTTCTTGATGTAGGTGATCTGTGGGTGCAGTAGCTGTGGCAGCCTGTAATGATCTTCAGGGCTTTGTTTTGAATAGTCTGTAAGGTCTTATGATGTGTTTCAGCTAGGTTAGAAGCCCAGGCTGGGCTTGCGTATTCCATCACTGATCTTATGTTTTGTTTATATACTGTGGTGGTAGTTTCTTTGTTGTGTCCAAATTTTGTGTGAGCAAGTGACCTGAGGGTGTTAAGTCTGGGTGTCAGTTTTCTTTTTAATGTTTGTGGTGTGCTGTTTGAATGTCATATGAGTATCATATGTTACTCCTAGGATTTTGGGTGTGTGTGTGTATGTGTTAGGGGTGTGTTGTTTATGGTGAGTTGAGGGATGTATTCATGTTCTCCTGTCCAGCTTGTGAGCAGGGTTGCGGTGGATTTGGCTGGGGCTAGATTAAGTCTGTTTGTAGTGCACCAGCCATGTAGTGTGTTGAGATAGGGTTGAAGGAGATCTGTTGCTCTTTTTGGGTCATGGTGTGTGCTTGTGAGTGTTATGTCATCTGCATAGGAAGCTAAGTTTATTTGGGGTGTATTGGGTGTAGTTATATCGTGCATGTACAGATTGAAGAGTGCGGGCGATAGGACGGATCCTTGTGGGACTCCGTTTGGAAAGTTTCTGATTTTAGATGACTGACCGGCAAAAGATACGTGTGCACATCTGCCTGCTAGGAAGTTGGCCAGCCACCTTTTTGTGTTGTGCATGTTTGTGTTGTAGATTTTGTTTGTTAGGTTGTGGCGGGGGATGGCATCGAAGGCTTTACTAATGTCGAGTGTGGCTAATAGTGATCTGTGTGGTGGTCTAGCTGAGTTGATGCCGTCAAAAGCTCTTTGTGTAAGGTCTGTGAGAAGAGTGTTTGTGGAGTGCAGTGGCCTAAAGCCATGTTGTGTTGGAGCTAGGGGTAGGTCGGGTGTAATTAGTTGTAATACTAGGCGTTCCATGACTTTGGAGGGGGAGCAAAGGAGTGTGATGGGGCGGGGCGAGGAGGGTAGCGTGGGGTCTTTGTTGGGTTTGGGGAATGTGATGATGATACCATGCTTCCAAATGTCTGGTATTGTGTTGTGTGAATAGCTGTAGTTTGATATGTTAGTGAGTGCTTGTATGCCTTGTGGTCCCAGGTGTCTGAGGTGTATGTTGCTTATGTTGTCTAGGCCACAGGCGGGTGAGTGCTTGAGATTGTTGATGATATGCTTTGTCTGGTGATTGGTAAAGGGTGTATAGTCAGGGTCTGTGGGGAATTGTCTCTTACGTCGGATGACACGTCGGTCGTCTTTGTGAGGTTTTAGGTGGCTGACATGTGAGAAGTGATTGATGAGTGTTTGCTTGTTGTTTACATGAAGGAGTAGAGTCTGTTGTTGTGATTGCAGCATGTGATTGTGTTGTGTTGCTGTTGGAAAGTGTGATGCTGTTTAGTGTTTTGTAGAGTTTTTTGGGGTTTGTTTTGTGATCAAGTGTTTGTAGGAAGTTATTCCAATTTAGTTTTTGTTGTTCTTGTATTTTTGTTGTTAGTTTGGGTGTTGAGTGCTTGAATTTGTTGTTTGATGTCTTGTGTGTGGGGTGCTGGGGAGTGTTTCAGTATGTCGCGTTGTCTGATGAGGTTTTGAATTTCTGGTGTGAAGTTGGGGTTGTGTCTTTTTCTGTTACCTCTTGGAATGTGTTTCTTGTCAGCGTTTTGGAGTTTTATTGAGTATGTGTACAGCATTGTTGATGTTAGTGATGGGTGTACTGTTTAGAGTTGTGAAGTGTTGTTCTGTCTCATTTGTGAATGCTTCCCAGTTAGCTCTTTTATAATTGGTGTATGTGTGTTTGTGGCTAGCTGGGGTGAGTCTGGTTTTGGTGGTGATAATGATCGGGAGGTGGTCCGAGCCCAAGGTTCTGACCACCCTCCAGGATGTTGTGGGGGCGAGTTCTGGGGAGCAAAAGGTGATGTCTGGAGAAGATGGGTTATAGGTTATGGGTTCATCTTCTCTCAGTATTCTCGGTGTCTCGTTTTCTTCTGCTCTCACTTGGAAAGACCATATTACCAGTCTTGCTAAGGCAGCCTCCCAGAAGCTGGGGGTGCTCAACCGCCTCAAGGGGTTCTTTACCCCTGCGCAGCTTCTTGCTCTGTACAGGGGCACAGTGCGTCCTTGTATTGAGTACAGTGGAGCCTCCATCCTAGCTGCTAATCGGTTCCGCAGAAATAGAGCTAGGATTGAAACAGCCAAGATCGGGGCACTGTTCTTATGGGGAAAATTCAATCGGTTCCGTGCTCATGCCAAAATTTGCGTTTTTTTATCTTTTTTGCCTATGAAAACATGTTTTATTGTACACAAATCAAATTTTATGCATTATACTGTATCATATAATACACCATAGAATAAGTTTTTAATAACTAGAAAAAAAGGCCCAATATCTAAACAATTACCGCACTTTTTCCCAGTGTTAGGCTATGAAAACATGTTTTTTGTCTAGGCTACATCAAGTAGCCTAGGCCTAAATCTTATGCATTGTAAATAATAATGTAGACATGGCTAAATGACAGTCCTAACCATAAATACTGTAGATTGGGGCATTGTTTCTATCATGCGATTTTTTTAGGCCTAGGCTATATATCTATTGCCTGACGCCGTGATCCCCGAAGGGGTGGCCACGAACGAACCGCCCCCATGCACCTAGCCCAGGCCTAGGTTCTAAATTCGTCCAGCCACCCCTCAAGTACCCATTTCCCCACAAATACATCCAATAAATACATATTATGAGGAAAAGACTTATAAATACGGCTGGTTCTGGTGGGGCGTACCGAGGCCACTGGATCCTACCCCCTTGTAATCACTTGGGGGATGGTGCTGGGAATGGTCCCGGGGTAGACTGGAGCCGGAGTTCTGGGGGGGGGGGGGGGGGGGGGGGGGGGGGGTGATGCCCATCTGCCAGCCAAACCTACCTAACTATGACTAAAATCAAAGAAAATAAACGTAAGTCCGATGAAACAAAACCGCACAGGACAATGACAAATGTCCCCCACAAACTCAGACTTGCTAGTGTGAATGTTGGTAGTTTGAATCTGCGTGCGAATGAAGTGGCTGAGATGTGTGAGAGGAGGCGAGTGGACGTCTGCTGTACCCAGGAAACACTGTGGAAGAGGCATGGGGTACAGTGGATTGTCGGAAGGAGGAAAAGATATAGGATATACTGGATGGGTGTGGAGACTGATAAAGCGAAAGGAGGAGTGGGTGTTCTGGTGGCTGAAGAGCTGGCGGAAAGTGTGCTTCAGATTACGAGAGTTAGTGAAAGGCTGATTGTTTTGAAGTTGAAAGTTGGTGAAGGAATTCTGAATGTGATATCTGCATATGCCCCACAGGCTGGTTTACAGAAAGAGATAAAAGAGGACTTCTGGAATGACACCGTCAGTGTCATTTCAGGCCTCTCGGAGAACGAAATAACAATCGTGGGGGGGGACCTCAATGGTCACGTGGGAGCATCTGCAGATGGATACGAGGGGGTACATGGAGGAAATGGTTACGGAAGGAGAAATCTAGAAGGCTAATATATATTGGAGTCTTGCGTTGCACTCAACATGGTTGTGTGTAACACAAAGTTCAAGAAAAGACAGAGCCACCTGATCACATATAACTCTGGGGTCTCCAGTAGCCAGATAGATTACTTTTTGGTTAACAGGAAAGACTGGAAACTAGTTCGAGATGTAAAGGTCATCCCGAGCGAAGAATGTATCCCCCAGCATAAGCTACTTGTGTGCGACATGAGCTTATACAGAGATCCTAAGCGCAAGAAGGTTTACATACCCAAAAGGAAAGTGTGGCTGCTGAAGGACAAGGAAGTTAGGGATAGGTTTCATAATGAACTGGAGGAAATGAATAGAAATAAGGAAGCTAGGCCTAACGATGTAAATAGCCAATGGAACTTTCTTAAGCATAGCCTTATCGCTGCCACTGACAGAGTCTGTGGGAAAACAAAGGGTCACCCCAGGAATAAGACCTCTTGGTGGTGGAACGATGAGGTAGAACATGCTGTGAAAGAGAAAAGGAGATGCTTCAAAGCATGGAAGAAAGGAGGCACCAGGCAGCTAAACGAACTGCCAAAAGAGTTATTTACAATGCTAAAAATCGCATTAAGGACCTGGTCCTCGAACAAGTGTGTAACATTGACAATCCCAATGGGATCTTCAACCTAGCTAGGCGAGTTAAAAATGACAGTAGGGATATTATAGGTGAACAGTGTGTTAGAGATGATAATGGGAAGGTTGTGTATGCAGAAAATGAAATCAGAGAACTAAATGTAGAGTTTGAATGGGATAAGGAACAGCTTAGTATCGAAAAACCAATATCTGGGCCCCCTCCTTTGATAGCACCAGCTGTAGTGAGCGACGCAATCAATAAAATGAAGGACGGTAAAGCTCCAGGTTGCTCCGACATTGTCGCTGAGATGATAAAAGCCTCAGGGGAGATTGGTGTAAACTTAGTCACTGAGTTGATAAACACCATTATTAAAGATGAGAAAATCCCAGAGGATTGGCTCAAAAGTGTAATAGTAAATATATACAAAGGAAAGGGGGATGCGCTAGATAGAGGAAATTATAGGGGCCTGAAAATGCTTGACCAAATCATGAAGGTCTGTGAGAGAGTCCTTGAGGGTTTGGTCAGGCAAAGCATCTCTATTGATGATATGCAGTTTGGTTTTATGCCAGGACGTGGTACAACCGATGCTATCTTCATAGTCAGGCAGATACAGGAAAGATACTTACTAAAACGCAGGGATCTTTACTTTGTGTTTGTGGACCTGGAGAAGGCCTTTGATAGGGTACCTAGAGATGTTGTGCAGTGGGCTATCAGGAAAGTTGGTGTGGAAGAGTGGCTGGTGCGTGTGATAATGAAGATGTATGAAGATTCGCGAAGTTCGGTGAGGGTGAAGGGTGTACCGAGTGATGAGTTCGCAGTCTGTGTTGGAGTCCATCAGGGTTCAGTGTTAAGCCCCCTCCTCTTTATTATGGTCTTGGAGGCGCTGTCTAGAGTTTTTAGAGGCGGACTCCCGTTGGAACTGTTTTATGCAGACTATTTAGTCCTAATAGCTGACAGTATGCAGGATGCTGAGGCCAAATTCAGAGAGTGGAGAGAGGGCATGGCGAGCAAGGGATTAAGAGTCAATATTAACAAAACCAAGGTTATGCATTGTAGATTGAGACGAGGCAATGTGGAAAAGAGCGGTGCATACCCATGTGCAGTGTGTGGAAAGGGAATGGGCATTAACTCAATTCAATGTAGCATCTGTCGATGTTGGATACACCATGGGAGTAAGCGCTGTAGTAGAATAAAGGGGCCCCTGCCGAAGGATAAGTCAGAAATAGAGAAATTTGAGTGCGTAGTGTGCAAAGGCGAGCTTGTGTTAAGTGATGATCCTGTGGCTGTGAATTTTGGAAATGAGTCTTTGGAGCTGGTGAACAAGTTTTGTTACCTAGGAGATACCATCTCTGCCGGTGGTGGGGCCGAGGCTGCCACTGTTGCTAGAATTAGGTGTGGCTGGGGGAAGTTCAGAGAATTGATGCCAATCCTGACCATGAAAAAAATGCCTCTCCCCCTGAAGGGAAAGGTGTATGCCTCATGTGTTAGAAGTGCAATGACGTATGCCTCAGAAACATGGGCCGTTAAAGTAGAGGATGTAAACAGAATGGAGCGTAATGAGATGAGAATGGTGAGATGGATGTGTGGGGCCAGGCTACAGGATAGAATAACAAATGTTGAGCTGAGGAGACGTTTAGGTATAAAGAGTGTTAGCGAGGTGATGCGTACAAGTAGACTGGGATGGTATACATACATACATACATACATACATACATAACATTTTAAGACTGAGTGTTCCACACATAAGTGCAGTTTCAGTCTCTTGTCCTAATGGCGGCGTTCCAGGCAACCCTGTTAAGGGCTGCTTCACTTGTCAAGCTCTTGGATTTGAGATCGGCGCGTATAATCCGATCCCAGGTCTTCCTCGGTCCACCCCTTGGTGCAGCTCCCTCCACAATCACAGACCTGCATTTTTTCACCCAATTTTGTTCATCCATTCTCTCCACATGTCCATACCATCCCAGTCTACTTGTACGCATCACCTCGCTAATACTCTTTATACCTAAACGTCTCCTCAGCTCAACATTTGTTATTCTATCCTGTAGCCTGGCCCCACACATCCATCTCACCATTCTCATCTCATTACGCTCCATTCTGTTGACATCCTCTACTTTAACGGCCCATGTTTCTGAGGCATACGTCATTGCACTTCTAACACATGAGGCATACACCTTTCCCTTCAGGGGGAGAGGCATTCTTTTCATGGTCAGGATTGGCATCAATTCTCTGAACTTCCCCCAGCCACACCTAATTCTAGCAACAGTGGCAGCCTCGGCCCCACCACTGGCAGAGATGGTATCTCCTAGGTAACAAAACTTGTTCACCAGCTCCAAAGACTCATTTCCAAAATTCACAGCCACAGGATCATCACTTAACACAAGCTCGCCTTTGCACACTACGCACTCAAATTTCTCTATTTCTGACTTATCCTTCGGCAGGGGCCCCTTTATTCTACTACAGCGCTTACTCCCATGGTGTACCCAACATCGACAGATGGTACATTGAATTGAGTTAACGCCCACTCCCTTTCCACACACTGCACATGGGTATGCACCGCTCTTTTCGACATTGCCTCGTCTCAAACTACAATGCATAACCTTGGTTTTGTTAATATTGACTCTTAAACCCTTGCTCGCCATGCCCTCTCTCCACTTTCTGAATTTGGCCTCAGCATCCTGCATACTGTCAGCTATTAGGACTAAATCGTCTGCATAAAACAGTTCCAACGGGAGTCCGCCTCTAAAAACTCTAGACAGCGCCTCCAAGACCATAATAAAGAGGAGGGGGCTTAACACTGAACCCTGATGGACTCCAACACGGACTGCGAACTCATCACTCAGTACACCCTTCACCCTCACCGAACTTCGCGAATCCTCATACATCTTCATTATCACACGCACCAGCCACTCTTCCACACCAAGTTTCCTCATAGCTCACTGTACAACATCTCTAGGTACCCTATCAAAGGCCTTCTCCAGGTCCATGTGGAGAGAATGGATGAACACAATTGGGTGAAAAAATGCAGGTCTGTGATTGTGGAGGGAGCTGCACCAAGGGGTGGACTGAGGAAGACCTGGGATCGGACTATACGCGCCGATCTCAAATCCAAGAACTTGACAAGTGGGGCGGCCGTTAACAGGGTTGCCTGGAGCGCCGCCATTAGAACAAGAGACTGAAACTGCACTGATGTGTGGAACACTCCGTCTTAAAATTTTATGTATGTATGCGAAGATTACTTACCACACAGATTTTATTATAAATCATGGTCATATTTAGCCTAGCCTAGGCTAACATCGTCTAGGCTAGGCATTTCAATCGCTTTTGTCCGACATGGACTGGTCTTTGCTCTGTGCTTTGAGCATGAAATTCCTTCATTGCTACCACCAGGCCAACCATCCCTATCACTAGATGTACTAGAGGTTATAATAAACGCGAGAGATAAGGGGTTCAGGCACAAAAAGGCTTGCAAACGGTTGTTTTGTCAACACAGATACTAGCTAAACTGCAAGCGTCTGCTTAGTGATGACGTCATACAAAGATGGCGGCATCTTGTGCATTTGACGATCGGATCTCGGATTCACTCGGATTTCGTCTGTAAACGGCAAGCGCCTGGCAGATTCTTTTATGTTAAAACAAAATTATTGTTTTTGTTTGTTTTCTAGTTTTATGTAGAGTTTTTCGTTATTTTTGCTATTTTTCGGGTTTCGGCTGGGATTTTGATGCGAGAATTGAGGCTTTTGGCGCGAGAATTGAAATTGGGAATATTTGGTATGTGGTGCGAGAATTGAATCAACGAAGACCGGTGTAGCGAAAATGGGGGCTCCACTGTATTGTTCACATGTGTGGGGAGGATCCTCGCACTCCTAGACAAAGTAGAAAGGAAAGCCTTTCGTATCATTAACTCCCGTCCACTCACCAACTCTCTGCAATCTCTCTCTCTTCGCCGCAATGTTGCATCTCTCTCGCTATTCTATCGCTACTACAATAATCAGTGTTCCTCGGAGCTTTCCCAGTGTATACCACCTCCTCTACGTAGGGTACGTAGTACCCGCCTTGCAACACAATTCCACCCCTACTCTGTGCAACTGTCCAACCCAAAAGTGAAACGCTATTCTCAGACTTTCTTCTATTCAACTGCTGAGCTCTGGAACTCTCTCCCAGAATCAGTCTTTCCCTCTTCCTATGACTTAAATTGCTTCAAACTCCGTGTGTCCTGGCATTTTGGCTCGAACGTCCCTTGATTTCGGCCCTGTCACTCTTTCAACTCTGGGGGAGGCACTCGCTGCAGGCAGTTATGCCTTTTGTCTCCCTCATTCACATAGAAAAAGAAAAAAAATACCACAAAACACATCATAGAAGACTGCATTTCACGCAACCAATTATGCCAGCAACACCATCTACACTCCTTGAGAGCTCTGTGGGAAAGCCCAGAGTCCTTAGGGACTCTCGGCTGTTCGGCCAGGCAGCTTAGGGAACAACAACTACAACCCTAATCTGGAACATCTCAGATTAGTACAAGTGAGTAAAAGACTCACAACCTGGACGGAATAGTGACGAATGAAGAGAGGTCTGGGACCACACGTTTGCTCGGCGCGACCCCCCGGAGCGGAAGGAAGAAGACATGCAGCATCTCAATGCAAACCCACGCTAGCAAAAACATCTGAACTACGGGAAGCGTAAAACAGATAAGAGTTCTAATCTTTTGTCTTTTATTACTTTTTAATTTTTTTTTTTTTTTTTTTTGTAGTGGCATCCGCATCACAAGGACGAGTCCGTAAGTAATTATGAGCGTATGCTTACGATGAATTGGTCTCTACGCTCCGGGGCGGGTTTTTTGAACAGCTGACTCTGGAGTTCAAAGAGTGCCATTACTGTATAAGGCATATTGTCAATGATAGAGGGGCCACTAATAAATAGTTTTTTTCTATCGTTACCAGTCCGTTCACTTGAAGAGGCCCACAGTGCCATGTGTAGCTTTGAGACATCATAAACCATAATTTATGGATTATTACCAATTGATTACTTTTGTTAATGGCCATATATTGATTGTGTGAGGTTAACCAGTTGCGTTCCTTATAGTGGATTTATTTTAAGAGAAAAAGGGGGGGGGGGAGTGTTCATCTTTGTGGAGAACCTCACCCAGGTGATGTATATATTATTACTACTGTAAGTAGAATAGAATAAATGAGTGTCACCCTACAGGGGACCTATAAACCAAGAACAATTTTAAAGGATAAGAATTTCATGTACTGTATATGGTTTTATACCAATTATTTTATTTTCATACTACAGTACTGTACAGTACATATGTTGTTTAAATATTATTTTATTACACATTGGATCTATACCTAGATATAAGTTTTATATTGATCTATTTTACCTAGTCTACTCTATAATTTCCTTAAGGCTTACTAAGATACCTTGCCTTATTACTTTCTCTATTTTCAATTTTTAATTCAGCGCTGACAGATTAGTAGTGGAATTTATTGGTGGCTCCTTACGTCAATGACGAAAGAGCCTATGATAATATGGCCTCGTTCCGGGCTCCTCAGAGCTCAGAGCCCGGGTTAACCTCGATTACGGCGGTCGAGAACCAAGATCATCTTAGGGGGTACCCCTTAATCATTCCTAAGGTACGTCATTGAGACGGAGCCACTGAAAAGTAGGAAATAAAAAAGAAAAGAATTAACACAGTTTGAACACCGCGCCTCAGCGCATTCCGGTCTTCCTCTGCTTCCCATGAGCCTGACTCATACCTCCTCCTGCCCAGGAGCGACCTCTCTCGACCGCCGGCCAGCTGGAAACAACAACTATTCCGTGCTCCCTATTTCAGTTTACATTGCCCCTCCTAAACGCATCAGCTTTTAGTCCATAGGGAGTCTTAATTGCATATCGAGTTGTATATGCGTTTAGGAATGTATTTTTCGTAATCGTATTCACTTGTAAACCTGAATAAGCAGGACTTAGTTTTCCAGGCTGGTCGACGTTCGTGTATTCAGGACGCCACTCCAACTAAATGTTATCATACGAGCCTTGGCTCTCTAGCTGCAGTGTCCCCTTTTTTCTGTATTAACAATGTAACTGATATTTATTTCCTTAAGTGTTGAGTACTATATTAGTGTCAAATCCATAGAATTTTAGTTTGTTGCTTGTTCTCCCCATAGTTGTACCCAGCCAGGGGTTATTTTCATAACCAATCACTGCTAAGTTACTCATTAATTTATCACACATTGTAGAAAATAAATGGTTCTTACCATATCAACTGCAATACCTTCAGTACCTACCATCAAAACTTTCTATGTGATGGTAGAATTCTTAATGCCTTACATTATTCAATCAAGAGTGCTTTTTCATACATTATTTGCCTTCAAGACAGTTATATGCATTATTTTCAATATTAACCTCCAAATATTTATGGCTGATGACATAATCTTGTGATGTTCAAATGCATTATCAACCTTTTTATAGTAGCCTATTTTGTACTACTTTTATCGTATTTATTTTTTTCCAAAGGGTACCAAGTAAGCCTACAACAATTAGTAGCCAAAGTACTCGCAATAAAATCTTGATTGAATATATCTCGCTAACTTACAAAGATATAAAAAATTGAAAGATATAGGAATTTAAAAAAACATATTTATATCTCACTGACTTACAAAGATATAAAAGATTTACGAAACATGTTTATATCTCACTGACTTACAAAGATATAAGAATTTAAACATGTACAATTGTACAAGTTACATAAAGGATCGCCAAATAACACTCGTGGCCGAGTAGGCCTAACTTACAGTTTCTTTCAGTAGATCCTCTGGAAAAAGGCAAACTAGGCTTGTGTATCCAGCTCAGTACCAGTACTTGCACTGCTGCGGTCGTTCACGGTGTTGGCGGCGGCGGTAGCAGACGCAAAATTTTTACTATTCTGTATTTTTGCTTTATAATCAAACTTCAAATCTTGTCTTCCCCATGCTTTATCAAGATTACTTTCAAACTCCCTTATTGATTCGGAATCGACTACATACTGGGGCTGTGCATTCCACTCATTTACCACTCTATCACAAAATGAGTTCTTTACCTTCTCAAGCCTATTTCTTTCTTTATAAATTTTCTTAGTGTCCTCTCGTTCTTGTTCCCTCCCGCATCAAGAAGATACCTTCACACACATCCTCATCATACTTTTCTGACACTATCTTAAAAGTCTCTATCATATCCCCTCTCTTTCTCCTATATGCCAGTGTCTGAAGCCCACCTTACGAGTGCAAAGTCCATGGCCTTGTTGAAAATTCTCAAGCCCCCGGGTACCCTAACCTAGACCTTATCTAGTCCCGGGTACCAATACTGCCAGTAAAAGACAGATCCAGTATAAAAAAACAGGCCCGGGTACCAATAGGCTACGGCCGGTTACTCTGGAGACTTTTTTAAAAATTAATATTCCCGGGGGTTATTATAATCCATATAAAATATAAAAACAGCCCAGGGTACTACTAGGCCATAGCCGGGTACTCTGGAGGCTGTCACGACGATGACAAACCCGGATTCCAAGACTAAATTTACCGGCAACTCTAGGCCTTACCTAGACAGCCCCGAGTACTAATAGGCCATAGCCGGGTACTCTGGAGGCTGTCACGACGATGACAAACCCAGATTCCAAGACAACATTTACCGGGAACTCTAGGCCTTACCTAGACAGCCCCGAATACTAATAGGCCATAGCCGGCTGTCACGAGCTGGACCAACAGTGACCAGGTCATGTAGTACCAATAACCCGAATACCAATATCTCCGGATGGTATCATTTTACCAAAACAAATATCAAGCCTTTGAAACGGCACCTGTTTAACCCTCCTGGCCCGGGCTCTCCAAAGGACGGAGCTCGTATCCGGGCGATCTGGCCGAATATCAACAAAAGTAAACTAAGGCTAATCTCGCTTAATATATTACCTACATTAATCAAACATATATAGAAATGGGCGTCTTACCTTGCTGCGTAGAATGGCATTGAGTAGAGCTCTCTAGCTCAACTGGTTCCGGAGTGATGGTGATGGAAGTGGAGGTAACTTTTGCCGCATATTTACCTCGGCACGTCCGAACACTCAACCGCGGCCCCGGCTACGACGCCCAGTTGCACTCGTCGCTCCACCCGCAATTATGCCGGGAAGCGATTTGATAGTGTTTTATTGGTTATTATGTCATTTATTATAGTTATTATGTTATTTTCACTTAATAAAGTTATTTACATGAACTTATTTGTCTCTGTCACTTATTACTTACAGTATTTTTATTATTATTATTATTATTATTATGATTATAGTGTCACTTGCACTGGACTTGATAATTGATAGTGTCATTTTCCCTTTTATATATTGTTAGGTAAGCTAATAATATATATAGTGTCACTGTCACTTGTTCATATTGTTATGAAGGCACTTATTATTACTTGTGTGTCTCTTTCACTTATACTTAGTTTTATTATTATTATACTGTCACTTTGACTGGCCTAGGCTTATTGAGTGTCATTTTCACTTATTTATTGTTAGAAATATATATTTTAGTGTCACTTTCACTTGTTCATATTGCTATTGAAGGCACTTATTATTACTTATATGTGTCCTTTTCACTTATACTTAGTTATATTATTATTCTTGGCCTACATTTGAGGGTCACTTTCACTGTTGTCACTTCCACTTCAAAAGTTTATTAGAGTGTGGAAGTCGTTGAAGTAGGTGCCAGCACACAGTCCAACTTGACACTCGAGGCATTCCCAAGTGGTTTTTGTGGGTTTGCGGGGTCTTCTTGTTGTGTGGCTGCACACATGGCACCTCTTCTGGAATCGGCGTTTACTACCTGGTGCTTTGAAAGGAAGGGCGTTGAGCTGGTGCTTCCTGAAAAATTCAGCACACCCCGTTCTCTCCAGCTGGCCTGGTCCTTGTAGTGGCCTCCCTGGTGTACCCGCATGTTTAGCCAGGAGCTCAAGTATCACCTGTTTGTGGAACTTCCGCAGGACTTGTACTTCTTGGCTCCTGGAGTCCTCAGACGGTAGATGTTGAAAGCATTGAGGACCGACATATCTACCGTATGCAGGATAAACTTCTTGTACCACCTGCAAGATGTTCGCAGGCAGTCGATGAAGCCCATCTGCATGTCGGACTTGTCAACGAGGCGCATGTTGAGGTTGTAATCCAGGACAGCAGCTGGTTTCTGGACGGGGTTCTTGGTTCTTCGGTCCACCTTCCCTGTGGCGACCATCTCGGCCTTGTGGCATGTGGTGAGGAGGTTGACCTTCCGCTGGTCATGCCAGTGGATGGAGAGGATGGGGCCACTTCTTGTGGAAGATGTCCGCCTTCTTCGTCTTGGTTGGGTAGCCTGGCATGCCCTTCCTCTTGGCCTTGACTGTGCCGACAGTTCCGGTCTTGCGGTCATGGAGGTACAGTAGGGTCTCACATAGAACGAGAAATTGGTCGATAAACGAGGCCGTTCTATGCGATTTCGTTCTATGTGAACACGGCATTTTGGTGGCCCAAAATCGTCAATGTTCACTGTAAGCGTAAATTTCCGTCAGGAGCGTATGATATTTCGTACGTTTTGTACGATATTTCGGCGCTCTATATGAGAACTCCTCGGATTTGCCCTACTTTGATGGCGAAATCGTTCTATATGATCACATTCGTTCCTAACGAACATTTTGGAACAATATTTTAGGTCGGCGTTCTATAAGCGACTCGTTCTATGCGAGACCCTACTGTACTTGGTCAGGATAGGCGACGTGTAGTAATTATCTGTGTAGAGGATGTGGTTTTGATTGAAGTGCCTCTCCATCATCTTCTTCACTACAGTGCCACCAAAACCAATGAGGGGGTCAGTCACAATTTCTCCACTCTTGCCGCTGTACACCGCAAAGTCCAGCACATACCCCGTCAAACAGTCGCAGAGGACGAAGAGCTTGATGCCGAAGCGGTGTCTCTTGGACGGGATATACTGTCGGAAGTGCAGCCTACCACGGAACAGGACCAGAGACTCGTCGAGGCACATCTTCTGGAAGGGAATCAGGTAGGTGGTGAACCGATGATGTATCATGTCATACAGCTTCCTGATCTTCCATAATGAGTCGGGAAGGTGGACTGCCATGTTGTTTGTCAGGTGGAGATAGGAGAGGATGTCGAAGTACCTGTCCCTGGACATGTACTTGCCAAATGCTGGAGTCGTTATGATGTCGCCCGTGATCCAGTAGTCTGCCAGAGCGTGCTTCCTGATATGTGTCATCAGCATTGTGAGTGCCAAGAACACATATAGTTCTGCCACAGTGACAGCTCTCCATGCCACCATCTTGGCACTGGTCTTCCTCCCAAGAAAGTTGGCACAGATCTCATGATGGTTGTTGGTCTCCTCGACGAGGTATTCCATGACTTCATTGTCATAGAAGCCACAGAAAATTTCACTGGGGGTAGCAGCTGGGCCACAGGGAAATGTTGGTGACACCCTGGAACCCATCTGTACCTCGTCAAAAGCAGGACAATCTGGCTCAAAATCAGCCCCATCTGTCCACACAAACAGGTCGGATGCTGATGCTCGAGCACGTGCAGGTACAGCAAGCACACGCCCTGGACGCCCTTGGCCACGCAGACGCCCTGCACGCCCACGCCCACGCCCACGCCCAGGGGCAGCGGCGTCGGCAGACTGACCACGACCTCGCCCTCTCGCTCGTCTTGTCGGGACTTCCTCTTCCTGTTCCTCTTCCTCCTCAGGCGACGTCAGGTCATCTGGGGCAATGTTGGGGTCGTCAGCATCCTCTTCAGGAGACAATTCGGGTGAAGAAGTGACCGGGCATCGGCGGTGTGGGGCGCGGGAGGCTGCGGGAGCTTCAACAATGGGAGCCTCGGCCTCGGGAGTTGGGCTCCTTTTGCGGCAAGCCGAGGGCTTCTCCGCAGCAAATAATGCTCTGCGGTGTGTTGAGGGCTGTGGCACACTACTAATACCACTTGAAGAGGCCCTTTGGTCATCCTGAAGGAGAGATGAAGCCGAGGGCTGTGGGTGACCCACGCGGCGTCCCGGGTCAAGGCGTCGGGACAATGGAATGCGGGTGGTTGCTAGACCAGTGTCGGCGTCACTATCACTGTCTTTAGCTTCCCTATCCTTTTCTGCGGCTGCCCTGCTTGCTTTTTTAGCTGCACTTTTCACCAACGATTGTTTATAAAAATATTTGCCCACTTTCAAGGGTGTACGGGCAGGCAAAGGGGAAGGTCCTGGGGTACTAGGGCTAGGCCTAGGCTGACATAGCAAAGATGGCGAGGGGGTAGGCCTAGGTTCTAGCACACTTGGAAGTTCAATGGCACCTTCCTGAAACACTTCCACATCAGGATCATCACTACTGTCTCCCCCCTCAAATAAATCCACATTATCGTCGTCTCCAAAGCCAACAAAATCGTCATCTTCGCTTGCACTTATAAATTGTTCTTTGTCCACCAAGCTTTCGCCACTGCTCTCTTCACTATCAAAAAGTTCTCGCTGTATAGCGCTATCACTCAACAAACGCTTAACTTTCTTTCGTTGAGCTTTCTTCTCGGTTGCAACAGGCGTCGAAGTTGCGAGCGGGGTAGCAGTGGGGCCCGCGGGAGGTTGCAGCGAATCGGACACGTCGGAAATCATTTTTTCAGTATAACTCGCTATGGCGGCCACGTACGAACTGATAACGCTAGTAGTTGAGGCTTGGTGGCGCTGCGATCGCCCCTGCAATGCAAGATTTGGCCGTGCGAATTTTGAAGCACGCTTTCAAGCACAGGGATTTTAAAATGACACCCGGGCACCTGCCCTTCTTTTGTGGTGTAATTTTAAAATTAAACCCGGGCTGGAAGGGTTAAGTGCGTTTCATACGTTTACTAGTATGCGTTTTCATACTCAACCTTGAATGTTTACACTGATCAGCTGGAACAACAGTGACCTTGTCATGTAAGGTTTCTCTTGTTATTTGCTCTGTTTAGGATTATTGCCGGGTACTCTAGGCTTGGTCATACTATAATAAGGATGTCTTAACATAGAGACATATTACAATACCGGGCACCATGACATAGTTCATAGTTTCACTATGACAGGCCCGGGTACCGAAAAAATTGAGGCCACCATATGGGTGCTGTGTTACCCAAAGCCTTGTCATACTATGACAAGAACAAGCCCGAGTAACAGATATTATTTTACCGGGTACCCTAAGCTTTGTCACACTTTAATAAAGACAAACCAGGGTTCCAATAATGGAATCAAATGGAAATTATTGCCGGGTACCCTAGGCTTGGTCACATTATAATAAGGATGTCATACCATATTAGAGACAGGCCCGGCTACCAGTAATTAACATAACTATCAGACTTACGATAGAAACGAGAGCTTACAGAAGTACTTCTATCTAATTAGCTTATTTAAAGTAAACAATACAAGGCTAGATCCTAATTTTGCCCAAGTTAAGTAGGCCTAATAAGTACTATTTACATCTCTCTATGCAACATTGAATCCTTGGTATTGATTCACAGGCTCAGGTAATGCGCTGCGGTACCAGAGAAGAATCTGGACATCAATCAAAACGTTCCCTCCCGGCCAAGTGATAACCACAGCAAGAGATGAACAGTATTCCAGATTTCAAGGCCAGGGTAGACCTAACCATCTCACCTGTTACTCCCTTCACTCTGCTAACAAAACCGTAATCTTTAAGGCGAGTTCACTGGGCAAAACTCTAGAAGTTTTAGGTTCACCTACTAAGTAGATTCTCACTAACTACATAATTGTAATTAATTTCCAGGAAACAAGTACAAGTTTTCTTTCCCTTTCTAAGAAGGCTATACCTGACTAAAAAATTACCAAGTATCAGTAAACCCTCGCTATCTCGGACCTCTAAAAGTCGGAAACCCGCACTTCTCGGACTGGCATCGGCAAGTTTGCTGTAGATCTCGGAAAATTCCGAGATGTAAGGGGAAAACTCCGAGGGCCCACATGGTCTGTCAGACAGGTGTCCATATATCTCGGAAAATTCTGAGATCTAAGGGCTAATTCCGAGATCTAAGGCTACAGTGAGGTGGAGAAGGACAGTGAAATGGAGAAGGAAAGTGATATTTATATTTATATGTCTGCTGTATACTGTACAGGTACAGTATAGTAGTCCCTCGTTATCGACGGCTTTTTTATAGACGGATTTGATTATAGACTGATTGCTTTATCATAGACGGATTCGACTATCGACTGACTTTAGACTGATTCGAGTATCGACTGATATATCGACGGATTAATTGTTTATTTATATTACTCTAATATACCAACCAAAAGTGGATTAAATGATGAACAATAAGACATACAATAATAAGAAAATACACCGAAAACGAGAGCAAAAATAATTAGCCTAAAGACTTTAGGTTTTGAGTGAATCCGGATTCACCGACGATCGGAGCGTCTCTTTCGACCTCTATTTTTAATGTTGTCAAAACCAGGCAGAAGCTCTTAAGTCCACCCACCTTTTACTTGCTTATTTGTGCCTGAACCTTGTATCTCTTGCGTTTATTATGGCCTCTAATGTATTCAGTGATAGACGGTGTGCCTGGTGGTAATAATGAAGGAATTGAATCCCCAGGACCATCAAAACAGTCAAGTCAAGTGCCATGTCTGACGAGGTTATGTGTAAAGGAAAAACTTAAAAGTACATAGGATAGAGACCACGGATACTGTACGTGTGTGTACGGTACCGTAATGTACGGTAATGCGGTATAGACGGTTTTTGCTATCGACGGCAGTCTTAAGAACGTAACCCCCGTCGATAACGAGGAACTACTGTACTGTAATTTATCTTTAATCTACGTTGTTAGTGATAGGGAAGTCTCCGTTTTCTCTGGTGGCTCGGACTCCCTCTTCTAATTCGGACATTTTCCTCTCCTAAGTCGGACATACTGTAAGTCGAACTTCGGACATCTCGGAAAATCGGACATTTCGGGCTGGGTCTCCCCCCAATTAGTCTGAGATAGCGAGGGTTTACTGTAATTATACCCAGTGACACTGAGTAATAATTCACTAGACTATTTCTTACATAAAAGGCAACTGCAGTTTATTTAAAATAAACGATGCATAACTAGATCCTATTTTGCCAAATCTAAGCAGATCTAATAATTCCGGTATTATTTCCACCATGCAACATTGACTCCTTGGTATTATTCACAGGCGAGCTCCTGCATTACTGGAGAAGATGCTCTTCAACAATTAGAACGATCCCTTTCGTCCAAGTAATAACCACTGGAGGAGCCCAACACCTTATATTTTTTTAGGCGAGTTCATTTTTACAAAACACCAAACGTTTCCGGCTCACCGGCTAAGTGACTATGCCACTAAGTGACTATGCCACTAAGTGACTATGCCACTAAGTGACTAAGTCACTAATCATATTTTTGTTAATAACTATGACCCAAAAAAACATTTATGCCCTCGGTCACATGCAAACAAGTGTTATTATCTGTGTGGGGTTCGGTATAAGTTACATTTCAGGTACCCTAAACAAAATATCCAGGTATTATGGAGGCAAAGTATGTAAGCTTTTTAAGAAATATCTTTTTCTAGAACCCCTAGCTCCTCTCCATCTCCTGACAAGAAAATGTCTGGATCTAGCAGGAAAAGACATAGGTCCTCCAACTCAAATTCTTCCAGTAAATAAACAGAAGAAAGTGAGCAAATCTCAAACTAAAAGGCGACCTGCTAAGTACCAAACTTCCCCGTCTCGACTCGCAGTCATGATTCCAAAATCCTGCATTCTACACCACATACCCCAGACTTTTGACATTGTCTAATGTGGTCAGCCACCCGGCTAACCCTATTACATAAAAAAAAATTAATTACCTGTCTCATCTACTTCCTTGACTGATCCAAGTTCTGAGGGTATCAGTTCCCCTCCACTTTCCCTAGTACAGTTAGCTGATACTATTGAACAGCAATCTGAATAAACCCAGTTGCTTGCTCCACCCACATTAAAGCACCCTAAACTGATTCAGGTGAATATTGAAGCTGAATTACATAAACCCATACACTAATCACCTGTTCAGCCTCCTACGGATTTACCTGTTCGTTTAGACCCTTCTCTGGCAGCTCCAGACATTATGGTTACAGTACGGTTGGGGCAATACGGAAAAAAGTACTTCCTAAGGATACCCCAGAACCTTTGGTCATAAGCAATGCTATGGTAGGGTGGTATGAATTGGAAACCAGTAACCATACCGAAGAGGGTTGGAGTAGAATGAGTACCATGGTTCTCCATTAGAACAAAGTGAAGAAGAGTTTCCTGATATAGTCCCTACTCAGAGCCCGTCTGATGGCTTGGTGGGTGAACTTCAGGTATTTTCTTAAATCTATGCATGAGTTGACAGACAAAATTGAACAGAAATTTACGTCTTTAGATAAAGCTATCCGAGATCTCCAAAGTAGGTCTCTGGCTCCACCCATGTTACAATATGCCATACCAGACACAGTTCCACTGTCTCATTTACCTGTCCAGCCTAAACAACCTGCTCATGAAATGTTCAAGAAGCTTCCCCCTCTACTAATTGGTGAATCTCGATACTGGAAACAATTACCAGGATAGCACCTACTAATGCTGACACAGGTCATTCAGACTTGGTGCCAATACCAAATGAGTGGATTATTAAAAGGGACGAGCTTAGGCATCTACATACAAAGATGCACAAGACCGATTGCTGGACGTAATAAAAAAAATTACCACTATGCATATATACAACATACTGTATTCCCCAGGAGTTCTGGAAATATCTCAGATCTCCAACAATAGTTGTAAACCAACTAGTTGACCCCATGATTAATACACCTACCCTGCACGGACTGACAAAGACTTTAAACTACGACAAGAACCCATATGTTACTGTCCAATTTTATCACACAACAACAACTTGCAAAAGCCATGAGGCAAGTAGCAGATTCTATCCCTGAACAAAACTCCAGGTCTGCACTTCATTTTATCAGAAGAGCTTCACGTGGTAATTCTCGGATGACCACTGGGAATATGAAGATTGCAATTTTTAAGGCAACTAGAGCTAGACAGTATCCACTCATCCAATTGTCCAAGAATATACCCAAAGATATTGCTACTCCGGCTCTCTTCTCACCAAGATTCACGTGCAGATTGTTTCCCCAAACGACCTGGAATAAGGTTCATGCTCTGTTGCTAAGCCCTCGGAGGGATATGTTTGGCCAGTTTTCTGGCAAACAAGCTAACCCCTCCTCAGAGCTCAGTCTAATAATGGACAACTATCTCTAGAGTTAAAAAACATTGATGAACCAAATGTTGACAGACAATGTTGTGACTTAGGTGCCAGAAGGCATGCCAGCTTCTCTATCACACATGTTCCTCTCCCCAAAAGGGACAGTCTACAACTAAAGCCTACGATAGACAGGTTCCTCCTCAACAAATTAATTCACAATATGAAGTTCAGGATGTTAACTATTTCCCAAGTAAACCTAATTCTACAACCAAGGTCTGAATAATTACTCTAGCTATAGAAGACTCCTACTGGCACATCCCAATAGCACGAGGTACCAAAAGTTCCTAGCTATCCCATTCAGAATCAAAGTGGCAATGTTCACCAGAACTCCTTTCAGCTTGATCATAGCTCCCAGAATTTTTCACCAAGATAGTGAAACAATCTCTCCTCCCTCTACTCAAAGATGGTGTAAAAAATACTGCTTTACCTTCAAGATTGGATGATGCTGTGGTCTTCCCCACACCATTACCAAGAACAAACTTTGATAGTCATGCAACATGGGACAAAGTTGGTTTTCAGAGTAAAATTAGAGAAATCAAAATCTCACTCCTACACAATCAGCAGAATGAATAGCATTAATCTGGGATACACAACTTCAGACTATAAAACAAAGTCCAACCAATGCCAAACGTCTTCAAATAAAACTGCTCAAAGTATTGCATACCAAGACTATAACCAGGAAACTTTGGGAATTCCCTATAGGCCCTCGAAACTGGGCTAAAAATTACAAGGCCCCTAGGCTTCCTCAGGTTGAAGGAACTAATCTGGCCAGGCAACAAAGCCTTCCCTCTAACACCTCACAATTCCTCTCTCTTCATCCCAAAGAGAATTCTACACCCTCTGTCGTTTGTGGTAAAACCTCAGGTAAAGGGATCAGTGACACATTGGTCAGATCCACCTCCCACTCTATGGGTGGACACAGACACCTTGAGTCTGATAGGATGGGACTGTCGTAGACTGTCCCTTTTGGGGAGAGAAACATGTGTGATAGAAAAACTGGAATGCCTTCTGGCACCTAAGTCACAACATTGTCTGTCAACATTTGGTTCATTAATGTGTTGAATTCTAGAGGTAGTTGTCCATTGTTGGCCTGAGCTCTGAGGAGGGGTTAGCTTGTTTATTAAAACTGCCCCAACCTATCTCTCTGAGGGCTTAGTAACCGAGCATGAACCTCGTTCAGGTAGTTTGGGGAATCAAACTACATGTGAATCGAGGGGAAGAGAGTGCTAGAGTGGCAATATCTTTGGGTATATTCTTGGACAATTGGATGAGTGTATACTGTCTAGTTCTAGTTGCCTCAACATTTGTAATAATGGCGGATCCCCAGATAGACCTTGGTGATTTCACCTATATCACTACAAAAACAAACAAACATTCTCCCCAAGACAGGGTCAATCACTCTGCCTCAGTTACCCAATTGGTCCCTGGGTCATCTCTTAGAGTGTATACCTCCATCATAGGGTTTTTGTTCCCTGACATTTTTGTGGAGCAACCTACGGATTTATAGAGATTAGAGAGGTTTAATGGTAATATGTCCATCAGTCTTATTCATGCCAGACCATGGTTTGCAGTGTTTCCCTGAAGGCACCGTGGGTGTCTGTGTGTAAGAAAGTTACTTAGCATCCAATCGAATTGGGAAGTGTTTTTTATGAATATGTCCAGCAATTGGACAATTGTCCTTGTGCTTCTTTGCACGTATATTCTTCAGCTCGTCCATTTTAATAATCCACTGCTTTGGTATTGATACCAAATCTGGATGACCTGTGTCAGCATTAGTAGGTGTTACTCTGGTAGTTGTTTCCAGTATCTTACAGTTTCTTACAGTAGATCCTCTGGAAAAAGACAAACTATGCCTGTGTATCCAGCTCAGTACCAGTACTTGCACTGCTGTGGTCGTTCACGGTGTTGGCGGCGGCGGTAGCAGACGCAACATTTTTACTATTCTGTATTTTTGTTTTATAATCAAACTTCAAATCTTGTCTTCCCCATGCTTTATCAAGATTACTTTCAAACTCCCTTATTGATTCGGAATCGACTACATACTGGGGCAGTGCGTTCCACTCATTTACCATTCTATCACAAAATGAGTTCTTTGCCTTCTCAAGCCTATTTCTTTCTTTGTAAATTTTCTTAGAGTGTCCTCTCGTTCTTGTTCCCTCCCGCATCAAGAAGATACCTTCACACACATCCTCATCGTACTTTCCTGACACTATCTTAAAAGTCTATCATATCCCCTCTCTTTCTCCTATATGCCAGTGTCGGAAGCCCCAGTGTCCTCAACCTCTGCTCATAGCCCGCGTTCTTCAACGTTGGTACCAGCTTGCTAGCTCTCCTCTGCACTTTCTCCGCTGCTTCTATATCCTTTACCATATATGGAGCCCACACCTGGTTTGCATATTCCAGGTGCGGCCTAACCAGCGCTGTATATAGATTCCTGAAGATTTCTTCGTCAAGTGACACAAATGTCCTCCTTATCAGCCCTACAATTCTATTAGCTTTGTTTATCTTTTCCGCTAAATGTTCCGAGAAATTTAACTTATTGTCTATCACTACTCCTATATCCTTTTCTGCACTCACTTCCTCCATCGCTTCATACATACTGTATCCTACCTTGTCTATCTTGCTGGTCCCAATCCGCATGTACTTGCATTTTTTTGGATGAAAAGGCATTAACCAATGCTCAGACCATCCCTTCATGCCCTCCACATCTCCTTGAAGCAAACTCATATCTTCCTTACTCCTCACTCTTCTATACAGTTTAGTGTCATCCGCATACAGGTATACCTCACTTCCATTAGTTATAACTTCAGGCAAGTCGTTGATAAATATAACGAACAGCATTGGTCCCAACACCGATCCCTGAGGTACCCCACTTGTAATTTCCCTCCACCCCGAGCCTATTCCATTCACCAGTACCCTCTGTCTCCGATCTTTCAGGAAGGCTTCTATCCATTTCACACATTTCTCCCCTATATTATAGCTTCTAACTTTCTCTATTAACCTTTTATGTGGGACCTTATCGAAGGCCTTCATAAAATCGCAATATACCACGTCTATTACATCACCATCTTCTAGAATTTGCATCCAATCATCTACCACCTCAATTAGCTGTAGTACCGTCGACCTCCCCAGCAAGAATCCGAACTGTCTCCCACTGAAAAGTTGGTTTGACTTCATATGATCCATTATTCCTTCTCTAATTACCGTTTCCATTAGTTTACACACAACACTTGTCAAACTGACTGGTCTATAATTCCCTGGGTCATTTCTCTTTCCCTTCTTAAATATAGCTGTTATGTTCGCCTCTCTCCAGTCCATCGGGATTTGTCCTGTATTAAACGATACCTCAAATAACTTTTTCAATGGCTCTACTAACATCTCCCCTCCTTCCTTTATGATTCTTGGGTGTATCCCATCCGGTCCCGGTGACTTACTTCTGTTCATTTTTTCTATAGCCCTTCTTATTCTAGCATGGGAAAACTCTATTAGTTCTAGTGCCGGTGCCTGTTTGATGGGAATAGTAGGCACTGCATCCTCCGACTCCACTGTTAGTACCCCCCCAAAGTATTTCCCCAGCACCTCTGCTTTCTCCTTATCAGTCTCCGCTCTACTCCCATCATTCAACCCCCCACCAGCTCTGGGATCCCTACTCTTCTTGTTAACTTTTCCTGAATGTACTTCCAGAATATTTTTGGATTATCCTTCACATTTCTAGCTATCTCTCTTTCCCTCTCCTTCACCCCCCTCCTTGTTTCCCACCTTATTTTATTGTTTATTTGTCTGCGTTCCAGATCCACTTCCTTAGCCTCTATACTAGACCCCCTGTTCTTTTTTAACAATTTTAATCTTTCCCACAATAGTTTCTTTCTTCTAATCAATATCCAAAGCTTTCTTTTCATTGGCAATTCTGGGTTAGTTCTTTTCCTCAATTTTGTTTTATCCTTATATTCCCTTACTGGTACACTTTTGGATACAGCATTCTCCAGTTTGACTCTAATTTTCCTCCACATTCCTTCAGCGTCTTCACCGTTCAAATATTCCCCCCAGTCAATGTCCAAACACCGTCTCAGCAGCTCATAATCTGCTCTATCATACATGTATATTTTTCTATTGCTTCTATTATCCCTCTCCGATTTAATGTTACAACTAAATCTTATACAGGCATGGTCACTACGACCTATAGGGCTATCCACATTAACATGTTCCACTATATCCTCTTCATTGCTAAAAATCAAATCAAGTACACTCCCCTGCGTCCTATCTCTATATCTTGTCATCTCTACAATATGTTGCGTTAAAAAACAATCTCTCACTTTCTCTATAAACTTATTTTCCAGGCTACCCTGTCCTGCTGGAGTAGTACAATTTGCCCAGTTGATCCTTGGCAAATTGAAATCTCCAATCAAAATTTTATATATCGGGAGTTGTTATTTTACGAGCAGGTTGTTTAGGATGGACAGGCACCTGAGCCAGTGGAACTGTGTTTGGTATGGCATGTTGTAATCTGGAAGGAGCAAGAGAACTACTTGGAGATCTCGGATAGCCTTATCTAAAGGCGTAAAAATTTCCGTTGGATTTGCTTGTCACATTCCTGCATGGATTTAAGAAAATTACCTGAAATTAGCCCAACTAGCCTCCTGGGTTTATGTATTTCAGCTTCAGTATTCATCTGAATCAGTTTTAGGGCGAATCAATGTGGGTGGAGCAAACAACGGGGTTGATTCAATATGTTGTTCAATAGTATCACCTAGCCGAACTAGGGAAGGAGGAGGAGGGGATGACATGCTCAGCACTTGGCTCAGCCAAGGCGGTAGAGGAGGTAGGTAATTCTCTGTTTATTCGATGAAACAGGATTAGCAGGGTGACTGGCCATGTTAGATAAATGTCCAAAGTCTGGGGATATGAGTGTAGAGTGCAGGACTTGAAATCCTGATTGCGAGTCAGGGAAGTTTGGGACTTAGAAGGTGGGTCGCCTTTTAGTTTGTGATTTGTTAACTTCCAAGGACCCCAATGGAAATAAGTCTAAAGGTCTTATTGGACTATCCTTAGTTGGGATTATGCCAGGCTGGTACATGTCATATTTGTAACATATTATATGGTACCAATTCTGCAAAAAGCTAATTGAGTAAATGTTATTGTTATTAATATTATTATTATTATTCTGTTTTTTACTGGAAGGCTCTGAGCTGACCGACCTATGTCTTTTCCTGTTAGATCCGGACATTTTCTTGTCAGGAGGTGGGGACTAGCTAGGAGTTCTAGAAGAGATAAAACTTACATACTCTAGTATTGTTGGTATTTGGATATTTTTTGTAAAAAGTACCTGAAATATAAGGTTTTACTGAACTCCATATAGATAATATGCCCGAGGGTATACATGTTTTTTGGGTCATTGTTATAAGCAAAAATATATGAATAGTGAAAGTACACTTAGCTGGTGAATCGGAAACTTCTAGTGATTTGTAAAATGAACTCGCCTTAACATATAAGGTGTTAGGCTCCTCCTGCAGTGGTTTTCACTTGGAACGGGAGAGGACGTTCTACTTGTTGAAGAGATTCTTCTCTGGTAGTGCTGTAGCTCGTTGAGCCTGGAAATCATAACAAGGAGTCAATGTTGTATGGTGGAATTAATACCGGAATTATTAGGTCTATTTAGGTTTTGGTAAAATAGGGTCTAGTCATGTCCCGTTTATTTTAATCGGACTCCAGTTGCCTTTTATGTAAGAAGTAGCCTAGTGAATTATTATTCGGTATAACTGGATATAATTACCCGGTAATTTGTTAGTCCGGTATAGCCTTTTAGGAAGGGAAAGGAAACTTGTACTTGTTTCCTGGAAATTAATTAAAATATGGAATTAGTGAGAATACACTTCGTAGGTGAATTGGAAATTTCTGAGTTTTTTGCCCAGTGAGCTCACCTTAGAGATATCGGTTATTTAGCCGAATGAAGGGAGCAACAGGTGAGATGGTCATGTGTACCATGGCCTTGAAATATGGAATACTGTTCCGCTCCTGCTGTGGTTATCCCTTGGCTGGGAGGGGACGTTCTAATTGTTGTCCAGATTCTTCTCTGGAAACGTAGTGCATTCCCTGAGCCTGTGAATCATGCCAAGGAGTCAATGTTGCATAGTGAGATGGAAATAGGACTTATTTGGGCCTACAGTACTTAACTTGGGCACTAGCCTTGTATTGTTTATTTTAAATAAAATAAGTATGACCAAGCCTAGAGTACCCGGCAAGAATATCCATTTGATTCCTTTCTTGGAACCCTGGTTTGTTTTTCTTAAAGTATGACAAAGTTTAGGGTACTCGGTAAAATAATATCAGTTTCTCTTACTGGAACCCGGAATCGTTCTTGTCCTCGTATGGCACAACCTTGAAACATCCGGCACCCTTACAGTGGTGGCGTTATGATGTCACCCGGGAATATTGGCATCCGGGATTGACACATTTTTTTTTTTTTTTTTTTTTTTATATTAAACTGATTAGATAAACTTACTTAGGGTGGGTGCCCAACCCCGAAAGGAGTTGAAATAGGGGAGCTATCCCCCTGCCAAAGGCGTCTTTCTAGGGCCTTTCCTAGCTGATGCTGAGAGGATTGGGTTCTAGTCATGTGGTGATGGGCTGGTCTATCCGAGTGAGAACTGAGCGATCTCTGCCATACCCATAGCTTACTCTGACTGTTCCTTTTACTTATATATCTTCTAGATCTCAAGTGGCGGCGTCTTTTCCGTGGATTGACCTCCCTACTGTCAACCTAGAAGTTGGCAGATTGGGAGCCAAAGTGTCACATTTTTCCCTTACCCCTCAACTTTCCCTTCATAATTGCTGAGGGGCACAGGGCCTTGGGTGGGGCTTTGGTTTCCCGGGCGTTTCCGCACCCTCCTCAGCTCCCTGCCTTGGAGTGGCTTCGGTCACCCGGGCTTTGTTAATGGTAAGCAGGGAGGATTTTGTGGGGGCGCTCGTTTATGGCCTTGGCCTTGCTCGAGACCTTCGGGCTGTTCGGCCAGACAGCCTGGGGAACAACAACAACAACAACTTACTTATTTAACCCACTGAGCCCCAGCGACGCAAACAGTGCGTCGGTAATGTATGTAACGCTAAACCCCAGCGACACCTCGTTTGCGTCAGTGTCACTCCGGTCGCTATTACTCCGGTCCTATGGCACCTAGAGGGCTCAGATTTTTATGGGAACTGTGTAAGTATCCCACGCACCCATGCTGATGGTTGAAAACTCTCAAAAGTCCAACCGCGTGCGCGTGAGCGCGCAAAAACATGTTTTTTTGGGGAAATTGCCTTCAATTTTTTACTAGAGTAAAATCTGTTTTCTCTGTAGGACCTTTTTTTTTTTTTTGTTTTTTTTTTGTGGTTTTTCCTTCATTCCTAACCCATTCGCTATTGTTTCTGGAATAAAAAAAAAATCAGAATCAGTCGGTCCTGGGTGGTACATTTATAAATATTTAGCTGGTACTCAGCGGGTTAAGCTCTCGTACTTATTTAAGCTCTCATACTTATCTTAATTCTGACAGTTATGTTAACTACTAGTTCACAAGGTATGACTTCTTTATTCAAGCCTGACCTAACTTAGAGTACCCGGTAATATTTTTTTTTTTTTTTTTTTTTTTATATTGGGACTTGGTTTGTTTTTATTAAAGTTTGGGTCCGCTTAGGGTACCCGGTGGATTTTGTTTTGTTTAGGCTAGGCCCTAGAGTATCCGAGGCTTTCAAAAGAATTTTGTTGTTGTTGTTGTTCCCTAAGCTGCCTGGCCGAACAGCCCCGAGTCCCTGAGAAAGGCCATGGCCACGATCGGGCTTTCCCACAGAGCTCTCATTGAGTGTAGATTGTGTTGTTGGCGTAAGTGGTTGTGTGAAATGCAGTCTTCTATGATGTGTTTAATGGTATGGGGTGCTGTGTTACATCCCGGGCAGGCGTCGACAACGGAGTCATCCAGTCTCTTCTGATAGCTCAGGAGAGCTGGATGGTGTCCGCATCTCAGCCTGGCCAGGTGGACTCTGTCCTCGCGAGGAAGGGAGGATTCGGAAGGATGGATTTCGGGAGGTCGTGCATGCAGCTGTGTGTTGTCTGTGAGTGAGTGGATGGATCGGTGAGAGATATGAGTATGGATGTCCTTCTGGATGTTGGTTCGGGGTGGGCAGGGAGGGAGAGAGGACAATAATTGTGTGTGTGATACCGTGTGCTGGGTGTTGTTTTGATATTTCTTGGTGTCTGTGGGTGTGTTGCCATGTAGTTTAGTGGGTGGTCTTGGTTCGTGGAGGCTGCTGCCAGGAATTGAGTGCCTCTCATGTCCAGATGGTCTTTGACTTTGAGGATTTTGGTTTCTTGATGTAGGTGATCTGTGGGTGCAGTAGCTGTGCAGCCTGTAATGATCTTCAGGGCTTTGTTTTGAATAGTCTGTAAGGTCTTATGATGTGTTTCAGCTAGGTTAGAAGCCCAGGCTGGGCTTGCGTATTCCATCACTGATCTTATGTATTGTTTATATACTGTGGTGGTAGCCGGGAAAGAATTTTGTTGTGATATATGCTGTCGTCTTGACAGTCGTCAGAGTACTGTACTCGGTAAACTGGCTTACTTGCGCCCGGCCGCTTTTATGGCATTATGTTATGACCCGGTCGTATTGGCACCCGGGTCTGTTATTATTTTGATGGCTGTTATAGTCACCCGCAACAGCCTAACTCGTGTCACCTGGGTCTGTCTTCATCTTGACAGTTGTTAGAGTACCCGGCCCATAGTTTGTTGGTACCCGGCTGGGTTTATCTTTTAAGTTTGTTGTGGGTTATAATACCACTCGGTATTATAATGCGTGAGTGGTTGGTTGTAGCCTATATGTACTCGGGTTTGACTTTATATTCGTATGGTATTATTGTATCACCCGCCCAACTGGTTACCCGGGACTGTCTCCATACTCGGCAGTCCTGGTACCTGGTCCTTGGTACCCGGGCCTCTAGGTCACCCGGGGACTTGAATGTGTATGGTATTATAAAATCACCCGCCCATCTAGGTACCCTGGACTGTCACCATACGTGGCCGTCCTGGTATCCGGGCCTTGGTACCCGGGCCTTATTGAGATGAGGCCTAGGGCACCCGGGAACTTGAGAGTGTATGGTATAGTTTTATAGTGTCACCCGCCTATTTGGGTACTCGGGAGTGCCTCTATACCCGGCAGTCCTGGTACCCGGGGACTTGAGGATGTATCCCGCCTACTTGGGTACCCGGGAGTCCTGGTACCCGGGCCTTATTGAGATAAGGCCTAGGGTACCCGGGGACTTGAGGATGTATGGTAATATAATATTATCCGCCCATCTGGGTAACCGGGGACTGTCACCAAACCTGGCAGTCCACGGTACCCGGGCCTTGGTGCCCGGACCTATTGAGATAGGGCCTAGGGTACCTGGGGATATGAAAATTATCCACATGCCATATTTTTATGTGCTCGTAAGGGTAGGTTTCTCGGGCACGAGTGTTAATTGGCGAATATTGTGTGTCTTTGTACATGATTCTTACAATGTTCTGGGGCTGTAAGTCAGGTGGATATATTCAAATATGATATTATTATGGGTACTTGTTGGTTGTAGGTCTACTTGATACCCTTTGAAAATAATGATACACGGGTGCCTAGATGACCAGTACAAAGTAGGTTAATAATAAAAAATTGTAAATGGATATCCTTACACAATACAGTCCTCCCTCGGGTAGCGCGGCTTTGGACAGTGCGGTTTTGGTCTAACGCGGGTACCCCTAGTGTGCCAAGTCAGCATCTAACACGGTTTTATTTATGTAGCGCGCTCTGTGGTCGGCTTGGGGCTCGGCATCTCTCGCCATATCTCGGCCGTGACGTCAGACTCGGCTATGCTCGGCTCGGCCTCCCCCACGCTTGGGTAGGCCTAGTCCTACGCCGCGTCTCTCCGTGATAACATAGTGCCCGCCCAAATCGTTTCTGTTCTACCAAGTATCACCGCAACCATGCCCCCACCACTCAAGCGCCGCAAGTTCACTTATGCAGAGAAGCTAGAGGTGGTGAAGAAGGTGGAATCTGGTACCAAGAAGGCACATATTGCCCATACTTATGGGGTGAATGAATCGACAATACGAACAATCTTCAAGAATAGAGACAAGATACGAAAAGTTCTCAAGGGTCTTCTCAATGAAGAAGCGCCTGCCGAAGATGGAGTTAACGATGGAGACCCTATCACCAGTGACTTACGTGAGATCGTCGAGTTGGCTGATCGCTTGGCTGACCGTATCCAGAACAAGGATCCAAATAGGGATAGGGCTCGAGCAACGTCTATGCAACTCTCAACTCTGCTGAGACACTGCTCCGAGTGTCAATGCTCGCCAACAGAGAAGGATCACAGAGTTTTTCCGTGACCGCCAGGAACAGCAGGAACGGCAGCAGGGTGACGATTCGGAGGAGGAAGAACGCCAGCTGGGTGACGATTCGGACTCCCTCCCTTCTGACGTTGACATTGACGACATGTCATTGTTCTCAGGGTTCGGCGATGACGACCAGAACCTGGGAAGGCCTTCAACCTCCTCAAGGCCTTCAACCTCCTCTCAGTGACGCCCATCTTGGTGTCGTGGGGGAGGGGAGGGGAGGGGGCAGGCGGGCGGGCGGGAGAGAGAGGGAGGCGACGCACCACATCCACAGCACCACTCGACAAGGTAATGAACAGTAACTTACCTGTGTGTCTCATTTCATAGATATGATCTGTAAAATAGGGTTAGGTTGTCTGTTACTAATGTTTGATCCATATTTGGTAAGGTTATTGGGTGGTAAATGGTAAAAAAGGTGACTTTGGGGAAGTCATCAGAACCAATAGAATTAATCCCATAAGTTCTTTGCTTTGTGTAGCGCGTGTTTGCGTAGCGCGGCGCGGTCCCAGTACGATCTACCCGAGGGAGGAGTGTATAGAGAGTATCAGCTGTAGTCTTGCTGGTTCTATTGAGAATAATGCCATCTAATATGAAGGCCAATATAAGATGAGGCACCCGTGAATGTTCACTGTTAAAGCGATATGTATTCGCTTTTGTTAAAGAAAACTTGGAAGTTAATACTGAAAGTATTGTAGTTTTAATGTGGTGTGAAGCATTGAATGAAAATAGGTTAAAAGTTTTCGAAATTAGGCTTAGGAAATTTGTTCCGAACTCCAAATTTTACGGTGGTATGAGAAAATAACCTCTGGCCTGGGCACAACCAGGGGTTATCTGTCAAGATTTACAGATATATGAAAATGACACTCTTATATAATTCAACACTTCCTAAATACAAATTTACGGTGGTATAAAAAAAATAACCTCTGGTCTAGGCACAACCGGGGGTTATCTGTCAAGATTTACAGATATATGAAAATAACACTCGCATATAATTCAACACTTAAGTCAGTATCTATCGAGCTATAATGTTAAAACACACTTTCACAGAACAAAAAGACACTGCCGCTAAAGAGCCGAGGTTCGTATGATACGACATAAAGAAATAAACACAATAAGTTGAGGTTCTGGGAAGTGAAAGTGGCTTCTGAATAACACGCACGTCGACCAGCCTAGACTAAAGTCCTTACTTTACAGGTTTACAAGTGAAATTGGTCCAAATAAACACATTCCTAAACGCGTATATGACTTCAACTGTAACAAGACTCACTATGGACCAAAACTGACGCGTTCAAGAGGGGCTATGTAACACTGAGCATGAGGTAAGGACACGTATGTCTACTTTGGTTGGGTGGCGGGCGAGAGAGGAAGTCCCTGAGAGGGACAGGTAGCTAGCAGTGTATGGGAAACAGGGGAAGATCAGAGCGCACGTAGGCGCGCTGTTCAAACTGTGCTAATTCTTTTCTTTTTTATTTCCTACTTTTCAGTGGCTGCGTCCCAATGACGTACCGTAGGAATGATTAAGGGGTACCCCCTATGATGATCTTGGTTCTCGACCGCCGTGATCTAGGTTAACCCGGGCTTAGAGGAGCCCGGAACGAGGCCATATTAACATAGGCACTTACGTCATTGACATAAAGGAGCCACCAATAAATACTTCAGTTGCAAAATATAGTGTTACATGGTTACATAAGGACAAAAAGAACATAAGAAAAATGGAAATCTGCAGAAGGCCTATTGACCCATATGAGGCAGGCCCCTTCTTCCCTACATTCCTATTTGTTATTTTACACCTTTATGCCCTATGCTACATTTCTCACTATAACTTATACACCTTGCACTACGTATATATATACAGTAAACTTCCGTTAATCCGAAGGGCAGCGGACCGGCCCTCGTTCGGATTAGTGGATTTTTTCGGATTATCGGACTTTACCCCTATGAAACTGTGCATGACGAAAACATTGAGGCATTAGGCCACCCAAATGACACAATGGTGCACACACACATATCATATGTTCATGAAATCACTTCAAAAGTTTACCATTGTCATTGTAGCCTATTACCTACTTCAAAACATTCAGATTAATGGTCAAAGGAATCTGCTGATATAAACGTACACCATATGTCCGTATCGTCGTCTTCTTCTTCTTCCGTCTACTAGCGAGTTTGTCTTGCTCTTGAAGATCAGATCAGATGTGGTTCGGGAAGTAATGCCTTAACAACGGCACTTCCCTGAGAGGTTCTTGTAATTTTCCTTTTGTGACGTGCTCTGTTATATTTTATTGTATTGAAAGCACCCTTGTCTTGTTGTCTTGAAAGCACCCTTGGGATGCTCCGATCACTGAACTATAAATAGTAGCGTATCGGAACGTCCAAAGGTGCGTTTTCAAGCTCAAGAAAGGTGCGTTTTCAAGCTCAAGACTGAATGCGCTTGCAGAAAATGCGGTGCAAGCCAGTAGCGCATCGGAGCGTCCCAAGGATGCATTCAAGAGCAAAACAAACTCTCTAGCAGACAATGTGGTGTTTACGTTTATATCAGTAGCTTCCTTTGACCATTAATCTGAATGTTTTGAAGTAGGTAATAGGCTACAATGACAATGGTAAACTTTTAAAGTTAATTCATGAACATATGATATGTGTGTGCTCCATTATGTGTCATTTGAGTGGACTAATGCCTCAAAAAGGGGACTTTGGGACTTCTTGAAATTCGGACCATCGGGTGAATTCGGATTTGGCCTCAAATTGAAGAATTCGGACTATTGGGAGATTCGAATCATCGGTCGTCGGATTAAAGGACTTTTACTGTATATACTTCAGTTGCAAAATATAGTGTTACATGGTTACATAAGGACAAAAAGAACATAAGAAAAATGGAAATCTGCAGAAGGCCTATTGACCCATATGAGGCAGGCCCCTTCTTCCCTACATTCCTATTTGTTATTTTATACCTTTATGCCCTATGCTACATTTCTTATTATAACTTATACACCTTGCACTATGTATATCCCCTACACTAAATCTATCTTTTAGCTACCTAAGAACATCTCTCACTACAACCTATATCCCCTACACTACATCTATTTCATTACTCAGGGTCTCCTTTTCATTACTTTGAGGTTGTTGTTGTTGTTGTTCCCCAAGCTGCCTGGCCGAACAGCCCCAAGGCCATAACCGAGTGCCCCCACAGAACCCTCCCTGCCGACCACAATAAAGCCTGGGTGACCGAAGCCATTCCATGGCGGGGAGCTGAGGAGGGTGCGGAAATGCCCGAGAAACCAAAGCCCCACCCAAGGCCCCATGCCCCTCACCAATTATGAAGAGAAAGCTGAGGGGCAAAGGAAAAATGTGACGCTTTGGCTCCCAATCTGCCTTTAAGCTAAGTTGATTAAGTAAGGAATAATATTAACCCTCTCCGACATATGACGCGAATTTGAGCCTATTGGGGATACTTTAAAGCCTTTGTTACCATCAGGGGTATTTAGAAACCTTTAGTTTAGTTACTTCAACCTCTGCAGTTGTCTTTGAGTTAGCTGGGGGCAGAAAACTAATTTTGGAGAGGTAATTATATGAGTGAGAGAACTCTATTTCTTATTGCTAATCTGGCAACCTCTGTGTCATAAATGCGAATTCCAATGAAATATGCACACACAAATAATGATTATAATAATAATGATAATAATAATAACCAATTATAATATTAATAATGGCAATAACGAAATACAGGAAATACTGTATACAGTATGTACCATTATTATATCATTGTCATCATAATCAATATCACCACCAGCAACTCTGTAATTGGGCGGGTGCCCAACCCCGAAAAGGGTTGAAATAGGGGAGCTATCCCCCCGCCAAAGGCAGCTTTCTAGGGCCTTTCCTAGCTGATGCTGAGAGGATTGGGTTCTAGTCATGTGGTGATGGGCTGGTCTATCAGAGTGAGAACTGAGCGATCTCTGCCATACCCATAGCTTACTCTGACTGTTCCTTTTACTTATATATTTTCTAGATCTCAAGTGACGGCGTCTCTTGCGTGGATTGACCTCCTAATCTACCAAGATTGGAAGCCAAAGCGTCACATCTTTCCTTTGCCCCTCAACTTTCTCTTCATAATTGCTGAGGGGCACAGGGCCCTGGGTGGGGCTTTGGTTTCCCGGGCATTTCCGCACCCTCCTCAGCTCCCCGCCATGGAGTGGCTTCGGTCACCCAGGCTTTATTGTGGTCGGCAGGGAGGGTTCTGTGGGGCGCTCGATTATAGCCTTGGCCTTGCTCAGGGCCTTGGGGCTGTTCGGCCAGGCAGCTTGGGGAAAAACAACAACAACAACTCTGTAATATTATCATCATTATGATAGAATAATAAAATAAATAATAGTACAATATAAGGTCTATCTATCTATCTATTGCCTGACGCCGTGATCCCCGAAGGGGTGGCCACGAACGAACCGCCCCATGCACCTCTGTCCCCAGTCAGTCGACGCCCCTCCCCCCAACCAGCACCGCCTTCGTTCATGTAGTTCCTCACTCCATCCTTCCACCTCATATTCGGTCTACCTCTCCCTCTCTGTCCCTCCACCTCGCTCTCGTACACCCTCTTAGTCATTCTCTCGCTTTCCATACGTTCCATATGGCCGAACCATCTCAAGTTGTTCCTTTTCACACTTTCCAGCACACCACACCTCCTTCTTACTTCCTCATTAGTCTGTCTATCCCTCCATGTAACTCCGCATGCACTCCTTAAGTAATTCATTTCCACTGCTCTCACTCTTGGTCTGAGTCTCTCAACCAACGTCCATGCTTCGCTTCCGTAAGTCAGTGTCGGGATTACCACACTGTCATGCAAGGACTTCTTCACTTCCATACTAACCACCCTATTTCTTGTTACTGCTTTTAGCGTTCCTACAACCCTCTTCCCCTGTTGTACCCTCTCCCGCACCTCTTCATCCATAGTCCCATCTTTACTCAACACACTGCCCAGATACTTAAAAGAGTTGACGATCTCCATAGCCTGACCGTTCAGCTTCACCTCACACTCTGTGACTTCACCCCTTTCGAAGACCATAACCTTGCTCTTCCCCGTATTTACCTTCAAATTCCGTTTTTCGCACACTGTTCCAAACTCATTTACCAGGCCCTGCAACTCCCATTCATTATCACTCATCAGAACTGTATCATCCGCAAACAGCAGTATAGGTAGCTTCCACTCAATTCCCTCCCTTTTCAGCGATACACCAACATCCACTGCTCTTGATAGTATTTCTTTCATGACTCCCTCCATATATGCAGTAAACAACCACGGGGACATCACACACCCCTGTTTCAAACCAACATTCAGGTCAAAGAACTCGCTCTACTCACTCTCCACACGTACTGCCGCCTTTGCACCCTCATACATGCTCTTCACTGCTTTCAGCAACTTGCCCTCTACTCCGTATATTCTAAGTACTTTCCACAAACCTTCTCTATCCACTCTGTCATAGGCCTTCTCCAAGTCCATAAAGGCAACATACACCTTTTGTTTCTTCTCCAGATACTTCTCCACAACACAATTCAGGGTAAAAATCTGATCTACACATCCTCTTCCCTTCCTAAAACCTCCCTGCTCGTCGCCTATCCATTTCTCCGTTCTCACTCACTCTCTCAATCACTACCCTACTGTATACCTTCCCTACTATGCTTAGAAGACATATTCCTCGGTGGTTACCACACACTCCTCTTTCCCCTTTGCCCTTATATAGGGGGACTATTATGCCAGTCTTCCAGTCATCGGGTGCACTCCCCTTCTCCCATGCTAGTTTGCACATTTTCCATACCCATTCTATCACTATATCACAATATAAGGTAATATTTTCAAAACAAGAAGTTAGGAACAGGTGGTCCAGATAGGCCTTGTTGTTGTTGTTGCTGTTCCTCAGGCTGTCTGGCCGAGCAGCCCCAAGGTCCCGAACAAGGCCAAGGCCATAACCGAGCGCCCCCACAGAACCCTCCCAGCTTACCACTAATAATGCCCAGGTGACCGAAGCCACTCAAAGGCGGGGAGCTGAGGAGGGTGCGGAAACGCCCGGGAAACAAAAGCCCCACCCAAGGCCCTGTGCCCCTCAGCAATTATAAAGGGAAAGTTGAGGGGCAAAGGAAAAATGTGACGCTTTGGCTCCCAATCTGCCAGGGTTGGCAGTAGGGAGGTCAATCCACGGAAAAGACGCCGTCACTTGAGATCTAGAAAATATATAAGTAAAAGGAACAGTCCGAGTAAGCTATGGGTATGGCAGAGAACGCTCAACTCTCATTCTGATAGACCAGCCCATCACCAGATAGGCCTTGTTCACAAAATTAGTGCCATTTGGAATAACGACTCTTAGTTTGTGGGCGGCCTCGAAGTACAGTACATCAAGGTTCAATATGAGAATAATCTCTGACCAGCCTTAACCCTTCCTACCCGGGTGTCCTGTTAAAAGGACACCGCGGCAGATGGGCAGGAACCCGGGTGTCCTTACCTGGTCAGTAAGCTTGAAGGCCTATTCAGCTTGGTCTGAATGCTGTGCGTCCGACGCATGTGAACAAAGCCGATCGTTGCGTCACCGCACCTCCGAAAACGAGGAGACGTCGGATCAATGTTATTGTCGTGACGTCAGACGAAATTAGTGTCTGAAAAGCTCCGATATTGTCAACATCGCGGGAAAATTAGCTCTACTGAAATAGTCATCACAACTGAACCAGTTGACTTACAGAGCTCTACTCAAAGCCAATCTACAGATTTAAAACCGCACTACGTTTATAGATGCGTGGGAAATTTCTAGCAGTTAAAATAACAAAAATACGGTAGCCTAGGCCTAGACGTTTTTCGGCCAGATCGCCCGGGTACCTGACACTGTCCTTAGGAGGGGGCCCCCGGGTCAGAAGGGTTAATGATAATCCCATCTCGCTCCCCGCCTCGTTTACATTTGTCTCTGTGTTGTCACACACACACATGCTGTTGAACAAAATCAAGAACTTGGAAGACAGAGTGACCGGCTTGGAGTTAGTTAAGAAGGAAATTGTTACAGAGAATGGTGAGTTGAAGAACAGGTTGGAGTCAGTGGAGAGAGAAAAGGCAGTGATAATGACTAGGCTAGACGCCAGTATCTCTGAAGGTAAAAATGCTTGGGGCATGACTAGAGACCAAGTGGTAAAAGATTTAGACAGTGTAAGGAAGGCACACAGTGACGAATTCAGGAAGATATTGGATGAACAGAAACAGCAAGATGTTAGGATAAAGGACCAGGTAAAAAGTATGGTTAAGCAAGGCATCCACGAAAACTCTCAGGCCATCCAGGAAGAAAGTCGTAGGGCTAACTGCCTCATAATATCAGGGGTGGAAGAAAAGGAGGAACTAGACTGGACAAAACGAAAAGAACAGGATGAAGGTCGCATCAACAAGATTCTGGATTCTATTAAAGATGAGGAGGACACCTGGAAGGAGGAAATATCAGACATGTTTAGGCTGGGAAAATATACAAAGGAATACAATAGACTGGTAAAAATCGAATTTAAGTCAAGAAGGACATGTGATGAAATCATGGCAGTAGCGGCTAGGCTAAAAGGGTTAGAGGGTAAAGACAAAATCTACATCAGGCGAGACTTACCAGAAGAAGAGAGAAAGAAGGAGGCTGAACTAAGGAAAACTGCCAGGGAGGAAAATAGCAAGAGGACAGAACATGAAAAGAATAAGTTTTTTTACGGAGTAAGAAAGGGGAAGATTATGAAACTTTCGGTAAAAAGAAACTAAAAGTAAAAGAGGGTAGGGAACAGACCGCCGCAGTTAAGGGGCTTGGAACAGGTATTGGGGGACTAGAAAGTATAAGGATTCTATATAGCAATGTCGATGGGCTAATCTCTAAGAAACTAGAACTAACAGACTTACTCAATACTAAGAAACCAGAAATAGTATGTCTCCCTGAGACAAAACTAAGAGAAGACCTCGATATAAATTTACTAGGATGGTCTGAATACAGGATTTGGAGGAGGGACAGAAAATTTCGACATGGAGGTGGAGTGTGCATCCTTACTAGGAAAGATTTGATTGTGTCTGAGATAAAACTGGTAACTTCAACAGCAGAAGTTTTAGCAATAGAGATTGGTGGAAACGAAAAAATAGTGGTGATAGTAGCGTATGTACCTCCCAAGACGAAGACATGGGGTAAGGAGGAGCATATATCTCCATCTTAGGAGATTTCAACGTTCACCACCGCCATTGGCTCTCCTCTCACACTACTGATCCACCTGGTGAACAAGCCTACGTCTTTTCTATCCTAAATGACCTAGAGCAGTTAGTTCAGCAACCCACCCGTATCCCGGATCGCATCGGAGATCGGCCCAACATTCTTGACCTGTTTCTAACTTCTAACCCTTCTTCTTATACTGTCGATCTTTTCTCTCCTTTGGGCTCCTCCGACCATAAAACTTATCTCTGTCACCTGTCCTATCTCTCCAGTACAGCCACCCGATCCTCATAGCCGGCGGCGCTTGTGGCACTTTGGCGCTGCCGACTGGGAGGCTCTTCGGCAGTACTACTTTGATTTCCCATGGAATGATTTCTGCTTCCATGGCCGGGGACCCTCGGAGAGTGCTGAACGCATTACCGAGGTAATCCTATCGGGCATGGAAGCATACATTCCATTCTCTTTCTCTCAGACTAATGCTAAAAAATCTTGGTTTACTCACGCCTGTTCTACTGCTGTCCGCAATAAGGAGGAAGCATTCAAACGGTACCGACGCCTTAAAACTCAAGATTCTCATTCTTCATATGTTTCTGCCCGGAATCAAGCCAAATCTGTTCTTCGACTTGCCAAACACTCTTTCATCAATAATAAATGCACTGAAGTATCCAACTCTAGCTCTTCCCAAGCTTTCTGGCATCTAGCCAAAAACCTCTCCAACAATTTCTCTTCCTCGTCTTTCCCTCCCCTTTCCCACTCTGATGGCACAACCATCACTTCTTCCTCTGACAAAGCTAAACTCTTCGCTCAAACTTTTGCTAGAAACTCCACCTTGGATGATTCCGGTGCTATTCCTCCCTCTCCGCCCTCCTCTCTCTTACTTATGCCTAATATCCTAATCTCTTCTAAAGATGTACTTTCTACCCTCTCTGGGCTTAACACTAATAAGGCGTACGGTCCGGACGGTGTTCCTCCTGTTGTTCTCAAAAACTGTGCTTCCGTGCTGACTCCCTGCCTAGGCAAAACTCTTTCGTCTCTGTCTATCCTCTAACGTCTTCCCTTCATGCTGGAAGTTTGCTCACATTCAACCTGTCCCAAAGAAGGGTGACCGCTCTCAAACCCTCCAACTATCGTCCAATTGCTCTTATCTCTTGTCTTTCTAAAGTTTTTGAAACTATTCTTGCTTCCAAATTTCTTAAGCATTTCTCTTCTCATAATCTGCTCTCAGATCGCCAGTATGGCTTCCTTAAGGGTCGCTCTACTGGTGATCTTCTTTCATATCTTACTAACTCTTGGTCATCCTCCTTTCGGGACTTCGGTGAGACTTTTTTCTATTGCAGTAGACATATCGAAAGCCTTCGATAGAGTCTGGCATAAATCTTTAATTTCTAAACTACCCTCCTTCGGTTTCTATCCCTCCATCTGTGCCTTTGTCTCTAATTTCCTTTCCGGCCGTTCCATAGCTGCGGTTGTGGACGGCCATTGTTCACTTCCTCACCCTATAAACTCCGGTGTCCTCAGGGCTCTGTCCTATCTCCTATTCTCTTTCTAATTTTTATAAATGATCTCCTTAACTGTACCTTAATTCCCATCCATTCATACGCAGACGACTCAACCTTACACTACTCCATTAGTTTTTCAGAACGCCAGCCAGCAATCCCTCAACGACAAACGTAATGAAGCCATAGAACTCTTAAATTCTGATCTAAATACTATTTCCAATTGGGGCAGAGAAAACCTTGTTAACTTTAATGCTTCCAAAACCCAATTTCTCCATCTATCTACCCGTCAGGATCTCCCAGCGGACTATCCCTTATTCTTCAACAATACAAAAATCAACCCTTCATCTTCTCTCAATATTCTTGGTGTCTCTTTTTCTTCTGCTCTCATTTGGAAGGACCATATTACCAGTCTTGCTAAGGCAGCCTCCCAGAAGCTGGGTGTGCTCAACCGCCTTAGGGGGTTCTTTTCCCCTGCACAGCTTCTTGCTCTGTACAGGGGCATAGTGCGCCCTTGTATTGAGTATTGTTCACATGTGTGGGGAGGTTCCTCTCACACTGCTCTCCTAGACAAAGTTGAAAGGAAGGCCTTTCGTATCATTAACTCCCGTCCACTCACCAACTCTCTGCAATCTCTCTCTCTCCGCCGCAATGTTGCATCTCTCTCGCTATTCTATCGCTACTATAATAATCAGTGTTCCTCAGAGCTATCCCAGTGCATACCACCTCCTTTACGTAGGGCACGTGGTACCCGTCTTGCAACTCAATCCCACCCCTACTCTGTGCAACTCTCCAACCCAAGAGTGAAACGTTACTCTCAAACTTTCTTCTACTCAACATCTGAGCTCTGGAACTCTCTCCCAGAATCAGTCTTTCCCTCTTCCTATGACTTAAATTGCTTCAAACTCCGTGTGTCCAGGCATTTTGGCTCGAACGTCCCTTGATTTTGGCCCTGTCACTCTTTCAACTATGGGGGAGGCACTCGTTATAGGCAGTTATGCCTTTTGCCTCCCTCAATCACATAGAAAAAAAAAAAAAAAAAAAAAAAATAGCCTAATGCGTAAGGAAACAATTAGTGTGCTAGGAAATATCTTGGCTTCAAAGAATGAAATAGTCATGTGTGGAGACTTTAACTGCAAGGAAGTGAATTGGGAAGATCTTGGAGCAGGAGAGGAAAGTTGGGGCTATGAATTTTTAAGTATGGCCATGGAAAATTCTATATACCAACATGTAAAAGAGTCAACAAGAGTAAGGGGAAGTGATCAACCAGCTAGATTGGACCTTCTATTCACAAGAAGGGAGGAGGAGGTTCAAAGTATTCAGTACCTATGCCCACTAGGAAAAAGCGACCATGCAGTTCTAGACATAGACTTACTATTGAAGTATAATCTACCCAAGGGAAGGGAAAAACACAAGGAAAATCACTGGATGTATTCCAGAACCGATTTCGTAGGACTACAGGATTTTTTCAAATCACAAAATTGGGATCAGGTGTTATCTGAAAGTGAGGTAGACAAAAAACTCAAGGCATTCATGGAGATCTATGATACTGGTATAAAAACTTTTGTCCCTAAGTACATTAATAAAAGGAAAAAAAGTAATCGCAAAGTATGGTTTAACCGCGAATGTAGGCAAGCACAGGAAGCAAAAAACAAAGCCTGGAAAAAGATGAGAAACTGGGATTCGGAAGATAACAGGCAAAAGTATAAAGAGGAGAGAAACAAATACACAGAAATGAGGAGGAGGTCAGAGGCAAACCATGAGAAAGGGATAGTGGAGAACTATGAAAAGAATCCAAAAATGTTTTTCAAGTTTGTAAACGGCAAAAGGAAGATAAAAGCCACGATCGTTAAGATTAAAAGTGGAAACAGAATCATAGAAGAGGATACGGAGATTGCGGAAGAACTAAATAGAAATTTTGCATCAGTATTTACAAAAGAAGGAGAATTCATTGCACCAGAAACCAATGAGATAGGTACAGAGGAAATGCCGGAAGTAACATTTAACAGACCAGAGCTCATAGACAAAATGCGTAAGGTGGATCCAAACAAAGCCGCTGGACCGGACGGAGTATCAGGCTGGATTATTAAAGAAAATGCTATGGAACTGAGTATACCGTTATATGACATAATGACCAAATCATTGGACACAGGGATAGTACCTACAGAATGGAAAAGAGCAAACATTATTCCTATATTTAAGGGAGGAAGCAGAGATAAACCACTGAACTATAGACCTGTATCACTATTGAGCATCCTCATGAAGATTCTGGAAGGATTAATAAGGGACAAATGTGTGAAATACCTGGAATCCAAAAGATTAATTACTGACCGACAATTTGGATTCAGAGGTGGCAGATGTATAAGCAACTTGTTGAGTTTTTACTCTAGAGTAATAGACACAGTGGACAAGAGGGAAGGATGGGTAGACTGTGCCTACCTAGACTTTAAAAAGGCATTTGACAAAGTTCCACACAAGAGATTGCTATGGAAATTAAAACATGAGGGAAAAGTAGGAGACAAACTGCTGAAATGGATGGAGAGCTACCTTAGCGGAAGACAGATGAGAACAACAGTAAGGGGGAAATCGTCAAACTGGACTCAAATTACGAGTGGGGTACCACAAGGATCTGTTCTAGCCCCAATCATGTTTCTAATATTTGTAAATGACTTGCCTGAGGGACTAACAAGCTACATGAGTATGTTTGCGGACGATGCTAAGCTGCTTAAAACGATCAGAACCCAGGAGGATTGCCTTGAGCTCCAAGCAGATTTGCAAAAGATCCATGAATGGAGCATCAAATGGAATATGGAGTTCAATGCAGGGAAATGTAAGACTCTAGAAATGGGTAAAAGCAAGTACAGACCTAGAAAAGATTATAAACTAGGAAACGAAGTGATTCCCAAAGCAGAAAAAGAAAAAGACTTGGGGATAGAATTTAGGGATAACATGTCTCCAGAAAGCCACGTAAATAAGATAGTGAGAGAATCACTGGCATTATTGGCAAATATTAGGATGTCTTTCAATTATCTTAATGAAAACACCATGAAACAAATAATAACGGCAATAATAAGACCCAGGATGGAATATGCATCTGTAGTGTGGTCCCCTCACTTGAAGAAACATATCCACAAAATTGAGAGGGTACAGAGAGCAGCTACGAGGATGATCCCAGGTTTGGAAAATTTGGAGTACCAAGAGAGGCTCGAGAGATTGAATCTACCTACACTGGAACAGAGAAGGAAACGAGGACAGCAAATTCAGATATATAAATGTGTTAGAGGTATTGACAAAATCGACCAAGAAAACTTCATAGAGAGGGATGGAGGTGAGAGGACAAGAGGTCACAGCTACAAACTAAAAGTGCTAAATAGTAAATCTGATCTGAAAAGTAAAAGATTTCCTACCAACTCGATTAGTGGGTGGAACAAATTGCCAGCCGAAGTAGTGTCTGCACCATCAGTGCATAGTTTCAAAGCACGGTATGACAAACATATCTTAGGAGGCGGGAATTAACGAGCATGCTCACTCCCGCAAATACAACTAGTGTAAATACAACTAGTGTAAATACAGGAGGAGGAGTGTTGATCATGGTAGATAATAAAATTACTGCTAAAGAATTAAAACTTGGTGATAGCATTGCTGAAGTGGTAGCAGTTGAAATTGAGGATAATGATAGGTCAAAATTGGACATTGTATCAATGTATTTACCTCCTAAGACTAAATCTTGGAGCAACGATGAATATAATGAATTAATTTTGGAAACCTTGCGTATGTTAGAAATTATTTGTAAAAGGAAAAATAGGCTTATTCTTGCAGGGGACTTTAATTGCGGGGAGGTGGATTGGGAATGTTTGGATGCGGGTTCAAATGAAAATACTTGGGGTAGCAAATTTCTTGAACTAACAATGGGGTATCTATTAACACAACACGTTACGGAAAATACAAGATTTAGAGGAGGTGATGAACCATCAAGACTTGACTTATTATTCACCAAAGACCCCCAAGAAATAAAGAACCTAACATATTTGAGTCCCATGGGAAAAAGCGATCATGCTGTGATTGAATTTGAATTGACAGTGGAATTTCTGGAAGGCAGAGAGGAGGAACATAGGGAATATAGACTAAATTATAGTAAGGCGGATTATGAATCATTACGAGGATACTTTGCAAATATAGATTGGTCATTTATTGAGCAAGAACAGAATATTCAGGTAAAATACACCATGTTACTAGACATTTACAGGGAGGGGGTAGATAAATATGTACCAATATTTAAGGATAGAAAGCTGGTTAAGGAGAAAGAGTGGTTTAACATGCGATGTCACATTGCCCAGAACAAAAAGGACTCTGCATGGAATAAAGTGAGAAGGAGACACACTGAGGAAAAATGGGATGAGTATAAGAATGCTAGAAACAACTATGTCAAGACTATAAGAGAGGAGAAAAAGAACTTTGAAAAAGATATAGTAAACAAATGTAATAAAGAACCCAAACTGTTCTATAGTTATATCAACGGTAAAACTAAAATAAAGGACAAAATAACAAAGCTTAGGGTAGAGGGTCAATTATATGAAGACACAGTGGGTATGTGTGAAATTATGAATGATACATTAACATCCGTGTTTGTGGAAGAGGATGACTATGTAGAACCTGTGGTGGAATTGAATGAGATACAGGGACTAGAGTCGATAGAAGTCAACAAGGATGAACTAAAATCATTGTTGGAAGAATTGGACGTGAGAAAATCTATGGGCCCAGATAACATTGCTGGATGGGTATTAAGAGAATGTTCTGAACAACTAGTGAGACCTATTTTTAATATTGTTCAATACTCATTAAACAAGGGGGAACTTCCCTTAGAATGGAAACAAGCAAATATAACTCCAATATATAAAAGTGGAAATAAAGAAGACCCGCTAAATTATCGACCGGTATCCTTAACGAGTGTTATATGCAAGCTTTGTGAAAAGATTATTAGAAAAAGACGGGTGGGTATGTTGGAGGAGAGGGAAATAATTTCAAGCAAGCAGTTCGGGTTCAGAAAAGGTCATTCGTGTACCACAAATTTGTGGAGTTACTATGATAGGGTAATTGACATTGTACAAGGGAGGGAGGGGTGGGTAGATTGTATCTACTTAGATTTCAAGAAGGCACTTGATAAGGTGCCTCATATGAGATTGTTGTGGAAGCTCAGGACTGTGGGGCGGGTTGAGGGAGTATTATTAAAGTGGATGGAAAACTATTTAATTGGGAGGGAAATGCGAACAGTAATAAAAGGAAAGTTCTCCTCGTGGAAAAGGGTAAAAAGCGGAGTGCCTCAAGGATCGGTGTTGGCCCCAATCATGTTTTTGGTTTTCATCAACGACCTTCAAATGGGAATAGGCTCATATATATCTATGTTTGCTGATGATGCAAAATTAATGAAGCATATTACAAGTAGGAGTAGTTGTGAAGAATTACAGAGAGATCTAGATAAGTTATATGAGTGGAGTCAAACTTGGAAAATGGAATTCAACACGAGTAAGTGTCAGGTTCTTGAGATGGGAAAAAGTAAATATAGACCTTCTTGGGGATATAAAATAGGAGATGAAATAATTAGTAAAGCTGTGAAAGCAAAAGACCTAGGGGTAGTTGTGGCAGACAGCTTGTCACCTGAACATATAAATAAAATAACTGGTGAAACCTATGCAGTGTTGACTAACATGAGAATAGCTCTGAATTATTTAGATGAAGAGATGTTAGCAAAAATAATAGGGACAATAATACGACCAAGACTGGAGTATGCAGCAGTGGTGTGGTCTCCACACCTTATAAAACATAATAAAAAACTGGAAAGAGTTCAGAGAGTTGCCACTAAGATGATAGCTAGCCTTAGAGACCTACCTTATGAGGAGAGATTGGAGAGGCTAAAGCTGCCAACGCTGAGGGAGAGGAGAGAGAGAGGTGACATGATCATGATGTTTAAGTGTGTGAAAGGTTTTGAGAAGATCGACAAGGGAGATTTTGTGGTGAGGGACGAGGGAAGAACCAGGGGTCATGATTGTAAGTTGAGGAAAGTTATATGTAAGTCTGATGTAAGAAAGTTCAGCTTCCCGTATAGAAGCATTGAGTGTTGGAATAAGTTCGATGGGGAGGTGGTGGGAGCAAGAAATATCCAAACTTTTAAAGCAAAATTGGATAAATGTAGAGAGAGAGACAGGACAACACGAGCTTAGGCTCAAATCCTGTATACTACAATTAGGTGAGTGAGTACACATATATTTTCAGATTGGTACCTGACTACACCGCTAGCTGTCAGTGTACATACATAAAAACGATATCAACTTATTGATATACATAAATATACATTTATATACTATATTCATAACATATATCAGTATATACAGTACATGTAGTATACATGTATATCGGTATATACAGTTAGTTAGTTAGTTATGTAGAGCAGATTAACCAGACCACTGAGCTCCATACGGAACTCTCATAGGTCTGGCCCGAAGGATTGGATCAGATCACTGAAAGGAGCTTAAGGCGACGCAAAAAACGTACGATAGGGGGTAAGGAAAATGACGGAGAATCGGATAAAAGGTCCGTGAATGATTTAGTACCAAAACAAACCGTACGCAGACGGGCAGTATCTGGGCAGTCAAAGACATGGCGAACAGTTAGAGGGGAATGACAGGAGGAGCAGGTAGGGGGCGCAGTGCGGGGAGTGGACATCAAATAACCGTGAGTCAGCCGGGAATGGCCTATCCTAAGTCTAGTTAGTAAAACTTCCTCACACCTGTGAGAGCGGGAAGACGAGGGCCAAGGACGGACAGAAGGTTTGATTGCACGGAGTTATTATTGCAGGGTAGAGCATCCCAATGAGATTGCCACGTGCAAAGAATAGAAGGCTTGAGTAAGGACAGCCAATCACCTAACGGAAGGTGGGGCTGGCGAGGGATTAAAATAGCATTCTTAGCCGCAGCATCGGCGTCTTCATTGCCACGGACACCAATGTGAGCAGGAATCCAACATAACTGGACCTGGAATCCACGTAGGCTCATCTCGTGGAGAGCGTGTTTTATGGCTAAAACTATTACGTGGGAGGACGAATAAGCACGGAGCGCTTCGAGGGCACTACAAGAGTCACTGTAAATTATAAAGGGCTGTTGAGGGGTGTCACGTATAATGTCAATAGCAGATTGGATAGTTAAAAGTTCAGCAGTAAAGATAGAGGCTTGGGGCGGGAGAGAAAACTGAAGGAGCTTAGTAGACGACACAGCAGCGAGGCCCACCCCAGAGTCAGTCTTAGACCCGTCAGTGAAGATGGCAAAATGGGGGCCTTTACGACGTATGTGTTCGAGTGCGTGTTGGCAGTGATGGCTAGGGACAAAAGGATATCTCTTAACCCTTAAAAAGCGGCTCACCACATAAGTCGTATTTAATAAAGCTGGACTATGTGGCGGCGCTCGACATAGGTCGAGTGGCAATTTCAGCACGTAATGTTGCTGAGAGAGAGAGACAAGTGGTGGCAGGAGACTAGCGAGCGTATGACTGCTCCAGACCACCGCGGCGAACCTACTGACACGAATCTCAGCTCCCTCCTCCCTCTCTCACTTGCTACATACTGAATTGAATGGGGAAAGTACCGAATTACATGCTTTTTGCACTCGCGTTGCACGGTTATTGCAAGAAAACTATCCATCATACAAGGATCGTTATGGTGTCATTCGAAAGCTCTGTTTATGCCCTTTCAGGGATAGATACTTGTTTTACGTTCTGGGTCTTATTTAGGCATGAAAATGATCACGTAAACAGCCCTATTTTGGCTAAAAACACCCCGCTGGGCGGTACATATAAATAAACCGCATAGGCCGCTAAAGAAGGGTTAAAGAGGAAGGAGAGGTGAGTGCAAACATTGGGGAGAGAGATAACCCATGGGGGGGAAGGGGAGACAACAGGCGGTGAAACAGCAATGTGAAAGTCAAGAGAGTTGAGGAGAATTGTAGCACGAATCGGAAAGGAGGGGGAAGATGGATACGGATTGGGAATGAAGATATCACTGAAAAGGGAATTAGTGGGAGAGTCACTATGTTTAATTTTTATTGCACGGCGCATAGTAACTAAATCGCGATGGAGGGAGAGCGGGGGCTCGCCACTCTCAGCTAAGACGGAGGTATTTGGGGAGGAACGGAAAGCTCCAGTACAGAGACGCATACCCTGCGTATGAACAGGGTCCAACATCTTCAAAACGGAAGCAGAGGCAGACCCATAAATGGGGCAGCCGTAGTCGAGGATGGAAAGAACCACCGCCTTGTAGAGCATCAACATAGTGGTACGTACTATATACTAGACTCACTTGGTTCCTCCGTCAAAACACTATTCTCACTCCGACCCAATTTGGCTCTCAGAAAGATCGATCTACTCTGGACTCGCTTACGTTATTAGAATCTCGTATCAAGCGTGGCTTTGAAAGTAAGTCCATCACCGTCGCCGTTTTCTTTGACATCCAGAAGGCATATGATACCACGTGGCGGCGTCCCATCCTGCAACTACTTCATGATAGTGGTGCCCGTGGCCATCTACCTTTTTTTATTTCCAACTTTCTTTCTGATCGAACATTCCAGACTCGAGTGGAGGGAATTCTTTCTAATGTCTTTCCACTCGTCAATGGTGTTCCCCAGGGCAGCGTTCTCAGCAGCAAACTTTTTGCCGCGGCCATAAATAAAGTCCTTCAACAATTGCTGCCGGAAGTCCATGGCAGCCTGTACGTTGATGATTTTACCATCTATTGCACTGCCCGTGCCCTCAGACATGCTCAACGTATACTCAACATCTCCATCCAATGGGTGATCGCCTGGGCATCTTCAGTTGGCTTTCAGTTTTCGGCTGAGAAAACTAAGGCAATAGTCTTCTATCGAGACAAACGCTGGCTCCGTGGCCAGTCAATATCGCTTCGAATGGGACCCTCTCAGATTTCTTTCTATCCCAGTGTTAAATTCTTAGGCGTAATCTGTGACCAACATCTCAACTGGAGAGACCATGTTCAGTATACTAAAGGTAAAGGCCTTCGTGCTCTCAACCTCCTCAGAAAACTATCCCATACCACTTGGGGTGCCAGAAGTATATACAGTACATGTAGTATACATGTATATCAGTATATACAGTACATGTAGTATACATGTATATCAGTATATACAGTACATGTAGTATACATGTATATCAGTATATACAGTACATGTAGTATACATGTATATCAGTATATACAGTACATGTAGTATACAGTATAAAACACAATACAGTAAACCCTCACTATCTCTGACTAATTTGGGGGGAGACCACTTTCCAGAAGCCCGAATTTCCGAGATGTCCGAGGTCCGACTTAAGAGAGGGAAACTAATGAATTAGAAGAGGAAAGTCCGCGTCACCAGAGAAAATTGAGATAATTTTTTTTTACATGTGAAATTCATCATATTAATGACAAATACGACTCTTATTATGTTTTCAGGGACAGTGCAGTACATAGTAATTAATATTAACACAATAATTAAAAGGCACAGGCTTCAATTCATCCTAAAATCACTTAAAACCGAGTGAGAGAACTTTGTAAACCGGACACAAATCCCGTCCAACTCGGAAATTTCCGAGATATACAGGGACATTTCCGAGAGGCCGATGCCATTCCGAGAAGTGCGGGTTTCCGAGTAAAAAGAGTCCGAAATATCGGGGGTTTACTGTATATACCTAGCGGTGTGGAGGGTGGCTGGCGGTCTTTTGCCAATAGGGGGCGTGGCCTCAGCCACACCACTAGCCAAGACACTAGCTGGGGTCACTTTCTGACTGGGTCCCGCGGGACCACTTTCCTTTTCATTCCACTTCCATGATATATGCATGGCGAAAAAAAATGCTGGACAAATTTACGCGTCACCTGGGATTGTAGCACAAAAAAATATTTGTTCAATCGTGCGGCACCCAGACTTTGAGGGTTAGCTTGAGAGGAGTGACTAATAATGTTCTCTACTTCATTAGCCCCGGAGGTCGGAGCCCATCACCACAGCAACTGTGTGGAGGGTGGGGGGGTGTGAAGAGTGTGTGGAGTCCTGCAGCAGCACCCTCTGACTTGAATAACCAGATGATCTATGGACTCAGGGATATGGCTGTCATCGACCAAAGTAATGCTGTAAGTACTGTACATGACCAACATTTTGTAAACTAAATTGAGATCTGCCAACATTTTGTGATTTTATTACTATAATATAGGTTTGAGTCCCGGAGGGAAGAAGGAAAACCTAATATTTAGTAGTGGCCCCGAAATCATTGACGATATGCCTATTATATAATAGCTCTCTTTCAAACGCCCACGGTCAGCCTGTTTGAAACACCCGCCACAGGGGATAAGAGTGCCAACATCATAAGGACACGCTCATTCTCTTATGGAATCGTCAGTATGATTGGGTACTCACTACGAAAAAACAACGTAAAAAATAAAAACAAATTATTAACTTAAGAATTGCTATAATAAAGCTTCCCAACTTTGTGGATGTCTTCCCGTGGATTCTATCAGAGACGCTAAACCCCTTCGGCGTCATTCCTCCTTCAATGGTATATCAAGATTAAACTTAAGACATCAACGAATGGGGAGGGGATGGAAGGGAGGGACTGCATCGTCAATGATTTCGGGGCCACTACTAACTATTAGGTTTTCCTTCTTCCCTCCGGGACTCAAACCTATAGTTTATTAGTGGCCCCTCCATCATTGACGACATGCCTGATATCTCAAGACTGGAGGGGGATATTCGTGACAATATCTAAACCAATAAACCATCATAGGTAGAGAAAAAACAACCATGTAGCATTCTTAAATTTATTGTATAAAAACACAATATTTGGTATAAAAAATGGAAAGAGAAGCAGATTGCGTACTTGGAAGAAGTCTGCTTGTACGTAACCTTGCAGGTACATATAGGTAATGAATATCACATTGAGATTCATAACCTTGCAGGTACATATAGGTAATGAATATCACATTGAGATTCATAACCTTGCAGGTACATATAGGTAATGAATATCACATTGAGATTCATAACCTTGCAGGTACATATAGGTAATGAATATCACATTGAGATTCATAACCTTGCAGGTACATATAGGTAATGAATATCACATTGAGATTCATAACCTTGCAGGTACATAGGTAATGAATATCACATATCACATTGAGATTCATAACCTTGCAGGTACATATAGGTAATGAATATCACATTGAGATTCATAACCTTGCAGGTACATATAGGTAATGAATATCACATTGAGATTCATAACCTTGCAGGTACATATAGGTAATGAATATCACATTGAGATTCATAACCTTGCAGGTACATATAGGTAATGAATATCACATTGAGATTCATAACCTTGCAGGTACATATAGGTAATGAATATCACATTGAGATTCATAACCTTGCAGGTACATATAGGTAAATATCACATTGAGATTCATAACCTTGCAGGTACATATAGGTAATGAATATCACATTGAGATTCATAACCTTGCAGGTACATATAGGTAATGAATATCACATTGAGATTCATAACCTTGCAGGTACATATAGGTAATGAATATCACATTGAGATTCATAACCTTGCAGGTACATATAGGTAATGAATATCACATTGAGATTCATAACATTGCAGGTACATATAGGTAATGAATATCACATTGAGATTCAATAAAATATAGTTTCAAGAATACTTGATTCTTGTCAAAAACATAGATAGTTCTTTGACTCTTCTTAGACGTCAAAGTTCTGTAGGAACAAACAAATCATTTGGTTACAAATATTTGGTCCTTCAAATTAATTTGTACATATAACCACTGTATATTTTTGTACAACTTATCTTCTATATCTCATGGTTGCAACTATTGCTGATATATATATATAAAAATAAAAACCTGAACTGTATAACCAGTTCGACTTATTAAGTATCACAGCTCGTATACTCATCACATTATCCGGCGGAGGGTGTGAGGGTCTTGGGTTCTCCATTACCTACCCCCCACCTTTTTCATACTTAAGATTACTCTTAAGTCTACAGTATTAGCACAAAAGACCAATTAGACCCGTTGAAGTACTACCACACAGGTGAGTTTTGGCTTATCCAAGGCCACAGACAGTTAGCGCATCAGGAAAGTATGATTGGATGACCACAAGCGTGTGTTCGCTATGTCATCGACTGAAAAATTGTGTAAGAATCTTGAAAAAACTGCCCACTTCCTGATGTCATGGGCCCTTCCCACTAGACCGGGGTTACTTTCCCTAATAACATCTACAAGTAAGGATGCTAATTTCCTTTTCGTGATGCGCTTGCCTGTACTATTGACCCGTAAACCTCCCTGTTGTTGAGGTTGCGAAACTCTAAAACTTAATAAGAGATTGTACTGGGCATAAAATATGATGTGTATCCCCACGCTTGAGCACCGTGATAGTAAAATCAGAAAACACGTGGCCAAAGCCATAAGGAACACAGCCTTCTTTGATAGTGACTCTAAATCCGGCGCCTGATTATACTTGCGCGAATGGAGTAAAGACAATGCTTTGTCAAGTGACCAGGTAGGCATGAGCTGACGGAGTGGTGGGCGAAGCTTGAAACACGCCCTCATGAACCCTGTCTCTTCCGCCTGCGATATAGATAGCCATGGTCATAAAAGAGGGTTCTGATAGCCGACAGATGGTTTTTCAGCGTTTTTGCTCAAATAAGTAGTCCAAATACTTGAAAACAAAAGCTACTGATCTGTCAGTTTGCACCGTTTCCACTATCCAGGTTGTAAAAGATTTCCAATGGGGTTGATATTGACGCCTGGTAGATAGCGTATACTGATTTAGACATTTATTAGTGACGCTCTCACCATACGGAGTTAACCATTTAGCATTCTACATGTCCAAAAGGCAAAAGTCAGCGAGGTCTCTAGGTTGCCAATTGTCTCTAAGTGGAAGTATGAGATCGGGAGTGACACCGGGTTCTCGCACCACGTCTTCAACTGGTGGTACCACACCTGAGCCGGCCACAGGGGCGCGATTATCGAGACTCTGCCCCGGTGACCCCGTAGTTTGTGAACTACTTGACACATGAGTGAAGCGTCTGGAGGCGGAAACAGATAGATGGAATTCCACCTGTTCCAGTCCACCATCAACGCGTCTGGACCCCCCGCCGAAGTCATTTCCCGGCGGGTTAGGTAGAAAGGAAGTTTGTGGTTTTCCTTGGACGCGAATAAATCCACTTGTGGACGGTATGGCTCTGCAATCATCTGATTGAAGATTTTTTGCTTGAGAGACCATTCTACCTTGGTGCTCTGTCTTCGTGATAGGGCGTCTGCCCAGACGTTTGCTACGCCTGGCAGGTATGATGCGTGAAGATGAATGTTCAGCTTTTCCGCCAGAACAAAAATATCTTCCGACAACTCTAGCAACTTCCGAGACCTCGTTGACCCTTGCTTTTGAATGCAGGACACCGCATTCAAATTGTCCATTCGAAAGGCTACTGATTTGCCCTGCAAGGTGGAGCCGTGAGCCTGTAGGAAAAATAAGGGGACTAATAACTCTTTCGCATTGATGTGAACATTCTCGGATTGGGACCAAAGCCCTTGACCCTGATGGCCAACGCTTGACTGATAACCCCAGCCTATCATCCCTGAAGCATCCGTGTCTATCCATACCGTAAGTGGGGGAGACGTCCACGTCATTATTGAGTGCAATGTTTCCCTCCTCGCCAAAACCAATAGCAAGTTATGAATTAACGATGAAATTCGCCACAACTTTCCCGCCGGCAACAGCGGGAAATGTTCGTTTCCTTCCAGGATTAATCTCTTTACTTTCAACCGGCCCAACTTTACTGTCAGTTGAATCCAGTTGAGAGAGCCAACCAGGGATTCCCATGTCCTTCTCGTGGTAGTCAGACTGTGGAGAAATAAAAACAATTTCTTTCGAAATCTGTTGCAATTGTCCACACTCTGACTGAGAGTAAGATATGGTGTATCCCAGACCAGCCGTATCCACTGAATTACCCTTGTTGGGACAATGTTTGACTTTGCCAAGTTGACCTTGAACCCCAGGGATTGAAATTGGTGTATAATGAGAGTTACATGGTTTTTGCATCGACTCTCTGACTCCGCCACCACTAGCTAGTCGTCTAAGTACCACAACACTTTGATTCCCTGATTTAAAAGTGCCATTAGAGCCTGCCGGACTAATTTTGTAAATATTCTCGGTGCTAGGTTCAGCCCGAATGGCATCCTCTGAAAGACATAAATCTGATGCTCTATCCTCAAAGCGAGGAATTTTAGGAACCTTTTGTTTACCGGGACATGCCAATAGGCTTCTGTGAGGTCTAACGAGCACATCCAACCTTGCGGCGTAAGTGTTAGCCTGATTTTATTCACAGTGAGCATCCTGAACGATGCGTTGTGAATGTATTGATTCAAACAAGATAGGTCTACGACTGGTCTCATCTGAATACTGTCCCTCTTTGGTACGAGAAAAAGTCTGGAAATGTAAACTAGGTAAGTTGGATTGACCGAGACAATGATATGCTTGGTGATCATTTCCTGGACTAGTGACTCCACCTCTAAAGACACAAGATTTATTTCTAGTGGTTGACGTAAACGAGGTCACCGGAGCCACTGCCAGGTTATGCCCTTGCGTACCACTGTCCTTGCCCAAGTCCGCCGGGGCCAAGCCCGATGACATGCCTGAAATGACCCAGTTACTTGACTAGGCTTGTCAGGCGTAACTACACTCTGATCCAACTGGCCCTCGACAGGCTCCGGGAGCGAGAGAGTTTGTGATATGACTAGTTTTTTTATGATGGTGGGGTAGGGTTAGACGGCTGGCTAGTTTTGGCAGAAGTCGATCCCTGACCTGATTTGTGTTTTGGTTGATTCTTATACCATTTACCTGAATTCTTTGTCTAGCTTAAACTTGGGCTGAGTGCTTCCCTGTGCGGGATAATTCCGTGGCCTTCCTAACATCAGAGTCATTAACAGCCTGTATCGTTCTGGTGAGGGACTGGGCTATTTGGCGACTTAGTATGAATTGGGAGAAAAGTCTGAAAGCTTTACTACGCAGTTTAAAGTCTCTATCCAGGTGTGCCGGAGGAAGAGTTGAAAAGGGCTCCTGCAGGTCCCATAAAGACAACTTGGGGACAGCAAGAAAATTAAATATAGCAGGCTTTTCTTTATTAAATATAGCAGGCTTTTCTTTATTAAATATAGCAGGCTTTTCTTTATCGGAACCTTTTCTAGAGGAGGGGGGGATAATATCCGTAATAACCCTGGGGGGGGAGGGGGGGGGGGAATAGGCCTAGACTTAGTGAAGGAAGCGAATGTGGGCCTATTTCGGAAGCTAATAAGAACCTAGAGATGGTATTAAAAAGGGTAGAGGAATTGGGAGCAGAGAATGTGGCATTAAAGGAGCAGCTGATGGAATACGAAGGACGATTCAAGGAAGTGAAGGAGTCAACTGCATGGACGGTGGTAGGTGAACAGAAAGTTAAGGATTTGGAGGAAATTGTGAAAGAACAAAAGGAGGAAATGAATAAGAAAAAAAAAAAGTTTTGAGAGTACAGTCGTAGGTGTCATGAAGAACAAGGAGAGTGTTGTGAGGGAGGCCATGGACAGGGATAGAGGTGTAATCATGCATGGAGATATAGAGGCTCATATGAATGATAATGGAGTGAGAAAAGTGAGAGATATGGAGAAAGTGAAGGTCATGAAAGCTGTTGATGTAGATGGATGTGGATGGGATGGGCAGGTGGAGGAAGTCAGTAGGATAGGTAGATATAGAAGGGGGGAGATGAGACTTATAAGGGTACAGTTTAAAACCAGGGCAGTGGCAGAGACGGTGACAAATTTTAGTTGGAGACTAAACACAAATGAAGAACTGAAACATATAAGATTAAAGAAGGATTTGAGCATAGAACAAAGACAAAAAATAAAGGAACTACAGGAAAAGGCTGATGAGGAAAAGGAAAGTTGGGTGAGGAGGATAAGAATAAGTTTTTCTGGAGAATGAGGGACGGGAAATTGAGGAAGTGGTTTATAAGAATAGAAGGGAGAAGGAGAGCTGGGAGGGAAGAGAATGTGGCAGAGGTGGAGAGCAGGGTGGAAGCGTCTCTGGGAGAGACAGAAGAAGCTGCAGACCCAGTACCAGTAGTGGGAGGGGGGGGGGGGGGGGGGGGGGAGTAGGGCACGGACAGGAGGAGCGGGATGATGTAGCTGCTGAAGGAATGTTAGAAAAATTAAGGATTATGTTTAGTAATGTTGATCTGTTTACCCAGGACAAGAAAAGATAACTGATATGTAGGTTGCAGGATGAAGAAGAAAAACCTGATGTCATAGCCTTACAAGAAGTAAGACCAAAAATGCTAGAATTGAAAGGGAACTGGTGGAGTATAGTTTGGAGGGTTTTGAGTTGTACGAGAGGAATGCTATTAGAGCAGAGGTTGGAAGAGGACTGTTTATTTATGTAAGAAAAGAGCTCAAGGTATATGAGGTGGATATGAGACAGCAGTATTGTGAGTATTTGTGTATTGAAGTAAAATGTACAAGAGGGTCAATTCTAATTGCCTCTATATATAGAAGCCCAAATAATAGTAGGGAAGAGGATGATAACCTACTGAAAGCAATGGAGGAAATAGATAATAGAGAGAACAAATATAAGATTTTGATTGGAGATTTCAATTTGCCAAGGATCAACTGGGCAAATTGTACTACTCCAGTGTAACAGGGACAGTGTAGCCTGGAAAACAAGTTTATAGAGAAAGTAAGAGATTGGTTTTAAACGCAACATATTTCAGAGATGACAAGATATAGAGATGGGAAGCAGGGGAGTGTACTTGATTTAATTTTTAGCAATGAGGAGGATATAGTGGAACATGTCAATGTGGATAGCCCTATAGGTCGTAGTGACCATGCCAGTATAAGTTTTAGTTGCAATATTAAAACAGAGAGGGATGATAGAAGCAATACAAAAATATACATGTATGACAGAGCAGATTATGAGCTACTGAGAAGGTGCCTGGACATTGACTGGGGCGAATACTTGAACGGTGAAGACGCTGAAGGAATGTGGAGGAAGTTTAGAGTCAGACTGGAGGATGTTATATCCAAATGTGTACCAGTAAGGGAATATAAGGATAAAACAATATTGAGGAAAAGAACAAACTCAGAATTACCAATGAAAAGAAAGCTGTGGACTTTGATAAGAAGAAAGAAACGATTGTGGGATAGATTAAAAGTGTTAAAAAAGAACAGGGGGTCTAGTATAGAAGCTAAAGTAGTGGATTTGGAACGTAGACAGATAAACAATAAAATAAGGTGGGAGACAAGGAAGGAAAGGAAAGGGAGAGAGAGATTGCAAAAAACGTGAAGGATAATCCAAAAATATTCTGGAAGTACATTCAGGAAAAGTTAACGAGAAGAGTAGGGATCCCGGAGCTGGTAGGGGGGTTGGATGATGGGAGTAGAGCGGAGACTGATAAGGAGAAAGCAGAGGTGCTGGGGAAATATTTTGGGGGGGTACTAACAGTAGAGTCGGTTGATGCAGTGCCAAATATTCCCATCAAACTGGCACCTGCACTAGAACTAATAGTTTTTCCATGCTAGAATAAGAAGGGCTATAGAAAAAATGAATAGAAGTAAGTCCCCGGGACCGGATGGGATACACCCAAGAATCATAAAGGAAGGAGGTGAGATGTTAGTAGAGCCATTGAAAATGTTATTTGAGGTATCTTTTAATACAGGACAAATCCCGATGGACTGGAGAGAGGCGAACATAACAGCTATATTTAAGAAGGGAAAGAGAAATGACCCAGGAAATTATAGACCAGTCAGTTTGACAAGTGTTTTGTGTAAACTAATGGAAACGGTAATTAGAGAAGGAATAATACGGTTTTGACAACCCGTAAGGGAAGGAAGGAAAAACTACTATTTATTGGTGGCTCCTGAAATCAATGACGTAAGAGCCTATGGTAATATGGCCTCGTTCCGGGCTCCTCTGAGCCCGGGTTAATCCTGATCACTACGGTCGAGAACCAATATCTTCTTAGGGGGTACCCCTTAATCATTCCTAAGGTACGTCATTGAGACGGAGCCACTGAAAAGTGAAAAATAAAAGGAAAAGGAATAGTACAGTTCGAACACCGCGCCACTTGCGCATTCGGGTCTTCCTCTGTTCCCATGAGCATGCCCTGATATCCCAGTTGACCTTGAACTGGCCTCTAAAGCATATACCAAATTGAGCATGTGAATGGGAAGGGGATGGAGGGAGGGCAATTTCGTCATTGACTTCAGGAGCCACCAATAAATAGTAGTTTTTCCTTCCTTCCCTTACGGGTTGTCAAAACCGTAATTTATTGGTGGCTCCTTACGTCAATGACGTAAGAGCCTAGCATATCACGACCGGTGGAGGGACCTTCAGATGCTCTATAGCTATAAACAAAATAAAAGGAAGACTGAGAACTAATATATGAACTGTGACATGTATTTACTTATAAAAGGTATAACAGTAAGAAAAAATATACAGTATAAGGCGGGTACCATTAAAAGAAGCCTTATTTCATAGAAACAGAACCATTGAGATGTGAATACATACTGGTAATCTATCTCATCAATTTAGCGTAAAATCTAAAATAATGTGCAACATTTGTAGTTGCAATAGATATAGGTATTGCTATGTAATAGATATCATGTGGTCATAACATTCTTGTTATATGTTTCAGATTGTGTGACCTGCCTTTTCGTCATGGGACTTCAACACGCCCCCCTCTTTTCTTTCCATTTAAAGTGACTGGCAGGGCACACACTCTTATGCTGTTGGACTGGTAATAAAAGTGCTGAATCAGATACAACAGACTACTTAATGCCCTTAAGGGGTATGTACTTGCCTTAAGGCTATGCATGGTAAGTTGGGTCTCTCCAGGTGTACTGACAGATATCTGGATAGGAAAGTATTGCTCGAGGACCAGAGACCCGTTTGAGAGATATCTTCTACTGAAAAGTTGTTGAGGAACCTGATGGTAGTGGCCCACTTGCGGACGTCGTGAGCTTTGGCAATCACCTGGGGGTCTGCTTCCTTAATTACATCTACTATCGTGGATGCTAAAACTTTTTTTCCCAACCTTGTTGAGCCATCTGGAGAAACCCATAAATGTTCCTTATTTCTAGGGATAACAGACTTAAAGTAGGTATATAATGCTTTCACAGGACATAGTGCATGGTGTATCCTTCCTTTTTTCAAGGCAGGAATGGAGAAAGGTGTAAAGATATGTTCCTGGTGCTCGTTTTTTGCAATAAAATCTGGTACAGGTGCAATATGTACAGAGTCGTTATTAGGGGCAAACCGTAGACAGTTTGGGGACCTTGCCATGGCCGCCATTTCTGAGACCCTATGGCCAGTCGCTAGGGCCATCAGAAATACACACTTCTTGAGTTTCTTCTCTATGTTTGGTTTCACCGAGTAGGGCCTAGACTGTAATAATGTTAGGACCCTCGAGATTGACCATTGAGGAAGTAGTTGACGATTTGGGGCTCTGAGTTTGAAGCAAGCTCTCATAAACCCTTGTTCGTCTTTCTGGGGTAAGAATAGACCGGTAAGTGTGAGGAAGGGTTCCTTCACTGCCGACAGGTGGTTTCTAAGTGTGTTAACTTGCTAGATTCTTAGTTTCAAACAAGTAATTTAGGTATTTCAATAACAAGGAAGCTGATGGGTTCTTCTGGTTAGTATCTACAATCCACGTTGTAAATTGTTTCCAGTGAGAGCTGTATTGTCTCAGAGTGGAAGCTGTGTACTGATTTGTGAGCTTGTCCGTGACTTCCTCGTCGTAGGACGGGAGCCACTTGGATTTGAGAATGTCCACATAGCAAAATTGAGCGAGGTCTGCAGGTTCCCAATTTCTTCCAAGTGGAAATCTGTTAGGGGGAGTTGCAGGGGGTTGTTGCACCATTGAGTAAGTTGAGTGTACCACGCTTGAGTAGGCCACATTGGAGCGACCAGGGTTACTTGTCCCTGGAATGATCTGAGGTGGTGAATGACTTTGCACATTAGTGAGGTGTCTGGGGGTGGGAAGAGGTAAATCGATGTCCATCTGTTCCAGTCTACTGTGAAGGCATCCGGGCCTCCCTCCCGTGTCTTGAGGTCCCGAGAAATGTGAGCCTGGAGCTTCGTTGATTGAAGAGATGCGAACAGATCGATTTGTGGTGAAAATGGTAGCACTAATTGGTTGAACGTTTCTTGTTTGAGGGCCCATTCCACTGAAGTGCTCTTTCCCCTGGATAGAGCATCGGCCCATAGATTGGAGACCCCTGGCAGGTATGTTGCGTGGATTACTATGGAGTATTTCTGGGCTAGAAAGAATATCTTTTCTGAGAGGTCTTAAAGGATCCTGGACCGGGTGGAGCCTTGTTTCTTTAAGCAAGTTACGGAAGCCGTGTTGTCCATCCGGAACGCTATTGATCTGGAGGTCAATGACGTCGCATGGTCCCTGAGAAAGAATAGAGGAACTGCTAGCTCTTTGGCATTGATGTGATACTGACTTAGTGTGGTCCATTTCCCGTGGTTCTGATGGCCTTCCGTTGACTGGTAGCCCCATCCTATCAGGCTCGAGGCATCTGTGTCTATCCATAAGGTGGGAAGTGGATCTGACCAGTGTGTCACCGATTCCCGTACTTGAGAACTTGTCCAAAAAGCCAGGAGATGTAGGATCCTCTTTGGGATGGTGAGCGGGTAATTGTGAGGTGTTAGGGGGAAGGCTTTGTTGCCTAGCCAGATTAGTCTCTTCAGTCTGAGGCGGCCTAGGGGTACTGTCATTTGTACCCAATTTAGTGAGCCCATCAAAGATTCCCAAAGTTTCCTGGTGATATTCTTCGCATGTAATACTCTGAACAGTTTTAATTGTAGACGTTTGGCATTGGCTGGGCTTGCTTTATCGTTTGGAGTTGTGTGTCCCAGATTAAGCCTACCCATTCCGCTGATTGTGAGGGGGTGAGCATTGACTTCTCCAGGTTCACTCTGAAGCCCAGCTTTGTAACATGTTGTACTACTTTCACGGTTTGTTCTTGGCATTGGAGAGGTGTGGACCCGAGAATCAACCAGTCGTCTAGGTAGAACAGGATTTTTACTCCATTTTCGAGTAGTGGGAGGAGAGCTTGTTTGACTATCTTGGTGAAAATTCTGGGGGCTATGTTCAGACCGAAGGGCATTCTGGTAAACATTACTGCTTTGTTTCTGAATGGGATAGCTAGGAACTTTTGGTATCTCTTTGCTATTGGGATGTGCCAGTAGGCGTCTTTTAGGTCTAGGGTAATTATCCAGGCCTTACTTGGGAGATAGTTAGCATTCTGAATTTTGTATTGTGAATTGACTTGTTGAGAAGGGACATGTCTATCACGGGTCTTAGTTGACGGCTGTCTCTTTTTGGGACGAGGAACATGCGTGACAGAAACACTGGTGTGCCCTCTGGAGGGTGAGTGAGAACTTTGTCTGTTAACATTTGGTTTATCACTGTTGCCAATTCTGGAGATAGCTGTATCTTGTTGGGCTGAGCTCTGAGGCGGGGTCTTGCCAGCCATTTCCATGTGAGGCCCTTCTTTACCACTCTCTTTGCCCAGGATCTTTGAGGCCAATGCTGGAAATGTTCCCTGAATTGGCCTGTTGAATGCTGGGCCATTTCTTGGTTGATGGCCTCTGGAAAGTCAGTTTTTTGGATCCTGGGTCTTTTGGTGAGAGTTGGTGGATTGGTGGTGACCTTGTGGTTTCTGGTGGTTGGGAGTATGGCGTCCTGCTTGATGAGTTTGACGTCCTGTATGTTGAGGTCTTTGTTGTGACCCGTGGTTTTGTTGTCTTGGTGGAGGTCGTGTGTGGGGTGATGGTTGGGTCCTTGGTGAGTCTCGACCTCTGGCCTGGTAGTGTCCTCTGTGCCCTTTGTTGCTTGATGAGTTACCCCTGTGTGTCTGAAATGTACGAGGGGTATATTGGCGAGGGGAGAACTGGCTCTTCCCCCTTCCCCGGTGATAGTGAGGGTGGAACCTACTAGGGTGGCCTTGCCTATATGCTTGAGGCTGTCTTGACGTTGCTATCTCAGGTCGTAGTAGTAGGGAGTGGACTTCGTTCCATGTTGTTTGGGGCATTAATCTGCTGGTGAATAGGGGTGAGAGGAGGACTCGAGCGGCGATATCTTTTGGCATTTTCTTGGACAAGTGGATGCGTATATCTTGTCTTGCTCTGGCTGCTTCATAAATAGCAGTCTTGACATCACCCGTGGTCATTAGAGAGTTGACGAGATGCTCTCCTGATGAGATGGAGAGCTGTTCTGTATTTTTGTTCAGCGATGGAATCTGCCACCTGTCTCATGGAATTAGAGAGCTTCTGACATGTGATGAAGCTTGATAGCAGTCTGTGGGCTTTTTGGCGTAGTCTAAAGTCCTTGTCGATTAGTGTTGGAGTAGGTGACGAGATCATGGGGTCATTGGATGGCTTGCATACTATCTTTGGGGCTCTGAGATAATCCCAAAACCCCTGGGGAATGGAGTCGGAGTTGTGCACATACATTGTGGCAAACTGGTGATCATCTTGTGGGATTCTTTGGGGTGTAGTATCCATACTGGAAAGGGCAAATTTTTCTGCCCCAGATACCCATTCAGACCAAGGGCTGTAGCCTAAGGATGAAACCTCCAGCATGGGAATTTTACTTTCAGACATTTTTGTCGAGCATTGTATGTCTGTTGCGAGAGTGGCTAGAGATTTAATGGCATTATGCCCATCGGCTTTATTCAAATCCGACCATGGTTTGAAGCGTTTTCCCGAGGGGACTGCGGATGTCTGTGTGAACGTAAAGTACCTAGCGTCTGACATGGACGGGAAAGGTTTTATGATTACGTCCAGTACTTGGTTATGTGCGTCTTTTGCTCGGAGGTGTCGCAGTTCGTCCATTTTGATCACCCAGTCATTTGGGACTGGAATCAGTTCTGGATGGCCTGTGTCCGCATCTTCAGGTGTTTCCACTGGTATTTGTTTCCAGTGACGGGAGTCCCCAAACAGAAGAGGGAAGGGTTTCTTGGAGATTTCCGGTTCCTGTTCAATAGGGGGGGGACGAATATGGGACAAGAATAGGTTACTGGGAAGGCCAGTGGCTTGAAGACTGGGCTGAGTGGAGGATGACGGAGTGGGTGTTAATTCCTGATCATGCTGTTTTGGCTGGGCAGGTATCTGAGCTAGAGGAACTGGGTCGAGTGTGGCTGGTTGTAGCATGGATGGAGACAGGGTCCTACATTGAAGGTCCTGGATAGCCTTATCCATAGAAGCCAATTTCTAATGTAAGTTGTCTGTTAACTCGTTGGTCAATGATCTTAAGGTATCTTTCATCTCTCTCCATAAGTCATTACGAGGGTTCAGTCTTGAGTCTATGTCAGACTGGTGAGGGTCTTCTCCTGACTGGTCTCCCTGATAAGTGTGGGAGTCCTTGTCATTCCAGCTTTCGTCAGTGTGGCTGCTGGAAATGATGTCGTAGCACTCTATTCTGTCATCGGCCATATCATAGAGATCTTGGGTATCTTCAGGGGGTATTGTACGTTGATCTTCTTCAAATGTACTGTACCCTACTTGGTCTGGGACTGCCAGAGTGGAATGGTAAGATAAGTTTCCTGGGGTATGTATTTCCGCTCTTGTACATATCTTGATTGTATGAGGGGGAGCTGGTTCGGTAGGGGTAGGTAAGGGGGTTAGTTCAAATTATTGATCCATAGAGTCCACCCACTTGTCTAGGGATAGTGGGGAGGGGTTGACCTCCTCAGAGCCTGGTTCAGTCTGGATGCATAGTGGTTGTTTGGCATGGGGTTTCCTTGTATGTTTGTGTCTTTTACTGGGCGACTGGGGGCTGGTTGACCTTTCTCTCTTCTTGCTAGAATGTGACTTTTTCCTGTCGTGTGATGAGGAAGAGCTACGGGATCTAGCTACGGATATCTCTAAGAATTTTACATACTCTGGGTTTGCAATTTCTGGGTGTTTCTTCAATGTACCTGAAATATATGATTTTACCGCATACCACACAGCTTTCAGAATATTCTTACATGTGTCTGGGGCTAGTGTAGAAAGTGGGTTATGGAACTTAGCTATGTAATAATTACACCTGTCACAAACTTTAGGGTTCCACCTAGCTTTTGTCCTATCAATACACATAGCGTGATAGGGGCAGAGATTATGAGCTGTAAGGGATAATGTGGTGCAATCCCTGCTTGAGCATAGGGTTGAGTCCTCGGGAGGGTCCATTTCATGTACTGTGATACTGTCCATGTGGGCTGGTGAGGGTTCCGGGGAGGAGAACCCTCTGAAGGAGAAATCGTCTTCCAGAATGAGGACTTCTGTTTGTTGCACCTTAGCTTTCTTCTATGGTTACAAGTAGGCCCTGATATTGCAGGTTTGTTAGGTGTGGGCCGGGGGCCACAGGTGGCTTGGCTCGGGTTGTCGAGGGCTTGGAGTCCGGGATAATGTACAGGACCTGATGTGGTATCTCTTGGTATGGAGGGGGTAGGTCTAATTGATGAACAGAGCTCCTCCTCTGTAATGTCGTGTCTTGCCTGAGCCTGTTGAAATATCAAGGAGTCAATGTTGCATAATGAGAACGGCATCGTTCTTAATATGTTTACTTTGTTTGGGCTAGGATTAGGGTCTAGCCTTGCATGATTTGTTTTTAATTTAATTGGTTATCCAGATGTGTTTATCATAAGTTCTCGTATTTTTATTTAATTCTGGACATTTTGTTAAATATTGTTTAACATGTTTAAGGTTAATTAGCCTACTATAGTATGGTTTAACCAAGAGTGCTCAGCAATAATTTCTGTTTGAATCCTGTATTTGGGGCCCTTCTCTTAGGGTACCTGGTGTTGATGGGATAGGCTTAGGCCTAGCCTAGTGTTAGAGTACCCGGTTCATAGCTTGATGGTATCCGGCCGGGTGTTGTGGGTTATAAAGACCTATTGTAGTCTGGGGATATCTGGGTACCAGGGACTGTTGTTATACTCGGTAGTTCTGGTACCGGGTCTTGGTGCTCTGACTTTATAAATATAAGTCCTAGGGAAAAACCCGGGAGTCTTGGGTTATATTTATATGGTAGTAATGTCTTTCCTGACCATCCGGGTACCCGGGACTTTTAGCCATACTCGGTAGTCCCGGTTGCCGGGTCTTGGTGTTGGAGTTTCATCGGAATGAGGACTAGGATAACCGGGGAAATTCTGAGTGTATGGTAACATAGTGTTGTCCGCCTGTTTGGGTGGATCTTCCTGCCCGGCAGTCTTGAAAACCCGGGTCTTGGGGACTTGGGTTTGTTGAGATAATGACTCGGGAATTTGGTATTGAATGGTGTCTCCCGCCTGATCGGGAACTCGGGACTGCCACCCTGCTGGCGGTCCCGGTGTCCGGGCCTTGGTACCCGACCCTTTTGTGATGGGTCTAGGTTACCTGGGTAATTGGAATAATATCAAACCGGGGATTTGGTCTTGAATGGTATTCTGGTGTCTCCCGCTTGATCGGGCACTCGGGACTGCCACCCTGCTGGCGGTCCCGGAAGCCGGGTCTTGGAATCGGAACCTTTGTGATGGGTTTAGGTTACCTGGGTAATTGGAATCTTATCAGCATGTCTTACATATTTTTTTTTTTTTTTTTTTTTTTTTTGTAGTGGGACAAGGTCAACTATGATATTATTATGGGTGCTCATTGGGAAAGTAGAGGTATATATACGAATGTTTAGATGCGCAGAACCCGCGGGTTAATACAATTCCGATCCCTAGTTGATGTAATGCTGGTTTATAGGAAACATTGTTATGTGACAAAAACTTGAAGGTAATAAATATGAAGAGTGAATCGTGACCGACTAGAGTGGAAACTAAGCGAATTAAATTAAAAGAGACTTGAATGTAAATAATTTAAAATGTAAAACTTGCAAACTAAACAAACCAAAATTGGGACAAGGACAATATAAAGTCAAATTAAATTATCAAAATCGCTATGTGGAAACAACGTTTACTAAAATAATTTCACAAATAAATTTAAGAATATAGTCTTTGCTTTTATGGGATATATTAGAGCTAATTCTAAGAAATCCAAAGATAACCGTATTAAAGATAAAGTCCTGTCCACTTTAAATTATTCCTCTAAAATTTTAGACAAAATTAATGTTAACAGTCTTATTAATTCAAAGAAAGTTAAGTCCATATTACCAGATGGTTGTAAAGATTTCAAACCATTAATAGTGTATTCATATGAACGACCTGTTGGGTCTATTATTTGTAATTATAATAAAGTTTTAGGAAATCTTTCAGATAATGATATTTTCAATAATAATAAATGCGTGTGTGAAAGAGTCATGGATATGCCAGCTAGCAGACGTGATGCACTAGCAAAGTTCATTTATAGTCCGATATGTCACATATTAACAGGTGACGTAGAACTAGTTAAACATTTTGCAAACGACAAATTAGCGGAGCTATGTCGTAAAGGGTTTAAATTTAGAATAGGGAGTAATAAAGTAACATGGGACATAATTTTAAAAGATATTGTTTTTTCAGTCAATAAATTAAAAGATAAATTGTTAAAAATTGCGTGCTGCAATGCGAGAGAACTAGAAGCATGGTCTAAATTATTAATTAAGTTAATTAGAAATAAAATTTTCTCGCTTAAAAATGAATTTAATCTTTCAGATTTTATAGACTATAATTATAATAAGCTTAAAGCTGATTTAATAAATTTACATAACATTTTGTAATCACTACAGTAGATAAAGCCAGCAATAATTATAGCTTCACATGTAAGAAATTTTATCTTGAAAATATGAAAAAAGAATTAGGTATTAAGGGTAACATATTACGTAAAAATATTTGCGGTAATTCTGTTTATGAAATTCAAAATAATCTGAATATTGATAACTTAATCGATGAACATACCAAGAAAAATATAATATTTGATATTAAACTTTCTGATAAGAACAAGTGCATTGCAAAATTATACATGTTACCTAAATTTCATAAAAGACCTTATAAATATCGCTTTATTGCCGGAGCAAAATTTGCTACCACTAAAACTCTATCAGAACAAGTAGTAAATTGCTTAAAATACATTAAAAGTACTCATAAAAGATATTGTAATACCATCATGAGAAGAACTGGCATTAACTATTATTGGAGTGTTGACAATTCGTTAGAAGTTATTGATAAAATAAATACCATGCCGAAAGTTACCTCGGTACATAGCTTCGACTTTTCAACTTTGTATACCAATTTGCCTTTAGATTTAGTATATTCAGAGCTTTGCTTTATTATAGATTTGCACTTTGACAGGTTCGTTAGGAATTGTAATTATTTCATAAATGTTTATACATATTTTAATAATGCATCACTTAGCTCTACTCCCACTAGTTCTGTATATTTTGATAGAACTAAACTTAAAGATGCCCTTAAATTCCTCCTTTTCAATACTTATGTTAGATTCGGGCCGTACATTTTCAAACAAATATTAGGAATTCCTATGGGTGGAAATGCTAGCCCTTTAATTGCAGACTTATTCTTGCTTGCTTTAGAATTTAAATATATAAAAGACTTAGTTGACAGTAGCAAGAAAAATAAAATTCCAGAAAAATTAGCACTTGCTAAACTGTTAAGTAATAATAGTAGATATATTGATGATATTCTTGTTTGCAATTTGTTAAATTTTAATCAAGTTGCTAAACTTATTTACCCTAATTCTATTCCCCTCACACAATGTAACGTAAATTATAAAGTTGAAAATTTTCTTGATATAAATATAGAGATTGTTAATGAACAGTGCATACTTAAAGTATATCACAAAGTTGATGATTTTAATTTTAACGTAATAAACTTTCCTTTCCCTAGTAGTAATATCGATAGTAAAATCACTTATAATTGTTTTTATTCCCAATTAATAAGATTTTGTAAAATCTGCACTAAAGTAGATGACTTTTGGGCTAGAGCTAGGTTACTATACAGACTCTTAGTGGACAGAGGTTTTGAGGCAAGTAAATTGTTCCATAAATTTAATCTTTTTAGGGTCAATTATTGTGACTGTATTCTAAAATTTGACATCAATAATTTTAATCAAGCATTTTTAACTTGAAGTTTCTTGTATAACCTCTGCTTACTTTTTGTCTGTATTTATTGTTTATCTTTTTCTTTTTCTTTTTCTATTATTATTATTATTATTATTAATATTGATGATTTTTTAAATTATTGTTCTTGTTAAAAGAGTACTCTTTGTTTAAATCTGTTGTTACTTCATATTTTGCAATTATTTCTCTTTATATTATATGTATTCATTGTCGATAGTATCAATTGCTTACTTTTGCGATTTCCTTAGTTTATTTGTGCTATAAATGTAGGTTATTTGTAGGGTAGTTATTGATAGGGGTCACTTGAAGCATGCTATGCTTACAGGTACCTACCCGATAGCACTATCGTTAGTGAGTGCTGTACTCTATTTTATATATTATTTTGTAATAGTATAGATATCTTATCAATATTTGTATTTTTTACTATTGTTAATGTCTTGTCATGTTGCAAATTTGATTTTAAATAATATTTTGACATTTAACATGTAGTTTCTTTATTCATGCAGAGTTTAGTAAAATTTGCCAGAACGTCCCGGACTTCCCAAACTTGACTACTTCCTTTAACGTGACGATAGTGCGTTGTTATATGTGCGATTGGTTTGCTTGGGAAACAGATTAACTTGCTCATGTAGTGATGTACACCCTATGTGGTGGATTGTGTTCTTTTATTTAATAATTTTCATTTTAGTAAGCGTTGTTTCCACATAGCGATTTTGATAATTTAATTTGACTTTATATTGTCCTTGTCCCAATTTGGTTTGTTTAGTTTGCAAGTTTTACATTTTAATTATTAAATAAAAGAACACAATCCACCACATAGGGTGTACATTACTACATGAGCAAGTGCATCTGTTTCCCAAGCAAACTAATCGCACATAACAACGCACCATCGTCACGTTAAAGTAGTCAAGTTTGGGAAGTCCGGGACGTTCTGGCTTTTACTAACTCTGCATGAATAAAGAAACTATATGTTAAATGTCAACAAAATATTATTTAAATCAAATTTGCAACATGACAAGACATTAAAAATACAAATATTGATAGGATATCTATACTATTACAAAATAATATATAAAATACAGTACAGCACTCACTAACGATAGTGCTATCGGGTAGGTACCTGTAAGCATAGCATGCCTCAAGTGACCCCTATCAATAACTACCCTACAAATAACCTACATTTATAGCACAAATAAACTAAGGAAATCGCAAAAGTAAGCAATTGATACTATCGACAATGAATACATATAATATAAAGACAAATAATTACAAAATATGAAGTAACAACAGATTTAAACAAAGAGTACTCTTTTAACAAGAACAATAAATTTAAAAAATCATCAATATTAATAATAATAATAATAATAATAGAAAAAGATAAACAATAAATACAGACAAAAAGTAAGCAGAGGTTATACAAGAAACTTCAAGTTAAAAATGCTTGATTAAAATTATTGATGTCAAATTTTAGAATACAGTCACAATAATTGACCCTAAAAAGATTAAATTTATGGAACAATTTACTTGCCTCAAAACCTCTGTCCACTAAGAGTCTGTATAGTAACCTAGCTCTAGCCCAAAAGTCATCTACTTTAGTGCAGATTTTACAAAATCTTATTAATTGGGAATAAAAACAGTTATAAGTTATTTTACTATCGATATTACTACTAGGGAAAGGAAAGTTTATTACGTTAAAATTAAAATCATCAACTTTGTGATATACTTTAAGTATGCACTGTTCATTAACAATCTCTATATTTATATCAAGAAAATTTTCAACTTTATAATTTACGTTACATTGTGTGAGGGGAATAGAATTAGGGTAAATAAGTTTAGCAACTTGATTAAAATTTAACAAATTGCAAACAAGAATATCATCAATATATCTACTATTATTACTTAACAGTTTAGCAAGTGCTAATTTTTCTGGAATTTTATTTTTCTTGCTACTGTCAACTAAGTCTTTTATATATTTAAATTCTAAAGCAAGCAAGAATAAGTCTGCAATTAAAGGGCTAGCATTTCCACCCATAGGAATTCCTAATATTTGTTTGAAAATGTACGGCCCGAATCTAACATAAGTATTGAAAAGGAGGAATTTAAGGGCATCTTTAAGTTTAGTTCTATCAAAAATATACAGAACTAGTGGGAGTAGAGCTAAGTGATGCATTATTAAAATATGTATAAACATTTATGAAATAATTACCATTCCTAACGAACCTGTCAAAGTGCAAATCTATAATAAAGCAAAGCTCTGAATATACTAAATCTAAAGGCAAATTGGTATACAAAGTTGAAAAGTCGAAGCTATGTACCGAGGTAACTTTCGGCATGGTATTTATTTTATCAATAACTTCTAACGAATTGTCAACACTCCAATAATAGTTAATGCCAGTTCTTTTCATGATGGTATTACAATATCTTTTATGAGTACTTTTAATGTATTTTAAGCAATTTACGACTTGTTCTGATAGAGTTTAGTGGTAGCAAATTTTGCTCCGGCAATAAAGCGATATTTATAAGGTCTTTTATGAAATTTAGGTAACATGTATAATTTTGCAATGCACTTGTTCTTATCAGAAAGTTTAATATCAAATATTATATTTTTCTTGGTATGTTCATCGATTAAGTTATCAATATTCAGATTATTTTGAATTTCATAAACAGAATTACCGCAAATATTTTTACGTAATATGTTACCCTTAATACCTAATTCTTTTTTCATATTTTCAAGATAAAATTTCTTACATGTGAAGCTATAATTATTGCTGGCTTTATCTACTGTAGTGATTACAAAATGTTTATGTAAATTTATTAAATCAGCTTTAAGCTTATTATAATTATAGTCTATAAAATCTGAAAGATTAAATTCATTTTTAAGCGAGAAAATTTTATTTCTAATTAACTTAATTAATAATTTAGACCATGCTTCTAGTTCTCTACATTGCAGCACGCAATTTTTAACAATTTATCTTTTAATTTATTGACTGAAAAAACAATATCTTTTAAAATTATGTCCCATGTTACTTTATTACTCCCTATTCTAAATTTAAACCCTTTACGACATAGCTCCGCTAATTTGTCGTTTGCAAAATGTTTAACTAGTTCTACATCACCTGTTAATATGTGACATATCGAACTATAAATGAACTTTGCTAGTGCATCACGTCTGCTAGCTGGCATATCCATGACTCTTTCACACACGCATTTATTATTATTGAAAATATCATTATCTGAAAGATTTCCTAAAACTTTATTATAATTACAAATAATAGACCCAACAGGTCGTTCATATGAATACACTATTAATGGTTTGAAATCTCTACAACCATCTGGTAACATGGACTTAACTTTCTTTGAATTAATAAGACTGTTAACATTAATTTTGTCTAAAATTTTAGAGGAATAATTTAAAGTGGACATGACTTTATCTTTAATACGGTTATCTTTGGATTTCTTAGAATTAGCTCTAATATATCCCATAAAAGCAAAGACTATATTCTTAAATTTATTTGTGAAATTATGTTTATTATTTAGAATATTTTCTATAAAAGGAGCAAAACTTTTCTTTTGTAGGCCTTTCAATGAGTCTTTTAATTTTTTAATTCCGAAATTTCGATATAATGAATATAAATTATTAACAATAATTTTAATATCAGACCTGTTTTTCTTTTTATTAAATGTATTTAGTCTTCTTTTACCGTGTCTACCAGGTCTTCTGTTTAAAACAGGGAAGTTAAAATATGGGTTATTAAAATCGTTTTTTAATAAATCTTTATACAAAATGTTGCCTACATTTTTTATTTGATTGTTAAGTCCAAATGGATAGATGGTCATTAATTTTCATTAATGAGAGCACTTTTTTCCCCAATAAACAAATTCGGTGGCGTGATGAGTAAACCCTGGCCAGGTACAACCAGCGGTTACTGTCTAAACTAATTAAATTGAAAGAGGCTTGAATGTAAATAATGAAAGCACTTTTGTCCCCAATAAACAATTTTGGTGGCGTGACGAGTAAACCCTGGCCAGGGCACAACCAGAGGTTACTGTCAGCCGATATAGTTAAAAGGGATAGGGCACTTTATATAACACTGATACTTAAGGGAAAACTGACGAATTATACTTCAAAAACAAATTTACAGGACAATAAGACACTGCAGCTATAGAGCCGAAGTTCGTGTGATACGAACAAACGAGATAAAACATAATAGTTAGCGGCTCTGTGGAAAGTGGCTTCTTGAATGGCACGTTCGTAGGCCAGCCAGACGAAAGATCTTACTTCACAGGCTTACAAGTGAAAATTAGTCCATATACATACTTTCTTAGACGCATATACTATTACAACTGCACAAAAACTCACTATGGACAAAGATTTCGCGTCGAAGAGGGGCTATATAAACACTGTGGTGGAGATAAGAAAACTTCGTCTGCCTTCAATGGCCTACGGACGAGAGAGGCCAGTTCAAGGTCAACTGGGATATCAGGGCATGCTCATGGGAACAGAGGAAGACCCGAATGCGCAAGTGGCGCGGTGTTCGAACTGTACTATTCCTTTTCCTTTTATTTTTCACTTTTCAGTGGCTCCGTCTCAATGACGTACCTTAGGAATGATTAAGGGGTACCCCCTAAGAAGATCTTGGTTCTCGACCGTAGTGATCAGGATTAACCCGGGCTCAGAGGAGCCCGGAACGAGGCCATATTACCATAGGCTCTTACGTCATTGACGTAAGGAGCCACCAATAAATTGGAGCATATGAAATCAAACCAACTTTTCAGTGGGAGACAGTTCGGATTCTTGCCGGGGAGGTCGACGGTACTACAGCTAATTAAGGTGGTAGATGATTGGATGCAAATTCTAGAGGATGGTGATGTAATAGACGTGGTATATTGTGATTTTATGAAGGCCTTCGATAAGGTCCCACATAAAAGGTTAATAGAGAAAGTTAGAAGCTATAATATAGGGGAGAAATGTGTGAAATGGATAGAAGCCTTCCTGAAAGATCGGAGCCAGAGGGTGCTGGTGAATTGAATAGGCTCGGGGTGGAGGGAAATTACAAGTGGGGTTCCTCAGGGATCTGTGTTGGGACCACTACTGTTCGTTATATTTATCAACGACTTACCTGAAGTTAGAACTAATGGAAGTGAGGTGTACCTGTATGCGGATGACACTAAGCTGTATAGAAGAGTGAGGAGTGAGGAAGATGTGGGTTTGCTTCAAGGAGATGTGGAGGGCATGAAGGGATGGTCTGAGCATTGGATAATGCCTTTTCATCCAAAAAAATGCAAGTACAGTTGGTCCTCCGGTAACGTGAGTTTTAGAAACGAGGATTTGGTGGCACGCGGTACACCCCAAATATCCAAAATGTTACTAACGCGGTCAATACTTACAATGACGCGGGGTCCAGCTGGGCAGTTTTCTCTCTCCTGGGCCAGTCGAGGCTGTTCCGTCTCCCTCCCTCGTCCAGTGACGTCACTTGCGGCTCGTCCGGGTATGTTATTCCCTCCCCAGCGTCCTTCCCCAGTTCCACCATTGTTCGCCTCACGTACCAAAAACCCCCCCCCCCCCCCCACTGCGTGTGTTGTAACACAGGCCGTGGTTCTCAAAGTGCCTTTTTTTCTGTGACCTAACCTCGCCGCCATGCCGCCCAAGGAGCGCCGTATCTTTACGTATGCACAGAAATATGACATCGTGAAGGAGTTAGAAAAGGGGAAGAGACAAGCTGAGTTGGCAAGACGACATGAAGTTAACGAGAGTACAATTCGCACCATTTGGAAGGACAGGGAGAAGATTGCCAACATTATGAAGGGAAACCCTGCAGAAGGTACTCAGGCGTCGATAAAAGTGGGAAATGTCATCCTAAAGAAGACAGAAAAGCTAATGGTGCGGTATTTGGCAAGGCAAAACAAGAATCATGTGCCGACAGACGGACGGATGATCAGAGAAAAGGCGAAGAAATATTATGCAGCAGTGGCTCGAATGAACAATGTACAGAACCCCAAACCCTTTAAGGCATCTGCTGGGTGGTTGATGTCCTTCAATAAACGAAACAAAATGAAAAGTGTTCGGATCACAGGAGAGACCGCAAGCGCCGACAATGTTGCAGCCAACGAATACCCTGCTTTCTTAAGTGAGGTTATTGTGGCCGATGGCTACAACTTGGATCAGATTTTTAACTGCGATGAGTCGGGAGTCAACTGGAAGAAAATGCCTAAAAGGTCTTACATTTCTCGCAAGGAGAAGGCAGCAAGGGGCTACAAAATGGCCAAAAAACGTGTAACCATCTTGTTGACTTGCAATGCTTCCGGCACCTGCAAGATGAAGCCTCTAATCATCCATAAGGCAAAGTGGCCAAGGCCTTATCGCAATATGGACATGGCCAAGTTGAATGTGCATTGGATGAGCAACAAGAAGGCCTGGATGTCGTCAGCGTTGAGCCTCGAATGGTTCGATAATCATTTTGTGAAGGACTTGGAAACATTTTGTGCCCGCCAAAACATTGCTTTTAAAGCACTGTTATTGCTTGACAACGCACCCGGACATTCCCGATTGTTGGTTGATCGGCACCCTAACGTAAAAGTGATGTTCATGCCCCCGAATACTACGTCTCTCCTACAGCCCCTGGACCAGGAGGTGATGGCGTGCTTTAAGGGTGCGTATGCCACTTAAGACTTTCCTGATGCTCGACACTGCCACTGACACCCAAGAAGAACTGCTACAGATGTCAGACGATGAATCAGTCCCTGACTCTCTCCCACCACTCGAAGAACTGTCTGGCCCAGACTCTCTCCCACCACTGAATGAGCAGGCACCAAACGCGCCTCCACCACTACAACAACAACGACCACAACACCAACAGGAACCCACCGACGGAGCAGCTATGACAGTGCATGCCTTTTGGAAAAGGTTTCATATTAAGAATGCAGTGGATACGATGGTGGAAGCGTGGGCTGATGTGACGAGCTACAATCCACCATGCCTGGAGGAATGTTCTAGAGGGTTTACCTGGGCACAAGCTGGATTTACCTGATCAGCCAGTCAGGCTTGAGGCAGTGGTGGAGAGAGCAATCGAGGTTGCCAGACGTGTGCCTGGGATGGGTGAAGTGGGGCCAGAAGATATTCAAGGTTTGATTCAGCCACCACAGGAGCCTGATGCCGAGGACCTAATGCAGGATTTGGAAGAGGAAGAACATCGAGAAGAAGACTAACCCCAGGAAGAACCGAACACTCTTGGTCTACGGGAATTTGTAGAATTGTCACAACGCCTCAGCCATCACATGAACAACTTTGATCCCAAACATGATCGTTCAGCACAGATAATAGCAAGCTTCACTGCTTCCATCCAGCCGTACTTCGACATGTTTCACGACAGGATAAATGCACGCCAGCAGACACGAATAACAGATTTCTTTCGACAACGAGCACAGCAACAGGAACATGTGGCGTCGAGTGACTCCGACTCCGACCCTCCGCCACCAGATGATTTACTGTTGGGTGTATCAGATGCCGACTACAGTGGCTTAGAGGACTCTGAAGCTGGGGAGGGACCTCGCCTTATCAACGAATGGCTGGCGGCGAGAGCTAAGAGACCATCAACTTCATCGCAGTGACGGCGATGGATCCGGGGGGGATGCAACACTTCATTTATTCAGAGGTAAGAGTTGCAATGGGCAAATCAACCCAATGCACATGTAAAATAACCTTTATGATTGAATTTATTATTATAACATAGGCTTCTATGGAGAAAAAGTGGACTTTGTGGAAATCCCCAGAACACCAAGGTACCTGTAACATGTAAACATATGGGTTCGGTAACGCGGATTTGGCTAACACGGGCGGTAACCAGAACACATTAGCCGCGTTATTGGAGGACCAACTGTACATGCGGATTGGGACAAGCAAGATAGACAAGGTAGGATACAGTATGTATGAAGCGATGGAGGAAGTGAATGCAGAAAAGGATATAGGAGTAACAATAAGTTAAATTTCTCAGAACATTTAGCGGAAAAGATAAACAAAGCCAAAAGAATTGTAGGGCTGATAAGGAGGACATTTGTGTCACTTGACGAAGAAATCTTCAGGAATCTCTATACAGCGCTGGTTAGGCCGCACCTAGAATATGCAAACCAGGTGTGGGCTCCATATATGGTAAAGGATATAGAAGCAGTGGAAAAAGTGCAGAGGAGAGCTAGCAAGCTAGTACCAACGTTGAAGAACGCGGGCTATGAGCAGAGGTTGAGGACACTGGGGCTTCCGACACTGGCATATAGGAGAAAGAGAGGGGATATGATAGAGACTTTTAAGATTGTGTCAGGAAAGTATGATGAGGATGTGTGAGAAGGTATCTTCTTGATGCGGGAGGGAACAAGAACGAGAGTACACTCAAAGAAAATTTACAAAGAAAGAAATAGGCTTGAGAAGGCAAAGAACTAATTTTGTGATAGTGGTAAATGAGTGGAACGCACTGCCCCAGTATGTAGTAGATTCCGAATCAATAAGGGAGTTTGAAAGTAATCTTGATAAAGCATGGGGAAGACAAGATTTGAAGTTTGATTATAAAGCAAAAATACAGAATAGTAAACATTTTGTCTTCTACCGCCGCTGCCAACACCGTGAACGACCGCAGCAGTGCAAGTACTGGTACTGAGCTGGATACACAGGCCTAGTTTGCCTTTTTCCAGAGGATCTACTGTAAGAAACTGTAAGAATATGAAGCAACAAGCCCCTCTAACAGGCTCCCCCAACCACAGCCCCCCACACCTCCCCAACGGGAGGTGTGGCGGAGTGGTCTTGCCACTGGACTGGTAATCCAATGGACCCGGGTTCGAATCCCAATATGTCAATGGGAAGATATTATTCGGATGGAATTTGTGCTGTACCTAGGTATCAGTGCATTACCACAGCACACCAAAAGGCCCTCATTGTTCCCTGATTAAAATAGCATTGTATGAATATTCCCATATTCAAAAATATGCTACAGGGGGGCAATGCCTAGTGAGTTAATTGCTCAATAGGTGGCTTTCTGAGAGTGAGGGTCCAAGTTTGGGGGATGAGACTGAAGCGCAGAGGCGAGGAGGCTTCAGAGATGGGATTGCTTCGAGCTGGGGTGCTTCGCATGTCTCACTCCCCAGACTGGAACAAGACCTCACGGGCCTCACCGTGTTCAGCGGTAGAGTGTAAAAAGGCTATCAGCCTTTGCCCGAGAGGGAGTAGTTGGAATATAAAAAAAAAAAAAAAAAAACCCCGCCCCCCTCCACACCTCTACCATCTGCCTACATACGCCGGGCAGATCAGGACACCCAGCCCCCCTTTTCACCATCACATAACACCACACCATCCCTAAACCACACCACTATTTCCCCCAACTACCAGGCCTCCCCCTCCCAGACCCAACTAGCCCCGCAGCATAACTCACCACATAACAGCTGTGTCACCTTCACCAATATGCAGATATTACCTGAAAAGACGGTGCTATTTTGGACAAAACGGTGATATTGGAGGGAAATGTAGATTTGCCCACCCACAAATTTGCAACAGACTGATAAGTGATGGAAAATGCAGATTTGGTGAAAAATGCAGATACCACCACCCAACCATCTGCAAGTCGTCACTTAACCCTTCCAGCCCGGGTGTCCTTTTATAAGGACACCACGGCAGATGGGCCGGTACCCGGGTGTCCTTATAACAGGCAGTAAGCTTGAAAGCCTATTTGGTCTGAACGCTGTGCGTCCGACGCATGTAAACAAAGCCGTTCATTGCGTCACCGCACCTCCGAAAACAAGGAGACGTCGGATCAATGTTGTTGTATGGTATGACGAAATTAGTGTCTGAAAAGCTCCGATATTGTCAACATCGCGTCAAAATTCGCTCCACGGAAATCGTCATCACAACTGAACCAGTTGACTTAGAAAGCTCTACTCAACGCCAGTCTACAGATTGGAAACCGCACTACGTTTAGGGATGCGAGGGAAATTTCTAGCAGTTAAAATAACAAAGATACGGTAGCCTAGGCCTAGACGTTTTTTGGCCAGATCGCCCGGATACGTCCTCCGTCTTTTTGTAAGGCAGCCCGGGTGGGAAGGGTTAAAGAAAAGACCTGCTATGATACTGCCACAATTTCATATTAGAGGTACATGGAGGTATTCAAGAAACTTAATGAATTGTTTAACAAGACCAGTCATGCCTAGTGGCACTAAGAGATTACAAAAATTGTTAATGCCTATTCCAAATACATTGCCCATAAGGAATTACATTGTGATGATTAGGCTCTGTGGGACCATCTTGTTATAAAGTCACCCGTGCTGAAATCTCCCCCTTCTAGGTCAAGTTCTAAAACTAAAGCGAAGCCCAAAGTTCTTTCGAAAGAGTTAGTGAGTAGCAGTGAAAGTGACTAGTAAGGCAAAAAAAAAAAACCCCCAGCCACCATACGAGGGCGCGTTCTACTTCGCCACGGGACCAGCCCAGGTCCAAGTCGAGGTCGCCCCTCAAGCGGTCTACTCAGTCTTCAGCAGAGACTAGACGTAGACTAGACTAGACTTAGCAAGAGACATAAGGATGACGCGGCGTCGTCAAGCCATAGAAAATCTGATAAGGGTCATAAAAGGTCCCGTAAGGAGGAGACGCAGTCGCGGGACCGGCAACCGCCGGAGTCGCGGCCACCGCCCTCCGCCTCTATCTCTGCAATGTCTAACGTCCAATCTGGCAGTTCCGAGGTAGGGACAAAGGGAGCCGAGTCAACTCCCAGGGATGGGTCTGGTGAGGGTTACTTTGCACCAAAGGACGTAAACTTTGCAATCCAAAAACTAAACTTAACTTACCACTGAGTAGGCCTCCGATAGTATCTCAGAGTGTTGGCTGAACAATACAGTGGGTACACGGCGAGTGAGCCCCAAGACTATGAAGGTTCCCAGTTGAGTCAGGTTATCCCAGATTCCCAAACTAATGTTGAAAAAGGGCGTAGTGTGTGGAGGCTCTCTGAACCCTTGAGTGTAGAACCCAGTAGTCAGTATCAGGAGGATAACAGGGAAAGTGCTAATGTGGACAATCTCCCTTCATCTGTCCCAGATTTAGTGTGGGCAGACAATGATCAGTTGTCTGAGCGCCGGCAACTACCGGAAGTAATGGAGGTGACGGAAGAGCCGGAAGACTTAGAACTGTCCTCAGCTCAGCCGGAACATATTGAGGAAGGGTCAGAAGTAGGGTCTGAGTCATCAAAAGGTTCACATAGCAAATGTATTACAACAGATGATTTTGATTACATTTTACACAGGGTAATGAAGCAATATAATGTGCCAAAGAAATCTCAGGATACAGTACTCCCATAGCTACGACGGGAGCTCCTCCGATTGGTTCAGTTGTGCAGCCGCTAGAGCCGGCCAGAGTTGTTCCACCAATTTGTCACTTCCCCCAATTAACGTAACTCGTGCGACTGCCTCGGCGAGTGGCACTACAGTGCCCGCCACTTTAACGACTACCAATGTACGTGTCATCACGGACATTACTCCCCCTCCTTTAGACAAAGTTCCCCATAAGAAAGGCTCTATGCCTCTCTTGTAAGGGCCCGATTGCTCTTGGGTTACGGTCACGGCACAACACCCGGACATAGCACAAACAACCAAATCGGGGGAGGTCCCAGTTCCTAGTGAGTGGGTAATTGAGATGAATAAGAGCAAGAAGTTAAGGGCAAATGATAAACAAGGTCAACTTTTAGACCTAACGGTCAAGGCCATCCCCAATGTTTATTACTAAGAGTTTTTCGTGTATTCCCCTACCCCGGCATTACCGCTTTCCTCATCTGCACAAATGTTTGCGGATTGGACTAAGACTGATGGCGTGAACGATATAAAATTCCTTAAAACGCTAATGCCGGAGTTGGATACAACTCCAGTGCTGGATCAGTCAAGTAATCCAGTCCTGCAGGTGGGGCAGGTAGGTCTGGGTCGGTGGGTGGACTGGGAGATTGAGGCGCAGCAGTCGCAGCAACCATAACTTCTAAACCCTCCCATCAAATTCCTCAAAACAACCATATTTGGTTTTCATTGCCTATTAATCAAGCCGGAGGAGTTCAGCCTGCAATATTTGAGTTCCTTTCCGCCCCTAAGTTGTCACTGGGACCTGCAGGAGCCCTTTTCCACCCCTCCTCCGGCACATCTGGATAGAGACTTTAAATTGAGAAACAAGCTCATAGAGACTCTTTTTCCCAATTTTTACTAAGTCGCCAAATAGCCCAGTCCCTCACGAGAACTATTGCTGCTATTACTGATCATGATGTTAAGAAGGCCACGGACTTATCCCGGCGGCTTTTTTTGCAAAATTATATCCAATCTTTGGGGGACGTAAGGATAGCCTTGTTGGAGGCTGTCCGTGCACGTCAGGACCTGAGAGTATGGTGAAAAAGTTACCGGACGACATTGGCTGCCGGGTAACTCTTTCACCTGTGTTAAAGTCATCTTTACTTAGCCCTGATACTTGGAAGGCTGTATACAATATGGTAGACAGCATGAAGCCGAGTACTTCTCAGGCTAGGAAGGAGCATTTCAAGTTTCCGAAACCATACTCCAAACCTAAGAGCAGTGGTTAATCCCAGCCGAGTGGGTCTAAGCCCTTTCAGGGCCCTATGTCTCCCCCGGCACAGGGAAGTGCTCAGCTCAAGCCTAAACAGGGAAAACAGTCAGGGAAATGGTATAAGAACAAGTCACAACACAGATCAGGTCAGGGATCGACGTCTACCAAAACCAGTCAGCCGTTAAACCCTACCCCATCACCATCAAAAAAACTAGTCACAGTTCAAACTCTCTCACTCCCGGGACCTATCGTGGGCGAGTTGGATCCGAGGGTAGTTCCACCGGACAGGCCCAGTCAAGTAACTGGGTCATTTCGGGCGTGTCACCGGGCCTGGCCCGTGCGAACTTGGGCAAGGACAGTGGTACGCAAGGGTATCCTCTGGTGACCTCGATTTTGACCAGTTTGGGGTAGAAAGAGGCCTCCGATCGAAAAGGTGTATGGAACGAAAGTTGTTCGCAGCCCCCCAAAATGGGGGTACGGATGAGGTCAGATCCAAAATCGGAGGTCATTTAGCGGCCGAAATCGAGGTCACCGTTTCATGAGGCACAGGGAGGTTATGGTAGTACAGTAGTAGTATTGTGATGATTGTGGTAGTAGTGATTGATGATGGTGATTATGGTAGTAGTAGTGATGGTGATTATGGTGATTACCCGGGCAACGCCGGGTACCCCTGCTAGTAACTAGTATGAAGCAAAGCTAAGGCGCAGAAACAAAAACAAATACACATGGCACGCGAGTCCGATGCGGACCGACAGGGCGCCTACACTCAAGTACCCTATTTTAACACTTCCCTGCGGACGTACCAATGGGGCCGTCAGTCCTAGCTAGTCTAAACCTATTCTATAACAACTCGGATAAATACAAATCCTGGAAAGAAGCAAACATCCATCCAGTTCCTAAAAAAGGTGCCTCTTCAGATACATCAAACTACAGACCAATAGCTATAACTTCCACTCTTGTTAAAGTCTTTGAAATTATATTAAATAATCATATAATTAAGCATCTTGAGAATAATAAATTAATAGGTGATAGGCAATATGGTTTTAGACGATGTCGATCAACTGCAGACATTCTTTGCCTTCTTACACATCAAATCAACCAAGCTACAGACCAACATGGTGAAACACATACAATAGCACTGGATATATCAAAGGCATATGATAGAGTCTGGCATCAATCCTTATTGTCGAAGAGGTCACACTACGGCCTTGCATCATTAGTTCCACTAATTTCTTCTTATCTTCATAACAGAAAAATACGTGTAATGGTAGATGGCCTTTATTCTCAATTTCACTCAATAAATGCTGGTGTTCCCCAGGGATCAGTTTTGGCCCCAACTCTATTCCTCGTTCATATCAATGATCTCATGTCTACCACTCATAATCCAATACATTCCTACGCAGATGACTCAACACTCCACAGTTCCTTCACATTTACCAATTCTTTCACCCAACCCGATCTTATAAATTCAAAAATAAACACTGCAATTTCTCTGAACCAGGACCTTTCTAGAATTAATGAATGGGGACAAAAGAATCTAGTTTCCTTTAACCCTTCAACCTCGGGTGGTACACGTGTGTACCATTATGTTTTGCCCCCAGGAACCCGGGTGATACAACATTGTACCATTGCTTGAAAGCCTGTGAGCTTCGTGTGCGAGGCGTCGATCCGACGCATGTAAACAACAGCCGGCTGGACCGACGCCCCGCATCTCCGGCCACAAGAAGGAGAGCGTCGCTTGTTCGTGTGTGCCTGTATGTTGTTGTTGTTAAGTATCGAAAAGTAGTGTAAAGTGGCTGTTTTGGCCATAAAGTTATCTCCAATGAAATCATCATCACAAATCAAGCACTTGACTTGGAGAGCTCTACTTAACGCCATTCTACAGGTAAATAACATAGCTACGCTTGGGGATGCGCGGGAATGCGGGAAGCAGTCAGCATAACAATGATACGGTAGCCTAGCCTAGAAGTTTTTCGGCCAAAACACCCGGATTTCGGGGAATATTGATGTAATGCGTAGCCGGGGCGGGAGGGTTAATGCACAGAAAACCAAGTACAGTACAGTAAACTTCCGTTAATCCGAAGGGCAGCGGACTGGCCCTCGTTCGGATTAGTGGATTTTTCGGATTATCGGACTTTACCCCTATGAACCTGTGGCCTGACGAAAACATTGAGGCATTAGGCCACCCAAATGACACAATGGTGCACACATATCGGCTCATATGTTCATGAAATCACTTCAAAAGTTTACCATTGTCATTGTAGCCTATTACCTACTTCAAAACATTCAATGGTCAAAGGAATCTGCTGATATAAACGTAAACACCATATGTCCGCATCGTCGTCTTCTTCTTCTTCCGTCTACTAGCGAGTTTGTCTTGCTCTTGAAGATCAGATCAGATGTGGTTCGGGAAGTAATGCCTTAACAACGGCACTTCCCTGAGAGGTTCTTGTAATTTTCCTTTTGTGACGTGCTCAGTTATATTATATTGTATTGAAAGCACCCTTGTCTTGTTTTCTTGAAAGCACCCTTGGGACGCTCCGATCACTGAACTATAAATAGTAGCGTATCTGAACGTCCAAAGGTGCGTTTTCAAGCTCAAGACTGAATGCGCTTGCAGAAAATGCGGTGCAAGCCAGTAGCGCATCGGAGCGTCCCAAGGATGCGTTCAAGAGCAAAACAAACTCTCTAGCAGACGATGTGGTGTTTACGTTTATATCAGTAGCTTCCTTTGACCATTAATCTGAATGTTTTGAAGTAGGTAATAGGCTACAATGACAATGGTAAACTTTTAAAGTGAATTCATGAACATATGATATGTGTGTGCTCCATTATGTGTCATTTGAGTGGACTAATGCCTCAAAAAGGGGACTTTGGGACTTCTTGAAATTCGGACCATTGGGTGAATTCGGATTTGGCCTCAAATTGAAAAATTCGGACTATTGGGAGATTCGAATCATCGGTCGTCGGATTAAAGGACTTTTACTGTACATTCAATTTTCTAACTGACAGAATCTCACTGACTCCCATATATTTTTTAATGATGTAAATATTCCCACTTCCCCTAGTATTGACATTCTCGGTATAACATTAACTACTAACCTGAGCTGGACACATTATGTTAGAAGCATTGCTAAGAATGCCTCTAAAAAACTGGGACTCCTGTACAGAGTTCGAGAATTCTTCACTGACGAGCAGTTGGCCGTAATATATAAAAGTCATGTGCGTTCTCAGATGGATTACTTTTCACCTCTGTGGAGTGGAAGTGGAGTGGTTGCATTGAGGCAGTTGGACAAAATTCAAAATAAAGCTATTAGATTAATCAATAACCCTGCAATCACACAGGACCTTCCTACATTATCCATACGAAGAAACGTTGCATCCCTTGCATTATTCTACAAATATTTTCACAGCAATTGTTCTGAGGAACTTGCTTCAATTGTGCCGCCTCTCCACATCTTTCCCCGTAGAACTAGGGCAGCTGAGAGCGCCCATGAATTTACACTTTCTCCTCCACAATGCAGAACTTCTGCTTATGAAAATTAATTTATCCCCAGAACTACTAAACTTTGGAATTCACTTCCTCGAGTTGCTTTCCACAAACTTACAATCTACAACAGTTTAAATCCAGTTGTTACAAACATTTTATGAATGGAGGATGCCTTTAGGCACATGGACCTTTTTTGTTTTATCTGTGTTTTTCCTTCCTCCATTCATTGTCTCTTTAAAAAAAAAAATAGCAAAAGACTCACTAGAGTTGAACGAATGACGAATAGTGTGGAAGACTGGTTAGGCACCTCTACACAGGACGGCCGCAGGGGAAGGAAGGAGGAATGGCGTCGCTTGGTTCAGCGTCTCGGGTAGAATCCACAAAAGACCTCCACGAGTTGGAAAGCTTTAATATAACAATTAAGTTAATTTTTCTTTTTAATTTTTTACAAAGTTTTTTCGTAGTGGGTACCCAATCATAAAGACGATTCCATAAGAGAATTAGCGTTGCACTTATGATTTGGAAGGAATCTGAGTGTAAAATGGAGGGAGTGTAAGAAACTGTTCTGGAAAGAAGTCAAGAAAGTTAGGGAAGGTAGCAAGGGAAACAGTAAGGGTGTCAAAGATAAGAATGTGAGAATTCTAGCCGAGAAGCAAGAGAGAGTCGAAAGATGGAGGGAGTACTTCAATGAGTTGCTAAATGTAAAGAATGAAGAGCCAGCAAACATAGTTGGATATGGTATGGGAGGGAGAAGAGGAGGAGGTGGGGATCAGGAGGTCAGAAGTGTGGGAAGCTATGAAAAGAGTGAAGTTGGGGAAAGCACCAGGAACAGATGGAGTGTGTTGGGAAATGTTGAGGTATGGTGGTGAGATAGTGATCGAATGGGTATGGAAAATGTACAAACTAGCATGGGAGAAGGGGAATGCACCCGATGACTGGAAGACTGGCATAATAGTCCCCCTATATAAGGGCAAAGGGGAAAGAGGAGTGTGTGGTAACCACCGAGGAATATGTCTTTTAAGCGTAGTAGGGAAGGTGTACAGCTGGGTAGTGATTAAGAGAGTGAGAGTGAGAACGGAGAAATGGATAGGCGACGAGCAGGGAGGTTTTAGGAAGGGAAGAGGATGTGTAGATCAGATTTTACCCTGAATTGTGTTGTGGAGAAATATCTGGAGAAGCAACAAAAGGTGTATGTTGCCTTTATGGACTTGGAGAAGGCCTATGACAGAGTGGATAGAGAAGGCATGTGGAAAGTACTTAGAATATACGGAGTAGATGGCAAGTTGCTGAAAGCAGTGAAGAGCATGTATAAGGGTGCAAAGGCGGCAGTACGTGTGGAGAATGAGCAGAGCGTGTTCTTTGACCTGAGTGTTGGGTTGAAACAGGGGTGTGTGATGTCCCCGTGGTTGTTTACTGTATATATGGATGGAGTCATGAAAGAAATACTAGGAAGAGCAGTGGATGTTGGTGTATCGCTGAATAGGGAGGGAAATGAGTGGAAGCTGCCTATACTGCTGTTTGCGGATGACACAGTTCTGATGAGTGATAATGAATGGGAGTTGCAGGGTCTGGTAAATAAGTTTGGAACAGTGTGCGAAAAACGGAATTTGAAGGTAAATGTGGGGAAAAGCAAGGTTATGGTCTTCGAAAGGGGTGAAGTCACGGAGTGTGAGGTGAAGTTGAACGGTCAGGCTATGGAGATCGTCAGCTCTTAAGTATCTGGGCAGTGTGTTGAGTAAAGATGGGACTGTGGATGAAGAAGTGCGGGAGAGGGTGCAGGGTGAGGGTTGTAGGAGCGTTGAAAGCAGTAACAAGAAATAGAGTGGTCAGTATGGAAGTGAAGAAGTCCTTGCATGACAGTGTGGTAATCCCGACACTAACTTACGGAAGCGGAGCATGGACGTTCGTGGAGAGACTCAGACCAAGAGTGAGAGCGGTGGAAATGAGTTACTTGAGAAGTGCGTGCGGAGTTACATGGAGGGATAGACAGACGAATGAGGAAGTAAAGAGGAGGTGTGGTGTGGAGGTAGATGTGCTGGAAAGTGTGAAAATTAACAAATTGAGATGGTTCGGCCATATGGAACGTATGGGAAGCGAAAGAATGACTAAGAGGGTGTGCGAGAGGGAGAGGTAGACCGAAGGAGAGGTGGAAGGATGGAGTGAGGAAGTATATGAATGAAGGCGGTGCTGGTTGGGAGGAGGGGCGTCGACTGACTGGAGACAGAGGTGCTTGGGGGCGGTTCGTTCGTGGCCACCCCTTCGGGGATCATTGCGTCAGGCAATAGATAGATAGATAGACTTATGATGTTAGTACTCTTTCCCCTGCGGCCGGTGTTTCCAACAGGCTGACCGCGGGTGTTTGAAAGAGAGCTATTATTTAATAGGCATATCATCAATGATGGAGGGGCCCCTAATAAATAGAACTTTAGGCTTAGATATAGATTTAGAGCCGGCCTGAGAAGGAGTTTTATTAACCCTTTCACGCATATGACACGATTTTGAGCCTATTGGGGATACTTTAACCCATCAGACCTGGCTATGTATTCCACACCGAAACCCGGGGGTTTTGGCCGAAAAACTTCTACGCCTAGGCTACCGTATCTTTGTTATTGTGACTGCTTCCGCATTCCCGCGCATCCCCAAGCGTAGATGTGTTTCGTACCTGTAGAATGGCGTTGAGTAGAGCTCTCTAAGTCAACTGGTTCAGTTGTGATGACGATTTCCGTGGAGATAACTTTGTGGCGATATCAGCCACTTTACACTACTTTTCACTACTTAACAGTAACATACAGGCACACACGAACAAGGACGCCTCTCCTTCTTGTGGTCGAAGATGCGCGGCATCGGTCCAACTGGCTGTTGTTTACATGCGTCGGACGGACGCCTCGCACACCAAGCTTACAGGCTTTCAAGCTGCCGGAGCCTCAGAGCCCTTCCGGGTTCCGCGGGGGTGTTTTTATGGATGCCTCAGAGCCCAACTGGGTCTGAGGGGTTAAAGCCTTTGTTACCATCAGGGGTATTTAGAAACCTTTAGTTTAGTTACTTCTACCTCTGCAGTTCTCTTTAAGTTAGCTGTGGGCAGAAAACTAATTTTGGAGAGGTAATTATAAGAGTGAGCGAACTCTATTTCTTATTGCTAATCTCCAACCTCTGCGTCATAAATGCGTGAAAGGGTTAACTTGAGCTTTAATAATTAACTGGTCCCAAATTGCTTCATCATCACAGTGAAGCTCTTTATGAGCTATGTCTTTAGTGTAAGAATTAAAGGTATTTTTAATCTCTCAAGGCTACGAGACATGATTGATCTCGTTGGTTAAACAATCCATTCCTCAGGTCTGTGCAAACGCCACATTTCTTGGAAACCCAGACTCCCCTGGACCTGTCCAGGCACTTCACACATTTCACACATAACTTATGAGAAAAGACCGGAATGAGAGAGCAAGTTGGAGTGGAGCACGGCGTGACTAAAGGCATGATGGTGAACCCCCCCACCCCCCGCCCCGAAGATCCTTTCTATTAAGAACTGCTTATCTATGACCAAGTGTCACTGACCCATACTTATAGATGAATCCTTTCGGATATTTATTAACTAACGGATCGTCTACAAGAACCTGAGTGATAGTTGATTACCCTACTGGACTTTTCCGCCGGGCAGATTCAGTCATGTCATGCCGCGTGGGGATATCTGTATAGAATAGTTCTTTCGGCCGGGCCGAAACACTCCCTTTTTGGAATCTGCACTTCCGCCGGGATCTATTCCCTGCCCGCCTGCAAGGCGAGCCTCCGGCATCAATGCCCGATAAAGATCGCCGCAGGGAAACCGTGCTGACTCCCTGCCTAGGCAAACTCTTTCGTCTCTGTCTATCCTCTAACGTCTTCCCTTCATGCTGGAAGTTTGCTCACATTCAACCTGTCCCAAAGAAGGGTGACCACTCTTAACCCTCCAACTATCGTCCAATTGCTCTCATTTCTTGTCTTTCTAAAGTTTTTGAAACTATTCTTGCTTCCAAATTTCTTAAGCATTTCTCTTCTCATAATCTGCTCTCAGATCGCCAGTATGGCTTCCTTAAGGGTCGCTCTACTGGTGATCTTCTTTCATATCTTACTAACTCTTGGTCATCCTCCTTTCGGGACTTCGGTGAGACTTTTTCTATTGCACTAGACATATCGAAAGCCTTCGATAGAGTCTGGCATAAATCTTTAATTTCTAAACTACCCTCCTTCGGTTTCTATCCCTCCATCTGTGCCTTTGTCTCTAATTTCCTTTCCGGCCGTTCCATAGCCGCGGTTTTGGACGGCCATTGTTCACTTCCTCACCCTATAAACTCCGGTGTTCCTCAGGGCTCTGTCCTATCTCCTATTCTCTTTCTAATTTTTATAAATGATCTCCTTAACTGTACCTTAATTCCCATCCATTCATACGCAGACGACTCAACCTTACATTACTCCATTACTTTTTCAGAACGCCCCAGCCAGCAATCCCTCAACGACAAACGTAATGAAGCCATAGAACTCTTAAATTCTGATCTAAATACTATTTCCAATTGGGGCAGAGAAAACCTTGTTAACTTTAATGCTTCCAAAACCCCAATTTCTCCATCTATCTACCCGTCAGGATCTCCCAGCGGACTATCCCTTATTCTTCAACAATACAAAAATCAACCCTTCATCTTCTCTCAATATTCTTGGTGTCTCTTTTTCTTCTGCTCTCATTTGGAAGGACCATATTACCAGTCTTGCTAAGGCAGCCTCCCAGAAGCTGGGTGTGCTCAACCGCCTTAGGGGGTTCTTTTCCCTGCACAGCTTCTTGCTCTGTACAGGGGCATAGTGCACCCTTGTATTGAGTATTGTTCACATGTGTGGGGAGGTTCCTCTCACACCACTCTCCTAGACAAGGTTGAAAGGAAGGCCTTTCGTATCATTAACTCCCGTCCACTCACCAACTCTGCAATCTCTCTCTCTCCGCCGCAATGTTGCATCTCTCTCGCTATTCTATCGCTACTATAATAATCGGTGTTCCTCAGAGCTATCCCAGTGCATACCACCTCCTTTACGTAGGGCATGTGGTACCCGTCTTGCAACTCAATCCCACCCCTACTCTGTGCAACTCTCCAACCCAAGAGTGAAACGTTACTCTCAAACTTTCTTCTACTCAACAGCTGAGCTCTGGAACTCTCTCCCAGAATCAGTCTTTCCCGCTTCCTATGACTTAAATTGCTTCAAACTCAGTGTGTCCAGGCATTTTGGCTCGAACGTCCCTTGATTTTGGCCCTGTCACTCTTTCAACTATGGGGGAGGCACTCGCTATAGGCAGTTATGCCTTTTGCCTCCCTCAATCACATAGAAAAAAAAAAAAAAAAGAAAAAAAAAAAAAATTTGAGAGTCCTGACTTGTCTGGGCAAGACAGCCACCCACAAAAAAAACCCCACCAAATAAGTCAGAACATCTGACACCTTCCAATCATGTATAATATCACCACATGAAAGCGGAGTGAGGAAAGAGGAGTGTGTGGTAACCACCGAGGAATATGTCTTCTAAGCGTAGTAGGGAAGGTATACAGTAGGGTAGTGATTGAGAGAGTGAGAGTGAGAACGGAGAAATGGATAGGCGACGAGCAGGGAGGTTTTAGGAAGGGAAGAGGATGTGTAGATCAGATTTTTACCCTGAATTGTGTTGTGGAGAAGTATCTGGAGAAGAAACAAAAGGTGTATGTTGCCTTTATGGACTTGGAGAAGGCCTATGACAGAGTGGATAGAGAAGGTTTGTGGAAAGTACTTAGAATATACGGAGTAGAGGGCAAGTTGCTGAAAGCAGTGAAGAGCATGTATGAGGGTGCAAAGGCGGCAGTACGTGTGGAGAGTGAGCAGAGCGAGTTCTTTGACCTGAATGTTGGTTTGAAACGGGTGTGTGATGTCCCCGTGGTTGTTTACTGTATATATGGATGGAGTTATGAAAGAAATACTATCAAGAGCAGTGGATGTTGGTGTATCGCTGAAAAGGGAGGGAATTGAGTGGAAGCTACCTATACTGCTGTTTGCGGATGATACAGTTCTGATGAGTGATAATGAATGGGAGTTGCAGGGTCTGGTAAATGAGTTTGGAACAGTGTGCGAAAAACGGAATTTGAAGGTAAATACGGGGAAGAGCAAGGTTATGGTCTTCGAAAGGGGTGAAGTCACAGAGTGTGAGGTGAAGCTGAACGGTCAGGCTATGGAGATCGTCAACTCTTAAGTATCTGGGCAGTGTGTTGAGTAAAGATGGGACTATGGATGAAGAGGTGCGGGAGAGGGTACAACAGGGGAAGAGGGTTGTAGGAACGCTAAAAGCAGTAACAAGAAATAGGGTGGTCAGTATGGAAGTGAAGAAGTCCTTGCATGACAGTGTGGTAATCCCGACACTGACTTACGGAAGCGAAGCATGGACGTTGGTTGAGAGACTCAGACCAAGAGTGAGAGCAGTGGAAATTAATTACTTAAGGAGTGCGTGCGGAGTTACATGGAGGGATAGACAGACTAATGAGGAAGTAAGGAGGAGGTGTGGTGTGGAGGTAGATGTGCTGGAAAGTGTGAAAAGGAACAACTTGAGATGGTTCGGCCATATGGAACGTATGGAAAGCGAGAGAATGACTAAGAGGGTGTACGAGAGCGAGGTGGACCGAATATGAGGTGGAAGGATGGAGTGAGGAAGTACATGAACGAAGGCGGTGCTGGTTGGGGGGAGGGGCGTCGACTGACTGGGGACAGAGGTGCATGGGGGCGGTTCGTTCGTGGCCACCCCTTCGGGGATCACGGCGTCAGGCAATAGATAGATAGATAGATGAAAGCGTAGGTTGTTGTTGTTGTTGTTTTTCCCCAAGCTGCCTGGCCGAACAGCCCCAAGGCCCAGAGCAAGGCCAAGGCCATAACCAAGCGCCCCCATAGACGACCCCCCCCCCCCCCCCCCACTCGCCGACCACAATATAGCCTGGGTGACCGTAGGCACTCCATGGCGGGGAGCTGAGGAGGGTGCGGAAACGCCCGGGAAACCAAAGCCCCAGCCAGGGCCCTGTGCCCCTCAGCAATTATGAAGAGAAAATTGAAGGGCAAAGGAAAGATATGACGCTTTGGCTTCCAATCATGGTAGATTAGGAGGTCAATCCACGCAAGAGACGCCGTCACTTGAGATCTAGAAAATATATAAGTAAAAGGAACAGTCAGAGTAAGCTATGGGTATGGCAGAGATCGCTCAGTTCTCACTCTGATAGACCAGCCCATCACCACTAAGCGTAGGTTATATCTTAGGGCTAATGCATATTAATTAATTAAACTATTAATAATACCTCCTAGCTACCGATAAAAACACCCCTAACTGAGGCTGGCCACGAGGCTCAAGGTAAATAGTACGACGAATACGACCCCCTTACCTCCCAAGACGACACGGCAACAGCAAGCGCATAACGCCCCACGCCAGAGGGGAAGAAGCAAACTCGGATTCTGGAAAGTTTCCCACCACGTGGGACAACTCTTAGACCAGCTTGTCTGCTATATGGATATGAAAATACGTTACCCCATCTGATAGATGGGCAGTAACTTAGCTCCGCGTATATATAGCCTCCTAAATAACTAGGTTAGAGCAAAGCTAGAGCTAATAACAAAAAAGAAAAAAGAAAGGCACGTGTGTCCAATTTGGACCGCCTAACACTTGTACCCTATTATGAACACTTCCTGTGGGCGTACCAATGGGGCGCTCCGCGTATATATAGCCTCCTAAATAACTAGGTTAGAGCAAAGCTAGAGCTAATAACAAAAAAGAAAAAAGAAAGGCACGTGTGTCCAATTTGGACCGCCTAACACTTGTACCCTATTATGAACACTTCCTGTGGGCGTACCAATGGGGCCGACCGTCCTAACTAATCTAAGCCTATTCTAGAACATCTCGGATAAATACAAATGAGCAAAAGACTCGCTAGAGGTGAACGAATGCAGAATAAATCGAGGACGGGCCAGGCACACCCGCTCGGTACGGACACAGGGGAAGGAAGGAGGAATGACGCCGAGGGGTTCAGGGTCTCGGATAGAATCCACGGGAAGACATCCACAAAGTTGGGAAGCTTTATCATAGCAATTCTTAAGTTAATAATTTTGTTTTTATTTTTTACGAAGTTTTCTCGTAGTGAGTACCCAATCATAATAACGATTCCATAAGAGAATGAGCGTGTCCTTATGATGTCGGCACTCTTTCCCCTGTGGCGGGTGTTTCAAACAGGCTGACCATGGGCGTTTGAAAGAGAGCTATTATATAATAGGTATATCGTCAATAAATACCATTAACACAATTATTTATTTTTATATGAACCTGCATAGAAGAAAGAGGACAGTTGTCATGAGATTTACTGTGATACTTCATTCAATAAATGGAAAACTTTTTAAGGGGAGCATCTGCTATAGGTATAAGAGGTGTAGGTTGAAAAATCCGAAATTGAGATTATTAGTGATCCCGTAAGGGCAACACTGTAGGAGTCCTGTGGCAAAGATTTAGACTGTGTGTGTGTACTCACCTAATTGTAGTATACAGGATTTGAGCCTAAGCTCATGTTGTCCTGTCTCTCTCTCTACATTTATCCAATTTTGCTTTAAAAGTTTGGATATTTCTTGCTCCCACCACCTCCCCATCCAACTTATTCCAACAATCAATGCTTCTATACGGGAAGCTGAACTTTCTTACATCAGACTTACATGCAACTTTCCTCAACTTACTTTCATGACCCCTGGTTCTTCCCTCGTCCCTCACCACAAAATCTCCCTTATCGATCTTCTCAAAACCCTTCACACACTTAAACATCATGATCATGTCACCTCGCTCTCTCCTCTCCCTCAGCGTTGGCAGCTTTAGCCTCTCCAAACTCTCCTCATATGGCAGGTCTCTAAGGCTAGCTATCATCTTAGTGGCAACTCTCTGAACTCTTTCCAGTTTTTTATTATGTTTTATAAGATGTGGAGACCACACCACTGCTGCATACTCCAGTCTTGGTCGTATTATTGTCCCTATTATTTTTGCTAACATCTCTTCATCTAAATAATTCAGAGCTATTCTCATGTTAGTCAACACTGCATAGGTTTCACCAGTTATTTTATTTATATGCTGTTCAGGTGACAAGCTATCTGCCATAACTACCCCTAGGTCTTTTTCTTTCCCAGCTTTACTAATTATTTCATCTCCTATTTTATATACCCAAGACGGTCTATATTTACTTTTTCCCATCTCAAGAACATGACACTTACTCTTGTTGAATTCCATTTTCCAAGTTTGACTCCACTCATATAATTTATCTAGGTCTCTCTGTAATTCTTCACAACTACTCCTACTTGTAATATGCTTCATTAATTTTGCATCATCAGCAAACATAGACATATATGAGCCTATTCCCATTTGAAGGTCGTTGATGAAACCAAAAACATGATTGGGGCCAACACCGATCCTTGAGGCACTCCGCCTTTTACCCTTTTCCACAAGGAGAACTTTCCTTTTATTACTGTTCGCATTTCCCTCCCAATTAAATAGTTTTCCATCGACTTTAATAATACTCCCTCAACCCGCCCCACAGTCCTGAGCTTCCACAACAATCTCTTATGAGGCACCTTATCAAGTGCCTTCTTGAAATCCAAGTAAATACAATCTACCCTTGTACAATGTCAATTACCCTATCATAGTAACTCAACAAATTTGTGGTACACGAATTACCTTTTCTGAACCCGAACTGCTTGCTTGAAATTATTTCCCTCTCCTCCAACATACCCACCCATCTTTTTCTAATAATCTTTTCACAAAGCTTGCATATAACACTCATTAAGGATACCGGTCGATAATTTAGCGGGTCTTCTTTATTTCCACTTTTATATATTGGAGTTATATTTGCTTGTTTCCATTCTAAGGGAAGTTCCCCCATGTTTAATGAGTGTTGAACAATATTAAAAATAGGTCTCGCTAGTTGTTCAGAACATTCTCTTAATACCCATCCAGCAATGTTATCTGGGCTCATAGATTTTCTCACGTCCAATTCTTCCAACAATGATTTTAGTTCATCCTGGTTGACTTCTATCGACTCTAGTCCCTGTATCTCGTTCAATTCCACCACAGGTTCTACATAGTCATCCTCCTCCACAAACATGGATGTTAATGTATCATTCATAATTTCACACATACCCTCTGTGTCTTCATATAATTGACCCTCTACCCTAAGCTTTGTTATTTTGTCCTTTATTTTTGTTTTGCTGTTGATATAACTATAGAACAGTTTGGGTTCTTTATTACATTTGTTTACTATATCTTTTTCAAAGTTCTTTTTCTCCTCTCTTATTGTCTTGACATAGTTGTTTCTAGCATTCTTATACTCATTCCATTTTTCCTCAGTGTCTCCTCACTTTATTCCATGCAGAGTCCTTTTTGTTCTGGGCAATGTGACATCGCATGTTAAACCACTCTTTCTCCTTAGCCAGCTTTCTATCTTTAAATTTTGGTACATATTTATCTACCCCCTCCCTGTAAATATCTAGTAACATGGTGTATTTTACCTGAATATTCTGTTCTTGCTCAATAAATGACCAATCTATATTTGCAAAGTATCCTCGTAATGATTCATAATCCGCCTTACTATAATTTAGTCTATATTCCCTATGTTCCTCCTCTCTGCCTTCCAGAAATTCCACTGTCAATTCAAATTCAATCACAGCATGATTGCTTTTTCCCATGGGACTCAAATATGTTAGGTTCTTTATTTCTTGGGGGTCTTTGGTGAATATTAAATAAAGTCTTGATGGTTCATCACCTCCTCTAAATCTTGTATTTTCCGTAACGTGTTGTGTTATTAGATACCCCATTGTTAGTTCAAGAAATTTGCTACCCAAAGTATTTTCATTTGAACCCGCATCCAAACATTCCCAATCCACCTCCCCACAATTAAAGCCCCCTGCAAGAATAAGCCTATTTTTCCTTTTACAAATAATTTCTAACATTCGCAAGGTTTCCAAAATTAATTCATTATATTCATCGTTGCTCCAAGATTTAGTCTTGGGAGGTAAATACATTGATACAATGTCTAATTTTGACCTATCATTATCTTCAATTTCAACTGCTACCACTTCAGCAATGCTATCACCAAGTTTTAATTCTTTAGCAGTAATTTTATTATCTACCATGATCAACACTCCTCCTCCTGGCTTTCCTAACCTGTCTCTTCTCCATGTACTGTATCCCGCACAACTAATTATATTCGTGTCTACCTCCTGGTTTTTTTTTTTGTTTTTTTTTTTTTTTTTTTTCTATATTCCAACTTACTTCCTCTCGGGCACAGGCTGAGAGCCTTAACATTCACCGCTGCACAATGAACAGTGAAGCCCGTGAGGTCTTGTTCCAGTCTAGGGAGTGAGACATGTGAAGCACGTAGAGTACAACGAGCACCTGCCATCTTGCCTTCACATGAGGCACGGTGCTCACTCATGGCCCGAAACGACCCCATCTCTGAAGCCACCTCGTTCCCGTGCTTCACTGTCTCACCCCCTACACTCAGACTCTCACACTTACACACACAACGCCACCTGTTGAGCAGATAACTCACCAGGCATTGCACCCCTATAGCATATTTTGAATATGGGAATATTCATACAGTGCTATTTAATCAGGGAACAATGAGGGTATTTTATTGACGTTTCGGTGGGCTTGTGGTAATGCACTGATACCAGGTACAGCACAAATTCCATCCCAATAATATCTTCCCATTGATACATCGGGATTTGAACCCGGGACCTTTGGATTACCAGGCCAGTGGCAAGACCACTCCACCACACCTCCCCAAGCTTAGTTTCAGTCAAACATACTACCCCGGGCCTCTCTCTCTTTACATATTCGTCAAACTCAATCTTTTTGGAGATTAACCCATCAATATTTGTATACATGAACTTATCGTTACCAGGGGGGGGGGGGGGCTTGAGCACCGCCGTATTCACGACGTATATGTGGTATCGTTGTACCTTTTGGGGGGGGGTACAGGTGGCATATTATTGACTTAGACTTAGTAAATTGCACTGGATTTTAGTTTTAGAGTATGTATGAAATCAATCAAGAGCAAACAGCTATTTTTAAGAAGGGAAAGAGAAATTACTCGGGAAACTATAGACCAGTCAGTTTGACAAGTGTTGTGTGTAAACTAATGGAAACTGTAATTAGAGAAGGAATAATGGAACATATGAAATCAAACCAACTTTTCAGTGAGAGACAGTTCGGATTCTTGCCAGGGAGGTCGACAGTATTACAGCTAATTAAGGTGGTAGATGATTGGATGCAAATTCTGGAGGATGGGGATGTTATAGACGTGGTATATTACGATTTTATGAAGGCCTTCGATAAGGTCCCACATAAAAGGCTAATAGAGAAAATTAGAAGCTATAGTATAGAGAAATATGTGAAATGGATAGAAGCCTTCCTGAAAGATCGAGACAGAGGGTACTGGTGAATGGAATAGGCTCGGGGTGGAGGGAAATTACAAGTGGGGTACCTCAGGGATCTGTGTTGGGACCACTACTGTTCGTTATGTTTATCAACGACTTGCCTGAAGTTGTTATTGTTGTTCCCCAAGCTGCCTGGCCGAACAGCCCCAAGTCCCCGAGCAAGGCCAAGGCCATAACCGAGCGCCCCCACAGAACCCTCCCTGCCGACCACAATAAAGCCTGGGTGACCGAAGCCACTCCATGGCGGGGAGCTGAGGAGGGTGCGGAAACGCCCGGGAAACCAAAGCCCCACCCAGGGCCCTGTGCCCCTCAGCAATTAAGAAGAGAAAGTTGAGGGGCAAAGGAAAAATGTGAGGCTTTGGCTTTCAATCTTGGTAGATTGGGAGGTCAATCCACGGAAGAGACGCCGTCACTTGAGATCTAGAAAATATATAAGTAAAAGGAACAGTCAGAGTAAGCTATGGGTATGGCAGAGATCGCTCAGTTCTCACTCTGATAGACCAGCCCATCACCACACTTGCCTGAAGTTATAACTAATGGAAGTGAGATATACATTTATGTGGATGACACCAAGCTGTATAGAAGAGTGAGGAGTAAGGAAGATGTGGAGGGAATGAAGGGATGGTCTGAACATTGGTTAATGCCTTTTCATCCAAAAAACAAAAAAATGCAAGTACATGCGGATTGGGACAAGCAAGACAGACAAGGTGGGATACAGTATGTATGAAGCAATGGAGGAAGTGAATGCAGAAAAGGATATAGGAGTAGTGATAGACAATAAGTTAAATTTCTCAGAACATTTAGTGGAAAAGATAAATAAAGCCAATAGAATTGTAGGGCTGATAAGGAGGACATTCGTGTCAATGGATGAAGAAATCTTCAGGAATCTCTATACAGCGCTGGTTAGGCCGCACCTGGAATATGTGAACCAGGTGTGGGCTCCATATATGGTAAAGGTTATAGAAGCAGTGGAGAAAGTGCAGAGGAGAGCTAGCAAGCTGGTACCAACGTTGAAGAACGCGGTCTATGAGCAGAGGTTGAGGACACTGGGAATAACGACATTGGCATATAGGAGAAAGAGAGGGGATATGATAGAGACTTTTAAGATAGTGTCAGGAAAGTATGATGAGGATGTGTGTGAAGGTATCATCTTGATGCGGGAGGGAACAAGAACGAGAGGACACTCTAAGAAAATTTACAAGGAAAGAAATAGGCTTGAAAAGGAAAAGAACTCATTTTGTGATAGTGGTAAATGAGTGGAACGCACTGCCCCAGTATGTAGTCGATTCCGAATCAGTAAGGAAGTTTGAAAGTAATCTTTATAAAGCATGGGGAAGACAAGATTTGAAGTTTGATTACAAAGCAAAAATACAGAATAGTAAAAATTTTGCGTCTGCTACCGCCGCCGCCAACACTGTGAACGAACGCAGCAGTGCAAGTACTGGCACTGAGCTGGATACACAGGCCTAGTTTGCCTTTTTCCAGAGGATCTACTGTAAGAAACCGTAAGAAACAGTTGCAGTAAATCGTCATTTGAGAGAGGAATCGTTGGGTAATGGAAAAATTTACTGTAGTTTTTTCGCCTTTTTCTCAAAATTAGTTATTTTAGCATTTTTCCCTATAAAAAGTTTATTTTTGGTCCAATTTTAATAAGATATCATTTGTAAGAGGAGAAAAATGCAATAAATCTTTGACAGATTTTTGATACACCAATAATTTTTTTTGACAAGAGGCTTGCAACCTTTCAAAACTTAAACAAAAAAATATATATCGGCAAAACTATAGGGTGTATCAAAAATCTCACAAATATTTATTGCATTTTTGCTTCTCTTTCCAATGATATCCTACTTATTAAAATTGGACCAAAAATAAACTTCTTATAGCGGTTAGCAAATTTGCAAGAATTGCGAAAATCCGGGGTAGCGAAAAAACAATTGGTCTGATTTGATTCATTTTTGGATATGTTATTCCTAGAAGTGGTATCTATCACCTAAATGAAGATGATAGCACCATTTTGAAAACATAGCAGACGCTCCCCTTAATATTAAAAGTTATTTTATGTGACTATCTCATATCCAGTGCTAATCAACTACCTAGAATTTGTCTATATAGTGTACAAAGAATAGTAAGAGCTGTGATGTATATGTTTTCTGCAGGACTGTAGTGTGGTGGGTGGTGTAGAGCAGGTGCCAGTTGAGCTACACATCACCAACCTGGACCAAAACATTGATGCCAGAGAGATGAAGCGCATTCTCCTCACAGTCTTCAGGGATCACGTCATGGTTAGTTCTATTCAGACCTGCTAGCTCACTCGGATTGCTTACACTTAATCACTCTTCCCTAGTAACTAATTAGAAATTAAGATGGTGATTGAGTACTGCAGTATCAACAAAGAGGTCTTACAAGTAGACTTGGTTGGTTTGGTTATGTGAAGAGTATGGCCAAATTAGAATATAGGTGAAGAGCTGCAGGTCTGTGAATGTGGAGGAGGTGCACAAATGGGTGGACCTAGGAAGACTTGGATGGAATCAGGTACAGGGCTCCCGCAAAATTTGTGAATTTGCTTATTCACGGTTGACTCCTTGAATATATTAAAATATATATATTATAGGTTTGATTCCCGAAGGGAAGTAGAGAAAACCTAATATTTAGTAGGGGCCCCGGAATCATTGACGATGTTGCCTATTAGTATAATAGTCTCCATTCAACACTACTTCAGTCGTTTGAATCAACCGCCTCGAGGAAGAAAAAGTCATCTTCATAAGTGCAATGCAACTTCTCTTATGGTGTCGTCACAGATCGGGTACCCACTACGAAAAAACTTTCGTAAAAAAAATAAGAGTAAAAAAGGAAAATTTAAACACTTAAACACTGTTATCAACAAGCTTCCCACATTCGGTGGATTTTCTTGTGTTGTGGCTTCTTACCACCTCTCGCCAAGCGCACAATTTGTCCTTCACTGATATATCAAGATAAAAACCTTAAAAATATCACACGAATGGGAAGGGGATGGCTGGGAGGGCCCTCATCGTCAATGATTCCGGGGCCCCTACTAAATATTAGGTTTTCTCTACTTCCCTTCGGGAATCTAACCTATAATTTAATAGTGGCCCCTTCATCATTGACGATGTTGCCTGAATTCCAAGACTGGAGGGGGACATTCGCAATAATATCGTATCCTCAGTAACCGCAGGTCGTAAGTCAAGAATCTTCATAACAGGAAAAGTATTTTATTGTAGTATGCATACAATATAAAAGATATAAAAATATGAAAGAGTGTGAGCAGTGCGTTGCTTCAAAGAAGCCTGCTCCAACAACTTAGTCCTCGTACATGAGGTGTTTGTTGCAAAGCGTTATACCTAGAGTTAATACAAAAACCCTTCATCACTTTTAATTTGGAACCCGGACTGAGCTCCGCTTGTTCCGTAGGTCCATTTATTGAGTCGCTGACCAATATCAATACTTCTTAATCTAGTGCAGACTAGCATAGAAATTCTAATTACATATATGAGGACCCTGGAGGACAAGGGGCGAATGCGCCACCATGAGCAAAATTGAGTTAGGACTGGTTCCCGATAGATGGAAGCACTGAAAATCACGTGGTGAAGAGCGTGTGAAGAGCGTTTTGCGATTCCCACCCATGCGGGCTCAGTACCCTAGGTTCTAAATCCCTTGTTTCGACCTTGTGTAGCGGCGGAGGAGGTATGGATTGTAGGAGGTGGAGGGGCGAATGTTCCCGCGCGCTCAAGCCAATGAGCGGCCGGCTAGCATTCCCCGAGTTAAAGGCCCGCCTCCCGGCCAATCACACGCGCGTTTGCGCGGTTTTTTGGCTGAAAATTTAACAGTATCTTAGTTTCATGGACATCTAATACAGGATTAAATTTCAAGCAGATTGAACAATAATTACTATAGGCTGAAAAAAAAAAAAATTCTATTGTGCATTTTTTTTTTTTTTCTTCTATCAATTTGTCTCTTCCAGAGGATTCTAATGGTATATAATAACATGCTATTCTGTAATATTCTATGTATGCCACCCATTCCAGACTTTAAACACTCATAACTCGAAAGTAAGGTATTGGCGCATTCGCCCCTTGTCCTCCAGGGTCCTCATATACAATGAGTGTAAACAATATTTATTATGTATAAAAAACATGAGCTTTTAATTAAGCGTTTCAAAAACATAAAATGATTAAACTAGTTCTAGTAACTAAAAAAACAATTCCCTTGAGCTTCCTAGCTCGTATAAATATATGTGGGCTTGGCCCGGCGTAAGCCATGCATAACCTGCCCTGTATGAACTTCTAATCCTGCTGGAGGGGGGTTCTCCTCTGGACGGGGATCTACCTATCCCCCCCCCTTTTTCCTAAGCCAAAATGGGCGTACACATCACAGTACTAGTGCCGACCGTCTGGAATACAAGTAAAAAAGCCCCCCCAAAAAAGAGAGAGTGCCTACATTCAGATCTCGAGAAAAGAGGTTGGGAAGAACAAAAACCGGACTTAACAAATGCAATTGATGTCCGCTGATCACCACCGACTCTAGCCAAAGCGGCATAGAGTGAGCACAATGTAAATACACAGATTAAACTTCATAGCACCAGAAAATCCGCCGGCCATGCCAGGTCGTCCGCCGGGGGAGGGGGGAAGCCGTAAAGTGTTCCTAGCTTAAGATGATCATGCAAGACTTACGGTATGCAACCACTTGGACGGAAGCCAAGGGTGGCTTGGCCATGTCCCCTCCGCCGGCGTTCGAGACTGGACAAGTAAGAACATTCGTAACTTATACCTGTACTACTTAAAAAGAACATTCTGAACTTAAACCGGTAAAACTTAAAGAAACCGTTTATTACCACTCCGAGGTCAGAGACAGCTCAGGGTCAGCGTAGCTGTCCAGACCATTTCTTAAAGATCAAAAGCCACTAATCTAATCAGTGAACTGAAAAGGAGCGACTCCAGTTGCCTGACATTACAGAGGGTGTCGGAGTTACATAGAAAGTGGGAGGAGGAGCAGACATGCGTGGCAAGCTGTTGGCGAAACTGACAGCAGGTCAGAGAGGGATCTATAAGATTCGAGGATTGCCAGCCACGCTGAATATGTCGGGGCGTTCTACTTTAGTATGAAATCTTTTGATTGGCCGAAAACTTGAGCCTTTGTCAGCTTGAACTAGAACGTCATGGTGCACCAGCATGAGGAGAACATGGTAGTAACAAGTGGAGACTTAAAATTTCGAAGAAATAGAATTGAAAGCAAAAGGATGCGGGCATCCATTATGGTTGAAACCATCATCAGGGGACTGAAGGGAGAATGAGTGGCACACTAAAAACAGGGTGGAAGGGGTGGGGAAGTAGAAATCTGTTCCGACCCCGAGAAATGAGAGCATGGGCCTGCTGCTGAGCTGTCCCTGACTCGAGTAAGTGGGTTACAATAAAAAACATTCCGTTATGTAGGCACAACTTGCGTGAGTATAGGGAGAGGCAAAAACTCCTGAATACCAATGTAGTGAACCTGCCCGCCGGGACGGAACCCTTCCACTGACGGCGGGAAGTCAAACAAAGGACCAGCCCCGGCATAGCTTAAGATGCCCACAAAACACAAATGAGCTTAAGATGCCCTCAAAACACAAATGAACTAGATAGAACCAATACTTGTTTGCGTTGTGCCGCACATATCTTACATTGGGGCCGCCCTGGGGATTTGCCTAGTGTAACTGAGGAAAAACAGTCCTAGAGGTAGCGCCGCCCCAACTAGAGTATACATAGTCGCTGAGCAGTAATACTCCTTACCAAGGTCTGGGGTAGCCGCCTGCCGGCGGACGGGTGTATATTACAATTTGTCTGAGAGGAAGTCAAAGTTAGTGAGAAGCCTTTTCCTTTGCGTGTCCGCCCCTGGGTTAGCGGTGTTTCCATACCTCCCCTGAGCTGGTGATCACGTGCCTACTAGGTTTCGTTGTATCCCATTCCTTATCCAGAAGGTGGTATCATGTATGCACATTGCCGGGAAAGGGAGAGCTGCGAGACTCGTTTCCCGGCGTTTGCTTGGGTCGGCGCAGTCCGGTCGCGCAGAAGACATAAGGAGGCGCGGCCAACCTATGGGAACAACCATTAATTCCAGCCTCGGAACCCTGTTGCACTAGCATGGCCGAGGGGGAGAGGAGGATGTAGGGTGGAAGAAAAAACTGACTATTAGTCATCGAAAGAATTTGTCTAGTAGCTGGGGCGTTGACCAACTGTCCGCCGGCAGCTGCACCACATTGGAGACTTTTATTGCGGGGTCTCCCCCTGCAATTTACACATTATTTTCACATCTCTCTCAGTCTGGTCATCAAAAAGTTTGGGGGTTAAGACCGGAGAGAACAAAATTCTATAATAAGCATTTATAGCCAATCCCTGAGCCATACCAAGTCTGAGTAGCTGCCGTGATCTTACTGCCTCAAATAAGGCCGTTCGGATTTCGGTGATAGTACGTGCCAGGGAAGGGAGGAGATATTGTTGAAAGGCTTTGACCAATTCCTCCTTCTGCCGAGGGGGGTCCGGCACGGGTTTAGCAATAGCCAGGGCTGTATCCCTAGTTAACCCTTCTGACCCGGGGTCGCCCTCCTAAGGACAGTGTCGGGTACCCGGGCGATTTGGCCGAAAAACGTCTAGGCCTAGGCTACCGTATTTTTGTTATCTTAACTGCTAGAAATTTCCCACGCATATCTAAACGTAGTGCGGTTTCCAATCTGTAGACTGGCGTTGAGTAGAGCTCTCTAAGTCGACTGGTTCAGTTGTGATGATAATTTCCGTGGAGCGAATTTCGCCGCGATGTTGACAATATCGTAGCTTTTCAGACACTAATTTCGTCATACCATATAACAACAACATTGATCCGACGTCTCCTTGTTTTCGGAGGTGCGGTTACGCAATGACCGGCTTTGTTTACATGCGTCGGACGCACGGCGTTCAGACCAAGCTGAATAGGCTTTCAAGCTTACTGCCTGTTATAAGGACACCCGGGGTCCTGCCCATCTGCCGCGGTGTCCTTATAAAAGGACAGCCGGGCTGGAAGGGTTAATAGGAAACTAATAAACTTTCTATGGGCATTATCTCTAACTAGATGGGCTGGTCTATCAGAGTGAGAACTGAGCGATCTCTGCCATACCCATAGCTTACTCTGACTGTTCCTTTTACTTATATATTTTCTAGATCTCAAGTGACGGCATCTCTTCCGTGGATTGACCTCCCAATCTACCAAGATTGGAAGCCAAAGCGTCACATTTTTTTTCCTTTGCCCCTCAGCTTTCTCTTCATAATTGCTGAGGGGCACAGGGCCCTGGGTGGGGCTTTGGTTTCCCGGGCGTTTCTGTCGCCCTCCTCAGCTCCCCACCATGGAGTGGCTTCGGTCACCCAGGCTTTATTGTGGTCGGCAGGGAGGGTTCTGTGGGGGCGCTCGGTTATGGCCTTGGCCTTGCTCGGGTCCTTGGGGCTGTTCGGCCAGGCAGCTTGGGGAACAACAACAACTAGAAATTCCCGTTGGAGTTCAATAGGTTCTAAGCAATGAAGGGCAGGGGAAAATCCCCTACTGTTAACTGAGGGGCTATGAGGAAATCAAAAATAGGCAGCGGGACCCCACCCGGTTGTTGTCGTAGCCAGTCAAACTCGGTAATGGGGGGAGGTGGAACTGGGGACAAAGGGTTAGATGTAATATCTATTGCAAATTGCTGAAGCTCCCGATCCCACGTAACCCAAGGGCCATCGCCCACCTCACCCAGATTCAGCTCCCTTCGGTCTCTGTGAGGACCACATCTGTGAAACTGGAGGGAAGGCTCCTTCCACTGGTAAAGGGAATGACACCCATTAATGCCACAACGTTCATTACAATCCGGGCAAAGAGGGGTGTCTGGGTAAGGGGGGTCCTGAACCGTGGGAACTGGCAGAAAGGGAGTCGGTTGGCCAGGAATATATACAAAATAACGGTAATTAGCAGGATCAGGTCTAGCATAGATAAGGACCTGTAACACGTTACCCTGAGCATTTTTAGCTCTAAAGACCTGCCGTCTGTTGACTTCTATTGCCAACTCTACCGGCACTGGGACCTCCCCGTGTGTCGACCTATGACCTTCCCCTTTTGACAAGGCTGTCACCGGAAGCCAGAGGTACCCTGACTCCTTCGGGACTTGGGATTGTGCAAGTAATTATGGTAAAATTGGGGGGGGCATAGCAGAGGAGTGAGTGGTTGGGGGAACAGTAGGGCCCGGCGGACTGCTGAACCGTTGGTTCCTGGTCAAAGAAGGGGACATATATGGTAGAGTGTCATCGGAACCGACAGAACTATCATGTCGGAGACCTTCAGTCCGGGAAACCACACTAGTGTCAATTCTATGGGGGGTAGAGGCAAGTAACAAAGCATCCGCCGGCAATCCCTGATTGGGCCGACCGGTGGAAGGGCGAGTTACGTTAGAGGGCTGTACATCTATAAACCCTGGGTTAATAGACGCCGGGGTTTGAGGGCGGATTACAATTTGTTCCGGCAACGAACCTGGGATAGCACCTAAAGTCGGAGGCCGAATCTCTTTCACCGTAGTGAGAGGAATCACTGGGATAATCGGCGTAGGGCCCGTAGTCAATGGTTGGGTGATTATTCGTTCAGTTTTCGCCCCGGCGGAGGAGGTGGACTGAAGGGGACCGCCTTCATTGACATGAGTAGGGTGAGGCATAGGTAAACTCGTAGGTGGTTCCAGTGTCTGAGAGGGGGTTTGGCCGCGTTTTATAGCACACTGACAGATCACCTTCTGTAATAAGTCATTTAGTTGGTCAGTCGTAAAACCTGAGGGTTTAGGACGTTTAGGGGGCCTAACCTGTTGGTCTGTTTGTACTAGATTTGCTGTGTTTGACCGAGGGCTGGGGCCTAGTGCCTGACTGCTACTAGCTGTGGACGGTTGGCTCGAACTAATGCCCGGCGACTTTTGGTCGCGCGGCGGCGGCGGTTCCTGAACGACCGTAAGGTGAGACCCAGTGTTACTGGGGACGAAAGCGAAACCTGGCTGGACCCTAGATGGTGGATGGGCCGCCGCGTAATGCTTAGTGGTCGTAACCGTGTCTAATGTAACGGAACAAGGAGACCGAGTAGGATTAAGAGCTCTATCGTCCTGAGGACTGTGTCTGTTAACTAAAACCAGTTTGGAACCTTGGAGCCTAACTTGTTCGGATTTCCTTATTCTGGTGGCGGCCAGCGTCCGTCCCGAGGAGGCCGGGGAAAACCCCCGACGTTCCCGAGGTGGGCGCCGGAGCCACCGGCCGTGTCACCGTATGATCCACTTGCGATGAAGCAGGGATCTCTCTAGTTATCTTAATACTGCGTGGAGGACTAGAGACTCGAGAGCCTGAGGATTTTGTCAAGCAGAAACTCCGAGCTGGCCGTTCTCCGCAGGCGGCCCGCCGGTGGATCCGGGAGGACAGGTCCATGACACTCCGGTGACACAGAGCGGCTCCTCTTGGATGGTGGAGAGGAGCTCTGAGCCGATGTTGTGGAGGAAGTGGGAGACGCAAGGGTCAACAAGGGTATTGGGGAGTTCTGAGATTGGGGAGCTATGTGTTCATCAAATGAATATAACTGGACCACCCTTAACAATTCCAGATTATCACATGAAAGTTCTATGTTAGCTACTCGAGAAGCATATGCCGTAAACTTGGTCTTAATTTCAATTAGAGTGAGCAAACAAGATGTATCTTGGCCCGCGAGCCATTCCTCAAACAAGTCTGAACAGACTGGACATGTGCGAGATGTCCACATGAAAGAAGCTTTATCTAAAAAATTTATACATCGGATACACAGTCTATGCGCTGGTACCGGGACAAGAATGCATGTGGGAGTTGAGCAGATTGTGAACAAGGGCATGATTACAGAGGCTCCTCTCCCCGGCGGGAACGTCGCAGTAGTAGGATGTCCTGGGGGTTGCCTGGAAAGAAAAATTTCCAGGAATCGGTGCTCATAAGGATATACCGAGGGGGCCTCACACATCCTATCCCCATGAGGCAGGAAGAAACAGTAGGCTACGGCCTTCCTCTTTATTCCCACCCCTGAGGTTGTGACACGCCTCCTCCCATGCCCCTTGTAAAACATGAGAAGAGGCGTACACTGCAGAGAGCTAACCCACGACATGGTTCATGGGTGGGTAAGCCAACTGGCGGCGGGCAGCACTGTGCTAAAGCAAACGCCTTAGCCGCCGCTGGTGCGTTTACCAACTGGGCCGCGAGCAACATGGGGTAAACTCCACACTATGAGAGTGCCGGCTCATGACCTAGGTCATAGGGGAAAAGGGCCCCCTGGCGGCGGGTATCGGCGTGTTATTCGAAACAAGCGCCACCCGCCGTCAGAACGTTTCAACACTAAGCCGCCGGTAATGACGGTGTAAACTTTAAAAAGGGCCAGCGAGCACGCCGCAAACATGTGTTACTCGGAAAAACAAGTTTCCGCCGGACCTGCAAGGTCGCCGGAACGGGGAGGAAGAGGCGCCCTACCTCCCCCCGACAAAGCCACGACAAGGGAAAAAAGAGAGGGACCCAGCAAACGCCGGCACAGCGGACCGTACCAAAAGCCGCAAAACAGAGCCGGCGAGTCAAAAAGGGGGAAACCCTCTGAGAAAAGCACAACAACGAGAGAAACCACCTAACTCTCAAGCAAACCCAGACGTAGGACGCCTCCCAGGACCCCCGGAAAGTGGAACACTAACCAACAGGGAGTCCCAAGAAACAAAGGGGACATAATAATTCACAACAAGAGAAAAATAACGCTACCCCCCAAACACTAGATAACCTACAGGCTTAACCAGAAAGAAATGTCGAACGACGACATGGATGAACTATGAGAAAAGAGCCAAAAAGGGCGAAGAGATCGCCCCCGAATGGGGCCTCTCAGCAGGCACGGACGCCAGAAGATCCCACAGCCACGTGTGACAATCTAAACCTGGCGCGTCTGCAAAAGAACAAAGACAGAGTCCCACGACCCTAAGCTGAACAAAGGAACAGCTATTAAACACTGAGAAAGGAAGCCTAACTAAAGAGAAAGCAAAAACTTAAGGCGCATAGCAACAAGAAACACCACGCGTGTGGGGACAAAATGAACACAACAAGTCAGCGCCTGAACGTACCCTAATTTAACACTTCCTGCGGACCAACAATAACACAACCCGTGCTAGCTAGTCTAAACCCTGCTCACTATCTCCCAAATATATACAAATGAGTAAGGACTCACTAGAGGAGAGCGAACGTCGAATGAAGCCTGAGCGCGGGGGCACATGTGTAGACAGTAGGCCCGCGAGGAAGAGAAGGACGAATTGTGCGCTTGGCGAGAGGTGGTATGAAGCCACAACACAAGAAAATCCACCGAATGTGGGAAGCGTGTTGATAACAGTGTTTAAGTGTTTAAATTTTCCATTTTTACTTTTATTTTTTTACGAAAGTTTTTTCGTAGTGGGTACCCGATCTGTGACGACACCATAAGAGAAGTTGCGTTGCACTTATGAAGATGACTCTTTTTCTTCCTCGCGGCGGTTGATTCAAATGACTGACGTGGTGTTGAATGGAGACTATTATACTAATAGGCAACATCGTCAATGATGAAGGGGCCACTATTAAATATATATATATATCTCTATTGCTGGACGCCGTGATCCCCGAAGGGGTGGCCACGAACGAAACGCCCACATGTACAGTAGCCCAACTAAGTTTTGCGACAAAATATTAGGTATGTGGCACCTGTCTAGTTTGCACTCCCGTCCCAAGCCCGTGTGGTCGTGTGTAGCCGAGACCGCGGTGTCTATCTAGGCAGGCGCCACCACCTGTGCTCGGCCCCGCTACCATAGCCAGGACACACACACACACACACACACACACACACACACACACACACACACAATACTTGCACACGCTGGGCGCTACATTTTACAAAAAGCAATAGCCTACAATGCATACACAAGATCAAAAACACATGAAGCCTTTAATTACTTTAGAAACATCAGAAATCATGCCAAAACTGTATTAAACCTAACTAAATCAAACTTTCTCCACAAGCAGGCAAATAAACTTCTAAATAATCCAAATGATAACAAAATATTTTGATCTACTCTTAACTCATTCAAATCCAACTTCACAACTGCTTCATCTATTCCACCATTAAAATCTCCGACTGGCAATCTTGTAAGTGACCCACGAGATAAAGCTAACCTTCTTGCGGATATTTTCTCCACCAACTCAACCTTAGATGAAATAAATCAAGATGTCCCTGTACTTAATTTTAATTTGCCTGAAATTCCCTCACTTAAGATCCACACCAGACATGTCAAAACTATTTTGCAGAATCTCTCAGTAGATAAGGCTCCTGGTCCAGATGAAATTCCTCCAATAGTACTTAAGAATTGCTCCTTGGTGCTCGCTCCTGTATTGGCAAAATTTGTCCGTCTATGTACTCATACCTCATGCTTCCCAGTACCCTGGAAAGAAGCAAACATCCATCCAGTTCCTAAAAAAGGTGCCTCTTCAGATCCATCAAACTACAGACCAATAGCTATAACTTCCACTCTTGGTAAAGTCTTTGAAATTATATTAAATAATCACATAATTAAGCATCTTGAGAATAATAAATTAATCAGTGATAGGCAATATGGTTTTAGACTATGTCGATCAACTGCAGACATTCTTTGCCTTCTTACGCATCAAATCAACCAAGCTACAGACCAACATGGTGAAACACATACAATAGCACTGGATATATCAAAGGCATTTGATAGAGTCTGGCATCAATCCTTATTGTCGAAGATGTCACACTACGGCCTTGCATCATTAGTTCCACTAATTTCTTCTTATCTTCATAACAGAAAAATACGTGTAATGGTAGATGGCCTTTATTCTCAATTTCACTCAATAAATGCTGGTGTTCCCCAGGGATCAGTTTTGGCCCCAACTCTGTTCCTCATTCATATCAATGATCTCATATCTACCACTCATAATCCAATACATTCCTACGCAGATGACTCAACACTCCACAGTTCCTTCACATTTACCAATTTTTTCACCCAACCCGATCTTATAAATTCAAAAATAAGCACTGCAATTTCTCTGAACCAAGACCTTTTTAGAATTGAAGAATGGGGAAAAAAGAATCTAGTTTCCTTTAATGCACAGAAAACCAAGTACAGTAGGGTCTCACAGAAAACTAGTTTATGGTCGATAAACGAGGGCGTTTTATGCGATTTCGTTTTATGTGAACACAGCATTTTGGTGGTGCAATATCGTCAATTTTCACTGTAAGCGAAAATTTTCGTACAAAGCGAACGATATTTCGTACAAAGCGAACTATATTTCGTACAAAGCGAACGACATTTCGTACAAAGCGACGATATTTCGTACAAAGCGAATTTTAGGTCGGTCGTTTTAATCGAGACTCGTTTTATGCGAACACGTTTTATGCGGGACCCTACTGTACATTCAATTTTCTAACCGACAGAATCTCACTGACTCCCATATATTTTTTAATGATGTAAATATTCCCACTTCCCCTAGTATTGCCATTCTCGGTGTAACATTAACTACTAACTTGAGCTGGACACATTATGTTAGAAGCATTGCTAAGAATGCCTCTAAAAAACTGGGACTCCTGTACAGAGTTCGAGAATTCATCACTGACGAGCAGTTGGCCGTAATATATAAAAGTCATGTGCGTTCTCAGATGGATTACTGTTCACCTCTGGAGTGGAAGTGGAGTGGTTGCATTGAGGCAGTTGGACAAAATTCAAAATAAAGCTATTAGATTAATCAATAACCCTGCAATCACACAGGACCTTCCTACATTATCCATACGAAGAAACGTTGCATCCCTTGCATTATTCTACAGATATTTTCACAGCAATTGTTCCGAGGAACTTGCTTCAATTGTGCCGCCTCTCCACATCTTTCCCCGTAGAACTAGGGCAGCTGAGAGCGCCCATGAATTTACACTTTCTCCTCCACAATGCAGAACTTCTGCTTATCAAAATTAATTTATCCCTAGAACTACTACTCTTTGGAATTCACTTCCCTCGAATTGCTTTCCACAAACTTACAATCTACAAATGTTTAAATCCAGTTGTTACAAACATTTTATGAGATTTAGGTACATGGACCTTTTTGTATTATCTGTGTTTTTCCTTCCGCCATTCATTGTCTCTTTAAAAAAAAAAAAAAAAAATGACAATATTACTATCATTATTTGTTTGTATCATAATAAAGTCTCTCTCTCTCTCTCTCTCTCTCTCTCTCTCTCTCTCTCTCTCTCTCTCTCTCTCTCTCTCTCTCTATCTCTCTCTCTCTCGCTCTCTCTCTCTCTCTCTCTCTCTCTCTCTCTCTCTCTCTCTCTCTCTCTCTCTCTCTCTCTCTCTCTCTCTCTCTCTCTCTCTCTCTCTCTCTCTCTCTCTCTCTCTCTCTCTCTCTCTCTCTCTCTCTCTCTCTCTCTCTCTCTCTCTCTCTCCCTTATTACCAAAAAGACATAAACAAGCTAGAACGAGTTCAACGTAGAGTTACCAAAATGATACCTAGCCTAAAGAACAAACCATACGAAGAGCGTCTTAGAGAATTAAATCTATTCAGCGCAGATTAAGAGGTGACTTAATTCAAGTGTTCAAAATCATCAGAGGCATCGACAATATGAACTGTAGTAAGTACTTCACTATCGACCAATCTAATTACACAGGGAAACGTTTGCAAAATTATTGGTAAATCTTTTAACTCACACGAATCTAAGAATTTCTTCTTCAATCGAGTTGTCAACTTGTGGAATGGGCTTCCCCGAGACGTTATAGACTGCAGCACCGTTGATTCATTTAAACTCCGCCTAGACAAATATCTCGCATCAAACCCGCGACTGACTGCGTTTGTAAATGAATAACTTTATTTTATCCTCCCTCAGTTACTAACCCATATGTCCCCTACTAACTTCCTAGCACTGCCACGGACATTAGTTCCAGGGCAGTAGTTCCCTTTCCAATGTTCCCTTACCCACTCTAAACCACTGTTTGGACACTTGATCCTCAGTGTTTTGGAGGACAAGCAGCCTAGAAGGGTCACTAGACCTGTTGTTGCTTGATTTCCTTTGTACTCTCTCTCTCTCCCTAAATATAAATATAAATATATTTATGCGCGACAAACTTTGTAGATAAGCACACACACACACCAGAATGGTAAGCGTCACAACTTTATAGATCCACATTCTATACATAACTTAAAATGAACACAATAAGTTGCATAGATTGTTATTTTATAATCTATTATACACATTTTAGTGATTGTTTTTAATCAGAGCCCCTCCTTAGCCTCTCTGTAACACAGAAAGTGCTCGAGAAACGGGTACTCAATTTCTACATCTATTTCCTGATCTACTCATATATATATTTTTTTCTTTTCTTTATAAGATGTTATGCGGTCAGGATTAGCTCCAAGTTCGCTGACACCGGGTATAGATTTTATGAGTTATCCTAAATGTTTATATGCATTAACTGTACTAGATGTTACTCAATAAAATGTAATTTTATACAGCTAAATGACTAAGAGACTTAATTTGTCCGGACGTTTATAGCATCGGAGGTGAAGCCAGTGATCTTCTTACAGTTTCGTACAGTAGATCCTCTGGAAAAAGGCAAACTAGGCCTGTCTATCCAGCTCAGTGCCAGTACTTGCACTACTGCGGTCGTTCACTGTGTTGGCGGCGGCGGCAGCAGACGCAACATTTTTGCTATTCTGTATTTTTGCTTTATAATCAAACTTCAAATCTTGTCTTCCCCATGCTTTATCAAGATTACTTTCAAACTTCCTTATTGATTCGGAATCGACTACATACTGGGGCAGTGCGTTCCACTCATTTACCACTCTTATCACAAAATGAGTTCTTTGCCTTTTCAAGCCTATTTCTTTCTTTGTAAATGTTCTTAGTGTCCTCTCGTTCTTGTTCCCTCCCGCATCAAGAAGATACCTTCACACACATCCTCCTCATACTTTCCTGACACTATCTTAAAAGTCTATCATATCCCCTCTCTTTCTCCTATATGCCAGTGTCGGAAGTCCCAGTGTCCTCAACCTCTGCTCATAGCCCGCGTTCTTCAACGTTGGTACTAGCTTGCTAGATCTCCTCTGCACTTTCTCCACTGCTTCTATATCCTTTACCATATATGGAGCCCACACCTGGTTCGCATATTCCAGGTGCGGCCTAACCAGCGCTGTATAGAGATTCCTGAATATTTCTTCGTCAAGTGACACAAATGTCCTCCTTATCAGCCCTACAATTCTATTGGCTTTGTTTATCTTTTCCGCTAAATGTTCTGAGAAATTTAACTTATTGTCTATCACTACTCCTATATCCTTTTCTGCATTCACTTCTTCCATCGCTTCATACATACTGTATCCTACCTTGTCTATCTTGCTAGTCCCAATCTGCATGTACAGTACTTGCATTTTTTTGGATGAAAAGGCATTAACCAATGTTCAGACCATCCCTTCATGCCCTCCACATCTCCTTGAAGCAAACCCACATCTTCCTTACTCCTCACTCTTCTATACAGCTTAGTGTCATCCGCATACAGGTATATCTCACTTCCATTGGTTATAACTTCAGGTAAGTCGTTGATAAATATAACGAACAGTAGTGGTCCCAACACAGATCCCTGAGGTACCCCACTTGTAATTTCCCTCCACCCCGAGCCTATTCCATTCCCCAGTACCCTCTGTCTCCGATCTTTCAGGAAGGCTTCTATCCATTTCACACATTTCTCCCCTATACTATAGCTTCTAACTTTCTCTATTAACCTTTTATGTGGGACCTTATCGAAGGCCTTCATAAAATCGCAATATACCACGTCTATTACATCACCATCTTCTAGAATTTGCATCCAATCATCTACCACCTTAATTAGCTGTAGTACCGTCGACCTCCCCGGCAAGAATCCAAACAGTCTCCCACTGAAAAGTTGGTTTGACTTCATATGCTCCATTATTCCTTCTCTAATTACCGTTTCCATTAGTTTACACACAACACTTGTCAAACTGACTGGTCTATAATTTCCTGGGTCATTTCTCTTTCCCTTCTTAAATATAGCTGTTATGTTCGCCTCTCTCCAGTCCATCGGGATTTGTCCTGTATTAAACGATACCTCAAATAACATTTTCAATGGCTCTACTAACATCTCACCTCCTTCCTTGATGATTCTTGGGTGTATCCCATCCGGCCCCGGTGACTTACTTCTGTTCATTTTTTCTATAGCCCTTCTTATTCTAGCATGGGAAAACTCTATTAGTTCTAGTGCCGGTGCCTGTTTGATGGGAATAGTAGGCACTGCATCATCCGACTCCACTGTTAGTACCCCCCCAAAGTATTTCCCCAGCACCTCTGCTTTCTCCTTATCAGTCTCCGCTCTACTCCCATCATCCAACCTTGTCTCCCACCTTATTTTATTGTTTATTTGTCTGCGTTCCAGATCCACTTCTTTAGCTTCTATACTAGACCCCCTGTTCTTTTTTAACAATTTTAGTCTTTCCCACAATCGTTTCTTTCTTCTAATCAATGTCCAAAGCTTTCTTTTCATTGGCAATTCTGGGTTCGTTCTTTTCCTCAATTTTGTTTATCCTTATATTCCCTTACTGGTACACTTTTGGATACAGCATTCTCCAGTTTGACTCTAATTTTCCTCCACATTCCTTCAGCGTCTTCACCGTTCAAGTATTCCCCCCAGTCAATGTCCAAACACCGTCTCAGCAGCTCATAATCTGCTCTATCATACATGTATATTTTTCTATTGCTTCTATTATCCCTCTCTGATTTAATATTACAACTAAAGCTTATAAAGGCATGGTTACTACGACCTATAGGGCTATCCACATTAACATGTTCCACTATATCCTCTTCATTGCTAAAAATCAAATCAAGTACACTCCCCTGCGTCCCATCTCTATATCTTGTCATCTCTATAATATGTTGCGTTAAAAAACAATCTCTCACTTTCTCTATAAACTTATTTTCCAGGCTACACTGTCCCGCTGGAGTAGTACAATTTGCCCAGTTGATCCTTGGCAAATTGAAATTTCCAATCAAAATTTTATATTTGTTCTCTCTATTATTTATTTCCTCCATTGCTTTCAATAGGTTATCATCCTCTCCCCTACTATTATTTGGGCTTCTATATATAGAGGCAATTAGAATTGATCCTCTTGCACATTTTACTTCAATACACAAATACTCACAATACTGCTGTCTCATATCCACCTCATTAACCTTGAGCTCTTTTCTTACATAAATAAACAGTCCTCTTCCGACCTCTGCTCTAATAGCATTTCTCTCATATAACTCAAAATCCTCCAAACTATATTCCACCAGTTCCCTTTCAATTTTAGCATTTTTTGGTCTTACTTCCTGTAGGGCTATGACATCAGGTTTTTCCTCTTCATCCTGCAACCTACATATCAGTTCTCTTTTCTTGTCCTGGGTAAACACATCCACATTACTAAACATAATCCTTAATCCATCTACCATTCCTTCAGTAATTACACCATCCTGCTCCTCCAGTCCGTACCCTACTCCCCGTTACGGTACAAAGAAGAATGGAAAAACAATCCAGAATAATAGAACATAAGAACATCAATAATATTTTAACGCCTGACGACAAAGGACAAATGACACAGAATTATAGCCAGAATGGGTTAGAACATTTAACATAAGTAAAATACAGTATTATTGAGGTAGTGAATATAATAAAATACATGATATGGTCAATACAAAAGAAAAGGGACTTGGGAAAACATTAGGCGTGCATTTATTAGAGGTGTAGACTAAGAGAGGATATGATATAGATGCTTAAGTTGTAAGTGGGATCCAAAAAGACGATGTGGAAAACGGAATGCCGCTCCGTGATAAGCATTCAAAAGTTTGGTAGATATCTAAGATATGAGACATAGGCTACCGATTGCTACAGTAGGATCAATAACGACAAAAAGCTTAGAAACATAATTAGATAGGCACATGGCTGTGATTTGCTGATTGTCAATGGGATCCACTGTGAGTGGGCCAGTCAGTTCTCTGAAGAAATCCCACTTTTATTATTTTTGTCTGTTTATATTGTGGAATCAGGATGCGTCTTTGGCAGTTTATTCAGACTAGCATTAGACTATTATATTCAGAGTAGAAAAGGAGACTATTTTTTCAGAATAGAAAGGGATTATGAAATTCAAAATGTAAATAATATTAAGACATAGTATGTGTCCCTATAATTCCTACAGGACCTCCTTAACCCTTCGTTCCCGGAAGGGCTCTTGAACGCCCATAAAAAAGCATACCAGAGCTGCCCGGAAGGGCTCTTTAACGCCCAGTGGTTGAAAGCCTGTGAGCTTGGTGTGCGAGGCGTCGATCCGACACATGTAAACAACAGCCGGCTGGACCGACGCCCCGCATCTCCGGCCACAAGAAGGAGAGCGTCGCTTGTTCGTGTGTGCCTGTATGTTGTTGTTAAGTATCGAAAAGTAGTGTAAAGTGTCTGTTTTTACCATAAAGTTATCTCCAATGAAATCATCATCACAAGTGAACCAGTTGACTTAGAGAGCTCTACTTAACGCCATTCTACAGGTAAGAAACACAGCTACGCTTGGGGATGCGCGGGAATGCGGAAGCAGTCAGAATAACAAAGATACGGTAGCCTAGGCTAGACGTTTTTCGGCCAAAACACCCGGATTTCGGGGAATATATATATAATACATAGCCGGGGCTGGAGGGTTAAGTTGTATAAACCCTCTAATGAAAAGCCCGATGAAACTGCCAAAATGATTCAATCCTAATGGGATTAATGATTATATATTTAATGATTATCATGATAAACTGGTCTCTCTATTCACCAATGATAGTTTAGGTAAGGTATTATTTATTATATTTGCAAACAAGTTATATGCATTCACTAAGGGGGGAGGGAAGTACTGTATATATTTTATTTCATAATTTCCCCCTTCTCCCCCCACCCTCCCCCAACCCTCTTCTTTCCCCTCTTAGACCCATCTTTGGGTAAAAAAAAATATATATATAATAATAATAATTCAAACTAAGGAAGTACTGTAATAGGGGCAGATCTATCCTATATTGCACAGATAGGCTAGTGGCGGGAGAGGTGGCTAGGATGAGTTACTAAACGGAATGTGGTTGTTTTTTTAAGTGAACTACAGATAGTATAGACGAGTGGTTAGTGTGCATATTTTATCAAGTCATGCTAGTTATTATTATTTGGATAATTTACGTAAGGAGTTAATTAGTAAGTTAGGGGTATTGGTGGATAAGTAAAGAAATTAAGATGTTATAAAATGCTTGGTTAACATGAAATTAGCCAAGAGTGATATGAAGGAATGTATTAATCTGTATGATAACTACAGTATTATATATATTTTATGCACAATTTCAACTAGGACTAACTCCCATGCCGTTTGTTCCAAGGCCTCCAACAGCGCAGTCTTCGACCTATGCGTGGTTGAACTGAAAGTTTTCTTGTCTGAGAAAACAAATCTTGGTTGGGAGAGAGGTATCCTGACTAGGATTCGAACCCACTCACTCCAGGTATATTTGTGAGAGTTGGGCATCGTAACCACTCGGCCATGAGTGGATATAAGGGAAGCAACCTTTGTTCTTATTTGTGAGAGTTGGGCATCGTAACCACTCGGCCATGAGTGGATATAAGGGAAGCAACCTTTGTTCTTATTTGGGAGAGTTGGGCATCGTAACCACTCGGCCATGAGTGGATATAAGGGAAGCAACCTTTGTTCTTATTTGTGAGAGTTGGGCATCGTAACCACTCGGCCATGAGTGGATATAAGGGAAGCAACCTTTGTTCTTATTTGTGAGAGTTGGGCATCGTAACCACTCGGCCATGAGTGGATATAAGGGAAGCAACCTTTGTTCTTATTTGTGAGAGTTGGGCATCGTAACCACTCGGCCATGAGTGGATATAAGGGAAGCAACCTTTGTTCTTATTTGTGAGAGTTGGGCATCGTAACCACTCGGCCATGAGTGGATATAAGGGAAGCAACCTTTGTTCTTATTTGTGAGAGTTGGGCATCGTAACCACTCGGCCATGAGTGGATATAAGGGAAGCAACCTTTGTTCTTATTTGTGAGAGTTGGGCATCGTAACCACTCGGCCATGAGTGGATATAAGGGAAGCAACCTTTGTTCTTATTTGAAGAACCCCTGGCAACTTGGCTAAGTGATACGATTTTAATCGTCCTGCTACTATTATGGAACCTCTCTGACATTATCAAAACAACTCTTGCCCAATAGCCAATGCCCTTGTCAACAAATCGTCGAGCGAAATCAGGCCTCGTCTGTTTGTGCATCTCGGTTAGCTTTGGCTTGACAGCTGGTGATCTATGTTTATATCCCATCTCCTTCGATCTCTTATGTATAGTTTCTGTATAAAACTGAAGTTACAACTGTTGCTTAGCTTCCTCGGCGTTGGAGATTGGAAGGTTATACATATACTGTTTAATTTCTTGGTCCATTTATCACATGGTTTTTCGTTTAGCTCCACTTCTATGTTGGTCTATCAGTTGCCTTTCTTCCCACCTTTTTTTGCCACCGGTAAATGTTCCGACATCCCACTCTCGCTCATCCCAACCATACTACCACGTTTAGCAACCTTTGCAGCCTGATGAGCTATGCCTTGCTGAATGGATGACTAGGTGTGATGTGGCGAAGAGAGTATTGGGGATTTTCTCATCACCTCAGTTTCCAATAATTACAGCTTTGTTTTTATACAGTACAGTATTTGTTTGTGGAGAGTGAGCAGAGCGAGTTCTTTGACCTGAATGTTGGTTTGAAACAGGGGTGTGTGATGTCCCCGTGGTTGTTTACTGTATATATGGATGGAGTCATAAAAGAAATACTATCAAGAGCAGTGAATGTTGGTGTATCGCTGAAAAGGGAGGGAATTGAGTGGAAGCTACCTATACTGCTGTTTGCGGATGATACAGTTCTGATGAGTGATAATGAATGGGAGTTGCAGGGTCTGGTAAATGAGTTTGGAACAGTGTGCGAAAAACGGAATTTGAAGGTAAATACGGGGAAGAGCAAGGTTATGGTCTTCGAAAGGGGTGAAGTCACAGAGTGTGAGGTGAAGCTGAACGGTCAGGCTATGGAGATCGTCAACTCTTTTAAGTATCTGGGCAGTGTGTTGAGTAAAGATGGGACTATGGATGAAGAGGTGCGGGAGAGGGTACAACAGGGGAAGAGGGTTGTAGGAACGCTAAAAGCAGTAACAAGAAATAGGGTGGTCAGTATGGAAGTGAAGAAGTCCTTGCATGACAGTGTGGTAATCCCGACACTGACTTACGGAAGCGAAGCATGGACGTTGGTTGAGAGACTCAGACCAAGAGTGAGAGCAGTGGAAATGAATTACTTAAGGAGTGCGTGCGGAGTTACATGGAGGGATAGACAGACTAATGAGGAAGTAAGAAGGAGGTGGTGTGGAGGTAGATGTGCTGGAAAGTGTGAAAAGGAACAACTTGAGATGGTTCGGCCATATGGAACGTATGGAAAGCGAGAGAATGACTAAGAGGGTGTACGAGAGCGAGGGACAGAGGGGGAGAGGTAGACCGAATATGAGGTGGAAGGATGGAGTGAGGAACTACATGAACGAAGGCGGTGCTGGTTGGGGGGAGGGGCGTCGACTGACTGGGGACAGAGGTGCATGGGGGCGGTTCGTTCGTGGCCACCCCTTCGGGGATCACGGCGTCAGGCAATAGATAGATAGATAGATAGTATTTGTTTTTAGCGAAAAAAGTTCGACCTGGGAATATATTGCGTGAAATGTTAATGCATGGTTGGAGTGGCTGTAGATATGCATGTAATCAGTAATCAGCCAATTGCTAGTACTGTATCTGCTTTTGAGGGTTTGGTTGACCTCTACGGTACCCGCCCAGCTAATAACAGACTGCCAACCCTAAAAAAGATGTCATGAGTGGCCTCTTATTCCAGAGGCTTATTTATACTGCTAGGTCAAGAGGGGCACATTGTGCAAGAAGACTTTTCCAAATGTTTTCTTCCCGCCCGGGACTGGAACCTGTGTCCTTTTGGCTGTGAACCAAGCTCGCTAATTAATACGTTACGGACCACTGTGTGTACTTACACTAGTTGTACTTACACTAGTTGTATTTGCGGGAGTGAGCATGCTCGTTAATTCCCGCCTCCTAAGATATGTTTGTCATACCGTGCTTTGAAACTATGTACTGATGGTGCAGACACTACTTCGGCTGGCAATTTGTTCCACCCACTAATCGAGTTGGTAGGAAATCTTTTACTTTTCAGATCAGATTTACTATTAAACGCTTTTAGTTTGTAGCTGTGACCTCTTGTTCTCTCACCTTCATCCCTCTCTATGAAGTTTTGTTGGTCGATTTTGTCAATACCTCTAACACATTTGTATATCTGAATTTGCTGTCCTCGTTAACTTCTCTGTTCCAGTGTAGGTAGATTCAATCTCTCAAGCCTCTCTTGGTACTCCAAATTTTCCAAACCTGGGATCATCCTCGTAGCTGCTCTCTGTACCCTCTCAATTTTGTGGATATGTTTCTTCATGTGAGGGGACCACACTACAGATGCATATTCCATCCTGGGTCTTATTATTGCCATTATTATTTGTTTCATGGTGTTTTCATTAAGATAATTGAAAGACATCCTGATATTTGCCAATAGTGCTAGTGATTCTCTCACTATCTTATTTACGTGGCTTTCTGGAGACATGTTATCCTTAAATTCTATCCCCAAGTCTTTCTTTAAGCAGCTTAGCATCGTCCGCAAACATGCTCATGTAGCTTGTTAGTCCCTCAGGTAAGTCATTTACAAATATTAGAAACATGATTGGGGCTAGGACAGATCCTTGTGGTACTCCACTCGTAATTTGAGTCCAGTTTGACGATTTCCCCCTTACTGTTGTTACCTTACCTTTGGATACCTTTGGATGTGTTCGCCGCTCCTCTAGCGGCACCAAGGAGCGCGACGCCCCTCGTTATGGGTGGTGATTTGGTGCAGTAGACTGTTTGAAGCGACAGCTCGCTCCCTTGCGAGGATGGGCTCGTCTGGCACTTTTTGCAGTTCGACATCTAGGGCTCTCTTGAAGTTGTCTAACGAGATGTCCCTCATGTCTCTTACTCGCCGTGGGAGTTTGTTGAAGAGACGTGGGCCTCTGTGTGATAACCAGCCCTCTCGCAGAGAGCCCATAGCACCCCTGTTATTCATCCGGGGGATTTCGCATTCCCAGCCTCTCCTATCACTGAATTTCATGACTATCGGAGTATGTAGGTTTGGTACTAAACCCTCTGCGATTTTCCATGTGTATATTATTAGGTAACGTTCTCTTCTACGTTCCAGTGAGTACAGATTCAGTGCTCTTAAACGCTCCCAATAGTGTAGATGTTTTATCGAACTTATATGCGAAGTGAAATTTCTTTGTACACTCTCTACGTCATTTATTTCACCTGCTTTGTATGGGGATGTTAATACGCTACAGTATTCAAGCCGCGGTAGCACTAGAGATTTGAAGAGCGTTATCATAGGCAATTCACCGCGTGTTTTAAAAGTACGCAAAATCCAACCCGTTAGACGTTTCGCAGCCGCCACTTTGACCTGGTTATGTACTTTGAAACCCATATTTTCAGACATTAATACCCAAGGTCTTTCACACTGTCTTTCCGTTCTATTATGTGGTTAGATTCTGTTAAGTAATTTGTAATTTCTTTAACACCATTATTATCTCCGTACCGTATTAATTGGAATTTTTCCTCATTGAATTGCATGTGGTTTTCCCTGGTCCACTGGAACACTACATTCATGTCTTCCTGCAGTCGGCCCGTGTCCTCTTGTGTGTTTACTATCTTACTTAATTTTGTGTCATCAGCAAAAGACGACACCGTACTGTGTCTGGTGTTGGTATCTATATCGCAAATTAGTATGAGGAACAGAAGGGGCGCTAGCACTGTTCCTTGGGGCACTGAGCTTTTGACATCCGAAGGCTCAGAAGTGACTTGGTTTACTGCTACCAATTGTTTTCGGTTTACGAGGAAATTGTATATCCACCGTCCGATTTTCCCAGTTATACCTTTTGCTTTCAGTTTGTGGTCTATTATACCATGGTCACATTTATCAAATGCCTTAGCAAAATCGGTGTAAATGACATCCACGTTTTTCTTTTCTTCTAGCGCTTTAAGAATTTTGTCATAGTGTTCCAAAAGTTGTGAGAGACATGATCTTCCCGCTCTAAACCCATGTTGACCGGTGTTGTGTAGTTCATTTGCCTCCATGAATGTTGAAATTTTGCTTCGCAGGACTCGCTCGAAAACTTTAATGATGTGAGAGGTTAGAGCTACCGGGCGGTAGTTTTTTGGTAGTGCTTTACTCCCTCCTTTATGCAGTGGGGCAATTATTGCATTTTTCAAGCTATCTGGTATGTCACCAGTGTCTAGACTCCTTCTCCACATTATAGCCAGGGGTTTTGAGAGGTTTTCCTTACATTTTTTCATTAGGATCGAATTCCATGAGTCCGGGCCTGGTGCCGAGTGGGATGGCATGTTGGAAATGGCCTCTTCTATGTCTTTTGGACCGAAATCAATATCCAGCATCTGAGGGGTTTCCGTGGGGGAGGTTTCCATGAAAAATATATTTTGGTCTCTGATGACTTTTGTTTCATCAGGCTCACTGAATGCCATTTCATATTGCCTGCTTAACCCGGGAACTGCGGGGAGACTCTTAAGAGTTCCCCCGGCGGACTGCGGGAGACTCTTATCTATCTATCTATTGCCTGACGCCGTGATCCCCGAAGGGGTGGCGACGAACGAACCGCCCCCATGCACCTCTGTCCCCAGTCAGTCGACGCCCCTCCCCCCAACCAGCACCGCCTTCGTTCATGTAGTTCCTCACTCCATCCTTCCACCTCATATTCGGTCTACCTCTCCCCCTCTGTCCCTCCACCTCGCTCTCGTACACCCTCTTAGTCATTCTCTCGCTTTCCATACGTTCCATATGGCCGAACCATCTCAAGTTGTTCCTTTTCACTTTCCAGCACATCTACCTCCACACCACACCTCCTTCTTACTTCCTCATTAGTCTGTCTATCCCTCCATGTAACTCCGCACGCACTCCTTAAGTAATTCATTTCCACTGCTCTCACTCTTGGTCTGAGTCTCTCAACCAACGTCCATGCTTCGCTTCCGTAAGTCAGTGTCGGGATTACCACACTGTCATGCAAGGACTTCTTCACTTCCATACTGACCACCCTATTTCTTGTTACTGCTTTTAGCGTTCCTACAACCCTCTTCCCCTGTTGTACCCTCTCCCGCACCTCTTCATCCATAGTCCCATCTTTACTCAACACACTGCCCAGATACTTAAAAGAGTTGACGATCTCCATAGCCTGACCGTTCAGCTTCACCTCACACTCTGTGACTTCACCCCTTTCGAAGACCATAACCTTGCTCTTCCCCGTATTTACCTTCAAATTCCGTTTTTCGCACACTGTTCCAAACTCATTTACCAGACCCTGCAACTCCCATTCATTATCACTCATCAGAACTGTATCATCCGCAAACAGCAGTATAGGTAGCTTCCACTCAATTCCCTCCCTTTTCAGCGATACACCAACATCCACTGCTCTTGATAGTATTTCTTTCATAACTCCATCCATATATACAGTAAACAACCACGGGGACATCACACACTCCTGTTTCAAACCAACATTCAGGTCAAAGAACTCGCTCTGCTCACTCTCCACACGTACTGCCGCCTTTGCACCCTTATACATGCTCTTCACTGCTTTCAGCAACTTGCCCTCTACTCCGTATATTCTAAGTACTTTCCACAAACCTTCTCTATCCATAGGCCTTCTCCAAGTCCATAAAGGCAACATACACCTTTTGTTTCTTCTCCAGATACTTCTCCACAACACAATTCAGGGTAAAAATCTGATCTACACATCCTCTTCCCTTCCTAAAACCTCCCTGCTCGTCGCCTATCCATTTCTCCGTTCTCACTCTCACTCTCTCAATCACTACCCTACTGTACACCTTCCCTACTACGCTTAAAAGACATATTCCTCGGTGGTTACCACACACTCCTCTTTCCCCTTTGCCCTTATATAGGGGGACTATTATGCCAGTCTTCCAGTCATCGGGTGCACTCCCCTTCTCCCATGCTAGTTTGCACATTTTCCATACCCATTCTATCACTATCTCACCACCATACCTCAACATTTCCCCACACACTCCATCTGTTCCTGGTGCTTTCCCCAACTTCACTCTTTTCATGGCTTCCCACACTTCTGACCTCCTGATCCCCACCTCCTCCTCCACTACTTCTCTTCTTCTCCCTCCCATACCATATCCAGCTATGTTTGCTGGCTCTTCATTCCTTTCATTTAGCAACTCACTGAAGTACTCCCTCCATCTTTCGACTCTCTTGCTTCTCGGCTAGCATTCTCCCATTCTTATCTTTCACACCCTTACTGTTTCCCTTGCTACCTTCCCTAACTTTCTTGACTTCTTTCCAGAACAGTTTCTTATTCTCCCTCCATTTTACACTCAGATTCCTTCCAAATTCCTCATCTACTCTTCTCTTACTTTCCTTCACTACTCTCTTCACCACCCTCTTACTCTCCACGTACCTCGCTCGTTTCTGTCTCTCGGAATCTTCATTCCCTCTACTACCCAACCATTCTCTATATGCTTTCTTCTTTTCTTCCACAGCTATTCTTACCTCTTCTGTCCACCATGCTGTACCTTTCACTCCCCTCCCTCTTCTCCTCACTCCACACACCTCCTCACATGCTGCACAGATCTCATCCTTAAACACCTTGCTCATCTCCTCCACTTCCTCCATAACTTCCAGGTCGAACCCACCTAGTCGTCTTTCCACTGCTCTCCTGTACTCCTCCCCGACTTCCTCCTCCTGCAACCTCTCCACCCTCCTCACCATTCCACCCTCCTCTCGCCTCCCTCCCGCTCTCCTCACCCACTTCTTTTGTATCCTAACCTTAGCTACCACTACATAATGATCAGACAGACCCCCTCCAATACCCCTATACACCCTAGCATCCATCACAGATTTCTTCATTCGTTCATCCACACATACATAATCAATCAATGACTTTCGTTCCACCACTGTCTTATCCTTCATCGTCAACATCCGTTTCCACGTGTACCTGTGGATCATTCTGTGTCGGAAGAAGGTGTTGGCTATCCACAGCCTCCTCCCCACACATACGTCCACAAGTGCACTACCATTCCCATTCACCTCTGATGGTACCCCCCACCCTCCCACCACTCCCTCAACTTTCCCATCACCCACCTTACCATTCATATCCCCAATCAGAAATATTCTTTCGTTCTTGTCAAACTTCTCCAGGCACGCCTCCACATTCATCCAGAACTCCTCTTTCTTTCTTTCAAGTATATCCTCTGTCAGGGCATACACGCATACAATCACCCACGTTTGTATTCCTACTTTCATTCTCACCCACACAATCCTTGAACCCACAGACCCATACTCTCTTACACATTCCTTCCATTTGCTACTTACAAACAAACATGCATCTTCTCTCGCTGTTCCTTCACTCACTCCAGCACACACACCCATTCCACACTCCCACTCTCTCACATCTGAACCTTTCCATTTGGTCTCTGTCATTCCACATACATCCAGCCTGGCATTCACTAACACTTCCAGAACCTCTCTCTCTTTTGTGCCATCATTCATGCCACTAACATTCCACGTAGCCATTCTCAGAATGTCCGAAGGCATGTCCTTAGTCGGTCGTGGTTCGTCAACGTTGGTTCCGTCCGCATCCGAGGCTGTTCGTTCGTTTTTCTTTGCTTAGATATTTTTTCCGGGTGGGGGTCGCAAGCCCACCGACCCAACCTCTTTAGTCGCCTCTTACGACACGCAGAAGGCACGTGGGGCATATTCTATTCCCTAACCCCCAGGGGGGGTTAGATACGGCTGCTTTTTAGATACGGACTTAAGTCGGGCCCCGCTCTTTAAGTGTTAAGGCAGCCAACTTTCTCTTTGTAACGCGCTTACCTGTGCCATCTACCCAGAGAGCTCCTGGCTTCATAGGCTTGGACACTCTCATAAACTTAATTAGAGATTGCACTGGACATAAATGATGATGCAAATTCCCTCTCATAAGAGCTGGAATCGTAAATGGAGAAAAAACATGATCGCTATACTCATTCTTGGCTATAAAAGTAGTGGACGGAGCAATTTGAACATTTACATTGCGTCATCCAAACCTGAGACAATTAGGTTCGTAGCTCATCGCCGCCAGCTCTGATACCCGGTTTCCTGTAGCCAAAGCCATAAGGAATACAGCCTTTAAAAATTAGGTCAAAATTTGGATTGCGACTAAATTTCTGGGAATGAAGTAAAGACAATGCTTTGTCCAGCGACCAGGTAGGCATGAGCTGACGGGGTGGTGGGCGAAGCTTAAAACATGCCCTCATGAAACCTTTCTCCTCCGCCTGCGGTGCAGAGAGTCCGGTTAAATCATAAAACGGGACTCTGATTCCTGTTAATTGGTTCTTAAGGAGAGACTGGAACACCAGGGGGTCAATAATCTAATATTCAAAAACTGTCAAATGCTTCAATAGGCCTTAGAAAGTAACTTTATAAGCCTCCTCTATCACACAAAGCCGTTGGTGTGGTGGCAGGGCGTGTGAAAGGCACTATTTACTCGCGGAATACAGCCTTTTTCGCCTGATAAGCTGAGGGAAATCTGCGCCTATATGGCAACATCTGGCAACCTTTATCCCAGGACACAACAGAATACCCTCGCCACCAAGTTCCAACATTCAGTGTGTGTCCAGAATTGAGGGAGAGTGCACGTGCATTTCCCACCTGCCTGGCCTTGTGGGGTCCCTTTACTGTGACTGACCCATCCCGATCTCAATAATAGAATTGCGCTATATAAAAAATCATATAAAATCAATTTTTTATCATATTTCCTTCAAACTTGTGAATCTATAGCTTATGATCTGGAAATTAATGCTATGAACTTAGAATTTCATATGCATATTTTCAGAATGTAAAGACCCATTTATATGAAATATTCGGCAGTGGCGGTGGGTGGTGCATTATAAAATGACATGACATGACTTGAGTTTAGGCAATGTAAAAAAAAAAAAAAAAAATCATAGCAGGGTAAGTCTATCATTGAACTATTCACAAACCAAATTTGATATGTTTCAGAGTAATATTAAGGCTGCAAAAGTGGTAGAACTTCATAACATGACATGAGCCTTCAGATTGTAAGAAAAGACGGAGAACTGAAAATAGTCAACCCTCGAATGTGCGGACTAATAGGGGGGGGTCCCATGTCCTCACAATGAAAAAGTCTGTACATGGGAAATAGAGTAAATAGGCCTATATGATGTTTTCTAACCTTAAAACTGTATCTACCATATATACCGGCGTACAAGACGCTCCGGTGTATAAGACCAGTACTGTAGTTATTTTCACCCTTGGGAATAGGTTCTAGTGATATAGCCTACAGTAGTCACCGTATAAGACCAGGCCTACTTTTAAACCCAATATGTATATTTATTAGTCATTTATCTATTTATTTGTCAGTATTATTACATTGGCTCCCTGCCTAGGCAAACTCTTTCGTCTCTGTCTATCCTCTAACGTCTTCCCTTCATGCTGGAAGTTTGCTCACATTCAACCTGTCCCAAAGAAGGGTGACCGCTCTCAACCCTCCAACTATCGTCCAATTGCTCTTATCTCTTGTCTTTCTAAAGTTTTTGAAACTATTCTTGCTTCCAAATTTCTTAAGCATTTCTCTTCTCATAATCTGCTCTCAGATTGCCAGTATGGCTTCCTTAAGGGTCGCTCTACTGGTGATCTTCTTTCATATCTTACTAATTCTTGGTCATCCTCCTTTCGGGACTTCGGTGAGACTTTTTCTATTGCACTAGACATATCGAAAGCCTTCGATAGAGTCTGGCATAAATCTTTAATTTCTAAACTACCCTCCTTCGGTTTCTATCCCTCCATCTGTGCCTTTGTCTCTAATTTCCTTTCCGGCCGTTCCATAGCCGCGGTTGTGGATGGCCATTGTTCACTTCCTCACCCTATAAACTCCGGTGTTCCTCAGGGCTCTGTCCTATCTCCTATTCTCTTTCTAATTTTTATAAATGATCTCCTTAATTGTACCTTAATTCCCATCCATTCATACGCAGACGACTCAACCTTACACTACTCCATTAGTTTTTCAGAACGCCCCAGCCAGCAATCCCTCAACGACAAACGTAATGAAGCCATAGAACTCTTAAATTCTGATCTAAATACTATTTCCAATTGGGGCAGAGAAAACCTTGTTAACTTTAATGCTTCCAAAACCCAATTTCTCCATCTATCTACCCGTCAGGATCTCCCAGCGGACTATCCCTTATTCTTCAACAATACAAAAATCAACCCTTCATCTTCTCTCAATATTCTTGGTGTCTGTTTTTCTTCTGCTCTCATTTGGAAGGACCATATTACCAGTCTTGCTAAGGCAGCCTCCCAGAAGCTGGGTGTGCTCAACCGCCTTAGGGGGTTCTTTTCCCCTGCACAGCTTCTTGCTCTGTACAGGGGCATAGTGCGCCCTTGTATTGAGTATTGTTCACATGTGTGGGGAGGTTCCTCTCACACCGCTCTCCTAGACAAAGTTGAAAGGAAGGCCTTTCGTATCATTAACTCCCATCCACTCACCAACACTCTGCAATCTCTCTCTCTCCGCCGCAATGTTGCATCTCTCTCGCTATTCTATCGCTACTATAATAATCAGTGTTCCTCAGAGCTATCCCAGTGCATACCACCTCCTTTACGTAGGGCACGTGGTACCCGTCTTGCAACTCAATCCCACCCCTACTCTGTGCAACTCTCCAACCCAAGAGTGAAATGTTACTCTCAAACTTTCTTCTACTCAACAGCTGAGCTCTGGAACTCTCTCCCAGAATCAGTCTTTCCCTCTTCCTATGACTTAAATTGCTTCAAACTCCGTGTGTCCAGGCATTTTGGCTCGAACGTCCCTTGATTTTGGCCCTGTCACTCTTTCAACTATGGAGGGGGCACTCGCTATAGGCAGTTATGCCTTTTGCCTCCCTCAATCACATAGAAAAAAGACCATTGGTACTATGAAATGCCATTTATTTGACACAAAAACAATTCTGTGCATCTTTAGTAGAACTATAACAAACAACACGTGTCGTCTGCAAGTGTGGCAGCTTGGCTAAAAGTTGCTAAACTTGCCAACAATCTACCGCCTTCAATAAAGTTACAGTTTAATGGATTTTTCACTATTATTTATTTGGTAAAATTAAATTTAATTTCATAATAACATTTTGTTGCATACAGAAATAACTCTGGTTTAGACTCCCTACTGATACGGCCAACATAGCCACACAAGAACAAGAACACACACACACACACACACACAAGAAGGGAGGAGGAGGTTCAAAGTATTCAATACCTATGCCCCCTAGGAAAAAGCGACCATGCAGTTCTAGACATAGACTTACTATTGAAGTATAATCTACCCAAGGGAAGGGAAAAGCACAAGGAAAATCACTGGATGTATTCCAGAACCAATTTCGAAGGACTACAGAATTTTTTCAAGTCACAAAATTGGGATCAGGTGTTATCTGAAAGTGAGGTAGACAAAAAACTCAAGGCATTCATGGAGATCTATGATACTGGTATAAAAACTTTTGTCCCAAAGTACATTAATAAAAGGAAAAAAAGTAATTGCAAAGTATGGTTTAACCACGAATGTAGGCAAGCACAGGAAGCAAAAAACAAAGCCTGGAAAAAGATGAGAAACTGGGATTCGGAAGATAACAGGCAAAAGTATAAAGAGGAGAGAAACAAATACACAGAAATGAGGAGGAGGTCAGAGGCAAACTATGAGAAAGGGATAGTGGAGAACTATGAAAAGAATCCAAAAATGTTTTTCAAGTTTGTAAACGGCAAAAGGAAGATAAAAGCCACGATCGTAAAGATTAAAAGTGGAAACAGAATCATAGAAGAGGATACAGAGATTGCGGAAGAACTAAGTAGAAATTTTGCATCAGTATTTACAAAAGAAGGATAATTCATTGCACCAGAAACCAATGAGATAGGTACAGAGGAAATGCCGGAAGTCACATTTAACAGACCAGAGCTCATAGACAAAATGAGTAAGGTGGATCCAAACAAAGCCGCCGGACTGGACGGAGTATCAGGCTGGATTATTAAAGAAAATGCCAAGGAACTGAGTATACCGTTATATGATATAATGACCAAATCATTGGACACAGGGATAGTACCTACAGAATGGAAAAGAGCAAACATTATTCCTATATTTAAGGGAGGAAGCAGAGATAAACCACTGAACTATAGACCTGTATCACTATTGAGCATCCTCATGAAGATTCTGGAAGGATTAATAAAGGACAAATGGGTGAACTACCTGGAATCCAAAAGATTAATTACTGACTGACAATTTGGATTCAGAGGAGGCAGATCATGTGTAAGCAACTTGTTGAGTTTTTACTCTAGAGTAATAGACACAGTGGACAAGAGGGAAGGATGGGTAGACTGTGCCTACCTAGACTTTAAAAAGGCATTTGACAAAGTTCCACACAAGAGATTGCTGTGGAAATTAAAACATGAGGGAAAAGTAGGAGACAAACTGCTGAAATGGATGGAGAGCTACCTTAGCGGAAGACAGATGAGAACAACAGTAAGGGGGAAATCGTCAAACTGGACTCAAATTACGAGTGGAGTACCACAAGGATCTGTCCTAGCCCCAATCATGTTTCTAATATTTGTAAATGACTTACCTGAGGGACTAACAAGTTACATGAGCATGTTTGCGGGCTGCTTAAAACTATCAGAACCCAGGAGGATTGCCTTGAGCTCCAAGCAGATTTGCAAAAGATCCATGAATGGAGCATCAAATGGCATATGGAGTTCAATGCAGGGAAGTGTAAGACTCTAGAAATGGGTAAAAGCAAGTACAGACCTAGAAAAGATTATAAACTAGGAAACTAAGTGATTCCCAAAGCAGAAAAAAGAAAAAGACTTGGGGATAGAATTTAAGGATAACATGTCTCCAGAAAGCCACGTAAATAAGATAGTGAGAGAATCACTAGCACTATTGGCAAATATCAGGATGTCTTTCAATTATCTTAATGAAAACACCATGAAACAAATAATAATGGCAATAATAAGACCCAGGATGGAATATGCATCTGTAGTGTGGTCCCCTCACATGAAGAAACATATCCACAAAATTGAGAGGGTACAGAGAGCAGCTACGAGGATGATCCCAGGTTTGGAAAATTTGGAGTACCAAGAGAGGCTCGAGAGATTGAATCTACCTACACTGGAACAGAGAAGGAAACGAGGACAGCAAATTCAGATATACAAATGTGTTAGAGGTATTGACAAAATCGACCAAGAAAACTTCATAGAGAGGGATGGAGGTGAGAGAACAAGAGGTCACAGCTACAAACTAAAAGTAAATCTGATCTGAAAAGTAAAAGATTTCCTACCAACTCGATTAGTGGGTGGAACAAATTGCCAGCCGAAGTAGTGTCTGCACCATCAGTGCATAGTTTCAAAGCACGGTATGACAAACATATCTTAGGAGGCGGGAATTAACGAGCATGCTCACTCCCGCAAATACAACTAGTGTAAGTACAGTACATATATTTCTATAGGTTTATAAATAGTAAAATGAAGGTAAGGGATAGAATAGTGAGGTTGAAGGGACCACTTATGATGACGACCAGAATATGTGTGAAATTATGAACAATACACTACACTCAGTATACTGTATACTAAAGATGATAACTTTGAAGAAGTACCGGTAGGTGAAATTGGTGATAAACTGGGAGAGATTAATTTTCTCCCAGAGGAGCTAGTAGAAATAATGAAAGGACTAGATGTGAAAAAAGCAGTGGGACCTGACAATGTAGCAGGATGGATTTTGAAAGAATGTGCTGACGAACTAGTGAAACCCTTATATGAGATAATGAAATACTCTCTGGAAGTGGGAAAATTACCAATGGACTGGAAGAGAGCCAACATTGTACCGATTTATAAAGGTGGGAACAGGGAACATCCATTGAATTATCGACCTGTGTCACTTACTAGTATAGTGTGCAAAATCTGTGAGAAAATAATTAAGAAAAGATGGATGATTTACTTGGAAAAGAATAATCTACTATCTAACAGGCAATTTGGATTCAGGGAGGGTACCTCATGTGTTACAAATCTACTCAGTTTTTATGACAGAGTGGTTGACATATTACAAGAGAGAGATGGATGGGTGGACTGCGTATATATTGACATGAAGAAAGCTTTTGACAGAGTATCGCATAGCAGGCTGAAGTGGAAATTAAAAGAGTATGGAGGGATTCAGGGTAGTTTGTTAAATTGGATGGAGGACTATCTTTCAGGGAGACAGATGAGGACTACTATCAGAGATAAATTTTCTACGTGGAAAGATGTCACAAGTGGAGTTCCGCAGGGAGCGGTGCTGGCTCCCATAATGTTTCTAATATACATTAACGACATGCCAAAGGATATAAATGCATATATGAATATGTTTGCAGATGATGCCAAGATCATGAAGCGTATAGAAGATGAAAACAGTGGTAGGGAATTACAAAGGGATTTGGATAGGATAGATCAATGGAGCAAGAAGTGGAAAATGGAATTCAACACAAATAAATGTCATGTAGTGGAAATGGGAGTAAGTAAAAGAAGGCCTCATATGGAATATAAGTTAGGAGAAAACACTATTAACCCATCAGAGAAAGAAAAGGACTTAGGGATAACTGTTAGGAGTGATCTTTCACCTGAGAATCATAATAAGAAGTGGGAGAAACATATGGACTGCTAAACAGAATAAAAATAGCCTTTAACTATATAAACGAGGAGATGCTGGAGAAAATAATAAAAACATTGGTGAGACCAAGACTGGAGTATGGGGCAGTGGTGTGGGCACCACATCTAAAAAAGCATATAAAGAAGCTGGAGAAGGTTCAGAGAGCTGCAACTAGGATGATACCAGAACTGAGAGAATTACCATATGAGGAGAGATTAAAGAAATTAGATTTACCATCTCTAATGGATAGGAGGGAGAGAGGCGATATGATTATGATGTACAAATGTGTGAGAGGACTTGAAAAGGTGGACAAGAAGGGTTATATTGTGAAAGATAATGGTAGAACTAGGGGGCATAGATATAAGCTAATGAAAGGAAGATGTAAAGGAGATGTGAGAAAGTATAGTTTCCCTTACAGAAGTATAAGTAAATGGAATCAGTTGGAAGAGGAAGTGGTGTGTGCCAAAAACATTCATATTTTTAAGGCAAAGTTAGATAATTGTAACTCAGGAAGCGGGACAATACGAGCCTAAAAAGCTCAACTCCTGTATACTACAAATAGGTAAATACAAATAGGTAAATACACACACAAACTAACATAACAATAACACACACGTGTTTCGGTAATGGTACCGGTACACTGATTTTTCATTTGAACTTATAACTTGTTTTATATAAGTTTATTATGAAATACTATAAAGAATTAAGGTAAGTATATAAGAGATATACAGTATAGTACTTATGATTATCGTATTTCGACGATTTCGGCGGGAAATTGCCTGCCCGTGTCACAGCCCGACCCGCCAAATACCGGACAACTTTTAAGTTAACGGTTTTTTGCCCGATTTGTCTGGATTTTTGGGGGCTTGTCCGATATCGGCTGTTTGGTCCGCACAAACCGAAGTCCGGGCATGCGAGGGTCGACTGTACAAGTGGTATGGGAGGTTTCAACTATATATTCACTTTGTTTTTTGGCGAATTTTTCTCTGACGGTGTTCCAGTCTCCCCTTAGTATTACTACTGAAATTCTTTTGTGTTCAAATAAGTAATAAAGATATTTAAATATTAGAGCTACTGATGATTTAGTTTGAGCTGTTTCCACTATCCAAGGCGTGAAAGATTTCCAATGTGACTGGTATTGACGTTTGGTTGAAGGAGTGTACTGATTCATAAATTTATTGGCTACACTTTCACCATAGGGAGTTAACCATTTACCCTTTTAAATATCCATTATGCAAAAGTCAGCGAGGTCTTTAGGTTGCCAATTGTCTCCAAGTGGAAGTACGAGATCGGGAGTGACACCGGGTTCTCGCACCACGTCTTCAATTGGGAGTACCACACCTGAACCGGCCATACTATTCCCATCAAACAGGCACCGGCACTAGAACTAATAGAGTTTTCCCATGCTAGAATAAGAAGGGCTATAGAAAAAATGAACAGAAGTAAGTCACCGGGACCGGATGGGATACACCCAAGAATCATAAAGGAAAGAGGGGAGATGTTAGTAGAGCCATTGAAAAAGTTATTTGAGGTATCGTTTAATACAGGACAAATCCCGATGGACTGGAGAGAGGCGAACATAACAGCTATATTTAAGAAGGGAAAGAGAAATGACCCAGGGAATTATAGACCAGTCAGTTTGACAAGTGTTGTGTGTAAACTAATGGAAACGGTAATTAGAGAAGGAATAATGGATCATATGAAGTCAAACCAACTTTTCAGTGGGAGACAGTTCGGATTCTTGCCGGGGAGGTCGACGGTACTACAGCTAATTAAGGTGGTAGATGATTGGATGCAAATTCTAGAAGATGGTGATGTTATAGACGTGGTATATTGCGATTTTATGAAGGCCTTCGATAAGGTCCCACATAAAAGGTTAATAGAGAAAGTTAGAAGCTATAATATAGGGGAGAAATGTGTGAAATGGATAGAAGCCTTCCTGAAAGATCGGAGACAGAGGGTACTGGTGAATGGAATAGGCTCGGGGTGGAGGGAAATTACAAGTGGGGTACCTCAGGGATCTGTGTTGGGACCACTGCTGTTCGTTATATTTATCAATGACTTGCCTGAAGTTATAACTAATGGAAGTGAGGTATACCTGTATGCGGATGACACTAAACTGTATAGAAGAGTGAGGAGTAAGGAAGATATGGGTTTGCTTCAAGGAGATGTGGAGGGCATGAAGGGATGGTCTGAGCATTGGTTAATGCCTTTTCATCCAAAAAAATGCAAGTACATGCGGATTGGGACCATCAAGATAGACAAGGTAGGATACAGTATGTATGAAGCGATGGAGGAAGTGAGTGCAGAAAAGGATATAGGAGTAGTGATAGACAATAAGTTAAATTTCTCAGAACATTTAGCGGAAAAGATAAACAAAGCCAATAGAATTGTAGGGCTGATAAGGAGGACATTTGTGTCACTTGACGAAGAAATCTTCAGGAATCTCTATACAGCGCTGGTTAGGCCGCACCTGGAATATGCGAACCAGGTGTGGGCTCCATATATGGTAAAGGATATAGAAGCAGTGGAGAAAGTGCAGAGGAGAGCTAGCAAGCTGGTACCAACGTTGAAGAATGCGGGCTATAAGCAGAGGTTGAGGACACTGGGGCTTCCGACACTGGCATATAGGAGAAAGAGAGGGATATGATAGAGACTTTTAAGATAGTGTCAGGAAAGTACGATGAGGATGTGTGTGAAGGTATCTTCTTGATGCGGGAGGGAACAAGAACGAGAGGACACTCTTAAGAAAATTTACAAAGAAAGAAATAGGCTTGAGAAGGCAAACAACTCATTTTGTGATAGTGGTAAATGAGTGGAATGCACTGCCCCAGTATGTAGTCGATTCCGAATCAATAAGGGAGTTTGAAAGTAATCTTGATAAAGCATGGGGAAGACAAGATTTGAAGTTTGATTATAAAACAAAAATACAGAATAGTAAAAATGTTGCGTCTGCTACCGCCGCCGCCAACACCGTGAACGACCGCAGCAGTGCAAGTACTGGTACTGAGCTGGATACACAGTCATAGTTTGCCTTTTTCCAGATGATCTACTGTAAGAAACTGTAAGAATAAAGGCGCGATTAGCGAGACTATGCCCCGATAATCTTGTAGTTTGTGAACTACTCGACACATAAGTGAAGCGTCTGGAGGCGGAAACAGATAAATTGAATTCCACCTGTTCCAATCCTCCATCAATGCGTCTGGACCCCCAGCCGGAGTTGCTTCGTGAACTTGTGATGCTCTTTCCGTGCTGGGGAAGCAGTTGATCTAGCCTCCTCTACTAGATTGAAAACAGTACTCCATGTATTAGGGCAGGCAACAGTACTCCATGTATTAGGGCAGGCTAGTGTGGGAGTGAGCACAAGAGACAAAATAACCTGGCGACCTATGGCTTCCGGTATTTTCTTCACTAAGTGGACCCTAAGATCCTGACTTGCACGGACTGCTAAGAAGGCCACCCGTATATCACCAAGTGTTTTAATTGAATTCTGTAGCATTAATCTACGGGACAAGTGAACTGCCTTCTTGGCACCTGGGTCCGTAATTGCCTGTGTAGTCCTAGCTAGTGACTGTGCAACCTGTCGTGATAACAGAAATTGCGACACTAGTCGTAAGGCTTTCTGGCGCAATTTAAACTCCTTGTCCAGTTGGACTGAGGAAGGGGTAGAGAAGGGCTCCTGCACCTCTCACAAAGATAATTTAGGTGCTGATAGGAAAGTTAATAAAGCCTTAGGTACCCCTACTGGTAGAGAAAACCATGTGTGAGTGTCCTGTGGAATCTGATTTGAAGACTTACTTGTTATAGTCGAAGCAAATTGCTGTGCTTCAGTCTCCCAATCCAACCACGGCCCTGTACCTACATCCCCCATCTGCAAAGCTGGGTTGCCGGACTGGTCTCTAACTGAAATCTTATCTAATTCTGGCGTCAAAGCGGCCAGGGCTTTTATGTCGTTGAACCCATCAACCTTTGACCAGCCTGCGTACAGCTTAGCAGATGAGGAAGGGGACAAAGCAGGGGTAGAAGAGAACACAAAATATTGGGGAGTATATACACACTAAGTATAACTTTCAGAGAGACCTCTATAGTATTACCTGATGAATCTTTTGCCCTGAGTTTTCCTATGCTCATTAATTTGGATCTGCCAATGAGACGGGAACCGATAGCTCTCCCGAGATTGTCTGTTGCGCAAGTTTGGGATTTTGGGCAGTAATAGGTGCCCATGACAAATCTGGACCGTATAGCAATGGCATGGGCCCCTTTTTTTTGACAGGGGTCTTTTCCAACATCGGAGGAATGACATCTGTCATTACTCTTACATTGGTGCGGGTGCCGAACCCCAAAAGGGATTGAAATAGGGGAGCTATCCCACCACCAAAGGCGGCTTTCTAGGGCCTTTCCTAGCTGATGCTGAGAGGATTGGGTTATAGTCATGTGGTGATGGGCTGGTCTATGAGAGTGAGAGCGGAGCGATCTCTGCCATACCCATAGCTTACTCTGACTGTTCCTTTTACTTATATATTTTCTAGATCTCAAGTGACGGCGTCTCTTCCGTGGATTGACCTCCCAATCTGCCAACCTAGAGGTTGGCAGATTGGAAGCCAAAGCGTCACATTTTTCCTTTGCCCCTCAACTTTCTCTTCATAATTGCTGAGGGGCACAGGGCCCTGGGTGGGGCTTTGGTTTCCCGGGCATTTCCGCACCCTCCTCAGCTCCCCCTCTGGCTTCGGTCACCCAGGCTTTATTGTGGTAGGCAGGGAGGGTTCTGTGGGGGCTCTCGGTTAAGGCCTTGGCCTTGCTCGGGACCTTGGGGCTGTTCGGCCAGGCAGCCTGGGGAACAGCAACAACAACAACAACAACTCTTACAGTGGTGGTAGTCAAAGTTGACTTTAACGGAACATTGGTGTTAGATAAAGTTGACGTTATGGGAGTATGTCACATTAACCCTTCCTACCCGGGCTGCCTTAGGTAAGGACAGCGCGGCTGAAGGGCCGCTACCCGGTATGCCTTACCTAAGGCATTTGCTTGAAAGCGTGCTTTAAATTTCGCGCAGGCAAATTTTACTTTGCGGGGGCGATCGTAGCGCCACCAAGCCTCAACTACCACGCTTATCAGTTCCTACGTTGCCGCCATTGCGAGCTACAGCAAAAAAATTAATTCCGACGCGTCCGATACTGTGCAATCTCCCGCGCGTCCCAGTGCTACCCCGCTTGCAACATTTACGCCTCTGCCAACCGAGAAGAAAAAGAAACTAAGGAAAGTGAAACGTTTGCTAAGTGATAGTGCAATACAACGTGAACTTTTCAACCCGGATTTGAGCAGTGGTGAAAGCTCTGTGGACAAAAACCTCTATATTCAGAGTAGAAAGTGGGAGCGAAATTGACGATTTTGTGGGATTTGGTGCTGATGACAATGTTGATTTATTTGAGGGGGGTGATAGTAGTGATGATCCTGATGTGGAAGTGGTGGAGGAAGGTGCTATTGAAGTACCAAGTGTGCTAGAGCCAACCCCTTCGCCTAGTTTCGTAGGTCAGGGTAGGCCTAGGCCTAGCCCTACGCCAGGACCTTCCCCTTTGCCTGCCCGTACGCCCTTGAAAGTGGGTAAATACTTCTATAAACAGTCTGTAGTGAAAAGTGCAGCCAAGAAAGCATGCAGGGAGGCAGAAAAAGTGAGGGAAGGCGTAGATAGTGAGAGTGACGCCGACCCAGGCCTAGCAACCACCCGCATTCCTTTGTCCCGACGCCTTGACCCGGGACGCCAGGAGGGCCACCCACAGCCCTCGGCTTCATCTGTCCCTCAGGATGACCAAAGGGCCTCTACAAGTGTGCCATTGGCCTCCCACAGTGTGTCACCACAGGCCCCGCATTGTAGGTCCTTATTTCCTGCGGAAAAGTCCACGGCTAGCCGCAAAAGGAGCCCAACTCCCGAGGCCGAGGCTCCCATTGCTCAACCTCCCGCAGCCCCACGCCGCCGACGCCTGGTCTATAATTCACCAGAGTTGTCTCCTGAAGAGGATGCTGACGACCCCAACATTGCCCCAGATGACCTGACGTCACCTGAGGAAGAGGAAGAGGAAGAGGAAGAGGAAGAGGGAGTCCCGACAAGAAGAGTCAAAGGACCTCGAGGTCGTGGACGTGGTCAGCCTGCCGACGCCGCTGCCCCTGGGCCTGGGCCTGGGCGTCCGCGTGGCCAAGGGCGTGTGCCAGGGCGTCCAGGGCGTGTGCCTGCTGCAGCTCCACGTCCTCGTCCTCGAGCTGCTGAAATGTTTGTGTGGTCAGATGGGGCGGATTTTGTGCCAGATTTTCCTGCCTTTGACGAGGTACAACAGGGTTCTGGGGTGTCACCAGCATATCCCTGTGGCCCAAATGCCACCCCCAGTGAACTTTTCTGTGGCTTCTACGACAATGAAGTCATGGAATACCTTGTCAAAGAGACAAATCACCACCAGGCTATCTGTTCAAACTTTCTTGGCAGGAAGACCAGTGCCAAGATGGTGGCATGGAGAGCTCTCACTGTGGCAGAATTATATGTGTTCTTGGCACTCGCAATGCTGATGACACACATAAAGAAGCACGTTCTGGCCGACTACTGGATAACTGGCGACCTCACAACGACTCCAGCATTTGGCAAATTCATGTCAAGGGATAGGTACTTCGACATCCTCTCATATTTCCACCTGACAAATAACATGCATGTCCACGAGCCCGACACACTCTGGAAGATCAGGCAACTGTATGACATGATACGTCATCGGTTTTCCACCTACCTGATTCCATTTCAGAAGCTGTGCATCGACGAGTCTCTGGTCCTGTTCCGTGGTAGGCTGCACTTTCGACAGTATATCCCGTCAAAGAGACACCGCTTCGGCATCAAGCTCTTCGTCCTCTGCGACTGCAAGACGGGATATGTGCTCGACTTTATAGTCTACAGCGGCAAGGGTGGTGAGGTGGAGATTGACCCCCTCATTGGTTTTGGCGGTGCTGTGGTAAAGAGGATGATGGAGAGGTACTTCCATGACAACCACGTCCTCTATACCGACAATTATTACACGTCGCCTATCCTCGCCAAGTACCTCCATGACCGCAAGACCGGAACTGTTGGCACAGTGAAGGGGAAGAGGAAGGGCATGCCAGCCTACCCAACCAAAACTAAGAAGACGGACATCTTCCATAAGAAGAGTGGCCCCATCCTCTCCATCCACTGGCATGACCAGCGCAAGGTCAACCTCCTCACCACATGCCACAAAGCAGAGATGGTCCCCACAGGGAAGGTGGACCGAAAAATGAAGAACCCTATCACAAAACCAGCTGCTGTTCTGGACTATAACCTGAACATGCGCCTCGTCGACAAGTCCGACATGCAGATGGGCTTCATAGACTGCCTGCGAACATCTTGCAGGTGGTACAAGAAGTTTGTCCTGCGTACAGTAGATATGTCTGTCCTCAACGCGTACAACATCTACCGTTTGAGGAGTCCAGTCATCAAGTACAAGAGCCTGCGGACCTTCCAAAAGCAGCTGATACATGAGCTCCTGGTAAAACATGCGGGTACACCAGGGAGGCCACTACAAGGACCAGGCATGATGGACAGAATAGGGTGTGCCGAGTTCTTCAGAAAGCACCAGCTCGTCGCCCTTCCTTTCCAGGGTCCTAACAGCCGAATAAGGATGCAGAAGAGGTGCTATGTGTGCACCCGCACAACTCGACGACCAAGCAAACCCACAAAAACCACTTGGCAATGCCTCGAGTGTCGGGTGGGACTGTGTGCTGGCACCTGCTTCAATGATTTCCACACTCTGGCAAACTATTGAAGTGTAAGTGACAGTGATAGTGACACTCAATAATAATAATAATAATATAACTAAGTATAAGTGAAAGAGACACATAAGTAATAATAAGTGCCTTCAGAACAATATGAACAAGTGAAAGTGACACTAAAATATATATTCCTAACAATAAAGAAGTGAAAATTACACTATCAATTACCATAGTCCAGTATAAATAATCATAACTACTATAATAATGACTATAAAACTAAGTCTAAGTGAAAGAGACACACATAAGTAATAATAAGTGCCTTCAGAACAATATGAATAAGTGAAAGTGACACTAAAATATATATTCCTAACAATAAAGAAGTGAAAATGACACTATCAATTACCATAGTCTAGTATAAATAATCATAACAACTATAATAATAACAATAAAACTAAGTATAAGTGACAGAGACACAAATTACTTCAGAAAAATATATTTATTGAGTGAAAATATCATAACAATAATATATGGCATAATAAACAATAAAACACTAAAAAATCGCTTCCCGCCATAATTCAAGGTAGAGCGACGAGTCAAAACGTTCGTCGTAGCCTGGGCCGCGGTTGAGCGTTCGGACGCGGCGAGGTAAATACGCGGAAAAACTTACCTCCACTTCCATCACCATAACTCCGGAACTACTTGAGCTAGAAAGCTCTACTCAACGCCATTCTACGCGGCAAGGTAAGGCGCCCATTTTGACATATGTTTGATTAATGTAGGTAGTATATTAAGCGAGATTAGCCTTAGTTTACTTTTGTTGTGTTTTCAGCCAGATCGCCCGGATACAGCCTCCGTCCTTAAGAAAGGCTGCCCGGGTAGGAAGGGTTAAATGGCAAATGGGGTCGAGTGGCAACAGTTGCAACAGTGGCAACAGGCCGTAGCTCGATTGGTAGAGCGTTCGCCTGCTAACCGTGAGGTTGACGGTTCGAGCCTCGGGCCAGCCAGTGAGTTATTGGCAGATGTCAGTGCTGTTGGTGAACGGTGCGGTCTAGCAATCTGTGGCAACTATTCACTAAGTCCCTGATTCATCAGGGCACCCACCCTAGCCTTGCTATTCAGCAGGGAGTGTATGGTGGTAAAAACTGCATCAGTAGCAGTCACTAAAGGACGCGCAACAGACAGAGTCGGAGGGGCTTCCGGCATCCTTGCCTCTTTCTGAAAAGATTTCATGAAAGAATGTAATACATGTAAATATTCCTTAGTAATATACTCTTTCTTGGAGTCACATGAACCTACTGAGTCGGCTTCTGAGTGACTTGAAGATGGTAATGGTTGGGCAGATGGTATAAGTTCAACTTCCTCCTGCCCTTCGTCACATTCTATTACCTCTACCGGGTCCTGCTGTTCCGCCGGCTGTAACTGTTCCTCAAACTCTTCCCACGTTAAGTTTGGGAGTGATGAAGGAATCTGTTCAAGGTTCTGTTGCACATGATTGTCTGAAGCCTCAAAGGCTTCTGAAGTGTGGCTAACACTCATTTTCCCGGATACTCGCCTGTTCCCTGTGGGCCTCCGCCGGCACCGGTTCTGGGCGTCGCCATACACTATTGTCCTCACTAAATGTTTCATGGCTCTCATTGACGGACTCCCCAGCCTTCGTCGGGTATTCCTTGCTTTTCTCCACCAAAACCTTGGCCAGAACCCGAACCCGAGTGCGGCTGGGAAGGCACATACTGTATGCGGAATAGAAAAGTCTGGCCGAATGGGGTGAGGAACACTGTTTACACTATCAACCTTGTCCCTGGGATTCTTCTCTGCCACCTCTGTTCCCACTTCCGAACTGCCAGATTGGACGTAAGGCGTAGCGTATGTGGGGACGGAGGGAGGAGGACGGGACCCCGGCGATTGCCGGCGACCCGAGCGCGAGGACTCCTTGCGGACTTATGTTTATGACCTGAACTCTTCCTACTTGATGACGACTCCACTGATGTAGACTTCTCATGTGTGGTCCTTCTTCTTTTCGTGTCTGCGGGCCTAGCTGGACCGGACGACGTAGAGGATTGCCGCCGTGGCGACCTGGACCTATCTCTGTCCAAGTCCTCATGAAAAGATGTGGACCGTGCCCGTTTGGGCCGGTCTGGAGGGGGGGGGGTGCTTTAGTGCTCTCTACTGATTCAATACTGCTACTTATTTCTTTGGAAATAAGTTTAGCTTTGGCTTTGTTTGATCACAGAACAAGATAAAGTTTACTTATGCGCCGGAGATTTAATAATTAAACCGTTCCAGACCTCTTCATCGTCACACACTAGTGCCTTGTGTGCGATGTCTGTAGTATAGCTAGTAAAAGTTGCACGAATTTCCAATAAGGCGACTAGACAAGCTGGATGCAAATTCTGGAGGATGGTGATGTTATAGACGTGGTATATTGCGATTTTATGAAGGCCTTCGATAAGGTCCCACATAAAAGGTTAATAGAGAAAGTTAGCAGCTATAGTATAGGGGAGAAATGTGTGAAATGGATAGAAGCCTTCCTGAAAGATCGGAGACAGAGGGTACTGATGAATGGAATAGGCTCGGGGTGGAGGGAAATTACAAGTGGGGTACCTCAGGGATCTGTGTTGGGACCACTACTGTTCGTTATATTTATCAACGAATTACCTGAAGTTATAACCAATGGAAGTGAGATATACCTGTATGTGGATGACACTAAGCTGTATACTGTAGAAGAGTGAAGAGTAAGGAAGATGTAGGTTTTTTTCAAGGAGATGTGGAGGGCATGAAGGGATGGTCTGAACATTGGTTAATGCCTTTTCATCCAAAAAAATGCAAATACATGCAGATTGGGACTAGCAAGATAGACAAGGTAGGATACAGTATGTATGAAGCGATGGAGGAAGTGAATGCAGAAAAGGATATAGGAGTAGTGATAGACAATAAGTTAAATTTCTCAGAACATTTAGCGGAAAAGATAAACAAAGCCAATAGAATTGTAGGGCTGATAAGGAGGACATTTGTGTCACTTGACGAAGAAATCTTCAGGAATCTCTATACAGCGCTGGTTAGGCCGCACCTGCAATATGCGAACCAGGTGTGGGCTCCATATATGGTAAAGGATATAGAAGCAGTGGAGAAAGTGCAGAGGAGAGCTAGCAAGCTAGTACCAACGTTGAAGAACGCGGGCTATGAGCAGAGGTTGAGGACACTGGGACTTCTGACACTGGCATATAGGAGAAAGAGAGGGGATATGATAAGAGACTTTTAAGATAGTGTCAGGAAAGTATGATGAGGATGTGTGTGAAGGTATCTTCTTGATGCGGGAGGGAACAAGAACGAGAGGACACTCTAAGAAAATTTACAAAGAAAGAAATAGGCTTGAAAAGGCAAAGAACTCATTTTGTGATAGTGGTAAATGAGTGGAATGCATTGCCCCAGTATGTAGTCGATTCCGAATCAATAAGGAAATTTGAAAGTAATCTTGATAAAGCATGGGAAGACAAGATTTGAAGTTTGATTATAAAGCAAAAATACAGAATAGTAAAATTTTTGCGTCTGCTGCCGCCGCCGCCAACACAGTGAACGACCGCAGTAGTGCAAGTACTGGCACTGAGCTGGATACACAGGCCTAGTTTGCCTTTTTCCAGAGGATCTACTGTAAGAAACTGTAAGAAACTTAGTTCTGAACACACTGCACATTTACGAGATTGCCAAATGCCTCTGGATCTGTCTAGGCATTTCACACACTTTAACCCCTCAGACCCGGTTGGGCTCTGAGGCACCCATAACAAACACCCCCCGCGGAACCCGGTAGGGCTCTGAGGCTCCGGGTGCTTGCGTATATGCTTTTGAATGGTGCGCGTCAAATTTTGTTGTTGTTGGGTTTGTAGACAGCGCCACCAAACGTGAACTACGCCACGGCATCAGTCTCTACCCCGACGCCATCATGGATAGCACGCCAAACAGTGATTCCGTTGTGTCCGGTACCGTGCTCCCTACGACGCCCGCCCAAACTCGTCGCGTCTTGCGCAGACGACACCGTCTAAATGTGTTATCTCCAGGAGGTATTGAGGAGACATTGAGAGTTTATGAGCGCGCTGAAGGAGACCATATTGTTGATAATGAAGACCGTGATAAATCGTCTAATTATAAGTCTAGTGATTATGGCGATGACAGTGACAATGGTACTCAATTTAGGGGATTTGCGAGTGAACATGAGAGTGATGAAGGTGATGTAACAGCTTTCGCGGAAGCTGTTTTAGCTGAAGAAAGTGAGTGAGTGGGAGAGTTCAAGGTTAATCTCAAAGTTTCACTTGAGTGACACGACTCCAAGCCCTTCGCCAGCTAAATCGCCTTTCAAGCTACGCTTTTATAAGAAGCAGGTACTTGAGAAGGCGGCCGCGGTAGCCAGGGAAGAAGCCAAAACACTTGATGAGGCTGTGAGTGAGGGTGAGCGTGGAGACTCATCTCGCCCGCCATTGTCTCCCTTATCTCCCCAAGCCACCCAAGATAACCCGGGCGCCCTCCATTAGTCCCCACCACCCCCACCACTGCCAAGGGTTGAGGACCCCCCACTTTCGGCCTATTTGCCTCCTAAGTCCCCCGACAGGAGACGTACTGCTGCCGAAAAGGGGAAAGGCAGGAAATATGTGAAAAAAGGACAGCAAACTAGGCGTGCTTTGTTCGAGGCTCCCGCGGCGTCCACCCCTGCCGGCCCCAGCCATACGCCCCCGCAACTTTCCCCACGGTCCTCCCCACCTCTCCAGCCTTCAACATGTGTTCCTGACTAAGTTTTTGAGCTCGCATCACCAATACCTGGGCCTAGTGACAGTGGAACATTGCTTCCTGCCACTCGTCGCAGGCAAAGGAGCCCAGAACCTCTGGGGGACATAGCCTCATCTTCCACTCCTTCCCCACCTCGCCCCCCCGCACGCCGCCCACGCATCACTCGTTCCCCGCCAGATTATGTGGGGGACACTGACGATGAAGGGCACCTCACAGATGACTCTGGCCATGACTATAGGTCCACCGTCAGGGCAAGATGACCACTCTGACGACGACTACGTGGACATGGACGACCCTCGACCCATCCGCTCCGCCCGGGGGCATCGTGTTGTAGCCCGCCCTGGCTGCCGCCCTAGGGCGCACGCCTCCCGAGTTGGCCATGTGCGTGCTGGGCCACCACCTGGAGCTCCTCGTGGGCGTCGCCAAGACCCATTCTACGTTTTTCAGTGGGAAGACCTGGCTGACGGGGAAGATTACAACCCTGATGTGCCAGCTTTTGATGAGGTACAGGAGGGTTCAGGAATTACCCCCAATTTTCCCGCAGGCCCCAATGCTCCACCACATGAGCTTTTTGAGGCCTTTTTTGATGAGGAGATTACCGGATTTGTCATCAAGGAGACCAACAAGCAGCACCAATTCCAGGTCCACATGTTTGACAAGGTGACCAAGGGCCACATGAGGCAGTGGACCCCAGTGACTCATCACAAGTTCATGGTCTTCCTGGCACTCACCATGCTAATGCCTCATGTCAAGAAGCATAGGTTGCCTGACTATTGGATCACCAATTATCTCATATCCATCCCTGCCTTCGGGAAATATATGTCTCGCGACCGGTACCTTGACATCCTCGCAGCGCTCCATCTTGTCACCGACGTCCACTGCCCAGACGAGCTGTGGAAGATTAGGACGTTGTACGAGCTGATGCGAAACCGCTTCTCCTCCTACTTCAAGCCCTTCCGCAAGGTCGTCATTGACGAGTCTCTTGTGCTGTTCCGGGGAAAGCTCAGCTTCCGGCAGTACATCCCCTCAAAGAGACATTGCTTTGGCATAAAATTCTTTTGTGCTGTGCGACTGCCGAACTGGCTATGTCCTGGACTTCCTGGTCTACAGCGAGAAGGAAGGGGACGTGCTTGTGGACCCCCTCATTGGCTTTGGCGGAGCAGTGGTGCAAGCCATGATGGACCGCTATTTCCATAAGAATCACGTCCTCTACACCGACAACTACTACACGTCCCCCACTCTCTCAAAGTACCTCCATGAGCTCAAGACGGGGACTGTAGGCACAGTACGAGGGAGAAGGAATGGCATGCCACCTTTCCCTCCAAAGACCAAGAAAGGCGATGTGTTCCGGAAGAAGTCGGGGCCCATTCTGGCTATCCACTGGCACGACCAGCGGAAGGTCAACCTCCTGACCACCGTCCACAAGGGGGAAATGGTGGAGACTGGCAAGGTGGATCGCCACACCCAGGCCAGGGTGACCAAGCCCGATGCTGTCTTGGACTACAACATCAACATGAGGCTGGTGGACAAGTCCGACATGCAGATAGGCTTCATTGACTGTCTGCGTACCTCATGCAGATGGTACAAAAAGTTCTTTCTTCACATGGTGGACATGTCAATTCTGAATGCTTACAACATCTACAAGCTTCGGAATGAGAACGCACCCAGGCAGTTCAATAGCCTGCGGAGGTTCCAAAAGCAGGTGTTGAAGGAGCTCCTGGAGAAGTATGCTATGCCACAGAGGGCAGTGGCACATGCTGGGCCCGCTGCTACTGACCGCTTGCACTGTGCATATTACATGAATATGCACAGGCTCATTTCCCTGCCTCTGACAGCAGCAGGAAGAAAGCAGCAGAAGCAGTGCTATGTCTGCTACAACACCAGGCTGAGGGCGAGGTCAGAGAAAAAGTCCACCATGGAGTGTGTGGAGTGCAGGGTGCCACTCTGTGCTGAAGGGTGCTTCTTTGATTACCACTTCAAGCAGGAGTTCTAATCATAGTGAAAGTACCAAAGACAGTGACAATATGTATATATATATAGGCAATAAGTGGAAGTAAAACAATTTATTGTAATACAAAAGTCAAATGTATTATGAGAAAATTGATACAAATACAATAACACCATAATAATATGTGAAAGTGACACATAAATGTATATATTAAGTGACATTCAAATGATTAGAACCTATAGAAATATATGAATCAGTGAAAAAAGACAATAAATTGTATATAAAATGTTTACAAAGCATATAACTAAGTGAAAGTGACACAAGACCTAATATTTGATGGCCAAAGTATAATAAACACCTGTGATAACGAATAATCAGTGCCTAATATAACAATAACCTACCTCAAATACTAATAAAATGTACGGTATCGAGTGAAAATTAGCATTATCAGTGACAGTGACACTCTCTAAAGCATATTTACCAAAGTGAAAGTGACACAAGACCTAATATTTGATGGCCAAAGTATAATAAACACCTGTGATAACGAATAATCAGTGCCTAATATAACAATAACCTACCTCAATTACTAATAAAACGTACGGTATCGAGTGAAAATTAGCATTATCAGTGACAGTGCCACTCTCTAAAGCATATTTACCAAAGTGAAAGTGACACAAGACCTAATATTTGATGGCCAAAGTATAATAAACCCCTGTGATAACGAATAATCAGTGCCTAATATAACAATAACCTACCTCAATTACTAATAAAACGTACGGTATCGAGTGAAAATTAGCAATATTAGTGACAGTGATACCCTAATACCCATACTTTATATAATTGGCCTCAAAATAACTATAAAGATATCAAATAAACATCACATTGTCAATATCAACCACTAAAGTCGTCTATGGGAGGCAAACACTCTGACGCGACGAGCGGCTAGGTGCGTGGTAGCCGGGGCCGGGGCGACACATCCGAACGCGGGAAGAATTTGCCACCGAAAATCACTCTACTTCCCGCGCTCGCCATTATGCAACCACTGGGGCTAGAGACCTCTACTCAACGGCATTCAACAGAGGAAGGTTTGTGGAACATTTTATTTTTTTATTCATAACAATACATGCCCTATTTATTGAGTTACAGGCGAGTGAACATAGCCCAATAATCGGCAAAACACCCGGGACCACAGTACAGTCGCGAGCTAAGGGCGCCGGGTCTGGAGGGTTAAGCAAAGTTTATGATTGAACTCTGGAATTAGCATGCATGTTGGAGTAGAGCATAATGAGACGAAAGCCATGATGGTAACGACCCCCCCCCCCACCCCCTACCGAGATCTGCCACCTTACTCGGGGCTCGTGCTGAGAACGATGTGCGGGATCTGGAAAGAAAAATTCCAAGAATCAATGCTCATAAGGATAATCCAAGACATTCACACATATGTATCTCAAATACGCCGGAAAACTAGAACAAGCATCACTTGCCATTCTAAAGTTCCGCCGTATCCTTCTGGAAAAAACAACTGTTATTTGGTTTTTCCTAACTGTTTCTAGTTTTTTTTCTCTTTGAAGGTAATGACTTCTTATCTATGACACATTGTATCACTGACCTATACTGATCCATTCTAAACAATTGTTGATTGGTAACTATCCTAACGTCATACTTGACTGGTGATAGTTTGCCACCACACTAGGCCTTTCCGCTGCGATAACAGATTTCAAGGTCTTTCCCCGCCGCGTGAGGATATCTCATGGTATAGGCGAGTCTTTCCGGCTGAGCCGAAAACCCCTTTAGGAAGTTTTCTCTTCCGCCGGGCTCTTTTGGAAGCCTTCTCTTCCGCCGGGAAACGTAGTATACCGACTATGACCGGGTTTCTTGGAATCTTTACTCCTGCCCTCCGAGGCGAGGCTCCGGTAAATTTGTTTGCCGGAGGAGACGAACTAAACCCTTTGTGTTAACTCCCTCGTTTGCTCGAGGTAGCGTCACACACACACAAAAAACGTCGGAACGTCTTTTGACACCTCATCATGAAATATATCCCTACTGTACATGAAATAGAAGGTCACAGCTTATGGCTACACTTTTTAATACAGTCAGGTCTTGATATACACGGTTAATTCGTACCCTGTACGTACCGTGTGTATCAAAACCGTGTTTTAGTAATAACAGGCCTTATGGGAATTAATTAATTCGTTCCAGCCACTTTCCCAAAGTCCCCCTTTTGGCCCTCTTTGCCTACCTTCAGCCGACTTATATTACATTATACCACCAACATCATAATATATGACATAACATAGAATACATTAAGCATCAGTAAGAATGTTTTGGACATGTTACTGACTTATTTGTGTGAATAGACGTGTTGACGTTTGGTAGATATCCCCGCCGCTGTACTCCCTCCCCGCCTTGCCCCGTCCCGGCCTCAACCTCGACCCCGTTACTGTGATGAAGTTGATAAGCCTTATGCTTCAGCTAGCACATCGGCCCCCTCCAGGTTCCCAGGGATGTTGATCGTCCTCATCGAAACCAGAGAACACAGAAATATTGTCCATCATATCATCATCAGACTGGTTGTCACTGTCGGGGGCGCTCCCTCCCTCCCCCTCTCTTTATTATGGTTCAATAGACCAGAAAGTAGAGAAGTTGTAACCCTATTGATAACTCAAAACTATTAAACTCACTTAAAAGTGTAGGCTATGTTATTTGGTCTATATAATCTGTTAATCATTTCCAATATGAAGGAATTAAAGAAAACTTTTTTCCACGAACTCATAGTCAGCAAAAATGACTAATATCAATTAAAAACATGTTACAATATTTCCCCATCATTTTGTGTAGACACACTTTCAAGGCGAAAATATACCGTGGGAAAAAAAACTATAAATAAAATTATATCTCCCAACGCTCGGAACCTTGACCCTATTTGCAGAGAAGACGGGGAAATATTTTTTGGCGAGTCTCTTATTTCTTGTTTATATATGTGCTGGAAGGATAATTATATTTTTCAATTCCATCGCATTAGAAATTATTCATAGATTACAAAAAGTCCAAATAAGACAGTTATGTTAATGTATAAGGGAGATAGATAGATGCATTAGAGAGAGAGAGAGAGAGAGAGAGAGAGAGAGAGTTGCTAGGGGCAAGTGATCGATAACATACGAACATATTTGAGACGGACTTAAGTTTCTGAAAAGACAAATGACACATTTTTATTGATTCTTTTTCATTTTATTATTTGTGTGTTGGAAGGATATTATTGTTTTCAATTCCATTGTATTCGAAATTATTCATAGATTAAAAAAATACCAAATAAGACAATTATATTTATGTATAAGGGAGATAGATACATACATACATACTATAGGTTTGACTCCTGCAAGGAGATAAAGAAAACCTAATATTTAGTAGTGGCCCCTCCATCATTGACGATTATGCCTATTACATAAGGCACCCTCTTCAAACACTCGTCCGCCGTAGTTTTGAATCTACCGCGCAGAGCATAAAAAATTTGAGGAGCCTTCATCATGAGCGCACGCAACCTCACTCATGGTTCAGTCATTATGAAATTGGGTTCTCACTATGAAAAAACTTCGTAACAAATAAAAAACAAAAAGAAAATAAGAATAACTATTCATAAGCTTTCCATATACTCGTGGATGTACTTGTGTGGATCTTTGACCAGACGCTGACTCAGGCGTCATTCTTCCTTCACTGACATATCAAGTATACCAAAATCCTTAATACATCAACGAATGGGAAGGGGATGGTCGGGAGGGCCCCAGTCGTCAATGATTACGGGGCCACTACTAAATATTAGGTTTTCTTTATCTCCTTGCAGGAGTCAAACCTATAATTTATTAGTGGCCCCTCCATCATTGACGATTATGCCTGATATCTAAGACTGGAGGGGGACATTCGTAATCATATCATAACTCTAGCAAAGGCAGATAATCAAACAACCACATAGGATTCTTACTTTCTAAAAAATATATATTTGGTGCATAAACTTTATACAGCACAATTATACAAAATGGGGTACAAGCAGGAGCGTGCTTCAAAGAAGCCTGCTTGATAAAAAGGGGTTAACTCTGAGATTCTGAGAACAGATCTGCCAGTTAACAAGGCACCCCACTTAAATTAAGTGGTGAAAAATAAAACTTATAAGTTTACATGTGCACATATAAACCCCATAAAATTAGTGGATATACTTTGCAAAATATAACCAATGCTTAAATTAGATTGCTTCTCAGCCCCAAAACTACTTACAACTACACTGTTGTTTGTACTAAAATTGTACTAGCACAGTTTCCTGTAATGAATAGTACAGAGAAATTTAAATATCACAATATCCATCAACAGTATCACAGCTCTCATATTCTGGCGGGGTCTAGGGTGTCCTATGTTACACTGACTGCACCCCCCCCCCCTTTTCTTGAAATTAAACAAAAGTGACTTAGACCCTAGACCCTTTGCCTTAAAGCTATACATGGCAAGGAAGGTTTGTCTAGAGCTACTGAGAGGTAACGAGTCAAAAACGTATGATAAGAGGCCCACAACTGTGTGGACGTAATATCTTCAACAGAAAAATTCTTAAGGAAACTTAACGAAGCCGCCCACTTGCGTAAATCGTGGGCCTTACCCACATACATACATACATAAAATTTTAAGACTGAGTGTTCCACACATAAGTGCAGTTTCAGTCTCTTGTCCTAATGGCGGCGTTCCAGGCAACCCTGTTAAGGGCTGCTTCACTTGTCAAGTTCTTGGATTTGAGATCGGCGCGTATAGTCTGATCCCAGGTCTTCCTCGGTCCACCCCTTGGTGCAGCTCCCTCCACAATCACAGACCTGCATTTTTTCACCCAATTTTGTTCATCCATTCTCTCCACATGTCCATACCATCCCAGTCTACTTGTACGCATCACCTCGCTAATACTCTTTATACCTAAACGTCTCCTCAGCTCAACATTTGTTATTCTATCCTGTAGCCTGGCCCCACACATCCATCTCACCATTCTCATCTCATTACGCTCCATTCTGTTGACATCCTCTACTTTAACGGCCCATGTTTCTGAGGCATAAGTCATTGCACTTCTAACACATGAGGCATACACCTTTCCCTTCAGGGGAGAGGCATTCTTTTCATGGTCAGGATTGGCATCAATTCTCTGAACTTCCCCCAGCCACACCTAATTCTAGCAACAGTGGCAGCCTCGGCCCCACCACCGGCAGAGATGGTATCTCCTAGGTAACAAAACTTGTTCACCAGCTCCAAAGACTCATTTCCAAAATTCACAGCCACAGGATCATCACTTAACACAAGGTCGCCTTTGCACACTACGCACTCAAATTTCTCTATTTCTGACTTATCCTTCGGCAGGGGCCCCTTTATTCTACTACAGCGCTTACTCCCATGGTGTACCCAACATCGACAGATGCTACATTGAATTGAGTTAACGCCCACTCCCTTTCCACACACTGCACATGGGTATGCACCGCTCTTTTCCACATTGCCTCGTCTCAAACTACAATGCATAACCTTGGTTTTGTTAATATTGACTCTTAAACCCTTGCTCGCCATGCCCTCTCTCCACTTTCTGAATTTGGCCTCAGCATCCTGCATACTGTCAGCTATTAGGACTAAATCGTCTGCATAAAACAGTTCCAACGGGAGTCCGCCTCTAAAAACTCTAGACAGCGCCTCCAAGACCATAATAAAGAGGAGGGGGCTTAACACTGAACCCTGATGGACTCCAACACGGACTGCGAACTCATCACTCAGTACACCCTTCACCCTCGCCCAACTTCGCGAATCCTCATACATCTTCATTATCACACGCACCAGCCACTCTTCCACACCAAGTTTCCTCATAGCCCACTGTACAACATCTCTAGGTACCCTATCAAAGGCCTTCTCCAGGTCCACAAACACAAAGTAAAGATCCCTGCCTTTTAGTAAGTATCTTTCCTGTATCTGCCTGACTATGAAGATAGCATCGGTTGTACCACGTCCTGGCATAAAACCAAACTGCATATCATCAATAGAGATGCTTTGCCTGATCAAACCCTCAAGGACTCTCTCACAGACCTTCATGATTTGGTCAAGCATTTTGAGGCCCCTATAATTTCCTCACAATGCCAGGATTACTCTCTTTAATGACCTCGACCAAGAGAGAAGCCAGTCTACGTTTCATCAAGCGTTTACCCGTACTTGCTACCCATAAAGCACCGTGGTGATTTAGAGGTGCCACTCGCAAATATTTGGTTAGAGCTTGCACTGGACATAAATTATGGTGCACCTTTCCCCTTTTCAACGCCGGCACCGTGAATTCTGAAAACACGTGTTCACTGTGCTCATTCTTGGCTATGAACCCTGGGGAAGGTGCAATGTGAATACACTCATTAAGCCTACCAAACCTGAGGCAATTAGGTGTGTTGCTCATCGCCGCCAGCTCAGATACTCTGTTCCCGGTAGCCAAGGCCATAAGGAATACTGCCCTTTTTAAAAGTAATGTAAAATCTGCAGTATTTTGGTACAGACGGGAATGAAGTAAAGACAATGCCTTGTCCAGAGACCAGGTAGGCATGAGCTGACGGGGAGGTGGGCGGAGTTTAAAACATGCCCTCATTAAACCCTTTTCCTCCGCAACTGGTATGGAGAGACCGGTAAGGTCCAAAAACGGTATCCTAATCGCCGTTAAGTTATTTTTTAACGTCACTACAGACAAACGTTTCTGCTCGAACAGATAATTTAAATAATTAAAAACCAGAGCCACCGAGGGCACAGTTTGTTCTGTTCTAATAATCCAAGAAGTAAAGGCCTGCCAATGCGATTGATACTGTCGTTTAGTAGACTGGGTATATTGATTCATGAATTTATTGGTCACGTCTCTACCGTATGGTGCTAGCCATTTGGCCTCCTGAATGTCCATAATGCAAAAGTCAGCGAGGTCTTTAGGTTGCCAATTGTGTCTTAAGTGGAAAAACCCTACCGGGAGTGATACCGGGTCCGGGCACCACGTCTTCAATTGCTGGTACCACAACTGCGCCGGCCACAGGGGCGCGATTAGCGAGACTACGCCTCGATAATCCTGTAGTTTGTTTACTACGTGGCACATTAGAGACGCATCTGGCGGCGGAAACAGATAAATGGAACTCCACCTGTTCCAGTCTGTCACCAGTGCATCTGGCTCGCCCGCCGGCATTATCGTCCGGCCGGTGAGGTATAGTGGGAGTTTGTGAGTCTCCTCTGACGCAAACAAATCCACTTGTGGATGGTAAGGCTTCGCAACCATTTGGTCGAAAATGGTTTGCTTGAGCGCCCATTCTACTGTTCTCTGTCTCCGAGACAGAGCGTCTGCCCAGACGTTTGCTACGCCTTGGAGGTAAGATGCGTGAAGCTGAATGTCCAGCCTGTTGGCTAGAATAAAAATATCTTCTGACACGTTTAGCAACCCCCGAGATCTCGTCGACCCTTGTTTCTGAATACAGTGAACTGCATTCAGATTGTCCATTCTGAAGGCCACCGCCTTGCCCCGTAAAGTAGAGCCGTGAGCCTGAAGGAAATATAAGGGGACTAGTAATTCTTTGACATTGATGTGGGAAATTTCTAAATGGGACCAAAGCCCTTGACCCTGGTGCCCTTGGTTTGATTGAAAGCCCCAACCTATCGTTCCTGACGCATCCGTGTCTACCCATACCGTTGGCGGAGGAGAGGTCCATGACATGACTGAGTGCAATGTTTCCCTCTTCGCCCAGACCGCTAGTAAGTTGTGGATTAATTTTGGTATGGGCCATAATTTTTTCGCCGGCAATAGCGGAAAATATTTGTTGCCCTCCAATATTAAAAGTTTGACTCTTAACCGGCCCAACCGTACCGTTAGTTGAATCCAGTTGAGAGAGCCAACCAGAGACTCCCAGATTCTCCGTGTCGTAGTCAGACTGTGAAGGAACATAAACAGTTTCCTGCGAAATCTGTTGCGATTGTCCACACTCTGACTCAGAGTGAGAGTAGCTGTGTCCCAGACCAGCCCTATCCACTGAACTACTCTTGAGGGAACAAGGTTTGACTTTACCAGGTTGACCTTGAACCCTAGAGTTTTGACATGTTTTAATGTTATGTTGACATGATTTATGCATACTTGTTCCGTCTCTGCCACCACTAGCCAGTCGTCTAGATACCATAAAATTCTGATCCCTTGCCTTAACAATGGCATCAGGGCTTGCCGGACTAATTTCGTGAATAAGCGAGGTGCTAGGTTCAATCCAAACGGCATCCTCTGAAAGACATAAGTCTGATGCTTTATTCTTAAGGCCAGAAACCTTTGAAATCTTTTGTTGACCGAGACGTGCCAATACGCGTCCGTCAGGTCTAAAGAACACATCCATCCTCCCGGCGGAAGTGTTAGCCTGATCTGGTTTACTGTAAGCATCCTGAATGACATGTTGTGAATATGGAGGTTCAGATAAGACAGGTCTACGACTGGTCTCATCTGAACTCTGTCCCTTTTGGGCACTAGAAATAGTTTGGATGTGAAAACTGGGTAATTTTGAGGAACCGGGATGATGACATTTTTGGCGATCATTTCCTGGACTAGTGACTCCACCTCTAAAGAAACTAAAGTTGCCTTTGTCGGCTGACGTAAACGAGGTCGTCAGAGCCACTGCCAGGTGATGCCCTTGCGTGCCACCATCCTTGCCCAAGTATTTACTGGCCATGCGCGGTGACACGTCCGGAACAACCCAGTTAGCAGACAAGGGTTCGCCGGCTGTACTACCCTCTCTCCACCCGCCGTGAGATCGGCCCTGGGAGTGAGAGAGACTTTAGTTTTTTGGTGGTGGTGGTGGTGGTGGTGGATGCTTAGCCGACTGGCCGGCGTTGGCAGAAGACGAGCCCTGGCCTGGTCTGCTATAGCTGCGGCCCTTATGACCTGCAAACTTACCTTGTTTGTACCTGTACTGACCTTGGGGGGAGGTGGACTTAGGTATCTGAAAGGGTTTTGACCCACCCGGTTGAGCTTTTGTGACTGGCTTGGGTTTGGGAAAGTTAAAAGCAGGTTTCTTAGAAGGGGTGGGACTGTGCTTAAAGCCTGAGCCATATTGAAAACAGTTCTCCACACATCAGGGGACATTAACGAGGGAGTTAGCACCGGCGACATGACCACCTGGTTCGCAATTCTATCAGGGAGTTTCCTCACTAGGGACATCCTGAGATCCTGTCTCGCCCGCACCGCCTCGAGCAAGGCCGTGCGTATATCACCCAACGACTGAATCGACGTCTGAAGGAGTAATCGCCGAGATAGTTCAATCGATCGTCTGGCTTCCGCGTCCGCGATTGCCTGAGTGGATCGTAACATAGATTTCGCCACCTGGTGCGTAACAATGTACTGGGAAAAAAGTCTATACGCCTTCCCTCGTAGCCTAAACTCCCGGTCTAGGTGAGCTGGTGAAGGCATAGTGAAAGGATCTTTAAGTTCACAGAGATTGATTTTGGGGGCAGCTAAAAAAGCAAACAAAGCAGATGGGACTCCGCCGGCTGAAAAGACTGGCATAGAGAACCAAGAATGGCTGTCCTGAGGAATCTGGTGGGAGGATTTTGAGGTGAAGGTAGTCGCAAAGTTCTGAGCTTCTACTTCCCATTCCACCCAAGGTCCTGGACCCAACTGCCCCACCTTCAACACTGGGTTAGAGGCTGTGTCTGTGACCGTTTGTAAATCTAATTCTGGAGTGAGAGCTGACAGTGCTTTTATATCATTAAAACTGTCATGCTTGGTCCAGTCAGAAAACAGCTTTGAAGCTGAGGCAGGGGGCAGTGCAGGCGTAGCTGTATACACAAAAAAGTCATGGTGATAATGGTTCGGAATTGCCTTAATATTAACATCAAGTACATTACCCGCAATATCCAAGGCTCTTAACTTTCTTGATTTATTTCCTTGGATTACCCATTCTCGTGGCACTGGAAGTTCCCCTGACAAAGTGGGCTGTGCTGTCTCTGGCTTAGTTGGGATCATTTGAACCCATGAGTCATCTGGACCATACAAGAGGGGCATAGCTACCTTTCTTAATGGTGCTTTATCCAACGGGGGCGGATTCACATCCGTAACCACCCTTACATTAGAAGTAGTCAGTGCCGCCGAAGCAGGCCTAGCGACTATATTAGGTGACATAGGGGGAGGGTGCGGAATCTTGGTCAAAGCAATAGAAGCGATCAGAGGCCGAACACTTGAACTCGTCATGGGAGCTCCCAGGTCCACTGTAGGAGTCTCCGGCTGTTGGCCAATTTTTTTTGTGAGAGCCGTTACTAACAACCCATCTATTTCCTCCGCCGTGACAAATTTAGTGGATGAAGAACTCAAAGGTGAATCTTTCCTATCCTGCGAGTCGTCTAGAACTGAACCCGACTCTTGCACTTCCATGTCAGAGATTATAGACACCTCATCCTGCTCATCCGGCTCATCATGAGAGGGTTCCGCCGAAGCCGGAACCTCGTCTTGGTGCCAAGTTAAATCAGGAATGGATGATGGGATCACAGCGTCCCGGTGGACGTCCACCCGTACCTGTGGCTCTTGAACCAAACGTGGGCCCTCATGCCCCGGTTGGGAATAACGCCATACACCTAGGCCTTGGCCCGAACTCCCTTGGGAGTCAGATACACCATCAACCACTGAGCCCCCACTAGACTCTTCTACAGGGCGATCACTGCCTACCGAACTCTCTAACTCTAGGTATGTAATCTCCATTGGTAACCTGTCCGTCAGCAACACCCCCACCACAGTCTCTGACTCCACTCCCGCCCCATCAGATTGGATACTAGATAAGTCGGGAGTAGAGGCAAAAAGTGAGGCACGAGGCTCCGGCGAATGCCGGAGCCCTTAGTATCCTTAGTATCTATCCTGGAAGATTTATGGCTGCGGTGTGACTTAGATTTATCACTGCTCTTAGACTTTTCCGATCTTTCACTAGAGCTGTCCTTGGACTTTTCCTCTTTACTCCTCTTTCTTGCTGGTGAAGAGGAATGACTAGGCGGCTGTTGTCGGAGGGGCGACCTGGACCTGGACCGCGCCCGTGACGTGGAGGCTGTCAACGGGGGCGAGGGTTCACGAGGTCTTTTAGAAGGTGTAGGGACCAGAGAAAGTGCTGTACCCTGCCCAGTCTCTGCCGACTTTCGTACAGTTACTTTAGCGGGACGTTTAATAAGGGGGTGCTCAATTAGTAATTTATCCCAAAGAATCACATTGTCACATTGCAGCGCTTTATGAGCCACTGTTGTCGCATAACATGACAACTGTTGCCGGACCTCCCTCAAAGCGACCGCCGCGGATCTACTATTGTCCTGCAACACTTTGGCACTCAATTGAGTACAGAAGGAACAGTTCCCCGTTACCCACAAACCCCTTGAGTGATCTAAACATTTAACACATCTAATGCAAAGAGTGTGTGCAAAGATAGGGATACCTGAACAGGAGGGAGCAATACACAAGGCAAACACAGGGTCTATGGTAGCCATGACAGAGACTGGTGGAAAACACGAACCCACCCCCGGTTTACTCCAGGTTCTCGAAAGTCTCGCCGGAACTCAGCCCTGGAAAAAAGAAAAATTTCCAGGAATTAATGCTCATAAGGCTACACCAACATGTTCGAACACAAGTGTTTAGACAACCCGCCGGGTAACGAGACGTAATACACAACTATCACGGCTCGCTACGCGGAGGGTTCATTAATAAAGATTTCAGAATATCTTAACTTGTCCAAAAGATTTATGCATATCCTCTGACATAATATAAAGACCAGCATGGCTTTTTATAACTGACGCAGTCTTCCCAGTGGTGTTTTGTTAAGTTCTTACTGGAAAACCGCTCTCAAATCTCGCAGATCAAAAACTGGAAAGCCTGTCTTAAATGCTAGATCTGGCTTCTCCCGAAGCGTTCTAGATCGCCGTATGTTGAATGGCAGCGATACGTATCGTACCTCTCGAATGTCTGGTTAACTTCACTGAATTTAACAAAAGCGTTAATCCTACCCTCCCAAGGTGCAACCGCCGGGTGTGAATTTTAACGTTAACCCCAAAATTCCTATCCCCACTTCTTTGCAAAAGATCGCCGGGGAGGAAAGATCAACAAACAGCCTAGTTTTATTGGCTTTGCAAAAACCGGGAAAAACTCAACTCAACAAGTGTCCGTATGAACACTTAGTTAAATGGGTAAAACCATCCCGCCGGGAAACACAGTACGCCTGAACACAGGCCCCACCACAGAGACGCAGTCCTGGAGAGCCTCCGGCCACTAATCGCCGGGGAAAACAAGCCTTTTTTAACCACGCGTGATTAAAACTTGGCAACCAGCTGGGTTTTCATGGTGTAACCGAGAAAAACCGCCGGAAAAGGCAACCCACCCCGTTCAGATTCAATCTGAACGCACCAATAGACCGTGGAATTAGCCAAAGCACAACTAACCCACGTCACATAAATAGTCCGAGGAATTAGCCAATACACAACTAAACCAGGACACATATATAGTCTGTGGAATTAGCCAATACACAACTAAACCAGGACACACATGACACAGTAGTACATATTTATAACATAAATCAATAACACTTGTGCATGTGGCAAAGCTACGAGAGGCTGGCTAGGCCTAAGCAGACGGAAAAACACAGTAAACATGTCGTAATATAAACAAAATGCACTGAATTATATCACAACAGGAACCACCGTCAACACACCACTGTAGCAAACACTTCCCGGTAAAGGGAAGAACTGACTCGGGACCCAGAAAAAACTTCACTAAGTGAAGAAAAATACGCTGGGAATGTCAGAGAATAAACAGCTACCTCATCAGAAAGATAAAAGGCAGCAATAATAATGCGTAATGAAAGCCGCCTGCATCACAAAGCTAGCTACCGTGAAAAAGTTCACATGTCCACAACAGGACCACGAGGGTACACCCGAAATAGATGCCCCAAACACACGACCCAAAATACACTGCACTGCGGGCAACCCGCCCAGGACCCTCCTGCTACGCATATCCTAACCTTACTCGATACATCCCGGAGTAAACAAATGAGAAAAACTCACTAGGGACGCAACAAATGCGGAACGAGCGGAGCGTGGGGAGGCACGTCCAGGTCGGTTGAGCGCAGAGCAGAGAAGGAAGAATGACGCCTGAGTCAGCGTCTGGTCAAAGATCCACACAAGTACATCCACGAGTATATGGAAAGCTTATGAATAGTTATTCTTATTTTCTTTTTCTTTTTTATTTGTTACAAAGTTTTTTCGTAGTGAGAACCCAATTTCATAATGACTGAACCATGAGTGAGGTTGCGTGCGCTCATGATGAAGGCTCCTCAAATTTTTTATGCTCTGCGCGGTAGATTCAAAACTACGGCGGACGAGTGTTTGAAGAGGGTGCCTTATGTAATAGGCATAATCGTCAATGATGGAGGGGCCACTAATAAATATAACATTTTAAGACCGAGTGCTCCACACATACGTGCAGTTTCAGTCTCTTGTCCTAATGGCGGCATTCCAGGCAACCCTGTTAAGGGCTGCTTCACTTGCCAAATTTTTGGATTTGAGATCGGCACGGATAGTCCGATCCCAGGTCTTCCTCGGTCCACCCCTTGGTGCAGCTCCCTCCACAATCACAGACCTGCAATTATTCACCCAATTATGTTCATCCATTCTCTCCACATGTCCATACCATCCCAGTCTACTTGTACGCATCACTTTGCTAATACTCTTTTTACCTAAATGTCTCCTCAGCTCAACATTTGTTATTTTATCCTGCAGCCTGGCCCCACACATCCATCTCTCCATTCTCATCTCATTACGTTCCATTCTGTTGACATCCTCTACTTTAACGGCCCAGGTTTCTGAGGCATATGTCATTGCACTTCCAACACATGAGGCATACACCTTTCCCTTCAGGGGGAGAGGCATTCTTTTCATGGTCAAAATTGGCAGCAGTTCTCTGAACTTCCCCCGCCACATCTAATTCTAGCGACAGTGGCAGCCTCGGCCCCACCACCGGCAGAGATGGTATCTCCTAGGTATCAAAACTTGTCCACCAGCTCCAATGACTCATTTCCAAAATTCACAGCCACAGGATCATCACTTAACACAAGCTCGCCTTTGCACACTACGCACTTAAATTTCTCTATTTCTGACTTATTTTTGGGCAGGGGTCCCTTTATTCTACTACAGCGCTTACTCCCATGGTGCACCCAGCGTCGACAGATGCTACATTGAATCGCGTTTACGCCCACACCCTTTCCACACACTGCACATAGGTATACACCGCTCTTTTCCACATTGCCTCATCTCAATCTACAATGCATAACCTTGGTTTTGTTAATATTGACTCTTAAACCCTTGCTCGCCATGCCCTCTCTCCATCATCTGATTTTGGCCTCAGCATCTTGCATATTGTCAGCTATTAGGACTAAATCGTCTGCATTAAACAGTGACAACGGGAGTCCGCCTCTATAAACTCTAGACAGTGCCTCCAGGACCATAATAAAGAGGAGGGGGCTTAACACTGAACCCTGATAGACTCCAACACAGACTGCAAAGTCATCACTCAGTGCACCCTTCACACTCACCGCACTTCGCGAATCCTCATACATCTTCATTATCACACTCACCAGCCACTCTTCCACACCAAGTTTCCTCATAGCCCACTGCACAACATCTCTAGGCACCCTGTCAAAGGCCTTCTCCAGGTCTATAAACACAAAGTAAAGATCCCTGCGTTTTAGTAAGTATCTTCTTGTATCTGCTGACTATGAAGATAGCATCGGTTGTACCACGTCCTGGCATAAAACTAAACTGCATATCATCAATGGAGATGCTTTGCCTGATCAAACCCTCACAGACCTTCATGATTTGGTCAAGCATTTTCAGGCCCCTATAATTACCTCTATTTAGCGCATCCCCTTTTCCTTTGTATATATTTACTATTACACTTTAGTGCCAATCCTCTGGGATTTTCTCATCTTTAATAATGGAGATTATCAACTCTGTGACTAAGTTGACACCAGTCTCCCCTGAGGCTTTTATCATATCAGCGACAATGTCAAAGCACCCTGGAGCTTTACCGTCCTTCATTTTATTGATTGCGTCGCACACTACAACTGGTGCTATCGAAGGAGGGGGGTCCAGATATTGTTTTTTCGATACTAAGCTGTTCCTTATCCCATTCAAACTCTACATTTAGCAATCGTTCATAGTGTGCCTTCCATGCTTCTCTGATTTCATTTTCTGCATACACAATCTTCCCATTATCGTTTCTAACACAATGTTCCCCTATAATATCCTTACTGTCATTTTTAACTCGCCTAGCTAGGTTGAAGATCCCATTGGGATTGTCAGTGTTGCACACTTGTTCGAAGACCAGGTCCGTAATGCCTTTTTTAGCATTGTAAATGACTCTTTTGGCAGTTCGTTTAGCTGCCTGGTATTCCTCCTTGCTGCTTCCCTTCTTCCATGCTTTGAAGCATCTCCTTTTCTCTTTCACAGCATGTTCTACCTCATCGTTCCACCACCAGGTCTTATTCCTGGGGTGACCCTTTGTATTCCCACAGACTTTGTCAATGGCAGCGATAAGGCTATGCTTAAGAAAATTCCATTGACTATTTACGTCGTTAGGCCTAGCTTCCTTATTTCTAATCATTTCCTCCAGTTCACTATGAAACCTATCCCTAACTTCCTTGATCTTCAGCAGCCACTCTCCCCTTTTGGGCATGTATACCTTCTTGCACTTAGGATCTCTGTATATTCTCATGTCGCACACAAGTAGCTTATGCTGGGGGATACATTTCAAGCTCGGGATGACCTTTACATCCCGAACCAGTTTCCAGTCTTTCCTGTTAACCAGGAAGTAATATATCTGGCTACTGGAGACCCCAGAGTTATATGTGATCAGATGGCTCTGTCTTTTCTTTAACTTTGTGTTACACACAACCATGTTGAGTGAAACGCAGGACTCTAGTATATATTCGCCTTCCAGATTCCTCCTTCCGTAACCATTTCCTCCATGTAGGGTGAAGGTGGGGTGTAACGAACATGGGGGTGAAACGATCAGTGTCCATAATTTCTGCCCTATCAATAATAAAATAGTTTCCCCAACATCTCAAAAGAAGAAAACGGGTAGCTTGAGGATGACGGGAAACTATTGTATACATCGCGACGGACAGAGTTTCCAGGTCAGTTTTTCTATTTTTTAGGTGATCGATGTAATATTTCGCATTCTAATAAAGTGCTTCTTGACTGTGAAAGCGTGCTGATTCTAGTGGTGTTGTTGTTGTTGCTGTTCCCCAGGCTGCCTGGCCGAACAGCCCCAAGGCCCCAAGCAAGGCCAAGGCCATAACCGAGCGCCCCCACAGATCCCTCCCTGCCTACCACAATAAAGCCTGGGTGACCGAAGCCACTCCATGGCGGGGAGCTAAGGAGGCGCGGAAACGCCCGAGAAACCAAAGCCCCACCCAGGGCCCTGTTCCCCTCAGCAATTATGAAGAGAAAGTTGAGGGTCAAAGGAAAAATGTGACGCTTTGGCTTCCAATCTGCCAACCTCTAGATTGGGAGATTGGGAGGTCAATCCACGGAAGAGACGCCGTCACCTGAGATCTAGAAAATATATAAGTAAAAGGAACAGTCAGAGTAAGCTATGGGTATGGCAGAGATCGCTCCGCTCTCACTCTGATAGACCAGCCCATCACCACATGACTAGAACCCAATCCTCTCAGTATCAGCTAGGAACGGCCCTAGAAAGCCGCCTTTGGCGGGGGGATAGCTCCCCTATTTCAACCCCTTTCGGGGTTGGGCATCCTCCCACCTACCCCCTTGTAATCTCTTGGGGGAAGGTGCTGGGAATGGTCCCTGGGGTAGACTGGAGCTGGAGATCTGGGGGGGGGGGGGGGAATGCCCATTTGCCAGCCCATTTACCTAATTATGAATAAACCTAAAGATAAAAAACGTAAGTCCGATGATCCAAAACCGCACAGGAAAAAGACAAATGCCCCCCACAATCTCAGACTTTCTTGTGTGAATGTTGGTAGTTTGAATCTGTGTGCAAATGAAGTGGCTGAGATGTGTGACCGGAGGCGAGTGGACGTCTGCTTCTTGTGTGAATGTTGGTAGTTTGAATCTGCGTGCAAATTAACCCCTCAGACCCGGTTGGGCTCTGAGGCATCCATAAAAAAAAAAATACTCAATCTGGATCAATATGTGTATCTTAGGACTCCCTAACCCTTCAGCTACAACTACATCTACAATATTCCATGTAATTGATCAATAAAACAAAGCATCTTCACTTAAACAAAAGTCGACTGGTGATCAACATGTGTTGTATCGTGAAGCTACAAGTTGCTAAAATGGCCGCAAATCTACCGACTTCAATAAATTTTCCATGGTATAAAGTTTAATCAAGTTTTCTTTTGTCTTTACTATTATTATATATTAGATTTTCCTCATACAAATAATAATGTATATTAAAACATGGTAAAGTAATTTATATTACTACGTAAATGAAAGCGGCAGAGATGAGTCAGGTTAGACTACCGCTCGAAAACGATCGATACTAGCGGTACATTAGTATACAGGTGAACAAAACACAATGACTGTGAGGTTCACACATCGATTTGGTCAAGATTAATCTGTTTATATTAGTATATAAGCATCTAGCATCGATATTTAGCTATCGAGATTAATGTTTTTTCATAGAGATTTGTGATTGGGGAGAGCTTGAAGGTGGCATCGAGATGCGAAATATCGAGATGAGATTGATCGAGATATGTGAGCCTACTGTATATTAGATACATTGCAACGAAGGATGTATGGTCTGCCATATCTTGAATTGAAGCAATGGGAAATAACCGCTTTGGTTTATTAAGTTTGATACATGGTAATCAGGGATAATTGTCCCGCTGTATCCTCAGTTTATTAAATAAGGAGAAATTTTGCTCATTGAGGAGAGACTAGGATTGTCTCACAGTTTGGGGGAGGAGAAAATAGTTTTGTGGATAGATTAATTTAGTTTAATCTAGCTCAGGAAAGGCAAATTCAGCTGACCATTTGGAAATATCTTCTGTTAACCCTTCCCGCCCGGTTGTCATTTTAAAATGACACCGCGGAAGATGGGTAGGAGCCCGGGTGTCATTTTAAAATCCGTAAGCTTGAAAGCCTATTAAGCGTGTTTTGAAAGCCGTGCGTCCGACGCATGTAAACAAAGCCTGTCTTTGCGACACCGCACCTCCGAAAACAAGGAGACGTCGGATCAATGTTGTTGTATGCTATGACGAGATTAGTGTCCGCAAATGTCCGATATTGCTAACATCGCATAGAGTCTCTCTCCACGGAAATAGTCATCACAACTGAACCAGTTGACCTAGAGAGCTCTACCCAACGCCAGTTTACAGATATAAAACAGGACTACGTTTTGAGATGTGAACTGCGAATTCTCTAGCAGTTAAAATAACAAAGATACGGCTAGCCTATTACGACGTTTTTCGTCCAGATCGCCCGGATCTCAATAATGTCCTTAGGATGGCGAGCCCAGGCAAGAAGGGTTAAAGAGGAAACTGATTATTCATTGCGGAAACCATATTTTAAAGCGTTTGCATGCATACATCGAGAATATAACTCCCTAAGATTCTAGTATCTATAAATTGGCTATTCAGTGATTCAGTTTCAGTTAAGAGGCAATTTGTGTGTTTAAACCATTTAATTAAAGCTAAAGTAAGTCCTACCCTGAATAGCACCCGTAGTGGTAATTTGTTACAGGAATATATAATTCCAAAAGAAGGTAATTATACCCTTCAGTTGCATGTATTCAAACCCTGGTACTGGTTTGAATTTAAGTTAGCTTGAGGTGGAAATCACTAATAGATCGAGGAATAATAATACCAGAGTTCAGAGGTTTTTAAAATAAAGTCAGAGTTTAAGATTAACTCTCAAATCTTTCCAACCCCTGTAATATAAGGAGAAAATATTATACAATAATTAATATTATTATTATTACTATTATTATTATTATTATGTTGAGGACACTAGACCATTTTTCTTAACCTCAAGAAAGGCTCCAGTAGTCAGAGTGAGTGTTTCTCCATCCTACCTAGGGTTGCATGAGTCTGTTTTATGCAATCTGGCAGGAACTAGGAGTTTTTTATTTATTAAGCTCCAATAAAGGACTCTTGTAATTAAGTGGTTAATCTTCTCTCTACTCATTAGTGCTGAGTGTGTGTGTGTGTGTGTGCAGTCTCATTGGAACCACAAGATTTTATTACAATTTGAAAAGGCTCATATTAATCAGTGGTTTAAATATTTTCTTTTACTTTAGGTGCTGCGTGTGTCTGTGACAGTGCAGTCTCATAGGAACCTGGGGATTTAATTAAACTCGGTCAATAGGTTAAATGTTTCCTTTTCCCTCAGGTGCTGCATGTGTCAGTGTTTGTACAGTCTGATGGGAACCTTGCAGCCACCCTACGTGTGCCTTCCCCTCAAGATGCCCAGTACGCCATCTCTCAGCTCCACCGCAAGAAGATTGGCACCAAGCGCATCATTATCTCCTATGTCAATCATAACCACCCGTCACCTGAGCTTAAGAAGCAAGTATTCTTAAACATTTTAATCTAAGTATAAGGCTTTATAGAGTTTGAAGATTAGTACCTGGTACAGTGATGTTCAACAGTCAAAGAACATTGTTTTTTTCCCTCTTATGGGCGTATAAACAACCAAAGGCCATATGTAGAGTAGATCTCATTCATTGGATGGTTTGCAAAGTATAAAATTGTGATTTACTTAATGCAACTTCACTATTAAATTTAGTTTGTCTTGATAGCGTAATGCGCCATAAATGTGCGGAATTTCTGTGCGAGTATCCTAGGTGTGAGTCCTTGGAGTGCCACATGTATTAGTTTATTTCATTGAGTTTAGAAGTAAAGTTGGTAGGTGAAAAAATATGAATAAGTATAGATTTAGGTTGCCAGCATTATATTTATAGATTTTTCTTCTTCAGATCAAAGGTAATAGCACTACTGCAGGAGATTCCAGGAAAAAAGCTTCCTTTGTTCAAGTTCCGTGAGTTGTATGAGAAGCGGTACCATGAGACCATCGGTGTGTCAGAGATTTACAATATGCGTGACATTGTGACTGTGTCGGACAACAGTACCGGACGGATGTTGCTGCTTCATCCAGAGTTTAGACATGCATCCTCACCAATTATACCGGAGGATGTGGAGGGTGGGACCAGTGGCAGGTACTGTAAGGTTCATGGTACAGGCCCGGATCAGAGTGTGGGCTGGGCAGAAAGGGATCATGATTCCAGTCTGCCTAATGTCAACCTTACACTGAAGGTTATGGCAGCTAGTATACATTCTCTTCTACAGTCACACTCTGGGTCCATTCCACTTGCCAGCCTCTTGGAGTGCTACCAGGCGGAAGTTGGTCCGCTGGAAGAGTACGAGGATGGTGTGCCTCTGGAGCATTTAGTGTCCTGCTTGCCCGGTATTTGCATCCTAACTGCCGCTGCTGGCTACAAGTACATCAGGTGGGTTGAGAACAAGATGACTGATGAAGCTGAGGAACTTGCTCGCTGTGTGAGCCCTCCGCTGATTGGACAGTTAGCCCTCTTCTCCCGGGAGCTGGTGGACCTTTTGAAGACTTTTCACCATTGCCGCCTCCCCTTCTCCAGGTTTATCCCCGCCTACCACCACCACTTTGGCCGACAGTGTCGAGTGGCTGATTATGGCTTCACAAAATTGGCTGACTTATTTGAAGCACTGCCCCATATCATCCAAGTACTTGGTGAAGGCAGCAAGCGCACATTGACGCTCTCGCACAGAGCCCAGATCAAACGGTTCTCCTCTGATCTCCTCCGGGTGCTGAAGGGACAGCCGGCCAAATCCATTTCCCTGGATCTTTTCCCCAGTGCGTACGAGAAGACCATAGGGAAGCAGTGGAGTATTGTGGACTACGGTGTGTGCTACATGGATGACCTGCTGGCAGAGGTTGGGGAGACCACGGTTATAGTCAGTCGCACCAATGGGGAAACGACCATCGCTATACCCAAGAGAGAACAGACTCTGGAGGAGATAGAGCGGACCAGACAGTTCGCTACGGAGGTTGTGGAGTTGTTGCGTCACTCTCCACAGTGTAAAATGCTCTTCCACCGCTTCATACCTGCTTACCACCACCATTTTGGCCGCCAGTGTAAGGTGGCTGACTATGGTTTCACCAAGCTTGTTGAACTCTTTGAGGCCATTCCTGATGTACTCCAGGTAAGTTGATGAATGTCATACATGACTGGTTGTAAGAGTTGAATGACTAAATTGGCATCATACGTAGATTTTTAGAAATATTTTTAATAACCAATATTATGGGTTTGACAACCCGAGGGGAAGGAAGGAAAATCAAATATTTTGTAGTGGTTCCATAGTCAATGACGTGAGAGCTTTATATATATATATAAAAGGGCTCCCCGGGTCCCTAGTAGGGCCCCCGGAGAATGCTTAGTGCAACCCGAATCCATAAAAAGAACATCCTAGGAGGATACCCTTTACTTAGTTCCTAGGGAACGTCATCAATTAGGATACCAACTAGTAAATGAAAAATAAAAGAAAATGTAGAGTACAATATTAAGAATTCAAAGCGTGTGCCGTTGTACAGACTTCCCTTGTGCATTCCCATTTTGCTTAAGAGGCGGATTAGTTCTTCTACTGAATAGCAAGTTGTGCATGGGAAGTGGAAGGAGGGAGGGCCGTTTACGTCATTGACTATGGAACCACTACTAAATATTTGGTTTTCCTTCCTTCCTTTCTGGTTGTCAAATCCGTAATTTAATAGTGGTTCTCTCCGTCAATGACGTGCGAGCCTAAAAATACCACGACCGGTGGCCGGGACATCATATGCTCAAAGTCAGACATAAGAATCCACTACTAAATCAACCAGTGCTGAATTTGTATAGAAATATATAAAGTAATAAGGCGGGGTATCTAAGTAAGCCTTATTTAAGGAAACAGTAGAGTAGGTAAAATAAAAGGATCAAATGAACACAGATCTAAAGAATATATGTATAACAAAATAAATGGTCTATATCTATCTGTCTATTGCCTGACGCCGTGATCCCCGAAGGGGAGGCCACGAACGAAACTCCCCCATGCACCTCTGTCACAAGTCAGTCAACGCCCCTCCTCCCAACCAGCACCGCCTTCATTCATATACTTCTTCACTCCATCCTTCAACCCCTCTCTCGGTTTACCTCTCCCTCTCTGTCCTTCCACCTCGCTCTCGTACACCCTCTTAGTCATTCTCTCGCTTCCCATAAATGGTACATGACCATAATCATGAAATCTTTAAAAATAAAAAAATTCACTTGATATATGCACCCTACAGGATGTCATTATAACTTAACCTAGTCAACTATAATCACCTTTTGGGCGAGGTTCTCCATAGAGAGATCCTCCTCTCCCCCCCCCCCCACATCCCCCTTCTTGAACAAAACTTATATTGTGACAGAACACTAATTGGTGAACCACACACAAACATAAAATGGCCATTATAACATAACATAACATTTGTAACATTTCAGAAACAATCAAAGAGTTATGAGGTAGTTTCAAGGCTACACCTGGCACTGAGGGTTTAAGTGAACTGACAGATATCTGGACAAAAATTGTATGATGAGAAGCCCAAACTTTTGTGAGTTTAATATCAACAGAATAATTAAGGAAACGGACTGTAGTCGCCCATTTGTGAACATCATAAGCCCCCTCCTTACATGGAGGGATAGACAGACTAATGAGGAAGTAAGAAGGAGGTGTGGTGTGGAGGTAGATGTGCTGGAAAGTGTGAAAAGGAACAACTTGAGATGGTTCGGCCATATGGAACGTATGGAAAGCGAGAGAATGACTAAGAGGGTGTATGAGAGCGAGGTGGAGGGACAGAGGGGGAGAGGTAGACCGAATATGAGGTGGAAGGATGGAGTGAGGAAGTACATGAACGAAGGTGGTGCTGGTTGGGGGGAGGGGCGTCGACTGACTGGGGACAGAGGTGCATGGGGGCGGTTCGTTCGTGGCCACCCCTTCGGGGATCACGGCGTCAGGCAATAGATAGATAGATAGATAAGCCCTAGCAACTGCTCCGCTCTCAGCCGATTTAATAACCTCAACTTAAATAGAGGCAAGATGCCGTTTAGACAATCTTGATTTGTCAATCTTGATTTGTCCATAAATGAGAGGGATCTAAGGGTGAAGTTGCTTTAATGTACATAGATAAAGCTAAAACAGGGCACAATTTGTGATGGCTGTTGCCTTTCTTTAAAACTTTAATAGTAACTGGAGTAAAAACATGGTCATCCCGCTCATTCTTGGCTATAAAATCTGAGGCAGGAGCAATAGTGACTGAGCTATTATCATGGTGAAACTGTAGACAGTTCGAGGATCTAGCCATAGCTGCCAGTTCAGACACCCGATAAGCTGTGGCAAGAGACATTAGAAATACGCATTTGCTTTTTAATTAAGTTGACACTTTTTCCGGGGACCGTTGAGGGAGAAGTTATCTCGACGGAGCTCTAAGTTGAAAGCACGCTTTAATAAACCCAGCCTCATCCTTTAGAGGGAGTTTGAGGCCCGTTAGGTCGAAGAAGGGTTCTTCAATTGCTGTTAAGTGATTGCGTAGAGTATTAACCCTTTGGCTGCGGCCATTATTGGGCTATTTAGGGCATATTCAGGCACTCCTGAATGATAAATCAAGCATCTGCATTACATGAAGTGTATTCTGCAGAAAACTAGACAAGAATAGCTTCAAAATGACACCAGAACGGGCCCCGTACGTGGTCTGGTTCACCCGCAGTGGTGCCAGTGAAACGCGGGAAACCCGCTATTATGTAACACTCGCTCGCTTGGCTACACTGCTGGGAGACACAGAGAGAGACTCGCGCGAGACACAGTCAACCTCAGTGAGCCGCTCGGTGCTCTGAGGGTCGGAGGTGGGCCCCTCACGCTCCCGCCCACTGACACTCAATTTTTACGGTTTTTACAGGCTTTTAAAGCATGGAAATTACTGTAACTTGCCAGGACGTTCCAGAACGTCACCCGCAGCGAAAGGGTTAACGGACAAATGTTTATCTTCAAATAAGTAATTTTAGTATTTTAAGAGCAATCTCACTGATGCCACTTGTTAATTAGATTTTACTATCCATGTGGTGAAATTCTTCCAGTGTGACTCATACTGACGAAGAGTAGAAGTACAGTAGTATATTGTTTAGATAATTTGTCATGGACTGCTTGATCATAAGTACCTAACCATTTAGCCTTATGAATGTCCATAAGCTGAAATTCAGACAAGTCTGAAAGTTGCCAATTTGGTCCAAGTGGAAATTGGATATTGAAAGAGGAATGGGATTTGGACACCACTTGGATAGCTGGTTGAACCTAATCCGAGTTGGCCAAACTGGTGCTATTAGACATACATGCCCTTGAAAAGTATGAAGTTGATGAATAACTTTGCACATCATAGTGGTGTCTGGCGGAGGGAACAGGTAAATCGACGACCACCTATTCCACTCCACCGAGAATGCACCTGGACCCCCTGCTCGAGTCTGATGCCATCTGGTTAGAAACAAAAGGAGTTTTGTCGACTGAGCGGAAGCAAACAGATCTACTTGGGGTTGAAACGGTAGAATCAGTTTGTCGAAGGCATTCTGTTTTATTGACCATTCTACTAGAGTACTCTTGCCCCGGGACAAGGCATCTGCACAAAGGTTTGCCTTTCCCGGGAGGTATATTGCTTGTATTGAGATTTTGCGTTTGAGAGATAGAAAAAACAACTTCCCTGACAGTCTCTGGAGCGTGCGAGATCTCGTTGTACCTTGCTTGTTGATGCAAGACACTGCTGAGGTGTTGTCCATACGAAATGCCATGGCTTTGTGACTTAATTTGTGAGCATGATCTGAGGAAAAAGAGGGAACTGCTAACTCTTGGCATTTATATGGGATGGATAAGTTTAGGGACATCCAAATTTCTTGATTCTGATGGCCCTCAGAATCCTTAGGATCCTCAGGATCCTTAGGGATCCTGCTGCATCTGTATCCACCCAGAGAGGAGGAAGGGGCTCTGACCAATGGGTTGTAGAGAACCTGATCTCCGTCTTTACCCAAAAACTTAGTGGTTTGAGAATCTGAGGGGGAATTGGTACATACTAGCAAGTGGGGACGATCGACCGGGAAGACCCTGTTGCCGAGCCAGATTAAACGTTTGAGTCGCAACCTTCTTAGTGGAACTGTCAGTTGTACCCAGTTTATAGAGCCTATGAGAGATTATTCACAAATTCTCCTTGTGATCGTTTTGGCATGTAAGGTCCTGAACAGTTTCATCTGAAGAGGACTTGCTTTGTTGAATGGTTTAAGAATGAGAGTCTCACATGAGGCCTACCCATTCTTCCCTCTGTGTTGGCACTAGGTTTGACTTGTCTAGGTTGAATCTGAAACCCAGGTTTGTGACATAATGAATTATATCATTGTGTGATTTATGCATTGTTGTGGGGACTGTCCCACTACCACCCAGTTGTCCAGATAGAATATAATATTGATGCCCTGTTGACTGAGTGGCAGAAGGGCTTGTTTTACTAACTTTATGAAAATCCAGGGGGCCAAGTTCAGCCCAATGGGTAGGCGACTGAACATGACAGCGGAGTTCTGGTAAGGGATAGCTAGGAACTTCTGAAATTGTCTTTCTATAGGCACATGCCAGTAAGCGTCTTTAAAGTCCAATGTTGTTAGCCACACAATGGGTTGCAGAGTCAGCCGAATATGATTTATAGTTAACATTCGGAACTTGTGATTAACAATAAATTTGTTCAGAATTGACAAGTCTATCACTGACCTTAACTTGACACTGTCCCTTTTGGGCACTAGAAAGAGACGTGACAAGAACACTTTGTACAGAGGAGGTACAGAAACTAGAACTTGTTGGTGTAACATCTCCTTTATTAATAATTGGACATTGTGTGGAATTTTAATTGTATTGGTACAAGGTTTTAGGCATGGCTTGCGTTTCCAGCTCCAAAACAGTCCTTTCTTGACTATCCGTCTGGCCCAGGTGCCCTGAGGCCAAGCAGGATACCTGGCCCTGAAGGATCCCGTCTAATGGGTTGACAGTAAGTCGGTCAGTGAAGACTTGTGAAAACTTAGTTTTTTGGGACAGAGTAGATTTTTGGCTGTCCTGACTACTATTGTTGCTGATAAGTGTTGTTGTCTTTGCTGTCTATTAGAAGACTGGTTTGACTAGTGTGATGGGAGAGATTGTTGAGACACCCTCTGGGTGTAGTGTTGTGCAACTGACTAGTCCCTCTTCCTCTAGTCTGGTGGGAAAGGGACCTACCTCTGGCACTACCACTTCCCCGAAAGGGTGTTTGAAAGTTGCTTCTAAAGGGTTGTGAGAGTGTGGAAGAAGTGAAGGTACGGCCACGGCTACCCTGGCCGCAAGTTTGCCTGTGAGGCTTGAATTTAAGAAAGTTAGCTTTGAAAGCACTCGGTAAAGGTTGAAGAAGCAAAGTATGTACTGTACCTCTGACCATGTCTTACGTGTTAGAAGACGGTTGGAATACAAGGGAGGCTGAAGTACTCTAGCCTTCACATCCTTAGGGAGGTACAGTTCCGAGCATATGAAACAGAGACACCACCTCAGCCCATATTCTTAGTCACAGAACCTCTGGCGTGTCCTTTCTGGCTGGAGAGTTATGATGGGGGAGAAGGGGGTTGGAAGTAGGCGATGGTGGGAGGGTGATGGTTTGCGGAGTGGGGGTATAAGTGTTAGCGAGGATGGAAAAGTTGTGATTGGGGCACCGTCAAAGTTTAGGTGGGAGCAAGGGAGTATTGGAATTAGTTATGTGGCAAATAAACAATTAATTACGTAATATGCTTTGACAAATAGCGATTATTTATTAGTGGCCCCTCCATCATTGACGACATGCCTATTACATAATAGCTCTTTCAAGCGCCCACGTCAGCTTGTTTGAAACAACCCGCCACAGGGAGAAAAGAGTGCCAACATCATAAGGGTACGCTCATTCTCTTATGGAATCGTCATTATGATTGGGTACTCACTACGAAAAAGCTTTGTAAAAAAATAAAAAATAAAAATCTAAAGAAATGCTTTAATAAAGCTTCCCAACTTTTGTGGATGTCTTGCTCTGGATTCTTATCAGAGACGTTGAACCGAGTCACGTCATCCTGCCTTCTCTTCTCTGTGGTCGTGCCGAGTAGACGTGCCTAGTCCGTCCTTCACTCCATTCTGCATTATTTCGTCTCTAGCGAGTCTTTTGCTCATATGTATTTATCTGAGATGTTCCAGAATAGGTTTAGCTTAGTTAGGACGGCCGGCCCCATTGGCACGCCCACAGGAAGTGTTAAAATAGGTTACAGTGTTACGCGTCCATGCGGTCCGCTTGGGACACGTTTGCCTTTGTTTTTAGCTCTAGCTTTGCTCTTACCTAGTTATTTAGGAAGCTATATATACGCGGAGCTGAATTAGTTGCCATCTATCAGATGGGGTCTATCTATCTATATCTATCGATCTATATGCTCAGGCCCAATCCCCATTTTGGGGGTAGCCGACTCAAGACAGAGCAAGAACAGGGAAAACACAAAAACAACACAAAGCAACAAATAAACAGACAAAAAGTACAAACTCACACACATCCAGGTCACCCAGGAGAAGACCCAGAGACCAGGGTCACCAAGGTCGCTCCAGCACTCCCCCGGCCCCCGACCACCCGGAGAGGTTCCGATCTTGGCAGGCAGACATGCAGCGGAGCCAAAGCCACAAGCCCTCCCACCACACTTCCAGGCGCACCCTTCATATTAATAGTCTCCCCGGGCCAGGTGCCTGATGGACTATTATCTAGTCCAACTTGCGCCTCTTCTATCTCCCCTTGTACCTGACTCCCATATTCTCTTTGTAAGCCTTTCCTCTCCCATTCGTTCAACATGACCATACCAGCTCACTACCCTTCTGTCCACTCTGGCTGACAAATGTTCCTGCTGCCCCACTCTCCTACGTATCTCTTCATTCCTCAATCTGTCTCTACGAGTAACTCCACACATACTTCTCAAGCAGCTCGTCTCCATCACATCCAGCCCTCTTTTCTCCTTTTTCTTCAGAGCCCATGTCTCAGCCCCATACATCACTGTTGGCACAACAATTCCTTGATACAGTGCACTTTTTACTTTCACTCAGAGATTTCTTGTCTTCCACATACTTCCCATTGCTCCGAAAACCTTCTTTCCTTCACACACTCTCTGTTTTACCTCCACTTCCATACCTCCACTCCTGCTTATCGTTCCTCCTAGATATTTAAAACGCTCTACTTGTTCCAATAGTTCCCCATCCAGCCTCACATCTAGATTCACCCTATGCTCTCCCCTATTACACACCATTACTTTACTTTTATTGTCTTTCACCTTCAGTTTCCTCCTTCCACAAACCACACCAAACTCTTTGACTACCCGCTGCAGTTTCTCATCAGAATCCGCCACCAATTCTGTGTCATCAGTGAACAGCGGGTGCCCAACCCCGAAAGGGGTTGAAATAGGGGAGCTATCCCCCCGCCAAAGGCGGCTTTCTAGGGCCTTTCCTAGCTGATGCCGAGAGGATTGGGTTCTAGTCATGTGGTGATGGGCTGGTCTATCAGATTGAGAACTGAGCAATCTCTGCCATACCCATAGCTTACTCTGACTGTTCCTTTTACTTATATATTTGCTAGATCTCAAGTGACGGCGTCTCTTCCGTGGATTGACCTAATCTACCAAGATTGGAAGCCAAAGCGTCACATTTTTCCCTTGCCCCTCAACTTTCTCTTCATAATTGCTGAGGGGCACAGGGCCCTGGGTGGGGCTTTGGTTTCCCGGGCGTTTCCGCACCCTCCTCATCTCCCCGCCATGTAGTGGCTTCGGTCACCCAGGCTTTATTGTGGTCGGCGGGTAGGGTTCTGTGGGGGTGCTCGGTTATGGCTTTGGCCTTGCTCGGGGCCTTGGGGCTGTTCGGCCAGGCAGCATGGGGAACAACAACTAAACCCAATCCTCTTCCCATAGTTCTCCTTTTCACCTCCCTCACCACACTATCCATAAACATATTAAACAGCCATGGTGACATTACACAATCCTGTCGCAAACCTACCTTTACCTCAAACCATTCACTCAACTCACCATTTCCTACTCTCACACATGCTCTGCTCCCTTCATAAAAACTCTTAACTGCTTCTAACAAATTTTCTCCTATTTCATAAATCCTTAACACCTTCCACATTGCTTCACGGTCCACACGATCATACGCTTTTTCCAAGTCCATAAAAGCCCAAAATATCTCCTTATGCTTCTCTAAATACTTCTCGCATAACTGTCTTACTGCAAACATCTGATCCACGCACGCTCTTCCCCTCCTAAAACTGCACTGTTCTCCTATTGCAACTTCCGTACACTTTATTATCCTCTATCAACACCCTACCATACAGCTTTCCAACCACTGACAATAAACTAATACCTCTATAACTTGAACACTCCTGCCGATCTCCCTTCCCCATGTACAACGGCACAATACATGCACACTCTTCCAGTCTATTGGTACCATTGACACAGCAAAGCACACATTGAAAAGTCTCACCAACCAATCTATTATCACATCTCCACCCTTCTTTATACACTCCACAGCAATACCATCCTTGAAACCTTCTGCTTTCCCCACTCTCATTTGTTTCACTGCTTCTTTCACCTCATTTTCCTCAATCCTTTCATTCATTCCCTGCCGCCTGGGTAACCTATCTCCATCCACCTCTGCTTCAATCACTGCTTCTCTCAGATGGGGGTAACGTGTTATAATTATTTAGCAGACGCTCTGGTCTAAGAGTTGTCCCACGTGGTGGGGAACTTTCCAGAGTCCGAGTTTGCTTTTTTCCCCTCTGGCGTGGGGCGACGCGTGTTGCTGGTTGCTGTGTCGTCTTGGGAGGTAAGGTTATCGTCTTCATAGTGATTCTTACCGTCTGCCTCGTGGCCAGCCTCAGTTAGGGGTTATTTATCTACTGCTAGGAGATATTATTAATTGCTTAATTATGTAATAAGTATTAGCCTTAAGATATGTCCTTCGTTATCATGTGGTGCTATTATACATGATTGAAGGGTGTCAGGAGACATTCTGACTTATTTGGTGTGGGTTTTGTGAGTGGCTGCCCTTGCCCGGACAAGTCAGCACTCGCAAGGTTTGGTGTTTCCCTCCGGCGATCTTTAATCGGGCATTGATGCCGGAGGCTCGCCTCGAAGGCGGGCAGGGAATAGATCCAATAAACCCGGCATGGTCAGTAGTACCACTAGACTCCCGGCGGAAGTGAAGGTCCAAAAGGGAGTGTTTTCGGCCCGGCCTGAAAAAACTCCCCTATACAGATAGCCTCACGTGGCGTAGAACGACTTTAACTCCGCCCGGCGGAAAAGTCCAGTTCGTAGACGATCCGTTAGTTAATAAAACATCCAAAAGGATTAATCTAAAGGTATGGGTTGGTGACACATAGTCATAGATAAGCAGTTATTAACCTTCATAGAAAAGGTCTTTGGGGTCTTTTCAAAGAAAAGCACGACGGGAATGTCTCGGTTTATCCTTATGAGCATTGATTCCTAGAAATGTTCTTTCCAGATCACAGCACTACAACCTCGGCACAGGATACAAGGAAGGGGGCCGATCCCGGCGGGGGGTCGTTTTGTCACCATCATGCCTTTAGTCTGTGCTCTACTTCTATGTGTTTATTAATTCCGGTCTTTAACCCTTCTTGCCCGGGCTTGCCTTCCTAAGGACAGCATTCAGATCCTGGCGATCTGTCCAAAAAACTTTGTAATATGCCTATCCCTATCTTTGTTATTTTAACTCCTAGAGAATTCACACACATCTCAAAACATAGCCCTGTTTCGTATCTGTAGACTGGCGTTGAGTAGAGCTCTCTAGGTCAACTGGTTCAGTTGTGATGACGATTTCAGTGGAGAGCATTTAGCCTCGGATTGAGCAATATTGGACATTTACAGACACTAATTTCGTCTTAGCAGACAACAACAACATTGATCCGACTTCTCCTTGTTTTCGAAGGTGCGGTGTCGCAAAGGCCGGCTTTGTTTACATACGGTCGACGCACGGCTTTCAAACCACGTTTAATAGGCTTTCAAGCTTACAGATTTTAAAAGGACACCCGGGCTCCGGCCCATCTGCCGCAGTTTAATTTTAAATGCTGCCCAGGCGGGAGGGGTTAACCATAAACTCTGCGTTAAATGTGTTAACCCTCTCCGACATATGACACAATTTTGAGCTTATTGGGGATACTTTAAAGCCTTTACCATCAGGGGTATTTAGAAACCTTTAGTTTAGTTACTTCAACCTCTGCAGTTAGCTGTGGGCAGAAAACTAATTGGAGAGGTATTTATAAGAGTGAGAGAACTATTTCTTATTGCTAATCTGGCAACCTCTGCGTCATAAATGCGTGAAAGGGTTAAGTGTCTGGACCACTCCAGAGGCGTCTGGATGTCCAAGAAATGCGGAATTTGTACAGACCTCAGGAGTGGTCTTGATCAACGAGATCAGTCATGCCTAGTAGCCTTGCAAGAGATTAAATCTACTTTTAATAACTACACCAAAGACATCGCTCATAAAGCACTCAATTGCGATGATGAAGTGCTTTGGGACCTGTTGATTATTGAATCTCAAGTTCATTAAGCTCCTCCTTCCCGGTCCAGTTCCAAGTCTAAAACTAAGCCTAAAGTTCTTTCGAAAGCAACAGTAAACCAACCCCCCGGCCGCCGTAAGAGAGCGGGGTCACCATCTCCACGACGACCAACCAAGGTCCAGGTCGAGATCGTCTCTCAAGAGGTTTACGAAATCATCGGCAGAGACTTCAAAGACACTTAAGAAACAGAAAACTGAATCGGCGGAGTCTAGTGGCCGAAGTTCAGATGGGAAGTGTAGTAAACAGTCCCGTACGGAGGCAACAAGCTCGTGGCACCGGCAAGCGCCGGGGTCACGTCCACCGGCCTCTGTCCCTACCTCTACCGTGTCTAATGTCCAATCTGGCAGTTTAGAGGTGGGGACGGAGGACGTGGAGTCAACTCCCAGGGGCGGGTCAAGTGATAAAAACTCAGGATCTCAAGATTTCAGTTTTGCTATACCTTGGGTAGATAAAACACTTAGCCATTCTCGTGGGGTGTCGTCAAAAGTCTTGGCTGACCAGTACAGGGGGTACTCGGCGAGTTATAACCCAGGTTCACAGTTTATTCCAAGTTCACAAACTAGAGTGAAACAGGAAAGTCGTAGGGTGTGGAGACTCTCAAGAGACCGTGCATGTGGGTACTAGTAGACAATACCCGGCGGATACCAGGGATAGTGTGAACATTGAGACAGTACCTTCATCCGTACCTGACTTGTCATGGGTAGGACTTGAATCTTCTGCTCAACCCAACCAGGTAGCTGAAGGGTTAGAGGTAGGCTCTGCTAGATCTAAGAGTTCACAGACTGAATATCTGACACTTGATGACTTAGACTATATTCTAAATAACATGATGCAAAAGTTTCAGAACCCAACAATATCACCGGAAACTCCCACAACCGTGCCGGAAGCTCCTCCGATAGTGTCTGTGCGACCCCTGGAGACTGCCAGGGTTATTGCTCCTCCTAACGTACCGCCTCCCACCTCTAACGTAACTCTGCAGAGTTGTGGGCTATTCATGGTGCCCTAGCCCTCATCTCTACACTTTCACACAATCCTCCATACGTCGTTATCTGCAGCGACTCAAAAAGTGTGTTACAAGCATTAACCCCTCAGACCCGGTAGGGCTCTGAGGCACCCATAACAAACGCGGCCTGCGAAACCCGGTAGGGCTCTGAGGCACCGGCAGCTTGAAAGCCTGTAAGCTTGTTTTGAAAGCCGTCCGTCCGACGCATGTAAACAACAGCCGGTTGGACCGACGCCGCGCATCTCCGACCACAAGAAGGAGAGGCGTCGCTTGTCTTGTGTGGCTGTGTGTTATTGTTTAGTATTGAAAAGTGGCTGATATGGCTGATATCGCCACAAAGTTCTCTCCACGGAAATCATCATCACAACTGAACCAGTTGACTTAGAGAGCTCTACTCAACACCATTCTACAGGTACGAAACACATCTAAGTTGGGGATGCGCGGGAATGCAGAAGCAGTCAAAATAACAAAGATACGGTAGCCTAGGCGTAGACGTTTTTCGGCCAAAACCCCCGGGTTTCGGAGAATATTTATAGAATGCGTAGCCGGTCCCGGAGGGTTAAGTGAGTATGCCCCACGTGACCCATTGGTCATCGCTGTCATCCTTAAAATCCACGAATTACAATGCAGCTCTCGATCCATTACACTCTGTGGGATCCTCGCCCATGTAGGCATTGCGGGTAATGAGCGTGCTGACACCCTTGCTAAACAGGCCTGTCTAGGTGCTCCAGCATCCACTATCCTCAGATCGGATGACCTAATTCCTGTAATTCGACAGCATATTCATGATAAGTGGTGCTCAGAATGGAGGGATCAACCTTTAGAAGGTCTCCTTCGTTCCATCAAAGACGACATTCACATGTGGCCCTCTTCACTCAGCCCCTGTCGCGCTGACCAAACCCTATTAACTCTATTACGCATAGGACACACGAGACTCACTCATGGATATCTAATGACCACTCCCCGTAGTCCACCACCAGAATGTCACCATTGTCACACTGTTCTTACTATTCATCACATTTTTTGCATTTGTCCCATGTACGACCCTGAAACACCCCTCATTAAAAGCCATCCTTTCTGACTGATTCATTCTCTTTCATAGCCATCCGTCAATTTCTTGATAGCTCTTAATCTATATGATGTCATCTGACCAGTGACCTATTAATCTATATGATGACATCTGACCAGTGACCTATATGACTTGACTTACTAACTCCCCGCCGAACACTAGCCCTATGAGGGCTTAGGCCCAGAGGGCTAGTATAAAATAAACAAATCTTCAACAACATCTAACGTAACTCCACCACCTACGTGTGCTAGTAGTTTCCCAGTTGCATCTACTTTAACTACAACTAACGTAAGGGTGATTACGGACATTATTCCCCCACCTTTGGAGAAGGCTCCGATAAAGAAAGGCCCTATGCCTCTCCTTTACGGTCCAGATTGTTCATGGGTTACTATAACGGCTTTAAATCCCTCTAGTGCACAACAGACAATCTCGGGTAGGCCTAGCCAAGTGGTCAGCAACCCTTAAAGCTAGAAGAGCCATTTTTTTAAAGTCTCATAAAAATGTTATACTCTCGGAACCACAATACAAAACAAATTTGTCTCATCAACCGAAATCTACAGTACTTCAGAAATAAGAGAATATACCATACCATGTTGGTTTGAAACAGGGGTGTGTGATGTCCCCGTGGTTGTTTACTGTATATATGGATGGAGTTATGAAAGAAATACTATCAAGAGCAGTGGATGTTGGTGTATCGCTGAAAAGGGAGGGAATTGAGTGGAAGCTACCTATACTGCTGTTTGCGGATGATACAGTTCTGATGAGTGATAATGAATGGGAGTTGCAGGGTCTGGTAAATGAGTTTGGAACAGTGTGCGAAAAACGGAATTTGAAGGTAAATACGGGGAAGAGCAAGGTTATGGTCTTCGAAAGGGGTGAAGTCACAGAGTGTGAGGTGAAGCTGAACGGTCAGGCTATGGAGATCGTCAACTCTTTTAAGTATCTGGGCAGTGTGTTAAGTAAAGATGGGACTATGGATGAAGAGGTGCGGAAGAGGGTTGTAGGAACGCTAAAAGCAGTAACAAGAAATAGGGTGGTCAGTATGGAAGTGAAGAAGTCCTTGCATGACAGTGTGGTAATCCCGACACTGACTTACGGAAGCGAAGCATGGACGTTGGTTGAGAGACTCAGACCAAGAGTGAGAGCAGTGGAAATGAATTACTTAAGGAGTGCGTGCGGAGTTACATGGAGGGATAGACAGACTAATGAGGAAGTAAGAAGGAGGTGTGGTGTGGAGGTAGATGTGCTGGAAAGTGTGAAAAGGAACAACTTGAGATGGTTCGGCCATATGGAACGTATGGAAAGCGAGAGAATGACTAAGAGGGTGTACGAGAGCGAGGTGGAGGGACAGAGGGGGAGAGGTAGACCGAATATGAGGTGGAAGGATGGAGTGAGGAACTACATGAACGAAGGCGGTGCTGGTTGGGGGGAGGGGCGTCGACTGACTGGGGACAGAGGTGCATGGGGGCGGTTCGTTCGTGGCCACCCCTTCGGGGATCACGGCGTCAGGCAATAGATAGATAGACCATACTTCTGAACTAAACAAAGTATAGTTATTTTGTTAAATATCCTGGTATTCACTAGCTTAGGAAATCATAGAAATCATAACGATTGATACCTATTACCTATACATCTTTTTGAAGTTGAATAAACAAATCTAATGTTGCCTTGAATGTGTTATATGATGCCTTCATTTTGAAGGAAGAATTATTATTTCTGAAGTTACTAGAGCCACACAAGTGTCCTGAAAGAGCCGCAGGTTGCCGACCCCTGGCCTAGCCTATATATCTTCACAAAGAAATGACCTAACCTAGTTTAGATGTGACCTAACCTATGTTAGATGTATATAAGTCTGCAGAACTCGCTGTTATCTCTTGTGTGGCTTTGTTTACTTGTGTACCGAACGTTCTGCAACACACAAACACACGCACATATGGAATATGCATCTGTAGTGTGGTCCCCTCACATGAAGAAACATATCCACAAAATTGAGAGGGTACAGAGAGCAGCTACGAGGATGATCCCAGGTTTGGAAAATTTGGAGTACCAAGAGAGGCTCGAGAGATTGAATCTACCTACGCTGGAACAGAGAAGGAAACGAGGACAGCAAATTCAGATATACAAATGTGTTAGAGAGGTATTGACAAAATCGACCAAGAAAACTTCATAGAGAGGGATGGAGGTGAGAGAACAAGAGGTCACAGCTACAAACTGAAAGTGCCTAATAGTAAATCTGATCTGAAAAGTAAAAGATTTCCTACCAACTCGATTAGTGGGTGGAACAAATTGCCAGCCGAAGTAGTGTCTGCACCATCAGTGCATAGTTTCAAAGCACGGTATGACAAACATATCTTAGGAGGCGGGAATTAACGAGCATGCTCACTCCCGCAAATACAACTAGTGTAAGTACACACATCGGCTGACTCCAAGCAGTGACCACTGGTACAAAACAACAACCTTAGCAACAAGTTGCCAAGTCACTAGCTAGCCAGACCAAGAAATGGTCTAACCTAGCTTAGATATATATCAGGAGGCAGAAATCACTTTTACCTAAATAATAAAAGTTGTTTTGGATTCGTGGTCCCTGCTTGGAGTCAGCTGATGTATTTACCTAATTGTAGTTTAAAGGAGTTGAGCTAAGCTCGTGTTGTCCCGTCTCTCAGTCTATTTTCATCCAATTTTTTCTTGAAAATATGGATGTTCCTTGCCCCTACCACCTCCTCCTCCAGCCTATTCCATTTGTCAATACATCTATAGGGGAAGCTAAACTTCCTGATATCGTTCTTGCAGGTAGGTCTTTTTACTTTGTATCGCCTCTAGTTATTCCTGTAGCCATAATTAATATATCCTCCCTATCCAGCCTCTCCAGCCCTCGGGTGCATTTGTACATGATTATCATGTCTCCCCTCTCTCTCCTCTCTTTTAGACTCGGTAGATTTAATTTTTCTAGCCTCCCTTCATATGGCAGTTCTGAGACTTCGAACCAATCTAGTAACTGCTCTCTGGATTCTTTCTAACTTGTGAATATGCTTCTTAACCCTTGTCTAGCGGGGTGTTTTGGGCTATTTTGGGCATATTCAGGCCCTCCTGAATGATCAATCAAGTATCTGCAGGACATTTTTTTTTTATTTAGCAAAAAACTAGGCGCTAAAAGCTTCAAAATGAGACCAGAACGAGCTACGTAGCACTCGTGGTTCTCATATAGTGATACCAGTAACATGGGAGTTTAGCGTATTTCGGCATATTTTTCCCAGCTATGCTCACTACTGGCTACACTGCCGGCCTCTTGAGAACACAGGGAACATGAGTTAATGGGCGGCGGTAAGCCCTGGGAGTCGGCTGTCTGGCCTGCTGCGCTCCCGGCCATTTGCACTCTATTTTAACCCTTTAAAAGCCTTAATAATGCTCCTAACTTGCTGCAAATTGGTGCACGACTTAAGTCGAGCGCCGCTATTTAACCCTCTCACCACGGAAGGGCTTTTGAACGCCCATAAAAAAGCATATAACAGGTACCCGGAAGGGCTCTTGAACGCCCAGTGGTTGAAAGCCTGTGAGCTTCGTGTGCGAGGCGTCGGTCCGACGCATGTAAAAAACAGCCGGCTGGACCGACGCCCCGCGTTTCCGGCCACAAGAAGGAGAGCGTCGCTTGTTCGTGTGTGCCTGTATGTTGTTGTTAAGTATCGAAAAGTAGTGTAAAGTGGCTGTTTTGGCCATAAAGTTATCTCCAATGAAATCATCATCACAACTCAACCAGTTGACTTCGAGAGCTCTACTTAATGCCATTCTACAGGTAAATAACACGCTACGCTTGGGGATGCACGGGAATGCGGGAAGCAGTCTGATTAACGAATATACGGTAGCCTAGCCTAGACGTTTTTCGGCCAAAACACCCGGGTTTCGAGGAATATATATATAATACATAGCCGGGGCTGGAGGGTTAAGGGTTAAGATGCGGGGACCACACCACTGCTGCATGCTCCAATCTTGGTCTAATCATACTTTTTATAATTTTCGCTAACATGTTCTCATGCAAGTACAGTAGGGTCTCACATAGAACGATTCTCTTATAGAACGAACGACCTAAAATATTGTTCCAAAATTTTCGTTAGGAACGAATGTGATCATATAGAACGATTTCGCCATCAAAGTAGGGCAAATCCGAGGAGTTCTCATATAGAGCGCCGAAATATCGTACAAAACGTCAGGTGACTTGACGTAGGTTGCGCATTGTGACGTCACTGTCATCTGAGACGCTTTGGATGCTGGGCAGGGAGGGAGGAGAGGGAGGCAGTCCGCCATCTTTTTGCCTCCGTGACGAACCCGCACATACGCCCCTGACGGAAATTTACGCTTTCAGTGAACATTGACCATATTGGGCCACCAAATTACCATCCCTATTAGATTTAAGGTAAGCAACAATATGCCTATTTCATAATTTCTATGCATAACTTATCATTTATATACGTTTTGGTATGCATGGGTGTGAATGAGTATAAATGTAAGGGTACGTACGGGAGGACCGATCGACCAATATCAATTATTCCCATAAGGTACGTGTTTCATATAGAGCGAATTCACATAGAACGACCTCGTTTATCGACCAATTTCTCGTTCTATGTGAGACCCTACTGTAGTTCAGAGCAACTTTCATATTCCCGGCCATTGCATACATTCCGCTAAAGAGCTTGTTAATATGTTTCTCTGGCGACAAGCTATCTTGTATAATCAACCCTAAATCCTTTTCTTTTTCGGCCTTGCTAATTATATTGTCTCCCATCCTGTACTCCCAATTTGGTCTATTCACACTTCTTCCCATATTTAACACATGACATTTACTTCTATTAAATTTCATATTCCACTTGGTGCTCTATTCGTATATTTTATCTAAATCCCCTTGCAGCTCCTCACAACTACTTATATTTGTTATTTGTCTCATAATTGTTACATCATCTGCAAACATTGACATGTAGGAGTTTGTGCCTATCGGCAGGTCATTCACGTACATAAGGAACATAAGAGGCGCCAACACAGATCCCTGTGGCACACCACTCTCAACTTTCCGCCACGATGAGTAAGTTCCTCTAATGTTGGTCCTCATTTCTCTTCTGTTAAATAGCTCTCCATCCATTTCAGCAAACTCCCCCTCACACATCCTATTGTTTCAAGCTTAGATAGCAATCTCTTATGTGGTACCTTATCGAATGCTTTGGAAAGGTCTAAGTAGACTCAGTCCACCCATCCGCCTCTTTCTTGCAGTACATCTATCACCCTACTGTAGTAACATAACAGACTGGTAACACAAGATATTCTCTGAATCCAAATTGCTTTGGCGTTATTATCTTCTTTCTCTCCAACATTTTCATCCATCTCTTCCTAATTAGCCTTTCACAAATCTTGCATACAATACTAGTAAGTGAAACTGGTCTATAGTTTAGAGGGTCCTCAGGGTTTCCATTCTTGTATATCGGAATGATATTAGCTCTTTTCCATTCAACAGGAACCTGTCCTTTATCTAAGGAAGCTTGAATTATGTCCCTCAGTGGCTCCACTAATTGCTCTGCACACTCCTTTAAAACCCAGGCAGACACTTCATCCGGTCCCATAGCTTTCCTTACTTCAAGTCCTCTCATCACAGATAACAGCTCATCTCTAGTTATTTCAATCTTGCCAAGACCACTCTCCAGTACTCCTGCCTGTGGTTCGTCAAAACCTTCCTCTCTAGTAAAAACCGACCCCAATTTGTTATTCATTACCTCGCACATGTCCAATACATTTTCGTACGTCCTAGCATCTACTCTTAATTTAGTAATTTGTTTCTTTACCTTCAACTTACTGTTTATATATTTATAAAACAATTTAGGGTCACTATCACATTTATTTACTATGTTCTCATTATAGGTTTGACTCCTGCAAGGAGATAAAGAAAACCTAATATTTAGTAGTAGCCCCGTAATCATTGACGAACATGCCTATTACATAAGGCACCCTCTTCAAACACTCATCCGCCGTAGTTTGAATCTACCGCGCAGAGCATAACAAATTTGAGGAGCCTTCATCATGGAGCGCACGCGACCTCACTCATGGCTTCAGTCATTATGAATTGGGTTCTCACTACGAAAAAACTTTGTAAAAAAAATAAAAACAAAAAGAAAATAAGAATAACTATTCAATAAGCTTTCCATCATATCGTGGATGTACTTGTGTGGATCTTTGACCAGACGCTAATTTAGGCGTCATTCTTCCTTCACTGACATATCAAGTAAACCAAAATCCTCAATACATCAACGAATGGGAAGGGGATGGTCGGGAGGGCCCCAGTCGTCAATGATTACGGGGCCACTACTAAATATTAGGTTTTCTTTATCTCCTTGCAGGAGTCAAACCTATAATTTATTAGTGGCCCCTCCATCATTGACGAACATGCCTGATATCTAAGACTGGAGGGGGACATTCGTAATCATATCATAACTCTAGTAAAAGCAGATAATCAAACGACCACATAGTATTCTTACTTTGTAAAACAGATATATTTGGGTGCATAAACTTTATACAGCCTAAATCTTCAAAAAGGGGTACAAGCAGGAGTGTGCTTCGAAGAAGCCTGCTTGAAAAAGGGTTAACTCTGAGACTCTGTACACAGATCTGCTAGTTAAGAAGGCACCCCACTTAACGTAAGTGGTGAAAACTAAAAACTTATAAGTTTACATGTGCACATATAAACCCCATTAAACTAGTGGATATATTCCTAAAAATATAACCAAACATAAATGAATTCTTGTACTTTCGCAGAAGTACTGAACTCGTGTACTTATGCAGAAGTACTTGCATCAAAAATAAAAGTCGTAGTTGCAACTACTGAGATTTCTTAAAAATCTATTGCTTCACAGCCAAAACTACTTACAACAAGAATTGTTGTATTACTACTATTGGACTTTAGCACAATTTCCTGTAATGAATACTACAGAGAAATTTTATATCACAATACCTACAAACAGTATCACAGCTCGTATGTTCCGTACACATACTCCGGCGGGGTCTAGGGTGTCCTATGTTACACTGACTGCACCCCCCCCCCCCCCCCCCCTTTCTTGAAATTAAACAAAAAGTGACTAAAAGGGCCGCCTAGACCCTCTGCCTTAAAGCTATACATGGCAAGGAAGGTTTGTCTAGAGCTACTGAAAGGTATCGAGTCAAAAACGTACGATTAGAGGCCCACAACTGTGTGGACTTAATATCTTCAACCGAAAGATTATTAAGGAAACGTAAAGAGGCTGCCCCCTTGCATAAATCGTTGGTTTTGCCCACAACGCCGGGATTACTCTCTTTAACCCTTAAAGAGCGGCGCGCAACATAAGTTGAGTTAAAGAAACTGGCAAAAAACGGGTGAAAAATGGGTGAAAATCGAGTGAAAATGGGTGGAACAGTAATGAACCATACGTCCGACATCTGTGGCCTCCCGGCCCACACTAACTCCAGTTCCCCCACCGCACGGGAGGATGACAGTGTGACCAATAGTTCGCTAAAAGTGAACAATGTAGCAAAATCCGCTAAACTTCCATCTTTGAGGTAACACTGTCAGTGCTCCACGAGTGCTACGTAGCTGTATGTGGTGTCATTGTGTAGCGATTTCCGCCTAGTTTTCGGCACAATACAGTTCCTTTCATGCTGATGGTTGATATAGCAGTCAGAATGGCCTGAAAAGGCCCAAAACGGCCACAGACCCCCCGCTAGACAAGGGTTAAAGACCTCGACCAAGAGAGAAGCCAGTGTACGTTTCATCAAGCGTTTACCCGTACTTGCTACCCATAAAGCACCCTGGTGATTTAGAGGTGCCACTCTTAAATATTTGGTTAGAGCTTGCACTGGACAAAAATGATGGTGCACCTTTCCCCTTTTCAACGCCGGCACCGTGAACTCTGAAAACACGTGTTCACTGTGCTCATTCTTGGCTATGAATCCTGGGGAAGGTGCAATGTGAACACACTCATTAAGCCTACCAAACATGAGGCAATTAGGTGTGTTGCTCATCGCCGCTAGCTCAGATACTCTGTTCCCGGTAGCCAAAGCCATAAGGAATACTGCCCTTTTTATAAAAGTAATGTAAAATCTGCAGTCTTTTGGTACAGACGGGAATGAAGTAACGACAATGCTTTGTCCAGAGACCAGGTAGGCATGAGCTGACGGGGAGGTGGGCGGAGTTTAAAGCATGCCCTCATAAAATCACTACAGATAAATGTTTCTGCATGAACAGATAATTTAAATAATTAACAACCAACGCCACCGAGGGCACAGTTTGTTCTGTTCTAAGAATCCAAGACGTAAAAGCTTGCCAATGCGATTGATACTGTCGCTTTGTAGACTGGGTATATTGATTCATGAATTTATTGGTCACGTCGCTACCATATGGTGCTAGCCACTTGGCCTCCTGAATGTCCATAATGCACAAGTCAGCGAGGTTTCTAGGTTGCCAATTGTCTCTAAGTGGAACAACCCGACCGGGAGTGACACCGGGTGCGGGCACCACGTATTCAATTGCTGGTACCACAACTGCGCCGGCCACAGGGGCGCGATTAGCGAGACTACGCCTCGCTAATCCTGTAGTTTGTTGACTACGTGGCACATTAGAGACGCGTCTGGCGGCGGAAAATAGATAATGGAACTCCACCTGTTCCGGTCCGTCATCAGAGCGTCTGGTCTGCCCGCCGGCGGGTGAGGTACAGTGGGAGTTTGTGAGTCTCCTCTGACGCAAACAAATCCACTTGTGGAAGGTAAGGCTCCGCAAACGCTTGAGCGCCCATTCTACTGCTGTGCTTTGTCTCCGAGACAGAGCGTCTGCCCAGACGTCTGCTCCGCCTGGGAGATAAGATGCGTGAAGATGAATGTCCAGCCTGTTGGCTAGTATAAAAATCTTTTCTGACACGTTTAGCAACTTCCGCGATCTCGTTGACCCTTGTTTCTGAATACAGTGAACCGCATTCAGATTGTCCATTCTGAAGGCCACCGACTTGCCCCGTAAAGCAGAGCCATGAGCCTGAAGGACAGATAAGGGGACTAGTAAGTCTTTGACATTGATGTGGAAGATTTCTAAATGGGACCAAAACCCTTGACCCTGATGCCCGAGGTTTGACTAAAAGCCCCAACCTATCGTCCCTGACGTATTCGTGTCCACCCATACCGACGGCGGAGGAGAGGTTCATGACATGACTGAGTGCAACATTTCTCTCTTCGCCCAAACCGCTAGTAAGTTGTGTAATAACGTTGGGATAGGCCATAATATTTCCGCCGGTAATAGTGGGAAACATTTGTTGCCCTCCAAGATTAAACGTTTGACTTTCAACCGGCCCAACTTCACAGTTAGTTGAACCCAGTTGAGAGAACCGACTAGAGATTCCCAAAGTCTCTGTGTCGTAGTCATACTGTGGAGAAACATAAACAGTTCTTTGCGAAATCTGTTTCGAGTGTCCACACTCTGACTCAGAGTGAGAGAAGCTGTGTCCTCGACCAGCCCTATCCACTGAAATACTCGTGAGGGAACAAGGGTTTGACTTTTACTAAGTTGACCTTGAATCCTAGAGATTTGAGATGGTTTAACGTAATGTAGACATGAGTGATGCATAACTTTTCTGTCTCTGCCACCACCAGTTAGTCGTCCAGATACAACGAGATCCTGATCCCTTGTTCTAACATGGGCATCAGGGCTTGCCGGGACTTTGCTTGAATGCTTGTGCCAAATTGAAAACAGTCTTCCAAATTGCTGGTGAAATCAAAGAAGGAGTTAGAACTGGAGACAGAACTACTTGGCTTGCAATACGGTCAGGAAGTTTCTTCACTAAGAACACCCTCAGATCCTACCTTGCTCGAACTGCCTCTAATAAGGCCGTCCGAATATCTCCTAAAGACTTTGATGGAAGTCTGGAGAAGCAAGCGCCGGGAAAGTTCAATGGCTTTCCTGACTTCCGCGGCTTCTATTGCCTGAGAAGAGCGTAACAGAGACTTTGTTACTTGCTGGGTAACCATAAATTGCGAAAACAGTCTAAACGCTTTTCCTCTTAACCTAAACTCGCGGTCTAGGTAAGCTGGGGAAGGCGTGCTAAAGGGATCTTTTAATTCGCACAAATCGATTATTTGGGGGGCAGCCAAGAAGTCAAACAAAGCAGAGGGGACTCCGCCGGCACTAAAAACCGGAAGAGAGAACCAAGAATGGTGTTCTTGAGGGATTTGGTGGGAAGATTTTGACGTGAAAGTAGTTGCAAATTGTGAGCCTCTGTTTCTCATGCCACCCAAGGTCCCGTACCCAACTGCCCCACCTGCAAGACTGGATTAGAGGCTGAGTTTGTGATCGGAAACATATCCAACTCCGGCGTCAAGGCAGAAAGTGCCTTGACGTCGTTAAAGCCGTCATTCTTAGTCCAGTCAGAAAATAGCTTTGAAGCTGAGGCAGGGGGCAGGGCTGGTGTTGATGCATACACAAAAAAGTCATGGTTATAATAACTTGGAATGGCCTTAATATGAATATCCAAAACATTTCCTTGACTATCCAAAGCTCTGAGTTTTCTAGACTTATTGCCTTGGATTACCCACTCATGTGGTACAGGGAACTGCCCCGAAAAAGTAGCTTGTGCTGCCTCTGGCTTAGTTGGTAACATTGCTACCCATGACCCATCAGGCCCGTATAAAAGAGGCATAGCTCCTTTTTTTTTACTGGCGCCTTGTCTAAAGGAGGGGGAGATATGTCTGATATGACTCGCACATTGGAAGTAGTGAGAGCTGCTGTGTGTGGCACATTGGAAATTGGATCTGACACAAGAGGAGGGTTAGGTATTTTAGCTAAAGCAAAGGATGTAGCCAGAGGTCGCACATAGTGGTAAACTATCAATGGAAGTTAAATATTACTAAGCTATAATGAATAAAATAAAATCAATCTAAATGAAAACTACTCGATATCTAAATTGAATTCAATCTGAAACAAGCTAATTTATATCCAAAGGTCTCGCATAATAAATGTATATATAGGGTAAGGTTATAAGGGTTAATATTAGCCAGGAATTAACTCGCCAATAGTTCCACATGGCAATGAGGCAAGGGAGAACGTTTTACCCAATATGGCGGTGGACAATGGGGAACGAGACTTCGGTCCCAAGACTCGAGTCAAGTTAAAGAAAGAATAAATGATTACATGGGAATGGACATGATTATTATAATTTATGCTTATCTATCAGTCAGTCATGATGTCGATGAGAGCGTCGTAATGGTGTAGCTGAGTGTAGTGCTGTATGTGTATTGTGATTAGAGGCACAAAAGCTCGATCAACTGAGGGCGGAAAATTTAGATGTTAACTGGTTGGTGTTCGTGAAGGCTCTGGCGTACCTCAAAAGCACACCTTGCTGCCTTGGCAAACCGCCAGGAGCCCAAATTATCGTACCGCATTTAGGTTGCTCTATACGATAAATTATATTAATATATACGATAAATTCATATATACTACATAAGACCATGGCAATATTGCTTAATAGCATATTAGGCCTTTTATAACTTAACTTATTTACAATCTTATAATATACGATCTACTCGTCCTACGTCGTGCTGTAGGATAGATCGTGATGTCACAGAGACATACGAGATCACAAAAGAGTCATATTCTATCGTATTTATACAATAGTCGACATCGCGGGAGCTCCCGTACCAACTGTAGGAGTTTCCGGCGTAGGGTCAAAGAACCTATTAAGTGCATTCAATAGTAATCCATCAATCTCTTCCGCCGTTACATACCTAGCCGATGACGAACTCCGTGGAGATTCGACAGTACCCAGAGAGTCGTCTAGAAGGTGACTGGACTCTTCAACCTCCATCTCGGAGACCAGAGATCGTTGTTCTTCATCCGTTAAGTCTGGCTTATCATGGGAAGATCCCGCCGAAGCCGGGACCTCCACATGTTGCCATGTTAAATCTGGGATAGAAGATGGTACATCGGCATCCCGGTGGACGTCAGCCACTAGTTGAGTCACAAAGGGATGTGTTCTGTCCTGCCAGGACTGTGAGTATCGCCATACACCTTGGCTGTGGCTGTCACTCGCTTGCGAGCTTGGTATACTCTCCGATTGAGAGCTCGCCCGAGCCCCGTAAAGGTTTATGATAATTAAAAGCTCCCATAGCTCATTAACACATTTAAAGCAGAGCTGGTGAGCAAAAATAGGGATACCTGAGCATAACGGCGTTGAACATACAGCAATGAGAGGTTCAAGTGCCAACATGACAGAGACTGAGGGAAAACTACCCCGCCCCCGGGAACTACCTGGTCACCTGGTGCAACGCCGGTACTCCGCCCTGGAAAGAGAAATTTCCAGGGATTAATGCTCATAAGGTTACCACCCAAAAATGGTACAAAACATGTGCCACAACACCGCCGGTCAACGAACCGTAGCACTGCACTACTACTTTTCGTTTTCCTTTAGTTTCATATTAAAGATTTCGGCATATTTTTACCTGTCCAAAAGATTTAAGCTGATCTTCTGAATCCTCATAAAGATGAAGTATATCTTTATTAGAAAGCTGTGCTACCCTAGTGTATCAATTAATTGTTTGGCAAATTATCGCGAATTGCACATTCGTTAACATAACCACCCGAAGGTACAACCGCCGGGTTTTATATATCATGTCAAACCAATTGTACCTGCCCCAGACCTCTTTGTAAAAAGGTCGCCGGGAGGGAAAGACCAAACAAACAAACAGCATTGTTTCAATGGCTTATTAAAGATTTCGGCATATCTTTACCTGTCCAAAAGATTTAAGCATATCTTCTGAAACCTCATAAAGATGAAGCATATCTTTATCAAAGATGAAGTCTTTCAAGTATCCCTTTACACTTGAAACACTAGTAAGATTCAGGCATCTTTTTTATCCCATAAAAAGTCTAAGCCTATCTTAACCCTCTCACCACGGAAGGGCTCTTGAACGCCCATAAAAAAGCATATAACAGGTACCCGGATGGTCTCCTGAACGCCCAGTGGTTGAAAGCCTGTGAGCTTCGTGTGCGAGGCGTCGGTCCGACGCATGTAAACAACAGCCGGCTGGACCGTCGCCCCGCATCTCCGGCCACAAGAAGGAGAGCGTCGCTTGTTCGTGTGTGCCTGTATGTTGTTGTTAAGTATCGAAAAGTGGTGTAAAGTGGCTGTTTTGGCCATAAAGTTATCTCCAATGAAATCATCATCACAGCTCAACCAGTTGACTTAGAGAGCTCTACTTAATGCCATTCTACAGGTAAATAACACAGCTACGCTTGGGGATGCGCGGGAATGCGGGAAGCAGTCTGATTAACGAATATACGGTAGCCTAGCCTAGACGTTTTTCGGCCAAAACACCCGGGTTTCGAGGAATATATATATAATACATAGCCGGGGCTGGAGGGTTTTAATCTCTAATCCGGCTTCTCCCCGAAGCCCACATAGATCGCCGTCTTGAAGGCCGTGATACCCTATTGTATCAATCAATCGTTTGGCAAATTATCGCGAATTTGCAAATCCGTTAATATAACCACCTGAAGGTACAACCGCCGGGTTTTATATGCAATGTCAAAACCAATTGTACCTGCCCCAGACCTCTTCGTAAAAAGGTCGCCGGGAGGGAAAGACCAAACAAACAGACAGCATGGTTTCAATGGCCTTGAAAAACCGAGAAAACCATATCCAACAGGTGTCAGCATGATCACCTAGATAACTGTGTGGAGCCCCCCTCGTCGGGAATAACCCAGGAAGCCTGATCACAGGCTCGACCACAGAAAACGCAGTTTCTGATGAGCCCTCAAGCTACCAAACTCGCCGGGGTAACTTACCTATTTTAGCCATCCTGACTAAAACTCGGTAAACAAAAAACTGCTTTCTCGGAGCAACGAGAAAAACGCCGGAAAGGTAACCCACACCAAACAGAACGCAGTCTGATAAACATAATCAGACCCACAGTCCAATACATTTTTATTATAATAAACAATGAAAACACTTGCATACATGAAAAAAACTACGGGTGGCCGGCTAGGCCTGGTGAGAACGGAAAAAACACTTAATGACGTCGAAACACCATCGAAAAGCACTCCATCCCACCAAAACTGGAACAGCCGCCACCTCAAAATCGTAGAAAACACCCGGGTAAGGGTAACTCGCCGGGTAACGAGATGTAATCCACAACTATCACAGCTCGCTACGCGGGAGGTTCATAAGTAAAGATTTCAGAATATCTTAACCTGTCGAAAAGATTTACGTATATCCTCTGACATGATATGAAGACCAGCATGGCTTTATAAAAGACGCAGTCTTCCCAGTGGGGTTTGTTAAGTTTTTTACTGGGAAACCCATAAAAAGACGCCGGCCCCTGAATTAACTCGCAGATCAAAAACTGGGAAGCCTGTCTGAAATGCTAGATCTGACTTCTCCCGAAGCCTCCTAGATCGCCGGATGTTGAAGGCGGCGATACCTTAACGTATCCCTCAATTGTCTGGTCAACTATACTGAATTGCAAATCCGTTAATCCCACCCTCCCACGGTGCAACCGCTGGGTGTGAATTGAAATCTATAACGTTAACCCCAATTGTTCCTGTCCCCACTTCTTTGCCAAAAGAACGCCGGGGAGGAAAGACCAATCAACAAACCGCCTAGTTTTACTGGCTTTGCAAAACCGGGAAAAAAACTACTCAACAAGTGTCCGTATGAACACTTAGTTAAATGGGTAAAGCCATCCCGCCGGGAAACACAGAAAGCCTGAACACAGGCTCCACTACAGACGCAGTCCTGGAGAGCCGCAATCCACTACTCGCCGGGGGAAACAAGCCTAATTTAACCACGCGTGATTAAAACTCGGCAACCAGCCGGTTTTGCAAGGTGTAACCGAGAAAACCCGCCGGAAAAGGCAACCCCACCCCGCCCAGATTCAATCTGAATGCACCAAAAAGACCGTGGAATTAGCCAAAGCACAACTAACCCAGGACACATAAATAACCCGTGGAATTAGCCAATACACAACTAATCCAGGATACACAAATAGTCCGTGGAATTAGCCAATACACAACTAATCCAGCACACACATGACACAGTATTACATATTTATAGCATAAATCAATAACACTTGTACATGTGGCAAGCTACGAGAGGCTGGCTAGGCCTAAGCAGACGGAAATAAAAGGAAATCATGTCGTAATATAAACAAAAGCCTTGAATCATATCACAACAGGAACCACCGTCAACACACCACTGTGGCCTAAAATTCCCGGCGAAGGGAAAAACTGACTCGGGACCCAGAAAAAAATTCACTAAGTGAAGAAAAATATGCTGGGAACGTCAGAGAAAAAAGCTACCTCATCAGAAAGATAAAAGGAAGGAATAATAACGCGTAAAGAAAGCCGCCTACATCACAAAGCTAGCTAATTGTGAAAAAGTTCACCTGTCCACAACAGGACCACGAGGGTACACCCGAAATAGATGCCCCAAACACACGACCCAAAATACACTGCACTGCGGGCAACTAGCCCAGGACACTCCTGCTACGCATATCCTAACCTTACTCGAGACATCCCGGAGTAAACAAATGAGAAAAAACTCAATAGGGACGCAACAAATGCGGAACCAGCTGAGCGTGGGGAGGCACGTCCGGGCAGGTTGAGCGCAGAGCAGAGAAGAAAGAATGACGCCTGAATTAGCGTCTGGTCAAAGATCCACACAAGTACATCCACGATATGATGGAAAGCTTATTGAATAGTTATTCTTATTTTCTTTTTCTTTTTCTTTTTTTACGAAGTTTTTTCGTAGTGAGAACCCAATTCATAATGACTGAAGCCATGAGTGAGGTCGCGTGCGCTCATGATGAAGGCTCCTCAAATTTTTTATGCTCTGCGCGGTAGATTCAAACTACGGCGGATGAGTGTTTGAAGAGGGTGCCTTATGTAATAGGCATGTTCGTCAATGATGGAGGGGCCACTAATAAATAGTTCATTTTAACTTCCCTAATTATGTTAACATATCTATTCTTCTCCTGTTTATATTTATTCCGATTACTCTCAGTGTTCCTTCTTCTTAATCTAGCCCAAGCTGCATCACGCCTACCCAAAGCTCTTGCATTTCAAATTAAACTATTCTTTCTGCTTAGTAAAATTTCCAGTTTTATATCTTGGGACAAACAGATTGGTTCCTTCTCTATAAATTTCGAGGAATCTACTATATTTACCTTGTACTGTACATCTTTTTCCTTCAAAATAAGATCCCAATCTACTCCCTCTAAATATCTTTTCAAGGATACATACGGTAATCAGCTTTACTATAATTTAGTCTGTCATTTATATAGCTATTGTCTAATCTATTGGCATTACTCGAGATCAACTTCCATTTTAGTAATAGGTGATCACTTTTTCCTACAGGACATAGATAGTTTATATCACTAATTTCGTGAGGATCTTTTGTGTGCGTGTGTTTGTGTGTTGCAGAACGTTCGGTACACAAGTAAACAAAGCCACACAAGAGTTAACCGAGTTCTGCTGACTTATATTCATCTAACATAGGTTAGGTCACATCTAAACTAGGTTAGGTCATTTCTTTTTGGAGATATGTAGGCTAGGCCTATGTCTTCTAGCAAAAACAGAGTAAGCAGATGGCGCCGAGTCTGTCGGCGATCGACGATGCGCATGGCGGGCGGTGTGAATTCATTTTTGCCGCATTTTCTCTGAATTTATACTTAATTAATGCCTGGCCGATTCGTGCCGTTGTTTTGAGGGTGCCGCTGTTCTGAATGCCGGATAAACGAGGGTCTACTGTATTTTGTTTATTCCCCCACACCAGCTCTCCCACCTGCCTCCTCCTGCACTCCTTTTTGCGGATTGATCTAAGACTGACGGGTTAAATGACATTGTCTCTTACCTTGTTAACGCTGGAACTGGATACACTTCAGTATCAGTCTGCGATCAGTCTGGCAATCCAGTCCTGCAGGTGGGCACAGGTCCGTGGGTAGACTGGGAAATTGAAGCACAGCAGGTTGCTTCAACCATTACTTAAAAATCCTCCCCATCAAATACCCCAAGATCATTACTCTTGGTTCTCAATACCAATTGTCAAGGCCGGGGAAGTACCTGATATCTTTAATTTTCTTGCTGCCTCCAAATTGGGAACTGCAGGATCCCTTATTGCCGCGCGCCCCCCCCCTCACCGCGATAGGACCTTTAACCCGTACAGCCCCAGCGCGTCGGCGATGTATGTAACGCACAGCCCCAGAGACGCGCCTGACGCGTCACCCTAATTGCGCCGACCGTAACCTCAGGTGTAGCCACTCAAGAGGGCTCAGATTTGTATGGGAACTATGTACGTATCCCACGCAACCGTGCCGATGGTTGAAAACTCTCAAAGTCCACGTGCGTGCGCGCAATAACCTGGTTTTTTGGGATAATTGCCTTCAATTTTATACTCTTGTAAAATCCGTTTTCGGGGGCTCTGTAGGACCATTTTTAAAGCTTTTTGAGCGTTTTTTCGTGGTTTTTCCTTCATTCCTAACCCATTCGCTATTGTTTCTGGAATAAAACAATTTTTTGAAAATCGGCCAGGTTCTGGTGCGCAAACATTACAAAACTAGCCGGGGCTCCACGGGTTAACCCACCGGACCCGGTTGGGCTCTGAGAAACCCATAACAAATGCGCCTGCTGAACCCGGTAGGGCTCTGAGGCACCAACAGCTTGAAAGCCTGTAAGCTTGGTGTGCGAGGCGTCCGTACGACGCATGTAAACAACAGCCGGTTGGACCGACCAAAAGAAGGAGAGGCGTAGCTTGTTCGTGAGTGCCTGTATGTTATTGTTAAGTAGTGAAAAGTGGCTGATATCGCCACAAAGTTCTCTCCACGGAAATCGTCATCACAACTGAACCAGTTGACTTAGAGAGCTTTACTCAACGCCATTCTACAGCTACGAAACACATCTACGCTTGGGGATATGCGGAAATAAGTCCAACCGCGTGCGCGTGAGTGCGCAAAAAACATGTTTTTTTGGGGGAAATTGCCTTCAATTTTTTACTCCTGTAAAATCCATTTTCGGGGGCTCTGTAGGACCATTTTTTGCACTTTATGACCAATTTGTTTTTTTTGTTTTTTCCTTCATTCCTAACCCATTCGCTATTGTTTCTGGAATAAAAAAAAAAATAAAACCTGCTGGGCCCTGGTGGTACATTTATTTATAACTAGCTGGGGTTCAGCGGGTTAATTTGGTAGAGTCAAATAAGCCGAGTGCTTCCCAAGCTAGGAAGGATAATTTCAAATTTCATAAGCCATATGCCAAACCTAAAGTCAGTCCAAAGGAGCAACCTAGTGGTTCCAAATTTGTGGGCTCCAAGTCTCCTCCGGCACAGGGAAGCACTCGAGCCAAAAGTATAAACAGGGAAAGAATTCAGGTATATGGTTCAAGCAGCGACCCAAACACAAATCAGGTCAAGGGTCAACTTCGGCCAAAACTAGCCAGCCGTCTAGCCCTACCCCACCACCTTCAACAAACTAAACATATCACAAACTCTCTCACTCCCGGGGCCTGTCGTGGGTGAGTTGAATCAAAGTGTAGTTTCGCCGGACGAGCCCAGTAAAGTAACTGTGTCATTTTGGGCGTGTCATCGGGCTTGGCCCCGGCGAACTTGGGAAAGGACAGTGGTACGCAAGGGCATAACCTGGCAGTGGCTCCGGCGACGTCGTTTACGTCAACCACTCGAAATCAATCGTGTTTCTTTACAGGTGGAATCACCAGTCCAGGAAATTATCACCAAGCATTTCATTGTCCCGGTCATTTCAACTTGCCCAGTTTACACTTCCGGATTTTTTCTCGCACCAAAGAGGGACAGTATATTGTCAGGGCAATTGATCTAATTTACCAGAGTTCTTTTATATAATCTCTCTAGAGGGCCAATTAAAAGAAACATAAGTAGTCCAGTTAACAAGTGTATTATATATATTTAGTGCGAATACATAAATATCAAATGCCGATCATTTAACATATTTACATCTCTCTTACCATTCATACCACTCACACACAGTTATTCAGGAAGAGAAGCTAAATCATTGATTATACCTGTGAACTAAAACCAATATGTCACACATCCAAGCACACTAAATCAAGCACTTTTAGTCTGGCATAAGTTAATCAATATAGTCTATTATTAGCTGGTTCCAAGGACATGCCAGCCGACTCCAGGACAAACCGTGGTCAACAGTACCAACTAGCTGCATCCAGGGTACCACCACTGGCAACGGAACACGCCGGCTGACTTCAGGGTCCCACCACTGGTAACAGAACACACCAGCTGTCTCCAGGGCTCCTCAACTGGTAACGGAACACACCAGCTGTCTCCAGGGCACCTCAACTGGTAACAGAACACACCAGCTGTCTCCAGGGCACCTCAACTGGCAACAGAACACACCAGCTGTCTCCAGGGCACCTCAACTGGTAACAGAACACACCAGCTGTCTCCAGGGCACCTCAACTGGTAACAGAACACACCAGCTGTCTCCAGGGCTCCTCAACTGGTAACGGAACACACCAGCTGTCTCCAGGGCACCTCAACTGGTAACAGAACACACCAGCTGTCTCCAGGGCACCTCAACTGGCAACAGAACACACCAGCTGTCTCCAGGGCACCTCAACTGGTAACAGAACACACCAGCTGTCTCCAGGGCACCTCAACTGGTAGAGTGTCATAACTTTGGTGAGCGACTGTACTTGCAAGATCACATGCAACCGCTCTCGCCCCACACGCTAGCATAGGACATCACAATCACTTGCGTTATGGACCACAGCTCTGGATACAGATAGACACGGCCCTCATATATGTACACAGGCGGGAATCGTGCCGGGAACTCGAGTAGGCAGACCAGTAACTGCCAACTTCCCTCACACACACAAGGCTGTGATAAAAACCAACTCTTAAATTCACATAACTGGTAAATTTACAAGGGTTGTAACCACAATGATTTAAGTGACAAGTAACTATTTCACGGCAATCAATACAATAGCACCATACTTTCTATAAACGCAATTATCTATGTGACAAGTTACCATTTCACGGCGATCATGAACACAAAAGCGCCACACTTAACAGGCACAAAGCTTACCGCGGAGATGTGTACAGCAACACACAGGGAAAGAAAATGCTCCCGGGCCAATAAGGCAAGCTCTCACTTAACCTTTCATTAACATGCTTCACACAACGAATCTTCGATACATACCGCTCACCTAACCTTTTACTAACACACTTCATTCGAACGATTCTTCGACTCATTTCAACCAACGGGCGACTATGCTAACAAGTAGGGGCCCTCTATAGGAGCACCATCAAACATGCGAGACTTCGGAGCACGTGAACAGGTGTTCGACTACCTACAGCCATACATTCATAGAGGAATTACGGCACTATTTCCTGACATTAGCCCCCATAAACATTATATTTCACCGAAATATAACTCTAAATCAGGAAATAGGAGACCTAACTGCCTGATATCCCCGCTCCAATAATCCGGCGTCCACCCAAATTCCACTTCCAATTACTAGTTCCTTTCTGCACACTTTCCTGCATTAACTCAGACTATGGCGTACTGTGCTACAAGATCTAGCTCACAGACCTACTTAGTATATCTGCAGCAACGTTATCCTTCGCCTTTATATATTGTACCTTAAAAGCATACGACTGAAGTACAAGTGCCCACCTCATTAACCTACCATTGTCATTTTGCATATTCCTGATATAGGTAAGTGGTTGGTGATCCGTTTGTAGAACAAACTCCTGGCCACAAAGATACCTGTTAAAGTGATTAATACCCCATACAATTGCCAAGCACTCTTTCTCTATAGCGGAGTAGTTCTTCTCCCTGTCCAAGAGTTTCCTACTGGCATGAGTAAGTCATTCCACTCCTGTAGCAACACAGCTCCCAGGCCAACATTGCTAGCATCTGTACGGAGGAAAAACATACGGGTTAAATCAGGAAGCTTTAGGATTGGTTCAGTGGTCAGGCACGCTTTCAAACGGGTAAACCTACCCAATAGATCAGCTGTCCACTCCAGCCTATTGGGATGGTTCTTCTTGAGCATCTCTGTCAAGGGCGCTGCAATGTCAGAGAAATGTGGGATGAAGTTCCTATAAAAATTCAGTCCCCATGAAAGACCACAACTGAGATTTGGTGATTGGCTTCTCCAAGATCTAGATCGCTTGAACACGTGATTCTAACGGTATAAGTTCATTACAACCAAGAGAGAAACCCAGATACTTTATGGAACGACAACCCAGAAAACATTTCTTTGGTCCAGCAGTTAGTCCACATTCCCTCAACCTGTCGAAGAGCTTTGTCAAAGATTTCACATGACTATCCCAGTCGGGAGTGTGAACAACAATATTGTCAAAATAACAGCTTATGTTCTCTAGACCTTCAGTTACTTTCCTCATCAGACGGATGAAAGAGGCACACGCAGTCTTCAGCCCAAATGGCATCCTGGTGAACTGCATTAGTCCCCTCTTTGTTGAGAACGCAGTACACTCATGGGAGCTTGGGTCCAACGGAATCTGCCAGTAACCTTTACACAGATCAATTTCTGAAAAGTAGACACTGTTAACAAACTGACAAATTATCACCACCCATAACGAGGGGCGTCGCGCTCCTTGGTGCCGCTAGAGGAGCGGCGAACACATCCAAAGGTAAGGTGTCGGCATTGGTTCAGAATCAAACCGGGTGACATCATTTAAAGCTCTAAAATCTATACAGAGTCTGTATGATGAATCTTCCTTCTTAACCAATACTACTGGTGAGCAATATGGAGAGGAAGAAGGCTCAATTACACCCAGTTTTAACATTCTGTCAACTTCCTCCTCAAACACTCCTTGCAGATGTGCCGGAACGGGATATGGCTTGTTACGCACCGGTAAATCTGAAGTCAAAATAATTCTATCTATCTATCTATTGCCTGACGCCGCGATCCCCGAAGGGGTGGCCACGAACGAACCGCCCCCATGCACCTCTGTCCCCAGTCAGTCGACGCCCCTCCCCCCAACCAGCACTGCCTTCGTTCATGTAGTTCCTCACTCCATCCTTCCACCTCATATTCGGTCTACCTCTCCCCCTCTGTCCCTCCACCTCGCTCTCGTACACCCTCTTAGTCATTCTCTCGCTTTCCATACGTTCCATATGGCCGAACCATCTCAAGTTGTTCCTTTTCACACTTTCCAGCACATCTACCTCCACACCACACCTCCTTCTTACTTCCTCATTAGTCTGTCTATCCCTCCATGTAACTCCGCACGCACTCCTTAAGTAATTAATTTCCACTGCTCTCACTCTTGGTCTGAGTCTCTCAACCAACGTCCATGCTTCGCTTCCGTAAGTCAGTGTCGGGATTATCACACTGTCATGCAAGGACTTCTTCACTTCCATACTGACCACCCTATTTCTTGTTACTGCTTTTAGCGTTCCTACAACCCTCTTCCCCTGTTGTACCCTCTCCCGCACCTCTTCATCCATAGTCCCATCTTTACTCAACACACTGCCCAGATACTTAAAAGAGTTGACGATCTCCATAGCCTGACCGTTCAGCTTCACCTCACACTCTGTGACTTCACCCCTTTCGAAGACCATAACCTTGCTCTTCCCCGTATTTACCTTCAAATTCCGTTTTTCGCACACTGTTCCAAACTCATTTACCAGACCCTGCAACTCCCATTCATTATCACTCATCAGAACTGTATCATCCGCAAACAGCAGTATAGGTAGCTTCCACTCAATTCCCTCCCTTTTCAGCGATACACCAACATCCACTGCTCTTGATAGTATTTCTTTCATGACTCCATCCATATATACAGTAAACAACCAATGTTCCAAAAGGTTAGTTTTACCTGGAATATCTGAGAACACATCCGGATACTGATCCAGCACAGCTTGCAGCTCCAACTTCTGGCTATCTGAAAGATCCTCACTAATGTTCACCTTAGATTCCTTACCATTTGCCACTAGTTCCACCTCCAGCAATTCAGTACAATCACTGTCAATCTCCAACAAGCCTGTGCGGACAGCATTAAGCATGAATTCTGATGTAGAATTTCTCTCCAAAGCAGCATTCACCCGTACTGAACTTTCTCTCCTGTGGAATTTCTTAAGCATATTTATGTGATAAACCCTGGACTTGCCTTTCACATTGATCACATAGTCAACCCTGTTATCCCGAACTTCCAACACTTTGTTAGGGCCACGCCACTGCATAAGCATTTTGTTGTGATCGGTTGGCAATAACAACAATACTTCGTCACCGACAGTTAATTTCCTGGGTCTTGCCTTACGATCAAAGTACTCTTTGTATTTGGATGCACTCACCTTAGCGTGACTCTTAGCTACCTTGGCTGTATCCTCCAACCTGTCTCGGAGTTCCAATACATGCCTGTAAGAATTACGGAGAGAAGAATCCAACTCATCATTAGACCATAACTCCTGCAATATACTCAGGGGTCCCCTCACATGTCTTCCATAGAGTAGCTCGAAAGGAGAAAATTTCAAAGAATCATTAGGCATCTCCCTGTAGGCGAAGAGAACTGCAGGTATGAAACGGTCCCACTCCTGGGGATGGTCAACACAGACTTTCTTAAGTATGTTTTTAAGAGTACCGTTCATTCTCTTCACACAGCCGTTCGACGCCGCATGGTAAGGAGTAGAGTGAACTGCCTGTATGGATAAAAGTCTGTTAATCTCAGTCATAAGATCAGATTTGAACTGGGATCCATTGTCACTCAACACCTGTCTAGGTATTCCCACCCTATTCCCATCAGATGATTGCAGAGCCATACTGTCCACAAGTGGATTTATTCGCGTCCAAGGAAAACCACAAACTTCCTTTCTACCTATCCCGCCGGGAAGTAACTTCGGCGGGGGGTCCAGACGCATTGATAGAGGATTGGAACAGGTGGAATTCCATCCGTTTCCTCCTCCAGACGCTTCTCTCGTGTGTCAAGTAGTTCGCAAGCTACGGGATTTCCCTGGGGGTAAGGGATTAGAATATGCCCCACGTGCCTTCTGCGTGTCGTAAGAGGCGACTAAAGAGGTTACGGTGGGCTTGCGACCCCCACCCGGAAAAAAATACATAGCAACGATGAACGAACAATCGGCCTCGGATGCGGACGGACCCTGTGTTGACGAACCCCAACCGACTATGGACAAGCCTACGGACATTCTGAGAATAGGGACATGGAATGTGAGTGGCATGAATGATGGCACAAAAGAGAGAGGTACTGGAAGTGTTAGTGAATGCCAGGCTGGATGTATGTGGAATAACTGAGACCAAATGGAAGGGTACAGATGTGAGAGTGTGGAATGGGTGTGTGTGCTGGAGTGAGTGAGGGAGCAGCGAGAGAAGGTGCATGTTTGTTTGTAAGTAACAAATGGAAGGAGTGTGTAAGAGAATATGGGTCTGTGGGTTCAAGGATTGTGTGGGTGAGAATGAAAGTAGGAATACAAACGTGGGTGATTGTGTGTGTGTATGCTCAGACAGAGGATAAACTTGTAAGAGTGGAAGAGGAGTTCTGGGTGAATGTGGAGGCGTGCCTGGATAAGTTTGACAAGAACGAAAGAATAATTCTGATTGGGGATATGAATGGTAAGGTGGGTGATAGGAAAGTTGATGGAGTGGTCGGGGGTACCGTCAGAGGTGAATGGGAATGGTACTGCACTTGTGGATATATGTGTGGGGAGGAGGTTGTGGATAGCCAACACCTTCTTCCGACACAGAATGATACACAGGTACACATGGAAAGTGGTGTGGACGATGAAGGATAAGACAGTGGTGGAACGAAAGTCACTGATTGATTATATATGTGTGGATGAAAGATATATATGTGAAAGATATATATGTGATGGATACTAGGGTGTATAGGGGTATTGGAAGAGGTCTGTCTGATCATTATGAAGTAGTAGCTAAGGTTAGGATACAAAAGAAGTGGGTGAGGAGAGCTGGAGGGAGGCGAGAGGAAGGTGGAGTGGTGAGGATGGTGGAGAGGCTACAGGAGGAGGAAATCAGGAAAGAGTACAGGAGAGCAGTAGAAAGACGACTAGGCGGGTTCGACCTCGAAGATATGGAGGAAGTGGAGATGAGGAGCAAGGGGTTTAAGGAAGAGGTCTGTGCAGCATGTGAGGAGGTGTGTGGAGTGAGAAGAAGAGGGAGGGGAATGAAAGGTACAGCATGGTGGACAGAAGAGGTAAAAATAGCTGTGGAAGATAAGAAGAAAGCGTATAGTGAGTGGTTGGGTAGTAGAGGGAATGAAGATTTGGAGAGGCAGAAACGAGCGAGGTACGTGGAGAGTAAGAGGGTGGTGAAGAGAGTAGTGAAGGAAAGTAAGAGAAGAGTAGATGAGGAATTTGGAAGGAATCTGAGTGTAAAATGGAGGGAGTGTAAGAAACAGTTCTGGAAAGAAGTCAAGAAAGTTAGGGAAGGTAGCAAGGGAAACAGTAAGAGTGTGAAAGATAAGAATGGGAGAATGCTAGCCGAGAAGCAAGAGAGAGTCGAAAGATGGAGGGAGTACTTCAACGAGTTGCTAAATGTAAGGAATGAAGAGCCAGCAAACATAGTTGGATGGGGTATGGGAGGGAGAAGAGGAGAAGTAGTGGAGGAGGAGGTGGGGAAGCCATGAAAAGAGTGAAGTTGGGGAAAGCACCAGGAACAGATGGAGTGTGTGGGGAAATGTTGAGGTATGGTGGTGAGATAGTGATCGAATGGGTATGGAAAATATGCAAACTAGCATGGGAGAAGGGGAATGCACCCGATGACTGGAAGACTGGCATAATAGTCCCCCTATATAAGGGCAAAGGGGAAAGAGGAGTGTGTGGTAACCACCGAGGAATATGTCTTTTAAGCGTAGTAGGGAAGGTGTACAGTAGGGTAGTGATTGAGAGAGTGAGAGTGAGAATGGAGAAATGGATAGGCGACGAGCAGGGAGGTTTTAGGAAGGGAAGAGGATGTGTAGATCAGATTTTTACCCTGAATTGTGTTGTGGAGATATATCTGGAGAAGAAACAAAAGGTGTATGTTGCCTTTATGGACTTGGAGAAGGCCTATGACAGAGTGGATAGAGAAGGCATGTGGAAAGTACTTAGAATATACGGAGTAGATGGCAAGTTGCTGAAAGCAGTGAAGAGCATGTATGAGGGTGCAAAGGCGGCAGTACGTGTGGAGAATGAGCAGAGCGAGTTCTTTGATCTGAGTGTTGGGTTGAAACAGGGGTGTGTGATGTCCCCGTGGTTGGTTACTGTATATATGGATGGAGTCATGAAAGAAATACTAGGAAGAGCAGTGGATGATGGTGTATCGCTGAAAAGGGAGGGAAATGAGTGGAAGCTGCCTATACTGCTGTTTGCGGATGATACAGTTCTGATGAGCGATAATGGATGGGAGTTGCAGGATCTGGTAAATGAGTTTGGAACAGTGTGCAAAAAACGGAATTTGAAGGTACATGCAGGGAAGAGCAAGGTTATGGTCTTCGAAAGGGGTGAAGTCACAGAGTGTGAGGTGAAGTTGAACGGTCAGGCTATGGAGATCGTCAGCTCTTTTAAGTATCTGGGCAGTGTGTCGAGTAAAGATGGGACTGTGGATGAAGAAGTGCGGGAGAGGGTGCAGGGTGAGGGTTGTAGGAACGTTAAAAGCAGTAACAAGAAATAGAGTGGTCAGTATGGAAGTGAAGAAGTCCTTGCATGGCAGTGTGGTAATCCCAACACTAACTTACGGAAGCGAAACATGGACGTTCGGGAAGAGACTCAGACCAAGAGTGAGAGCGGTGGAAATGAATTACTTAAGGAGTGCGTGCGGAGTTACATGGAGGGATAGACAGACGAATGAGGAAGTAAGAAGGAGGTGTGGTGTGGAGGTAGATGTGCTGGAAAGTGTGAAAAGGAACAACTTGAGATAGTTCGGCCATATGGAACGTATGGAAAGCGAGAGTTTGACTAAGAGGGTGTACGAGAGCGAGGTGGAGGGGGAGAGGTGGAAGGATGGAATGAGGAAGTACATGAATGAAGGCGGTGCTTGTTGGGAGGAGGGGCGTTGACTGACTGGGGACAGAGGTGCATGGGGGCGGTTGGTTCGTGACCACACCTTCGGGGATCACGGCGTCAGGCAATAGATAGATAGTCTCGGTAATTGCGCCCCTGTGGCCGGCTCAGGTGTGGTACCACCAATTGAAGACGTGGAGGCGAGGACCCGGTGTCACTCCCGATCTTGTACTTCCACTTAGAGACAATTGGCAACCTAGAGACCTCACTGACTTTTGCCTTTTGGACATTCAGAAGGCAAAATGGATGGTTAACTCGGTTTGGTGAAAGAGTCACTAATAATTTTTAAAATCAGTACTGTACACTATCTACCAGGCGTCAATACCAATCACATTGAAAATCTTTTACAACCTGGATAGTGGAAACGGCACAAACTGACCCATCAGTATCATTAATTTTCAAATACCTAGTCTACTTATTTGAGCAAACGCCTTTCCATAGTAACGCTAAAGAACCGTCTGTCAGCTATCAGAATCCCCTATTTATGATTTAACAGGGCTATCCATACCGCAGGCCGAGGAGACGGGCTTTATGAGGGCGTGTTTTAAGCTTCACCCACCACCCCGTCAGCTCATGCCTACCTGGTCACTCGACAAAGCCTTGTCTTTACTTCATTCGCGCTAGTATAATCACGCGCCGGATTTTTATTCAATCTTAACCCTCCAGCCCCGGCTATTATACAGTAGGGTCCCGCATAAAACGTGTTCGCATAAAACGAGTCTCGATTAAAACGACCGACCTAAAATATTAATATTTAATTTTCGATCAGAACGAATGTGATCACATAAAACGAGTCCGCCGCCAAAGTGGGGCAAATCCGAGGAGTTTTCATATAGAGCGCCGAAATATCGTTCGCTTTGTACGAAAAATTTCGTACAGTGAACATTGACGATATTGCGCCACCAAAATGCTGTGTTCACATAAAACGAAATCGCATAAAACGCCCTCGTTTATCGACCATAAACTCGTTTTATGTGAGACCCTACTGTATTATATAATTTCCCCGAAACCCTGGGGTTTTGGCCGAAAAACGTCAACGCCTAGGCTACCGTATTATTGTTATTTTGACTGCTTTCGCATTCCCGCGCATCCTCCAAGCGTATATATGTTTCGTACCTGTAGAATGGCATTAAGTAGAGCTCTCTAAGTCAACTGGTTCAGTTGTGATGACGATTTCATTGGAGAAAACTTTGTGGCAATATCAGCCACTTTACACTACTTTTCGCTACTTAACAATAACATACAGGCACACACGAACAAGCGTCGCTCTCCTTCTTGTGGTCTGAGATGCGCAGCGTCGGTCCAGCCGGCTGTTGTTTACATGCGTCGGACGGACGCCTCGCACACCAAGCTTACAGGCTTTCAAGCTGCTGGAGCCTCAGCACCCTTCCGGGTTGCGCGGGGGGTGTTTTTTATGGAGGCCTCGGAGCCCAACCGGGTCTGGAGGGTTAAAGAAGGCTGTGTTCCTTATCGCTTTGGCCACAGGTAACCGGGTGTCTGAGCAGGCGGCGATGAGCAACGAACCAAAGTACCTCAGGTTTGGGAGACGCAATATCAATGTCCAAATTGCTACGTCCCCCTCTTTTATTGCTAAAATGAGCATAGTGATCATGTTTTTTCTGATTTTACGATCCCGGTGCTACAGCGAGGGGATACACATCATTAACCCTCCAGCCCCGGCTACGCATTACATAAATATTCCCCGAAATCCGGGTGTTTTGGCCGAAAAACGTCTAGGCTAGGCTACCGTATATTTGTTATTCTGACTGCTTCCCGCATTCCCACGCGTAGCTGTGTTATTTACCTGTAGAATGGCGTTAAGTAGAGCTCTCTAAGTCAACTGGTTGAGTTGTGATGATGATTTCATTGGAGATAACTTTATGGCAAAAACAGCCACTTTACACTACTTTTCGATACCTAACAACAACATACAGGCACACACGAACAAGCAACGCTCTCCTTGTGGCCGGAGATGCGGGGCGTCGGTCCAGCCGGCTGTTGTTTACATGCGTCGGACCGACGCCTCGCACACCAAGCTTACAGGCTTTGAGCTCATGGGTGTTTAAGAGCCCTTCCGGGCAGCTCGTATATGCTTTTTTATGGGCGTTCAAGAGCCCTTCCGGGAACCGAGGGTTAATATGCCCAGTACAATCTCTTTAGTTTTTGTGAGTATCAAACCCTCAACAACAGGGAGATCTATGGGTCAATAGTACAGGCAAGCGCATCACGAAAAAGAAATTTGCATCATTACTTGTAGAGGTTATTAGGGAAAGTAACCCCGGTCTAGTGGGTAGGGCCCACGATATTTGAAAAGTGGCAGTTTCATTAAGATTCTTACAAAATTTGTCAGTCGATGACATAGCTAACACTCGTTTATGGTCATCTAATCATACATTCCTGGCGCGCGATTTGTCTGTTGCCTTATACTGTATAAACCAACATTTACCTGTATGGCATTACGTCCACGGGTCTAATTGGTCTTAGTGCTTTTTGTTTTAAGAATAATTTTAAGTATGAAAAAGGAGAGAGAGAGAAGGGGGGGGGGGGCAATCTAAGACCCTCAGACCTTCCGCCGGATAGTGTGATATGTATACAAGCTGTGATACTTAACCCATCGGATCCGGGGGACCTCATATGATCCTAATCGCTGTGTCCGGGGCCATTTTCGTACAGTCAAGCTTCATAATTCAGTAGCTACTGATTAAGACCACCTAGAGCAGTCAATTTTTTTTGCAAATTGTAGAACTGTTTGTTGTCTGTATACTGCCGTTGAGATGACATCGCTACGACACGTGGTTGCCGAGTTATGATGATTTTAGCGGCGATTTTTAGCCGCGCATTTTGCCTCATATGAGGCCTCCCGGATTCCTGCCAATATTTTTGTTTGCCTCATATGAGGCCTCCCGGATTCCGAGGGTTAATAGTGTCGAACTGGTTTTACAGTTAAAAGTTTTAAGGGATATATATCAATGATAGTTGCAACTATGAGATATATGCAATAAGTTGTACAACATTTTACAGTAATTATATGTTCAAATTAATTTTAAGGACCAAATGCTTATAACCAAATAATTTGTTTGTTCCTACAGAACTCTAACCTCTAGGGAGAGTCCGAACTATCTTTATTTTTTATCAAGAATCAGGAAATTCTTTACCTTTATTTTATGAATTTCAATGTGATATTCATTACCTACATATACCTGTAAGGTTATGTACAAGCAGATTTCTTCGAAGTGCGCAATCTGCTTCTCTTTCCATTTTTTATACCAAAAATATTGTACAGTATGTATACAATAAAATTAAGAATGCTATTATGGGTGTTTTTCTCGACCTATAGTAGATTTAATTAGGGGTTTAGAGATAGTCACGAATGTCTCCCTCCAGTCTTGAGATATCAGGCATGTCGTCAATGATGGAGGGGCCACTAATAAATTATAGGTTTGAGTCTCGGATGGAAGAATGAAAACCTAAAATTTAGTAGTGGCCCCGAAATCATTGACTATGCAAGCCCTCCCATCCATCACCTTCCCATTTGTTGATGTCTTAAGTTAAGTCTTGATATATCATTGAAGGCAGGATGACGCGACTCAGTTCAGCGTCTCGGATAAGAATCCACAGCAAGACATCCACAAAAGTAGGGAAGCGTTATTAAAGCATTTATTAACCCTCCGGATCCGGGGGCCCTCATACGAGACCAATCGCTGTGTCCGGGGGTATTTCTGAAAAATGGCTATCTTCATAAATCGATATCTAATGATTGAGACCACCTAGAGCAGTCAACTCAATTGTATAGTATAGAACTAACCTTTGTCTGTAGACTGGCATTGAGATAACATCGCTACGACAAGTGGTTGCCGAGATATGATGATGGGAATGGAGGTGTTTTTCCGCATATTTTTGCATGCGTCCGAACGCTTCGCCGCGGCCATGGCTAGCACGCACTAAGTCACTCGTCGCTTCGGTGGCTTTGGTACCGGTAGACGATATTATGTTTTTATGGAGATAATGTCAGTTATTGTGTCTTTTATTACTTTTACAACCATTATTGAGTTATGTGAAACTTTATATAACATATTTTCGGCACTTTTACTGTTGTTGTTGTTCCCCAAGCTGCCTGGCCGAACAGCCCCAAGGCCCCGAGCAAGGCCAAGGCCATAACCGAGCGCCCCCACAGAACCCTCCCTGCAGACCACAATAAAGCCTGGGTGACCGAAGCCACTCCATGGCGGGGAGCTGAGGAGGGTGCGGAAACGCCCGGGAAACCAAAGCCCCACCCAGGGCCCTGTGCCCCTCAGCAATTATGAAGAGAAAGTTGAGAGGCAAAGGAAAAGTGTGACGCTTTGGCTTCCAATCTTGGTAGATTGAGAGGTCAATCCACGGAAGAGACGCCGTCACTTGAGATCTAGAAAATATATAAGTTAAAGGAACAGTCAGAGTAAGCTATGGGTATGGCAGAGATCGCTCAGTTCTCATTCTGATAGGCCAGCCCATCACCACTTTTACTGTTATTGTATATTATTGTAACTTTCACTGTTATTACTCTTCTTGTTATGAATTATTGTCACTCACTGTTATTATTGAGTTATTATTACTTGTTATACCTTTGTGTGTCACTTTCACTGTTATTACTCTTCTTGTTATGAATTATTGTCACTCACTGTTATTATTGAGTTATTATTACTTGTTATACATTTGTGTCACTTTCACTTGCTAGGCTAGGCAAGCTTACGGTAGCGTAATTTACACTTGTAATTATTTCAATAAAAGTTATATTACATTTTGTTGTCTCTTTCACTTACACATATTGTCATAAACACATACATCCCTCCCCAAACATCCCCTACAGTACCAAATGAATACAGACCACACTTACAACACATCACAAACACCCCACACACCCCACACATCATCCTGGGTGGTGACTTCAACGCCAAGACGTCGGCCTGGTTTGTCGACAACCCCGACACAGACAGAGGGCTGGTACTACAAAACCAAACCGATAACCTCATCATCCTTAACGACATCCATCAACATACCCATATTCCTCACCAAGCCCTCTATAACCCATCATCTCCAGACATCACCTTTTGCTCCCCAGAACTCGCCCCCACAACATCCTGGAGGGTGGTCAGAACCTTAGGCTCTGACCACCTTCCGATTATTATCACCACCAAAACCAGACTCACCCCAGCTAGCCACAAACACACATACACCAATTATAAAAGAGCTAACTGGGAAGCATTCACAAATGAGACCGAACAACACTTCACAACTCTAAACAGTACACCCATCACTAACATCAACAATGCTGTACACATACTCAATAAAACTATCCAAAATGCTGACAAGAAACACATTCCAAGAGGTAACAGAAAAAGACACAACCCCAACTTCACACCTGAAATTCAAAACCTCATCAGACAACGCGACATACTGAAACACTCCCCAGCACCCCACACACAAGACATCACAGAACAAATTCAAGCACTCAACACCCAAACTAACAACAAAATACAAGAACAACAAAAACTAAATTGGAATAACTTCCTACAAACACTTGATCACAAAACAAACTCCAAAAAACAATACAAAACACTAAACAGCATCACACTTTCCAACAGCAACACAACACAATCACATGCTGCAATCACAACAACAGACTACTCCTTCATGTAAACAACAAGCAAACACTCTCATCAATCACTTTTCACATGTCAGCCACCTAAAACCTCACAAAGACGACCGACGTGTCATCCGACGTAAGAGACAATTCCCCACAGACCCTGACTATACACCCTTCACCAATCACCAGACAAAGCATATCATCAACAATCTCAAGCACTCACCCACCTGTGGCCTAGACAACATAAGCAACATACACCTCAGACACCTGGGACCACAAGGCATACAAGCACTCACTAACATATCAAACTACAGCTATTCACACAACACAATACAAGACATTTGGAAGCATGGTATCATCATCACATTCCCCAAACCCAACAAAGACCCCACGCTACCCTCCTCGCACCGCCCCATCACACTCCTTTGCTCCCCCTCCAAAGTCATGGAACGCCTAGTATTACAACTAATTACACCTGACCTACCCCTAGCTCCAACACATGGCTTTAGGCCACTGCACTCCACAAACACTCTTCTCACAGACCTTACACAAAGAGCTTTCGACGGCATCAACTCAGCTAGACCACCACACAGATCACTATTAGCCACACTCGACATTAGCAAAGCCTTCGATACCATCCCCCGCCACAACCTAACAAACAAAATCTACAACACAAACATGCACAACAACACAAAAAGGTGGCTGGCCAACTTCCTAGCAGGCAGATGTGCACACGTATCTTTTGCCGGTCAGTCATCTAAAATCAGAAACTTTCCAAACGGAGTCCCACAAGGATCCGTCCTATCGCCCGCACTCTTCAATCTGTACATGCACAATATAACTACACCCAATACGCCCCAAATAAACTTAGCCTCCTATGCAGATGACATAACACTCACATGCACACACCATGACCCAAAAAGAGCAACAGATCTCCTTCAACCCTATCTCAACACACTACATGGCTGGTGCACTACAAACAGACTTAATCTAGCCCCAGCCAAATCCACCGCAACCCTGCTCACAAGTTGGACAGGAGAACACGAATACATCCCTCAACTCACCATAAACAACACACCCCTAACACATACACACACACCCAAAATCCTAGGAGTAACATATGATACTCATATGACATTCAAACAGCACACCACAAACATTAAAAAGAAACTGACACCCAGACTTAACGCCCTCAGGTCACTTGCTCACACAAAATTTGGACACAACAAAGAAACTACCACCACAGTATATAAACAATACATAAGATCAGTGATGGAATATGCAAGCCCAGCCTGGGCTTCTAACCTAGCTGAAACACATCATAAGACCTTACAGACTATTCAAATAAAGCCCTGAAGATCATTACAGGCTGCACAGCTACTGTACCCACAGATCACCTACATCAAGAAACCAAAATCCTCAAAGTCAAAGACCATCTGGACATGAGAGGCACTCAATTCCTGGCAGCAGCCTCCACGAACCAAGACCACCCACTAAACTACATGGCAACACACCCACAGACACCAAGAAATATCAAAACAACACCCAGCACACGGTATCACACACAATTATTGTCCTCTCTCCCTCCCTGCCCACCCGAACCAACTTCCAGAAGCACATCCATACTCATATCTCTCACCGATCCATCCACTCACTCACAGACAACACGCAGCTGCATGCACGACCTCCCGAAATCCATCCTTCCGAATCCTCCCTTCCTCGCGAGGACAGAGTCCACCTGGCCAGGCTGAGATGCGGACACCATCCAGCTCTCCTGAGCTATCAGAAGAGACTGGATGACTCCGTTGTCGACGCCTGCCCGGGATGTAACACAGCACCCCATACCATTAAACGCATCATAGAAGACTGCATTTCACACAACCACTTACGCCAACAACACAATCTACACTCAATGAGAGCTCTGTGGGAAAGCCCGATCGTGGCCATGGCCTTTCTCACTGACTCGGGGCTGTTCGGCCAGGCAGCTTAGGGAACAACAACAACAACAACAACACATATTGTTATATTGTTTTTAATGTCACTTTATTAGAAGTTTCACTTATAATTAATTATTGAATAAAGTTACTAATATATATTTTATGTCTTTCATTTGCACATATTGTTATATTGATTTTAATGTCAGTTTCACTTATTTGAATTTTCACTTATAAATAATTATTGAATAAAGTTACTAATATATATTTTTTGTCTTTCACTTGCACATATTGTTATATTGTTTTTAGTGTCACTTTCACTTATTATTAGAAGTTTCACTTATAATAATGATAGAATACAGTGTCTCTTTCACTTGCACATAGTGTTTTATTGTTTTAGTGTCACTTTCAATCGTGTTCTCAGGGTCAGATCCACTTAGAAGTTTACCAGGATGTGGAAATCATCGTGGCAAGGTGTGATGCACAGTGCTACCTGACATTCCTGGCACTGATACGAGGTTTTGGTGGTTTTCTGGGGTCTTCGGGTGGTGTGGCTGAAGACATGGCACCGTTTCTGGCTCTTGCTACCACCGGCTACTGGAAGGGCGACGATCCTGTGCTTCCTGTGGTGTTCGGAAGCGTATGTGCAGTCCATAGTGCCAACTCCTGGCATATGTTGAGCTCGTGGGGAATCCTCAGGTAGGGCAAATTCCCCAATGAGTTCCAAAATGATCTGTTTCTGGAATCTCCGAAGGTTTGTGTACTTCCTGGGCATTGTGGGGTTCATGAGTTTGTACAGGTTGTAGGCATTCAGTACAGACACATCCATCATGTGCAGGAAGAACTTCTTATACCACCTGCAGGAGGTCCGCAGGCAGTCGATGAAGCCGACTTTTATGTCTAACTTGTCAACCAGATGCATGTTTGTTGTTGTTGTTCCCAAAGCTCCCTGGCCGAACAGCCCCAAGGCCCCGAGCAAGGCCAAGGCCAAAACCGAGTGCCCCCACAGAACCCTCCCTGCTGACCACAATAAAGCCTGGGTGACCGAAGCCACTCCATGGCGGGGAGCTGAGGAGGGTGCGGAAACGCCTGGGAAACCAAAGCCACACCCAGGGCCCTGTGCCCCTCAGCAATTATGAAGAGAAAGTTGAGGGGCAAAGGAAAAAATGTGACGCTTTGGCTTCCAATCTTGGTGATTGGGAGGTCAATCCACGGAAGAGACGCCGTCACTTGAGATCTAGAAAATATATAAGTAAAAGGAACAGTCAGAGTAAGCTATGGGTATGCCAGAGATCGCTCAGTTTTCACTCTGATAAACCAGCCCATCACCACATGACTAGAACCCAATCCTCTCAGCATCAGCTAGGAAACGCCCTAGGAAGCTCCCCTATTTCAACCCCTTTTGGGGTTGGGCACCCGCCTGCATGTTTATGTTGTAGTCCATAACTGCGTCTGGCTTCATGATGGGCTCCCTGGTCCTGTGGTTAACTTTGCCAGAGTCAACCAGGTTGCCCTTGTGGATGGTGGTGATCATGTTGACCTTCCTTTGGTCGTGCCAATGAATTGCCAGCATCGGACCATGTTTCTTGAGGAAGATGTCCTTCTTGGTCTTCTTGGGGAATTCCGGCAAGAGACTGAAACTGCACGTATGTGTGGAACACTCAGTCTTAAAATTTTATGTATGTATGTATGTTCTTCCTCGTCCCCCGTACTGTGCCCACAGTCTGGGTTCGCTGTGTGTTCAGGTACTTGGTGAGGATGTAATAGTTGTCAGTGTAGAGTATGTGTTTTTTGTTGAAGTAGCGATCCATCATCGCCTTCACCACTGCTCCACGAACCCTATTTCTGGATCCGCAAGCACCTCTCCCTCCTTCCCACTGTAGACAATGAAGTCCAGCACATAACCCGTCTTGCAGTCACAGAGGACGAAGAGCTTGATGCCGAAACGATGTCTCTTGGATGGTATGTACTGCCGGAAGTGACTGTACCCCCAGAACAGCACAAGAGACTCGTTGATCACAACCTTTTGAAAAGGCTTCAAGAATGTGGAAAACTTGGCCTTCATCATGTCGTAGAATCCACTTATCTTCCACAGGCGGTCTGGCCGGTGTACATTGGTGTTGGTAACGAAGTGAAGGTTACCAAGAATGGCGAAGTAGCGGTCCCGGGCCATAAATTTGCCAAAAGCAGGTGTGGCAATTATGTCGCCTGTGATCCAGTAGTCTGCCAGCCGATGTTTCTTTACATGTGCCATGAGCATGGTCAGTGCTATGAACACACAATTGGGCAATGGTGACAGGTATCCAGGTCTTCATATGAGAACTTTGGGTCTTGCCACCGAGGTGTTCAGTGAGGGCCTGCTGCTTATTAGTCTCATCGACAACATATGACGTGACCTCATTGTCGAAAAAGGCTTTGAAAAGCTCGACAGGTGTTGAGTTGGGTCCCCCAGGGAAAGATGGATCAACCCCCTGCGGCATGTTGGGCGTTGTCGAATGTGGCATCTTGTGGCTGAAAGATGGCCCCATCCTCCCACATCCAGACATCAGCATGCCTGGCACGGCCATGCTCAGCAGCAGCAGGGGCGGCCTGGCCACGGCCACGCTGACCAGCAGGGCCCCTGGCTCGTCCAAGGGCACGGCCACTCCGAGCACGGGGATGTCCACGGCCACGTCGGGATGCTGGGTCATCCACAAACTCCGCTTCATCTATAACAGGGTTGTCTGGCAGGTCAAAATTATCATCACTAGAATCTCCTTCGCCGTCGTCGTCGTGGGTGTCTTCAGGGTCGTAGGTGGGATCCTGGTCGTCAGTTGGTGGTGATACATCAGGCGGCAACTGGTGGCGTGGGCGGCTAGTGGGTGGTGAAGGCGAGCTAGTTGGCTCTGAAGTTTGTAGGCATCGAGAGCGTTTTTGGGGCAGGTTAGGGCCTGAGATGTGGGTTTGTGGGTTCACCGCATCTATCATTGTCATTATCATCGTTATCATCAGTACTATGAAAGCCCTGAAATTCTTCGCCATCTTCCTTAACTCTGCAAGTTTCCGTGCAACACCACAGGGACTTAGCACAGTTTTTTTTTGGTAGGTTTAGCCTTGCCTTTCTTAGGCGTACGGGCCGCGGCGGCGGGCAAAGATTCGGACACAGCGATTTTTTTTGGATTAACTCCAGCCATCTTGGATGCTAGATAAGAACTGATGCTGCCTGGTAGTTTGTGCTTGGTGGCGCTGCGGTCGCCCACGCACAATCCAAATTCCGCCCGCGCAATTAAAACCCTTTGATTTTGATTCATATGAGGCCTCCCGGATTCCTAACCAAATTTGTTTTTGCCTCATATGAGGCCTCCCAGATTCCATGGGTTAAGTAGATTTTTATTTTTTATAAACTTTTTTCGTAGTGAGACCCAATCATAATGACGATTCCATAAGAGAATGAGCATACTGTACCATTAGATGTCGGCACTCTTTCTCCCTGTGGCGGGTTGTTTCAAACAGGCTGACGTGAGCGCTTGAAAGAGAGCTACTGTATTATGTAATAGGCATGTCGTCAATGATTTCGGGGCCATTACTAAATATTAGGTTTTCATTCTTCCCTCCGGGACTCAAACCTATAATGTAAGCATGATTTATGCTTTGGTAATATGTGGCAATTATTATTAAATTGCCATAGATTTGTGTTGATATTCATATTACCGTGATATGTAACTATAATCTCTTTTAATTTCAGCTGATGGTAAATTGTCATGTCCTCATCTTTATTACTCAACTATTACGAAGATTGTATAACGAAATAGGTTGTTAATTCTGAGGACTTGGCATAGATATGTAGTCATTTCATATTTCACCATTAAGTATCGATTAAGTATCGAGGAATCAGTTGCTAAAGGCTCTGTCACACTATGCCGATTTAAGTGCCGACGCTCCACGACTTAAGGAGTGGCAATACAAGCGGGAGACTACTGCCGAGTATTGTGGGTGATAGAGGGGCGGGATGCCCACGGCTGGCAGTATGGACGGGCATGCCGCCTAACGGCAACTGGAAGGGGTCGAGAGGCAACCATGCAAGACCTAAGGAAGATAAATGACGCCGCTGGGGCGGCGTCATGCGCCGTAGCACGCAAACTGGTTGGTGACCATGCTCCTGACGAGCGGCGCCTATAGGAGGTAGGGCGGCGCCGATAGATACTACGGCGGCGATGGACAGCCACCCTGTCACACTGGACCCCTACTCCGTCACACTCGATCCCGACCGAGGCAAACCGGTCCGTCGGAGGCGACGTTTGTGTGTGTGTGTGTACTATTAGTTGTATTTGCGGGAGTGAGCATGCTCGTTAATTCCCGCCTCCTAAGATACGTTTGTCATACCGTGCTTTGAAACCATGCACTGATGGTGTGGGGGGGGGGGAGTTAAGCTTTAGATCTGTCATACCGTGCTTCGAAACCATGCACTGATGGTGTGGGGGGGGGGGGGGGGGTTAAGCTTTAGATCTAGGGAGGACACTAAAAACATAATAAAAATATCCATAAATGAGCAAACAAATGCGCCCATCTCCCCTTAATTAATTTTTTTTTTTTTTTTTTAGTAATTGGTAAAACAAGGCCATCTATAGTTAACCCTTTCAGTACCGGTGACGTCTTTCTCGTTATAGTCTGGCAACTATTAGGTTATTGTATTATGCTTACAAAGGGCCTGTAGCAATCACAAGACCTCCATTCCTCTCATTTATCTCTCTTAACTCTCACAGACCGTTCTTAAGCTGCATAATATCGTCTAAGTATAGCAGAACTATGGCAAAACAGACGCCACCGCTATTGAAAGGGTTTATAGATAGTCACTCGTTGATGGGATCGGATTAAGGGGACAGTGGTGATTTTTGGGGTTATTTATTTATATATTAATTTATTTTTTAGTTTCCTCACTAGACCTCCAAGGTAAAAACAAAAACACCTCCAAAACCATCTATCAACGATGTCCCGTACGACGTTGCCAGGTCGCGGACTCCCCCTATGACGGCGCCTGGGCCGCTGCCTGAAGACGACCTACCTTATTAGCGGCGTCTGACGCAGACAAGCTAGCGCCCTTGTAACATATGACTCATACCGGACGACGCCCGACGACGCCAGCCTACCGTCCCCGTGCCGTCCCTGTGCCGTCAATTTACTAGCCGCCGACTCAACTCATGAGAGTTGTGCATGTCGAACTTTTCCTGAGGCCCCTGACGACCTCTCCCGACGGCTCTCTTGAGTAGGCGCCCACCCACGTCGCGCGGCGATGTAGGCAAAGACCTGCTCCCGACCCTTAAGTCGTGGAGCGTCGGCACTTAAATCGGCATAGTGTGACAGAGCCTTAAGGGATTCAATTTACCGTCATCTGAAATGAAACCGACTACAGTTGGTCCTCCATTAACGCGGCCAATGTGTTCTGGTTACCGCCCGTGTTAGCAAAATCCGCGTTACCGAACCCATATGTTTACATGTTAAAGGTACCTTGGTGTTCTGGGGGTTTCCACAAAGTCCACTTTTTCTCCATAGAAGCCTATTGTCCATACTTAGTGTACTCAAACTAGTATGAACAGTCTCGATGTTACGTAATCTGGGTTGATGTATCGTTCTGTAGTCTTAAGTTGAACGCTTCCATAACCTTGGTCGAACGTTCCATGATTGGGTAGAATATATTATTCTATAGTTGTATATGGGAAAGTATTGTAGGATTATAATTCCCATATATATATATATTTGTATTATTTAAGATTGTTCATAAGTATCTCATTGTAAAAAAGATGAGATACATTTTCCATATGTTATGCGCGTGCGCGGTATGTCACGACAGAGACAAACATAACGCGCTCGCGCACTCTCCAAAACCAACCTCCGTCCCAGCTACACACGCTAAGCCTTCTTTCCATAGTTACTTCACCAGGTGTTTTTGCTTCACTTTCATCTCATACTCCATATAGTCACTACATCATCATCTTTGTTAATTAGCACAACTTAACGTAAATATCTATCCTATCCTAGCCTATTGTAGCCTCTTTTCATACGCTGTTTACCTTACAAACCACTTCAAGTCATCTAGCCTATTTTCCGCCATCCTCCAATCACCAGCCGAGTTCATCAAAGGGTAAATATTCTATATGGTTAATACTTCTTCATTATCAATAATATACAGTCCACTTATCTAAATTAACCATATAATTGGTCCTTCGAACCGGATCTAGTTTGCCCCCCCCCCCCCTTTTTTTTTTATTTTTTTTTTTTGTGGTTGGTGGTGGCCTAGCCGATGTGGTTCATTTTTTTGGTGCCATATTTCGTCTGTCCCTCATGGCCCAGGGCTTTTGGCGTCATGGTGCCGCGGGTTGTGGGGTAGGGGAGGATTATCCTGCGGTGGTTGATAGGCCCGATTAGGAAGGTGGCACTTTTGGGCCACTCCTACGTCAGGGATTTGTACGTGGATCACAGGCCATTCTTTTTCGTGACTCCTCTGGCCGCCCCAGGTGCCCGCGTCAGCACCTTGAGGTCAACAGAAGCCTGGGGTCAGTTTTTAGAGCTGAAGCCCGACTTGACCTTCTTGGTGATAGGAGGAAACGAGATAAGGAGCGGGGTCAGTCCGAGAGAGATAGCGGAGGGGATCGAGGTCCTAGCTGAGGAGGTGGTGCGGCTCTCGGGGGGGAGAAGTCCGGGTGATTGGGGTAGAGAAGCGGCAGGCTCCACGAGGGGTCTCTACGGACGAGTTTAACCGCATTAGAAATGCGGTTAACCGTTGGCTAAAGCGCCATATCCCATTCACCCGGGAGCGCTATCAGTCCATGAATACCTCTGAGGCTGACTTCGGTCCTGACGGAGTACACCTCACTCACGAGGCATCAAAGCGTCTCTATTCGGAGATCCTGGCCACCTGTCGTCGGTGCTTTGGGCAAGACGAGTATGCATTGGTCGCCAGGTCATACGACGAGATGTTTGCCCACCATGACGTTAGAGTTGATCAACAAAATCAGTATAGCCTAGATTAATAATCCTTCAAATCGGTACAGTATATTAATTAAATTTTGATTGTAAACCCTTTAGGCCCAAATTATATAACAATTGATTGGCACTAAGATTAAAATCATCCATACTGTATAATAATTTCAAAAGTTAAGGTTATTCAATCTATATCAAATTTATACTGTCCAATAACTTCTTTATTGATTCACATGTCTTTCTAAATTCTTCTCTCGTTGTGTGCCCTGGAGGCGGGGTAATAATATGATAGCTGATAGGCTGAGTGTGTGTTAATCCAACTCAAAACTGTTTTCCTTGTGACTTCTTGAGATGAACTTTTCTTGTGTACAATTTTCACATTTATTAAATTTAATAATATAAAATTAGCGGTACCCATTGAGTTTAGCCTGTTTAAATTACCCTATAGGCTCTCTCTCTCTTAAAATTCTTGAATTTATTATAACTTTAAAACGGTACCTCTTTTTTATTACATATAGATTTTTGGCCTATAGGCTACTGTATTGTACTAGATTTCCCTCCCGGCTTTTCTTAACTTATGGTGTAATGATTCTATAATTTCTGGATCTAGATCATAACTATTATGTAAGGAGTTAAATTGAAAGGCTCAAGATTGCTAGTCTACATTGCACACAATTCTTATTCCGCATTTTTCGTGAGGGTGTTTTATTTTCAGCTCGCGATTTAATTTGATTTCTCGGAGTACTGTATTGTTGTCCGCAACTTAGTCGGTCTGGCATTGATAGTTTGATAGTTTGATTTAACGTCAATAAATTTCCTTCCCGTATAATCATGGCTAAAAGTGTACAAAAGCGTCGGGCTGGGCTTAAGGGCTCTTTGACGGTCTTGACCTCTGACATTGACGAATTCCTTGATTCGGCGTCTAGAGTGGAGGTGGAGGCCAGGTTGCTCAGTATTCAAAAGCAACTTGACAAGTATGAGGTCACACAGGAGGACCTGGCCGACATTTACGAGGACGCTGAGTATATCGAGGTGATAAGAGAGGATACCCTATATATGGAGGGCATACAAGTAATCGTTGCCACACTGAAGGGGATCTTGATTCCAGAGGTCAAGAAAGAGCCAAAGAAATCCACAGTCAAATTACCACATCTTACTCTTCAAAAATTTGAGGGTGATGCCACATTGATTTTGGGAGATGTTCAAGTGTACCATCCATGACAATCCCGACCTCACAGAAATACAACGCTTCACCTATCTAAAGGGTCAGCTTCTGGGTGATGCACATAAGCTAGTCGAAGGATTCATTATCAAAGGTGCAAGCTATGCCCCAGCAATAGAGCTCCTGCAAGAGACATATGGGCATCCAGATCGAATCAAGGCAGTTTACGTTATCAAATTTAATCAATTAGTGTCACCCAAACACCAAACAGCTGACCTGAAGGACTTCTATGCCAATACAGAGAGTGTGATGAGGTCAATCATTAGCTATGGTATTTGTTTGGAGGAATTTTGTGTGGTGACTCTTGTCAATAAATTACCATCACCACTAAAAGCAACCATAAAACGGGAAATGGGAGACTCGAGCCTGGATTATAAGAAATTCACCCATTGCTTCCAGGCTGAAGTGTACAATATGGCGGGTCAAGACAGAGTAGGGGGTACACCCAGGGCTACGGCAACATTTACCGCCCAAAGTGAGTACAGGAAATTCAACTGTGTTCTGTGTAGTGGCACCAATCATTTATGGTACAAGTGTATGAAGTATAAGACAGGGCCTCTTAAAGTTAAAAGAGCCCGTCAACTACGTCTCTGCACTGGGTGCTTGTCAAAAGACCATGGCCGTTTGGGTTGTACTAATCCTAACATAAGAAGCTGCAAGTTTTGTAAGGGCAAACACTTTCATTCCCTGTGTACACAAAAACAAGGGAAGGAAAGTAGACCAGCGGAGGATAACACCAAGAGAGAGCAGACTGCTGCTACTTCAACTACAATGTCCATTGCCACAGGTAAAAATACAGTTATCTTGCCCACCGTACAGCTGCCGGTAAAGGGTAAGGATAATAATTGTGTTAAAATCAGATCGCTACTTGACCAATGTTCTCAGAGGACCTTTGTGTAGTCTTCTGTTCTATCCTCCCTTTCCTACATTTCTAAAGGAACTGAGGAGTTATGTCTTCACGGATTTACCGGAAAACAAGCCGCTAGGGAATATAATGTTGTGGCACTGCAATACAAACACAGAGGTAAATTTCATCATCTAGACGCAATAGTGGTTGATGAATTGCCAGAACATAAACGTGAACTTAACCTAAAGTCTAAACTGGTTAGTTTACAAAGTAAAGGCATAAAATTAGCCGATCCTCACGCAACGGACACAGATCAGCTGGAGCTGCTCATCGGTGCGGATCACTACTACGATATAGTGCGACCTGGGTATAAAAGGTCAGGTAGCCTAATTCTGCTTTCTACGAAGCACGGGTACGCCATCAGTGGTTCATATGTGGCACAACCTACCAGCTCCAGCACAGAAGTAATTACTGTATTGAAAGTAGCGGTAAACCCAATGGACGAATACATGTCTACTGGTAATATTCCACCATGCAAAAATTACTTAACGTTTTGTGGGAATTAGATCATATCGGGATAACCCCTAAGGAATACGCACAGGTTGAGCGTCAAGCACTATCGTCATATGAGGATACCGTTACCTATGATCCCAACAGCCAACAGTATAAAGTGAGACTGCCCTGGAACAATTCCTCAATCAGGAACAATCAGGAACAATCAGATTTCCTGATTGATACCTATGGCGTAGTCCGAGAAATTATGAATGACGCCCATCTACATTTGCATGAATGGGCGACAAATAATTCTGTGTTGCGGACTGTACTGCAACGGGATGGAGTGGCTGCGGTACAGCAGGAACATGTTAGAGTGCTAGGGTTGTTTTGGGAAATGGACACCGATACCCTCTCATTCGGCGTTCAGTATGCGCATTATTCGCAGATTACAAAACGGATTGCTTGAGTATGACGGCTAAACTTTTTTACCCCTTTGGGGATGGTTCTACCAGAGGTAGATATGATCGTTGTTGTGCGTTGGGTGAAGACTAGAACACCCTACAATGTGCAGTTATTGTGTGAGGTGAGAAATATGATGGAGGGATTTCAGAGCTTCGATCGAAAAATGTAGGCTACTGCTGTGACTCTCTCTCATTAGCCTAGCTGCCTAGCCTAAATGAAATATTTATTCAGAGGTAAGAGTTGTTGCAATGGGCAAATCAACTCATTGCACATGTCAAATAACCTTTATAATTGATTTAATTATTATAACATAGGCTTCTATGGAGAAAAAGTGGACTTTGTGGAAATCCCCAGAACACCAGGTACCTTTAACATGTAAACATATGGGTTCGGTAACGCGGATTTTGCTAACACGGGCGGTAACCAGAACACATTGGCCGCGTTAATAGAGGACCAACTGTATACAGTAAACAACCACGGGGACATCACACACCCCTGTTTCAAACCAACATTCAGGTCAAAGAACTCGCTCTGCTCACTCTCCACACGTACTGCCATAACATGACCCAGGAAATTATAGACCAGTCAGTTTGACAAGTGTAGTGTGCAAATTAATGGAAACTGTAATCAGAGAAGGAATGATGGAACATATGAAGTTTTTGTTGAAGTGTTTATTTTATGCTAACCCACTGGGCCAGGGCCCTCATAAGGCTAATGTTCGGTGAGGAGGTGCAAAGTCAAGTCATGTAACTGTTAGTAGTCAGATATCATCAAGTTTGGTGGCTCTCAAGAATTGTCGGATAGGAGTGAAAGTTAAGGAGGATGACTCAGAAAGAAGAGAGTGTAATGAGGCGTGCTGCAGGAATTGTCGTCGTTCTGCCTCATACGCCGGACAGACACAGAGAAAATGATGGACTGTTAATGGAGTGTGACATAGTTGACACTCAGGCGGTAGATCGAGAGGAGTGGTCATCAAATAATCATGAGTAAAACTTGTGTGACCAATACGCAAACGCGTTAATACAGTTAGGTCCGCTCGACATGAAGCAATCGACGAGAGCCACAAGGAAATGTCATCCTTAAGGGAACGGAAATGATTAGATTCAGGTTGTGAACGCCACTCAATACGCCATGCATCAAATACGCATTGCTGCAAGACCGGGAAAATATCCTTCGGCCTCAAGAGAATAAGAGAGGGAAAACCATGACAAGCCTCTTATGCAAGAAGGTCCGCGTTCTCATTCCCCTCGATACCGACATGTGCAGGGAACATATGAAGTCAAACCAACTTTTCAGTGGGAGACAGTTCGGATTCTTGCCGGGGACGTCGACGGTGCTTCAGCTCATTAAGGTGGTAGATGATTGGATGCAAATTCTGGAGGATGGGGATGTTATAGACGTGGTATATTGCAATTTTATGAAGGCCTTCGACAAGGTCCCACACAAAAGGCTATTAGAGAAGGTGAGAAGTTATAATATAAGAGAGAAATGTGTGAAGTGGATAGAGGCCTTCCTGAAAGATCAAAGACAGAGGGTACTGGTGAATGGAATAGGCTCGGGGTGGAGGGAAGTTACAAGTGGGGTACCTCAGGGATCTGTGTTGGGACCACTACTGTTTATGTTTATTAACGACTTACCTGAAGTTATAACAAATGGAAGTGAGATATATTTGTTTGCAGATGACACCAAGCTATATAGAATAGTGAGGCGTAAGGAAGACGTGGCTTTGCTTCAAGATGTGGAGTGCACCTGAAGTTATAACAAATGGAAGTGAGATATATTTGTTTGCAGATGACACCAAGCTATATAGAATAGTGAGGAGTAAGGAAGACGTGGTTTTGCTTCAAGATGTGGAGTGCATGAAGGGATGGTCTGAACATTGGTTAATGCCTTTTCATCCAAAAAAAATGTAAGTATATGTGGATTGGGACAAACAAGACAGACAAGGTAGGATACAGTATATATGAAACAATGGAGGAAGTGAGTGCAGAAAAGGATATAGGGGTAGTGATAGACAATAAGTTAAATTTCTCAGAACATTTAGCAGAGAAGATAAATAAAGCCAATCAAATTGTAGGGCTGATAAGGAGGACATTTGTGTCACTGGATTAAGAAATCTTCAGGAATATGTATACTGTACAGCGCTGGTTAGGCCGCACCTGGAATATGCGAACCAGGTGTGGGCTCCATATATGTGAAAGATATAGAAGCAGTGGAGAAAGTGCAGACAAGAGCTAGCAAGCTGGTACCAACTTTGAAGAACCTGGGCTATGAGCAGAGGTTGAGGACGCTGGGACTCCCAACATTGGCATATACTGGTGATGGGCTGGTCTATCAGAGTGAGAACTGAGCGATCTCTGCCATACCCATAGCTTACTCTGACTGTTCCTTTTACTTTTATATTTTCTAGATCTCAAGTGACGGCGTCTCTTCCGTGGATTGACCTCCCAGTCTACCTAGATTGGAAGCCAAAGCGGCACATTTTTTCCTTTGCCCCTCAACTTTCTCTTCATAATTGCTGAGGGGCACAGGGCCCTGGGTGGGGCTTTGGTTTCCCGGGCGTTTCCGCACCCTCCTCAGCTCCCCGCCATGGAGTGGCTTCGGTCACCCAGGCTTTATTGTGGTCGGCAGTGAGGGTTCTGTGGGGGCGCACGGTTATGGCCTTGGCCTTGCTCGGGGCCTTGGGGCTGTTCGTCCAGGCAGCATGGGGAACAACAACAACAACAATATTGGCATATAGGAGAAAGAGAGGGGATATGATAGAGACTTAAGATAGTGTCAGGAAAGTATGATGAGGATGTGTGTGAAGGTATCTTCTTGATGCGGGAGGGAACAAGAACGAGAGGACACTTTAAGAAAATTTACAAGGAAAGAATTAGGATTGAAAAGACAAAACTCTTTTTGTGATAGTGGTAAATGAGTGGAACGCACTGCCCCAGTATGTAGTCAATTCCGAATCAGTAAAGAAGTTTGAAAGTAATCTTGATAAAGCATGGGGAAGACAAGATTTGAAGTTTGATTACAAAGCGAAAATACAGACTAGTAAAAATGTTGCGTCTGCTGCTGCCACCGCCAATACCGTGAACAACCGCAGCAGTGCAAGTACTGGTACTGAGCTAGATACACAAGCCTAGTTTGCCTTTTTTCCAGAGGATCTACTGTAAGATTGTAAGAATAAGTGGCAAGAGTTGTGTTATCGGGCATATCACCTACCTCTGACCGGGTAGCCTATATCCTAGTGTTTACTATACCTCTTTGAAAGGACATTAGCCTAACCTAACATCCTTACCTAACCTATCCTAGTATTATGGATGCGCCCCCACACCCCCGCCCCCACTGTTTGACATCAACTTACGTGTTTACACGACATACGCCCGGTAACACAACTCATTCCGAATAAGTTAGTAAAATACTGATTTGATCACAGAATTTTACTTAAATAGTAATCAACTGGCAAGATATCGACGTGTGTTAAGATGGGGAAAACCCCCCCTGGACGTTAAGATGGAATTCTGAGGACATGATAGTAAAAGCAGAACCCCTGAATGCAACAAAAAAAGGTGTGATTAATGAAATATACAGTTGTAAAAAAGGCACTACAGGTACTCACGAGAAGTACGAGGGCAGAGTCCAGCAAAAGGACTAACTAGTCTAGTCACTGAAATATTACAGCTGTTCACATGAGGCAGACTAACAAAAACATAGCTAGCAAAGCCTAGTAAATAAATACACAGTGAAAAATAGAGAAAGTAATGAAAACATGGTAGATATCCTGATCGTCAGACGGTTGTACTCCGGCGGACGTGGCTACCTGTAAGTCGTTCAATACATATAAAAAACATGTCTAGGTGCCTCCTAGTTAAGAAATAACTCCCTGAAGTAGTAGCAGGCAACACTAGAGATAGAAAGACACGACACAAGGGAGCAAAACTGACGCGTCCACTCGCCATGATTTAAACTCTAAAAAGAACTACAGTTGTTGTTGTTGTTGTTGTTCCTCAGGCTGTCTGGCCGAGCAGCCCCAAGGTCCCGAGCAAGGCCAAGGCCATAACTACAGTAAACCCTCGTTATCTCTGACTAATTGGGGGATGCTCACTTCCGAAATGTCCAATTTTCTGAGATGTCCGAATTCCGGCTTCTGTCCGACTACAAAGAGGGAAAATGTCCGAATAGGAAGGGGGAGTCCGCGCCACCATAGAAAACAGATCACCCTACCACTGCTACACTTTATATTTCATCATTGCATGTGAAATTCATCATATTAATGACAAATACGAACATTATTATGTTTTCAGGGACAGTACAGTACATAGTAATTAATATTAACACTAATTAAAAGGCACAGGCTTCAATTCATCCTAAAGCCACTTAACCCCTTCTTTACCGGTGCCGTTCTTTTAACTTTATTCTGGCTACTATTAGACAATTTTATTCAGTTGTACAGGGCCTCCAGCAATTCACAGGCTTCTAACTCATCATCATCATCTCCGACGCCTTGTTTCCCCCTGGGAAACCCCCGCTAAAGGATGACCATGACAGAAACGTCTCCAGGCTACTTTGTCAAGACATGCCTCCTTTGCCCGTGCCACAATGCCCCTTCCACTACGTGGAAGTTTTTCTTCAATATATTTTTCCACTTTCTTTTCCCATACCATAGGTGGTCTTCCACTACTAGCTGTTCCACTCACCTGACTCCCATATGTCTTTCTTGGCATTCTGTCTTCCTCCATTCTCTGAACATGACCATACCACCTCGAAGTACTTCTCTTTATCCACTCAACCACTCCACAATCAATGCCTAAAGCTTGCTCTTCCATTCCAAAGGACTCATACACTTCCCTATTACAGTACTTGACCCATCTAGCCTATTCACACCAGCTGCCATTCTGAAAAAGCTCATCTGCACAGCTCTCAGTTTGGAGAGGTCCTCGTCACTTGCTGTCCATGTCTCACTTCTATACTGTTTCTCAGTGACTTTTTAACTTCCTGACTAACCATTCTTCCTTTGAGAATACTATCAAGTTCTCCAATCACCTTCCTCCCTTGCATTTTTCTCTCTTTTATCTCACTCTCCATTTTACCATATTTGCATAGTACAGCTCCCAAATACTTGAAGCTTTCAACCTCTTCCAGTACTTCTTTTCATTTTTATTTTACAACTTTTCTCATGTTCTTTCTTAATTTTATATTTTGCCTTAAAATCTATTGTTTCATGCATTCTTCTCTCAAACACCATTACCTTACATTTCCCTACATTGACCTTTAACTTTCTCTTTTCGCATACCCTGTCGAAGTCTGTGACCACTTTCTGAAGTTCTTCTACATTTTCCGCCAACAGGACTGCATTGTCCGCATATAGGCATGTTAAAATCTTCCACGCTCTTCCCTCTGATTCCAGTCTAGCTCCTACACCCATTGATCCCGCCCTACATTCTCTAATCACTCCATCCATGTATATATTGAACAACCAAGCTGACATGACACATCCCTGTCTTACTCCTACATTGACCTCAAAACTTTCACTTAACTTATCCCCTACCTTCACATTTGCCATTGCATTCCTATACAAAGATTTTACTGCCATTAGCAACTTTCCTCCCACACCATATACAGTACTGTTAACACATCCCATAGACCTTCCCAGTCTACTTTGTCATAGGCTTTTTCTAAATCCATGAATGCTGCATAGAGTTTTCTGTTCTTAGCCAGATACTTCTCTACTAACAAATGCATTGAGGCTATCTGGTCAATGCAGCCCCTGCCCTTTCTGAAACCTCCCTGTTCCTCACCTATTTTGTCATCTGTTATCTTCTGCAGTCTCTCTGTTACTATGGTACTCTTGCATATACCTTTCCAGGTATGCTAAGCAAGCTAATTCCCCTATAACTCTTACACTCCTCTTTACTACCCTTCCCTTTGTACAAGGGTACTATCACTGCTTTCCTCCAGTCCTCTGGTACACTTTCCTTTTCCCATGCTAATTTACATATCCTATGCATTATGTCAACACCTTCTCCCCCATATCTCGGCATTTCATCTACTCCAGCAGCTTTGCCCATTTTAAGTCTATTGATTGCTTCTTTTACTTCTTCTCTGCTTCTAACTATCTCACTTAACCCTTTTTACTACCACAGATCCTTCTTAATCTGCACAAAATCGCCTAAATATAGCTAGAAGAAAACTAAAAAGACGATCCGGTACAGAAGGGGTTAAAACCGAGATAGAGAACACTGTAAACTGGACACAAATCCCGTCCAACTCGGAAATTGCAGAGATATACAGGGACATTTCCGAGAAGTACAAGTTTCCGGGGGGGGGGGGGGGGAGTAGAGAGAGACCGAAATATTGGGGGTTTACTGTACAGTGGAGCCCCCATCTTAGCTCCTAATCGGTTCTGCAGAAATTAAGCTAAGATTGAAACAGCCAAAATTAGGGCACTGTTCTTATGGGGAAAATCCTAACCGGTTCCGTGCTCATTCTAAAAGTTGCACTTTTTCCCAGTTTTAGCCTATGAAAACATGTTTTTTGTCTACATAAAGTAGGCTTAAGTCTTATGCATTGTAAATAATAATGTAGACATGGCTAAATAACAGTCCTAACCATAAAACTTAGGTGCATTATAAATACTGTAGATTGGGGCATTGTTTCTATCGTGGGAAACATTTTAGGCCTAGGTTCTAAATTCGTCCAGTACCCATTTTGCCCCAAATACATCCAATAAATACATATGAGGAAAATATGTATAGATACATATGAGAAGATTACTTACCACACAGACTTTATTTTAAATCATTGTCATATTTAGCCTAGCCTAACATCGTCTAGGCATTTCGACCTCTTTCGTCCGACATGGACTGGCCTTTGCTCTGTGTTTTGAGCATGAATTTCCTTCATTGCTACCACCTGGCCCACCATCCCTATCACCAGATGTACGCGAGAGTTAAGGGGTTCAAGCACAAAAAAGCTTGCAAACGGTTGTTTTGTCAACACAGATAAGAGTGGACTGTAAGTGTCTGCCTACTGCCTAGTGATGACGTCATACAAAGATGGCGGCATCTTGCGCATTTGACTATCGGATCTCGGATTCACTCAGATTTCGTCTCTAAGCGGCAAACACCTGCCAGATTATTTTAGTTATGTTAAACTTTTTTTATTGTTTTTGTTTGTTTTCTAGTTTTATGTAGAGATTTTCATTATTTTTGCTCTTTTTTTCGGGTTTCGACTGGGATTTTTGTGCGAAGATTGAAGATCCGCTTGGGGGCATTCTGTGTATGGCCACCCTCGTAAGGGTAGTAAGGCGTCCGGCAATAGATAGATAGATAGATTGAAGCTTTTTGAGCGAAAATGGAAATTGGGAATATTTGGTGTGTGCCGCGAAATTTGAAACAGCAAAGACTGCTGTGGCAAAAATGGGGGCTCCACTGTACAGTAATCCGCCTTATAAGCGAGACGGTGGGCATGCACAAAGGAAGTCTGTACAACAGCGTGCGCTTTGAATTCTTAACCCGTACAGCCCCAGCGACGCGTCTGACGCGTCGGCGATGTATGTAACGCACAGCCCCAGAGACGCGCCTGGTGCGTCACCCTAATTGCGCCGACCGTAACCTCAGGTGTAGCCACTCAAGAGGGCTCAGATTTGTATGGGAACTGTGTACGTATCCCACGCAACCGTGCCGATGGTTGAAAACTCTCAAAGTCCACGTGCGTGCGCGTGAGTGCGCAATAACCTGTTTTTTTGGGGTAATTGCCTTCAATTTTTTACTCTTGTAAAATACGTTTTCGGGGGCTCTGTAGGACCATTCTTTAAGCTTTTTGAGCGGTTTTTCGTGGTTTTTCCTTCATTCCTAACCCATTCACTATTGTTTCTGGAATAAAACCATTTTTTGAAAACCGGCCGGGTTCTGGTGAACAAACATTACAAAACTAGCCGGGGCTCCACGGGTTAATACAGTACAGTATTCTGCATTTTATTTTATATTTTATTTTCTAGTTAGTATCCTAATTGATGTTCCCTAGGAACTAAGGGGTATCCCTCTAGGATGTTCTTTTTATTTATTCGGATCTGCACTAAGCATTCTCCGGGCGCCCTACTAGGGACCCGGGGCGCCCTTATATATTAAAGGTTCTCGCGTCATTAACCCCTTAAAGGCGAGCTTTGTGTAATGGACACCCTACTGCTAGGTGACAATATTAGGCCCCATTCCCACCTAAAATTGTAATTTCACGATAAATATCGTTATTACTTATTCATATGTGCCTATTTTATGTTTAATATGAAGATAGTAACATGTAACAACAATAAAATAAGTGGGAATAGTCTTTGGATGGTCAAAATCGCGAATTATAGCCGGCCGGTCCATTCATGAATTGTGGGGCAGAGTGAGGCAGACCCTCCCCTCGCGAGGCCTGAAGCCTGAAGCCTGACTGACTCACTCACCCACACTTTTTCTTACGCAACACACTCGCTAGTCACATGACCACACCATTGAACCGGCTTGGAGTTGTTGACACGAAAATATACCAATGACTAAGGGAATAAGAAAATAGGTGATAAATGAAGGGGGGGGGGGGGGGAGGAGAGGATTTTGACAGATGTGGAGGAGTGATAGGAAGTATGAAGGGGAATTATCTCGCTTAATCACCATTTCACTTGTTTTAAGTGCTACTGGGGCCTTTTAAAAGTTTTTTTTTTAGGCCTTGCATCCTAAGAGGTTCATCGCCTTTGCCCACCAAAACCTCTTAGGGGAGGCTGAACCCTCCGCTGAGCCAAGAAATAAAAAAAAAAATCTTGTTCTATAATGCTTCTTTCAACATAGGAGAATAGCATAGGAGGGAACAAAAAAAGCATATCGCATCCATAACCCCCCGGGCCGGGGGTTCGACCTCGACCCCCGAAAAACTAAAAAAAATCTTTCAGCCACCCAATTTTTTTGTTTGTGTCTGTAGTCTAAAGGGCTTCTGTAAGCAATAGAAATGATCATATGAGGGCATAAACACCCATATGACATCCCTAGGGCCCCCTTGGGGGGTCCCCAATATCATGGATTTTGGTAAGAAATTGTCTTATAAATTCTGTCTAGCCTACCCCTGACGAAAATTTTGTTTAGTTGGTCATAAAACTCGATCTTCTATGTGCGCGCTATGGTAGAAAATGGAAGCTAAGGAGGACTAACTATTTTGACTGATGAAAATCTATGAATTTCAGTGGATTGCGATCATTTTTTGTCTCTTACGAGTGCCACTATATTTTATGTATTGCTCAAATGCATTCCCCTTCTAAATACAATACATAGGGGTATATAGGAACGCCTGTCCGTTTAAATAATTGCCGTTTTGCCGAAAATATCAGAGTTTTGACCATTTTGGAGTCAAATCAGCTGTAACCCAAAAATAATTATATAATATATATTTTTCAGCACCTTCTATTATTCAATAGGGGTTAATTTAAACGGCACGTTGTAGGGGATGCTTGTAGGATATGCCATGCAAAAATTGCGGGAAATTTGAAAAATTTTGAGTGACTAGATGATTTTACAATAGTGCAATGAAATTCTGCGCTCACGCACATAGAGAGCTGATTTTTTCAGCGAGTCTTAGTATTTCCATTGGTAATAAGATGGTATAATGCCAGAAACACAATCTCTTATACAGGCTGACTTGGGGGTCAAAGCTTCAGCCTCTCCTTAAGAGTGTTCTCGCCGTTCCCGGGTTAACGGAGAGAACCACTACTAAATATTCTTACTTCTGTGAGGGTAAGATTGCATAATGTTATAAAGTGCTATCGACTATGGAAGTGTTTGAGATTACTTTAGTGTATATACTGTACATGTACAGTATATACTGTATATACACTTTAGTGTATATACAGTATATACTGTATATACACTAGTGTATATACTGTACATGTACAGTATATACACTTTAGTGTATGTACAGTATATACACTTTAGTGTATATACTGTACATGTACAGTATATACTGTATATACACTTTAATGTATATACTGTACATGTACAGTATATACACTTTAGTGTATGTACAGTATATACACTTTAGTGTATATACTGTACATGTACAGTATATACACTTTAGTGTATGTACAGTATATACACTTTAGTGTATATACTGTACATGTACAGTATATACTGTATATACACTTTAATGTATATACTGTACATGTACAGTATATACACTTTAGTGTATGTACAGTATATACACTTTAGTGTATATACTGTACATGTACAGTATATACTGTATATACACTTTAATGTATATACTGTACATGTACAGTATATACACTTTAGTGTATGTACAGTATATACACTTTAGTGTATATACTGTACATGTACAGTATATACTGTATATACACTTTAATGTATATACTGTACATGTACAGTATATACACTTTAGTGTATGTACAGTATATACACTTTAGTGTATGTACAGTATATACACTTTAGTGTATATACTGTACATGTACAGTATATACTGTATATACACTTTAATGTATATACTGTACATGTACAGTATATACACTTTAGTGTATGTACAGTATATACACTTTAGTGTATATACTGTACATGTACAGTATATACTGTATATACACTTTTCGATTGACGATACAGTTAACATTTGTACAGTAGTGGGGCGGCATAGCTCAAAATATCAGAAGAATTGTTCATTTTGTGATAAAAGTATCAAAATTGGCACACACAATCAAATAGTCAATATAATCAAAATTAGATATTGTGTAACGGTCTCTCTTCTCATTACTGTTGTTACACATATACTGTACACACATCGGTATTAATTAAACTCCCAATGCTCTCTCTGCTTGTAGGTTTATTGATGTCCTTATTGTTATTGCTTTACAACAATACACACAGTTACAGTATAGCTACACACACACACACCCTCACGACTAAACCCGTATGCCTAGGTCTATCGTCGTTCGTGGCTGGGCTAAGACTGCCTGGCCGAGGGTGCCTTAGAGCGGTCGAAGCTGCTCTCAGATTCAAACGCGCTAACACATACATGAATACACACACACGCTCACGTGTGCGTACATACATATAGGCCTAGCTGGACAGAGGCCTTGTCTGTGGTTTACCGCTTTAGGAGGGGAAACAGTGTTTCTACCTTCTGACTCCTAAAATAATCTCAGAGAATCCCAAAGTCTCTAAAGCTCCATAAGTCCAAAGTCTCTAAATGCACTAGCACTATTATTCATAAGGCTACTATTACAATTGGGACATCATAGGTTTACTGTACATTGGCTTTGGCAGCCCCCTATCAATTACTTTCTATTAGAGTTCTTAAGCACTAATTTTTGCCCCAAACTGTATACCATTGTCAGTGGTGGGGACAGCTAACCGAAAAGTTAGCGGAGATAACCCTAAATCGCTAAAGAAATTAGTGGAAGCTAACTATAACTGTTAACAGCTAACTTTTATCATATTAATTTAGCATTGGTTTGATTTTTTCCCTCTAAAACCCTTAAACACTAACCTAGAAAGCTAAAACTATAATATGCTGTAGGTTGTAATTGTAGCTTACTGATTAGACACAGCTTTCCAAAACATAGGCTAAAAGAATCCTATAATGCCCAGATCAGATGAATAATGAATGTGCATGTGCATCCTGTTGTACATAAATAATATGAACAAATTAAATAAGCATTAGCTTACAATCAAATTTATTTGCATACTGTACATTAATACAAGACTGTTCAGTATTACTACTGTACCACAATATTTACGGACACTGTTAATCATTTACGGACACTGTTAATCAAAAATTAATTTAATATATTAGAGAGTAGCTAAAATTAAAATATAATGTTTCTCTGGTGAGTTATGTACAACAGTGTCAGTATGCAATATCATAAGAACGATAAGATATTACTAGAAAGTAAATAATATAACAAATATAGTAATCATGATTGATTATTTATGATTATGACTTTTTACTCATAATTCATGACTCATGCGCTATGTAACGACACTTCTGTCGAATAGAATAATTCGTTATTGAGTTAGAAAACTTAGATAGGCATAGGCAGTAGAACAAAATGAATAAGCTTAACCCCTTCAGCACCATGATGCCCGATTACCTCTGATATAGCATCATGTAGGCTAAAGTTAGATGTTATGTAATTTAAGAAGGGCCTATGTTATTTAGAGGGTTTAGGCTATTCAAAACATCTTTCTACAATCGGTCAATCGCCCTGCAAAACTCAACACACACACACGCAAATATAAGTATATAGCCATAAATAAATATAAATATAAACCCAAATAGATGCCTCAACAATCTATGGTGACATTTTGAAAATATAAATTTTGTAGTTTTTCTGTAGCGAATTTCTCAAGTTGGCGCTAGGCTCACGACACTTAATAAGAAAAAAAAAAGGCGCACAGGTCAATCAGGAGTCACGACTAGAATTATGAACGTACGAGTCGTCAGTCAATGACTCCATAATAATGTATGCTGTGACACTATCTATTACACATGCTCTGCTGCGGAGTCAACCTCCGGTGCCACACGTTTACCTATTTGTAGTTTACAGGAATTGAGTAGCGCTCGTGTTGTCCTGTCTTAGTTACTTTACAATCAATCCATTTTACTTAGACAAGTATCGTAATGGATATTCCCAATTCCCAGTATTTTGGACTAACATATCATAGCTTATGTTGTCCTATTTCCATATTTACTTTTATCCAACCTAGATTTGAACATGTTAATGTTCTTCGCTCTCACCACCTCCTCCTCCAAGTTGTTCCAAGTCTCTATACTTCTATATGGGAAGCTGAATTTCTTTGTGTCCTTACGACATCTGCCCTTCCTCAGTTTAAACTTATGTCCCCTTGTCCTTCCATCATCCCTCACGAATAGATCTTCCCTATCTACTCGTTCCAAACTTTTTACTCCCTTGAACATCGTTATTAAGTCGCCTCGTTCCCTTCTCTCTTTTAAGGTAGGCAGTTGTAGTGTCTTAAGTCTTTCCTCATATGTCAACTCCTTCAATCTTGGGATCATCTTCGTTGCTATCCTTTGGACTTTCTCTAATTTGTTTGTGTTTTTTTTCAAATGTGGTGACCATATCACTGCTGCATATTCTAATCTTGGTCTTATCATAGTCATTATCAGTTTTCTTAAAATTTCTTCGTCCAAATAGTTAAATGCCACTCTCATATTGGTTATTATTCCATATGCTCCTCCAATGATCATGTTAATATGCTTCTCCGGTGATAGATCATCTTGTATTATCACTCCAAGGTCCTTCTCATGCCGTGTTTTGCCAATTTTTTCAATTTTAATTTGTACTCCCAGCTTGGCCTTATCTCACTTGTTCCCACTTCCAAAACATGACACTTTTCTGCATTGAAACTCATTTTCCAAGTTTGGCTCCATCTGTGTCCTTTTGAAGACCCTGACAACTTTCTATACAGGTGACATTCTTCATGATGTTAGCGTCATCCGCGAACATATTCATGTAACTATTCAAGTTTTCTGGCATGTCGTTTACATAAAGTAGGAACATTATCGGACCCAACACTGATCCCTGTGGTACTCCGCTCGTCACACTCCTCCACTGTGAATATTAGTTTCGTATTGTGGTCCTCATTTCTCTTCCTATTAAAAAGTTTTCCATCCATGTACACCTCCAACAACCTGCAATTTCCACAATAACCTTTTGTGAGGCACCCTGTCAAAGGCCTTTTCCAGGTCCAGGTAAACACAGTCAACCCATCCCTCTCTCTCCTGTGTAACATCTACCACTCTGCTATAAAAGCTTAATAATTAGATACACAAGATCTCCCTTCCCTGAATCCAAACTGTTTCTCACTAAGCACCCCCTGTCTCTCTATGAAGTGTGTCCACTTTTTTCTTATTTTCTCACAAATTTTGCAAACAATGCTGGTGAGGGACACCGGTCTGTAGTTAAGCAGATTTTCTCTGTCTCCTCCTTTGTAAATAGGTACTATGTTAGCTCTCTTCCATTCCACTGGCAGGTCTCCTTCATTCAGTGAAGATTTGATGATGTCATAGATTGGTTCCACTAGCTCTTCCACACATTCTTTGAGGATCCATCCAGCCACTCCATCTGGTCCCATTGATTTCTGTGCATCCAAATCCTGCATCAATTTCAGCACTTCACTTTTTGTCACTTTCATTTCAGGCATCTGTGGTGTTCTCATTTCTCTATCAGGTTCTATAAACTCCTCCTCTTTTACAAACACTGACTGAAGCTTTTCATTCATAACTTCACAAGTCTTTATCTTTCTCATAACTGTTCGTTCCAACTCTTAGTCTTTTGTTTGTATTTTTCCATTTACAAATCTATAAAATAGTTTTGGCTCGTTTTTTCACTTCTCTACAATATTCCTTTCGTATTTATATTGTTCCTCGCTTCGTATCTTTACGTATTAATTTCTTTTCTCCTTGTACTTATTCCAGTTATTTTCACTATGTCTCTTCCGTGCTAGATTCCAGGCTCGGTTTCTTCTATCCTGTGCCTTACTACATCTTATATTGAACCATTCTTTTTCCTTCTTTACCCCTGGCTGGAACCTTGGGACATATTTATGTATCCCTTCTTCATATACTTTCAAGAAAAGTCTATATTTGTCTTGAACCTTTTCCAGGCTTTCTAGTTCCTTCCAATTTATACTTTGGAAATAATGTTTCAATGATTTAAAATCAGTTTTAGCATAGTTGTATCTATTTATTTTATGTCCCTCATTTTTCCCCAACTCCATCTCCATTTCTAAAATCTTGTGATCACTTTTTCCCAAGGGACAACGATAATTTATCTTTTTAACGTCATGCGGATCACGTAAACACGATGCGACGTTCGTGTCATAACATTACTCATGAGACGTGTCTTGTCTAAAGTGTATATGTAAAAGTTACGTGATATAGTTAGTGTAATACTGACTGTTGCAATATTACACTTACATACTCACATACATATGTGTAATTTTAGGGTTTGCAAAAGTTTTGGACCGATAAACTATATATTTTTATTACCAGCGAATGCACATTATTGTTATCGGACTTAAAGTTAGCGGCAGTAAATTTATTGGAAGTTAATCGGTCCACTAACGATTTTCAAAGTTAGCTTAAAAGCTAACCAGCTAACAAAAAAATTAGCTTCGCTATTAGCTGTTAGCTGATTAGCGGAAACCGTGCCCACCACTGACCATAGTCGAGATATCAAACTAGTTTTAAATGACTTGTCTGGACATGGGTAACAACTTACAGTATATTCAGACAATGTTTAATTAATGTTGACCGTTTGATAGGTACAGTCTGTTGTAGTTTATCATCATGCCACAAATTGGTAAGTAATGTTGCCATTTGCCACTAATTTGTTGAACTACAGGAACCTGTACAAGTAAAATGGTCATCATTAGCCAAACATAGGGGAGGTGTGGCAGAGTGGTCTTGCCACTGGACTGGTAATCCAATGGACCCGGGTTCGAATCCCAATATGTCAATGGGAAGATATTATTGGGATAGAATTTGTGCTGTACCTAGTTTCAGTGCATTACTACAGCACACCGAAATGCCAAAAAAATACCCTCATTGTTCTCTGATTAAATAGCATTGTATGAATATTCCCATATTCAAAATATGCTACAGGGGGGCAATGCCTAGTGAGTTAATTGCTCAATAGGTGGTGTTCTGAGAGTGAGGGTCAGAGTCTGGGGGATGAGACTGTGAGACACAAGCGGAGCAGCTTCAGAGATGGAGTTGCTTCGAGTCGTGAGTGCTTCGCTTGTCTCACTCCCTAGACTGGAACAAGACCTCACCGTGTTCAGCGGTATAGTGTGCAGGCTCTCAGCCTATGCCCGAGAGGGAGTAGTTGGAATATTGAAAAAAAAAAAATAAAAAAAAAAAAATAAAAAAAAAATAAAAGTAGTCTTAATATAAGTTGTTACCCATGTCCAGACAAGCCATTTGATACTAGTTTGACATCTCTACCAGGGTATACAGTTTGGGGCAAAAATCGGTGCTTAACACTCAAACTGTAGTGCCCGTCATATGACGGGCGAGAGATAAATGGACTGTCCTCCGGTACCCTTCATTATCGGTGACGGGCTGCATTTTGAGCACATTAGGGTCTCTGAGAGAGAGTCTGCGCGTTGGGAGGACGATAGGCGGGCTCTGACCGCTCGGCACCACCAATGGGCCGCGACTGGGACCACCACCGACTTCCTACACACACCCGGCCTCGCGAGACAAGGAAAAAACCAAGGCAATTACCTTATTTAGGGAATTTTCACCTCCGGTTGCACGATCGCTACAGGATAACCCGTGGTCATACAAGGATGATTCAGGTGTCATTGGAAAGCTCTATTATCACCCTTTCACAGATACATAATTTTATTACGATCTGGCTCTTGTTTATGCATGAAAAAGAGCATGGAATGGAGCTCTTTTTCGGTAAATATGCCCGCCTGGCAGGTAGTTGTTACAAACGGCCCCGTTTTGGGGGGGTTAAGAACTCAAATGGAAAGTAATTGATAGGGGCTGCCAAAGCCAATGTAGAGTAAACTTATGATGTCCAAATATCTAATTTTGATTATATTGACTACAGTATTTGATTGTGTGTGCCAATTTTGATACTTTTATCACAAAATGAACAATTTATCTACCCGACTGCCTCACTACAGGTGTTCGATGACGAGGAAGACGGAGAGAAGCAACTGCAGCTGGTGGAGAGGGAGCGAGTGAGAGTGTTGGGGGAGCAGGTAGGGGCGGTGGTGAGAGGAGCACCACACCAGGCCATCAAGATCTCTGCCCTCACTCAGGTGTTTACGCGCTACTACGGCTACTCCCTCAGGCCCTCACACTACGGCTCAGACACTCTCGACCATCTCATTGCCAAGCTCAGGAACCATGTGAAGGTTAGCTGTGTGTTTATGTAAGGTGTTAACTTTTCTACAGCTGTGACACCAGATTGTCAATCTCAGGAACCATATTGAAGTCAGTTGTTTGTGTTATGTATATGTACAGTTGTGGTCAAAAATACTTTAACATCTTAACATTAAAATAAAAATAGTGAACTTTAACTACTGAATCTCAGTTATCTGATATTAGTGGGACAAGCAGTGTCAGTGTATCATAATTGCTCCCATAATTTTTTTCCTAAAATTCCTGTCCACAGCTGTACATGTGTTCATGCACAGTCTGTCAAAGATCCAGCTGAACCACCCTCGCTCTGGGACTCGCAGTTTTATCTGGCAATTCTTGGTGGAGTAAAGAGGCTTTTTTTTTTTTTTACAGGGATTGTGATTGGTCAATCTGATTTCGCCTATATCAGTGTCAGAAGACATATTAAACAAGGCAAAGGAAACAAATAGCCTAATGCAAATGTATATATCGCAATACGTGTATGTGATAATGAAATGTCACCAAAAGTTTGTAGATATGCTTAAACAATTAAGCACATTATATTGATTCTTACAGTAGATCCTCTGGAAAAAGGCAAACGAGGCCTGTGTATCCAGCTCAGTGCCCGTACTTGCACTACTGCGGTCGTTCACTGTGTTGGCGGCGGCGGCAGCAGACGCAACATTTTTACTATTCTGTATTTTTGCTTTATAATTAAACTTCAAATCTTGTCTTTCCCATGCTTTATCAAGATTACTTTCAAACTTCCTTATTGATTCGGAATCGACTACATACTGGGGCAGTGCGTTCCACTCATTTACCACTCTATCACAAAATGAGTTCTTTGCCTTCTCAAGCCTATTTCTTTCTTTGTAAATTTTCTTAGAGTGTCCTCTCGTTCATGTTCCCTCCCGCATCAAGAAGATACCTTCACACACATCCTCATCATACTTTCCTGACACTATCTTAAAAGTCTATCATATCCCCTCTCTTTCTCCTATATGCCAGTGTCGGAAGTCCCAGTGTCCTCAACCTCTGCTCGCAGCCCGCGTTTTTCAACGTTGGTACTAGCTTTCTAGCTCTCCTCTGCACTTTCTCCACTGCTTCTATATCCTTTACCATATATGGAGCCCACACCTGGTTCGCATATTCCAGGTGCGGCCTAACCAGCGCTGTACAGAGATTCCTGAATATTTCTTCGTCAAGTGACACAAATGTCCTCCTTATCAGCCCTACAATTCTATTGGCTTTGTTTATCTTTTCCGCTAAATGTTCTGAGAAATTTAACTTATTGTCTATCACTACTCCTATATCCTTTTCTGCATTCACTTCCTCCATCGCTTCATACATACTGTATCCTACCTTGTCTATCTTGCTTGTCCCAATCCGCATGTACAGGTACTTGCATTTTTTGGTGAAAAGGCATTAACCAATGTTCAGACCATCCCTTCATGCCCTCCACATCTCCTTGAAGAAAACGTACAGCTTCCTTACTCCTCACTCTTCTATACAGCTTAGTGTCATCCGCATACAGGTATATCTCACTTCCATTGGTTATAACTTCAGGTAAGTCGTTGATAAATATAACTAACAGTAGTGGTCCCAACACAGATCCCTTAGGTACCCTACTTGTAATTTCGCTCCACCCCGAGCCTATTCCATTCACCAGTACCCTCTGTCTCCGATCTTTCAGGAAGGCTTCTATCCATTTCACACATTTCTCCCCTATACTATAGCTTCTAACTTTCTCTATTAACCTTTTATGTGGGACCTTATCGAAGGCCTTCATAAAATCGCAATATACCACGTCTATAACATCACCATCCTCCAGAATTTGCATCCAATCATCTACCACCTTAATTAGCTGTAGTACCGTCGACCTCCCCGGCAAGAATCCGAACTGTCTCCCACTGAAAAGTTGGTTTGATTTCATATGCTCCATTATTCCTTCTCTAATTACCGTTTCCATTAGTTTACACACAACACTTGTCAAACTGACTGGTCTATAATTTCCTGGGTCATTTCTCTTTCCCTTCTTAAATATAGCTGTTATGTTCGCCTCTCTCCAGTCCATCGGGATTTGTTCTGTATTAAAAGATACCTCAAATAAAAAAATTAATGTCTCTATAACATCTCACCTCCTTCCTTTATGATTCTTGGATGTATCCCATCCGGTCCCGGGGACTTACTTCTGTTCATTTTTTCTATAGCCCTCCTTATTCTAGCATGGGAAAACTCTATTAGTTCTAGTGCTGATTGGTTGGCAACTCATATAAAACCGGTTGGCTGCCACAACTTATTAGAGTTTCAAGAACATATATTAGTGTTTTAATGTTGGCTGCATAATGGAGGTATTTGTCTTTACAATGTGAACATTGCATAATATAATTTAGCGTAATATACTGGACAGACACAGGTGACCTGCATAGCAGCGAACGGGTGTGTGCAGTTAAATTATTTTCTTTCATGAACGAAAATTGTAGAAACAAAGTGTTACCTCGAAGAATCTGTCTGATATGAAGTTATCTTTCACATAATAACACTGTCTCACTTTGTCATCATTCATTAAGCAGTAGACAAGACTTAGGCATGTCTAGAAATACGGTCCTATTTGTTCTAGTATTTACATGAACAAAACAAAAACCATTGACGGTGCAAGACATACTTTAGTGAGACACACTTGTATAAATTATGAAGAGCCCTAAGCTGGTTAGGGCCTTATTCTATGTAATATGTTGATTTGGTTAATGTTATTTATCTTCCATCTAATCGCTGGTAATTATTCTTCACACCACGCCATTTGCATTCATATTGAAATTTGATAGTCTGAATACAAATTAGCATAATACTCTCTCTCTCTCTCTCTCTCTCTCTCTCTCTCTCTCTCTCTCTCTCTCATCTCTCTCTCTCTCTCTTTCTCTCTTTCTTTCTTTCTCTCCTCTCTCTCTCTCTCTCTCTCCTCTCTCTCTCTCTATCTCTCTCTCTCTCTCTCTCTCTTTCTCTCTTTCTCTCTCTCTCTCTCTCTCTCTCTTTTTTTTTCTCGAAGAACTGGACAGGGTTCTCCAGTCATGCCAACACATTTCTACTATATGTTTGTAATTATTGTGTCTATTGTGTTCCAAGTTAGCAAAATACGTATTATTAATGTTCATATTTAGTGGCAGTTAATCAGAAAGAACCAGATTGGTACTGAAGCTGAATAGTTTAGGTCATAGGATTTACTCTGAGACGTGTTGGTAGGCCTTGTGAGTAAGACGTGAAATTTAGCAGTATAAGTGGTGTTGGTGGAGGGTTCTTTTTAACGAATCATGCTAATCTCAACCTAGTTTCAGAGAGCAACAAAGGCTAAGATCCTCAAAATATACAATGGGAGAGGGAGGGGGGGGGAGGAAAGTGGGTAGTTTGACAGGAGCCACACAGGAAAATCAAATTTATATCATGAATAGAGAAGAATTTGATATCCAAGGTTCAAACACGGTTGCCAGCTGGTCTAATTATACCGTGACCATGAGGGAAATGTTTGATCAACTAATAGGGGAGAGCAGTGATTGTTCGGACGGAAGAATGGTTTGGACAGTGCATTTTCTGAGAAACGTATGGGACCTAAGGCCGCGAGATCTTGCGTGAAAGTGCGAGAGTTTTTCTTGTTAAATATATGTTATGATACTGATAAAGCCAAAATTAGATCAACCATTCACAATCTCTGTAAGACACGCCTCCTTACTACACCAAGTATTGCCAGATAATACTGCGAGCCCCCAAGCGAGGGTGGGTCAGTTGGATCTTTGACCGACTGTACTACTACGGCTTCTGCCTCTGGTGCTGAGAAATTGACACTTATATCAACTGTTAGTCAATTTGGGTGGTGGGAACTATAGTCAGGCTCTCGGTAACACTGTTAATGGGTCCTTTCAAGCACAGTGTTACCGAATAACACGTTACCAAAATAACTTCCCGTATGCGAAATATAATTTCGTTATAGCCAAAATCTCAAAGGCCGTTTTTTTTATCTATTTCGTCCCAACCAAAGTTCCCTTTTTTTACATTATCTTTTTCCAAGTTTTTGTTTTAGTTTGCAAGTTTTACATTTTAATACATAAAGTACAAATCCGGTTGTTTTTCGTAAGTTTCGCATGTTCATGTTTCCGCAATGAGGGGAAACTGTACTAAAAATCCAGATGGCGCTGGGGGTCTTATTCAAATGACTATCGTGTGTGATGCACCATTGAGGTGTTTGAGGGCTTTCGTGATTTATGAGGTTTAATACACTTCGCACACTTATCTATGACACATAGTTGTGTAGTATATTATTACTAGATTCATAATATGATGGTTATATACTCTTTAACCCTCCAGCCCCGGCTACGCATTACTATAGGTTTGACTCCTGTAAGGAGATAAAGAAAACCTAATATTTAGTAGTGGCCCCGTAATCATTGACGAACATGCCTATTACATAAGGCATCCTCTTCAAACACTAATCCGCCGTAGTTTGAATCTACCGCGCAGAGCATTTAAAAACTGAGGAGCCTTCATCATGAGCGCACGCGACCTCACTCATGGCTTCAGTCATTATGAATTGGGTTCTCACTACGAAAAAACTTCGTAAAAAAATAAAAACAAAAAGAAAATAAGAATAACTATCTAATAAGCTTTCCATCATATCGTGGATGTACTTGTGTGGATCTTTGACCAGACGCTACTGCAGGCGTCATTCTTCCTTCACTGACATATCAAGTAAACCAAAATCCTGAATACATCAACGAATGGGAAGGGGATGGTCCCAGTCGTCAATGATTACGGGGCCACTACTAAATATTAGGTTTTCTTTATCTCCTTACAGGAGTCAAACCTATAATTTATTAGTGGCCCCTCCATCATTGACGAACATGCCTGATTTCTAAGACTGGAGGGGGACATTCGTAATCATATCATAACTCTAGAAAAGCAGATAATCAAACAACCACATAGTATTCTTACTCTTGTAAAAAAGAGATATTCGGGTGCATAAACTTTATACAGCCTAAATCTTCAAAAAGGGGTACAAGCAGGAGCGTGCTTCAAAGAAGCCTGCTTGAAAAAGGGTTAACTCTGAGACTCTGTACACAGATCTGCTAGTTAAGAAGGCACCCCACTTAAAGTAAGTGGTGAAAACTAAAAACTTATAAGTTTACATGTGCACATATAAACCCCATTAACTAGTGGATATATTCCTAAAAATATAACCAAACATAAATGAATTCTTGTACATTCATAGAAGTACTGAACTCGTGTACTTATGGAAAAGTAATTACTTCAAAAGTAAAAGTCGTAGTTGCAACTACCGAGATTTCTCAAAAATCTATTGCTTCACAGCCAAAGCTACTTACAACAAGAATTGTTGTAACACTACTATTGGCCTTTAGCACAATTTCCTGCAATAAATACTACAGAGAAATTTTATAAAACAATGCCTACAAACAGTATCCCAGCTCGTATGTTCCGAACACATACTCCGGAGGGGTCTAGGGTGTCCTATGTCACACTGACTGCACCCTCCCCCCCCCTTTTTCTTGAAATTAAACAAAACGTGACTAAAAGGGCCACCTAGACCCTCTGCCGTAAAGCTATACATGGCAAGGAAGGTTTGTCCAGAGCTACTGAAAGGTATCGCGTCAAAAAACTCCTGATTAGAGGCCCACAACTGTGTGGACTTAATAACTTCCACCGAAAGATTATTAAGGAAACGTAAAGAGGCTGTCCCCTTGCGTAAATTGTGGGTCTTACCCACAACGCCCGGATTCTTCTCTTTAAAGTCCTTGACCAAGAGAGAAGCCAGTGTACGCTCCATCAAGCGTTCACCCGGACTTGCGACCCATAAAGCACCCTGGTGATTTAGAGGTGCCACTCTTAAATATTTGGTTAGAGCTTGCACTGGGCAAAAAAGATGGTGCACCTTTCCCCTTTTTAACACCGGCACCGTGAACTCTGAAAACACGTGTTCACTGTGCTCATTCTTGGCTAAGAATCCTGGGGAAGGTGCAATGTGAATACACTCATGAAGCCTATCAAACCTGAGGCAAATAGGTGTTGCTCATCGCCGCCAGCTCAGATACTCTGTTCCCGGTAGCCAAAGCCATAAGGAATACTGCCCTTTTGTAAAATCTGCAGTCTTTGGTACATACGGGAACGAGAATAACTACGATGCTTTGTCCAGAGACCATGTAGGCCTGAGCTGACGGGGAGGTGGGCGGAGTTTAAAACCTGCCCTCATAAATCAATTTCAGATAAATGTTTCTGCATGAACAGATACATTAAATAATTAACAACCAACGCCACCGAGGGCACAGTTTGTTTTGTTCTAAGAATCCAAGACATAAAAGCTTGCCAATGCGATTGAAACTGTCGCTTTGTAGACTGGGTATATTGATTCGTGAATATCTTGGTCACGTCGCTACCATATGGTGCTAGCCACTTGGCCTCCTGAATGTCCATAATGAACAAGTCCGCGAGGTTTCTAGGTTGCCAATTGTGTTCTAAGTGGAACAACCCGACCGGGAGTGACACTGGGTGCGGGCACCACGTGTACAAATGCTGGTACCAAACTGCACCGGCCACAGGGGCGCGATTAGCGAGACTACGCCTCGCTAATCCTGTAGTTTGTTGACTACGTGGCACATTAGAGACGCGTCTGGCGGCGGAAAATAGATAAATGGAACTCGACCTGTTCTCGTCCGTCATCAGAGCGTCAGGTCCGCCCGTCGGCGTTATCGTCCGGCGGGTGAGGTACAGTGGGAGTTTGCAAGTCTTCTCAGACGCAAACAAATCCACTTGTGGATGGTAATGCTCCGCACACGCAAGAGCGCCCATTCCACTGAAGTGCTTTGTCTCTGAGACAGAGCGTCTGCCCAGACGTTTGCAACGCCTGGGAGATAAGATGCGTGAAGATGAATGTTCAGCCTGTTGGCTAGTATAAAAATCTTTTCTGACACGTTTAGCCACTTCCGAGATCTTATTGACCCTTGTTTCTGAATACAGTGAACCACATTCAGATTGTCCATTCTGAAGGCCACCGACTAGCCCCGTAAAGCAGAGCCGTGAGCCTGAAGGACAGATAAGGGGACTAGTAAGTCTTTGACATTGATGTGGAAGATTTCTAAATGGGACCAAAACCTTTGACCCTGATGCCCGAGGTTTGACTAAAAGCCCCAACCTATCGTGCCTGACGCATCCATGTCCACCCATACCGACGGCGGAGGAGAGGTTCATGACATGACTGCGTGCAACCTTTCTCTCGTCGCCCAAACCGCTAGTAAGTTGTGTAATAACGTTGGGATAGGCCATACTATCCCCGCCGGTAATAGTGGGAAAAATTTGTTGCCCTCCAAGATTAAACGTTAGACTTTCAACCGGCCCAACTTCACAGTTAGCTGAACCCCGTTGAGAGAACCGACTAGAGATTCCCAAAGTTTCTGTGTCGTATTCAGACTGTGGAGAAACATAAACAGTTTTTGCGAAATCTGTTTCGAGTGTCCACACTCTGACTCAGAGTGAGAGAAGCTGTGTCCTCGACCAGCCCTATCCCCTGAAATACTCGTGGGGGAACAAGGGTTTGACTTTTACTAAGTTGACCTTGAATCCTAGAGATATGAGATGGTTTAACGTAACGTAGACATGACTGATGCGTAACTTTTCTGTTTCTGCCACCACCAGTTAGTCGCCCAGATACCACCAGACCCTGATCCCTTGTTCTAACAAGGGCATCAGGGCTTGCGGGGACCTTGCTTGAATGCTTGTGCCAAATTGAAAACAGTCTTCCAAACTGCTGGTGAAATCAAAGAAGGAATTAGAACTGGAGACAGAACTACTTGGCTTGCAATACGGTCAAGAAGTTTCTTCACTAAGAACATCCTCAGATCCTGCCTTGCTCGAACTGCCTCTAATAAGGCCGTCCGAATATCTCCTAAAGACTTGGATGGAAGTCTGGAGAAGCAAGCGCCGGGAAAGTTCAATGGCTTTCCTGACTTCCGCGGCTTCTATTGCCTGAGAAGAGCGTAACAGAGACTTTGTTACTTGCTGGGAACCATATATTGCGAAAACAGTGTAAACGCTTTTCCTCTTAACCTAAACTCGCGGTCTAGGTAAGCTGGGGAAGGCGTGCTAATGGCAGCCAAGCAGAGGGGACTCCGCCGGCACCAAAAACCGGAAGAGAGAACCAAGAATGGCGTTCTGGAGGAATTTGGTGGTAAGAATAAGTCATGGTTATAATAACTTGGAATGTTCTTAATATGAACATCCAAAACATTTCCGTAACATTGCTACCCCTGACTCATCAGGCCCGTAAAAAGAGGCATAGCTCCTGTTTTTTGACTGGCGCCTTGTCTAAAGGAGGGGGAGATATGTCTGATATGACTCGCACAGTGGAAGTAGTGAGAGCTGCTGTGCCTGGCACATTGGAAATTGGGTCTGACACAAGCGGATGGCTAGGTATTTTAGCTAAAGCAAAGGATGTAGCCAGAGGTCGCACATTCGTCGACATCGCGGGATCTCCCGTATCAGAAGGAGTTTCCGGCGTAGGGCCAAAGAACCTATTAAGTGCATTCAATAGTAGTCCATCAATCTCTTCCGCCGGTACATACCTAGCCGATGACGAACTCCGTGGAGATTCGACAGTACCCTGAGAGTCGCCTAGAAGGTGACTGGACTCTTCAACCTCCATCTCTGAGACCAGAGATCGTTGTTCTTCATCCGTTAAGTCTGGCTTATCATGGGAAGATCCCGCCGAAGCCGGGACCTCCACATGTTGCCATGTTAAAACTGGGGTAGAAGATGGTACATCGGCATCCCGTGGACGTCAGCACTAGTTGAGTCACAAAGGGATGTGTTCTGTCCTGCCAGGACTGTGAGTATCGCCATACACCTTGGCTGTGGCTGTCCCTCGCTTGCGAGCTCGGTATACTCTCTGAAAGAGAGCCCTGTAAAGGTTTATGATAATTAAAAGCTCCCATAGCTCATTAACACATTGAAAGCAGAGCTGGTGAGCAAAATCATAAAGTATACTAATTAATTTAATTTATATTTAATTGTATTAAAATAAATTACTATAAATAAACACAATATTATCCTAATATAATCATAGAAAATATATATGGTTATTATTATTCAGTGATTAAATTATTTCATTAACAAATACAAAAAATATAGGGATACCTGATCTTAACGGCGTTGAACATACAGCAATGAGAGGTTCAAGTGCCGACATGACAGAGACTGGGGGAAAACTACCCCGCCCCCGGGAACTACCTGGTCACCTGGTGCAACACCGGTACTCCGCCCTGGAAAGAGAATTTTCCGGGGATTAATGCTCATAGGGTTACACCCAAAAAATGGTACAAAATATGTGTCACAAGACCGCCGGTCAACGAACCGTAGCACTCCACCACTACTTTTCGTTTTCCTTTAGTTTCATATTAAAGATTTCAGGATATATTTACCTGTCCAGAAGATTTTAAGCATATCTTTTGAATCCTCATAAAGATGAAGTATATCTTTATTAAAGATGAAGTCTTTCAAGTATCCCTTTACACTTGAAACATTAGTAAGATTCCGGCATCTTTTTATCCCATAAAAAGTCTAAGCCTATCCTAATCTCTAATCCGGCTTCTCCCAGAAGCCCTCATAGATCGCCGTCTTGAAGGCCGTGATACCCTATTGTATCAATCAATTGTTTGGCAAATGATCGCGAATTGCTAATCAGTTAATATAACCACCCGAAGGTATAACCGCCGGGTTTTATATGCAATGTCAAACCAATTGTACCTGCCCCAGACCTTTTTTGTAAAAAGGTCGCCGGGAGGGAAAGACTAAACAAACAAACAACATTGTTCCAATTGTTTATTAAGGATTTCAGCATATCTTTTACCTGTTCGAAAGAATTAAGCATAACTTCTGAATCCTCATAAAGATGAAACATATCTTTATTAAAGATGAAGTCCTTCAAGTATCCCTTTACACTTGAAACACTAGTAAGATTCAGGCATCTTTTTATCCCATAAAAAGTCTAAGCCTATCTTAATCTCTAATCCGGCTTCTGCCAGAAGCCCTCATAGATCGCCGTCTTGAAGGCCGTGATACCCTATTGTATCAATCAATTGTTTGGGAAATTATCGCGAATCGCAAATCCGTTAATATAACCACCCGAAGGTACAACCGCCGGGTTTTATATGCAATGTCAAACCAATTATACCTGCCCCAGACCTCTTTGTAAAAAGGTCGCCGGGAGGGAAAGACCAAACAAAATAACTGTGTGGAGCCCCCCTCGCCGGGAATAACACAGGAAGCCTGATCCCAGGCTTGACCACAGAAAACGCAATTTCTGATGAGCCCTCAAGCGACCAAACTCGTCGGGGTAACTTACCTATTTTAGCCATCCTGACTAAAACTCGGTAAACAAAAACGGTGTTCTCGGAGCAACGAGAAAAAACGCCGGAAAGGTAACCCACACCAATCGAGACATAACAGGAGGGCGTAATGCATAAAGCAATGAATAACACAGGAAGCCTGATCCCAGGCTCGACCACAGAAAACGCAGTTTCTGATGAGCCCTCAAGCGACCAAACTCGTCGGGGTAACTTACCTATTTTAGCCATCCTGACTAAAACTCGGTAAACAAAAACGGTGTTCTCGGAGCAACGAGAAAAACGCCGGAAAGGTAACCCCCACCAAACGAGACATTTTAACACATTTTATACAAAGGGTGTGCGCAAAATTAGGGATACCTGAACAGGAGGGCGTAATGCATAAAGCAAAACCGGGGCAAAGGTAGCCATGACAGAGACTGGAGGGAAACTTACTCCAGGTTCTGCATAGACCCGCCGGGACCCAGCTCTGGAAAAATAAAATTTCCAGGAATTAATGCTCATAAGGTTAACCCACTCATGTTCGCACACAGGTGTTAAATAACCCGCCGGGTAACGAGACGTAATACTCAACGACCACAGCTCGCTACGCGGTGGGGTTTCCTAAGTAAAGGATTTCAGAATATCTTAATTTGTCCAAAAGATTTATGAATACCCTCTGACATAATATATAAAGACCATCATGGCGTTTATAAGTGATTAAGTCTTTCCGGTGGTGTTTGTTTCCAGATTAAATTTTGGAAAAAAAAACTAAAAAAGACGCCGGCCCCCGAATTATCTCGTAGATCAAAAACTGGGAAGCCTGACAAATATACGAGATCTAACTTCTGCCGAAGTATCTTTTTAGATCGCCGTATGTTGAAGGCGGCGATACAAAACGTATCCCTCAAATGTCTGGTTAACTAACTGAATTGTAAATTCGTTATTCTCATCCGTGCAAGAAGCACCCGCCGGGTGTGAATAATAGTTTAAAAAACGTTAACCCCAATTGTGCCCTAAAGCGCCGTATGTTGAAGGAGGCGATACACAAAGCATCCCTCAATTGTCTGGTCAACTAAACTGAATTTTGCAAATTCGGTCATCCCACCCTTCCAGGTTGCACCCACCGGGTGAATTAAAGTTTAAAAGTTAACCCCAATTGTTCCTATCCCCACTTCTTTGAAACAGATCGCCGGGAAGGAAATACAACTACAGCATAGTTTTATATTGGCTTTGCAAAACCGAAAAAACTACAAACAACACGTGTCCGTATGAACACTGTTAGATGGGTACAGCCAACCCGCCGGGAATCAGAAGGAGCCTGAAACAGGCACCCCAGAGACGCAGACCTGGGGAGCCACAGACACCCACTCGCCGGGGAAACAAGCCTGTTTTAAACCACGCGTGGCCAAAACTTGGCAACCAGCCGGGGTTATCAAGGTGAAACCGAGAAAAACCCGCCGGAAAAAACCCACCCCGTCCAGATACCATCTGAACGCAACACCGGACCGAGGCGTAGCTAAAACACAACTAACGCCGGGCCCAACATAGTCCGTGGAATTAGCCAAAACACAACTAACCCAGGACACATAAATAGTCCGTGGAATTAGCCAATACACAACTAAACCAGGATACACATGACACAGTAGTACATATTTAGAAAATAAATCAATAACACTTGTATATGTGATAAAGCTACGAGAGGCTGGCTAGGCCTAGGCAGACGGATAACAGTAACATGTCGGAATATAAACAAAAAGCACTGAATTATATCACAACAGGAACCACCGCCAACACACCACTGTAGCAAACACTTCCGGCAAAGGGAAGAACTGACTCGGGACCCAGAAAAAACTTCACTAAGTGAAGAAAAATACGCTGGGAACGACAGCAAAAATACGCTACCTCATCAGAAAGATAAAAGGAAGCAATAACGTGTAATGAAAGCCGCCTGCATCACAAAGCTAGCTAACTGTGAAAAAGTTCACCTGTCCACAACAGGACCACGAGGGTACATCCGAAATAGATGCCCCAAACATATGACCCAAAATACACTGCACTGCGGGCAACCAGCCCAGGACACTCCTGCTACGCATATCCTAACCTTACTCGATACATCCCGGAGTAAACAAATGAGAAAAAACTCACTAGGGACGCAACAAATGCGGAACCCGCGGAGCGTGGGGAGACAGGTCCGGGCAGGCTGAGCGCAGAGCAGAGAAGGAAGAATGACGCCTGCAGTAGCGTCTGGTCAAAGATCCACACAAGTACATCCACGATATGATGGAAAGCTTATTAGATAGTTATTCTGATTTTCTTTTTCTTTTTATTTTTTACGAAGTTTTTTCGTAGTGAGAACCCAATTCATAATGACTGAAGCCATGAGTGAGGTCGCGTGCGCTCATGATGAAGGCTCCTCAGTTTTTAAATGCTCTGCGCGGTAGATTCAAACTACGGCGGATTAGTGTTTGAAGAGGATGCCTTATGTAATAGGCATGTTCGTCAATGATGGAGGGGCCACTAATAAATAACATTTTAATTTAAAATATAAATATTGGCCGAAACCCGGGTGCTTTGGCCGAAAAACGTCTAGGCTAGGCTACCGTATCATTGTTATGCTCACTGCTTCCCGCATTCCCGCGCATCCCCAAGCGTAGCTGTGTTATTTACCTGTAGAATGGCGTTAAGTAGAGCTCTCTAAGTCAACTGGTTGAGTTGTGATGATGATTTCAGTGAAGATAACTTACAGCAACAACAGCCACTTTACAATACTTTTCGATACTTAACAACAACATACAGGCACACACGAACAAGCGACGCTCTCCTTCTTGTGGCCGGAGATGCGGGGCGTCGGTTCAGCCGGCTGTTGTTTACATGCGTCGGACCGACGCCTCGCACACCAAGCTCACAGGCTTTCAACCACTGGTACAATGTTGTACCACCCGGGTTCCTGGGGGCAAAACATAATGGTACACACGTGTACCATCCGAGTTTGAAGGGTTAATGCAGTGAATATATAATAATTAACATAATTTGATACATAAATATCAGCTTAATGAACAAGAAATTTAGTTTCATCTAATGTGGTGTGATAGGCTGGGCGAAATTTTAATACTCATTGAAGTATTGTATTTACTTCCTTTTTAGTTACTAACAAATACGTGTTTCAGTAGAAATTGGCTGAACATACGGTATTATATTCTGTAGCTGTAGAATTTGGCAGGTTGAATGTCTGCGCCTGCGCACTATAGTTTCTTTCCTACAAAACAAGCTATCGTGCACTTTTAAGTTACCAATTTATAATCCACTATCAAATCGGGCAGCTAAATATGTTACCGGCTATATTTCTTATTAGACCAGTGACAGGAAATCAATCCATGTGAATCAGAATGTCATAGAACACAGAGGCAGCAAATTACATACGTGGAGATGCAGGAAATTCGAAAAAGATGATGACAAAACAATTTACAACACTGCCTTTTCCACAGGCGACTGTTTAGGTCGTCAGCTGATCGCAGCAGGATATACGTACACAGTGTTGCCAAGGTCTTCTTTTGTTCGCACCATTGGGCTAGTTAGGATTCGTTCAGAAGCGTAGAGTTGCGAGTTTCCATTTCAAACGATATTATATTCTTGATTTACAGTGTGATGGGGTGGATAGCCTCTGAAGTATTATCCTAACTAACTAACATTGAGGAAAGCGGAATTGGGCTGGTTCTATATACTATTAAAGTTGTAGAGGTGTCGAGTGTTGAGTAGCCTATAGCTAGGCTACATTTCATACAAACGTTCATCATGGCTTTCTGTTGGTTGTACTATACATGTATGGTAGCCTATGTGGTGGTGACTGTACTATACATGTATGGTAGCCTATGTGGTGGTGACTGAATAGCCTAATTAAGTGATTGTTTGTGAGGGGGGATTGGGACATTGATGCAGATTTGATGAGTGCATGATTGTGATAATAATGTATGTGGTATTTCATTAATATTTAAATGATGTGACACGTAGGCCACTACTCATACAGTAGGCTATATGGGACTAGGCCTAGTTATATTTGGGGAACTCATAGTATCATGCATGCATGGCTGTTAAAGATAAACATATCAGAAAATGTGTGTGATAGGATTAAAATAGCTGAAATTGTCTGTTGTGCGGTATTAAGTGATTGGGCTACTTTTGGGCGAGTTTGGAGATGTGATGTGCGCTGGCAACCTTGGAATACACACACACACACACACACGCGCGCACGCACGACACAATCTATAACTGCACATTTTACCTTTATTAAGACTATAATCCACATTATATTAAGATTTCCATCTGTGAGAAACAAATATCTACCACCATTACTGCTAATGTGCACATAAATGCACAACTAATGTCAAATTTAACAAAGTAAGTTAAGTGGGGAAGAGATGTTTACTGTCCGAGAAGTTTTGTATAATGACTATTATGGGTAGCGAACACTGGCATAAATTTATTATGCGCTTGCCAGATCTGAAACTAGTTTATAATTGTATAATCTAATATCCAGTAAAGTGGCTAATGACGATTATTTTATAAGTTCATCTCGAGTTTTTATACATATCATTTTAATTTTAGGACATGGATACCTATCTATTAAAATATTAACAGGACTATTTTTCGAATGACTGCCATGTGTTTTTGTGGGCCTAATCAAATATGTTTTATTAATCATAAATACTTTGTATATTGGACAATGTACTGAATAGAATGTTAGAGTAATATGTCTGTAACATTCATGACTATAGAAATCCAGTGATATTTTGATGACTGCGATTTAAAAAATTAAATTGGCAACAAATTTAGGTTGGTGCGAACCAAAGGCGGGAAAAATAGCAGACGCATTTTTTATTGTCCCCCATTTAATGGGCTCACCCAGGTTTGACATATTAAATTGTAAAACTTGCAAAATATAGATCATATTATAATGTAAAACTTGCAAAATAAACAAACCAAAACTGGGACGATAAAAGAACTAATCAAAACCACTATGTGGAAATAACGCTTAATAAATTAACAATTTGAAATAAAAGCATACAATCCACCACATAGGGATTGTGGTGGATTACTACTACTACTCACAATTACATGAGCAAGTCAATTTGTTTCCCAATCAAACTGATCGCACATATAACAATGCACCATCGTCATGTTCAAGGAATTAGTCAATTTGGGAAGTCCGGGACGTTCTGGTAAATTTTACTAAATTCTGTATGAATAAAGAAACTACAATTTATATCAAATTTTATATGAAGCTAATTTTGCAATTTGACAAGATGTCAACAAAAGTACAAAACACCTACATCACTCACTAACGATCGTGCTATTGGATAGGTACCTGTAAGCATAGCATGCTTCAAGTGACCCCTAACAATTACTACCCTACTAATAACCTACATTTATTGTACAAATAAACTAAGGAAATCGCAAAAGCAAGCCCCGCCTATAGGGAGCCACCTTGCGAGCGGTGGCGGGGCTTGAAGCGTGGCCGATGATCTCACCTATGTATGTAGCGACCCTATCTTTCTAGGGTTCGAGTTTCATCGACCTCGTGGACCAAATGCTCCCCCTTCATCACTGGTAAGAGTGGGGCCTTCCAGTGATGTCGTACTCCTGAGCCCTGTCTTCCTGTTGATGACTTGGCGTATCTTGGATTTTTGTTTTGACTATTCATTGGTTTTGTTGGAGGGAGTTTGTGGGTGGCTCCTGCTCATTCCCGTTGAACTGGGGTCGCATTTGTGGCCCCTTTACGCCAAGCCAGGGAGCTAGGTGTTGTGCCAAACTCGACGGACGGAGGCACCTTCACGACACCTTTCTTCCCTGGCGTATACTCTGGCTGGATCCCTGGGGCAATCTTGTCTTGTCCCCTAAATGTGGCTCCGTGGTGGGTATGGGACCGGCTGCAGTGAATTAATACCTTTCGTTTTATGGCTTCCAATGTCCCTTTAACTGTTGATGACTCTGGCGATCTTTCGGTTTCTCCTCCTGACCCTCCCCCTTCTCTGGTGGTGACTATGCAGCCTTTCCAGGCAGGCAGGACACAAAGACCTCTGTCAAGTAGGTCCCGTCGTCCTCCGGGAGCTGTTGGGTCCCTTTGTGAGCTGTGTTTAAGAGTTCCCTTTACCAAGTTTGTGGTGGTTCGTGCCCCCGAAGGACAGGATATGCGTCGAAATGATATTTTCAAAACCAACAGAGATATAGTTCGTGCCTGTGGTTCTTCCCCGAAGGTGGTTCCGCAAGCTGATGGTAGCCTCCTAGTTGAGGTAGCGGATGAGGAGCAAAGTGCTCGCCTTCTGTCCACAACATCACTTGCGGGCCAGCCGGTTGGGTGTTCTCCTCATGGTTCCCTCAATCACTCTCGCGGAGTGGTTTATGCGAAAGAGCTAGTGATGTATGACGAGGTGCGTCTACAGGAAGAATTTGCTTCACAACATATCCTCAAAGTCGAACGTATAAAGAAGAGGGTTGATGGTGAGCTTGTCCCCACACCGACCCTAATCCTCACCTTTGACCTCTTAGACCTTCCTGACCTTCTGGTGGCTGCCTGGTACCGCTACAGGGTTAAGCCTTATGTGCCGCAACCACGCCGTTGTTTCCATTGCCAGCGCTTTGGACATATCGGCGTTCCTGCCGACGACTTGCCCAGGGACTGCCGTCTATGTGCGTCTCCTGCGGGGGCTCGGTACATGAGGGTATGGACTGCCCGGGTCCGGTATCCTGTGTGAATTGTGGTGGTGGTCACACTGCTTCATCCAAGTCTTGTGATCGATACAGATTTGAACAGGAGGTATTGTCTCTACGTGCGAAAGAGAAACTGAGCTTTGCTGAAGCTAAGGATCGTGTGTCATCTATGTTTGTACGACCTGGTGTTTCGTTTGCGTCTCTCCTCACAAAGTCCAAGCCTGCTGCGCCTATGCATAATGTTCCTTCTGTGGACTGTCACAAGTCTTCTGCTCCACGAACGGGCCTTCCTTCACGAGTCTCCTCCGATGCCAAACTTACTCCTAGGAAGTCTGCGAATCCTGTGGAACCTCCCTCGCCACCTGTACCCGAGGCTGATGGCCCATCTGTCATTGTGCGCCCTCCTTCTGTGACGAGCTCTGTGGCAGGTCGTAATTACGATTCTGCAAGTACTGGCGTGGAGATGGAGGTAGAGAATGCCAACCTCAAGCGAGCGAGGAGTAGGGAATCTTTGGAGGAGACCCCTCCTTCTAAGGTTCAAACGAGCGTGCCTCACAGGAGCTCTGAAAGTGTCCCTCCCTCGGAGTCTCGAGATTATTTGGCATCACTGTTGGTGGCTGATAAAGACAGCCTTTCTGGAGTTCCAGTTCTTGCAACTAGCTCCACTGTGACAGGGGATGCGTCTTCGGACGCACACACGGCTTGCTCGCCAGCTCCCTCTGACCCAGCCTCCTGCAAACAGCCTTCGGTTGATTTGATTGTGGACGGTCATGGCCCGGGTGACCCTGTCGTGGCACCTGATCACTCGTTGAGGGCTCCGGACAAGACAGGTGTGTCTCGGCAAAGGGTCTATGTGCCTCGGTCGCGTACTGCTGCTAGGGCGGATGTGACTGTGGATAGAGATTCCTCCGCACGCCGTGACGTTAGATTATCATCATCATCATCCTCTCGATTGGTTAGACCGGGACCCGCCCCTGGGAAGAAGAGCTTTAAAACCCTTCCCAGCGAAAGTCCTACATAGGTATTTGTACTTTTAATCTTTTATATTTTTAATTTTTAATTAGTATCTCCTTATGGCTACAACAATTTGTCTTCAATGGAATTGTCGTGGTGTATTGGCAAACTGGGAGGAATTACAATTACTTCTCTCCGATCTGAATCCATTGTGTGTCTATCTTCAGGAGACAATGGTGGGGCTTCGACCATTGCCTTCACCTTCAGTCTTCCTTTCCGCTCCTCCCCTGGCTGGTGGTCATAGCGGTGGATGTGCCATTTTCTGTCGTTCCGATGTCCCATTCACCTCCTTTGCTGTACAGTCTCCCCTTCAGGTTGTAGCTGTACAGATGCACCTTGAAAGGTGTTTTACCATCTGTTGCCTGTACCTCCCCCCTTCAGTCCCAATATTGTGATCTGATTTAGAGACCATTATCCGACAACTTCAGACTCCTTTTATTTTACTTGGCGATCTTAATGGTCACCATCCAATATGGGGTGATTCAGTTTACAATCCTCGGGGTGAGCTTTTGGCCTCCCTGGTTGGTGATCTGGATTTGGTTGTCTTGAACGATGGGAGACCAACCCATTTCCATGTTCAGGCTGGCACTTTTTCTGTTCTTGACCTCACCATTACTTCTGACTGTGCGCTTGATTTTTCCTGGGATGTTTTGGATGATCTGCATGGTAGTGACCATTATCCAATGTTGGTCCAGTCCTCTCACTTTACTCCAACTACCCGTTTGCCTCGCTGGTGTCTGGGGAGGGCTGACTGGCCTCTTTTTGAACAACTCTGTGAGTTTGCTTTGACTGTACATGATTTCCCAACTATTGATGATGCCCAACATTATTTTACTACGACTATGATTAAAGCGGAGCTTCGTTCCATTCCACGGTCTTCTGGTGTATATTCCCGGAGACCTGTGCCGTGGTGGACTGCAGCCTGCTCTTTTGCTCGGGGGGTTTATAAAGCTGCATCTCGTCGATACCATGCAAACCGAGAGGTTCTCTTTCTTAAAGTTCAATTTCGCAAAACGTGTGCTCGCTATCGATGGGTTCTGAAAGATGCTCGCCGAAGCTCGTGGAGGTCCTATGTTTCTACAATTACTTCTTCCACTCCTTTGCCTATGGTGTGGAAGAGAATACGCAAGATATCTGGAAAGTTTTCTCCCTCCTCTCCGCCAGTGTTGACGATCCAAGGTAATCTGGTGTCTGCACCTGGTGAAGTAGCCTCTGCCCTAGCTACTAATTTTTGCAAGGTCTCCCAGAGGGATGATGCCAAACCTTGTGCAAGAGCCCGACGTAGCCAAGAGAGACAGGGTCTTAATTTCCGGTCTCATGGCAGTGAAACTTATAATGTTGACTTCAGTATTCGTGAGCTGCGTGCGGCCCTCTCGGGGTGTGGTGACACTGCTCCTGGTCCTGACGACATCCCATATGCCATGCTTCGTCATCTCCCGAATGCCTCCTTGGTGTTTTTATTAGACTTGTTTAATAGGATTTGGGGAGAGGGTACTCTACCTGCCAGCTGGAAGTTGGGCATTGTCCTTCCTATTCCTAAGCCTGGAAATGATCATAGAAATGTTTCTAATTACCGCCCAATTTGTTTAACGTCGTGTGTATGCAAATTGTTTGAAAAAATTATCAATGTCAGACTTGAGTGGTGTCTGGAGAGGGGCGGCCATCTCTCCCCTTCTCAGAGTGGCTTCCGCAAGCTACGGTGTACAGTGGGCCCCGCAAGGGTGCGGTTACCTAAGTCCGAGACATGAGCGCACCCTTGTAAAACGCACCCTTGGAGCTTAAGAACCTATGGGAAATTCACTATGTAGTCCGGGGACTCTTCAAACTTACCCTTTTTTCGCCCAATAACCCCTGAAAAACATGAACTAAGGAAAGAATACCTGCACAGTATAGAAATGTGATTAGATATTAGATAGAATAGGCGTATTACACTCACTTTGGATGATTTATGTATGCGTGGAGGTTGGGATGTTGGTCTTACTGAGGAGCCTCGGACCCTCAGTAAGACCAACATCCCAACCTCCACGCATACATAAACCATCCAAAGTGAGTGTAATACCCATATTCTATCTAATATCTAATCACATTTCTATACTGTACAGTAGTCCCTCGTTATCGACGGCTTTTTTATAGACGGATTCGACTATCGACTGACTTTAGACTGATTCGAGTATCGACTGATATATCGACGGATTAATTGTTTATTTATATTACTCTAATATACCAACCAACAGTGGATTAAATGATGAACAATAAGACATACAATAATAAGAAAATACACCGAAAACGAGAGCAAAAATAATTAGCCTAAAAACTTTAGGTTTTGAGTGAATCCGGATTCACCGACGATCGGAGCGTCACTTTCGACCTCCATTTTTAATGTTGTCAAAACAAGGCAGAAGCTCTAAGTCCACCCGCCTTTTACTTGTTTATTTGTGCCTGAACCTTGTATCTCTTGCGTTTATTATGGCCTCTAATGTATTCAGTGATAGATATTTGCAATATACTCTAATATGTAAGGTTATGTGTAAAGGAAACACTTAAAAGTACATAGGATAGAGACCACGGATACTGTACGTGTATGTACGGTACCGTAATGTACGGTAATGCGGTATTGACGGTTTTTGCTATCGACGGCAGTCTTAAGAACGTAACCCCCGTCGATAACGAGGGACTACTTACAGGTATTCTTTCCTTAGTTCATGTTTTTCAGGGGTTATTGGGCGAAAAAACCGCACACTTTGCTTTTTTCGCGCTTTTTTCGCACCCTTGGATTATACGCACCACACGGACATCTGCCGCACGGTTGGAGAATCGCACCCTTTTAGTGCGCACCCTTGCGGGGCCCACTGTACTTCCGACAACCTTATCCGACTTGAATCCTCAATCTGTGAAGCTTTTGCCTCTAAGCATCATCTTGTGGCTGTGTTTTTTTACCTTGAGAAGGCTTATGACACAGCCTGGCGACATGGAATCCTACGGCAACTTCATGCTTTTGGATTACGTGGTCGCCTACCGGTGTTGCTTAGAGACTTCTTGACTGATCGTGTGTTTCGGGTTCGTGTGGGTTCTTCCCTCTCTGCGCCACTGTGCCAGGAGGAAGGTGTCGCTCAGGGTTGTCTTAAGTGCATTTTTGTTTGAGGCGGCCGTCAATAGCATTCTAGACGCTGTGCCTGCTGGGGTATCCTCGTCCCTATATGTGGATGACTTGGCTATCTGGTTTCCTGGTTCCCGCATGTCTGCTGTTGAGAGACGTATGCAACTTGCGTTGGACAGGATTTCTGCATGGGCTGATTCCAAGGGCTTTCGGTTTTCCCCATCAAAGACTGTGGCTATGCACTTTTGCAGGATTCGAGGGGTGCACCCAGACCCTGATCTAATGCTCGGTGGCAGGAGACTCGGTTGTGTGGCAGAGACAAAGTTCTTGGGTCTCACGTTTGATTGCCGTTTGACTTGGGTTCCACACTTGACGATTCTAAAGCATCGTGTATGAAGGCTTTGAATCTGTTAAGGGTTCTGTCACACACCTCTTGGGGTGCTGATCGCAGAACACTCCTGCATTTTTTTCAGGCATTTGTCACATCCAAGCTGTCGTATGGCTGTGAGGTCTACTCCTCTGCCACAGACTCCAGACTTAAGACTCTAGATGCTGTTCATCATGCTGGACTCAGTCTTGCAACTGGAGCTTTTCGGTCATCTCCGATTCCCAGCTTGCTGGTGGAGGCTGGTGTATCCTTTAGATTTACTGCGTCAATCTGTGGTTGTACGTTGTTGGTTTCGGATTCGGCGCCTTCCAGACTCTCTTGTTTGTACCTGTGTCTCTGGTCAATTTTTTGTTTCATATTATGGTCAACATCCTCGAATGCCTCGTCCTCTTGGCTATAGAGTTCGTGAAGTTATGAAGGAGCTTAATCTGTCGACGGTTCCTGTGAGTCCCGTGCAAATTTCAAGGATTGCCCCCTGGGTCCTAACTGAACCATCATTCTGCAGGTATTTTACAGGTTCAAAGGATTCGGTCACTCCTCAGTCTCTTCTTAATTTGTTTTTGGAACATTCTTCTAGTCATAATAGTTCTGTGCCTGTGTACAGTGGAATCTCCAATCTCGATCATAATTGGTTCCCACAAATACCGATCGAGATTCGAAATATCGAGATGCGAAGTTAACTTCTTATGGGAAAAAATACAATCGGTTCCAGCCACTTGCCGACTAACCTACATCAAATCTGTCAATTTTCACATTTGCCCCCCACAATCACATGCAATATATATAATATGTTAAAATAGATAAAATTAATAATGAAAGAGTTTTATTTTTACCTTATATTTATTGATAAAGAGGTTTGTGTGGTTGATTGTTGGTTCCGAGGCGAACGCAGTTAGGTTACTGCGTCTCCGCACCCGGCGCACAGTCACCGTCATCAATTCTTGCAATTGCTTCCCTCACCCTGTCACCACTAGTACCGGCATTTTATGAATGCGATAAAAAAAGGTCCAGGTAGACGACTTCACAATACAAGTTTTCAAGCGAATGGCGGACGTGTGACTGGTACACCAAGTGGCCGCTAGATCTACCGACTTCAATAAATTTTCCATGGTATAAAGTTTAATCAAGTTTTCTTTTGTCTTTACTATTATTATATATTAGATTTTCCTCATACAAATAATAATGTATATTAAAACATGGTAAAGTAATTTATATTACTACGTAAATGAAAGCGGCAGAGACAGGTTAGACTACCGCTTGAGACGATCGATACTAGCGGTACATTAGTATACAGGTGAACAAAACACAATGACTGTGAGGTTCACACATCGATTTGGTCAAGATTAATCTGTTTATATTAGTATATAAGCATCTAGCATCGATATTTAGCTATTAGCTATCGAGATTAACGTTTTTTCATCGAGATTTGTGATTGGGGAGAGCTTGAAGGTGGCATCGAGATGCGAAATATCGAGATGAGATTGATCGAGATATGTGAGCCTACTGTATACTGATGGCTCTAAATCTGCCTCCGGTGTTGGTTTTGGTGTTGTGTTTCCTGACTTCAGCCGTGGAGGTAGTCTTCCTTTAGCTGCCTCGGTTTTTACTGCGGAATTGTCTGCTATCATTTTAGCTCTGAAATTAGTGTTTGTTCACCGCAACAATCATTTTACTATTTTTAGTGATTCTCAAGGGGCTCTCATGTCTCTGGAATCTTTTAATTCTTCCCATCCTATAGTTTTAGCGATTTTAGAGTGGCTGTTTCTCATTCATCGTCGAGGGAAAAGAGTGGATTTTTGTTGGGTCCCTGCGCATATTGGTGTCAAAGGTAATGAAAAGGTGGATGCTTTGGCGAAAGCTGCAGCTTTGAGACCTTCAAACGTAAATTACCCTCTGCCTGCCTCAGATCTACGTACTCCTCTCATGTTTGCTGTTCGTGCTTGTTGGCAGGCACGGTGGGATTGTGTTCCTATTAATAAGCTCAGGGAAGTTACCAAATTAGTCTCGCCAAGAGCTTGCCCTACCATTCCTCGCAAATTGGAAACTGCTTCGGCTCGCCTCCGCATTGGACATACCAGGCTCACACACGGTTTCCTTGTGTGTGGAGGTGTACCGCCATTCTGCGATGACTGTCTAGTTCCCCTTACTGTCAGGCACTTGCTGGTCGAGTGTCCCAGTTTGGTTGAATTACGTCAGAGGTTGCTTCTTCGGCACCGGAAGACAGATGGTACTTACCGTCTCTCTTCGGTGCTTGGAGGGGAGGCTGGTTCCCCTGGAGACGATGTGTTTTTATTTTTGAAAAAGGCTGACCTCTTTCAGTTTTTATGATTGCATCGATTTTACTCTTGATATCTAATTTTACACATGTTGTTTTACGATTTTAGTTTTCTGCAAATATGTTAGCTTGTTCGGCGCCATATGACCTTGTTGTTGCGGTGCCATGATTTCTATCAATAAATTCAAATTCGCAAAAGCAAGCAATTGATATTATCGACAATGAATAGATAAAATATAAATAAAAATATTTTAAATTATGAAGAAGACACAATAGATTCAAACAAAAGAGTACTCTTTTAACAAGAACAATTAATTATAAAAATTAATAATAACAATAGAAAAAGATAAACAGTAATATATACAGACAAAAAGTAAGCAGAGGTTTTAATAGAAACCAAGTTAATAATGCTTGATTAAAATTAATTATATCAAATTTTAAAATAGTCCCAATAATTGACCTTAAAAAGATTAAATTTATGCAACAATTTACTTGCAACAAAACCTCTGTCTACTGTCTGTATAGTAACCTAGCTCTATCCCAAAAGTCTACTACTCTGGTACAAATTTTACAAAATATTATTAGCTGGTAATGAAAATTATAAGTTATTTTACTATCGATATTAGTAATCATATTACCATTAGGGAAAGGAAAGTTTATTACGTTAAAGTTAAAATCGTCAACTTTGTGGTATATTTTAAGTGTGCACTGTTCATTAACCCTCCGGATCCGGGGGCCCTCATATGAGGCCGATCGCTGTGTCCGGGGCCATTTTCGTACAGTCAAGCTTCATAATTCAGTAGCTACTGATTGAGACCACCTAGAGCAGTCAATTTCTTTGCAAATTGTAGACCTTTTTGCTGTCTGTAGACTGCCTTTGAGAGGACATTGCTATGACGCGTGGTTGCCGAGTTATGATGATTTTAGCGGCTATTTTTAGCCGCGCATTTTGCCTCATATGAGGCCTCCCGGATTCCTGCCAATATTTTTGTTTGCCTCATATGAGGCTCCTGGATTCCGACGTTTAACAATCTGTATATTTATATAAATGTGCAAACTAGCATGGGAGAAGGGCAGTGCACCCGATGACTGGAAGACTGGCAGAATAGTTCCCCTATATAAGGGCAAAGGGGAAAGAGGAGTGTGTGTTAACCACCGAGGAATATGTCTTCTAAGCGTAGTAGGGAAGGTGTACAGTAGGGTAGTGATTGAGAGAGTGAGAGTGAGAATGGATAAATGGATAGGCGACGAGCAGGGAGGTTTTAGGAAAGGAAGAGGATATGTAGATCAGATTTTTACCCTAAATTGTGTTGTGGAGAAGTATCTGGAGAAGCAACAAAAGGTGTATGTTGCCTTTATGGACTTGGAGAAGGCCTATGACAGAGTGGATAGAAAAGGTATGTGGAAAGTACTTAGAATATACGGAGTAGATGGCAAGTTGCTGAAAGCAGTGAAGAGCATGTATAAAGGTGCAAAGGCGGCAGTACGTGTGGAGAATGAGCAGAGCGAGTTCTTTGACCTGAGTGTTGGGTTGAAACAGGGGTGTGTGATGTCCCCGTGGTTGTTTACTGTATATATGGATGGAGTCATGAAAGAAATACTAGTAAGAGCAGTGGATGTTGGTGTATCGCTGAAAAGGGAGGGAAATGAGTGGAAGTTGCCTATACTGCTGTTTGCGGATGATACAGTTCTGACGTGCGATAATGAATGGGAGTTGCAGGGTCTGGTAAATGAGTTTGGAACAGTGTGCGAAAAACGGAATTTGAAGGTAAATGCGGGGAAGAGCAAGATTATGGTCTTCGAATGAGGTGAAGTTGAACGGTCAGGCTATGGAGATCGTCAACTCTAAGTATCTGGGCAGTGTGTTGAGTAAAGATGGGACTATGGATGAAGAAGTGCAAGAGAGAGTACAACAGGGGAAGAGGGTTGTAGGAACATTGAAAGCAGTAACAAGAAATAGGGTGGTCAGTATGGAAGTGAAGAAGTCCTTGCATGACCGTGTGGTAATCCCGACACTGACTTACGGAAGCGAAGCATGGACGTTTGAGAAGAGACTAAGACTAAGAGTGAGAGCGGTGGAAATTAGTTACTTAAGAAGTGCGTGCGGAGTTACATGGAGGGATAGACAGAAAAATTAGGAAGTAAGGTGTGGTGTGGAGGTAGATGTGCTGGAAAGTGTGAAAAGGAACAACTTGAGATGGTTTGGCCATATGGAACGTATTGAGATGGTTTGGCCATATGGAACGTATGGAAAGCGAGAGAATGACTAAGAGGGTGTACGAGAGCGAGGTGGAAGGACAGAGAGGAAGAGGTAGACCGAAGGAGAGGTGGACGGATGGAGTGATGAAGTATATGGATGAACGCGGTGCTGGTTGGGAGGAGGGGTGTCGACTTACTGGGGACAGTTCGTTCGTGGCCAACCCTTCGGGGATCAAGGCAATAGGTAGATAGATAGATAGATATTTATATCAAGAAAATTTTCAACTTCATCAATTACTTAGTTTCTTACAGTAGATCCTCTGGAAAAAGGCAAACTAGGCCTGTGATTCCAGTTCAGTGCCAGTACTTGCACTACTGCGGTCGTTCACAGTGTTGGCGGCGGCGGCGGCAGACGCAAAAATTTTACTATTCTGTATTTTTGCTTTATAATCAAACTTCAAATCTTGTCTTCCCCATGCTTTATCAAGATTACTTTCAAACTTCCTTATTGATTCGGAATCGACTACATACTGGGGCAGTGTGTTCCACTCATTTACCTCTCTATCACAAAATGAGTTCTTTGCCTTTTCAAGCCTATTTCTTTCTTTGTAAAATTTCTTTGAGTGTCCCCTCGTTCTTGTTCCCTCCCGCATCAAGAAGATACCTTCACACACATCCTCATCATACTTTCCTGACACTATCTTAAAAGTCTCTTATCATATCCCCTCTCTTTCTCCTATATGCCAGTGTCGGGAGTCCCAGTGTCCTCAACCTCTGCTTGTAGCCCGCGTTCTTCAACGTTGGTACTAGCTTGCTAGCTCTCCTCTGCACTTTCTCCACTGCTTCTATATCCTTTACCATATATGGAGCCCACACCTGGTTCGCATATTCCAGGTGCGGCCTAACCAGCGCTGTATAGAGATTCCTGAATATTTCTTCGTCAAGTGACACAAATGTCCTCCTTATCAGCCCTACAATTCTATTGGCTTTGTTTATCTTTTCCGCTAAATGTTCTGAGAAATTTAACTTATTGTCTATCACTACTCCTATATCTTTTTCTGCATTCACTTCCTCCATCGCTTCGTTAGCTTGTGTGAGGGGGATGGATTTTGGATAAATTTGTTTAGCGACTTTATTAAAATTTAACAAATTACAAACAAGAATATCATCAATATACAGTATCTACTATTATTACTTAACAATTTAGCACCACTTGCTGTTCTCTTGCGAATGATGAGGACTAGAACTCTCTACACCAAGTGGTTCAATTTTGATGGGGAATATAATAGGGTAAGTTTTGCTGCGTCATGGCATAATCGTCACTTTAAATTGTGGGAGTTTTTGGAAATTTGTTTTTCATGAGTGATTTTTAATTTTCACAAACATTAAGGCTTTCTATCTATCTATCTATCTATCTATATGCTCAGGCCCAATCCCCATTTTGGGGGTAGCCGACTCAAGACAGAGCAAGAACAGGGAAAACACAAAAACAACATAAGACAAAAAATAAACACAGCTAAAAAAACACAAACTCTCACACATCCAGGTCACCCAGGAGAAGACCCAGAGACCAGGGTTACCAAGGTCGCTCCAGCACTCCCCCGGCCCCTGACCACCCGGAGAGGTTCCGATCTCGGCAGGCAGACATGCAGCGGAGCCATAGCCACAAGCCCTCCCACCACACTTCCAGGCACACCCTTCATATTAATCGTCTCCCCGGGCCAGGCGCCTGATGGACTATTATCTAGTCCAACTTGCGCCCGACCCCTTACTCCAAATGACCACGTGTTCACTCAACTATTCACAAGCATTCTCCATTCACTCCTGTCCACCACCACTTCCCCTGCCTGATCTATAGTCATTCCCCTATCATCCAAAGCCTTTCTTACACAGTCTCTCCATCTCAATGGGGGTCTTCCTGCCCTTCTATCTCCCCTTGTACCTGACTCACATATTCTCTTTGTAAGCCTTTCATCTCCCATTCGTTCGACATGACCATACCAGCTCAGCACCCTTGTAATTGTAACAAATTCTTAAATAGTAAGTTTGCAACTGCAGTCCTTTTTCCTACCAATTTTAACAGGAGTACAGTACAGTATGTTACACTAACACTCTCATAATCATAATCTTTTGAATTTCCTTAATTAAGTGATACTAATACAGTACAGTCAGTCCCCCTAATACACGTATCCTCAGTCCGCGTTTACCCTATTCCGCGCCGAGGGGAAAAACAGGTATTCAAAATCCCTAAAACACGTATTGACCCCACAAAACACGAATCACGGTTGAAGAGTGGTGTAAAAATGCTGTTTTTTGTATTCCACGCCACCCCCCCTCCCTACTCCGCGCGCACACCCCTCGGGCCCTAGGAGGCCTAGGCTTCCCCAGCACCGCCCCTGTCACTGGCCCCGTCCCCGTCCCCGGATAAACCCATAGATTTCCCGATCGCAGTAGTGCCTTCACCAGTTTATTCTTCCTAGGCATTTTGAAGTTGTTGAAAGGTGTAGGAAGGCAGTTGTTACACAATAAATGGGTCAAGTCTCAGTGCACAGACACTTAAGGATATTGGGACTGAGAAGGAAGCGTACGTGTGGCTATGGGTTTATCCGGGGACGGGGCCAGTGACAGTGGCAAAGCCGGGGAAGCCTAGGCCTAGGCTATATGAACTCGCCCTGTCGCGGGGGTCTGCCTCGGAGCCCCCACTCTTCTCACCTACTTATAACATTTAATTTTAATGTAAGGAATGACTTGTTTATGTTTCTATTATTGTGTATGCTTGGTTCTCCAATTAGTATTGATTTTGATCAAAAATTACCGTCAAATGTGTGTGGAAATGCGGGCTGCCGCCCATATGTATTTTTCTCCATAAGTTATGTCATCCCTAATGCGCGAATTCCCAATACACGTCGTGTAATGCCGCCCATATAGGCGCGGATTGGGTGGACTGACTGTACTAGCATGTATAAAAACCAATCTATTCTCATTTACCAGTTCTCTATATAGGCCTAGTACATACATACATACATACATAAAATTTTAAGACAGAGTGTTCCACGCATCAGTGCAGTTTCAGTCTCTTGTTCTAATGGCGGCGTTCCAAGCAACCCTGTTAAGGGCTGCTTCACTTGTCAAGTTCTTGGATTTGAGATCGGCGCGTATAGTCCGATCCCAGATCTTCCTCGGTCCACCCCTTGGTGCAGCTCCCTCCACAATCACAGACCTGCATTTTTTCACCCAATTTTGTTCATCCATTCTCTCCACATGTCCATACCATCCCAGTCTACTTGTACGCATTACCTCGCTAATACTCTTTATACCTAAACGTCTCCTCAGCTCAACATTTGTTATTCTATCCTGTAGCCTGGCCCCACACATCCATCTCACCATTCTCATCTCATTACGCTCCATTCTGTTGACATCCTCTACTTTAACGGCCCATGTTTCTGAGGCATACGTCATTGCACTTCTAACACATGAGGCATACACCTTTCCCTTCAGGGGGAGAGGCATTCTTTTCATGGTCAGGATTGGCATCAATTCTCTGAACTTCCCCCAGCCACACCTAATTCTAGCAACAGTGGCAGCCTCGGCCCCACCACCGGCAGAGATGGTATCTCCTAGGTAACAAAACTTGTTCACCAGCTCCAAAGACTCATTTCCAAAATTCACAGCCACAGGATCATCACTTAACACAAGGTCGCCTTTGCACACTACGCACTCAAATTTCTCTATTTCTGACTTATCCTTCGGCAGGGGCCCCTTTATTCTACTACAGCGCTTACTCCCATGGTGTACCCAACATCGACAGATGCTACATTGAATTGAGTTAACGCCCACTCCCTTTCCACACACTGCACATGGGTATGCACCGCTCTTTTCCACATTGCCTCGTCTCAATCTACAATGCATAACCTTGGTTTTGTTAATATTGACCCTTAAACCCTTGCTCGCCATGCCCTCTCTTCACTCTCTGAAATTGGCCTCGGCATCCTGCATACTGTCAGCTATTAGGACTAAATCGTCTGCATAAAACAGTTCCAACGGGAGTCCGCCTCTAAAAACTCTAGACAGCGAGCGCCTCCAAGACCATAATAAAGAGGGGGCTTAACACTGAACCCTGATGGACTCCAACACGGACTGCGAACTCATCACTCAGTACACCCTTCACCCTCACCGAACTTCGCGAATCCTCATACATCTTCATTATCACACGCACCAGCCACTCTTCCACACCAAGTTTCCTCATAGCCCACTGCACAACATCTCTAGGTACCCTATCAAAGGCCTTCTCCAGGTCCACAAACACAAAGTAAAGATCCCTGCCTTTTAGTAAGTATCTTTCCTGTATCTGCCTGACTATGAAGATAGCATCGGTTGTACCACGTCCTGGCATAAAACCAAACTGCATATCATCAATAGAGATGCTTTGCCTGATCAAACCCTCAAGGACTCTCTCACAGACCTTCATGATTTGGTCAAGCATTTTCAGGCCCCTATAATTTCCTCTATCTAGCGCATCCCCTTTTCCTTTGTATATATTTACTATTACACTTTTGAGCCAATCCTCTGGGATTTTCTCATCTTTAATAATGGTGTTTATCAAATCAGTGACTAAGTTTACACCAATCTCCCCTGAGGCTTTTATCATCTCAGCGACAATGTCGGAGCAACCTGGAGCTTTACCGTCCTTCATTTTATTGATTGCGTCGCTCACTACAGCTGGTGCTATCAAAGGAGGGTGCCCAGATATTGGTTTTTCGATACTAAGCTGTTCCTTATCCCATTCAAACTCTACATTTAGCAATCGTTCATAGTGTACCTTCCATGCTTCTCTGATTTCATTTTCTGCATACACAATCTTCCCATTATCATCTCTAACACACTGTTCACCTATAATATCTCTACTGTCATTTTTAACTCGCCTAGCTAGGTTGAAGATCCCATTGGGATTGTCAGTGTTACACACATGTTCGAGGACCAGGTCCTTAATGCGATTTTTAGCATTGTAAATAACTCTTTTGGCAGTTCGTTTAGCTGCCTGGTATTCCTCCCTGCTGCCTCCTTTCTTCCATAGTATAATATGATGACATTATTGAAGAAAATAAGAACATGTATATTATAATGGAGAATTACTTGTCCTAACACTTGATGGGCTGGTTTATCAGAGTGAGAACCGAGCGATCTCTGCCATACCCATAGCTTACTCTGACTGTTCCTTTTACTTATATATTTTCTAGATCTCACGTGACGGCGTCTCTTCCGTGGATTGACCTCCCAATCTACCAAGATTGGAAGCCAAAGCGTCACATTTTTCCTTTACCCCTCAACTTTCTCTTCATAATTGCTGAGGGGCACAGGGCCCTGTGTGGGGCTTTGGTTTCCCGGGCGTTTATTGTGGTCGGCAGGGAGGGTTCTGTGAGGGCGCTCGGTTATGGCCTTGGCCTTACTCGGGGCCGTTCGGCCAGGCAGCTTGGGGAACAACAACAACACAACAACACTTGCAAAAATAGTAAGTTTTATGAAACTAAAAACTTAATTTGCAGTAAAAGAGAATTGCAATATTTTACAAACATAGCGCACCTTACGTGTCTAATTTCCTGTGGGTTTTTTTTCCCCAAAAAATAATCCCACGGCCAGCAGTTATTTGCCCCCTACTGGCAATATATATGATAACTTATGATATATGTCTCGCCCTCACTCTCTTGTTACGACCGGGGCTACGAATAAAACAAGGGCACTTAATGATTGGACTAGTAATAGGGCACTATGCAACAACGGTACGCTAGATCCAAACCCTCGAACTTATATGCCGGCGAACAAAAACACCTATACCCTCCAGAGTTAATCTGCGATAACGGGGTATCCTTAACTGGGCATAAATGTACTCTACTTCAGGCTAACCCACACTGGTATAGCCTGATAACAAACAAGATGCAAGTTACGTTAAAATGCATAAAAGGGAAGCTATGGAAGGATCAATTAAATCACTGCAAGATTTAATACAATAAAAAGATGCTTCAATACAGTTACTCTAAACAACAATAAACTCTTCACTCCTATCTGAAAGAAAGTGAAGTATAGTCCTACAGCATAGACCTGGAAACTTCTGAAGAAAGTCTGATGCTCATAAGATGCTCGTATCTTAAACTATATAAAGGCAGGAGGCAGGACACCACACGTGTAGACTGAATACACTAAAAGATAGGACATATAATGTTAACTGACACGAGAATACTATAAATGCGCAACGGTAGTAATGCTCGACACTGAAAGAAGTACAGTAAACTTCCGTTAATCCGAAGGGCAGCGGACCGGCTCTCGTTCGGATTAGTGGATTTTTCGGATTATCGGACTTTACCCCTATGAACCTGTGTATGACGAAAACATTGAGACATTAGGCCACCCAAATGACACAATGGTGCACACACACATATCATATGTTCATGAAATCACTTCAAAAGTTTACCATTGTCATTGTAGCCTATTAACTACTTCAAAACATTCAGATTAATGGTCAAAGGAATCTGCTGATATAAACGTCTTCTTCTTCTTCCGTCTACTAGCGAGTTTGTCTTGCTCTTGAAGATCAGATGTGGTTCGGGAAGTAATGCCTTAACAACGGCACTTCCCTGAGAGGTTCTTGTAATTTTCCTTTTGTGATTTTCCTTTTGTGACGTGCTCTGTTATATTATATTGTATTGAAAGCACCCTTGTCTTGTTGTCTTGAAAGCACCCTTGGGATGCTCCGATCACTGAACTATAAATAGTAGCGTATCGGAACATCCAAAGGTGCGTTTTCAAGCTCAAGACTAATACGTCCAAAGGTGCGTTTTCAAGCTCAAGACTGAATGCGCTTGCAGAAAATGCGGTGCAAGCCAGTAGCGCATCGGAGCGTCCCAAGGATGCGTTCAAGAGCAAAACAAACTCTCTAGCAGACGATGTGGAAGAAGAAGAAGACGAAGGTGTTTACGATTATATCAGTAGCTTCCTTTGACCATTAATCTGAATGTTTTGAAGTAGATAATAGGCTACAATGACAATGGTAAACTTTTAAAGTGAATTCATGAACATATGATATGTGTGTGCTCCATTATGTGTCATTTGAGTGGCCTAATGCCTCAAAAAGGGGACTTTGGGACTTCTTGAAAGGTGCGTTTTCAAGCTCAAGACTGAATGCGCTTGCAGAAAATGCGGTGCAAGCCAGTAGCGCATCGGAGCGTCCCAAGGATGCGTTCAAGAGCAAAACAAACTCTCTAGCAGACGATGTGGAAGAAGAAGAAGACGAAGGTGTTTACGATTATATCAGTAGCTTCCTTTGACCATTAATCTGAATGTTTTGAAGTAGATAATAGGCTACAATGACAATGGTAAACTTTTAAAGTGAATTCATGAACATATGATATGTGTGTGCTCCATTATGTGTCATTTGAGTGGCCTAATGCCTCAAAAAGGGGACTTTGGGACTTCTTGAAATTCGGACCATCGGGTGAATTCGGATTTGGCCTCAAATTGAAAAATTCGGACTATTGGGAGATTCGAATCATCGGTCGTCGGATTAACGGACTTTTACTGTACTTCCTCATCAACGAAACAGTCTGCTATGGTTGTGCGGCTCAGCAACAACCTAGACTAATAAATGCTGTGAATAATAATGCATACATATCAAAGAGCTTATATTAAATACTAACAAGTGTCTACTTAATTAATAATGTCTAGCTGGGATACTCTAGGTAAGGAACTGGGGTTGAGCAAGACAGGCTCGTAGCCTAGCGATGTCCTTAAGACTGCATCCTTTAACCCGTGGAGCCCCGGCTAGTTTTGTAATGTTTGCGCACCAGAACCCAGCCGGTTTTCAAAAAATGGTTTTATTCCAGAAACAATAGCGAATGGGTTAGGAATGAAGGAAAAACCACGAAAAACCGCTCAAAAAGCTTAAAAAATGGTCCTACAGAGCCCCCGAAAATGGATTTTACAAGAGTAAAAAATTGAAGGCAATTATCCCCCAAAAACAGGTTATTGCGCGCTCGCGCGCACGCACGTGGACTTTGAGAGTTTTCAACCATCGGCACGGTTGCGTGGGATACGTACACAGTTCCCATACAAATCTGAGCCCTCTTGAGCGGCTACACCTGAGGTTACGGTCGGCGCAATTGGGGCGACGCGCCAGGCGCGTCTCTGGGGCTGTGCGTTACATACATCGCCGACGCGTCAGGCGCGTCGCTGGGGCTATACGGGTTAAGTTACGTTAATTGACTGGGGTGCTCTCTTGATCGATCCAGATCACAAGTATCTGGTTCTATCCTGGCGACTCTCAAAAGACAAGCAAAGAGGCAGCAAAGTGTGGAACTGGAACAGGCCAAAGCCCTCAGTCAACACAATGCTGCACTCGCAAAAAGACGCAGCCGAAAAGACAACCTAGGCTACCACAGGACCGGTCGAAGTCGTGTAGGTATAAACAAACTATACACACATCGGAGACAACGACTACAGTAACCTTATCCCAGTCTAGCATTAAATAAAAGAGCAGAACACTAAATCAATAATGGAGACACCCACAGAGTTCTTAACCTCTACTAACTGAGAACCCTCAAACCTATTCTAAGTACAGTCAGGACCCCCAATACGCGAGAATAGGGGTGACAGGAGGTATCGCGTATTGGGAATTCGCGTATTATGGAACTAACTTTAAATAGGAATAATTAGATATGGGTGACATCTCTCAATTTTCGAAATTTTTGGCCCTATTTTCGACATTTTTGGCTCTACAGTACAGTCTATATCTTATATATAAGAACAACAATGAATAAAAATATGAAACCTTACCTTAAAATTAGTAGTAGATAGGCTAGGTAGCCTTGAAGAGTGGGGGCTCCGAGGCGGGGCGAGTTCAGCTACACTGCCCCGGCCCCGTTCCCATCCCCGGGATCATCCTCGCTCTCCGATGACTCTTCCCGGGCCTCCCTCACTCTCTGAAGTGCCAAGCGTCTCCTTTCTATCTCTGCCTCTCTCATGAACCCGTCAAACTCATCGTCAGGCACGTCGGTATCATTGGAGGTTGAAGGCTGGGGTTCGGCATCTCGTTGTTCCTGTTGCTGTTGTTGTTGGGGGCGTAAGAATCTGGTCATCAACGTCTGGGTTCGCTGTTTAACTTCCTGGTTGTAGCGATCAGCGTAGAACCTAAATGCCCTGTCTACGTTGAGGATGACTTCTTGTGTCCTGAGTGGGCAGGTCTCCTCGGCCATAAAGCTGTGTTTAAGGCAGTCCACGGCAGCCAAGATCCGACTGAGATGCCCGACTGACAGTTCAGGCAAAGCAGGTTCAGGTTGTGGCTGCTGGTTTCTCATCTCATGGGCTGCGTCTTCTAAATTTATTTGTTCCACTGTGTCATCTGCAGACTGTTGATTGCCAGCTTCCTGCACCTCACGAATATCTTCCAGAGAAACCTCGTTGAAACCTGCCACAGCGCGTGCTGCCTCAACTGTTGCAGCCTCAGCTTGGGGGACCGTCTGTATCCTTGGGTCATCGTCCTTGGCAACGCAGAGGTGAGGCGTCAGCTCACGCCAGGCATGATTTATTGTTGCATCATTGATGTCAGCCCATGAAAGAAGTAGGAAGTCAATGGCATGCTTAATAGTGAAAGCCTTCCAAAAACGTGTTAGTCATTTGATCTTGTTCTGGTTGTGCTGGTTCATGTTGTGGTTGGTCTGGTTCTGGTCGTCCTGGTTCTGGTTGGTCTGGTTCTGGTCGTCGTGGTTCTGGTTGTGCTGGTTCATGTTGTGGTTGGTCTGGTTCTGGTCGTCCTGGTTCTGGTTGGTCTGGTTCTGGTTGTGCTGGTTCATGTTGTGGTTGGTCTGGTTCTGGTTGGTCTGGTTCTTCCTCAGATGTTAATTCCAACTCCATGGCATCAAGTTCATCAGTTGTCTCTGTCTTTTCACGCAGATAATTGTAGAGACGGGTTTGATAGAAGAATTTTACATTCGAAATTACTTCTTGGTCCAATGGTTGGATGATGGAGGTGGTCTTGGGTGGCATAAAAACTATTTGCACATTCGGATCCAGGAATTTGAGATATTCTGGGTGACAGGGAGCGTTGTCCATCAACAAAAGTGCTTTGAATGGTTGGCCTAATTCCCGGCATTTCATACGAGCGTCAGGCACAAAATGATTTTGTAGCCACTCTCCCATAATGGCACTAGTCATCCAACCATTGGCAGTTTTATACCAATAAGTGCCTGTATCATCCATGTCTCGTAGGTTTTTATAGCATCTAGGGCGGGCAGCGGTATGAACAATTACTGGTCGCATCTTGTGACTGCCGGAAAGATTCATTGTAAACATTACAGTAAATCTGGACTTGTCAACTTTTCTCCCTCTGGCTTGCTTTAAATGTTTTGATAGGTAGGTTGACTTAGGCATGGACTTATACTGCAAGCCACTCTCGTCAACGTTGTACACCTGGTCCTGTGTATAGTTTCCTTCTTCGAGTATTGTTTTCAAAATTGCTGGAAATTCATTGGCTGCAGCCAGATCTGCGGATCCTCTCTCACCTGAAACTTTCCTATTTTTCAGTTCTTTACGTTTAAGGAAACGGTTTAGCCAGCCTTTCGAGGCTTTGAAGTTTATATATCCACCTGTTTTTGTCTTCTTGACAGCAGTGGCATAAAGCACCTTTGCTTGGTCCCTTATATACCGCCCATCAATAGGGACTTCCTCCCTATATTTTCTTGTTACAAAGGCAGTCCGATACCGTTCCATGACAACCATGGCTGGGTTGTTGCTCCGGAACCTATCGTCAAACATGGACGCACCGTAGGACTTCATGATTTTCTCCAGCTTCTCCCTCCCTGACCAAATCGTACGAACAGTTGACTCTGACAAGCCCATAGCACGGCCTATTGCACAGTTTCCTTCTCCTTTCTTCTTGCGATCCAACACTTCCACCTTCATTTTGTGTGTAATCTTCTTATATTTGCGTGGCATGGCGAAAAACGTTACCGAATGGCAGGCGCTACAAACGTTTGGTTCCGCGCGGCTATGAGCGGGACTGTGGGAGGGAGGGAGGGTAAGCGGGAGGGAAGGCAGGCGTATGCCCATACCACGAGGCCTGCGCAGACGGCTACTGCGTCGCCTGGGCCTCGCAAAACGTAGACCGTGCTCGCGTATCAAGGGGGAATAGCGGATTTGGCCCCTTCTTAGCTCTCGATTCGTGTATTGTGGTGCCACCTCGCGTAATTAATATTTTTGGTTATTTTCGAGGGGTCACTCGTGTATTAGGGTTTTCGCGAATTGTGGAATCCTGACTGTACATGTAAATATCTCGGAGGACGGCGCATGCAATACAATGGGCCGGCTATGGAAACCGTATGCAGAACACAAGGGGATAAGTAAGGTGAGGAGCAATGGAAAAGAAGAAGGTCAGAGAGAGACAGTGGTAAAGGGGGTGATCGGGAGAGAGTGTGCAAAGGGATGTTAGAAGCATGCACGCCAAGCCTGTCCTGAGGAAGGCAGCTCCCGGGAACCCTCATGGAGTAGGCTAGTTACACAGGAGCCCACAAGGGCGCGATGGTCGGCCAATCACAAGGCAGAAGGCGTCCCTAGGACGCGCCAGGAGCCACCAGCCACCAGCCAATCAAAGGCGAGGGAAAGCCCACGCGAGCGGGAAAACTCCTCCGGGCGAGGGAGGCAGCACACACCTACGCACACACATATTACCACCTCCCTGCCTATATCTCTCTTTCTCCTTAACTCTACACAAAGCATCTTATATTCTATTAATGATATAAAATACTTCCCGTTGTCACAGACGAAAATAAAGACCACCACTGGACTGTCTGTAACAATGCAAGTACTATGAAAGAAAGAACTTCATTCTCTGATAACTGTAGCCCATTTCACTGCCCTGGCGAGCGCTAGTGGCTAACGAGAGGCGATTCTGCCAACGCTGGTAGACGTCACACTCTTTAGATGGGCATCCCTCAGGGGAGCGTTCTTAGTAGCACGCTGTTTGCCATTGCCATTAATGGGGTTGTGTCCTGCCTCCCTCCTCAGGTCTCCCACAGCCTTTATGTGGATGATTTCGCTGTTTACTATACCTCCCCCAGTTTATCTACTATACAGCGATGCCTTAAGCCGGTATCACACGAGAGCATTTATAGTCAACATTCGATGATCAAAAATTTTCTGGCAATATTTCTGGAATATTTGTCACTGGTATCGGAAACTAGACTGTTGATAGATGAATTTAGGCGACTGAAATATTCTAAATGTTGATCTCATAAGCTGCCAGACCAGTGCTAAGGATAAATGTTGAGTGAAAAAGCGCTCGTGTGATACCGGCTTAAGTACTGTCTTGAGGGACGTTACCCATTGGGCATCTTCTACAGGGTTTACCTTTTCCAGCGAGAAAACCAAGGCGATTCTCTTTTATCGTGACAAACGTCACCTACACGGTAAGACTATCTCCCTCTCAATGAATGGACATCGGTTACTATTTTCTGATAAGGTTAAGTTCTTGGGAATAATCCTTGACACACATCTTAACTGGTCTGCTCATGTAAAAGACCTTAAGGCGCGGTGTGGAAATGAGTCATTGCTCCGAGCTGGTGGACAAGTTTTGTTACCTAGGAAATACCATCTCTGCCGGTGGTGGGGCCGAGGCTGCCACAGTCGCTAGAATTAGATGTGGCTGGGGGAAGTTAGAGAACTGCTGCCAATTCTGACCATGAAAAGAATGCCTCACCCCCTGAAGGGAAAGGTGTAGGTCTCATGTGTTAGAAGTGCAATGACGTATGCCTCAGAAACATGGGTCGTTAAAGTAGAGGATATCAACAGAATGGAACTTAATGAGATGAGAATGGTGAGATGGATGTGTGGGGCCAGGCTGCAGGATAGAATAACAAATGATGAGCTGAGGAGACGTTTAGGTATAAAGAGTATTAGCGAGGTGATGCATACAAGTAGACTGGGATGGTATGGACATGTGGAGAGAATAGATGAACAAAATTGGGTGAAAAAATGCAGGTCGCGGATTGTGGAGGGAGCTGCACCAAGGGGTGGACCGAGGAAGACCTGGGATCGGACTATACGTGCCGATCTCAAATCCAAAAACTTGACAAGTGAAGTAGCCCTTAACAGGGTTGCCTGGAACGCCGCCATTAGGACAAGAGACTGAAACTGCACGTATGTGTGGAGCACTCAGTCTTAAAATTTTATGTATGTATGTAAGTACGTATGGTGCCTGAGACGTCTCAACGTCTTAAAGAAATGTCACCATGTTACCTGGGGTGCTGATCGTCGGACCCTCCTTATTTTATATACGGCCACGGTTAAGATGTCGCCATGTTACCTGGGGTGCTGATCGTCGGACCCTACTTATGGTACAGTAAACCCCCTATATTTCGGACTCTTTTTACTCGGAAACCCGCACTTCTCGGAATGGCATAGGCCTCTCGGAGATGTCCCTGTATATCTCGACAATTTCCGAGTTGGACGGGATTTGTGTCCGGTTTACAATGTTCTCTAACTCGGTTTTAAGTGATTTTAGGATTAATTGAAGCCTGTGCCTTTTAATTATTGTGTTAATATTAATTACTATGTACTGTACTGTCCCTGAAAACATAATAAGGGTCGTATTTGTCATTATGATAAATTTCACATGCAAAAAAAAAAAAATTATATCCCCGCCGCTGTAGGCCTACTCCCTCCCCTCCCCGACCCCGTTACTATGATGATGTTGATAAGCCTTGTGCTACACCCTATTGATAATGCAAAACTATTGAACACACTTAAAAGTGTATGTTATTTGGTCTCTATATAATCTGTGAATTATTTCCGATATGATGGACTTAAAGGAAAAAAAATCCACCAACTCATAATCAGCAAAAACAACACAAATGTCAATTAAAAACATGGTACAATATTTTCCCATCATTTTGTGTATACCGTGGGAAAAAAAAAATCTATCAAACGTAAATCTTCCGTCTCGGAAGCTCGGCGCTTCGCTGTCTAGACAAAACGGAGGGTTGAAATATATTGTTAACTATCTTATTTATTGTTTATCTATGTGCTGGAAGGATATTATATTTTTCAATTCCATCGCATTAGAAATGATTCATAGATTACAAAGAGTCCAAATAAGACATACAGTACAGTAGAGTCACGCATCTCACGCATTTCGATCCCACGATTACGCATCCCATGGTACTATCCAATGGCTACCTGAATTATCATCCCACGAAAAACCACACGATTCCCACGGATGTGCACCGACGCATCGTGGATAGCATTTGTTGGCGGCCATGTTGATGACGCGCTCCCAGGCTTCCCGCTCATTGTTCATATTGTCCCCGCTCTCTTACGTGTGAACTAGTCAAGGTTACCTGTTTTTTTTTATTGTGCTTACCCATCCCGCGGTGCGACCCACGAACAATGATGGCTTCCCAGGGTAGTGGGGGCCCCAGTGGTCCTAGTGAGGAAAGAAAGGAGCCACCTAAGCGACCAGGAAAGGCCAAAGAAGACAAAAACAAACATCATCGGTGTGGCCAAAAACTGAGGAAGTATAGTGTAGAAGAGAAGAAAAAGATTATTCAAATGATCGAAGAAGGCTACAGAAACTGTGAGATAACGAAACTAATGAACTGTCCAAAAGGAACTGTGAGAACATTTAGAAAGAATAAGGAACAGATGAAGAACTCGTTGGGTGTTGCTGAGAAATATTTTGGTGGTGAAGGTGGTAGTGCTAGTCGGGCGGTGGTGGAGTACAGTGAAAAAAAATAAAGTGCTAGCTATAACTGAACATTATTTGTTAAAGTGGGTTCAGAGGCGAGATCAAGAGAAAGCAGGTGTTGCAGGCCCATAAATTAGAGCAGAGGCATGTAGGATTTACGAAGCCCTCTGTAAAAAAAGAAACATAAAATATCCAGTGCCTTTTAATGCCTCAGTTGGTTGGCTTCAAAAGTTTAAAACAAGGTGTGGGGTGAAGCATGCTGTGTACCAGGGTGAGGTGGGTTCTGCTGATGAAACTGCAGCCGACTCTTACCCTGCAATTGCTCGCCAACTGATAGAAGACGGTGGTTATTGTTTGGACCAAATATATAATTGTGACGAGACAGGACTGTACTGGAAGCGAGCACCAAAATCCACATTCATCTCAGTAAAGGAAAAGCAAGCAAAGGGGGTCAAAATGGCAAAGGATCGCATGAGTGTTCTGACTTGCAATGCGTCCGGAACTCACCGAATTAAACCTTTGGTAATTTATAAGTTTGCCAAGCCTCGCGTCTACAAGAACTGTGACATGAATAGTTTGAATGTGTATTGGAGTCAAACTCGCAAGGGATACATGACCACACCCCTCTCCATCACCTGGTTTGATGAGCATTTTGTCCCGGACGCTAAAGCCCATTGCAAGCGCAAAAACATTGATTTTAAAGTCATTTTGTTTTTGGATAATGCACCAAGCCATGCAAAATTTCTGGTTGGTTGCCACCCTACTGTGCAAGTCTGCTTTCTTCCCCCCAATACCACCTCCAAAATCCAGCCAATGGATCAGGAAATAATTGCCAATGTGAAACTTTTATTTTACAAGCAATTGCATGACAAGATGAACCGAGACACCGATTCACAAGAGGAACTGAAGGAAATTGAAGAGATAGAATCAAGTGACTCAGACGAACCTGGCAACCCCTCCACTTCTTCCGCCGCCTCTCCCCCTGTCTCACCCTCTGCCTCACCCTCTGCCTCACGCTCTGCCTCACGCTCTGCCTCACGCTCTGCCTCACGCTCTGCCTCACCCTCTGCCTCGCCACCAACTTCCAATACTGCCGATGCTACTCTGACTGTAAAAGAATTTTGGAAGCTTTTCAATATTCGTCATGCAGTAGACTTCTTTGTGAAGGCTTGGAACGATATTTCAGTGGCCTCTATTAAGCATGGTTGGAAGCCACTGTTACCTCACTTAATAGTGGATGAGGCTGCAGAAAATTCTCAGGATCTGATGAAGGCAACTCTTGAGGCAGTGAGGAGTGTTCGAGCCCCCGGATTCAACCAAGTCAACGAGGAAGACATCGAGGAACTGATTCACAACCCACTAAGGCCAGAACAAACAACAGAAAAGATGATAGCGGAGGACGAAGTGGAAGAGACAGAGCAAGAAGAACAACCACAGCAAGTTGAAAAACAGAAAGCAGCAACAACTCAGGAACTGTGTCATCTTGGGACTTTGTGAAAACCTGAAGGAAAAGCTGGAAGGCACACCTGGCATCTCTGATTCTCGTGAACAGTTCCTGGGATACATTCAGAAAATCAGCACAAGTTTCCATGGCCTCTACAATGTGAAAATAAACGATCGCCACCAAGCCCTAATGACCCACTATCTGAAGAAGAAGAAAGATGATGAGGCAGAGCTAATGAAAGCTCTACAGGACGCCGAACTTGATGCCATGGACGATGATTTCACGGGCTTTTGGCGGCGACGGTAAGGTGACTGAGAACGAGAGTGGGGCCACGGAGGGTGGTAACTAACATCCGCCTCCCGTCTATCACCACATCCATCACACTAAGCACCTCATCAACTTTTCTAAGGTTTGTGTTTGTGTTTTACTTACCTTTCTTTTCATTAAAGCAACTTACTATGGATTATTGGCATGTAAAGTGAAGGTCAATAGTCGCCCGACGATAGCCTTTTGTAATTTTCCCCATTACTTTAATACTCCGCATCCCACGAATTCCGGTCCCACGGTAATATTTCGGTACCAATAAATCGTGGGATGCGAGATTATACTTAGTTATGTTAATGTATAAAGTATGATAGATGCATTAAAGAGAGAGAGAGTTGCAGAGGGGGAAGTGAGCGATAAACACAACTATTATGAGACGGACTTAATTGGTTCTGAAAAGACAAAGGAGACATTTTTATTGACTTTTTCATGTTATTACTTGTGTGCTGGAAGGATAATATTGTTTTCAATTCCATCGCATTAGAAATGATTCATAGATTACAAGAAGTCCAAATAAGACATAGTTATGTTAATGTATAAGGGAGTTAGTTAGATGCATTAGAGAGATAAATAGATAGAGAGAGTGGCTAGGGGTGAGCGAGCGATAAAATACTAACATATATGAGACGGACTTAAGTTTCTGAAAGACAAAGGAGACATTTTTATTTACTCTCGTTTTAATTTTATTATTTGTGTGTTGGAAGGGTAAAATTGTTTTCAATTCCATCGTATTAGAAATGATTCATAGATTAATAAAAGACCAAATAAGACATAGTTATATATATGTATAAGGGAGATAGATGCATTAAATAGATAGACAGACAGACATCTCTGGTGATGCGGACTTTCGTCTTCTAATTCGGAATTTTCCCTCACATAAGTCGAACTTCGGACATCTCGGAAAATCGGGCATCTCGGAAAATCGGGCTTCTCGGAAGTGGTCTCCCCCCAATTAGTCCGAGATAGCCAGGGTTTACTGTATATACGGCCACGGTTTTGTCCGTCTTGGATTATGGGTGTGCTATTTATGGCACAGCTTCCTAGACCACCCTCAAAATCTTGGATCCTGTCCATCATCTTGGTATCCGGCTTTGCACCAGAGCTTTCAAGTCGTCTCGCATTACGAGCCTTCTCGTAGAAAGTGGCCAGCTTCCTCTTTCCCTCCATCGAGAGCGTGTACTCATGAATTCTGCTCTACAATTGCTGTACTGATTCACATGCGAGCAACTTGTTTGAGAAGGCGAGTGTGGATGAGTTCCCTCTGGCATTGTAACCGTCTTTTCCGGTTTTGGCCCACAGACTCTTTACGCACCATGATTTACCCATGCCTCTTCTGCAGGCGGCTGACCCTTTCATCCCATATTGGCTTTTATCATCACCTATGGTTTGTACATTTCTTGCTCAGGGTTCTAAGTCTTCGCTCCCTGCTGTTCAGAGGTGTGTTGCCCTACAGCATATGCTATGTCATGCCCCTGCCTGTGTCATATACAGTACACTGATGGGTCTAAAAGGGATGGGAAATTTGGTTGTGCTGTGGTTTCAGAGGTTTCTTTATTTTAGCTTGGCTTTATCCCCATATTCATCTGTTTTTACTGCTGAATTGCGTGCATTGTTGGGGGCAGTTGATATGGTCCCTTCCTTTCCAGTCCGGGTGGTTATTTATAGTGATTCCCTGAGTGCCCTTCTGGCATTACAAGATCTTTCTACGAGGGATCCACTTATTTCCACTATTCTCCGACTAATACATAATCTTCCCGTGGCCAATTGGAAAATCCAATTTTGCTGGGTTCATGCCCATGTGGGCATAGCGGGTAATGAAAGAGCGGATCGGCTCGCTAAAACAGCCTGTATCGGTCCAGAGCAGGCCCTCTCTTGCGCCTGTCTGACATGAAAGCCGTAGTTCGAGAAGTCATCTATCGTGCATGGCAACGTGAGTGGTCTTCTGCACAGCCCCTTACCATCCATCTTCGTGCTATCAAAGATGTGGTTTCCGTGTGGCCTTCCTCTTTTCAGGACAGGCGCAGGGATCAAGTCGTACTCACTCGTCTCCGTATTAGTCATACCCACTACACACAATGACCACTCCACATGGTCCTCCTCCATGGTGCACTACTTGGGACACAAGCATTACTGTGCGGCACTTTCTCGTCGACTGCCCACTGTATGTTCGGCAGCGTTATTTTCCTCAGCATTCTCTTAAGTCTATCCTGTCTGACTATTTGATATTGTCAACTTATTTGCTTTCCTTAACCCCTCAGACCCGGTAGGGCTCTGAGGCACCCATAACAAACACCCCCCGCGCAACCCGGAAGGGTGCTGAGGCTCTGGCAGCTTGAAAGCCTGTAAGCTTGGTGTGCAAGGCTTCTGTCCGACGCATGTAAACAACAGCCGGCTGGACCGACGCCGCGCATCTCCGACCACAAGAAGGAGTGCGTCGCTTGTTCGTGTGTGCCTGTATGTTATTGTTAAGTAGCGAAAAGTAGTGTAAAGTGGCTGTTTTTGCCACAAACTTATCTCCAATGAAATCGTCATCACAACTGAACCAGTTGACTTAGAGAGCTCTACTTAACACCATTCTACAGGTACGAAACACATCTACGCTTGGGGATGCGCGGGAATGCGGAAGCAGTCAAAATAATAAAGATACGGTAGCCTAGGCGTAGAAGTTTTTCGGTTAAAAAACCCAGCTGGAGGGTTAAATAAATTAAAATCTTTCATCTGATCCTTATTTCTTCTAGTCATATTGTATTGTCTCTTTTAATGTTTTCTTTTCTTTCTTATTATGGTGAACAAGTTTTATTGATTTTACCCCTTTTAGTTATATTCTTTTAATCCATTTCCACTTTTAAACCCTCCCCAGCCTTATGAGGGCTTCTGCCCAGTAGGCTGTTGACAAAGTTTTATTATTATTATGATATATGATATACAGTATATGATCTTAAGACGTCCTTTGGCGTATTCTGGCGCGATCCTGAGAAGCAGTGATGTGCTGCGTCTTGACGAACTGGTAGCTATCCAGCAGTCTTCTATCTCTGATCGGTCCTTTTTTTTCATGGCTCCTAGGTTATATAATGAATTGCCTATATCAATTAGACAGCTGAACTCCATAGGCTCTTTCAAGAAACAGTTTAAGACCTTCCTAATTATACAGCTGAACTCCATAGACTTTCAAGAAACAGTTTAACCCTCTCCGACATATGACGTGATTTTGAGCCTATTAGGGATACTTTAAAGCCTTTGTTACCATTAGGGGTATTTAGAAACCTTTAGTTTAGTTACTTCAACCTCTGCAGTTGTCTTTGAGTTAGCTGTGGGCAGAAAACTAATTTTAGAGAGGTAATTATAAGAGTGAGAGAACTCTATTTCTTATTGCTAATCTGGCAACCTCTGCGTCATATGAGAGTGAAAGGGTTAAGACCTTCCTCTTCTGTAAGAGTTATGATTTCGCAAGTGGCACAGTGACAGGTCATTACAGGCTCTTAACTGCTGCCATGTTAAATAACCTTTTACTTATATATTTTCTAGATCTCAAGTGACGGCGTCTCTTCCGTGGATTGACCTCCCAATCTACCAAGATTGGAAGCCAAAGCGTCACATATTTCCTTTGCCCCTCAACTTTCTCTTCATAATTGGGGAGGGGCACAGGGCCCTGGGTGGGGCTTTGGTTTCCCGGGCGTTTCCGCACCCTCCTCAGCTCCCCGCCATGGAGTGGCTTCGGTCGCCCAGGCTTTATTGTGGTCGGCAGGGAGGGTTCTGTGGGGGCGCTCGGTTATGGCCTTGGCCTTGCTTGGGGCTGTTCGGCCAGGCAGCTTGGGGAACAACAACAACAACAACTGTTGCTGCATGAACTGCAGGTGAACTGCACCACACTTCTCTTGATTGTGGTGCAATGTGTTAAAAACACTAGTGAATTCCTTTAGAAGAACAGGCGCTTGCGAGAAATAAAAGACCAGATTATTATTATTATTAACAATAAGTCTTTTGGGGGGGGGATCAACCCTAAAGCGGTCAATTAGAAGCAAACATAACAGCTGTAACCGATACCGTGCAAACCGTGGCAAAAGGCTCCTTAAATTATACCCATTCCCATTGTCCCAAATGAATTGTTTCTAATGCCGTGCAGCGAAAGAAATATTCAAGATAATCGTACATATAATCTAACTAAAATAGTAATAATAATAATAATAATAATAATAATTTTTGGGATTTATTTGGATATTATTTGGGTTTTGGGGATATACCGGTATTATAGAATGCGTAGCCGAGGCTGGAGGGTTAACCCTCCAGCCCCGGCTACGCATTACATAAATATTGGCCGAAACCCGGCTGTTTTGGCCGAAAAACGTCTAGGCTAGGCTACCGTATCATTGTTATGCTGACTTATTCCCGCGCATCCCCAAGCGTAGCTGTGTTATTTACCTGTAGAATGGCGTTAAGTAGAGCTCTCTAAGTCAACTGGTTGAGTTGTGATGATGATTTCAGTGGAGATAACTTACAGCAACAACAGCCACTTTACAATACTTTTCGATACTTAACAACAACATACAGGCACACACGAACAAGCGACGCTCTCCTTCTTGTGGCCGGAGATGCGGGGCGTCGGTCCAGCCGGCTGTTGTTTACATGCGTCGGACCGACGCCTCGCACACCAAGCTCACAGGCTTTCAACCACTGGTACAATGTTGTACCACCCGGGTTCCTGGGGGCAAAACATAATGGTACACACGTGTACCATCCGAGTTTGAAGGGTTAAAGCAACTTACTTTGGATTATTGGCATGTAAAGTGATCGTCAATAGTCGCCCGACGATAGCCTCCAGTACTTTTGTAATTTTCCCCATTACTTTAATACTCTGCCCACGGTAATATTTCGGTACCAATAAATCGTGGGATGTGAGATTCTACTGTAATAATAATAATAAGCATGTTACTTATTTCTCATAAGCGCCAATTTTTCCGAAGAATTCACTAGTGCTTGGAAAGAGAAAGAAAAAAGAACAAAATCAATGCATCAAAAGAAAGCTTATATACAACACACATTTAACAATCACTAGCAGTGGCAAAATAGCCTAAACTCTATAGCCATCTGTCATGACACCTCTCTCAAGTTCATAGCTTCTCTCAAAGAGAAAAGTCTTAAGTTATCTCTTGCAGCATTCAACAGAACTCAGTTGTCTCATGTACAGCGGCAACCTGTTATACAACCTCGGAGCCATGTAGGAGAATGACCTCTCAAAGAAAGAAGACTGCTGGAAAGCCCTTGGTTCATCAAGACGAAAAGGGTCATTGTCATGACGCACAACTACACCATGGCGTGCCGGTGGACGCCTGAGCAGCTCCGCAAGGTACCTAGGCTCACCAAATTTGAGAACCTTAAAAGTCACTAAACATAACTTAAATTCTATTCTTGCTCTTACTGGCAGCCAGTGCAGTTCTATGTGAAGAGATGTAGTAGGAGTTCTAGGTGGAACACCAAAAATGAGTCTTGTGGCCCTGTTAAGAACAGACTGAACTTTCTTTAAAATATAATTTGGAAGACCCACCAACAGGGCATTGCAATAATCAACACGAGAGAAGACCAATGAGTGAACCAACGTCAGGAGGCAACGTCTGGTTATAAACGGCTTCACCAAATAGAGATTTCTGATGTGCAAATAACAACTTTTAACTATCTGGTTTACATGCTCTTTGAAATCTAATCGGGAGTTCACATATAGACCCAGATTTCGAACATAGTTGACCAGTTAGTTTTTCAGAATGCCCCAGCCAGCAATCCCTCAACGACAAACTTAATGAAGCCATAGAACTATTAAATTCTGATCTAAATACTATCTCCAATTGGGGCAGAGCAAACCTTCTTACCTTTAATGCTTCCAAAACCCAATTTCTCCATCTATCTACCCGTAAGGAACTCCCAAAAATCAATCCTTCATCTTCTCTCAATATTCTTGGTGTCTCTTTTTCTTCTGCTCTCAGTTGGAAGGACCATATTACCAGTCTTGCTAAGGCAGCCTCCCAGAAGATGGGTGTGCTCAACCACCTTAGGGAGTTCTTTTCCCCTGCACAGCTTCTTGCTCTGTACAGGGGCATAGTGCATCCTTGTATATTGAGTATTGTTCACATGTGTGGGGAGGTTCCTCTCACACCGCTCTCTTAGACAAAGTTGAAAGGAAGGCCTCTCGTATCATTAACTCCCGTCCACTCACCTACTCTCGGCAATCTCTCTCTCTCCGCCACAATGTTGCATCTCTCTCGCTATTCTATCGCTACTATAATAATCAGTGTTCCTCAGAGCTTTCCCAGTGTATACCACCTCCTTTACGTAGGGCACGTGGTACCTGTCTTGCAACTCAGTCCCACCCTTGCTCTGTGCAGCTCTCCAACCCGAGAGTGAAACGTTACTCTGTCTTTCTTCTACTCAACAGCTGAGCTCTGGAACTCTCTCCCAGAATCAGTCTTTCCCTCTTCCTATGACTTAAATTGCTTCAAACTGTGTGTCCAGGCATTTTGGCTCGAACGTCCCTTGATTTTGACCCTGTCACTCTTTCAACTATGGGGGAGGCACTCGCTATAGGCAGTTCTGCCTTTTGCCTCCCTCAATCACATAGAAAAAAAATAAAATAAAATCGCAGCTGGGATCCACCCACATTGATGGAGAGGGCACCTACTATATCATCAGCTCTTCTATTTCCTCGGATGATGAGAATTTCAGTTTTACCATAATTTAGTTTAAGTTTTCTCGCACTCATCCACTTCTTGATATCAGACTTCAACAATTCCATCTTACTCCGTATATCAACTATATTTGTGATTCTCACATAAATCTGGGTGTCATCTGCATAAAAGTGAAAGGTGACATTATGTGCACGAAGCAGAAGAGACAAACTGCTGATATAAATTATGAATAGGATAGGACCTAAAACTGATCCCTGCGGAACACAATGCTGCAGGGGTGTCGAGTCCGAGACCATTTGATTTACCATCACACTCTGGGATCTACCTGACAAGTACGACCCGAGAAGCAAGAGAGCAGAGTCACGCACACCACAATCGTAAAGATCACTCAATAGCAACTCGTGATCCAGTGTCAAAGGCCGCAGAGAGATCAAGCAAGACTAATAGTGAGGCCACACCATTGCAAATGTTCTCAACTAGATCATTATGTACTCTAATCAATGCTGTTTCAGTTGAATGATGCTGTCGGTAAGCAGACTGAAAAATTGGGATAGTTTCATTCTGCTGAAGTAGTGGTTGTAATTGGTCAAGTATTGCACGCTCTAATATCTTTGATATGAAGGACAGGTTGGAGACAGGACGATAGTTCAACATGTTCTCAACATCAAGTCCAGGTTTCTTTAGACTAGGTCGGAGTAGTACATGCTTTTCAGACTGTGGGAAGTTACCTTCAGAGAAGCACTTATTAATTATTTTGGAAATAAACTCAACTGTGTGATCATAGACTCTTGGTAGCTTGGAAACATTTATGGGATCCAACATGCAAAATGTTTTATTGAGGTTTCTTATGTAGGACGAGATCATGTCCACCTCTACTGAGTGAAAGGATGAGAGGACATTATTAGGAATGTGTCGGGGTTGGAGTACAACTGAAAGTTCTTCACCAACAGTGTCTTATGCGAGTTATCTTGCCAGCAAAAAATGACACAAAGTTGGCAGCCAACTCGGCATCGGGTACAGAAGGTCTTAAGCTAACTTGTTTTTCCAAGTAAACTGTTTACAATTGAAGCCAACCTCCTCTGGTCGTTACCACATGAGTCAACTTTTCCCTGATAATACACTTTCTTTTCATCTTTGATTGTGTGGACCATGGCTCTTCTGGCTGACAGATATTGCAACCATGTAGAGTCTGTTTTATTTTTCCGCCATTCACGTTCAGCTCTTCTACGTGCTCTTCTAAGAAATTTAACTCGAGTGCTATACTGTACCAGGGTGAATCATCTCGTACTATGATTTTCCTCTCTACTTCTGGACAGTGATGATCGAACACTGATTTAAGTGCATTTCTATGTACCTCCACCAGCTCATCTGAAGTAAGGTTGGAAGTATCAATACTTCCCAAGTACTGTTTTACTTCACTGCTAGCCAAATTTTGGTCTGTATTTTTATAATTTCTAAATCTGATTACTTTTTCATGTGTGAGTGGCTTAGGGAAATCAAAGCTGAAAGTAATCAAAGCATGATCAGAGGTATTAGGGTCAGCATTCTCAACATCAACAACACCACCACAATACGCAGGAGAGAGAACCAAGTCAAGGGTGTGTCCTAAGATACGAGTTGGGTGGGACACATGGTTTACAAAATTGTTCTGATCAGTCAACTCAAGGAACTCTGGGGAGAACGGCTTCAGATGAGGGCTGTCAACCCAGTAATTAAAATCTCCACATATCAAAAGTCTTCCGGTTTTAGCAGAAAATTCCTCGAGAAACTGCCCAAACTCTTCCATAAAACCCCTATCTGTGCCACGATGGCCAGGCCTATAGACAACTGCCATTCTTAGAATTTGTTGATAGAGTTTTATTTCCACTTCCAACAGTTCATAATAAAGAGGGGCTGGGTTATGGCTTATTTGCAAGATATTCACCAGAGATGTGGAGTAGACAACTGCCACTCCACCACCCGGATGATCTTCCCTAGGCCTAGGAACATTTATGGAATGGGTTTTAGGCAATGCTGCCTGGATAATATTCAGATCTGACTCGAACAACCAGGTCTCAGTGAGACATAATACATCAAGGTTACGTTCATCCAAGATCTCGCAAATATGATCCATTTTGTTACGCAAGGAACGAACATTCAACAGACCCAGTTTCAACCGGCTCCCTTGTGCATTTTTCAGTTTTTTGAACCTACAAAATTGGTGTTTTCAATAACTTTATTTCTCTGGGCTGTCATTAGAGGACAATTTCTACTTGAGGCAAAATGATTTGGCGGCTCCGTAACTGATGTGGAGCTCTTACAATTTATACATTTGGGGGAAGTCTTGTTGGTGCAGTCTTTTGAGTTATGAGTACCGGCACAGAAGTTGCATTTTGGTTCCTCATTTTTCCGATAACACCTGTCACTGGTATGGCCAAAGCCCTGGCAATGGTAACATTGTGTTACCCAGAAGCGATCGTATGCACGACATCTCACAAGTCCAACATACACAGAATTGCCATCTTCCACAATGGAAGAGCGTATTTCAGGTGACATTTTTACTACCGCAGTCTTTGTGTGTGCATCACTCTTTTGCTTGGTGAATAGCAAATTCATAGCTAAGCCATCGTCGACCAGGGACTTTATTCTTGGGTTCTTGTTGAGGATGCTGGGAATGATCTCATTATCCTCAGTGTCATTAGCAATGCCTACCAGAGTAATTTTTGGCATCATCTTCTTTGGTTCGGAGACACTGAAGGCACTGTCCACCCCCAAACACTGATTGATGGCCCTTTCTGCATCTTCCTTGGCTTTCTTTGATGGAAGTTGTACCACCAGTACACCTGAATCAGTTCTAGTTAACTTGTTAACCGGAACCGAAGCCAAAGCAGTCTCGATTGCCTTTGTATCTGGTGGGCTTACTGGCTCGGAGGATCGGTCTTTTGGCTTCACTACCAGGACCTGATGGTCCCAGAATTTTTTTTTTTTTTTTTTTCCACCATTTACCACCTCAGTGGTGCGTTTGGTCTCTTCAAATGTTTGCTGAACTATCTTGGCAAACAAGGGAATGTCGGGGGCAGCAACTTTAGTCTCAAGGATATCTATTCTGTCACCAATACTCTATCTCCACGGCCACCGCAGCAAGGGCACCCTTCACTTCGTTTACAATGGCAGTCTTCACTTCACCAACTAAGGCAGCCTTCAGGTCATCCAAGGTCTGCTGACTAATTGCTACGTCCTTAGCAGCCAGGGGGATGGTATCGCAAACAGTGCAATGCCATTTAAATCCAGGTTTCTTCTTTGCAAGTACTCTGAGGTCCTCATCAACATTTATACAGTTGACGTGAAAATATGTACCACACAAGTAGCAGCCCAGCGATTTGGCCTTGCCCACAACCTTCCCGCAACTGCAACTCTGCTTGCTTGCTGCCATTTCAGTGGAAGTAACCAATAATTAAAAAAAAAAAAAAAAAAAAATTGTATCTGATTAAAAATAAGAGAAAACCCTGGTTGAAAAAAAAAATGAAAATAACTACCTGGGACAGACCCCAGGTAGTGCCGTCCCCGTCAGTGGCACCACAATGGAAACAAAAATAAAATGGAAAAGAAAAAAAGGGAAAGTGGTGTCTGCAAGGTCAATGCGAGCAGGTGGGGATCTACTTGGCTACCCTTTGGGGGTAGCCCAACCGAGGTGCGTGGAGAGACCACGCACAGGATGGCAGATGTGTGTGGTGCAAAAACTTTAACCAATTTTTTACACTGTTTCTTAGTTTCTTACAGTAGATCCTCTGGAAAAAGGCAAACTAGGCCTGTGTATCCAGCTCAGTACCAGTACTTGCACTGCTGCAGTCGTTCACGGTGTTGGCGGCGGCGGTAGCAGACGCAACATTTTTACTATTCTGTATTTTTGCTTTACAGTATAATCAAACTTCAAATCTTGTCTTCCCCATGCTTTATCAAGATTACTTTCAAACTCCCTTATTGATTCGGAATCGACTAAATACTGGGGCAGTGCGTTCCACTCATTTACCACTCTTATCACAAAATGAGTTCTTTGCCTTCTCAAGCCTATTTCTTTCTTTGTAAATTTTCTTAGTGTCCTCTCGTTCTTGTTCCCTCCCGCATCAAGAAGATACCTTCACACACATCCTCATCATACTTTCCTGACACTATCTTAAAAGTCTCTATCATATCCCCTCTCTTTCTCCTATATGCCAGTGTCGGAAGCCCCAGTGTCCTCAACCTCTGCTCATAGCCCGCGTTCTTCAACGTTGGTACTAGCTTGCTGGCTCTCCTCTGCACTTTCTCCACTGCTTCTATATCCTTTACCATATATGGAGCCCACACCTGGTTTGCATATTCCAGGTGCGGCCTAACCAGCGCTGTATAGAGATTCCTGAAGATTTCTTCGTCAAGTGACAAGCAGTGACAGCAGTGACAATATAATTTCCACGGTACTCAGCAAGACCTCATTGGTTACGATACTGCCACTGAGCAAAGCTACTCTCTGGAACATCTCAAATAACCCCTGAGAAGCCATTGGTGAAGGGAAAACAACCATGAAGAATAAAGATAGACTAGGCTTTTATAAGATTACCATTTCTTTAATTCTCAAGTACTCAACAATGCAATATCTTTGTTAGGATTATTATTTATATTCACCGTTGGTTTGGCTATTTTGACAACTGCTCACATCCGTGGATTGACCTCCCAATCTACCAAGATTGGAAGCCAAAGCGTCACATTTTTCCTTTGCCCCTCAACTTTTTCTTCATAATTGCTGAGGGGCACAGAGCCCTGGGTGGGGCTTTGGTTTCCTGGGCGTTTCCGCACCCTCCTCAGCTCCCCGCCATGGAGTGGCTTCGGTCACCCAGGCTTTATTGTGGTCGGCAGGGAGGGTTCTGTGGGGGTGCTCGGTTATGGCCTTGGCCTTGCTCGGGGCCGTTCGGCCAGGCAGATTGGGGAACAACAACAACAACTGCTTACTGACCTCTTTAATTCACAGATTATTCACCAAATCATAACTTTTAACTTTTCTTAAATGCTCCTAGCCTGCCATTATAGGCTTAATAAGGAAAGGTTAGTTCTTGGTGCCAAGAAAGATTTTTTTTTGTTTTTTGTTTGTTTTTTTTTCTATGTGATTGAGGGAGGCAAAAGGCATAACTGCCTATAGCGAGTGCCTCCCCCATAGTTGAAAGAATGACAGGGCCAAAATCAAGGGACGTTCGAGCCTAAATGCCTGGACACACAGAGTTTGAAGCAATTTAAGTCATAGGAAGAGGGAAAGACTGATTCTGGGAGAGAGTTCCAAAGCTCAGCTGTTGAGTAGAAGAAAGTTTGAGAGTAACATTTCACTCTTGGGTTGGAGAGTTGCACAGAGTAGGGGTGGGATTGAGTTGCAAGACGGGTACCACGTGCCCTACGTAAAGGAGGTGGTATGCACTGGGATAGCTCTGAGGAACACTGATTATTATAGTAGCGATAGAATAGCGAGAGTGATGCAACATTGCGGCGGACAGAGAGAGATTGCAGAGAGTTGGTGAGTGGACGGGAGTTAATGATACGAAAGGCCTTCCTTTCAACTTTGTCTAGGAGAGCGGTGCGAGAGGAACCTCCCCACACATGTGAACAATACTCAATACAAGGGCGCACTATGCCCCTGTACAGAGCAAGAAGCTGTGCAGGGGAAAAGAACCCCCTAAGGCGGTTGAGCACACCCAGCTTCTGGGAGGCTGCCTTAGCAAGACTGGTAATATGGTCCTTCCAAACGAGAGCAGATGAAAAAGAGACACCAAGAATATTGAGAGAAGATGAAGGGTTGATTTTTGTATTGTTGAAGAATAAGGGATAGTCCGCTGGGAGATCCGGACTGATAGATAGATGGAGAAATTGGGTTTTGGAAGCATTAAAGTTAACAAGGTTTTCTCTGCCCCAATTGGAAATAGTATTTAGATCAGAATTTAAGAGTTCTATGGCTTCATTACGTTGGTCGTTGAGGGATTGCTGGCTGGGACGTTCTGAAAAAGTAATGGAGTAGTGTAAGGTTGAGTCGTCTGCGTATGAATGGATGGGATTAAGGTACAGTTAAGGAGATCATTTATAAAAATTAGAAAGAAATTTCCGTAGGTTAGGCCTAAGGATGCTAGGTTATTAAAATCAAGTGTCTCATTGGTCTAAAATGCATATTAATGTTTAGTAGTACAGTCAGGTCTCGATATACACAGTTAATTCGTACCGTGTACGTACCGTTTATGTCAAAACCGTGTTTTAGAAATAACAGGCCTTATGGGAATTGTTTATATCAAAACTGTGTTTTAGAAATAACAGGCCTTATGGGAATTAATTAATTCGTTCCAGCCACTTTCCCAAAGTCCCCTTTTTGGTCCTTTTTGCCTACCATCAGCCGACTTATATTACATTACAGTATACCACCAACATCATATATGACATGTTGTTGTTGTTCCCCAGGCTATCTGGCCGAACAGCCCCAAGGTCTCGAGCAAGGCCAAGGCCATAAACGAGCGCCCCACAAAACCCTCCCTGCTTACCACTAACAAAGCCCGGGTGACCGAAGCCACTCCATGGCAGGGAGCTGAGGAGGGTGCGGAAACACCCGGGAAACCAAAGCCCCACCCAAGGCCCTGTGCCCCTCAGCAATTTTGAAGGGAAAGTTGAGGGGCAAGGGAAAAATGTAACGCTTTGGCTCCCAATCTGCCAACTTCTAGGTTGGCAGTAGGGAGGTCAATCCACGGAAAAGACGCCGTCACCTGAGATCTAGAAGATATATAAGTAAAAGGAACAGCTATGGGTATGGCAGAGATCGCTCGGCTCTCACTCTGATAGACCAGCCCATCACCACATGACTAGAACCCAATCCTCTCAGCATCAGCTAGGAAAGGCCCTAGAAAGCCGCCTTTGGCGGGGGGATAGCTCCCCTATTTCAACTCCTTTCGGGGTTGGGCACCCGCCATCATATATGACATAACATAGAATAGCCTAAATTAAGCATCAATGAGAACTGTTTTGGACATGTTACTGACCTATTTGTGTGGATAGATGTGTTGACGTTCGGTAGATATCCCGCCGCTGTACTCCCTCGGACCCTCCCCGCCCCGTCCCGGCCCCAACCCCAACCCCGATACTGCGATCAAGTTGATAAGCCTTGAGCTAAAGCTCGTACATTGGCCCCTCCAGGTCCCCCAGCATGTTCGTTGTCCTCATCTAAACCAGAGAACACAGAAATATTATTCATCATAATTATCATTATCATCATCAGACTGATTGTCACTGTCGGGAGCGCTCCCTCCCCCTCTTTATTATGGTTCAATAGACCAGAAAGTAGAGAAGATTTTTTTTTTTTTTTTTTTTTATTACAGTAGTTTAACCAGACCACTGAGTCACATTACAAGACTCTCATAGGGCTGACCCTAGCCTGAGCTAAGGGTTCAGCGGGAATAGATATATACAAGTGTGATTGAGTTACGACCTTAACCCTTAACTGTCGGCGCGCAACTTCATGTCGTGTGAAATAAATTTGGACTATGTGGCGGTTCACAACCTATGTCGTGCGCCATTTTCAGCACGTAATGTTGCTGAGAGAGAGAGAGCTGAGCGGTGTGAGGAGCGTAGTAAGGCTATGACCGGCTCCCACCACCGCGGTGGACCAACTGAACTGTATTCTAGCTTCCTCCCCCACTTCTCACTCGCTACACAGGGAATTATGTAGGGAAATTACCTAATTACAGTACAGGGTTTTTGCACTTGTGTTGCACGATCGTTGCAAGAGAACCAGTGGTCGTACAAGGATGGTTCGGGTGTCATTGGAAAGCTCTGTTTATGCCCTTTCAGGGATAGATACTTGTTTTACGCTCTAGGTCTTATTTAGGCATGAAAATTATCACGTAAACAACCCTATTTAGGGTAAAAAAAAAAAAAAACGCTGGGCGCTACGGTCCGCTAGACCGCCTAGCCCGCCAATAAATTGTTAATGATAATGCAAAACTATTGAACAATCTTAAAATTGTATGTTATTTGGTCTCTATATAATCTGTGAATCATTTCCGATATGATGGAATTAAAGTAAACATTTTTCCACCAACTCCTAATTAGCAAAAACGGCACAAATGTTAATTGACCACTTGCGAGTTTGGTTCTATAAGGAAGTTGGAGTTGTAGACATTGATATTTAGTAGAATTGCCAGCTAAAATGCGGTTGTAGTACGTTAATCAATACATAAAACCCAATTTTACACACTATTTTGCCATCAGAAACCTACATTATTATTGCATTTATATTTACTATCGATGTCTACAGCTCCAACTTCCTTATAGAACGAAACTCGCAAGTGGTCAATTAAAAACATGTTAAAATATTTCCCCATCCTTTTGTGTAGACACTTTCAAGGCAAGGCAAGGCAAGGGAAAAAACAATAAATAAATAAAATGCAAATCTTCCGACTCTTGGAAAGTGGCGCGACTCTCGGAAAGCGGCGCTGATCTATCTGGAGAAGACGACCCGGGGGGGGGGGGGGGGGGGGGGGGTCTTTTGTTGACTTTCTTATTTCTTGACTTTCTTATTTCTTGTTTATCTCTGTGCTGGAAGGATATTACATTTTTCAATTCCATTGCATTAGAAATGATGCATAGATTACAAAAAGACCAAATAAGACATAATTATGTAAATGTATAAGGGAGATAGATAGTGTTGCTAGCTCCAAGCGATCGATAAAATGCGAACATATATGACATACAATAGTTATATTTATGTATAAGGGATTTAGATGCAATAGATAGACATACATTTGATGCATAAATAACATTCTTAATAATTTATATATACCTAGGATTGGGCTGCCACCTGTGTATGATCCCGACTTATCCCGTGTTGTGGCCGACTTTGGAACTTTTGGGGTTACCGTGTCCAAACGAATCTGTGTACAGTCAGGTCTCGATATACACACGTTTTTTATACACGGTTTAGTTTGGACACGGTAACCCCAAAAGTTCCAAAGTCGGGATCATACACGGGTGGCGGCCCAAGCCTAGGTATACTGTATATAAGTTATTAAGAATGTTATTTATGCATCAAATGTCTGTATCTATTCAATGCATCTATCTCCCTTATACAGGTACAGAATTATAACTGTCTTATTTGGTCTTTTTTTAATCTATGAATCATTTCTAATAGGATGGAATTGAAAACAATATTATCCTTCCAACACACAAATAATAAAATTAAAGTCAATAAAAATGTCTCCTTTTGTCTTTTCAGAAACTTAAGTCCGTCTCCCATATGTTGGTATTTTATCGATCGCTTGCCACTAGCAACTCTATCTACTGTATCTCTAATGCATCTATCTATCTCCCTTATACATTAACATAACTGTCTTATTTATTTATTTTTTTAATATATGAATCATTTATAAAACGATGGAATTGAAAACAATATTATCCTTCCAGCACATAGATATACAAGAAATTAGAAAACAAAAAATATCCCCCCCCCCCCCTCTTCTCTCCAGATATGGCGGCACCGGAAGATTTGCGATTTATTTATTTATTTTTATTTGTATTTTTTTTTTTATTTTTCTTCCACGGTATATTTTCGCCTTGAAAGTGTGTACACAAAATGATAGGGGAATATTGTAACATGTTTTTAATTGACATTTGTCATTTTTGCTGATTATGTGTTGGTGGATTTTTTTTTTCTTTAATTCCATCATATCGGAAATTATTTACAGATTATATAGAGACCAAATAACACACACTTTTAAGTGTGTCCAATAGGTTTGCATTATCAATAGGGTTATAACTTTTTCTCTACTTTCTGGTCTATTGAACCATAATAAAGAGAGGGGAAGGGAGGGAGCACCCCCGACAGTGACAACCAGTCTGATGATGATAATGATATGATGGACAATATTTCTGTGTTCTCTGGTTTCGATGAGGACGATGAACATGGAGGGCCCGATATGCGAGCTGCAGCACAAGGTTTAACAACTTCATCACAGTAACGGGGTCGGGGTTGAGGCCAGGACGGGGAGGTGGGAGGGTCCGAGGGAGTACAGCGGCGGGGATATCTACCGAACGTCAACACATCTATCCAACAAATAGGTCAGTAACAGGTCGAAAATAGTTCTTATTGATGCTTAATGTATTCTTTGTTATGTCATACATGATGTTGGTGGTATAATGTAATATACAGTAAGTCGGCTGAAGGTAGGCAAAAAGGGCCAAAAGGGTGACTTTGGAAAAGTGGCTGGAACGAATTAATTAATTCCCATAAGGCCTGTTACTTCTAAAACACGGTTTTGATATACGCGGTACGTACACGGTACGAATTAACCGTGTATATCGAGACCTGACTATATAAATCTTGTGTATATAGAGACCTGACTGTAATCATATTTCTTTATTTTTGCAGTAAGACAGTTATGCGAAAAGTATTTAGAGAAGCATAAGGAGATATTTTGGGCTTTTATGGATTTGGAATAAGCGTATGATCTTGTGGATTTGGAAGGTGAAATTGGAGGAAATTTGTTAGCAGTTTTTATGAAGGGAGCAGAGCGTGTGTTAGAGTAGGAAATGGTGAGTTGAGTGAATGGTTTGAGGTAAATATACGTTTGCGACAGGGTTGTGTAATGTCACCATGGCTGTTTAATATATTTATGGATGGTGTGGTGAGGGAGGGGAAAATGAGAACTATGGGAAGAGGATGGGGAGATTAGTAGGAAAGAATGGTAGAGATTGGGAGTTGAATCCGTTGCTGTTCGCTGATGACACAGCGTTGGTGGCGGATTCTGAGGAGAAACTGCAGTGGGTAGTCAAAGAGTTTGGAGTGGTTTGTGGGAGGAGGAAACTGAAGGTGAACGTCAATAAAAGTAAAGTAATGGTGTGTAATAGGGGTGATTGTAGGGTGAATCTAGATGTGAGGCTGGATGGGGAAATATTGGAACAAGTAGAGTGTTTTAAATATATAGGAGGAACGATAAGTATGGAAATAAAGGTAAAACAGTGTGTGTGAAGGAAGGAAGGAAGGTTTTTGGAGCAATGGGAAGTATGTGGAAAGTGAGAAATCTCGGAATGAAAGTAAAAAGTGCAATGTATCAAGGAATTGTTGTGCTAACAGTTATATTTATCAGTGGCCCCTCCATCATTGACGAACATGCCTATTACATAAGGCATCCTCTTCAAACACTTAATCCGCCGTAGTTTGAATCTACCGCGCAGAGCATTTAAAATCTGAGGAGCCTTCATCATGAGCGCACGCGACCTCACTCATGGCTTCAGTCATTATGAATTGGGTTCTCACTATGAAAAAACTTTGTAAAAAAATAAAAACAAAAACAAAATAAGAATAACTATCCAATAAGCTTTCCATCATATCGTGGATGTACTTGTGTGGATCTTTGACCAGACGCTGATTCAGGCGTCATTCTTCCTTCTCTGCTCTGCGCTCAGCCTGCCCGGACGTGTCTCCCCACGCTCCGCTGGTTCCGCATTTGCTGCGTCCCTAGTGAGTTTTTTCTCATTTGTTTACTCCGGGATGTATCGAGTAAGGTTAGGATATGCGTAGCAGGAGTGTCCTGGGCTGGTTGCCCGCAGTGCAGTGTATTTTGGGTCGTGTGTTTGGGGCATCTATTTCGGATGTACCCTCGTGGTCCTGTTGTGGACATGTGAACTTTTCACAGTTGAGTTAGCTTGTGATGCAGGCGGCTTTCATTACGCGTTAGTTATGCTGCCTTTTATCTTTCTGATGAGGTAAGCGTTGCTTACTGACGTTCCCAGCGTATTTTTCTTCACTTAGTGAAGTTTTTTCTGGGTCCCGAGTCAGTCTTCCCTTTGCGGGAAGTATTTGCTACAGTGGTGTGTTGGCGGTGGTTCCTGTTGTTATATTTCCAGTGTTTTTTGTTTATATTTCAACATTTCTTATGCCGTCTACTTAGGCCTAGCCAGCCGCTCGTAGCTTTGCCACATGTACAAGTGTTATTGTTTATTTTATAAATATGTCCTACTGTGTCATGTGTATCCGGGTTTAGTTGTGTATTGGCTAATTCCACGGACTATGTATGTTTCCTGGTTTAGTTGTGTATTGGCTAACTCCACGGATTATTGTGTGGCCCCTAGGCTAGTCGTGCTTGGCTTTCTCTCGGGTCCTAGGTGCATTCAGATGGTTTCTGAACGGGGTGGGTTACTTTCCGGCGGGTTTTTTCTCGGTTACACCATGAAAAAACCCGGCCGAGAGCCGTGTTGGGCCACGCGTGGTTTCAACACAGGCTTGTGTCCCCGGCGATGAGGTGTCTGTGGCTCTCCAGGACTGCGTCTCTGTGTTGGTGCCTGTTTTCAGGCTCCCTTTGATTCCCGGCGGATTGGCTGTACCCATCTAACATTGTTCATGCGGACATATGTTATGAAGTTTTTCTGCCCGGTTTTACAAACCACAGGAAAAACCTAGCTGTTGTTAAGGGCTTTCCTCCCCGGCGATCTTTTACAAAGAAGTGGGGACAGGAACTTATGGGGTTAACGTTTTGACATCTCACCCGGCGGGTGCACCTTGGTAGGGTGGGATGAACGACTGGGTCATTCAGTTAGTTAACCGATCCATTTTAGTGATACTATATGTATCGCCGCCTTCACACTTACGGCGATCGAAGGTTCAATTAGGGGTAACATCTTTTTTCACACCCGGCGGGTGCTCCTGGGAGGAGAAAATAAGGAATTTACAATTCAATTTCGTTAACCAGTTAATTGAGAGATACGTTAATGTATCGCCGCCTTCAAACTTACGGCGATCTTTTGTGACAATTCGTTAGAAATCAGATCTCGTATCAGCCTGCCCTGTGTTATTCTGCTAAATAATTCAGGTGCCAGCGTCTTTGTGGGGGGTTGTTTTCCAAAATTGAATCTTGAAACAGTCACCACCGGAAAGACTATAAACGCCATTCTGGTCCTTTATATTATGTCAGAGGGTATTCTTCACTTTCTTAAAGACATGTTTAGATATTCTGAAATCTTTATAGAACCCCGCCGCGTAGCGAGCTGTGATCGTTGTGTCATTACGTCTCGTTACCCGGCGGGTTATTAACACATGTGTGCGAACATGTTGGGTTAACCTTATGAGCATTAATTCCTGGAAATTTTCTTTTTTTCCAGAGCTGGGCTCCGGCGGACCAATACAGACCCTGCAGTAGTTTTCCCCACCAGTCTCTGTCATGGCTACCTTGGCCCCAGTTTTTGCTTTATGCATTACCCCTACCTGTGCCGGTATCCCTATTTTTGCACACACTCTTTGCCTCAAGTGTGTTAAATGTCTAGACCGTTCAAGGGGTCTGTGGGTGATGCGCAACTGTTCCTTTTGCTCCCAATTAAGTGTCAAGGTCCTCCGCGACAATGATAAGACCGCAGCGGTCGCCTTACGAGAGGTTAGGCAACAGATGTCAGCGTATACTACGATTGTAGCTCATAAGTCACTTCAATGTGACAACGTCCCTCTTTGGGATAGGCTTTTTTTCGAGCACCCTCCCCCTAAACGTTCCTCTCGAGTAACTAGTCGTAAGCCGGCGGAGACTGGTCAGGGTTCTGTGTCTTCTGCTGCTACTACGAAACGTCCAAGAGAGCCCACACCCCCGGCGGCAGCCTCCTCGTCTCGGGAGAGATCTCGGTCTAGGTCACCTCTCAGACACCAGCCACCTAGTCTTGCCTCTTCACCATCGAGTAAGAAGAGTAAGACGGAAAGTTCCACCAGTGGTCACGGCGATAAATCCTCCAAATCAAAGAGTAGTTCACGGTCACACCGCAGCCATAAATCTTCAAAAAAGGATTCCCATGATAGAAAGGCCTCCCGACATTCGCCAGTTTCTAGTGCTTCTCATCGTACCTCTACCCCAGACAGAGTTTGTGTTCGGTCTCAAGGGTCCAGTATAGTGCCTGTACCTAAAGATGATTTACCCATTAACATTTTAACCCTGGAATTGGAGAGTTCAGGGGGATCAGTGATTGAGAGTGTTTCAGACTCCCAAGGGAGTGTAGGCCAAGGCCTCGGTGTTTGGCGATTTTCTCGGCCGGGGTCTGACCACCCACTTCTGGCTCAAACTATTCACACAGTGGCTGACGTCCACCGGGATGCGGCGATCCCATCCTCTATTCCTGACTTATCTTGGCAACAAGGTACCCCAGCTTCGGCGGGATCTTCTCAGGAGGAACAGGATGATAAAGACGAGGTTTCAATGATTTCGGATATGGAAGGGCAAGAGTCAGGTTCAGGCTTAGACGCCGCGCAGGATATTAATGATTCACCAGTGAGTACATCATCAAGTTAATTTGTCACTGCACAGGAAATTGATGGGCTACTTAGTAATGCTTTATCTAAATTTTTTGGCCAACAACAGGAAACTCCCACAGTGGACTTGGGAGCTCCCACGACAAGTTCTACGGTACGGCCTCTGATGACTTCTATTGCTTTAACTCAGATCCCTCACCCTCCCACTCTGTCACCATCAGTGGTTACTAGGCCTGCTACGGCGGCATTGACCACTTCGAATGTAAGGGTTATAACGGATGTCAATCCACCCCCTCTAGACAAGGCGCCTCTCAGAAAGGTAGCTATGCCCTTGCTTTACGGACCAGACGAGTCATGGGTCCTTTTGACCCCCACTAAACCAGAGCTCGCCCAACCTACCTTGTCAGGGGAACTCCCAGTACCGCGTGAGTGGGTCATCCAGGGCAATAAATCTAAGAAATTAAGGGCCTTGGATACTTTGGGAAATGTACTAGACGTCAACATAAAGGCTATACCTAGTTATTATCACCAGGACTATTTTGTTTATGCTACTAAGCCGGCTTTACCCCCTGCCTCAGCTTCAAAATTGTTTTCAGACTGGTCTAAGCTGGATGGGTTTAATGACATTAAGACTCTGTCAGCTCTCACTCCAGAACTTGATTTGCAAACCGTCACAGACGCAGCAGCTAATCCAGTCTTGAAGGTGGGGCAGTTGGGTCCAGGACCTTGGGTGGAATGGGAGACAGAGGCTCAAAACTTTGCGACCACATTTACTTCCAAAACTTCCCACCAGATCCCTCAAGATACTCCTTCTTGGTTCTCCATGCCAGTGTGTTCTGCCGGCGGAGTCCCTTCAGCTTTGTTTGCTTTCTTAGGGGGAAAGCTTTTCGCCTGTTCTCTCAATACATAGTGTCTCAACAGGTAGCAAAGTCTTTGCTCCGGTCCACTCAGGCAATCGCAGACGCGGATGCCAGACAATCGGTTGAATTGTCCCGGCGACTGCTTCTTCAGTCGTCAATCCAATCTCTGGGTGACATCCGCACCGCCTTGCTTGAGGCGGTACGAGCGAGACAAGACCTCAGAATGTCTTTAGTCCGCAAACTGCCTGATCGCATTGCGAATCAGGTGGTCATGTCACCAGTGTTCACTCCCTCTTTAATGTCCCCTGACGTGTGGCGAACGGTGTTTAATATGGCGCAGGCCTTTAAACACAGTCCCACCCCTTCTAAGAAACCTGCCTTTAACTTCCCCAAACCCAGGCCAGCCGCTAAGGCTCAGCCGGGGGGATCTAAGCCCTTTCTTCCACCTTAGTCCTCCCCCTCCCCTCAAGGTCAGTACAGGCATAGACAGAGTAGGTTTTCAGGTCAGAGAGGACACGGCCATAATAAGCCAGGTCAGGGCCCGTCTTCGGCCAACGCCAGCCAGCCGGCGAAGCGTCCACCACTACCAACTCCACCACCATCAAAAAACTAAAGTCTCTCTCACTCCTGGTGCCAATCTTAAGGCCGGCGGATCCGAGGGTAGTACAGCCGGCGAACCCTTGTCTGCTAACTGGGTCGTTCCGAACGTGTCACCAAGCATGGCCATTAAACACTTGGGCACGGATGGTGGCACGCAAAGGCATCACTTGGCAGTGGCTCCGGCGACCTCGCTTACGTCAGCCGACAACGGCGAATTTTGTTTCTTTAGAGGTGGAGTCACTGGTCCAGGAAATGATTGCCAAGAATGTCATCATCCCGGTCCCCCCAAATTACCCTGTATTCACGTCCAAGCTATTTTTGGTTCCCAAAAGGGACAGTGTTCAGATGAGACCGGTCGTAGACCTGTCTTATCTGAACCTTCACATTCACAACGAGTCATTCCGAATGTTAACAGTACACCAAATCAGGCTATACTTCCGCCGGGAGGTTGGATGTGTTCCCTAGACCTGACAGACGCCTATTGGCACGTATCGGTCAACAAAAGATTTCAAAGGTTTCTGGCCTTACGGATCAGGCACCAAAATTTTGTTTTTCAACGGATGCCATTCGGTTTGAACCTGGCACCTCGATTATTCACGAAATTAGTCCGGCAAGCCCTGATGCCGTTGTTAAAGCAAGGAATCAGAGTTTTGTGGTACCTAGACGACTGGCTGGTGGTGGCAGAGACAGAACAATTATGCATCAAACATGTCAACATAATTTTAAATCATGTCAAAACTCTAGGGTTCAAGGTAAATCTGGTAAAGTCGAACCTTGTTCCCTCACGAGTAATTCAGTGGATAGGGCTGGTCTGGGACACGGCTGCTCTCACTCGGAGTCAGAGTGTGGACAATCGCAACAGGTTTCGCAGGAAACTGTTCATGTTTCTTCACAGTCTGACTACGACGCGGAGGGTCTGGGAGTCTCTGGTCGGCTCTCTCAACTGGATTCAACTAACTGTTATGTTGGGCCGGTTGAAAGTAAAACGTTTAATATTGGAAGGCAACAAATATTTCCCACTCTTACCGGCGGGAAAATTATGGCCCATCCCGAAATTAAATCCCCTTACTAGCGGTCTGGGCGAAGAGGGAAACGTTGCACTCAATAATGTCATGGACCTCTCCTCCGCCAACGGTATGGGTAGACACGGATGCGTCAGGCACAATAGGTTGGGGATTTCAGTCAAATCAGGGGTTTGGTCCCACTTAGAAATCTCCCACATCAATGTCAAAGAATTACTAGTCCCCTTGTATTTCCTTCAGGCTCACGGCCCTGCTTTACGGGGCAAGTCGGTGGCCTTCAGAATGGACAATCTGAACGCAGTTCACTGTATTCAGAAACAGGGGTCAACGAGGTCAAGGATGTTGCTAAACGTGTCGGAAGAGATTTTTACTCTAGCCAACAGACTAGACATTTATCTTCACGAATCTTATCTCCCAGGCGTAGCAAACGTCTGGGCAGACGCTCTGTCCCGGAGACAGAGCACGACAGTAGAATGGGAGCTCAAGCAACCCATTTTCAACCAAATGATTGCAGAGCTCTCCCATCCACAAGTGGATCTGTTTGCGTCCGAGGAGACTCACAAACTCCCTCTATACCTCACCCGCTGGACGAAAACGCCGGCAGGGGGGCCAGACGCCCTAGTGACAGACTGGAACAGATGGAGCTCCATCTATCTGTTTCCGCCGCCAGACGCGTCATTAATGTGCCACGTAGTGAACAAACTACGAGATTATCGAGGCTTAGTCTCGCTAGTCGCGCCCCTGTGGCCGGCGCAGTTGTGGTACCAGCAATTAAAGACGTGGTGCCCGCTCCCAGTGTCGCTCCCGGTCGGGTATTTCCACTTAGACACGATTGGCAACCTAGCGACCTCGCTGACTTTTGCATTATGGACATTCAGGAGGCCAAGTGGCTAGCACCATACGGTAGAGATGTGACCAATAAATTATTAAATCAATATACTCAGTCTACGAAACGACAGTATCAATCACATTGGCAAACCTTTACTTCTTGGATCATTAGAACAGAACAGACTGTGCCCTCAGTAGCATTAGTTTTTAATTATTTAAATTATCTGTTTGAGCAGAAACATTTATCTGTGGTAACGTTAAAAAATCACTTAACTGCAATTAGAGTGCCCTTTTTAGACCTTACAGGTCTCTCCATACCGGTGGCGGAGGAAACAGGTTTTATGAGGGCATGTTTTAAACTCCGCCCACCTCCCCGTCAGCTCATGCCTACTTGGTCTCTGGACAAGGCATTGTCTTTACTTCACTCTCGTCTGTACCAAAATACTGCAGATTTTGCATTACTCTTAAAAAAGGCTGTATTCCTTTTGGCTTTGGCCACCGGGAACAGAGTGTCTGAGCTGGCGGCGATGAGCAACACACCTAATTGCCTTAGGTTTGGTAGACTTAATGAATGTATTCACATTGCACTTTCCCCGGGATTTGTAGCCAAGAATGAGCACAGTGCACACATGTTTTCTGAGTTCACGGTGCCGACGTTAAAAAGGGGAAAGGTGCATCATAATCTATGTCCAGTGCAAGCTCTTAACCAAATATTTGAGAGTGGCTCCTCTAAACCCCCAAGGTGCTTTATGGGTAGCGAGTACGGGTAAACGCATACTGAAACGGAGATTAGCTTCTCTTCTGGTCGAAGTCATTAAAGAGAGTAATCCCGGCGTTGTGGGTAGGGCCCACGATTTACGCAAATGGGCAGCCTCTTTAAGTTTCCTGAAGAACTTTTCAGTAGAAGATATTTCGTCCACACAGTTGTGGGCGTCTAATCATACGTTTTTGACTAGATACTTGTCAGTTGCTCTAGACAAACCTTCCTTACCATGTATAGCTTTAAGGCAGAGGGTCTAGGTGGCCATTCAGTCACTTTTGTTTACATTCAAGAAAAAGGGGGGGGGGGGGGGTGCAGTCAGTGTAACATAGGACACCCTAGACCCCGCCGGAGTGTAAGAGCTGTGATACAATTTATGGTTAATGTGATATGAAAATTTCTCTGCGAGAAATTGTGCTAGTACAATGTTAGTACAAAACAACGGGGTTGTTATGGTAGTTTTAGCTGTGAAAGCAATTTAATATTAAACAGTGGAGATCTTTTGCAAATTATCTCCACGATTATTTTGGGGTTTATTATGTGCACATGTAAACTTATAACTTGTTATTTTTGTCACCACTCGTTGAGTGGGGTGCCTTTGTAACTACAGATCTGTTCACAGAATCTTCAGAGTTACCGTTTTTTGTCAAGCAGGCTTCTTTGAAGCACGCACCTGCCTGAACCCCTTTCTTGTATATATATGGGCTGCGCCGTATTTAAATATATTTTCAAAGTAAGAATACTATGTGGTTGTTTTATTATCTGCTTTTCTAGAGTTATGATATGATTACGAATGTCCCCCTCCAGTCTTAGAAATCAGGCATGTTCGTCAATGATGGAGGGGCCACTGATAAATTATAGGTTTGACTCCTGTAAGGAGATAAAGAAAACCTAATATTTAGTAGTGGCCCCGTAATCATTGACGACTGGGGCCCTCCCGACCATCCCCTTCCCATTCGTTGATGTATTAAGGATTTTGGTTTACTTGATATGTCAGTGAAGGAAGAATGACGCCTGAATCAGCGTCTGGTCAAAGATCCACACAAGTACATCCACGATATGATGGAAAGCTTATTGGATAGTTATTCTTATTTTCTTTTTGTTTTTATTTTTTTACGATGTTTTTTCGTAGTGAGAACCCAATTCATAATGACTGAAGCCATGAGTGAGGTCGCGTGCGCTCATGATGAAGGCTCCTCAGATTTTAAATGCTCTGCGCGGTAGATTCAAACTACGGCGGATTAGTGTTTGAAGAGGATGCCTTATGTAATAGGCATGTTCGTCAATGATTACGGGGCCACTACTAAATATTAGGTTTTCTTTATCTCCTTACAGGAGTCAAACCTATAGTATGGGGCTGAGACATGGGCTCTGAAGAAAAAGGAGAGAAGAAAGCTGGATGTTATGGAGATGAGCTGCTTGAGGAGTATGTGTGGAGTTAATCGTAGAGACAGATTGAGGAATGAAGTGATACGTAGGAGAGTGGGGCAGCAGGAACAATTGTCGACCAGAGTGGACAGAAGGGTGCTGAGCTGGTATGGTAATGATAGACGAATAGAAGATGAAAGGCTTACAAAGAGAATATGTGAGTCAGATACAGGAGATAGAGGGGCAGGAAGACCCCCATTGAGATGGAGAGACTGTAAGACAAGCTTTGGATGATAGAGGAATGACTATAGATTGCTTGTGAATAGATAAGTGAACTCGTGGTCATTTGGTAGAGGGGGTCGGACCCAAGTTGGACTAGATAATAGTCCATAACGAGGGGCGGCGCGCTCCTCGGTGCCGCTAGAAGTGTGGCGAACACATCACAAGGTATCACAAGGTAAGGTATCAGGTGCCTGGCCTAGGGAGATGGTTTATATGAAGGGTGCGACTGGAAGTGTGGTGGGTGGGCTTGTGGTTTGGGCTTCGCTGCATGTCTGCCTGCTGAGATTGAAACCTCTTCGGGTGGTTGGGGGCCGGGGGAGAGCTGGAGGGACCTTGGTGACCCTGGTGACCCTGGTCTCTGGGTCTTCTCCTGGGTGACCTACTGTAGATGTGTGTGAATTTGTATTTTGTTTCTGTGTGTTAATTATTTTCTGTTATGTTATCTCTATGCGGGCTCTGTCTTGGGTTGCGCGCGCCCCCACCCCCCAAGGAAAAGTGGGAATTGGCCCTGAGTATATACAGTACATACATACATACTTCTTGATTACACTCTACAATAAGTATTAAATATAAGAATGCAAATTTGTTCACAAAATGTCATTTATGTATTATTTTAACCTAGAAAGTTTTGGCCAGCCACTTCCACTATACATGATCCTCTACTCATATCAATACATAAGCTATATATTTGTATCAATAGTTTAAAGTAAATAACACATATTAATAAGAATAGTCGATGTTTTTAAGGATTTGATGTGCATGTGGTCGATAGAAATTAGACTGCTAGCTCTAGCATGCAAATTCTAAAGATGTACAGTCATGTTCTCGCTAACGCGGACATTTCATCCCAACCAATTCCCGTGTTACCGAAATCCGCGTAAACAAAACAACATATTTTATGGGGAAAATTAATTTTGTGCCTGCCAAAATCCCCTTTTTGACCCTTTTCGGCCCAACAAAAGTCCCAAAGTCACCTTTTTGTCACATAAAGTATACATCACATACCATAAAAATATAAGGTAAATATGACAGCCCTTACTAACCGTTACTATTGTTATTGTGACGAGTCAAAAAAGTCAGTACCAAAATTACCTTTTTTGACACATAATATTGACATGACACATCATAGAAATACCATGAAGTACACTTCACACATCATAGAAATACAACACTGGGATTCCAACACTGGCATATAGGAGGAAGAGAGGGGATATGATCTATAGTGTCAGGAAAGTATGATGAGGATGTGTGTGAGCGTACCTTCTTGATGCGGGAGGGAACAAGAACGAGAGGACACTCTAAGAAAATGTACAAGGAAAGAACTAGGCTTGAAAAGACAACTCTTTTTTGTGATAGTGGTAAATGAGTGGAACGCGCTGCCCCAGTATGTGGTAGATTCCGAATCGGCAAAGAAGTTTGAAAGTAATCTTGATAAAGCATGGGGAAGACAAGAGTTGAAGTTTGATTACAAAGCAAAAATTCAGAATAGTAAAAATGTTGCGTCTGCTGCCGCCGCCGCCAACACCGTGAACAACCGCAGCAGTGCAAGTACTGGTACTGAGCTGGATACACAGGCCTAGTTTGCTTTTTTTTCCAGAGGATCATCTTTAACCCACTGGATCCCAGCGTCGCACGTGATGCGTCGGCAGTGTTTGATCACCAGCTCCCAGCGACGCATCACGTGCATCCGGCATATTAAAATCAGTTACGTGGCTCGTAAGGTAGGAAATGGCGGGAGAGTAGGAGGGGGAGGTACCGTAGTGTGTGTGGGAGCCGGGCCGGTAGGTGTGAGCGGGCCAAGACAGCCGCGCGGCCGGTGGTGGAGGGCTTAGTGGGGATACTTTACACCCTTAGTTCACCGCCACTTTGAACCTTCATTACTCTGGTCGTATGGGAGCTAGAGGCTTGAGATTTATGCGAGACACTCCTTAGGATGTATGCCGTACAATGCCATACTCAGTTTTCACCCTAGTGCTCCCGGGCGGGTGGTCATGCGGGGGAGACAAACTTTCGACCCCCCCGCCCCCCAAATGACCGAGGTGATTTTTTTTATTTTTTTATTCATTTCTCGCCATTCTCTTCCATTTTGGCTCAACATTTTTTTGAGACCCCCCCCCCAAAAAAAATATCATTTTTTTTTTTTTTTTTCCATTTCTTACCCTTGTCTTCCATTTTAGCAAACAAAAAGTGAAAATGGCTTGGGACTGGGGTGAACAAAATATTATAACTAGCCGGGGCTCAGCGGGTTAAGATACTGTAAGATAATATGGTAACGGTTGAGGCATAACTGTTACGTAACAGTGGGAGAGATCATTATAATCACCTACAATATGGAGGTATACACCGACCGACAGATGTAAACAAACTGAGAGGGAGGGCGATTGGACCCGAGCGTGACGTCATGGGGCCGAGTCGATTCCGTGGTAGATTGGAGCATGTCCGTGTTATAACCAGAGCTTCCACATTTGAGGTGACTGCGTATGATTGAAAGCGCGTTACTCGATGCCGCGTTACCGAGAGCATGACTGTATTGTATGTGCGACGGTGTAACTCCTCAAAAGACTCTAGCGCCTGAGAGGACTGAACGCGCGCACATTATCGCTCAACAGCACTGTAGCGTCAACAGTGTGCTACAATCTGTGCTCTTGAACGCGCCCTAGGCCTATAATCCTAGAGTAAAAAATTGTATTCACACCACCAGTTTTATATACAGTAGTCCGGTCTCGATATACACAAGTTTTTTATACACGGATTCGTTTGGACAAGGTAACCCCAAAAGTTCCAAAGTCGGCCACAACATGGAAATAGTCGGGATCATACATGGGTGGCGGCCGCCTAAGCCTAGGTATATATAAATTATTAAGAATGTTATTTATCGATCAAATGTCTGTCTCTCTATTTAATGCATCTATCTCCCTTATCATAAATATAACTATTTTTTTTTTTTTTTTTTAATCTATGAATCATTTCTAATACGATGGAATTGAAAAATATATTATTCGTCCAACACACAAATAATAAAATTAAAGAGTCGATAAAAAATTGTGTGTCTTTTCAAAAACTTAAGTCTGTCATATATATGTTCATATTTTATCGATCGCTTGGACCTAGCATCTCTATCTATCCATATACTGTATCTAATGCATCTACATGTATCTATCTCCCTTATACATAAACATAACTGTCTTATTTGGACTTTTTGTAATATATGAATAATTTCTAATGCAATGGAATTGAAAAATATAATATCCTTCCAGCACATAGATAAACAAGAAATAAGAAAGTCAACAAAAGATATTCCCCCATCTTCTCCAGATAAACACGAGGCCGTCAGAAGATTTGCCTTTTATTTCATTTATATTATTATTTTTTTTCCATGGTATATTTTTGCCTTGAAAGTGTGTCAATACACAATTATGGGGAAATATTTTAACATGTTTTTAATTGACATTTGTGTCATTTTTGCTGATTATGATTTGGTGGAAAATTGTTTTCTTTAATTCCATCATATCGGAAATAATTCACAGATTATACAGTATAGAGACCAAATAACACCCACTTTTAAGTTGTTCAATAGTTTTGCATTCTCAATAGGGTCATAACTTCTTCTCTACTTTCTGGTCTATTGAACCACAATAAAGAGAGGGGGAGGGATGGAGCGCCCCAGACGGTGTCAACCAGTCTGATGATGATGATATGATAGACAATGTTAATTAGGACGTGAGACTGTAACCACAGTCTCTGTGGACAAACAGTCTTTAAACTTGTATGTATTCTCTGGATGCAATGAGGACGATAAACATGCTGGGGGACCTGGAGGGGACGATGTGCGAGCTTCATCTTCCATTCGTTCAGATGGAAGGGCAGGAAGACCTTCATTGAGATGGAGAGACTGTGTAGGACAAGTGTTGTAAGATAGAGGAATGACGATAGATCAGGCAAGAGAAGTGGTAATAAATAGGAATGAATGGAGAATGTTAGTGAATAGATAAGTGTAAATGCGGTCATTTGGGAGAGAGGGTCATGCGCCAGTTGGACTAGATAGTCCATCTGGCGCCTGGCCCGGGGAGCCGGTGGTAATGAAGGGTACGCCTGGAAGCATGGTGGGCGGGCTTGCGGTGGTAAAGCTTCACTGCAGGTCCCTGTGGAAATCGGAGCCTCTCCGGGGGATATGGGACCTGAGAATCTTTTGCTGGGGACCCCAAATGGGCCTGGGTCTCGGGTGTTTTTCCTGGACAACCTAGATGGGAGTGATTTTGTGATTTGGTTTGTCTTTCTGATGTGTGTGATGTCCATGTTCGAGCTCTGTCTCGAGTCGGCCACCCCCATAAAAAAAAAAAAAAGGAAAACTGTGGTAAGTGCCAGTGTATATACAGACATACTGCTAATAAGAATAAATCTGCAATGAGTGGGCTAGCATTTCCACCCATAGGAATACCTAATATTTGTTTGAAAATGTGTTGCCCAAATTTAACATATGTATTGAAAAGTAGAAATTTAAGGAAGTCTTTAAGTTTATTATATCAATGCTCATAAATTTTCCGGGAGTAGAGCTACGCCATGTTTCATCTACATGTGGTTCAGTATTTATGTACTGATAACCTTTATCAAAAAGTCTTTCAACCCTTTCACGCTTATGACTCAATTTTGAACCTAGTACGGATACTTTAAAGCCTTTGTTACCATCAGGGGTATTTAGAAACCTTTAGTTTAGTTACTTCAACCTCTGCAGTTGTCTTTGAGTTAGCTGTGGGCAGAAAACTAATTTTGGAGAGGTAATTATATGAGTGAGAGAACTCTATTTCTTATTGCTAATCTGGCAACCTCTGCATCATAAAAGCGTGAAAGAGTTAAATTGTACATCTATAATATAACAGTTCTGAATAGATATCTTCCAAAGGTAAATTGGCATACTAAATAGAAAAGTCGAAGCTATGTACTGAGGTCACTTTCGGCATGGTATTAATTTGATAAATAACTTCTAATTAATTATCTACACTCCAGAAATAATTAATTCCACTTCTGTTCTTTATCATACTTCAGTAACTTTAGTGTGAACTTTTAATGTACAGTTGGTCCTCCGGTAACGCGTGTTTTGGAAACGCGGATTTGGTGGCTCGCGGTACACCCCAAATATCCAACATTTTGCTAGCACGGTCAAGACTTACACTGACGCGGGGTCCAGCTGGGCAGTTTTCTCTCCTGGGCCTGGCGAGGCTGTTCCGTCTCCCTCCCTGGTCCAGTGACGTCACTTGCGGCTCGTCCGGGTATGTCATTCCCTCCCCAGCGTCCTTCTCCAGTTCCACCATTGTTCGCCTCACGTACCGACCCCCCCCCACCGTGTGTGTTGTAACACAGACCGTGGTTCTCAAAGTGCCTTTTTTTCTGTTACCTAACCTCGTCGCCCAAGAAGCGCCGTATCTTTACGTACGCACAGAAATATGACATCGTGAAGGAGTTAGAAAAGGGGAAGAGACAAGCTGAGTTGGCAAGACGACACGATGTTAACGAGAGTACAATTCGCACCATTTGGAAGGACAGGGAGAAGATTGCCAACATTATGAAAGAGGGTACTCAGGCGTCGATTAAAGTTGGAAATGTCATCCTAAAGAAGACAGAGAAGCTAATGGTGCGTTATTTGGCGAGGAAAAATAAGAATCATGTGCCGACAGACGGACGGATGATCAGAGAAAAAGCCAAGAAATATTATGCAGAAGTGGCTCGAATGAACAATGTGCAGAACCCCAAACCCTTTAAGGCATCTGCTGGGTGGTTGGTGTCCTTCAATAAACGAAACAAAATGAAAAGTGTTCGTATAACAGGAGAGACAGCAAGCGCCGACCATGCTGCAGCCAACGAATCCCTGCTTTCTTACGTGAGGTTATTGTGGCCAATAGTTACAACTTGGATCAGATTTTCAACTGCGATGAGTCTGGAGTCAACTGGAAGAAAATTCCTAAAAGGTCTTACATTTCTCACAAGGAGAAGGCAGCAAGGGGCTACAAAATGGCCAAAGAACGTGTAACCATCTTGTTGACCTGCAATGCTTCCGGCACCTGCAAGATGAAGCCTCTAATCATCCATAAGGCAAAGCGGCCAAGGCCTTATCACAATATCGACATGGCCAAGTTGAATGTTCATTGGATGAGCAACAAGAAGGCCTGGATGTCGTCAGCGTTGAGCCTCGAATGGTTCGATAATAATTTTGTGAAGGACTTGGAAACATTTTGTGCCCGCCAAAACATTGCTTTTAAAGCACTGTTATTGCTTGACAATGCACCAGGACATTCCAGATTGTTGGTTGATCGGCACCCTAACGTAAAAGTGATGTTCATGCCCCCGAATACTAAGTCTCTCCTACAGCCCCTGGACCAGGAGGTGATAGCGTGTTTTAAGGGTGCGTATGCCACTAAGACTTTCCTGATGCTCGACACTGCCACTGACACCCAAGAAGAACTGCTACAGATATCGGACGATGAATCAGTCCCTGACTCTCTCCCACCACTCGAAGAACTGTCTGCCCCTGACTCTCCCCCACCACTCAATGAGCCTGCACCAAACTCGCCTCCACAACAACGACAACAACAGCAACAGGAACCCGCCGACGGAGCAGCTATGACAGTTCATGCCTTTTGGAAAAGGTAAATTTCTCAGAACATTTAGCGGAAAAGATAAACAAAGCCAATATAATTGTAGGGCTGATAAGGAGGAAATTTGTGTCACTTGACGAAGAAATATTCAGGAATCTCTATACAGCGCTGGTTAGGCCGCACCTGGAATATGCGAACCAGGTGTGGGCTCCATATATGGTAAAGGATATAGAAGCAGTGGAGAAAGTGCAGAGGAGAGCTAGCAAGCTAGTACCAACATTGAAGAACGCGGGCTACGAGTAGAGGTTGAGGACACTGGGGCTTCCGACACTGGCATATAGGAGAAAGAGAGGGGATATGATAGAGACTTTTAAGATAGTGTCAGGAAAGTATGATGAGGATGTGTGTGAAGGTATCTTCTTGATGCGGGAGGGAACAAGAACGAGAGGACACTCAAAGAAAACTTACAAAGAAAGAAATAGGCTTGAGAAGGCAAAGAACTCATTTTGTGATAGTGGTAAATGAGTGGAACGCACTGCCCCAGTAGAGTGGTAAATGAGTGGAACGCACTGCCCCAGTAGAGTGGTAAATGAGTGGAACGCACTGCCCCAGTATGTAGTCGATTCCGAATCAATAAGGGAGTTTGAAAGTAATCTTGATAAAGCATGGGGAAGACAAGATTTGAAGTTTGATTATAAAGCAAAAATACAGAATAGTAAAAATGTTGCGTTTGCTACCGCCGCCGCCAACACCTTGAACGACCGCAGCAGTGCAAGTACTGGTACTGAGCTGGATACACAGGCCTAGTTTGCCTTTTTCCAGAGGATTTACTGTAAGAAACTGTAAGAAATATTAAGAACGCAGTGGATACGATGGTGGAAGCATGGGCTGATGTGACAAGAGCTACAATCCACCATGCCTGGAGAAATATTCTAGAGGGGTTACCTGGGCACAAGCTGGATCTACCTGATCAGCCAGTCAGGCTTGAGGCAGTGGTGGAGAGAGCAGTCGAGGTTGCCAGACGTGTGCCTGGGTTGGGTGAAGTGGGGCCAGATGATATTCAAAGTTTGATTCAGCCACCACAGGAGCCTGATGCCGAGGACCTAATGCAGGATTTGGAAGAGGATGAGCAGGCAGAGGAAGAACATCGAGAAGAAGACGAACCCCAGGAAGAACCGAACACTTCTGGTCTACGGGAATTTGTAGAATTGTCACAACGCCTCAGCCATCACATGAACAACTTTGATCCCAAACATGATCGTTCAGCACAGATAATAGCAAGCTTCACTGCTTCCATGCAGCCGTACTTCGACATGTTTCACGACAGGATAAATGCACGCCAGCAGACACGAATAACAGATTTCTTTCGCCAACGAGCACAGCAACAGGAACAAGTGGCGTCGAGTGACTCGGACTCCGACTCCGACCCTCAGCCACCAGACGATTTACTGTCGGTTGTATCAGATGCCGACTACAATGGCTTCGAGGACTCTGATGCTGAAGCTGGGGAGGGACCTCGCCTTATCAACGAATGGCTGGCGGCGAGAGCTAACAGACCATCAACTTCATCGCAGTGACGGCAATGGATCCAGGGGGGATGCAACACTTCATTTATTCAGAGGTAAGAGTTGCAATGGGCAAATCAACCCAATGCACATGTAAAATAACCTTTATAATTGAATTTATTATTATAACATAGGCTTCTATGGAGAAAAAGTGGACTTTGTGGAAATCCCCAGAACACCAAGGTACCTGTAACATGTAAACATATGGGTTCGGTAACGCGGATTTTGCTAACACGGGCGGTAACCAGAACACATTGGCCGCGTTACTGGAGGACCAACTGTATTTTATAATTTTCACTACTTGTTCTGATTAAATGTTAGTGATTGCAAATTTAGCTCCAGAAATATATCGGTATTTGTATGGTCTCATGAAATTTAGGTAACCTGTATAGTTTAGGAATACATTTGTTCTTATCTGAAAGTTTTATATAAAAAGATTCATTTTTCATAATGTGTTCATTAATGCTTGTATTTTGAATTTTGTAAATATCATTAGCATGAATATTCTTCTTTAGCATGTTACCACTAATTCCTTTTTTTTTTTATATATTGGCTACAGTATATAAAACTATTTACAGGTAACGCTATAATTATTGCTGGCTCTATCTACTGCAGATATTACAAAATTTGTATGCAAATTGATAAAGTCAGTTTTAACCCTGCTTGCCCGGGCTCGCCTTCCAAAGGACAGCATTCAGATCCGGGTGATCTGGCCGAAAAACGTCGTAATAGGCCTAGCCCTATCTTTATTTTATTTGCTAGAGAATTCACACACATCTCAAAACGTAGCCCTGTTTCGTATCTGTAGACTGGCGTTGAGTAGAGCTCTCTAGGTCAACTGGTTCAGTTGTGATGATTCCCGTGGAGAGCATTTTGTCGTGAATTTAGCAATATCGGACAATAACCAACACTATTCTTGTTCTACAAAACAATAACAACAAAAGTCTGACTTCTCCTTCTTGGTTTTGAAGGTGCGCGTCGCTCTGACGGCTTTGTTTACATACGGTTCGATGCACGGCTTTCAAACCACGTTTAATAGGCTTTCAAGCTTACGGATTTTAAAATGACACCCGGGCTCCTGCCCATCTGCTGCGGTGTCATTTTATAATGCTGCCTGGGCAGGAGGGGTCAAGCTCATTATAATTTTACGTTACAAAATCTGAGAACATTTATTTCGTTAAGAGAAAATATTATTTCGAACTATTTTATTTAATTGTTTAGCCCATGCTTCTAGTTCTGTTTTATTGCATTTAGTTGTTTTTTAGTATTTTATCTTTATATATATTGATGTAACAATGTCATTAGAAATTTTGCCCCATGTTACTTTGTAATTTCCAATTCTATATTCAAAACCTATGCTGTGCTGTAAAGTTCAGCTAATTTATCTTTTGCAAAATGTTTAACTAAGTCTACATCCCCTGTAATTATATGACCTGTTGGACTACAGTATACTGTATATAAAATATAATTATGTATGACTTCTACTAGCTGGCATATCCAGGATTCTTTCACATATACATTTATTATCAATGTAGGAGAGTGGGACAGCAGGAACATTTGTTATCAATGTAGGAGAGTGGGGCAGCAGGAACATTTGTTATCAATGTAGGAGAGTGGGGCAGCAGGAACATTTGTTATCAATGTAGGAGAGTGGGGCAGCAGGAACATTTATTATCAATGTAGGAGAGTGGGGCAGCAGGAACATTTGTTATCAATGTAGGAGAGTGGGGCAGCAGGAACATTTGTTATCAATGTAGGAGAGTGGGGCAGCAGAACATTTGTTATCAGGAGAGTGGGGCAGCAGAACATTTGTTATCAATGTAGGAGAGTGGGGCAGCAGGAACATTTATTATCAATGTAGGAGAGTGGGGCAGCAGGAACATTTATTATCAATGTAGGAGAGTGGGGCAGCAGGAACATTTGTTATCAATGTAGGAGAGTGGGGCAGCAGGAACATTTGTTATCAATGTAGGAGAGTGGGGCAGCAGGAACATTTGTTATCAATGTAGGAGAGTGGGGCAGCAGGAACATTTGTTATCAATGTAGGAGAGTGGGGCAGCAGGAACATTTGTTATCAATGTAGGAGAGTGGGGCAGCAGGAACATTTGTTATCAATGTAGGAGAGTGGGGCAGCAGGAACATTTGTTATCAATGTAGGAGAGTGGGGCAGCAGGAACATTTGTTATCAATGTAGGAGAGTGGGGCAGCAGGAACATTTGTTATCAATGTAGGAGAGTGGGGCAGCAGGAACATTTATTATCAATGTAGGAGAGTGGGGCAGCAGGAACATTTGTTATCAATGTAGGAGAGTGGGGCAGCAGGAACATTTGTTATCAATGTAGGAGAGTGGGGCAGCAGGAACATTTGTTATCAATGTAGGAGAGTGGGGCAGCAGGAACATTTGTTATCAATGTAGGAGAGTGGGGCAGCAGGAACATTTGTTATCAATGTAGGAGAGTGGGCAGCAGGAACATTTGTTATCAATGTAGGAGAGTGGGGCAGCAGGAACATTTGTTATCAATGTAGGAGAGTGGGGCAGCAGGAACATTTATTATCAATGTAGGAGAGTGGGGCAGCAGGAACATTATTATCAATGTAGGAGAGTGGGGCAGCAGGAACATTTGTTATCAATGTAGGAGAGTGGGGCAGCAGGAACATTTGTTATCAATGTAGGAGAGTGGGGCAGCAGGAACATTTGTTATCAATGTAGGAGAGTGGGGCAGCAACAGGAACATTTGTTATCAATGTAGGAGAGTGGGGCAGCAGGAACATTTGTTATCAATGTAGGAGAGTGGGGCAGCAGGAACATTTGTTATCAATGTAGGAGAGTGGGGCAGCAGGAACATTTGTTATCAATGTAGGAGAGTGGGGCAGCAGGAACATTTGTTATCAATGTAGGAGAGTGGGGCAGCAGGAACATTTGTTATCAATGTAGGAGAGTGGGGCAGCAGGAACATTTGTTATCAATGTAGGAGAGTGGGGCAGCAGGAACATTTGTTATCAATGTAGGAGAGTGGGGCAGCAGGAACATTTGTTATCAATGTAGGAGAGTGGGGCAGCAGGAACATTTGTCAGCCAGAGTGGACAGAAGGGTGCTGAGCTGGTATGGTCATGTTAAACGAATGGGAGATGAAAGGCTTACAAAGAGAATATATGAGTCAGATACAAGGGGAGATAGAAGGGCAGGAAGACCCCCATTGAGATGGAGAGACTGTGTAAGACAAGCTTTGGATGATAGAGGAATGACTATAGATCAGGCAAGGGAAGTGGTAATAAACAGGAATGAATGGAGAATGCTTGTGAATAGTTGAGTGAACACATGGTCATTTGGGGGAAGGGGTCGGGCGCAAGGTGGACTATATAATAGTCCATCAGGCGCCTGGCCCGGGGAGACGATTAATATGAAGGGTGCGCCTGGAAGTGTGGTGGGCGGGCTTGTGGCTTTGGCTCCGCTGCATGTCTGCCTGCCGAGATCGGAGCCTCTCCGGGTGGTCGGGGGCCGGGGGAGTGCTGGAGCGACCTTGGTGACCCTGGTCTCTGGGTATTCTCCTGGGTGACCTAGATGTGTGTGAATTTTGTGTTTTGTCTGTGTTTGTTCGCTGTTTTGTCTTGTGTTTTCCTGTTTTTGCTGTGTCTTGAGTCGGCCACCCCCAAGAAAAAAAACCCCAAAAAATAGAGAAATAAAAATAAAAAATAGGAAAAGTGGGGATTGGGCCTGAGCATATAGATAGATAGATAGATAGATAAAAATTATCTCGATCTGAAAGAGTTTCTAAAACATTATTATAATTCAAATTGTAGATCCTCTTAGTTTATCATAAGAATAAGTTATTAATGGATTGAACATGGGAGTGCTATCCTTTAATAAATATGAACGCCGGTATATGTTGTAACCCTCAGGCAAAGCGAAAAGAAACTGGGGATCCCAAGATTAGGCTACCATAGAGCAGTTAGGAGTATGTACAGTTGGTCAAAGTTCCAGCTGACCCACCCTCGCTCTGGGGCTCGCAGAATTATCTGGCAATACTGGCGCCAGTGAATTCTGCGGAAAAATTGGCGCTTGTGAGAAATAAGTAACATGCTTATTATTATTATTATTAGGAAGGAGGTGTGTCTTACAAAGATTGGTAGATCTGATTTCGGCTATTGATTGTTAGAACATATACTAAACAAGGGAAAGTAAGCCTATCTCAAATAAAAATGCATACATCGCTATGTATGATCCCGAACATTCACCCAAAGTTCGTAGATTTGCTTAAATATTCAAGTTATTATATCCACTGATCGGCAACGCATATAAAACCTGCTGGCTGCCACAACATACTGTACTTTATTTGGCGTTTCCGCACCCTCCTCAGCTCCCCGCCATGGAGTGGCTTCGGTCACCCACAGGCTTTATTGTGGTCGGCAGGGAGGGTTCTGTGGGGGCGCTCGGCTATGGCCTTGGCCGTGCTCGGGGCCTTGGGGAACAACAACATACTTTATTCGATTTTATAAGAATACATATTTTTGTTTTATTGGTGGCTGCTTAATGAAGGAGCATTTAGTCTTCACAACGTGAACATTACATAGTCTAATTTGCAGTAATATACAGGACAGCCACAGGTAACACATTAATGGCAAGTGGTATCCCTGCACCACTACACCAGTATTGCCAGCTAATTCTGCGAGCCCCAGAGCGAGGGTGGGTCAGCTGGAACTTTGACCAACTGTACATGCTTAGATTAATATGCAATATTCGAGAATGCATAATATATCATAGGCTTGTGCAGAAACTTTAAAACATTTTTTTTTTTAAATTAGTTTAACCAATCCACTGACTTCCACAAAATAACTCTCATAGGGCTGGCCCGAAGGATTAGATCAAGATGGACAACGAATCAAGACAAGATAGATAGGGAAGGGCAGGATGAGAACAACTCTTGGAAGGTGAATACACCGACATTTCTCGACATTTCACCAGTTCAGCCGGACCACATGAGCTCCACAGCAGAGCTCTTATAGGGCAGGGCCGAAGGATGAGGCAAGAACTGCTACACTGCTCACCAACCAAGAAGTGATCAGGGCGAAGAATGAGAGATCAGGAATAAGGTAGAAAAAATCCCAGCGAGATGCAAAATAATGCACTACTGAGGGGAATCGAGTTAGCTCGGCCGCAGCAGCAACTGAAGAGACAAATCAGGTCAGGAGCCTACTACCTAGCCAGGCCAGGGAGGCATGTGATATAGGCTGCCTGAGAACAACCGTATGGGACAGAATAAAAATAGAAGGGGAAAAACATAGAAAGAGGAAAGAAAACAACTCAAAATTAGTCAAGCTGATGACGAAAGCTCGAGGGGAGAGGGAGGGAAATAACCACAACCATCCCCCATCAAGCTCCAGTCTTCGGCCCCGAAGGGGGGGGGCCCCCCCCCCCCCCAACTGCGACAATGAGAGTAGTACCAGGGGGGCATAAACCTTTAACTGTCTCGATAGTGTATTGCTTAGTGTGCGGAATTTCGGTGTGAGCATCCTAGCTCCGAGTCCTTGGAGTACCACATCTTTTCATTACTTTCATTGATTTTGTTAATTAGGTTTATTTGTAAAGTTAATTGGTATGTTAGTGAAATCAAATGCTGTATGAATTTAATTGACAACATCTTGAGGGATACTATGCATGTTATTGAATTGTTGTTTATATCTACCCAGCTGGTGTCGACTGGAGGAGAACCCCTAGTGACAGTTGTGGATCGAGGTTATGTCCACGAGGTGTTGGTTAGAGCCCGGCGGGTGTTGTGGGACACAGCCTCTTGTTCCACATCACTAGACACCTTCGTTCAGGCATACACCCATCTCTTCACCTCACCGCCCAGTGTGGATATCATCAGGAAGGATCTGGAGGAGATTATGGTGGTGAGAGATGATAATCATATTACTTTAGTGTTAGATTTTACAACAAACTTCATCATTATCAAAAAGATGAATACAAGTAAGTCCTCGGGACCGGATGGGATACATCCAAGAATTATCGAAGAAGGAGGTGAGATGTTAGTTGCGCCTTTAAATTTTTTATTTGAGGAATAATTTAATACAGGACAAATCCCGATTGACTGGAAAGTGGCAAATATAACCGCTATATATATGAAAGGAAAGAGACATGACCCAGGAAATTATAGACCAGTCAGTTTGACAAGTGTAGTGTGCAAATTAATGGAAACTGTAATCAGAGAAGGAATGATGGATCATATGAAGTCAAACTAACTTTTTAGTGGGAGACAGTTCGAATTCTTGCCTGGGAGGTCGACGGTGCTTCAGCTCATTAACCCTTAACCAACAGTGACCGTCATATGACGGGCGAGAGATAAATGGCCTATCCTCCGGTACCCGTCATATGACTGGCGGCATTCTGAGCACATTAGGGGCTCCGAGAGAGAGTCAGTGCGTTGGGAGGACGATAGGCAGGGTCTGACCGCTCGGCACCACCACTGGGCCGGTTCTATGACCACCGCCGCCTCCCTCTACACACACCCGGCCTCGCGATATAAGGAAAAAACTGAGGAAATTACCTTATTTAGGGTATTTTCACCTCTGTTTGCGCGATCGCTACAGGATAACCTGTGGTCGTACAAGGATGATTCAGGTGTCATTGGAAAGCGGTATTATCGCCCTTTCACGGATACATAATTGTATTACGCTCTGGCTCTTGTTTATGCATGAAAATAGCATGGAATGAAGCTCGTTTTCGGTAAATATGCCCGCTTGGCAGGTAGTTGATGTTACAAACGGCCCCGTCCTTTAAGTGTTAAGGTTGTAGATGATTGGATGCAAATTCTGGAGGATGGGGATGTTATAGACGTGGTATATTGCGATTTTATAAAGGCCTTTGACAAGGACCCACACAAAAGGCTATTAGAGAAGGTTAGAAGTTATAATATAGGAGAGAAATGTGTGAAGTGGATAGAGGACTTCCTGAAAGATCGAAGACAGAGGGTACTGGTGAATGGAATAGGCTCGGGGTGGAGGGAAGTTACAAGTGGGGTACCTCAGGGATCTGTGTTGGGACCACTACTGTTTACATACGCTTCACTTGTCAAGTTTTTAAATTTGAGATCGGCACGTATAGTCCGATCCCAGGTCTTCCTCGGTCCACCCCTTGGTGCAGCTCCCTCCACAACCACAGACCTGCAGTTTTTCCACCCAATTTTGTTCATCCATTCCCTCAACATGTCCATACCATCCCAGTCTACTTGTACGCATCACCTCGCTAATACTCTTTATACCTAAACGTCTCCTCAACTCATCAGTTGTTATTCTATCCTGCAGCCTGGCCCCACACATCCATCTCTCCATTCTCATCTCATTACGTTCCATTCTGTTGACATCCTCTACTTTAACGGCCCAGGTTTCTGAGGCATACGTCATTGCACTTCTAACACATGAGGCATGCACCTTTCCCTTCAGGGGGAGGGGCATTCTTTTCATGGTCAGAATTGGCAGCAGTTCTCTGAACTTCCCCCAGCCACATCTAATTCTAGCGACTGTGGCAGCCTCGGCTCCACCACCGGCAGAGATAGTATCTCCTAGGTAACAAAACTTTTCTACCAGCTCCAATGACTCATTTCCTAAGTTCACAGCCTAAGTTCATCACTTATCACAAGCTCGCCTTTGCACACTACGCACTTAAATTTCTCTATTTCTGACTTATCCTTTGGCAGGGGTCCTTTTATTCTACTACAGCGCTTACTCCCATGGTGTACCCAACATCGACAGATGCTACATTGAATCGAGTTAGTGCCCACATACTGTACATGGGTATTCAATTCACCGCTCTTTTCCACATTGCCTCGTCTCAATCTACAATGCTTGGCATGTTCATTAAAGACTTACCTGAAGATATAACAAACGGAAGTGAGATATATTTGTATGCAGATAACACCAAGCTATATAGAAGGGTGAGGAGTAAGGAAGATGTTGGTTTGCTTCAAGGAGATGTGGAGTGCATGAAGGGATGGTCTGAACATTGGTTAATGCCTTTTCATCCAAAAAAGTGCAAGTACATGTGGATTGGGACAAACAAGACAGACAAGGTAGGATACAGTATGTATGAAACAAGGGAGGAAGTGAGTGCAGAAAAGGATATAGAGGTATTGATAGACAATAAGTTAAATTTCTTACAACAGTTACCGGAGAAGATAAATAAAGCCAATACAATTGTAGGGCTGATAAGGAGGACATTTGTGTCACTGAATGAAGAAATCTTTAGGAATCTCTATACAGCGCTGGTTTGGCCGCACCTGGAATATGCGAACCATTTGTGGGCTCCATATAAGGTGAAAGATATAGAAGCAGTGGAGAAAGTGCAGAGGAGAGCTAGCAAGCTGGTACCAGCTTTGAAGAACCTGGGCTATGAGCAAAGGTTGACACTGGGACTCCTAACACTGGCCTGGCATATACTGTGGGAAGAAGAGAGGGGATATACATACATACATAAAATTTTAAGACTGAGTGCTCCACACATATGTGCAGTTTCAGTCTCTTGTCCTAATGGCGGCGTTTCAGGCAACCCTGTTAAGGGCTGCTTCACTTGTCAAGTTTTTGGATTTGAGATCGGCACGTATAGTCCGATCCCAGGTCTTCCTCGGTCCACCCCTTGGTGCAGCTCCCTCCACAATCAGAGACCTGCATTTTTTCATCCAATTTTGTTCATCCATTCTCTCCACATGTCCATACCATCCCAGTCTACTTCTTACAGTTTCTTACAGTAGATCCTCTGGAAAAAGGCAAACTAGGCCTGTGTATCCAGCTCAGTGCCAGTACTTGCACTGCTGCGATCGTTCACGGTGTTGGCGGTGGCGGTAGCAGACGCAAAATTTTTACTATTCTGTATTTTTGCTTTATAATCAAACTTCAAATCTTGTCTTCCCCATGCTTTATCAAGATTACTTTCAAACTTCCTTATTGATTCGGAATCGACTACATACTGGGGCAGTGCGTTCCACTCATTTACCACTCTTATCACAAAATGAGTTCTTTGCCTTTTCAAGCCTATTTCTTTCCTTGTTAATTTTCTTAGAGTGTCCTCTCGTTCTTGTTCCCTCCCGCATCAAGAAGATACCTTCACACACATCCTCATCATACTTTCCTGACAATATCTTAAAAGTCTCTATCATATCCCCTCTGTCAAGACTTAGGATCGTATAGTGGATTTAGGAATTAGTTAAAAGACAAGTAAAGGGATTGGATTATCAGCCTAAGGGGGAAGCATTAAGATCGTCTCACCTTTGTTGTTAATTCACATGCTATATATGGTCTATACATATTATAATGGCCACCAGTGAATATATATAGACTTAGCCGGTTGTTGTTGTTGCCCAAGCTGCCTGGCCGAACAGCCCCAAGGCCCCGAGCAATTCCAAGGCCATAACCGAGTGCCCCCACAGAACCCTCCCCGCCGACCACAATAAAGCCTGGGTGACCGAAGCCACTCCATGGCGGGGAGCTGAGGAGGGTGCGGAAACGCCCGGGAAACCAAAGCCCCACCCAGGGCCCTGTGCCCCTCAGCAATTATGAAGAGAAAGTTGAGGGGCAAGGGAAAAATGTGACGCTTTGGCTTCCAATCTTGGTAGATTGGGAGGTCAATCCACGGAAGAGACGCCGTCACTTGAGATCTAGAAAATATATAAGTTAAAGGAACAGTCAGAGTAAGCTATGGGTATGGCAGAGATCGCTCAATTCTCACTCTGATAGACCAGCCCATCACCACTTAATTAGCTGTAGTACTGTCGACCTCCCCGGCAAGAATCCGAACTGTCTCCCACTGAAAAGTTGGTTTGATTTCATATGCTCCATTATTCCTTCTCTAATTACCGTTTCCATTAGTTTGCACACAACAATTGTCAAGCTAACTGGTCTATAATTTCCTGGGTCATTTCTCTTTCCCTTCTTAAAAATAGCTGTTATGTTCGCCTCTCTCCAGTCCATCGGGATTTGTCCTGTATTAAAAGATGCCTCCAATAACATTTTTAATGGCTCTACTAACATCTCCCCTCCTTCCTTTATGATTCTTGGATGTATCCCATCCGGTCCCGGGGACTTACTTCTGTTCATTTTTTCTATAGCCCTTCTTATTCTAGCATGGGAAAACTCTATTAGTTCTAGTGCCAGTGCCAGTTTGATGGGAATAGTAGGCACTGCATCATCCGACTCCACTGTTAGTACCTCCCCAAAGAATTTCCCCAGCACCTCTGCTTTCTCCTTATCAGTTTCTGCTCTATTCCTATCATCCAATTCTCCTATCAGTTCTGGGATACTTACTCTTCTTGTTAACTTTTCCTGAAGGACGCGTGCCCCCAGGGAGGGGGGCAGGGGATAGTTGTGGCGGTTTGGCTCCCGGAAGCTGCTCTCCACGGTCGGCAGCCTGCTGTCCTCCACTGTCGGTGATCTTGTCCCCGGACGGGAGGGTCGGCTGCCATCCATGGTCGGCAGTTCCGGGAGGTGGTCCCACGGCGTAGACTACGTAGATACGTAAACGTATCCTTTGCCGGTCAGTCATCTAGCATTAGAAACTTCCCAAACGGAGTCCCGCAAGGATCCGTCCTGTCGCCCGCACTCTTCAATCTGTACATGCATGATATAAATACACCAAATTCACCCCAAATAACCATAGCCGCCTATGCAGACGACATAACACTCGCAAGCACGCACCAAAACCCAGACACAGCAACAAGACTCCTTCAAGACTATCTTGACACATTACGGTACATGAATGGTGCACTACAAACAGACTCAATTTAGCCCCAGCTAAATCCACTGCAACCCTCCTCACAAGCTGGACAGGAGAGCACGATTACGTCCCGGGACTCAACATAAACAACACACCCCTAACACACACACCCAAAATCCTAGGAGTAACATAAGACACCCAAATGACATTCAAACAGCACACCACAAACACGAAAAAGAAACTGACACCCAGACTTAACGCCCTCAGATCACTTGCCCACAGGAAATTTGGACACAACAAAGAAACCACCACCACAGTCTACAAACAATCAGTTATGGAATACGCAAGCCCGGCCTGGGCTTCTAACCTAGCTGAAACACATCATAAGACCTTACAGACTATTAAAAATAAAGCCCTTAAAATCATCACAGGATGCACAGCTACTACACCTACATCAAGAAACCAAAGTCCTAAAAGTCAAGGATCATCTAGACATGAGAGGCACTCAATTCCTGGCAGCAGCCTCCACGAATCAACACCACCCACTACACTACATGGCAACACACCCACAGACCCCAAGAAATATCAAAACAACACCCAGCACACGCTATCACACACAAATACTGTTTTCTCTCCCTCCCTGCCCACCCCAAACCAACTTCCGGAAGCACATCCATACTCATATCACTCGCCGTTCCATCCACTCACTCATAGACAACACGCAGCTGCAATCACGACCACCCGAAATCCATCCTTCTGAATCCTCCCTTCCTCGCGAGGACAGAGTCCACCTGGCCAGGCTGAGATGCGGACACCATCCAGCTCTTCTGAGCTATCAGAAGAGGCTGGATGACTCCGTCGTCGACACCTGCCCGGGTTGTAACACAGCACCCCATACCATAAAACACATCATAGAAGACTGCATTTCACACAACCACTTACGCCAACAACACAATTTACACTATTTGAGAGCTCTGTGGGAAAGGCCGACCGTGGCCATGGCCTTCCTTAAGGACTCGGGGCTGTTCGGCCAGGCAGCTTAGGGAACAACAACAACAACTTTTCCTGAATGTACTTCCAGAATATTTTTGGATTATCCTTCACGTTTTTTGCAATCTCGCTCTCCCTCTCCTTCACCCCCCTCCTTGTCTCCCACCTTATTTTATTGGGTTTTTTTTTCTACGTTCCAAATCCACTTCTTTAGCTTCTATACTAGACCCCCTGTTCTTTTTTAACATTTTAGTCTATCCCACAATAGTTTCTTTCTTATCAATGTCCAAAGCTTTCTTTTCATTGGTAATTCTGGGTTCGTTCTTTTCCTCAATTTTGTTTTATCCTTATATTCCCTTACTGGTACACATTTGGATATAGCATTCTCCAGTTTGACTCTAATCTTCCTCCACATTCCTTCAGCATCTTCACCGTTCAAGTATTCCCCCCAGTCAATGTCGAAACACCCTCTCAGCAGCTCATAATCTGCTCTATCATACATGTATATTTTTTTTATTGCTTCTATTATCCCTCTCTGTTTATTTCATTAATTGATTTTAGGAGTATAGTTGGTTGTTGGAAGGAACATAATAATTAATATTGCAACCAAAACTTATACAGGCATGGTCACTACAACCTATAGGGCTATCCACATTGACATGTTCCACTATATCCTCCTCATTGCTAAAAATCAAATCAAGTACACTCCCCTGTGTCCCATCTCTATATCTTGTCATCTCTGTAATATGTTGCGTTAAAAAACAATCTCTCACTTTCTCTATAAACTTATTTTCCAGGCTACTGTCCCGCTGGAGTAGTACAATTTGCCCAGTTGATCCTTGGCAAATTGAAATCTCCAATTAAAATCTTATATTTGTTCTCTCTATTATCTATTTCCTCCACAGGCCGTAGCTCGATTGGTAGAGCGTTCGCCTGCTAACCGTGAGGTTGACGGTTCGAGCCTCGGGCCAGCCAGTGAGTTATTGGCAGATGTCAGTGCTGTTGGTGAACGGCGCGGTCTAGCAATCTGTGGCAACTATTCACTAAGTCCCTGATTCATCAGGGCACCCACCCTAGCCTTGCTCTTCAGCAGGGAGTGTATGGTGGTAAAAAAACTGCATCAAAGCTTTCAGTAGGTTATCATCCTCTTCCCTACTATTATTTGGGTTTCTATATACAGTATAGAGGCAATTAGAATTGACCCTCTTGCACATTTTACTTCAATACACAAATACTCACAATACTGCTGTCTCATATCCAAATCATTTACCTTGAGCTCTTTTCTTACATAAATAAACAGTCCAACCTCTGCTCTAATAGCATTCCTCTCATACAACTCAAAACTCTCCAAACTATACTCCACCAGTTCCCTTTCAATTCTAGCATTTTTTGGTCTTACTTCCTGTAAGGCTATGACATCAGGTTTTTCCTCTTCATCCTGCAACCTACATATCAGTTCTCTTTTCATGTCCTGGGTAAACACATCAACATTGCTAAACATAATCCTTAATCTTTCTACCATTCCTTCAGCAGCTACATCATCCCGCTCCTCCTGTCCGTGCCCTACTTCCCCCCCCCTCACACTACCGGTACTGGGTCTGCAGCTTCTTCTTCTTCTCCTGTCTCTCCCCGAGACGCTTCCACCCTGCTCTCCACCTCTGCCACAACTTGTATCACATTCTCTTCCCTCCCAGATCTCCTTCTCCCTTCTATTCGTATAAACCACTTCTTCAATTTCCCGTCCCTCATTCTCCAGAAAAACTTCTTCTTATCCTCCTCGCCCAACTTTCCATTTTCCTCATCAGCCTTTTCCTGTAGTTCCTTTATTTTTTTGTTTTGTTCTATGCTCAAATCCTTCTTTAATCTTATATGTTTCAGTTCTTCATTTGTGTTTAGTCTCCAAATAAAATTTGTCACTGACTCTGCCACTGCCCTGGTTTTAAATTGTACCCTTATAAGTCTCATCTCCCCCCTTCTATATCTACCTATCCTACTGACTTCCTCCACCTGCCCATCCCATCCACATCCATCTACATCAACAGCTTTCATGACCTGCTTCACTTTCTCCATATCTCTCACTTTTCTCACTCCATTATCATTCATATGAGCCTCTATATCTCCATGCATGATTACACCTCTATCCCTGTCCATGGCCTCCCTCACGATACTCTCCTTGTTCTTCATGACGCCTATGACTGCACTCTCAAAACCTTTTTTGGTCTTATTCATTTCCTCCTTTTGTTCTTTCACAATTTCCTCCAAATCCTTAAATTTCTGTTCACCTACCACCGTCCATGCAGTTGACTCCTTCACTTCCTTGAATCGTCCTTCGTATTCCTTCAGCTGCTCCTTTAATGCCATATTCTCTGCTCCCAATTCCTCTACCTTTTTTAGTACCTTCTCAAGGTTATTATTAACTTCCGAAATAGGCCTACATTCGCTTCCTTCACTAAGCCTATACCCTGCCCCACCCGACGCACCACATAGTTCGTACAACACCTTGATTTTCTCACCATGCCCCCCTTCCACTTCTCCGTATCACTCTTCCACTTTTCCAAATCCTTCACAACATTAATAATCTCTTCTACCTTCTTATCTGTGCTCCTAAACCCACGAAACCGTCCTAACCTTTCTTCCGTCTCCGAAATTCCCGCCGTTCCGTCCGCCATGTTTGTTTACAATCACTACAACTCCAGCTTACCCGTTGATTACACTACTCTTTTCACAATATATATCACCCCCCCACCACACCAATTTATCTTCCAAACACTTCACTAGTCCTTCCTCTCCTCGCTTGGTCAGTATGTATTCGAAATTCCGTGATATTTAATCGTGCCCATGATAATATGCCGGAGCCTCAAATAATGCGTCCGCCTCCCACCATCGCCTCGACCGCCTTGTACGCATTACTTCGCTAATACTCTTTATACCTAAACGTCTCCTCAGCTTAACATTTGTTATTCTATCCTGCAGCCTGGCCCCACACATCCATCTCGCCATTCTCATCTCATTACGTTCTATTCTGTCGACATCCTCTACTTTAACGGCCCATGTTTCTGAGGCATACGTCACTGCACTTTAACACATGAGGCATACACCTTTCCCTTCAGGGGGAGAGGCATTCTTTTCATGGTCAGAATTGGCAGCAGTTCTCTGAACTTCCCCCAGCCACATCTAATTCTAGCGACAGTGGCAGCCTCGGCCCCACCACCGGCAGAGACGATATCTCCTAGGTAACAAAACTTGTCCACCAGCTCCAATAACTAATTTCCAAAATTCACAGCCACAGGATCATCACTTAACACAAGCTCGCCTTTGCACACTACGCACTTAAATTTCTCTATTTCTGAATTATCCTTCGGCAGGGGTCCCTTTTATTCTACTACAACGCTTACTCCAATGGTGCACCCAGCGTCGACAGATGCTACATTGAATCGTGTTTACGCCCACACCCTTTCCACACACTGCACATGGGTATGCACCGCTCTTTTCCACATTGCCTCGTCTCCATCTACAATGCATAACCTTGGTTTTGTTAATATTGACTCTTAAACCCTTGCTCGCCATGCCCTCTCTTTGAATTTGGCCTCAGCATCTTGCATATTGTCAGCTATTAGGACTAAATCGTCTGCATAAAACAGTTCCCACGGGAGTCCGTCTCTAAAAACTCTAGATAGTGCCTCCAAGACCATAATAAAGAGGAGGGGGCTTAACACTGAACCCTGATGGACTCCAACACGGACTGCGAACTCATCACTCAGTACACCCTTCACCCTCACCGCACTTCGCGAATCCTCATACATCTTCATTATCACACGCACCAGCCACTCTTCCACACCAAGTTTCCTCATAGCCCACTGCACAACATCTCTAGGCACCCTGTCAAAGGCCTTCTCCAGGTCTACAAACACAAAGTAAAGATCCCTGCCTTTTATTAAGTATCTTTCCTGTATCTGCCTGACTATGGATAGCATCGGTTGTACCACGTCCCGGCATAAAACCAAACTGCATATCATCAATGGAGATGCTTTGCCTGATCAAACCCGCAAAGACTCTCTCACAGACCTTTATGATTTGGTCAAGCATTTTCAGGCCCCTATAATTACCTCTATCTAGCGCATCCCCTTTTCCTTTGTATATAATTATTTACTATTACACTTTTGAGCCAATCCTCTGGGATTTTCTCATCTTTAATAATGGTGTTTATCAACTAGTCTCCCCTGAGGCTTTTATCATCTCAGCGACAATGTCAGAGCACCCTGGAGCTTTACCGTCCTTCATTTTATTGATTGCGTCGCTCACTACAGCTGGTGCTATCAAAGGAGGGGGTCCAGATATTGTTTTTTCGATACTAAGCTATTCCTTATCCCATTCAAACTCTACATTTAGCAATCGTTCATAGTGTGCCTTCCATGCTTCTCTGATTTAATTTTCTGCATACACAATCTTCCCATTATAGTTTCTAACACACTGTTCACCTATAATATCCCTACTGTAATTTTTAACTCGCCTAGCTAGGTTGAAGATCCCATTGGCATTGTCAGTGTTACACACTTGTTCGAGGACCAGGACCTTAATGTCTTTTTAGCATTCTAAATAACTTTTAGCAGTTTGTTTAGCTGCCTGGTATTCCTCCTTGCTGCTTCCCTTCTTCCATGCTTTTCTCTTTCACAGCATGTTCTACCTCATCGTTCCACCACCAGGAGGTCTTATTCCTGGGGTGACCCTTTATTTTCCCACAAACTTTGTCAGTGGCAGCGATAAGGCTATGCTTAAGAAAATTCCATTGACTATTTAAGTCGTTAGGCCTAGCTTCCTTATTTCTATTCATTTCCTCCAGTTCACTATGAAACCTATCCCTAACTTCCTTGTTCTTCAGCAGCCACACTTTCCTTTTGGGCATGTATACCTTGTTGCGCTTAGGATCTCTGTATATTCTCATGTCGCCCACAAGTAGCTTGTGCTTGGGGATACATTCTTCGCTCGGGATGACCTCTACATCCCAAACCAGTTTCCAGTCTTTCCTGTTAACCAAGAAGTAATCTATCTGGCTTTGAAGTCAGTAATGCCCTGGTTGACTCCGCCTCCCACGATGTGGATAGATACAGATGCGGCAACATCCAAGGAGTGGGCTACCAATCATCAGAGGGACACCAAAACCAAGCTTCTTGGACGCCCTCCACCCACCACCACATCAACTACCGGGAGTTGTCAGTACCTCTTTTCTTCTTGAGAGTGCATGCACAATCACTAACAATGAAGTCCATTGCATTTCGCATGCACAATACCACAGCAGTGGCGTGTATCAACAAGCAAAGCACAACACGCTCTCTCACCCTTCACCGTCTAGCCGAAAAGATTCCCAAGCTGGCACACTACCATTCAGTCACGATACACGCCTCGTACCTCCCGGGAAGGGCCAACTTGCGGACGCCTTATCCCTTGGCAAGAGTACATCAGTGGTATGGGCACTCAATCAGGAAGCATTCGGCAAGCCGATTCTTCCTTACCATCCACAAGTAGACCTTTTTGCATCCCACACATCAGCAAAGACCCCTCAATCTCTAACCCGGTGATCAGTAACCCCGGAGGGTGGAGCGGACGCTTTTTCGGTCAATTGGAACACATGGTCTTCCATCTACCTGTTCCCTCCCCCGGTCACGACCCTCGTATACAAAGTCATACAAGGGCCTAGTGCGTCTCATTGCGCCAGTTTGGCCCACACAAGCGTGGTACAGCAGACTAAGCCTGTGGTACCCGTCTCCAGTGGAAATTCCAATCTCCAATTCCACTTGGACCAAATTGGAAGCCTTCAGACTTGTGTAACTTTTGCATTATGGACGTTTTCCGGGCCAAATTGCTAAGAGAAAAGTACGATCCTATCTTACACCCTAAATTAACCAACGAAATCCGGGGGACTCTTATGATCCCGATCGCTGTGTCCGGGGCCCTTTTGGTACAGGCAAACTTCATAATTCAGTAACTACTGATTGAGACCACCTAGAGCCCCCGCCAATGGGGAGCCACCTTGTCGTGGTGGCGGGGCTTGAAGCGGGGTCGTTGGTGTCACTCTCTTTAGGGCAGGGATTCAATCGGCGTCGTGGACAAAGTGCCCCCCCGTCGTCATTGGGGTAAGCGGAACCTCCTGGTGACGACGTTTTTCGTGTTCCCATTTTTGTTTTAATTTTGCGGAGGATTTCCTCCCTATTTTAACTAAATTGTGCCGGCTAGGCTCGAGAGCCTTCCCTCGCTGAGTCTGGAGTACTGGCTCCTCTCCGTTTACAGGGGCCGTGGCGGTCTAGCTCACCGCCCGAGGGGGCTGGTCCCGGGAGCGGCGACGTGGTTGCCTGCGTTGATGCCCCTAGGGTCGCCCATCAGTGGGGACCGGTCTCGGTTCCAGGGGTCCGTTTTCCCTTCCTGGTGGGTTTCCTGGCTTCTGTCCGGCTGCCCTCCATTACGCACAGATTGGGGATGATTGCAATTAACTTTGCCCTCGGTCCCAGTATAGCGGTTTTGCCTAAGCTTGGCCTTTCTGTGCGTTTTGGTGCTATCCCCCCTAGTCTAGGGGGGTAGGGTATGAGGATGAGCCCCCTGGAGACCTGCCCCTGTTTGCGCCACTGGTATAGAGGCTGGGGCTCCCTGACTCACGATGGAGGGTTCTCTGTTGGCCCTTCTGGTATGTTCTTTATTTATTGATTTGTTTCTATTTTTCTTTTTCTTTCTTTTTTTCCCCTCCGTTATGTTTTTCTTCCTTTTTTGATTTCCGATAAAATGAAAATAGAATAGTAAAAACAACTAGGGTCATCATGGATCAGCCATGCAAACCTCCTCCCCTGGATCCAGCTTTGGCGCCCCCGGTACTTGACCTTTGCATTCCCCTGGACTCTGCATCTGACCTTCCTCTGCCCTCTGAGTCTACGACCTTGGACAGCTCCCCTCCGAGTTGTTCCGAGTCTGATGCTCTCTCACGCTCTGATACTAAATTACCTGCTTCTACGACTAAGGATTCCCATCCTCCATCTGTGGACCCTACAATGGCCCCTGTTCATATCGACTCTCCACAGAGCCCAACTACACCTGCCGCTCATGATTTAAATGTCCCTCCCCTCTCCCAAGATAAGAGAGACCCTCCTTGTGTTGAGTCTCCTGTTCAAACCATAGACTTTGGCATGCCGGGTTCTCTTGACACACCCTGCACCTCAGCACTACCCGTTAACCGACTTACAGTTTCCACTGACCACCTGCAGAGTGACACCAGTGTTGGTGACCCTTCACCTCCCATCGACACTGTTTCTCCACCATTTCAGCCGATTGTTAGTTCAGCCACTACTTCCACCTCACTCGTTGCAACTCTGGAGCCTCACATGCCTCATTCCGGCCCCCAACATCGGCGGAAACCTCGGCGTCAGTTTGTCCCCAATGCCACCCTCCGGCACTTCGATTCAATTTTTGGCGATGATGACTGGCCGCGTTTCCTCGTCATACGACCGGCTTCCTACATCTCGGGGGGCTAAGTTAGAGAACCTCCTCCTCTCGGCGCATGCAACTTCGGACTTATCGTTCCGTGAGACTGGTAATAATGATTGGATTGTGGAAACCACTACTCTTGCCCAATCTGAGACATACCTATCTCTTACTACCTTAGACGATATCCCTGTTACTGTCACGAAACATAACGACTTCAATTACATCCTCGGTACTGTTCTACCCTCAACTTATGACCATGACGGACTTCCTGATAAGTCGACCCTCCTGTCGTCGTTGCGCTTGCGTTATCCAAATGTGCACGACTTTGATTTGTATAGTATCCCAAACAAATCAACTCCTTCTCATCCTCTCCGCATAGCTCGCATTAAGTTTAGTGGACGTTCCCTCCCACGAGACGTCAGGATCGAAGGACAAAGGCGTGAAGTACGACCTTATGTCCCCAAACCGTTACAATGTACAAACTGTTCCACCTTTGGTCACTCAGCTGGTAGGTGTAAGAAGGTTCGGGTGTGTGCCTTCTGTAGCTCCGTCAAACATGCTACCCGTTGGAATTGTGGCACTCCAAAGTGTGTTAACTGTGGCCTTGAACACCATGCTCGCTCAAAGCAATGTGTGTTCTACATGTACAATGCTTAGTTAAAGCTTCTCATTAGTCGGTCAGGCATGTCTGTCAGAGAAGCTAAGCAAGAACTGAGAGTAAGAGATGTTAAAGATCCCTCTAGAGATATAACTTACAGTGCTAGACTTCGTGCACCTACAACTGACGTTTCTTCCGGTAGTCGACGACGTGAGGACAGTGATGCTGTGTTGGATTCACCCCTTTCTAGTCCAGCCACTGTTCCCCTCTCCAACCGATTTCATGCACTGAATACCCCTCCCCCTGTTCTTGAAGCCTCCACCCCAAAAGCATCCGCGTCCCCTTCACCAGTAACTGATATTCAATCCTTGCCTCTTGCCCCGGCTCCCTCTACCGATGTTGACGATGTCATGGATTCTACCCCCTCCACCAGTAAACGCCGATCTGATGCTCTACATTCTCCCTCCTCAGATCGTCAATCTCCCTCCGTAAAACGTAAGACCCTCACAGCCCGACCTATGCCTCCCAAACCTCAACGTGTCCCTCCTCGCTCTCGCATCTTCCGCTCTGATATGGGTTCTCCATCCCAGCCTCCCTCACTCCACACCCCCTCTACGCCTGCGTCCCCCCCGCCTACTCGTCCTCGACCTCACGCACCTATCAATGTTACCGCCTCGGGCTCCCATGCACCCCACTGCGGCTGTCATGACTGCTTTGTGCGTGAGTATCGCCGGACGCCTACCTGCACTAAATCCACTGTTGCTGCGTTGATACGCTCTTTTCTCCGTGACCGACGTTTACCAACCCCTGATAACACCGCCTCTCATAACTCTTCGTGCTTATGCGCTTTTCACTTAAAGTCACGTTCAGATCTTTCACACTCCAAGATAACTACTATCCTCCATGACCTGTCCTCTAATGTGTCCCCCCCACCGTCCATGTCGAAACTCCCTGCCTTCTCATGACCCTCCCCCCAGACCCGTTCCTCTTCATCTCCAACAGCCGAACAGTGCTGTTAATTTACGTAACCTGACGTCTCTCACTTAACCTGTTCAATCCCTATATACTACAATGGAATTGTAATGGTCTCTCATCTAGAGTCCATCTAGGTGAGATCCAGCGTTTACTCCGTGTCTATAATCCAATGTGTATTTGTTTACAACACATTGGAAATTATGATAAATCCATCACCAACTACCACCTTGCGTGCTGTTCTCTATCCCCTGATGGAGAATATGGCACAGCAATTTATGTCCATCATCGAGTAACTTTTGACTTGTTTCCCATTCGTACAAGTTTCCTACAGCACTCTATCCTTACTCTTCATATCCCCGATGGTGACTCTGTTACCATTTGCAATATCTATAACCAACCTGCTTACAATTATGACCTTTCCTTGCTTTCTCAGTTTTTCTCTACACTACCCTCTCCCATCTTACTGTTGGGTGACTTTAATGCCCATATAATGCCCTATATGGGACCCTACTTCCTCCAATCCTGATACAGCCGGTTCGCAGATTGAACATTTGCTTCTGAACTGTGACCTTTGCTGCCTTAATGAGGCCGACTCACACACTTACTTTTCTGCTTCCCATCATACTTATTCCTCTGTTGATGTCACCCTGTGCTCCACAGCAATTGTTGATAAGTTCGAGTGGCGGGTCTGTGTTGATACGTTCTCAAGCGATCACTTTCCTGTCATCCTGTCTTACTTGCAATTCCGTCCATGTCCTTCGCTCCCTCGCTATAACTTCCACAAAGCTGACTGGGACGCATATGTCCTCCACACCAGACAAATCCCACCTTTTAATCCCTTAAGGGATCCTGATGAAACGCATTTATTCCTCGTTAATTTTTTTACTAATGCAGCTACTAAGTCTATACCCCAGACGACTTCTTCCCCCCTACGTCGTCGAGTCCCCTGGTGGGACAGCACCTTATCCACTCTTGCTAAAAGTAAACATGAATTAGGCCGCCGCCTCGATAGTCTCAATAAACGTTACAATTCTTTATGTTCACGCTTACCTTTACGTGATGATCTTCTATGCCATTCCATCTCGTTATTGATGGATATATGTGCCATCAAACCTCACTACAATCGACTATCAGCTAAATTCCGTCGAGAAGTCATCCGTAGTAGATCCGAATCCTGGAAAACTTATGTCTCCACCATTTCCCCGTCTACCCCGATATCATGCGTTTGGCATAAATTCAGGAATATTAACCCGTTGAGCCCCGGCTAGTTATAATATTTTGTTCACCCCAGTCCCAAGCCATTTTAACTTTTTTTTTTTTTTTGCTAAAATGGAAGACAAGGATGAGAAATGGAAAAAAAATAAATAAATCACCTCGAACATTTTTTTTTTGGGGGGGGGGGAGCCTCAAAAAAATTTGTTGAGCCAAAATGGAAGAGAATGGTGAGAAATGAAGACAAAAATAAAAAAAAATCATTTCGGTCATTTGGGGGGCGGTAGGGGGGGTTTCAATAGTTCGTCACCCCCGCATGACCACCCGCCCGGGAGCACTAGGGTAAAAACTGAGTATGGCATTGTACGGCATACATCCTAAGGAGTGTCTCACATAAATCTCAAGCCTCTAGCTCCCATACGACCGGAGTAATGAAGGTTCAAAGTGGCGGTGAACTAAGGGTGTAAAGTATCCCCACTAAGCCCACCACCACCAGCCGCGCGGCTGTCTCGGCCCGCTCACACCTACTGGCCCGGCTCCCACACACACTACGGTACCTCCCCCTCCTATTCTCCCGCCATTTCCTACCTTACGAGCCACGTAAGTGTTTTTTATATGTCGGACGCACGTGATGCGTCGCTGGGAGTTGGTGATCAAACACTGCCGACGCAACACGTGCGACGCTGGGTCTCACCGGGTTAACAGCCTTCACATTGCCCCTCCGCGCCATGCTTTGGTACACGGTGGCCGTACTGTTCACGATCCCCTTGAGATATCGAACCTCTTGGGTCAACATCTTGCCCATGTCAGCAGTAATGAGAGATTAGACGATAATTTCCGCCGCCATAAACTTGAAATGGAGTCGATCCCCCTCAACTTCTCTTCACCAGACACCTTTGATTATAATGCATGCTTTACTATGGATGAATTTGAACATGCACTCTCCAATTGTCCTAACTCCGCTCCTGGCCAAGATAACATAAGTTTTGCCTTACTCACTAACTTAGCCCCCCTTGCTAAATCCTACCTCTTGCAATTTTATAATCAGGTGTGGATCCGTCATCAATTTCCTACCTCATGGAAACATGCTATTGTCGTCCCAATTGCAAAACCTGGAAAAGACCCGAGCTTGCCCTCGAGTTATAGACCAATATCCCTCACCAGTTGTCTTTGTAAATTAATGGAGAAATTGGTCAATACTAGACTCACTTGGTTCCTCCGTCAAAACACTATTCTCACTCCGACCCAATTTGGCTCTCAGAAAGATCGATCTACTCTGGACTCGCTTACGTTATTAGAATCTCATCAAGCGTGGCTTTGAAAGTAAGTCCATCACCATCGCCGTTTTCTTTGACATCCAGAAGGCATATGATACCACGTGGTGGCGTCCCATCCTGCAACTACTTCATGATAGTGGTGCCTGTGGCCATCTACCTGTTTTTATTTCCAACTTTCTTTCTGATCGAACATTCCAGACTCGAGTGGAGGGAATTCTTTCTAATGTCTTTCCACTCGTCAATGGTGTTCCCCAGGGCAGCGTTCTCAGCAGCAAACTTTTTGCCGCGGCCATAAATAAAGTCATTCAACAATTGCTGCCGGAAGTCCATGGCAGCCTGTACGTTGATAATTTTACCATCTATTGCACTGCCCGTACCCTCAGACATGCTCAACGTATACTCAACATCTCCATCCAACGGGTGATCGCCTGGGCATCTTCAGTTTTCGGCTGAGAAAACTAAGGCAATAGTCTTCTATCGAGACAAACGCTGGCTCCGTGGCCAGTCAATATCGCTTCGAATGGGACCCTCTCAGATTTCTTTCCATCCCAGTGTTAAATTCTTAGGCGTAATCTTTGACCAACATCTCAACTGGAGAGACCATGTTCAGTATACTAAAGGTAAAGGCCTTCGTGCTCTCAACCTCCTCAGAAAACTATCCCATACCACTTGGGGTGCCAGACGTACCACTATGTTGATGCTCCACAAGGCAGTGGTTCTTTCCATCCTCGACTACGGCTGCCCCATTTATGGGTCTGCCTCTGCTTCCGTTTTGAAGATGTTGGACCCTGTTCATACGCAGGGTATGCGTCTCTGTACTGGAGCTTTCCGTTCCTCCCCAAATACCTCCGTCTTAGCTGAGAGTGGCGAGCCCCCGCTCTCCCTCCATCGCGATTTAGTTACTATGCGCCATGCTTTAAAAATTAAACATAGGTAAACTGTAGGTAAAAGTGATCACCTATTACTAAAATGGAAGTTGACCTCGAGTAATGCCAATAGATTAGACAATAGCTACATAAATGACAGATTAAATTATAGTAAAGCTGATTATGTATCCTTGAAAAGATATTTAGAGGGAGTAGATTGGAATCTTATTTTGAAGGAACGGGACGTACAAGGTAAATATAGTAGATTCCTCGAAATTTATAGAGTGGGAACCAATATGTTTGTCCCAAGATATAAAACTGGAAATTTTACTAAGCAGAAAGATTGGTTTAATTTGAAATGCAAAAGAGCTTTGGGTAGGCGTGATGCAGCTTGGGCTAGATTAAGAAGAAGGAACACTGAGAGTAATCGGAATAAATATAAACAGGAGAGGAATAGATATGTTAACATAATTAGGCAAGTTAAAATGAACTATGAGAAGAACATAGTAAATAAATGTGAAAGTGACCCTAGATTATTTTATAAATATATAAACAGTAAGTTGAAGGTAAAGAAACAAATTACTAAATTAAGAGTTAATGCTAGGACGTATGAAAATGTATCGGACATGTGTGAGGTAATGAATAACAAATTGGGGTCAGTTTTTACTAGAGAGGAAGGTTTTGACGAACCACAGGCGGGAGTACTGGAGAGTGGTCTTAGTAAGATTGAAATAACTAGAGATGAGCTGTTATCTGCAATGAGAGGACTTGAAGTAAGGAAAGCTATGGGACCGGATGAAGTGTCTGCCTGGGTTTTAAAAGAGTGTGCAGAGCAATTAGTGGAGCCAGTGAGGGACATAATTCAAGCTTCCTTAGATAAAGGACAGGTTCCTGTTGAATGGAAAAGAGCTAATATCATTCCGATATACAAGAATGGAAACCCTGAGGACCCTCTAAACTATAGACCAGTTTCACTTACTAGTATTGTATGCAAGATTTGTGAAAAGCTAATTAGGAAGAGATGGATGAAAATGTTGGAGAGAAAGAAAATAATAACCCCAAAGCAATTTGGATTCAGAGAAGGGACATCTTGTGTTACCAGTTTGCTATGTTATTACAGTAGGGTGATAGATGTACTCCAAGAAAGAGGCGGATGGGTGGACTGCGTCTACTTAGACCTTTCCAAAGCATTCGATAAGGTACCACATAAGAGATTGTTATCTAAGCTTGAGACGCTAGGATGTGTCAGGGGGAGTTTGCTGAAATGGATGGAGAGCTACTTAACAGATAGGGAAATGAGGACCAACATTAGAGGAACTTACTCATCGTGGCGGAAAGTTGAGAGTGGTGTGCCGCAGGGATCTGTGTTGGCACCTCTCATGTTCCTTATGTACGTGAATGACCTGCCGATAGGCATAAACTCTTACATGTCAATGTTTGCAGATGACGTAAAAATTATGAGACAAATAACAAATAAAAGTAGTTGTGAGGAGCTGCAAGGGGATTTAGATAAAATATACGAATGGAGCACCAAGTGGAAAATGAAATTTAATATAAGTAAATGTCATGTGTTAAATATGGGAAGAAGTGTGAATAGACCAAATTGGGAGTACAGGATGGGAGATAATAAAATTAGCAAGGCCGAAAAAGAAAAAGATTTAGGGTTGATTATACAAGATAATTTGTCGCCAGAGAAACATATTAACAAGCTCTTTAGCGGAATGTATGCAATGGCCGGGAATATGAAAGTTGCTCTGAACTATTTGGATGAGACCATGGTAGCGAAAATTATGAAGAGTATGATTAGACCAAGATTGGAGTATGCAGCAGTGGTGTGGTCCCCGCATCTAAAGAAGCATATTCACAAGTTAGAAAGAATCCAGAGAGCAGTCACTAGATTGGTTCCAAGTCTCAGAGAACTGCCATATGAAGGGAGGCTAGACAAATTAAATCTACCGAGTCTAAAAGAGAGGAGAGAGAGGGGAGACATGATAATGATGTACAAATGTACCCGGGGGCTGGAGAGGCTGGATAGGGAGGATATATTAATTATGGATACAGGAATAACTAGAGGCCACAGCTACAAAGTAAAAAGACCTACCTGCAAGAACGATATCAGGAAGTTTAGCTTCCCCTATAGATGTATTGACAAATGGAATGGGCTGGAGGAGGAGGTGGTAGGGGCAAGGAACATCCATATTTTCAAGAAAAAATTGGATAAAAAGTAGACTGAGAGACGGGACAACACGAGCTTAGCTCAACTCCTGTAAACTACAATTAGGTAAATACAATTAGGTACAATTAGGTAAATAGTGACTCTCCCACTAATTCCCTTTTCAGTGATATCTTCATTCCCGATCCGTGTCCATCTTCCCCCTCCTTTCCGATTCGTGCTACAATTCTCCTCAACTCTCTTGACTTTCACATTGCTGTTTCGCCACCTGTTGTCTCCCCTTCCCCCCCATGGGTTATCTCTCTCCCCAATGTTTGCACTCACCTCTCCTTCCTCTCTAAGAGATATCCTTTTGTCCCTAGCCATCACTGCCAACACGCACTCGAACACATACGTCGTAAAGGCCCCCATTTTGCCATCTTCACTGACGGATCTAAGACTGACTCTGGGGTGGGCCTCGCTGCTGTGTCCTCTACTAAGCTCCTTCAGTTTTCTCTCCCGCCCCAAGCCTCTATCTTTACTGCTGAACTTTTAGCTATCCAATCTGCTATTGACATTATATGTGACACCCCTCAACAACCCTTTATAATTTACAGTGACTCTCGTAGTGCCCTCAAAGCGCTCCGTGCTTATTCGTCCTCCCACGTAATAGTTTTAGCCATAAAACACGCTCTCCACGAGATGAGCCTACGTGGATTCCAGGTCCAGTTATGTTGGATTCCTGCTCACATCGGTGTCCGTGGCAATGAAGACGCCGATGCTGCGGCTAAGAATGCTATTTTAATGATCCCTCGCCAGCCCCACCTTCCGTTAGGTGATTGGCTGTCCTTACTCAAGCCTTCTATTCTTTGCACGTGGCAATCTCATTGGGATGCTCTACCCTGCAATAATAAACTCCGTGCAATCAAACCTTCTGTCCGTCCTTGGCCCTCGTCTTCCAGGTCTCACAGGTGTGAGGAAGTTTTACTAACTAGACTTAGGATAGGCCATTCCCGGCTGACTCACGGTTATTTATGTCCACTCCCCGCACTCCGCCCCCTACCTGCTCCTCCTGTCATTCCCCTCTAACTGTTCGCCACGTATTTGACTGCCCAGATACTGCCCGTCTGCGTACGGTTTGTTTTGGTACTAAATCATTCACTGACCTTTTATCCGATTCTCAGTCATTTTCCTTCCCCCCTATCGTCCGCTTTTTGCGTCTTCTTAACCCTCTCACCACGGAAGGTCTCTTGAACGCCCATAAAAAAGCATATAACAGGTACCCGGAAGGCCTCTTGAACGCCCAGTGGTTGAAAGCCTGTAAGCTTCGTGTGCGAGGCGTCGGTCCGACGCATGTAAACAACAGCCGGCTGGACCGACGCCCCGCATCTCCGGCCACAAGAAGGAGAGCGTCGCTTGTTCGTGTGTGCCTGTATGTTGTTGTTAAGTATCGAAAAGTGGTGTAAAGTGGCTGTTTTGGCCATAAAGTTATCTCCAATGAAATCATCATCACAGCTCAACCAGTTGACTTAGAGAGCTCTACTTAATGCCATTCTACAGGTAAATAACACAGCTACGCTTGGGGATGCGCGGGAATGCGGGAAGCAGTCTGATTAACGAATATACGGTAGCCTAGCCTAGACGTTTTTCGGCCAAAACACCCGGGTTTCGAGGAATATATATATAATACATAGCCGGGGCTGGAGGGTTAAGCTCCTTTCAGTAATCTGATCCAATCCTTCGGGCCAGACCTATGAGAGTTCCGTATGGAGCTCAGTGGTCTGGTTAATCTGCTCTACATAACTAACTAACCACCTAGAGCAGTCAATTTTTTTGCAAATTTTAGAACTTAGTTGTTTGTAGAATGCCGTTGAGATGACATCGATACGACGCATGGTTGCCCTGTTATGACTAATTTAGCGGCGATTTTTACCCACACATTTTGCCTCATATGAGGCCTCCTGGATTCCTGCCAATATTTTGTTTTGCCTCATATGAGGTCTCCCGGATTCCGAGGGTTAAAGGCCCAATATTCGGAGACCTCTCTCCGGCAAACTTGAGTCACACTGGAAGAGTGTTACTACCTGGTTGGTGGAGTCTGACCAATGCAGTCAGTTGGCCAGTCTTATATCTTGAGTATCTTTTTGTACACATACATCTTTCGGTATATACCTTCAGAAATTATCTCACGGCCATTAACCCTCGGACTTCGGGCCCTTTAAATACTCCCGCCAAGCCCTTACCCGGGTTAAATATAGAATTCTCGGGATTTTGCCGCGCATTTTTATACACGAAAAAATGGCCTAACCTAGCTTTTATATATATATATACAGTAAACTTCCGTTAATCCGAAGGGCAGCGGACCGGCTCTCGTTCGGATTAGTGGATTTTTCGGATTATCGGACTTTACCCCTATGAACCTGTGTATGACGAAAACATTGAGACATTAGGCCACCCAAATGACACAATGGTGCACACACACATATCATATGTTCATGAAATCACTTCAAAAGTTTACCATTGTCATTGTAGCCTATTAACTACTTCAAAACATTCAGATTAATGGTCAAAGGAATCTGCTGATATAAACGTCTTCTTCTTCTTCCGTCTACTAGCGAGTTTGTCTTGCTCTTGAAGATCAGATGTGGTTCGGGAAGTAATGCCTTAACAACGGCACTTCCCTGAGAGGTTCTTGTAAATTTCCTTTTGTGATTTTCCTTTTGTGACGTGCTCTGTTATATTATATTGTATTGAAAGCACCCTTGTCTTGTTGTCTTGAAAGCACCCTTGGGATGCTCCGATCACTGAACTATAAATAGTAGCGTATCGGAACATCCAAAGGTGCGTTTTCAAGCTCAAGACTAATACGTCCAAAGGTGCATTTTCAAGCTCAAGACTGAATGCGCTTGCAGAAAATGCGGTGCAAGCCAGTAGCGCATCGGAGCGTCCCAAGGATGCGTTCAAGAGCAAAACAAACTCTCTAGCAGACGATGTGGAAGAAGAAGAAGACGAAGGTGTTTACGATTATCAGTAGCTTCCTTTGACCATTAATCTGAATGTTTTGAAGTAGATAATAGGCTACAATGACAATGGTAAACTTTTAAAGTGAATTCATGAACATATGATATGTGTGTGCTCCATTATGTGTCATTTGAGTGGCCTAATGCCTCAAAAAGGGGACTTTGGGACTTCTTGAAAGGTGCGTTTTCAAGCTCAAGACTGAATGCGCTTGCAGAAAATGCGGTGCAAGCCAGTAGCGCATCGGAGCGTCCCAAGGATGCGTTCAAGAGCAAAACAAACTCTCTAGCAGACGATGTGGAAGAAGAAGACGACGAAGGTGTTTACGATTATATCAGTAGCTTCCTTTGACCATTAATCTGAATGTTTTGAAGTAGATAATAGGCTACAATGACAATGGTAAACTTTTAAAGTGAATTCATGAACATATGATATGTGTGTGCTCCATTATGTGTCATTTGAGTGGCCTAATGCCTCAAAAAGGGGACTTTGGGACTTCTTGAAATTCGGACCATCGGGTGAATTCGGATTTGGCCTCAAATTGAAAAATTCGGACTATTGGGAGATTCGAATCATCGGTCGTCGGATTAACGGACTTTTACCGTATATATATATTCAGTCGTTTCATCTCCGTTGTAGAGCTGAAACAACTGCAAATGTTCGTCTTGTCATAATCTTCTTAAGGTGCTCAGGGAACGGACCGATTGCTGCTGTGTCGGCACTCATGATTTCTCCACAAACACTCCGGTTAGGCAGACCATGGCAGTTCCTAAATCGCCACAGCCAACCTTCGCTACACTTGAAATTTGGGTGATCAAGATAGCGAGCAAACTTCTCCGCGGCGTGCTGTATCTCTATCCCTCGAACTGGCACACCTTCGGCTTGTAGCTGCTGATACCACTTGATAACTGCTGTGTCAATATCTAGGAAGGGCAACTTAGCTTTCTGGAATATCTTTGAAGCAGCTGGCCCATGAAGAGGGGTGGCGCCATGCTGTCGGATCTTTTCCTTATCTCGGATAAAGTCATACACAGTTGACTTCCCAAGCTGGTACTTCTCCTGTAAGGCTTTAGCTCTCATACTGCCATCCAGGTCCTTAACCCTTCCTCCCCGGGCTGTCTTACCCCATGACGGTCGCCCCTACACGGGCGATATGGCCGAAAAACGTCTAGGCCTAGGCTACCGTATTTATGTTTATTTTCACTGCTAGAACTTTCCCACTCATCTATAATCGTAGTGCGGTTTTCAATCTGTATTTTGGCATTGAGTAGAGCTCTGTAAGTCAACTGGTTCAGTTGTGATGATGATTTCAGTGGAGCCAATATGGGGGCTTTTTAGACACTAATTTCATCATGACGTCAGAACAATAACATTGAGGAGTCTTCTCCTTCTTGTTTTCGGAGGTGCGGTGACGAACGCTTGGGTTTGTTGACATACGTCGTACGCACGGCGTTCGGACCAAGCTTAATTAGGCTATTAAGCTCGTGCCTTAGATAAGGCATACCGGGTAGTGGCCCTTCTTTTGTGCTGTCCTTACCTAAGGCAGACCGGGTAGGAAGGGTTAAGCATCTGCAGCTTCGTCTCCAGGGATACGGATATCACTTTACGCTTCATTTTAGACTTGGGAGGCATAATGGCGGACTAAGGGATGTGATGCGCACAAATACACTGCCCCAGTATGTAGTCTATTCCGAATCAATAAGGAAGTTTGAAAGTAATCTTGATAAAGCATGGGGAAGACAAGATTTGAAGTTTGATTATAAAGCAAAAATACAGAATAGTAAAAATGTTGCGTCTGCTGCCGCCGCCGCCGCCAACACCGTGAACGACCGCAGTAGTGCAAGTACTGTACTTAGTTTCTTAACAGTAGATCCTCTGGAAAAAGGCAAATTAGGCCTGTGTATCCAGCTCAGTGCCAGTACTTGCACTGCTGCGGTCGTTCACGATGTTGGCCGCGGCGGTAGCAGACGCAACATTTTTACTATTCTGTATTTTTGCTTTATAATCAAACTTCAAATCTTGTCTTCCCCATGCATTATCAAGATTACTTTCAAACTTCCTTATTGATTCGGAATCGACTACATACTGGGGCAGTGTGTTCCACTCATTTACCACTCCTATCACAAAATGAGTTCTTTGCCTTTTCAAGCCTCTAAGGTATTTCTTTCTTTGTAAATTTTCTTAGTGTCCTCTCGTTCTTGTTCCCTCCCGCATCAAGAAGATACCTTCACACAGATCCTCATCATACTTTCCTGACACTATCTTAAAAGTCTCTATCATATCCCCTCTCTTTCTCCTATATGCCAGTGTCGGAAGCCCCAGTGTCTTCAACCTCTGCTCGCAGCCCGCGTTCTTCAACGTTGGTACTAGCTTGCTAGCTCTTCTCAGCACTTTCTCCACTGCTTCTATATCCTTTACCATATATGGAGCTCACACCTGGTTCGCATATTCCAGGTGCGGCCTAACCAGCGCTGTATAGAGATTCCCGAATATTTCTTCGTCAAGTGACACAAATGTCCTCCTTATCAGCCCTACAATTTTATTGGCTTTGTTTATCTTTTCCGCTAAATGTTCTGAGAAATTTAACTTATTGTCTATCACTACTTCTATATCCTTTTCTGCATTAACTTCCTCCATCGCTTTATACATACTGTATCCTACCTTGTCTATCTTGCTTGTCCCAATCCGCATGTACTTGCATTTTTTTGGATGAAAAGGCATTAACCAATGTTCAGACCATCCCTTCATGCCCTCCACATCTCCTTGAAGCAAACCCACATCTTCCTTACTCGTCACTCTTCTATACAGCTTAGTGTCATCCGCATACAGGTATATCTCACTTCCATTAGTTATAACTTCAGGTAAGTTGTTGATAAATATAACGAACAGTAGTGGTCCCAACACAGATCCCTGAGGTACCCCACTTGTAATTTCCCTCCACCCCGAGCCTATTCCATTCACCAGTACCCTCTGTCTCCGATCTTTCAGGAAGGCTTCTATCCATTTCACACATTTCTCCCCTATATTATAGCTTCTAACTTTCTCTATTAACCTTTTATGTGGTACCTTATCGAAGGCCTTCATAAAATCGTAATATACCACGTCTATAACATCACCATCCTCCAGAATTTGCATCCAATCATCTACCACCTTAATTAGCTGTAGTACTGTCGACCTCCCCGGCAAGAATCCGAACTGTCTCCCACTGAAAAGTTGGTTTGATTTCATATGCTCCATTATTCCTTCTCTAATTACCGTTTCCATTAGTTTACACACAACAATTTTCAAACTGACTGGTCTATAATTTCCTGGGTCATTTCTCTTTCCCTTCTTAAAAATAGCTGTTATGTTCGCCTCTCTTCCAGTCCATCGGGATTTGTCCTGTATTAAAAGATACCTCAAATAAAAAATGTAATGGCTCTACTAACATCTCCCCTCCTTCCTTTATGATTCTTGGATGTATCCCATCCGGTCCCGGGGACTTACTTCTGTTAATTTTTTCTATAGCCTCCTTCTTATTCTAGCATGGGAAAACTCTATTAGTTCTAGTGCTGGTGCCTATTTGATGGGAATAGTAGGCACTGCATCATCTGACTCCACTGTTAGTACCTCCCCAGCACCTCTGCTTTCTCCTTATCAGTTTCTGCTCTATTCCTATCATCCAATTCTCCTATCAGTTCTGGGATACCTACTCTTCTTGTTAACTTTTCCTGAATATACTTCCAGAATATTTTTGGATTATCCTTCACGTTTTTTGCAATCTCTCTCTCCCTCTCCCCCCTCCTTGTCTCCCACCTTATTTTATTGTTTATTTGTCTACGTTCCAGATCCACTTCTATACTGTACCCCCTGTTCTTTTTTAACACTTTGTCTATCCCACAATCATTTCCTTCTTATCAATGTCCAAAGCTTTATTTTCATTGGTAATTCTGGGTTTAGTCTATCCCACAATTGTTTCTTCCTTCTTATCAATGTCCAAAGCTTTATTTTCATTGGTAATTCTGGGTTTAGTCTATCCCACAATCGTTTCTTCCTTCTTATCAATGTCCAAAGCTTTATTTTCATTGGTAATTCTGGGTTTAGTCTATCCCACAATCGTTTCTTCCTTCTTATCAATGTCCAAAGCTTTATTTTCATTGGTAATTCTGGGTTTAGTCTATCCCACAATCATTTCTTCCTTCTTATCAATGCCAAAGCTTTATTTTCATTGGTAATTCTGGGTTTAGTCTATCCCACAATCGTTTCTTCCTTCTTATCAATGTCCAAAGCTTTATTTTCATTGGTAATTCTGGGTTCGTTCTTTTCCTCAATTTTGTTTTATCCTTATATTCCCTTACTGGTACACATTTGGATATAGCATTCTCCAGTTTGACTCTAATCTTCCTCCACATTCCTTCAGCGTCTTCACCGTTCAAGTATTCCCCCCAGTCAATGTCCAAACACCTTCTCAGCAGCTCATAATCTGCTCTATCATACATGTATATTTTTTTATTGCTTCTATTATCCCTCTCTGTTTTAATATTGCAATTAAAACTTATACAGGCATGGTCACTACGACCTATAAGGCTATCCACATTGACCTGTTCTACTGGCACTGAGCTGGATACACAGGCCTAGTTTGCCTTTTTCCAGAGGATCTACTGTAAGAAATACTGTACGAAAAACAAGCGGACTGAGGCTGATAAGGTGGGAGATGATGGCAAGTCAGGGAAAACAAAGGGGGGTGGGACGGAGGTTACGGGGTGGGGGGTGCATGTAGGGGGAGTGGTTGCTATGGAAACTCGCCGCATGGGGCTTGGGCATGACGCCACGGACATCTCAGAGTTTCCTGATACTTTCCAAGTTGTGAGGTGACCTGTCCGACAGACCACGTGGGCCCTCAGAGTTTTACCCCTTAAATCTCAGAATTTCAAAGATATATATGGACACCTGTCCGACGAGCCATGGTGGTCCCTTGGATATTTACCGTAGATATCGGAATTTTGCGGAGATCTATGGCCACATATCTGAGAGGCCGATGCTATTCCAAGAAGTACGGGCTTCCGAGTAAAAAGAGTCCGAGAAAACAGGGTTTACTGTATATTTATTAGTGGTTCCGTACTCAATGACCGCTACTGCCCTCCCACCTTCCTCTTCTCATGCACAACTTTATACTGTATTCATTTTGAGAAAGATATGATGTGCTTGGTGGCGCTGGGCTACTGTGCATGGGAAGCCTGCCTTTGTAACGGCGCCGGATTAAAATAACCTTACTCTTATTTTTTCATAGGGGTATTTCGATTCGATGACGTTCCCTAGGAACTAGGATGTTTTTATTCTGTTATTCGGGTTGCGATTTAAGCATTCTCCGGGTTCCCGAAAGGACCCGGGGAGCCCTAATAATAGATTAGGCTCTCCCTACAGAACCACTACTAATTTTTTGTTTTCCTTCCTTCCCTTCGGGTTGTCAAACCCACAGTTTGATTTATATGTGGCTGTATTATGGGCAGGTGTTTGTTTCATGTCTTGAAATGGGGATGGTTGATATATTTGATATGTTTGAGAGTGGTCTAACAGTACTGGTTGAAATGATCTACTGTTTGAGTTTTCTGGAAATTTTAACAGGTAAGCTATGACCCCTGGGGGTAAGGGAATAGAATATGCCCCACGTGCCCCCTGCGTGTCATAAGAGGCGACTAAAGAGGTTGGTTCGGTGGGCTTGCGACCCTCCACCCGTGAACAATACTTACTGCAATGATGAACTAAAGAACAGCCTCGGATGTGGACAGACCTAATGTTGACGAACCCTGACCTACCATGGACAGTCTTAGAATAGCGATTTGGAATGTGAGAGGCGTGAATAATGACACACGAGAGAGAGGTCCTGGAAGTGTTAGTGAATGCCAGGCTGGATGTATGTGGAATGACTTAGACCAAATGAAGGGGTACAGATGTGGGAGTGTGGAATGGGCATGTGTGCTGGAGTGAGTGAGGGAACGGCGAGAGAAGGTGCGTGTTTGTTTGTAAGTAACAAATGGAAGGACCGTGTAAGAGACTATGGGTCTGTGGGTTCAAGGATTGTGTGGGTGAGAATGAAAGGAATACAAACGTGGGTGGTTGTGTGTGTGTATGCTCCGACAGAGGATAAACCTGTAAGAGAGAAAGAGGAGTTCTGGGCGAATGTGGAGGCGTGCCTGGATAAGTTTGGCAAGAGCGAAAGAATATTTCTGATTGCGGATATGAATGGGAAGGTGGGTGATAAGAAAGTTGGAGTAGTGGGAGGATGGGGTGTACCGTCAAAGGTGAATACATACATAAATACATACATAAATACATACATACAACATGCAAAGGTTTAGCATAATTTTCCATTACATGCATTGTAACGGCTCAGATGGGGTTGCCTTTCAGTAGTTGGTGTGTACTGTAGTACAATAAAGTCCCGCCACAGCATTGCCCCACCAAGTCATCATGTTGGTATAGTGCTAACCGTGCCTCAGCAAGACAAAACAAAGTCCCCCTGCAGCACTTGCACCTGCAGTATCTGCAACCACACCAGCCTTAACAGTGTTACAAAAAGACATCACCATAACAAGACTCTACTGTATATTAGGCAATTTGGACTATAGAACAATAAAGTCCTGCCCCAAGACTGCTCCAATATGCAAACACTGTTGCCGACATAGGTGTGGTGCCAAACTGCGCCCAGGTAAGACTCACTCCCATGTGGCACCTATCCGCACCCCACCAGCCTCGGCAGTGCCATACCAAGATAGTGCTGAGATAAAGACTTTATTGCATAGTAATGGCTGTTGGTCCACAAGTCTATCTCCATCCCTCCTATTAGTCGCCTTGTACGACACGCAGTAGGATGCGTGAGGCATATTATTTTTTTCCTCCACCATTAGATGAAGGCTCCCTTACCACCTGGGGAATGGTATTGCACTTGTGGATGTATGTGTGGGGAGGAGGTTGTGGATAGCCAACACCTTCTTCCGACACAGAATGATACACAGGTACACATGGAAAGTGGTGTGGAATAAGAAGGATAAGACAGTGGTGGAACAAAAGGCACTGATTGATTATATATGTGTGGATGAACGAATGAAAAAATCTGTGCTGGATGCTAGGGTGTATAGGGGTATTGGAGGGGGTCTGTCTGACCATTATGTAGTAGTAGATACAATTAGGATACAAAAGAAGTGGGTGAGGAGAGCTGGAGGGAGGCGAGAGGAAGGTGGAATGACGAGGAGGGTGGAGGTTGCAGAAGGAAGAAATCAAGGAAAAGTTCAGGAGAGCAGTAGAAAGATGACCTGGAAGGTGTGGAGGAAGTGGAGAAGATGAGCAAAGTGTTTAAGGAAGAGATCTGTGCAGCATGTGAGGAGGTGTGTGGAGTAAGGAGAAGAGGGAGGGGAGTGAAGGGTACAGCATGGTGGACAGAAGATGTAAAAATAGCTGTGGAAGACAAGAAAAAAGCGTATAGAGTGGTTGGGTAGTAGAGGGAATGAAGATTTGGAGAGACAGAAACGAGCGAGGTACGTAGAGAAAAAGAGAGTAGTCAAGGAAAGTAAGAGAAGAGTAGATAAGGAATTTGGAGGAGTGTAAAATGGAGGGAGTGTAAGAAACGGTTCTGGAAAGTAGTCAAGAATGTTAGGGAAGGTAGCAAGGGAAACGGTAATAAGGGTGTGAAAGATCAGAATAGGCGAGTGCTACCCGAGAAGCAAGAGAGAGTCGAAAGATAGAGGGAATACTTCAACGAATTGCTAAATGTATGGAATGAAACGCCAGCAAACATACAGTAAGGTCCCGAAATTAGCGAGAATTTGGTGGACGAGCGAGGTCGCCTAATTGGAATTAGCGTAATTCGAACAATGCGGGCAATGGGAAAAACGGAATTTGGTGGATGGCTGATCCAAACTTTACCATGTACAAGACGACTTATAATAATAATAATAATAATAATAATAATAATAATAATAAGCATGTTATTTATTTCTCACAAGTGCCAATTTTTCCGCAGAATTCACTGGCGCTCGAAAACCAAAACCATAACATTAGAAAACGGGAGTCTGCCGAAAGCCGACTGGCCCACACACGGCAGATCTCTTTCAAACATGGCAGATCCCTTTCAAATACTGCAGATCCCTATCCCAACCCGTCTCATCTATACCTAACTAATGATAATTCAACAGTACAAAATGGTAAACAAATTATAACAATAGCTCGATTGTGTTTTGACCAATCCTACGATAATTGGGTGTGTTATTTAAGATGAGGGGGCTTTGAGGCAGACCCCTAAAGCAGAGCAAGGTCAGCTAAACTGCGTCACCGCGTATTCGCGCAATTGGAGCGAATCTCGTTTATCTCGGTTTGTCCTCGGATTTCCTTGCCTTTGATCCAGCATTCGCTCAACTTGACACGAATTCGCTTAATTCGGTATTTTTGGGCTCGCTTAACCCTCCCGCCCCGGCTACGCATTACATAAATATTCCCCGAAATCCGGGTGTTTTGGCCGAAAAACGTCTAGGCTAGGCTACCGTATCATTGTTATGCTGACTGCTTCCCACATTCCCGCGCATCCCCAAGCGTAGCTGTGTTATTTACCTGTAGAATGGCGTTAAGTAGAGCTCTCTAAGTCAAGTGCTTGATTTGTGATGATGATTTCATTGGAGATAACTTTATGGCCAAAACAGCCACTTTACACTACTTTTCGATACTTACAACAACATACAGGCACACACGAACAAGCGACGCTCTCCTTCTTGTGGCCGGAGATGCGGGGCGTCGGTCCAGCCGGCTGTTGTTTACATGCGTCGGACCGACGCCTCGCACACGAAGCTCACAGGCTTTCAAGCAATGGTACAATGTTGTACCACCCGGGTTCCTGGGGGCAAAACATAATGGTACACACGTGTACCACCCGGGGTTGAAGGGTTAATTGGAGACTCCCTTATTTCGGGACCGTACTGTAGTTGGATGGGGTATGGGAGGGAGAAGAGTAGTAGTGGAGGAGGAGGTGGGGATCCGGAGGTCAGAAGTGTTTGAAGCCATGAAAAGAGTGAAGTTGGGAAAGCACCAGGAATAGATGGGAGTGTGTGGGAAAATGCTGAGGTATGGTGGTGAGATAGTGATCGAATTGGTATGGAAAATGTGCAAACTAGCATGGGAGAAGGGGAGTGCACCTGATGACTGGAAGACAGGCATAATAGTCCCCCTATATAAGGGTAAAGGGGAAAGAGGAGTGTATGGTAACCACCGAGGAATATGTCTTCTAAGTGTAGTAGGGAAGGTATACAGTAGGGTAGTGATTGAGAGAGTGAGAGTGAGAACGGAGAAATGGATAGGTGACGAGCAGGGCAGGTTTAGAAAGGGAAGAGGATGTGTAGATCAGATTTTTACCCTGAAATGTGTTGTGAAGAAATATCTGGAGAAGCACAAAAGCTGTATCTTGCCTTTATGGATTTTGAGAAGGCGTATGACAGAGTGGATAGAGAAGGTATGTGGAAAGTACTGTACTTGGAATATACGGAGTAGATGGCAAGTTGCTGAAAGCAGTGAAGAGCATGTATGAGGGTGCAAAGGCAGCAGTACGTGTGGATAATGAGCAGAGCGAGTTCTTTGATCTGAATGTTTGGATGAAAGAGGGGTGTGTGATGTCCCCGTGTTTGTTTACTGTATATATGGATGGAGTCCTGAAAAAAATACAAGGAAGAGCAGTGGATGTTGGTGTATCGCTGATAAGGGAAGGAAACGAGTGGAAGCTACCTGCACTGCTGTTTGCTGATGATACAGTTCTGATGAGCGATAATGAATGGGAGTTGCAGGGTCTGGTAAATATGTTTGGAACAGTGTGCGAAAAATGGAATCTGAAGGTAAATGCGAGGAAGAGCAAGGTTATGGTCTTCGAAAGGGGTGAAGCCACAGAGTGAGAGGTGAAGTTGAACGGTCAAGCTATGAATATTGTCAGCTCATTTAAGTATCTTGGCAGTGTGTAGAGTAAAGATGGGACTATGGATGAAGAAGTGCAGGAGAGGGTGCAACAGGGGAAGAGGGTTGTAGGAACGCTGAAAGCAGTAACAAGAAATAGGGTGGTCAGCATGGAAGTGAAGAAGTCCTTGCATGACAGTATGGTAATCCCGACACTGACTTGCGGAAGCGAACCAGAGCCGCGGCGGTCGAGTGGAGAGCATGCTCACGTGTGAATCTGCTTGACCTTGGTTCGATCCCAGCCAAGGCGGATAATTAGTGGGTGTGGTAGTACGTCATAGCATGTTTCACATGCTCGCACCCAGTCGGGGGACACCTCAGCGACGTATACATACTAATACACACATAGAAAAGCCACTTCTCTTTCTAATTTTCATAAATGATCTTCTCAACTGTACATCCAGTCCCATCCAATCATATGCAGACGACTCTACCTACACCACTCAATTAGTTTTCCAGAATGCCCCAGCCAACAGTCCTCCAAAAGCAAACGTAATGAAGCCATAAAACACTTCTCTTCTGATCTAGCTACTATTTCCAATTGGGGTAGAGAAAACCTTGTTGCATTTAATGCTTCCAAGACTCAATTTATCCATCTTACTACCTGTCAGGAACCTCCAGAGGACTATCCCTTATTCTTCAACAATACAAAAATCAACCCTTCATCCTCTCTCAATGTTCTCAGTCTCTTTTTCTTCTGCTCTCACTTGGAAGGACCATATTACCAGTCTCGCTAAGGCAGCCTCCCAGAAGCTGGGTGTGCTCAACCGCCTCAAGGGGTTCTTTACCCCTGCGCAGCTTCTTGCTCTGTACAGGGGCACAGTGCGTTCTTGTATTGAGTATCGTTCACATGTACGGGGAGGATCCTCTCACACCGCACTCCTAGACAAAGTAGAAAGGAAAGCCTTTCGTATCATTAACTCCCGTCCACTCGCCAACTCTCTGCAATCTTTCTCTCCGCCGCAATGTTGCATTTCTCTCGCTATTCTATCGCTACTACAATAATCAGTGTTCCTCGGAGCTTTCCCAGTGTATACCACCTCCTCTACGTAGGGTACATAGTACCCGCCTTGCAACACAAATCCCACCCCTACTCTGTGCAACTCTCCAACCCAAGAGTGAAATGCTATTCTCAGACTTTCTTCTATTCAACTGCTGAGCTCAGGAACTCTCTCCCAGAATCAGTCTTTCCCTCTTCCTATGACTTAAATTGCTTCAAACTCTGTGTGTCGAGGCATTTTAGCTCGAACGTCTATCACTCTTTCAACTCTGGGGGAGGCACTCGCTGCAGGCAGCTATGCCTTTTGTCTCCCTCATTCACATAGGAAAAAAAAAAAAAAAAAAAAAAATCCAACTGCTTCCTCTCTCTCCAACAGCCCTTCTCCCCTATCTACACTCTTCAGAAAATAGGAAAAATAGAAAGTAGCTACGAGGTGCAGTTGTAAAGGCTTATCCCTCAATACCTTCACCTGACCTGACCTGACATGGACGTTGGTGAAGAGACTCGGACCAAGAGTGAGAGGGGTGTAAATGAGTTACTTGAAAAGTGCGTGCGGAGTTACATGGAGGGATAGACAGACGAATGGGGAAGTAAGAGGGAGATGTGGTGTGGAGGTAGATGTGCTGGAAAGTTTGAAAAGGAACACCTTGCGATGGTTCGGCCATACGGAACGTATGGGAAGAGTGACAATTACTAAGAGGGTGTACGAGAGCGAGGTGGAAGGACAGAGAGGGAGAGGTAAACCGAATGAGAGGTGGAAGGATAGAGTGAAGAAGTACAGTAGGGTCTCACATAAAACGAGTTTATGGTCGATAAACGAGGGCGTTTTATGTGAATTCGTTTTATGTGAACACAGCATTTTGGTGGCGCAATATCGTCAATGTTCACTGTAAGCGAAAATTTTCGTACAAAGCGAACGATATTTCGTACGTTTTGTACGATATTTCGGCGTTTTATATGAAAGCGTACGATATTTTGTACGTTTTGTACGATATTTCGGCGCTCTATATGAAAACTCCTTGTATTTGCCCCACTTTGGCGGCGGACTCGTTTTATGTGATCACATTCGTTCTGATCGAAAATTAAATATTAATATTTTAGGTCGGTCGTTTTAATCGAGACTCGTTTTATGCGAACACGTTTTATGCGGGACCCTACTGTATATGGATGAAGGCGGTGCTGGTTGGGAGGAGGGGCGTCGACTGACTGCGGACAGGGTGCATGGGGCGTTTCGTTAGTGGCCACCCCTTCGGGGATCACGGCGTCAGGCAATAGATAGAGAGATATATATAGACGTAACCCACGAACAGCGAGTTTTGTTAAAAAATTCCCATGCACCCTGTGCAGGTAATTTCCATAGTATTTAGTTTTTTTTTTTAACTCCCAGAACGAGGGGCGACGCGCTCCTCGGTTCCGCTAGGAGAGTGGCGAACACAACCTTAGGTGACCAACAACTATGGGTGACTATGTGAAACAAAAGGTTAAGGAAGAAGAATAAATATGTGGAAGAAACTACTTGTCCTGGCTGTACAAAGGAAATCAAGCAACAACAGATTCAGCGACCCCTCAAGGCTGCTTGCCCTCCAAAACACTGATGGTCAAGTGTCCAAACAGTAGTTTAGAGTGGGTAAGGGAAAAACTAGAAAGGGAAGATTGCCCTGGGACAAATGTCCGTGGCAGGACTAAGAGATGTTAGTAGAGGACAGTTGTTAGTATATAAATGAGGGAAAACCCAAACCAATAACAAATATACAGCATGTACTACTGTATACTGTACAGTATATATACTTTATTATATACAGCATGTACTACTGTATACTGTACAGTATATATACTTTATTATATACAGCATGTACTACTGTATACTGTACAGTATATATACTTTATTATATACAGCATGTACTACTGTATACTGTACAGTATATATACTTTATTATATACAGCATGTACTACTGTATACTGTACAGTATATATACTTTATTATATACAGCATGTACTACTGTATACTGTACAGTATATATACTTTATTATATACAGCATGTACTACTGTATACGTACAGTATATATACTTTATTATATACAGCATGTACTACTGTATACTGTACAGTATATATACTTTATTATATACAGCATGTACTACTGTATACTGTACAGTATATATACTTTATTATATACAGCATGTACTACTGTATACTGTACAGTATATATACTTTATTATATACAGCATGTACTACTGTATACTGTACAGTATATATACTTTATTATATACAGCATGTACTACTGTATACTGTACAGTATATATACTTTATTATATACAGCATGTACTACTGTATACTGTACAGTATATATACTTTATTCATTTACAAATGCAGTCATTCGTGGATTTAAGGCAAGGTGTTTGTCTAGGCAAAATTTAAAAGAATCAACGGTGCTGCAGTCTACGACATCTCTGGGAAGCCCATTCCACAAGTTGACAACTCGATTGAAGAAGTTGTTCTTAGACTCGTGTGAGTTAAAAGATTTACCAATAATTTTGCAACCATTCCCCCACTGGCCGATAGTGAAATATTGATTACAGTTCATATTGTCGATGCCTTTGATTTTGAACACTTGAATTAAATCGCCTCTTAATCTGTGCTGGGTTAAAGGAAATAATTTAATTCTCTAAGACGCTCCTCGTATGGTTTGTTCTTTAGGCAAGGTATCATTTTGGTAACTACGTTGAACTCGTTCTAGCTTGTCTATATCTTTTTGGTAGTAAGGGCACCAGGATTGAACGCAATTTTCCAGGAGCGGTCGGACTAAAGAATTGTAAAGAGTTAGGATTACATCTTTGGATTTATGCACAAATGACCTGCCTATAAAGCCAATTATTTTGTTTGCCTTCTTAACAACTTCTGAACATTGTTGTCTCGGTTTTAGGTTACCGGTACTCTATACTGTATTGTAACTCCCAAATAAGTTTCTCTGCCTACACTCTTAAGCTGGGTGCCATTCATTGAATAGTTTGCTTTCTCGTTTCGGTTTCCGATATGGAGTACTGGAACGGCGACGCTAAAAATCTCATTCCCAGCTGGTCTGTGGCCTTGACAATGACGAGAAATAGAGGTGTGTTTTCAAGTGCCCCTTGAGCAGGCATTTTCATAAGTGTTCAAGTTTTTCAACTTGTTGCTGCTCTGAAATAAAAGGTTTAGGAATAAAAAAAAAAAAAAATGTGTGGAAGAAAGTTGATACTCTGGCCTGTAGGATGACACTACAATCTTGTTCCCAGCTGGCCTGTGGCCTTGGCAGTGACGAGTGGAAGCGAATGTGTTTTTGTGAACAGGAGTCCAGGATCGAGCCATCGGTGCTTGGTCACGCATCGTATCACTCCAATGGTTTGTGGGATACTAAGCTCAAGCAGCATGATGGCCCCTTGTAACCCTACCACTACATAATATGTAGTGGTAGGGTTACATAATATGTAGTGGGGGATATTATCCCCCTGGAGCATTTTTTTCCGCGGGAAATACATAACGTCTCGAGATGGTATCCAAGGTGCATCTCGACAATATCTCTAGATCGTACCTGACCTTTAGGTGTTTAGTAAGCAATATTTTTCTACCTTCAGATTGAGGGTGAGGGTGTGAATGCCAAGATCAGCCTGGTGCCACTACAAGCATTTGCCCGGGACCTGTTGACACTGCTGCACGAGGCCGGGGGACGTATGCTGCTCCTCAACTTCGACCAGGCGTACATCGATAGATTTGGTAACTCGAGTCATTTGTCTCTGCTCTTCGTTATACAGTAATTCATTATTTTATATTTATTGGTTTGATCAATCAGTAATCAATAATTGTCATTTATGCATGTGGCTCTATGTATTCACCTATTTGTAGTTTACAGGAATTGAGCTGTGCTCGTGTTGTCCTGTCTCAGTTTCTATTGACTATCCAGTTTACTTTTAAAGTTATGGATATTTCTTGCTTCTACGATCTTCGCACTTATGTTGTTCCACCTATTTATCGTTCTATCCTAAGAGCTAAACTTTTTCACATTGGACTTGCACCTCTCCTTTCTTATTTATATATATGCCCTCTGGTTCTTCCATCGTCCAGCCTAATAAAATCCTCCTTATCGAGTCTCTCCAATCCTCTCTTGCATCTATACATTGCCATCAGGTCTCCTCGAACTCTTCTCTCCTGTAGCGTAGGAAGCCTTGGTCTTTCTAGTCTTTCAGGGTACCGTAATGTAGGTCCTTTAGTTCTGGGATCAGTTTGGTTGCTATTCGTTGTACTTTCATCTACTACCATGATTACTGCTACTATCACAACTACTTTCACAATCACGACTGCCCTTACTACCATAATAACCATCATCATCACTACTGGCAATATCATAACTGCTACCATAATCGTATGGGTCAATAGGCCTGCCGATTTCCTTTTTCTTATGTTTTCTTATAATCACCACAACTATCATTAGTACACTCAGAAACAATATCGTCACCACTACAGATCATCACCACCATGCCAAATACTATCACTATTACCAACACCATCACTACAAATACCATAATCACCATTATCATCACATCTGTGATGGTTCTGTGAATAGGGGCACACACACACAGAACGCCATTATCATTGCTGCCACAGAAGAATGTTAGAGGGGGGTATCCATCTTACAGTTTCTTAGTTTCTTACAGTAGATCCTCGGAAAAAGGCAAACTAGGCCTGTGTATCCAGCTCAGTACCAGTACTTGCACTGCTGCGGTCGTTCACGGTGTTGGCGGCGGCGGTAGCAGCAGACGCAACATTTTTACAATTCTGTATTTTTGCTTTATAATCAAACTTCAAATCTTCTTTTCCCCATGCTTTATCAAGATTACTTTCAAACTCCCATATTTATTCGGAATCGACTACATACTGGGGCAGTGCGTTCCACTCATTTACCACTCTATCACAAAATTAGTTCTTTGCCTTCTCAAGCCTATTTCTTTCTTTGTAAATTTTTTTAGTGTCCTCTCGTTCTTGTTCCCTCCCGCATCAAAAAGATACCTTCACACACATCCTCATCATACTTTCCTGACACTATCTTAAAAGTCTCTATCATATCCCCTCTCTTTCTCCTATATGCCAGTGTCGGAAGCCCCAGTGTCCTCAACCTCTGCTCGTAGCCCGCGTTCTTCAACGTTGGTACTAGCTTGCTAGCTCTCCACTGCTTCTATATCCTTTACCATATATGGAGCCCACACCTGGTTCGCATATTCCAGGTGCGGCCTAACCAGCGCTGTATAGAGATTCCTGAATATTTCTTCGTCAAGTGACACAAATGTCCTCCTTATCAGCCCTACAATTCTATTGGCTTTGTTTATCTTTTCCGCTAAATGTTCTGAGAAATTTAACTTATTGTCTATCACTACTCCTATATCCTTTTCTGCATTCACTTCCTCCATCGCTTCATACATACTGTATCCTACCTTGTCTATCTTGCTTGTCCCAATCCGCATGTACTTGCATTTTTTTGGATGAAAAGGCATTAACCAATGCTCAGACCATCCCTTCATGCCCTCCACATCTCCTTGAAACAAACTCACATCTTCCTTACTCCTCACTCTTCTATACAGCTTAGTGTCATCCGCATACAGGTATACCTCACTTCCATTAGTTATAACTTCAGGTAAGTCGTTGATAAATATAACGAACAGTAGTGGTCCCAACACAGATCCCTGAGGTACCCCACTTGTAATTTCCCTCCACCCCGAGCCTCTTCCATTCACCAGTACCCTCTGTCTCCGATCTTTCAGGAAGGCTTCTATCCATTTCACACATTTCTCCCCTATATTATAGCTTCTAACTTTCTCTATTAACCTTTTATGTGGGACCTTATCGAAGGCCTTCATAAAATCGCAATATACCACGTCTATTACATCACCATCCTCTAGAATTTGCATCCAATCATCTACCACCTTAATTAGCTGTAGTACCGTCGACCTCCACGGCAAGAATCCGAACTGTCTCCCACTGAAAAGTTGGTTTGATTTCATATGCTCCATTATTCCTTCTCTAATTACCGTTTCCATTAGTTTACACACAACACTTGTCAAACTGACTGGTCTATAATTTCCTGGGTCATTTCTCTTTCCCTTCTTAAATATAGCTGTTATGTTCGCCTCTCTCCAGTCCATCGGGATTTGTCCTGTATTAAACGATACCTCAAATAACATTTTCAATGGCTCTACTAAAATCTCACTTCCTTCCTTTATGATTCTTGGGTCCCGGGGACTTACTTCTGTTCATTTTTTCTATAACCCTTCTTATTCTAGCATGGGAAAACTCTTTTAGTTCTAGTGCCGGTGCCTGTCTGATGGGAATAGTAGGCACTGCATCATCCGACTCCACTGTTAGTACCCCCCCAAAGTATTTCCCCAGCACCTCTGCTTTCTCCTTATCAGTCTCTGCTCTACTCCCATCATCCAACCCCCCTACCAGCTCTGGGATCCCTACTCTTCTTGTTAACTTTTCTTGAATGTACTTCCAGAATATTTTTGGATTATCCTTCACATTTCTAGCAATCTCTCTCTCCCTCTCCTTCACCCCCCTCCTTGTCTGCCACCTTATTTTATTGTTTATTTGTCTGCGTTCCAGATCCACTTCTTTAGCTTCTATACTAGACCCCCTGTTCTTTTTTAACAATTTTAGTCTTTCCCACAATTGTTTCTTTCTTCTAATCAATGTCCAAAGCTTTCTTTTCATTGGCAATTCGGGGTTTGTTCTTTTCCTCAATTTTGTTTTATCCTTATATTCCCTTACTGGTACACTTTTGGATACAGCATTCTCCAGTTTGACTCTAATTTTCCTCCACATTCCTTCAGCGTCTTCACCGTTCAAAGCCATATTTTTGACCTAAAATCATAACTACACTGTATTGCATAAATTATTTTGTTTTGTTTTGACTGTCCGTTGCATTCACGCACCGAATGTTCGTGTGAAGTTTGGTGAAAATACGTCAAACGGTCTAGGAGGAGTATTCGGACAGACAGACATTTCGGCCGGCATGGTACCACTATACGGGGAGGCGATACCAAACTCTACTTTCGCAGAGTTGTTGTTGTTGTTCCCCAAGCTGCCTGGCCGAACAGCTCCAAGGCCCCAGGCAAGGCCAAGGCCATAACCTAGCACCCCCAAAGAACCCTCCCTGCCGACCACAATAAAGCCTGGGTGACCGAAGCCACTCCATGGCGGGGAACTGAGGAGGGTGCGGAAATGCCCGGGAAACAAAGCCCCACCCAGGGCCCTGTGCCCCTCCGCAATTATGAAGAGAAAGTTGAGGGGCAAAGGAAAAATGTGACGCTTTGGCTTCCAATCTTGGTAGATTGGGAGGTCAATCCACGTTAGAGACGCCGTCACTTGAGATTTAGAAAATATATAAGTAAAAGGAACAGTCAGAGTAAGCTATGGGTATGGCAGAGATTGCTCAGTTCTCACTCTGATAGACCAGCCCATCACCAATTGACTAGAACCCAATCCTCTCAGCATCAGCTAGGAAAGGCCCTAGAAAGCCGCCTTTGGCGGGGGGATAGCTCCCCTATTTCAACCCCTTTAGGGGATGGGCACCCGCCCACCGCCCACTCTGCTTACACAGAGTTGATGATGATGGTGATAGTTGTAGTGATAATGATGACAGTAGTGATGATAGTGACAGTATTAGTGATGAATGTGAGTAGTAGTGATGATGGTGAAGGTTGTAGTGATGATGATAGTAGTAGTGCTGATTATAATAGTAGTAGTGATGATTATAATAGTAGTAGTGCTGATGATAGTCAAGGTGATGGTGACTAGTAGTGATGATGGTGACCCATCGCAGAGTTGGGTATGCCGCTTTGATTTTGTGCAAAACGGCAAGTCTACTTTATCAACTCTGCGTTAGCAGAGTGGTAGCCAAAAAGGAAAGTATGGTTGTTGGAAAAAGAGGAGTACACAGACAGATTCCACAACGAAATGACTGAAATCGAAGGGAGAATGGGCCAGATGATGATGATAGCAAATGGAACTTTATAGAGCGCAGCCTCCTCGATACCACAGACAAAGTCTGTGGCAAAACAAAGGGGCCACCCAGACATAAGTTCTCCTGGTGGTGGAACAACGATGTTGAAGCTGCAGTCAGAGAAGAAGAGATATTTCAAAGTATGGAAGGAAGGTGGCAGCAAGGAAGAATACCTGTCCGCCAAATGTAATGCTAGAAGAGAGTTCTACAGGGCAAATAAAACCATACAGGATACATACATACAGTCAACCCTCGAATGTGCGGACTAATAGGGGGGGACCCTTGTCCGCACAACGAAAAAGTCCGTACATGGGAAATAGAGTAAATAGGCCTAGGCTATACAATGTTTTCTAACCCTAACCCTTCCTGCACGGGCTCTCCATCCTAAGGACGTTGTTGAGATCCAGGCGATATGGCCGAAAAACTTATTTAATAGGCTACCCTTATCTTCGTTATTTTAACTCTAGAAAATTCCCACGCATCTCTAAACGTACTGCGGTTTCCAATCTGTAGACTGGCGTTAAGTAGAGCTCTCTAAGTCAACTGGTTCAGTTGTGATGACGATTTCCGTGGAGAGTTTCGAGGCGATGTTAGCTTATGGTGACACGGGCAGGCAATTTCCCGCCGAAATCGTCGAAATACGATAATGTAAACATAAGTACTATATATATATATATCTCTTATAAACTTACCTTAATTCTTTATAATATTTCATAATAAACTTATATAAAACGAGTTATAAGTTCAAATGAAAAATCAACGTAGCGGTACCATTACCGAAACACGCGTGTGTTATTGTTATGTCGGGGGGGGGGGGGGGGGGGGGTTTGGTGTGTGTGTGTGTGTGTGTGTGTGTGTGTGTGTGTTTTCTTGTGTAGCTATGTCGGCTGTATCAGTAGGGAGTCTTAAAAACCTGAGTTATTTATGTAGGCAATAACATTTTATTATAATTATACTCTATGGAATTGAATTGAATTTTACCAAATAATATTTATAATACCTGTAGTAGGCTAAAAGCCAAAGAAAAATCCATTAAACTTTGTTATTGTGTTGTCTGCTAAAACAAATTTAGTGTTGAAAACACAATATTATTTGGTAAAATTAAATTAAATTCCATAGAGTATAGGCCTAATTATAATAACATTTTGTTGCCTACATAAATAACTCGGGTTTTTAGACTCCCTACTGATACGGCCGACATAGCCACACAAGAAAAGAACACACACACACACACAAACCGACATAACAATAACACACGCGTGTTTCGGTAGGTACCGGTACACTGATTTTTCATTTGAACTTATAATTCGATTTAGATAAGTTTATTATGAAATATAAAGAATTAAGGTAAGTTTATAAAAGATATACAGTATAGTACTTATGATATACAGTATAGTACTTATGATATACAGTATAGTACTTATGATATACAGTATAGTACTTATGATATACAGTATAGTACTTATGATATACAGTATAGTACTTATGATATACAGTATAGTACTTATGATATACAGTATAGTACTTATGATATACAGTATAGTACTTATGATATACAGTATATTACTTATGATATACAGTATAGTACTTATGATATACAGTATAGTACTTATGATATACAGTATAGTACTTATGATATACAGTATAGTACTTATGATATACAGTATAGTACTTATGATATACAGTATAGTACTTCTGATATACAGTATAGTACTTATGGTTACATTATCGTATTTCGGCGATTTCAGCGGGAAATTGCCTGCCCGTGTCACCGCCCGACCCGCCAAATACCGGACAACTTTTAAATCAACGGTCTTTTGCCCGATTTGTCCGGTCTTTTGGGGACTTGTCCGCATCGGCTGTTGGGTCCGCACAAACCGAAGTCCGGTCAACTGGGGTCCGCCCATGCGAGGGTCGACTGTACATACTATAGGTTTGAGTCCCGGAGGGAAGAAGGAAAACCTAATAATTATTTAGTAGTGGCCCCGAAATCATTGACGATATTCCTATTAAGTAATAGCTCTCTTTCGAACACCTGTGGTCAGCCTGTTTGAAACACCCGCCACAGGGGAAAGAGTGCCGACATCATAAGTGAAACACTCATTCTCTTATGGAATCGTCTTTATGATTGGGTACTCACTACAGTACAAAAAAAATTCGTAAAAAAAATAAAAACAAACATTTAACCTATGAATTGCTATAATAAAGCTTTTCAACTCGTGGATGTCTTTTGTGGATTCTAACCGAGACGCTGAACCAGGCAACGCCATTCCTCCTTCAATGATATATCAAGACATAGACTACAGTAGATCTGGACTGGACACGAAAATGGAACTTTGCTGTAAGGGACCCAAAATCGGCAAACAAACCCCCAAGTTCGAACCTCGAAACCGCGAAAATGTGATATTTTCGCTGTTTCAAGATTCAAACTTGGGGGTTCGTTCTCCGATTTTGGGTCCCTTACTGCAAAGTTCCATTTTCGTGTCCAGTCCAGATCTACTGTAGTCTATGATCAAGATTAAACTCAAGACATCAACGAATGAGCGCAGTGGCGGTATCGTAACCAATGAGGTTTAGTTTTCCGAGTGACGTATCTGCTACTGCTGAAGGCCCAAAACACGGTTAAAGTTTTCACATTTCATCTTTGCCTAGTACTTGCGACACCTCGGTTGGGTTACCTTCTTTGGAAGGTAATCAAGTCGTACCCCACCTGCTCGTGGTGACCTCGCAAACACCCATTTCTATTTATTTTTTCCATTTATTCTTTTTTCAAGATAGGGTGACACAAACGGGGGCGGCGCTACCTGGGTTTATCCCAGGTAGTAGTTTAATTTTACTCTAAATTTTATTAAGTGTTTTGTATATTTTTAATTGTAGGCTACATAAATATAAACAATGGCCGGCCAAGGCAAACGGAGGCAGAGTTTATTGGGAGATGAAGAGAGCTATGAGTTTGAGGGATTTCTGGCAGAGGGTGGTGAAGTGGAGGATCAATTGACTGTAGTGAAGAGACAGATGATGGGTCTGTTAAGATGGAAGGGAGTTATGGAGAATTGGAGGAGAGATATAGGTGTGAAGGTGGAGTCACTGACAGAAATATGTGGAGCCAGTTCAGTAGCAACTGCAGATGGGCCATTAATTGCTAACCTAGATGCAGTGATAAGGAAAGTAGATGAGCTGGAGGCAGAGAACATGGCACTCAAGGAGCAGCTAAAGGAGTATGAGGGCCATTTAAGTGAGAAAGTAAAGGGAGTAATAAGTGAGGAGAAAGATGAGTGGACAAGGGTGGGGAATGCTAAGGTGGATGCATTGGAAGAAATCATGAAGGAGCAGGTGGAAGAGAGAGAAAAAGAGAAAAGAGAGTTTGAGAAGAATGTAGTGCAGGTTTTGAAGAGCAAGGAAAAGGTAGTGAGGGAAACAGCGGAGACCAAAAAGGAGCCGACCAAACGCACCACTGAGGTGGTAGATGGTGGAAAGAAAAAAAACTGTCTGGGACCATCAGGTCCTGGTAGTGAAGCCAAAAGACCGATCCTCCGAGCCAGTAAGCCCACCAGATACAAAGGCAATCGAGACTGCTTTGGCTTCGGTTCCGGTTAACAAGTTAACTAGAACTGAGTCAGGTGTACTGGTGGTACGACTTCCATCCAAGAAAGCCAAAGAAGATGCAGGAAGGGCCATCAATCAGTATTTGGGAGTGGACAGTGCATCAGTGTCTCCGAACCAAAGAAGATGATGCCAAAAATGACTCTGGTAGGCATTGCTAATGACGCTGAGGATAATGAGATCATTCCCAGCATCCTCAACAAGAACCCAAGAATAAAGTCCCTGGTCGACGATGGCTTAGCTATGAATTTGCTATTCACTAAGCAAAAGAGTGATGCACACACTAAGATTGCGGTAGTAAAAATGTCACCTGAAATACGCTCTTCCATTGTGGATGATGGCAATTCTGTGTATGTTGGACTTGTGAGATGTCGTGCATACGATCGCTTCTGGGTAACACAATGTTACCATTGCCAGGGCTTTGGTCATACCAGTGACAGGTGTTATCGGAAAAATGAGGATCCAAAATGCAACTTCTGTGCTGGTACTCATAACTCAAAAGACTGCACCAACAAGACTTCCCCCAAATGTATAAATTGTATGAGCTCCACATCAGTTACGGAGCCGCCAAATCATTTCGCCTCAAGTAGAAATTGTCCTTTAATGACAGCTCAGAGAAATAAAGTTATTGAGAACACCGATTTTGTAGGTTCAAAAAACTGAAAAATGCACATGGGAGCCGGTTGAAACTGGGTCTGTTGAATGTTCGTTCCTTGCGTAACAAAATGGATCATATTTGCGAGATCTTGGATGAACGTAACCTTGATGTATTATGTCTCACTGAGACCTGGTTGTTCGAGTCAGATCTGAATATTATCCAGGCGGCATTGCCTAAAACCCATTCCATAATAAATGTTCCTAGGCCTAGGGGAGATCATCCGGGTGGTGGAGTGGCAGTTGTCTACTCCACATCTCTGGTGAATATCTTGCAAATAAGCCATAACCCAGCCCCTCTTTATTATGAACTGTTGGAAGTGGAAATAAAACTCCATCAACAAATTCTAAGAATGGCAGTTGTCTATAGGCCTGGCCATCGTGGCACAGATAGGGGTTTTATGGAAGAGTTTGGGCAGTTTCTCGAGAAATTTCTGCTAAAACTGGAAGACTTTTGATGTGTGGAGATTTTAATTACTGGGTTGACAGCCCTCATCTGAAGCCATTCTCTCCTGAGTTCCTTGAGTTGACTGATCAGAACAATTTTGTAAACCATGTGTCCCACCCAACTCATATCTTAGGACACACCCTTGACTTGGTTTTCTCTCCTGTGGGTTGTGGTGGTGTTCTGGATGTTGATGTTGAGAATGCTGACCCTAATACCTCTGATCATGCTTTGATTACTTTCAGCTTTGATTTCCCTAAGCCACTCACACATGAAAAATTAATCAGATTTAGAAATTATAAAAATGCAGACCTAAATTTGGCTAGCAGTGAAGTAAAACAGTACTTGGGAAGTATTGATACTTCCAACCTTACTTCAGATGAGCTGGTGGAGGTACATGGAAATGCACTTAAATTAGTGTTCGATCATCACTGTCCAGAAGTAGAGAAGAAAATCATAGTACGAGATGATTCGCCCTGGTATAGCACTCGAGTTAAATTTCTTAGAAGAGCGCGTAGAAGAGCTGAACGTGAATGGCGGAAAAATAAAACAGACTCTACATGGTTGCAATACCTGTCAGCCAGAAGAGCTGTGGTCTACAAAATCAAAGATGAAAAGAAAGTGTATTATCAGGGAAAAGTTGACTCGTGTGGTAACGACCAGAGGAGGTTGGCTTCAATTGTAAACAGTTTACTTGGAAAAACAAGAGTCAGCTTAAGACCTTCTGTACCTGATGCCGAGTTGGCTGCCAACTTTGTGGCATTTTTTGCTGGCAAGATAACTCGCATAAGACAGGAATTGGATGATGCTTCTGTTGGTGAAGAACTTTCAGTTGTACTCCAACCCCGACACATTCCTAATAATGTCCTCTCATCCTTTCACTCAGTAGAGGTGGACATGATCTCGTCCTACATAAGAAACCTCAATAAAACATTTTGCCCGTTGGATCCCATAAATGTTTCCAAGCTACCAAGAGTCTATGATCACACAGTTGAGTTTATTTCCAAAATAATTAATAAGTGCTTCTCTGAAGGTAGCTTCCCACATTCTGAAAAGCATGCACTACTCCGACCTACTCTAAAGAAACCTGGACTTGATGTTGAGAACATGTTGAACTATCGTCCTGTCTCCAACCTGTCCTTCATATCAAAGATATTAGAGCGTGCAATACTTGACCAATTACAACCACTACTTCAGCAGAATGAAACTATCCCAATTTTTCAGTCTGCTTACCGACAGCATCATTCAACTGAAACAGCATTGATTACAGTACATAATGATCTAGTTGAGAACATTTGCAATGGTGTGGCCTCACTATTGGTCTTGCTTGATCTCTCTGACACAGTGGATCACGAGTTGTTATTGAGTGATCTTTATGATTGTGGTGTGCGTGACTCCGCTCTCTTGCTTCTTGGGTCGTACTTGTCAGGTAGATCCCAGAGTGTGATGGTAAATCAAGTGGTCTCGGACTCGACACCCCTGCAGTATGGTGTTCCGCAGGGATCAGTTTTGGGTCCTATCCTATTTATAATTTATATTAGCAGTTTGTCTCTTCTGCTTCGTGCACATAATGTCACCTTTCACTTTTATGCAGATGACACCCAGATTTATGTGAGAATCACAAATATAGTTGATATACGGAGTAAGATGGAATTGTTGATGTCTGATATCAAGAAGTGGATGAGAGCGAGAAAACTTAAACTAAATGATGGTAAAACTGATATTCTCATCATCCGAGGAAATAGAAGAGCTGATGATATGGTAGGTGCCCTCTCCATCAATGTGGGTGGATCTCAGCTGCGACCGGCCAACTCTGTTCGAAATCTGGGTGTATATGTGAACTCCCAATTAGATTTCAAAGAGCATGTAAACCAGATAGTTAAAAGTTGTTACTTGCACATCAGAAATCTCTATTTGGTGAAGCCGTTTATAACCAGACGTTGCCTCCTGACGTTGGTTCACTCATTGGTCTTCTCTCGTGTTGATTATTGCAATGCCCTGTTGGTGGGTCTTCCAAATTATATTTTGAAGAAAGTTCAGTCTGTTCTTAACAGGGCCGCAAGACTAATTTTTGGTGTTCCACCTAGAACTCCTACTACATCTCTTCACATAGAACTGCACTGGCTGCCAGTAAGAGCAAGAATAGAATTTAAGTTGTGTTTGGTGACTTTTAAGGTTCTCAAATTTGGTGAGCCTAGGTACCTTGCGGAGCTGCTCAGGCGCCCACCGGCACACCATGGTGTAGTTGTGCGTCATGACAATGACCCTTTTCGTCTTGATGAACCAAGGGCTTTCCAGCAGTCTTCTTTCTTTGAGAGGTCATTTTCCTACATGGCTCCGAGGTTGTATAACAGGTTGCCGCTGTCCATGAGACAACTGAGTTCTGTTGAATGCTTCAAGAGACAACTTAAGACTTTTCTCTTTGAGAGAAGCTATGATCTTGAGAGAGGTGTCATGACAGATGGCTATAGAGTTTAGGCTATTTTGCCACTGCTGGTGATTGTTAAATGTGTGTTGTATATGAGCCTTCTTTTGATGCATTGATTTTTGTTCTTTTTTCTTTCTCTTTTCGAGCGCTAGTGAATTCTTCGGAAAAATTGGCGCTTATGAGAAATAAGTAACATGCTTATTATTATTATTATTAATGATGATTTCGGGGCTACTACTAAATATTAGGTTTTCCTTCTTCCCTCCGGGACTCAAACCTATAATTTATTAGTGGCCCCTCCATCATTGACGATATGCCTGATATCTCAAGACTGGAGGGGGACATTCGTGACACTATACATACATACATACATAAATTTTAAGACCGAGTGTTCCACACATAAGTGCAGTTTCAGTCTCTTGTCCTAATGGCGGCGTTCCAGGCAACCCTGTTAAGGGCTGCTTCACTTGTCAAGTTCTTGGATTTGAGATCGGCGTGTATAGTCCGATCCCAGGTCTTCCTCGGTCCACCCCTTGGTGCAGCTCCCTCCACAATCACAGACCTGCATTTTTTCACCCAATTTTGTTCATCCATTCTCTCCACATGTCCATTCCATCCCAGTCTACTTGTACGCATCACCTCGCTAATACTCTTTATACCTAAACGTCTCCTCAGCTCAACATTTGTTATTCTATCCTGTAGCCTGGCCCCACACATCCATCTCGCCATTCTCATCTCATTACGCTCCATTCTGTTTACATCCTCTACTTTAACGGCCCTTGTTTCCGAGGCATACATCATTGCACTTCTAACACATGAGGCATACACCTTTCCCTTCAGGGGGAGAGGCATTCTTTTCATGGTCAGGATTGGCATCAATTATCTGAACTTCCCCCAGCCACACCTAATTCTAGCAACAGTGGCAGCCTCGGCCCCACCACCGGCATAGATGGTATCTCCTAGGTAACTAAACTTGTTCACCAGCTCCAAAGACTCATTTCCAAAATTCACAGCCACAGGATCATCACTTAACACAAGTTCACCTTTGCACACTACGCACTCAAATTTCTCTATTTCTGACTTATCCTTCGGCAGGGGCCCCTTTATTCTACTACAGCGCTTACTCCCATGGTGTACCCAACATCGACAGATGCTACATTGAATTGAGTTAACGCCCACTCCCTTTGCTCACACTGCACATGGGTATGCACCGCTCTTTTCCACATTGCCTCGTCTCAATCTACAATGCATAACCTTGGTTTTGTTAATATTGACTCTTAAACCCTTGCTCGCCATGCCCTCCACTCTCTGAATTTGGCCTCAGCATCTTGCATACTGTTAGGACTATTAGGACTAAATCGTCTGCATAAAACAGTTCCAATGGGAGTCCGCCTCTAAAAACTCTAGACAGTGCCTCCAAGACCATAATAAAGAGGAGGGGGCTTAACACTGAACCCTGATGGACTCCAACACGGACTGCGAACTCATCACTCAGTACACCCTTCACCCTCACCGCACTTCGCGAATCCTCATACATCTTCATTATCACACGCACCAGCCACTCTTCCACACCAAGTTTCCTCATAGCCCACTGCACAACATCTCTAGGCACCCTATCAAAGGCCTTCTCCAGGTCTACAAACACCAAGTAAAGATCCCTGCCTTTTCATAAGTATCTTTCCTGTATCTGCCTGACTATGAAGATAGCATCGGTTGTACCCCTTCCTGGCATAAAACCAAACTGCATATCATCAATAGAGATGCTTTGCCTGATCAAACCCTCAAGGACTCTCTCACAGACCTTCATGATTTGGTCAAGCATTTTCAGGCCCCTATAATTTCCTCTATCTAGTGCATCCCCTTTTCCTTTGTATATATTTACTATTACACTTTTGAGCCAATCCTCTGGGATTTTCTCATCTTTAATAATGGTGTTTATCAACTCAGTGACTAAGTTTACACCAATCTCCCCTGAGGCTTTTATCATCTCAGCGACAATGTCGGAGCAACCTGGAGCTTTACCGTCCTTCATTTTATTTATTGCGTCGCTCACTACAGCTGGTGCTATCAAAGGAGGGGGCCCATATATTGGATTTTCGATACTAAGCTGTTCCTTATCCCATTCAAACTCTACATTTAGCAATCGTTCATAGTGTACCTTCCATGCTTCTCTGATTTCATTTTCTGCATACACAATCTCCCCATTATCATTTCTAACACACTGTTCACCTATAATATCCCTACTGTCATTTTTAACTCGCCTAGCTAGGTTGAAGATCCCATTGGGATTGTCAGTGTTACACACTTGTTCGAGGACCAGGTCCTTACTGCGATTTTTAGCATTGTAAATATCTCTTTTGGCAGTTAGTTTAGCTGCCTGGTATTCCTCCTTGCTGCCTCCTTTCTTCTATGCTTTGAAGCATCTCCTTTTCTCTTTCACAGCATGTTCTACCTCATCGTTCCACCACCAGGAGGTCTTATTCCTGGGTGACCCTTTGTTTTCCCACAGACTTTGTCAGTGGCAGCGATAAGGCTATGCTTAAGAAAGTTTCATTGACTATTTACATCGTTAGGCCTAACTTCCTTATTTCTATTCATTTCCTCCACTTCACTATGAAACCTATCCCTAACTTCCTTGTCCTTCAGCAGCCACACTTTCCTTTTGGGTATGTAAACCTTCTTGCACTTAGGATCTCTGTATAAGCTCATGTTGCACACAAGTAGCTTATGCTGGGGGATACATTCTTCGCTCGGGATGACCTTTACATCTCTAACTAGTTTCCAGTCTTTCCTGTTAACCAAGAAGTAATCTATCTGGCTACTGGAGACCCCAGAGTTATATGTGATCAGGTGGCTCTGTCTTTTCTTGAACTTTGTGTTACACAACCATGTTGAGTGCAATGCAGGACTCAATATATATTAGCCTTCTAGATTTCTCCTTCCGTAACCATTTCCTCCATGTACCCCCTCGTATCCATCTGCAGATGCTCCCACGTGACCATTGAGGTCCCCCCCCCACGATTGTTATTTCGTTCTCCGAGAGGCCTGAAATGACACTGACGGTGTCATTCCAGAAGTCCTCTTTTATCTCTTTCTGTAAACCAGCCTGTGGGGCATATGCAGATATCACATTCAGAATTCTTTCACCAACTTTCAACTTCAAAGCAATCGGCCTTTCACTAACTCTCGTAATCTGAAGCACACTTTCCGCCAGCTCTTCAGGCACCAGAACACCCACTCCTCCTTTCGCTTTATCAGTCTCCACACCCATCCAGTATATCCTATATCTTTTCCTCCTTCCGACAATCCACTGTACCCCATGCCTCTTCCAGAGTGTTTCCTGGGTACAGCAGACGTCCACTCGCCTCCTCTCACACATCTCAGCCACTTCATTCGCACGCAGATTCAAACTACCAACATTCACACTAGCAAGTCTGAGATTGTGGGGGGCATTTGTCATTGTCCTGTGCGGTTTTGATTCATCGGACTTACGTTTATTTTCTTTGGTTTTAGTCATAATTAGGTAAGTTGACTGGCAGATGGGCATCACCCCCCCCCCCCCCCCAGAACTATCTAACCCACTAACAAATTACCATAGGTAGAGAAAAAGAACCATATAACAATCTTAAATTTATTGTATACAAACAATATTTTTGGTAAAAAATGGAAAGAAAGCAGGTTGCGTGCTTCAAAGAAGTCTACTTATAAAGAACCTTGCAGGTACATCAGTAAATGAATATCACATTGAGATTCAATAAAATATATTTTACAAGAATTGTTGTATTCCTGTCCAAAAACATAAGAAGTCTTTGACCCTTCCTCGGTGTCAAAGTTCTCTAGGAACAAACAAATCATTTGATTATATACATTTGGTCCTTAAGATTAATGTGTACATGCTGTATATTTTGTACAACTTATCTTCTATATCTCATAGTGTAACTATTAATGATATACAGTAACCCCTCGCTATTTCGGACCTCTAATTGTCGGAAACCCGTACTTGCCAGATCGCCGTCACCTCCCGGACACGTACAGTAAACCCTCGCTCTTTCGGACTAATTGGGGGAGCCCCTGTCCGAAAGAGTCAAAAGTCCGAAAGGGCCGAGTCCGAACTTACATTTCAGCCATTCGGACTTGTCCGAATGTCTGAAATAATGCATCTATCTCCCTTATACATATATATAACTATGTCTTATTTGGTCTTTTTTTAATCTATGAATCAATTCTAATACGATGGAATTGAAAACAATATTACCCTTCTAATACACAAGTAATAAAATGAAAAAGAGAGTAAATAAAAATGTCTCCTTTGTCTTTCAGAAACATAAGTCCGTCTCGTATATGTTAGTATTTTATCGCTCGCTCGCCCCTAGCCACTCTCTCTCTATCTATTTATCTCTAATGCATCTAACTAACTCCCTTATACATTAACATAACTATGTCTTATTTGGACTTTTTGTAATCTATAAATAATTTCTAATGCGATGGAATTGAAAACAATATTATCCTTCTAGCACACAAATAATAACATGAAAAAGTCAATATAAAAGTCTCCTTTGTCTTTTCAGAACCAATTAAGTCCGTCTCATAATAGTTCGTGTTTATCGCTCACTCTCCCTCTGTAACTCTCTCTTTCTATCTATCTATCTCTCTAATGCATCTACATAACTCCCTTATACATTAACATAACTGTCTTATTTGGACTTTTTGTAATCTTTGAATCATTTCTAATGCAATGGAATTGAAAAATATAATATATAATAAATATAAGGCCGAAACTCGGCTCTTCGGTCCGAATGCGAAATAATTTTTCTCAGCCTTTCAGACAAATCCGAAAGGCTGAAGCATGAGTCCGAAGTTAAATGTAGTCCAAAAGTGTAGTCTGAAAAGGACGGAGGTATTTTCTCAGCCTTTCGGACAAATCCGAAAGGCTGAACCATGAGTTCGAATTGAAATGCTTGTCCGAAAGCCTTGGAATTCCGAAAGAGTGAAGTACGAAAGAGCGAGGGTTTACTGTACTTCCGTATTTCGGACATTTCCGTCATCGTTCCGACGTTGTCGGATGACGCGCCCCCATCCCCGGTGAATGTCCGTCAAAACGGGGATCCGTCGGAGCGCCGATATACAGGCTGGGCTCTGAGTCACCCGCCTGGACGAAAAGTGACGTCACGGGCGTCAGTATGTTTTAACCCTTAAAGAGCGGCGCGCAACATAAGTCGAGTTGAAAAAACTGGCAAAAAACGGGTGAAAAAAGGGTGGAAATCGAGTGAAAATGGGTGGGATAGTAATGATCCATACGTCCGACATCTGTGGCCTCCCGGCCCACACTAACTCCAGTTCCCCCACCGCGCGGGAGGATGACAGTGTAACCAATAGTTCGCTAAAATTGAGCAAGGTAGCAAAATCAGCTAAACTTCCATCTTCGAGGTAACACTGTCAGTGCTCCACGAGTGCTACGTAGCTGTATGTGGCGTCATTGTGTAGCGATTTCCACCTAGTTTTCGGCGCAATACAGTTCCTTTCATACTGATGGTTGATATAGCAGTCAGAATGGCCTGAAAAGGCCCAAAACGGCCACAGAGGGCCCGCTAGACAAGGGTTAAGTGGGTAGCCATCTTGTGTGATTGTTACCTCCTCCGCATATATTCCCGTGTTATCATGCCTCCCAAAGCGTAAGGTGACCTTGATATCACTTGAAATGGAGAAGGGAAGTGAGGTGGTCAAGGAGAGTGAGGTGGAGAAGTGGAGAGAGGTGAAGGGGTGGACCTGCAATGAAGCGGTGAGTGTTGATTCTTATTTTTTGACCATCAACTGAACTTATAGTTTCATATTCATTACTATATGTGCTACTACTGTACAGTACAGTCGACCCTTGCATGGGCGGACCCCAGTTGACCGGACTTCGGTTTGTGCGGACCCAACAGACGATGCGGACAAGTCCCCAAAAGTCCGGACAAATCGGGCGAAAGACCGTTAATTTAAAAGTTGTCCGGTATTTGGCGGATCGAGCGGTGACACGGGCAGGCAATTTCCCGCTGAAATCGTCGAAATACGATAATGTAACCATAAGTACTATATATCTCTTATATACTTACCTTAATTCTTTATAATATTTCATAATAAACTTATATAAAACGAGTTATAAGTTCAAATGAAAAATCAGTGTACCGGTACCTACCGAAACACGCGTGTGTTATTGTTATGTCAGTTTGTGTGTGTGTGTGTGTGTTCTTTTCTTGTGTGGCTATGTCGGCCGTATCAGTAGGGAGTCTAAAAACCTGAGTTATTTTTGTAGGCAAAATGTTATTATAATTAGGCCTATACTCTATGGAATTTAATTGCATTTTACCAAATAATATTTAGTGTTTTCAACACTAAATTTGTTTTAGCAGACAACACAATAACAAAGTTTAATGGATTTTTCTTTGGCTTTTAGCCTACTACAGTAAAAGTCCGTTAATCCGACGACCGATGATTCGAATCTCCCAATAGTCCGAATTTTTCAATTTGAGGCCAAATCCGAATTCACCCGATGGTCCGAATTTCAAGAAGTCCCAAAGTCCCCTTTTTGAGGCATTAGGCCACTCAAATGACACATAATGGAGCACACACATATCATATGTTCATGAATTCACTTTAAAAGTTTACCATTGTCATTGTAGCCTATTATCTACTTCAAAACATTCAGATTAATGGTCAAAGGAAGCTACTGATATAATCGTAAACACCTTCGTCTTCTTCTTCTTCCACATCGTCTGCTAGAGAGTTTGTTTTGCTCTTGAACGCATCCTTGGGACGCTCCAATGCGCTACTGGCTTGCACCGCATTTTCTGCAAGCGCATTCAGTCTTGAGCTTGAAAACGCACCTTTCAAGAAGTCCCAAAGTCCCCTTTTTGAGGCATTAGGCCACTCAAATGACACATAATGGAGCACACACATATCATATGTTCATGAATTCACTTTAAAAGTTTACCATTGTCATTGTAGCCTATTATCTACTTCAAAACATTCAGATTAATGGTCAAAGGAAGCTACTGATATAATCGTAAACACCTTCGTCTTCTTCTTCCACATCGTCTGCTAGAGAGTTTGTTTTGCTCTTGAACGCATCCTTGGGACGCTCCGATGCGCTACTGGCTTGCACCGCATTTTCTGCAAGCGCATTCAGTCTTGAGCTTGAAAACGCACCTTTGGACGTATTAGTCTTGAGCTTGAAAACGCACCTTTGGATGTTCCGATACGCTACTATTTATAGTTCAGTGATCGGAGCATCCCAAGGGTGCTTTCAAGACAACAAGACAAGGGTGCTTTCAATACAATATAATATAACAGAGCACGTCACAAAAGGAAAATCACAAAAGGAAAATTACAAGAACCTCTCAGGGAAGTGCCGTTGTTAAGGCATTACTTCCCGAACCACATCTGATCTTCAAGAGCAAGACAAACTCGCTAGTAGACGGAAGAAGAAGAAGAAGACGTTTATATCAGCAGATTCCTTTGACCATTAATCTGAATGTTTTGAAGTAGTTAATAGGCTACAATGACAATGGTAAACTTTTGAAGTGATTTCATGAACATATGATATGTGTGTGTGCACCATTGTGTCATTTGGGTGGCCTAATGTCTCAATGTTTTCGTCATACACAGGTTCATAGGGGTAAAGTCCGATAATCCGAAAAATCCACTAATCCGAACGAGAGCCGGTCCGCTGCCCTTCGGATTAACGGAAGTTTACTGTATTATAAATATTATTTGGTAAAATTAAATTCAATTCCATAGAGTATAATTATAATAACATTTTGTTGCCTATTTAAATAACTCTGGGTTTTTAGACTCCCTACTGATACGGCCGACATAGCCACACAAGAAAAGAACACACACACACACACACACACACAAACCGACATAACAATAACACACGCGTGTTTCGGTACTGGTACCGGTACACTGATTTTTCATTTGAACTTATAACTCGTTTTATATAAGTTTATTATGAAATATTAAAGAATTAAGGTAAGTATATAAGAGATATACTGTTTAGTACTTATGGTTACATTATCGTATTTCGACGATTTCGGCGGAAAATTGCCTGCCCGTGTCACCATATTGCTAACATCGCCTCGAAACTCTCCTCGGAAATCGTCATCACAACTGAACCAGTTGTTGTTGTTGTTGTTCCCCAAGCTGCCTGGCCGAACAGCCCCAAGGCCCCGAGCAAGGCCAAGGCCACAACCGAGCGCCCCCATAGAACCCTCTCTGCCGACCACAACAAAGCCTGGGTGACCGAAGCCACTCCATGGCGGGGAGCTGAGGAGGGTGCGGAAACGCCCGGGAAACCAAAGCCCCACCCAGGGCCCTGTGCCCCTCAGCAATTATGAAGAGAAAGTTGAGGGGCAAAGGAAAAATGTGACGCTTTGGCTTCCAATCTTGGTAGATTGGGAGGTCAATCCACGGAAGAGACGCCGTCACTTGAGATCTAGAAAATATATAAGTAAAAGGAACAGTCAGATTAAGCTATGGGTATGGCAGAGATCGCTCAGTTCTCACTCTGATAGACCAGACCATCACCACATGACTAGAACCCAATCCTCTCAGCATCAGCTAGGAAAGGCCCTAGAAAACTGCCTTTGGCGGGGGAATAGCTCCCCTATTTCAACCCCTTTCGGGGTTGGGCACCCGCCCAACTGAACCAGTTGACTTAGTTAGCTCTACTCAACGCCAGTCTACAGATTGGTTGACTTAGTTAGCTCTACTCAACGCCAGTCTATAGATTGGAAACAGCAGTACGTTTAGATGCGTGGGAATTTTCTAGCTGTTAAAATAACAAAGATAAGGGTAGCCTATTAAATACGTTTTTCGGCCATATCGCCCGGATCTCAACAACTTCCTTAGGATGGAGAGCCCGTGCGGGAAGGGTTAGGGTTAGAAAACATCGTATAGCCTAGGCCTATTTACTCTATTTCCCATGTACGGACTTTTTCATAGTCCGCACATTCGAGGGTTGACTGTATATTAACCTAAAGTACGAATAGGGTAGCCTAGCCAAAAGTAGCCTAGCCTAGCCTAGGCCTATTCGTTGTCATGGGTGCATGAAGTTTGTTCACGTTTCCCTTCTTCTGAGGTCGTATTTATTCACATGCATTAAGTTTGCTCGGTGAAGTTTGTTCTCATTTCACTATTACTTATTCGATTTTCGTCTGATTTTTTTTTCTTTCAGGTCGGGTTTTTGTCCTCTTTTAGATCGGACACAGCCGGACATCTCGGATTTTCGGACATTTCGGACAGGGTGTTCCCCCAATTAGTCCGAAATAGCGAGGGTTTACTGTATATTCCAAAAATATATTTTTTTGGACTGTATAACCAGTCTGGCTTATCAAGTATCAAAGCTTGTATACTTATTACATTCTCTGGCGGAGGGTCTGAGGGTCTTGGCTCTCATTACCCCCCCCCCCTTCTTTTTACATACAGTATAAGAAAATTCTTATAACTAGTAGCACACAAGACCAATTAGACCCGTTGCCGTAATGCCACACAGGTAAGTTTTGGTTTATCTAAGGCCACAGATAGGTAGCGCATCAGAAAAATATGATTGGATGACCACACTTGTGTCTCGGCATATATCATCTATGGAATAATTATGCAAGAATCTTAATGAAACTCCCCACTTCCTGATGTCGTGGGCCCTTCCCACTACGCCGGGATTACTTTCTCGGATTACATCTACAAGCAATGATGCCAATTTTCTTCTTGTGACGCGCTTACCTGCACTATTAACCTATAAAGCTCCCTGTTGCTGAGGTTGTGACACTCTTAAAAACTTTATCAGAGATTGTACTGGGCATAAAATATGGTGTGTGTCTCCGCGTTTAACCCTCCAGCCCCGGCTATTGTATTCTATAATTTCCCCGAAACCCGGGGGTTTTGGCCGAAAAACGTCTACGCCTAGGCTACCGTATCTTTGCTATTTTGACTGCTTCCGCATTCCCGCGCATCCCCAAGCGTAGATGTGTTTCGTACCTGTAGAATGGCGTTGAGTAGAGCTCTCTACGTCAACTGGTTCAGTTGTGATGACAATTTCCGTGGAGAGAACTTTGTGGCGATGTCGGCCATATGAGCCACTTTTCACTACTAAAACAACAACATACAGTCACACACAAACGACGCCTCTCCTTCTTGTATTCGGAGGTGCGCGGCATACCGGCTGTGTTTATATGCGTCGGACGGCTTTCAAAACAAGCTTACAGGCTTTCAAGCTGCCGGAGCCTCAGAGCCCTTCCGGGGTCCGCGGGCCACGTTTGTTATGGGTGCCTCAGAGCCCAACCGGGTCTGATGGGTTAAGCGCCGGGACAGTAAATTCAGAAAAAACATGATCAGAATGTTAATTTTTTGCGACAAAGGTGGGGGAAGGAGCAATTTGTACATTAATATTGCGTCTCCCAAACCTGAGGCAATTAGGTTCGTTGCTCATCGCCGCCAGCTCAGACACCCTGTTACCTGTGGCCAAAGCCATAAGGAACACAGCCTTCTTTAACAGTGAGTCGAAATCCGGCGCATGATTATACTTGCGCGAATGAAGCAAAGACAATGCTTTGTTAAGTGACCAGGTAGGCATAAGCTGACGGGGTCGTGGGCGAAGCTTGAAGCATGCCCTCATGAACCCTTTCTCCTCTGCCTGCGGTATAGATAGCCCTGTTAAGTCATAAAAGGGAGTTCTGATAGCTGACAAATGATTTTTCAGTGTAATTACAGAAAGGCGTTTTTGCTCAAATAAGTAATCCAAATACTTGAAGATCAAAGCTACTGATGCGTCAGTTTGCTCCGTTTCTACTATCCAGGTCGTGAAAGACTTCCAATGCGATTGATATTGACGCCTGGTAGAAAGAGTATGCTGATTGAGGAATTTATTAGCGACTCTCTCTCAATACGGCATTTGGCATTCTGAATGTCCAAAAGGCAAAAGTCAGCGAGGTCTTTAGGGTGCCAATTGTCTCCAAGTGGAAGTACGAGATCGCGAGTGGCACCGGGGTCTCGCACCCCATTTTCAACTGGTGGTACCACACTTGAGCCGGCCATAGAGGCGCGATCATAGTTTGTGAACTACCTGACACATGAGTGAAGCGTCTGGAGGTGGAAACAGATAGATGGAACTCCACCTGTTCCAGTCCTCCAGCAATGCGTCTGGACCCCCCGCCGCAGATACTTCCCGGCAGGTTATGTAGAAAGGAAGCCTGTGGTTTTCCTTGGATGCGAATAAGTTCACTTGTGGATGGTATGGCTCTGCAATCATCTGGTTGAAGACGTTTTGCTTGAGAGCCCATTCTACGTGGGTGCTCTGTCTTCTTGACAGGGTGTCTGCCCAGACGTTCGCTACGCCTGGGAGGTATGATGCATGGAGATGAATGTTCAACTCTTCGGCCAGAACAAAGATCTCCTCTGACAAATATAGCAACTTCCGAGACCTCGTTGACCCTTGCTTTTGAATGCAGGATACCGCATTCAAATTGTCCATTCGAAAAGCTACTGATTTCCCTCGCAAGGTGGAGCCGTGAGCCTGAAGGAAAAATAAAGGGACTAATAGTTCTTTCGCATTGATGTGAAAATTCTCGGATTGGGACCAAAGACCTTGACCCTGATAGCTTAGGTTCGACTGATAACCCCAGCCTATTGTCCCTGAAGCATCTGTGTCTATCCATACCGTAAGTGGGGGAGACGTCCACGTCATTATTGAGTGCAATGTTTCTCTCCTCGCCCAGACCGATAATAAGTTGTGAATGAATTTCGGAATTCGTTGTGAATTAATTTCGGAATTCGCCATAACTTTCCCGCAGGCAACAGTGGAAAATGTTTGTTTCCTTCCAGGATTAATCTCTTTACAGTTAATTTAATCCAGTTGAGAGAGCCAACCAGGGATTCCCATGTCCTTCTCGTGGTAGTCAGACTGTGGAGAAACAAAAAAAAAATCTTTCGAAATCTGTTGCGTTTTTTTTTTTTTTTTTTTCTATATGATTGAGGGAGGCAAAAGGCATAACTGCCTATAGCGAGTGCCTCCCCCATAGTTGAAAGAGTGACAGGGCCAAAATCAAGGGACATTCGAGCCAAAATGCCTGGACACACGGAGCTTGAAGCAATTTAAGTCATAGGAAGAGGGAAAGACTGATTCTGGGAGAGAGTTCCAGAGCTCAGATGTTGAGTAGAAGAAAGTTTGAGAGTAACGTTTCACTCTTGGGTTGGAGAGTTGCACAGAGTAGGGGTGGGATTGAGTTGCAAGACGGGTACCACGTGCCCTACGTAAAGGAGGTGGTATGCACTGGGATAGCTCTGAGGAACACTGATTATTATAGTAGCGATAGAATAGCGAGAGAGATGCAGATGTGGTTGTCCACACTCTGACTGAGAGTAAGATAAGCTGTGTCCCAGACCAGCCCTATCCACTGAATTACCCGTGTGGGAACAAGGTTCGACTTTGCCAAGTTGACCTTGAACCCTAGGGATTGAACATGGTTTATAATTTGAGTGACATAAATTTTGCATTGACTCTGATTCTGCCACCACTAGCCAGTCGTCTAAGTACCACAACACAAGTTTTAAAGAAGAAAGAGAAGGTAGTGAGAGAGACAATAGATAGAGGTAAGTGTGTAGTAATCTTTGGAGATGTGGAAGAGCACCTGGCAGATATGAAGGTAAGAAAGGAAAGGGATGTTGTGAAAGTCAAGGGGATACTGGATTACTTAGACGAGGGTTATGGATGGGTAAAAGAACTGGAGGAGGTGAGAAGGTTAGGAATATATAAGAAGGGCGAGATGAGACCACTAAGAGTGGAACTAAAGTTTAGATCAACAGCAGAAGCAGTAGCCAATGTGAGCTGGAAATTAAATTCGACAGAGCTGAATCATATAAGGGTAAAAAAGGACCTAAGTGTAGAAGAACGAGAACAGTTAAGGGAACTCCAAGCTAAGGCTGATGAAGAGAATGGAAAGTTGTCTGAAGAGCAAAAGAAGAAATTTTTTTTGGAGAATAAGGGAAGGGCAAGTAAGGAAGTGGTACATCAGGAGCCACCAAGAACCGAAAGTAAGAGGAGTGATAGGGAAAGAGACAGAGAGACAAGTACGAAGTCAAAGCAAGGAGACGGAGCGAGAGATAATGCAGGGAGCAGGGGACCGGAGAGAGAGCCAGGATGTGGTGGAGAGGGTGGAACAGAGGGAGAGAGAGGGGGAGGAGAATAGAATTAGTGGGGGAGGTGGAACTGGGTCAGGGAAGGGATGGAGGAGGAGGAGGTGAACCTGGTAGGAGGCAGAGAGGGAAGAGAAACAAGGAGGTGGATTCAAATATACTGTGCTACTACACTAATATAGATGGAATAAACAGTAAAAAGGTAGAGTTAGATAATATATTAAGAAAAGATCAACCACAGATAGTCTGTTTGACAGAGACAAAGCTGAACCAGGACTTTGACAGCAACATAGTGTTTAGTGAAGGATATAATATATGGAGAAATGATAGAAAGGGTAAAAGGGGAGGTGGAGTGGCAGTATTAGTTAAGAACCCTATGACAGCAAAGCACGTGGAGTTAAATAATGACAAGGCAGAAATAATGGCAGTTGAACTCAATGATATAGAAGGAAAAAAGCTAGACATAGCAGTAGCTTACATGCCACCAAAGACCAGAGCATGGAGGGAGTTGGAGTTTGAGGAGATGGTAGAGGATATGATTCAGTCGTTGAGAAGATTGCTTTTAAGGAAGAATCGATTGATCTTGGTAGGAGATTTCAACTGTAGTGAGGTTGATTGGGAATCGGGAGATGCAGGGCCAAATCAGAGATCTTGGGGAAGTCGGCTAGTGGAGTTGGTTACGGAAAATGTACTTACACAACATGTGAAGGAAAATACAAGAATGAGGGGTAATAACGAACCTTCTAAACTCGATCTGATTTTTACAAAAGATCCTCACGAAATTAGTGATATAAACTATCTATGTCCTGTAGGTAAAAGTGATCACCTATTACTAAAATGGAAGTTGACCTCGAGTAATGCCAATAGATTAGACAATAGCTACATAAATGACAGATTAAATTATAGTAAAGCTGATTATGTATCCTTGAAAAGATATTTAGAGGGAGTAGATTGGGATCTTATTTTGAAGGAACGGGACGTACAAGGTAAATATAGTAGATTCCTCGAAATTTATAGAGTAGGAACCAATATGTTTGTCCCAAGATATAAAACTGGAAATTTTACTAAGCAGAAAGATTGGTTTAATTTGAAATGCAAAAGAGCTTTGGGTAGGCGTGATGCAGCTTGGGCTAGATTAAGAAGAAGGAACACTGAGAGTAATCGGAATAAATATAAACAGGAGAGGAATAGATATGTTAACATAATTAGGCAAGTTAAAATGAACTATGAGAAGAACATAGTAAATAAATGTGAAAGTGACCCTAGATTATTTTATAAATATATAAACAGTAAGTTGAAGGTAAAGAAACAAATTACTAAATTAAGAGTTGATGCTAGGACGTATGAAAATGTATCGGACATGTGTGAGGTAATGAATAACAAATTGGGGTCAGTTTTTACTAGAGAGGAAGGTTTTGACGAACCACAGGCGGGAGTACTGGAGAGTGGTCTTAGTAAGATTGAAATAACTAGAGATGAGCTGTTATCTGCGATGAGAGGACTTGAAGTAAGGAAAGCTATGGGACCGGATGAAGTGTCTGCCTGGGTTTTAAGGGAGTGTGCAGAGCAATTAGTGGAGCCAGTGAGGGACATAATTCAAGCTTCCTTAGATAAAGGACAGGTTCCTGTTGAATGGAAAAGAGCTAATATCATTCCGATATACAAGAATGGAAACCCTGAGGACCCTCTAAACTATAGACCAGTTTCACTTACTAGTATTGTATGCAAGATTTGTGAAAAGCTAATTAGGAAGAGATGGATGAAAATGTTGGAGAGAAAGAAAATAATAACCCCAAAGCAATTTGGATTCAGAGAAGGGACATCTTGTGTTACCAGTTTGCTATGTTATTACAGTAGGGTGATAGATGTACTCCAAGAAAGAGGCGGATGGGTGGACTGCGTCTACTTAGACCTTTCCAAAGCATTCGATAAGGTACCACATAAGAGATTGTTATCTAAGCTTGAGACGCTAGGATGTGTCAGGGGGAGTTTGCTGAAATGGATGGAGAGCTATTTAACAGATAGGGAAATGAGGACCAACATTAGAGGAACTTACTCATCGTGGCGGAAAGTTGAGAGTGGTGTGCCGCAGGGATCTGTGTTGGCACCTCTCATGTTCCTTATGTACGTGAATGACCTGCCGATAGGCATAAACTCTTACATGTCAATGTTTGCAGATGACGTAAAAATTATGAGACAAATAACAAATAAAAGTAGTTGTGAGGAGCTGCAAGGGGATTTAGATAAAATATACGAATGGAGCACCAAGTGGAAAATGAAATTTAATATAAGTAAATGTCATGTGTTAAATATGGGAAGAAGTGTGAATAGACCAAATTGGGAGTACAGGATGGGAGATAATAAAATTAGCAAGGCCGAAAAAGAAAAAGATTTAGGGTTGATTATACAAGATACTTTGTCGCCAGAGAAACATATTAACAAGCTCTTTAGCGGAATGTATGCAATGGCCGGGAATATGAAAGTTGCTCTGAACTATTTGGATGAGACCATGGTAGCGAAAATTATGAAGAGTATGATTAGACCAAGATTGGAGTATGCAGCAGTGGTGTGGTCCCCGCATCTAAAGAAGCATATTCACAAGTTAGAAAGAATCCAGAGAGCAGTCACTAGATTGGTTCCAAGTCTCAGAGAACTGCCATATGAAGGGAGGCTAGACAAATTAAATCTACCGAGTCTAAAAGAGAGGAGAGAGAGGGGAGACATGATAATGATGTACAAATGTACCCGGGGGCTGGAGAGGCTGGATAGGGAGGATATATTAATTATGGATACAGGAATAACTAGAGGCCACAGCTACAAAGTAAAAAGACCTACCTGCAAGAACGATATCAGGAAGTTTAGCTTCCCCTATAGATGTATTGACAAATGGAATGGGTTGGAGGAGGAGGTGGTAGGGGCAAGGAACATCCATATTTTCAAGAAAAAATTGGATAAAAAGTAGACTGAGAGACGGGACAACACGAGCTTAGCTCAACTCCTGTAAACTACAATTAGGTAAATACATTGATTCCTTGATTCAATATTGGCATGAGGGCTTGCCGGACTAATTTTGTGAATATTCTCGGTGCAAGGTTCAATCCGAATGGCATTCTCTGAAAGACATAAGTCTGATGCTCTATCCTCAAAGTGAGGAATTTTTGGAACCTTTTGTTTACCGAGACGTGCTAATAGGCTTCTGTCAGGTCTAACGAGCACATCCAACCTTGCGGCGGAAGAGTTAGCCTGATATGATTCACAGTGAGCATCCTGAACGATGTGTTGTAAATGTGTCGATTCAAACAAGATAGGTCTACGACCGGTCTCATTTGAATACTGTCCCTCTTTGGTACAAGAAAAAGTCTGGATGTGTAAACTGGGCAAGTTGGAGTGACCGGGACAATGATATACTTGGTGATAATTTCCTGGACTAGTGACTCCACCTCTAAAGACACGTGATTTATTTCTAGTGGTTGACGTAAACGAGGTCGCCGGAGCCACCGCCAGGTTATGCCCTTGCGTCCGTGCCCAAGTTCGCCGGGGCCAAGCCCGGTGACACGCCCGAAATGACCCAGTTCGTTGACTGGGCTTGTCCGGCGTAACTACCCTCGTATCCAACTCGCCCACGACAGGCCCCGGAAGTGAGAGAGTTTGTGATATGACTAGTTTTTTTATTGTGGTGGGGTAGGGATAGACGGCTGACTAGTTTTGGCAGATGTCGATCCCTGACCTGATTTATGTTTTGGTTGATGCTTGTGCCATTTACCTGACTGTTTTCCCTGCTGATACTTGGGCGGGGTGCTTTCTTGTGGTGGAGGTGATTTATGGCTCCGAAATGGCTTAGACCCACTAGGTTGGGGTTTAGCACTGGTCTTGGGCTTAGAATAAGGTTTCTTAAAATGATCCTTCCTAGCCTGGGAAGCACCCTTCTTGACAGTATCTACCATATTGAAGACTGTTTTCCAAGTGTTGGGGCAAAGTGAAGAGGGCGTCAACACTGGCGAAAGGATTACCCGGCGACCAATGTCTTCCGGTAATTTCTTCACCATGTAGACTCTTAAGTCTTGACGTGCGCGGACAGCCTCCAACAAGGCTATCCTGACGTCGCCCAGAGATTGTATTGAGTTCTGTAGTAGGAGCCGGCGTGACAAATCCGTGGCTTTCCTAACATCTGTGTCATTTATTGCATCCATTGTTCTAGTAAATGATTGGGCTATTTGGCGACTGAGTAAGAACTGGGAGAAGAGCCTGAAAGCTTTGTCTCAACTTGAAATCTCTGTCCAGATGTGCCGGAGGAGGCGTTGAAAAGGGCTCCTGTAAGTCCCATAAAGCTAATTTAGGGGCGACAAGAAAATAAAAAATAGCAGGGGGAACACCTCCGGCTTTTGTGATGGGCAATGAGAACCAACTATGATTCTTCCGAGGGATTTGGTGGGAGGATTTTGAAGTTATTGTAGCCGCAAACTGTTGCGCCTCAATCTCCAATTCCACCCAAGGGCCTGAGCCTACCTGTCCCACCTGCAGGACTGGTCGCTCACCGGAAGTGTATCCAGTTCCGGCGTGAGCGTAGATAAGACTTTGATGTCGTTCATGCTGTCAGTCTTGGACCAATCCGCAAATAGTCGTTCAGAGGAGACAGGAGGAATAGCCGGTGTGGGGGAATACACAAAATACTCATAGGATTAAACATTGGGGACGGCTTTGACAGCAACATCCAAAATTTGACCCTATGTGTCATTGCCCTTAATTTTCTACTTTTATTCATCTGGATTACCCAGTCACTAGGGACTGGGAGCTCTCCCGCGATTGTCGTTTGTGCTACAGTTGGATTTGAAGCCATGATAGTCACCCATGAACAATCCGGTCCGTAAAGAAGAGGCATAGTGCTTTTCGTTATTGGTACCTTCTCTAAAGGAGGGGAATTAATGTCCGTAATTTCTTTGTAGCGCAATGGATAAATTAACTGAATTTCGGTGTGAGCATCCTAGGTTCGAATCCCTGGACTGTCACATGTATTTGTTGATTTCATTAATTTGAGTTTAGGAGTAAAGTCGGTTGGTGGAGGGAACATAATAATTACACGCACGTTAGTGGTGGTTAAGGCCGAACTTTGCACACTACTAGTAGAAGAAGTAGGTTGAGTTACGTTAGGTAGGGAGGGTGGCAAATTAGATGGAACAACGACTCTAGTTGGCACTAATGGCCGTACAATTGACCCAATCGAAAGAGCCCCCGGTATAGCTGTGTGAGTTTCCTGTGACTTAGGTGGTAGGTTATATTGTTGCATCATATTATGGAGAATGTAATCTAGATCCTCCCTGGTGAAATATTTTTGTGAACCCTTGGATGACTCAGACCCTACCTCTGACACTTCCTCAACTGGCCCAGGCTGAGCTGAAGACAACTTTTCTACGTCTTCCGGCTCTTGCTCTGTAACCTCCATCTCTTCCGGTTGTTGCCGGGATTCAGATGTAAACTGTTCACTACCTGGCCATACTAGGTCAGGGACGGAAGAGGGAATATTGTCAACATTGTCACTACCTCTAATATCCGTCGGGTATTGTAAGGGCTGTGTTCGCACGGTCTCAGAGTGTCTCCGCACACTGCGGCCTTGCTCTACATTAGGTTGTGAATCAGGGATAAATTGAAAACTCTGACTTAACTGTAAACCCGTATCATAGCCATGTGGCTCACTCACTGTGTAACCACCGTACTGTTCGGCAAGAACTCTTTGAGACACTATAGGAGCCCTGCTACGTGTAGTATCTAATTTAGGTATAGCAAAGTTCACATTATGGTCCACATATCTATCACTAGCCCCATCCCTGGGAGTTGTTGTTGTTGCTGTTCCCCAGGCTGCCTGGCCGAACAGCCCCAAGGCCCCGAGCAAGGCCAAGGCCAAGGCCATAACCGAGCGCCCCCACAGAACCCTCCCTGCCTACCACAATAAAGCCTGGGTGACCGAAGCCACTGCACGGCGGGGAGCTGAGGTGGGTGCGGAAACTCCCGGGAAACAAAAGCTCCACCCCCGGCCCTGTGCCCCTCATCAATTATGAAGAGAAAGTTGAGGGGCAAAGGAAAAATGTGACGCTTTGGCTTCCAATCTGCCAACCTCTAGGTTGGCAGATTGGGAGGTCAATCCACGGAAGAGACACCGTCACTTGAGATCTAGAAATTATATGAGTAAAAGGAACAGTCGGAGCAAGCTATGGGTATGGCAGAGATCGCTCAGTTCTCACTCTGATAGACCAGCCGATCCCTGGGAGTTGACTCAGCTCCGTTCGTCCCTACCTCGGAACTGCCAGATTGGACGTTAGGCATGGTAGAGGTAGGGGCGGAGGGCGATGGACGCGACCCCGGCGATTGCCGAGGCCTCGAGCACGTCGCCTCCTTGCGGGAATGTCTATGTCCCTTCCCCTCTGACTGTCTGTCACTAGACGACGCTGCGTCTGTCTTCCGCCTCTTGAGTGACCTGGACGTTTCTGTAGATGACTTGTAGGACCGCTTGAGCGTCGATCTGGAACAGTCCTCTTTCGGTGACGTAGATCGCGCTCTCTTAGGGCGGCCGGGGGGGGGTTTGCATCACTATTATCACTACTGCTCACTATTTCTTTAGAGAGAATTTTGGGCTTCTGTTTTACTTTAGAACCGGGCCAAGAAAGGGGAGTTTTAACAACTGGCGATTTAACCCTTCAAACTCGGATGGTACACGTGTGTACCATTATGTTTTGCCCCCTGGAACCCGGGTGGTACAACATTGTACCAGTGGTTGAAAGCCTGTGAGCTTGGTGTGCGAGGCGTCGGTCCGACGCATGTAAACAACAGCCGGCTGGACCGACGCCCCGCATCTCCGGCCACAAGAAGGAGAGCGTCGCTTGTTCGTGTGTGCCTGTATGTTGTTGTTAAGTATCGAAAAGTATTGTAAAGTGGCTGTTGTTGCCGTAAGTTATCTCCACTGAAATCATCATCACAACTCAACCAGTTCACTTAGAGAGCTCTACTTAACGCCATTCTACAGGTAAATAACACAGCTACGCTTGGGGATGCGCGGGAATGCGGGAAGCAGTCCGCATAACAATGATACGGTAGCCTAGCCTAGACGTTTTTCGGCCAAAACACCCGGGTTTCGGGCAATATTTATGTAATGCGTAGCTGGGGCTGGAGGGTTAATTACTAATTGGTCCCAGAGTGCCTCATCATCTCAATGGAGGGCTTTATGAGCAATGTCTTTTGAATAAGAATTAAAAGTGTTTTTAACTTCTTGTAATGCTAGTAGACATGATTAATCTCTTTGTGTTAATAAATCATTCCTCAGGTCTGTGCATACTCCGCACCTCTTTGAAACCCAGACTCCCCTGGACCTATTGAGGCACTTAACACATTTTATGCATAATTTATGGTAAAAGACCAGGATGTTTGAAGAAGTTGGGGTTGAGCATAACGTGACTAAGGGCATGATGGAGATTAACGACCCCCCCCCCCCTTGTTGTCCGGTGCCCGCACAGATGTGTTGTGATCTGGAAAGAAAATTTCCAGGAATCAATGCTCATAAGGATAAACGGAGACATTTACACATCATATGCGCCGGAAAATTAGACTATAGCCACACCGCTACTCTAATCTTCCTTCACACTTGTTGTCGAAAAGATCTCCGAGATCTTTTCTCGGTTTGAACTGCTTACCTTTTTTTTTTTTTTTTTTTTTTTTTTTTCTATGTGATTGAGGGAGGCAAAAGGCATAACTGCCTATAGCGAGTGCCTCCCCCATAGTTGAAAGAGTGACAGGGCCAAAATCAAGGGACGTTCGAGCCAAAATGCCTGGACACACAGAGTTTGAAGCAATTTAAGTCATAGGAAGTGGGAAAAACTGATTCTGGGAGAGAGTTCCAGAGCTCAGCTGTTGAGTAGAAGAAAGTTTGAGAGTAACGTTTCACTCTTGGGTTGGAGAGTTGCACAGAGTAGGGGTGGGATTGAGTTGCAAGACGGGTACCACGTGCCCTACGTAAAGGAGGTGGTATGCACTGGGATAGCTCTGAGGAACACTGAATATTATAGTAGCGATAGAATAGCGAGAGAGATGCAACATTGCGGCGGAGAGAGAGAGATTGCAGAGAGTTGGTGAGTGGACGGGAGTTAATGATACGAAAGGCCTTCCTTTCAACTTTGTCTAGGAGAGCGGTGTGAGAGGAACCTCCCCACACATGTGAACAATACTCAATACAAGGGCGCACTATGCCCCTGTACAGAGCAAGAAGCTGTGCAGGGGAAAAGAACCCCCTAAGGCGGTTGAACACACCCAGCTTCTGGGAGGCTGCCTTAGCAAGACTGGTAATATGGTCCTTCCAAATGAGAGCAGAAGAAAAAGAGACACCAAGAATATTGAGAGAAGATGAAGGGTTGATTTTTGTATTGTTGAAGAATAAGGGATAGTACGCTGGGAGATCCTGACGGGTAGATAGATGGAGAAATTGGGTTTTGGAAGCATTAAAGTTAACAAGGTTTTCTCTGCCCCAATTGGAAATATTATTTAGATCAGAATTTAAGAGTTGTATGGCTTCATTACGTTTGTCGTTGAGGGATTGCTGGCTGGGGCGTTCTGAAAAAGTAATGGAGTAGTGTAAGGTTGAGTCGTCTGCGTATGAATGGATGGGAATTAAGGTACAGTTAAGGAGATCATTTATAAAAATTAGAAAGAGAATAGGAGATAGGACAGAGCCCCGAGGAACACCGGAGTTTATAGGGTGAGGAAGTGAACAATGGCCGTCCACAACCGCGGCTATGGAACGGCCGGAAAGGAAATTAGAGACAAAGGCACAGATGGAGGGATAGAAACCGAAGGAGGGTAGTTTAGAAATTAAAGATTTATGCCAGACTCTATCGAAGGCTTTCGATATGTCTAGTGTCAGTGACTATGTGTCACTGACCCATACTTTAGAGAATTCCATTTGGATATAAATCTACACAATGTCTCCCATGACCTGATAGTTAATTACCCCACTGGACTTTTCCGCCGGGCAGATTCAAAGTCGTGTCATGCCGTGAAGCTCTTTGTATAGGCGAGTTCTCTCGGCCGGGCCGAGATCACCCCCTTAGGAATCTGCATTTCTGCCGGGAGTCTAGTGGTACTCCAGACCACGCCGGGATCCCTGGATCTATTCCCTGCCCGCCTGCAAGGCGAGTCTCTGGCATCAATACCCGGTAAAGATCGCCGGAGGGAAAACCAAGCTAATTTAAGAGTATTGACTTGTCCGGGCAAGGCAACTACCCTCAAAAACTGCCCGCATAAGTCAGAACGTCTCCTGACACCTTCCAAACATGTATAATACACACCACATGAAAGCGAAGGTCACATCTTAGGGCTAAAACATATTAATAATTAAGCAATTAATAATAACCCCTAGCCTACTAAGAATACCCCTAATGAGGCTGGCCACGAGGCTCAAGGTAGATATTTCGACGAATAATACACCCTTACCTCCCAAGAAGACACAGCAGCACGCGAGGCGCCCCAAACCAAAAGGGGCAAACAGCAGACTCGGCTTCTGGAAAGTTCCCTAACCACGTGGGACAACTCTTATACCAGGGCGGGTGCCCAACCCCGAAAGTGGTTGAAATAGGGGAGCTATCCCCCCGCCAAAGGCGGCTTTCTAGGGCCTTTCCTAGCTGATGCTGAGAGGATTGGGTTCTAGTCATGTGGTGATGGGCTAGTCTATCAGAGTGAGAGCTGAGCAATCTCTGCCATACCCATAGCTTACTCTGACTTTTCCTTTAACTTATATATTTTCTAGATCTCAAGTGACGGCGTCTCTTCCGTGGATTGACCTCCCAATCTACCAAGATTGGAAGCCAAAGCGTCACATTTTTCCCTTGCCCCTCAACGTTCTCTTCATAATTGCTGAGGGGCACAGGGCCCTGGGTGGGGCTTTGGTTTCCCGGGCGTTTCCGCACCCTCCTCAACCCCCCGCCATGGAGTGGCTTCGGTCACCCAGGCTTTATTGTGGTCGGCGGGGAGGGTTCTGTGGGAGCACTCGGTTATGGCCTTGGAATTGCTCGGGGCCTTGGGGCTGTTCGGCCAGGCAGCTTGGGGAACAACAACAACAACAACAACAACAACTCTTATACCAGCCCGACTGCTCTCAAAGCACAAAATGCTGCTCCATCATAAGGATAGCTAGTAGCATAGTTCCATGGATATATAGCCTCCTAAATAACTAGGTTATAGCAAAGCTAAGGCGCAGAAACAAAAACACATGGCGCGCGTGTCCGATGCGGGCCGACTGGGCGCCTACACACAAGTACCCTATTTTAACACTTCCTGTGGACCTACCAATGGGGCCGACCGTCCTGGCTAATCTAAACCTATTCTATAACATCTCAGATAAATACAAATGAGCAAAAGACTCCCTAGAGGTGAACGAATGTCGAATGAAGCGGAGGACAGGTTAGGCACACCTTGTAGGGACGGCCACAGGGGAAAGAAGGAGGAATGGCGTTGCCTGGTTCAGCTTCTCGGATAGAACCCACAAAAGACATCCACGAGTTGGAAAGCTTTATTATAACAATTCTTAAGTTATTTTTATCTTTTATTTTTTTACGAAGTTTTTTCGTAGTGAGTACCCAATCATAAAGACTATTCCACAAGAGAATGAGCGTTGCACTTATGATGTCGGCACTCTTTCCCCTGTGGCGGGTGTTAAAAACAGGCTGACCGCGGGTGTTCGAAAGAGAGCTATTACTTAATAGGCATATCGTCAATGATGGAGGGGCCACTAATATATATCAAATTTTAAGACTGAGTGCTCCACACATACGTGCAGTTTCTGTCTCTTGTCCTATGGCGGCGTTCCAGGCAACCCTGTTAAGGGCTGCTTCACTGGTCAAGTTTTTGGATTTGAGATCGGAATGTATAGTCCGATCCCAGGTCTTCCTCGGTCCACCCCATGGTGCAGCTCCCTCCACAATCACAAACTTGCATCTTTTCACCCAATTTTGTTCATCCATTCTCTCCACATGTCCATACCATTCCAGTCTACTTGTACGCATCTCCTCGCTAATACTCTTTATACCTAAAAGTCTCCTCAGCTCATCATTTGTTATTCTATCCTGCAGCCTGGCCCCACACATCCATCTCGCCATTCTCATCTCATTACGTTCCATTCTGTTGACATCCTCTACTTTAACGGCCCATGTTTCCGAGGCATACGTCATTGCACTTCTAACACATGAGGCATACACCTTTCCCTTCAGGGGGAGAGGCATTCTTTTCATGGTCAGAATTGGCAGCAGTTCTCTGAACTTCCCCCAGCCACATCTAATTCTAGCGACAGTGGCAGCCTCGGCCCCACCACCGGCAGAGATGGTATCTCCTAGGTAACTAAACTTGTCCACAAGCTCCAATGACTCATTTCCAAAATTCACAGCCACAGGATTATCATTTAACACAAGCTCGCCTTTGCACACTACGCACTCAAATTTCTCAATTTCTGACTTATATTTCGGCAGGGGTCCTTTTATTCTACTACAGTAAACCCTCGCTATCTCGGACTAATGGGGGGGAGACCATTTTCGAGAAGCCCGATTTTCCGAGATGTCCGAAGTCCGACTTATGTCCGACTTAAGAGAGGGAAAAGTCCGAATTAGAAGAGGAAAGTCCTCGCCACCAGAGATGTCTGTCTGTATCTATTTAATGCATCTATCTCCCTTATACATAAATATAACTGTCTTATTTGGTCTTTTTTTTAATCTATGAATCACTACATGAATGAAGGCGGTGGTGGTTGGGGGGAGGGGCGTCGACTGACTGGGGACAGAGGTGCATGGGGGCGGTTCGTTCGTGGCCACCCCTTCGGGGATCACGGCGTCAGGCAATAGATAGATAGATTTCTAATACGATGGAATTGAAACACAAATAATAAAATGAAAACGAGAGTAAATATAAATAGTCTCCTTTGTCTTTCAGAAACTTAAGTCTGTCTCATATATGTTAGTATTTTATCGCTCGCTCGCCCCTAGCCACTCTCTATCTATTTATCTCTCTAATGCATCTATGTAACTCCCTTATACATTAACATAACTGTCTTATTTTGACTTTTTGTAATCTACGAATCATTTCTAATGCGATGGAATTGAAAACAATATTATCCTTCCAGCACACAAATAATAACATGAAAATGAGTCAATAAAAATTTCTCTTGTCTTTTCAGAACCAATTAAGTCAGTTTCATAATAGTTCGTTTATCGCTCACTTCCCCCTCTGCAACTCTCTCTCTATCTATCTATCTCTAATGCATCTATCTAACTCCTTTATACATTAACATAACTATGTCTTATTTGGACTTTTTGTAATCTATGAATCATTTCTAATGCGATGGAATTGAAATATATAATATCCCTCCAGCACATAGATAAACAATAAATAAGATAGTCAACAAAAGATTTCAACCCTCCGTCTTGTCTAGACAACGAGGCGCCGAGCTTCTGAGACGGAAGATTTACGTTTGATAGATTTTTTTTTTTTCACCACAGTATACACAAAATGATGGGGGAATATTGTAACATGTTTTTAATTGACATGTGTGTCGTTTTTGCTGATTATGAGTTGGTGGAATTTGTTTGTCTTTAATTCCATCATATCGGAAATGATTCACAGATTATATAGAGACCAAATAACATACACTTTTAAGTGTGTTGAATAGTTTTGCATTATCAATAGGGTGTAGCACAAGGCTTATCAACATCATCACAGTAACTGGGTCGGGGTTGAGGCTGGGACGGTGAGGGGAGGGAGTAGGCCTACAGCGGCAGGGATATATTTATTTTTATTTTTTTATTTTTTTTTATTTTTTGCATGTGAAATTTATCGGACACAAATCCCGTTCAACTCGGAAACTTCCGAGATATACAGGGACATCTCCGGGAGGCCGATGCCATTCCGAGAAGTGCGGGTTTCCGAGTAAAAAGAGTCCGAAATATCGGGGGTTTACTGTACAGTGCTTACTCCCCATCGACAGATGCTACATCAAATATTGGGGGTTTACTGTACAGTGCTTACTCCCCATCGACAGATGCTACATCAGATATCGGGGATTTACTGTACAGTGCTTAATCCCCATCGACAGATGCTACATCAAATATCGGGGGTTTACTGTACAGTGCTTACTCCCCATCGACAGATGCTACATCAAATATCGGGGGTTTACTGTACAGTGCTTACTCCCCATCGACAGATGCTATATCAAAGGGGTTTACTGTACAGTGCTTACTCCCCATCGACAGATGCTACATCAAATATCGGGGGTTTACTGTACAGTGCTTACTCCCCATCGACAGATGCTACATCAAATATCGAGGGTTTACTGTACAGTGCTTACTCCCCAACGACAGATGCTACATCAAATATCGGGGGTTTACTGTACAGTGCTTACTCCCCATCGACAGATGCTACATCAAATATCGGGGGTTTACTGTACAGTGCTTACTCCCCATCGACAGATGCTACATCAAATATCGGGGGTTTACTGTACAGTGCTTACTCCCCATCGACAGATGCTACATCAAATATCGGGGGTTTACTGTACAGTGCTTACTCCTCATCGACAGATGCTACATCAAATCGAGTGAGCGCCCACACCCTTTCAACACACTGCACATGGGTATGCACCGCTCTTTTCCACATTGCCTTGTCTCAATCTACAATGCATAACCTTGGTTTTGTTAATATTGACTCCTAAACCCTTTTTTTTTTTTTTTTTTTTTTCCTTTTTTCTTTTTTAAAAGAGACAATGAACGGAGGAAGGAAAAACACAAATAAAACAAAAAGGTCCATGTGCCTAAAGGCATCCTCCATTCATAAAATGTTTGTAACAACTGGATTTAAACATTTGTAGATTGTAAGTTTGTGGAAAGCAATTTGAGGGAAGTGAATTCCAAAGAGTAGTAGTTCTAGGGATAAATGAATTTTGATAAGCAGAAGTTCTGCATTGTGGAGGAGAAAGTGTAAATTCATGGGCGCTCTCAGCTGCCCTAGTTCTACGGGGAAAGATGTGGAGAGGCGGCACAATTGAAGCAAGTTCCTCGGAACAATTGCTGTGAAAATATCTGTAGAATAATGCAAGGGATGCAACGCCTCTTCGCATGGACAATGCAGGAAGGTCCTGTGTGATTGCAGGGTTATTGATTAATCTAATAGCTTTATTTTGAATTTTGTCCAACTGCCTCAATGCAACCACTCCACTTCCACTCCACAGAGGTGAACAGTAATCCATCTGAGAACGCACATGACTTTTATATATTACGGCCAACTGCTCGTCAGTGAAGAATTCTCGAACTCTGTACAGTAGTCCCAGTTTTTTAGAGGCATTCTTAGCAATGCTTCTAACATAATGTGTCCAGCTCAAGTTAGTAGTTAATGTTACACCGAGAATGTCAATACTAGGGGAAGTGGGAATATTTACATCATTAAAAAATATATGGGAGTCAGTGAGATTCTGTCGGTTATAAAATTGAATGTACTTGGTTTTCTGTGCATTAACCCTTGTCTAGCGGGCCCTCTGTGGCCGTTTTGGGCCTTTTCAGGCCATTCTGACTGCTATATCAACCATCAGTATGAAAGGAACTGTATTGCGCCAAAAACTAGGCGGAAATCGCTACACAATGACGCCACATACAGCTACGTAGCACTCGTGGAGCACTGACAGTGTTACCTCGAAGATGGAATTTAGCTGATTTTGCTACCTTGCTCACTTTTAGCGAACTATTGGTTACACTGTCATCCTCCCGTGCGGTGGGGGAACTGGAGTTAGTGTGGGCCGGGAGGCCACAGATGTCGGACGTATGGATCATTACTATCCCACCTATTTTCACTCTATTTTCACCCGTTTTTTGCCAGTTTTTTTAACTCGACATAAGTCGCGCGCCGCTAGTTAAGGGTTAAAGGAAACTAGATTCTTTTGTCCCCATTCTTCAATTCTAGAAAGGTCCTGGTTCAGAGAAATTGCAGTGTTTATTTTTGAATTTATAAGATCGGGTTGGGTGAAAGAATTGGTAAATGTGAAGGAACTGTGGAGTGTTGAGTCATCTGCGTAGGAATGTATTGGATTATGAGTGGTAGATATGAGATTATTGATATGAATGAGGAACAGAGTTGGGGCCAAAACTGATCCCTGGGGAACACCGGCATTTATTGAGTGAAATTTAGAATAAAGGCCATCTACCATTACACATATTTTTCTGTTATGAAGATAAGAAGAAATTAGTGGAACTAATGATGCAAGGCCGTAGTGTGACATCTTCGACAATAAGGATTGATGCCAGACTCTATCAAATGCCTTTGATATATCCAGTGCTATTGTATGTGTTTCACCATGTTGGTCTGTAGCTTGGTTGATTTGATGCGTAAGAAGGCAAAGAATGTCTGCAGTTGATCGACATAGTCTAAAACCATATTGCCTATCACTGATTAATTTATTATTCTCAAGATGCTTAATTATGTGATTATTTAATATAATTTCAAAGACTTTACCAAGAGTGGAAGTTATAGCTATTGGTCTGTAGTTTGATGGATCTGAAGAGGCACCTTTTTAGGAACTGGATGGATGTTTGCTTCTTTCCAGGGTACTGGGAAGCATGAGGTATGAGTACATAGACGGAACAATTTTGCCAATACAGGAGCGAGCACCAAGGAGCAATTCTTAAGTACTATTGGAGGAATTTCATCTGGACCAGGAGCCTTATCTACTGAGAGATTCTTCAAAATAGTTTTGACATGTCTGGTGTGGATCTAAGTGAGGGAATTTCAGGCAAATTAAAATTAAGTACAGGGACATCTTGATTTATTTCATCTAAGGTTGAGTTGGTGGAGAAAATATCCGCAAGCTTTACCTCGTGGGTCACTTACAAGATTGCTAGTCGGAGATTTTAATGGTGGAATGGATGAAACAGTTGTGAAGTTGGATTTGAATGAGTTAAGAGTAGACCAAAATATTTTGTTATCATTTGGATTATTTAGAAGTTTATTTGCCTGCTTGTGGAGAAAGTTTGATTTAGTTAGGTTTAATACAGTTTTGGCATGATTTCTGATGTTTCTAAAGTAATTAAAGGCTTCATGTGTTTTTGATCTTGTGTATGCATTGTAGGCTATTGCTTTTTGTTCAGTTACTCTAGCACAATTATGGTCAAACCATTTAGGTGAATTAGATCTTTTAATGTACTTTTGATGAGGAATAAAAGTTTCCATTCCAATTTTTACAAAATCTTGTATGTGGCTCAAGGTGGAGTGTGCATCATTAGAAAAGAAAGAGGTCCAGGGAATATCAATAAAGAAACCTTGAAGACCCTCCCGGTCTGCCCTATCGTAATACAGGTGGCCTGTATCAGACAGTGATCAGAAGATCCAAGCGGGGACCTCACTGTAACATCATAATTTTCTGAATTGGTTGTTAAAAATAAGTCCAGTAGGTGGGAATTATGATTAGGATTATCTGGTACACGGGTGGGTTGGTTGACTAGTTGAGTGAGATTAAATGAGTCTGCAAATAGCTCACATTCAAGACCAGCATCATCAGTCCTGGCTGAATGAGTGAGCCATTCAACATTATGGACATTAAAATCACCCAACACAGTGATTTCAGAAGAAGCATTTAAGTTGAGGACACTGAGTTGTGAGGACAGAGAATCAAAAAGACTTTGCTCTGGAGGAGTATTTGGGGAACGGTAGATGCAACATATGTATTTAAATTTACCAGCAGAAATTAATTTGTATATAGAATAATCAAAATAGGGACAATTGAAACTAGTAACCTCCTCCAGGGCAATTTCAGATTTTGCGAAGCAACATACACCTCCTTTAGGTCTGAAATTTTGGAGCAGTTGATAACCTGGAAAATTAAATCTAGACGTGTCAGATGTGGATGTTACTGGAGTCTCTGTCAAAAAAAGGAGAGTAGGGGATTCTGCTTGAAGAAATTGGTGTACAGAATTGATGTTAGAGTGAAGTCCCCTTATATTGCTAAAGAAAAAGCTGCACCGACGAGCAGCTTTGGGACGTTGCAATGCTCTTGACACAGTCGCATGATGACGCCCGGGAGGGCCCTGTGTCAATGACCCAACCCTGCCGGGGGTGGATATCCGAGGGACCACCAGGTTTGCTCTTAACAATTGTATTGCCATATTTATTGGGTAAGGTGTATGGTGTTACATGTATGATATGTAGTGGGAAGAGTAGTGTTTTATGGATAGAGGATAGCGATGTAGGGCAATGTCGTGAAGTTGGATGTGTATGTTATATAAAGAGGGTTTTCCTGATACCCCTGATGTGTGAGGCAGAAAGATGTGTATCCAGCTACCAAGGCCTGGGAGAGAAAATGGAATTCAGGCTATTCCCTGAGTCTCCCGAAACCTTGGCGGTAGTACTTCCCTGGGCGGGGCTGCCTACCCCTACTACCTACAGCCATGCCCTCTCTCCATCTTCTGAATTTGGCCTCAGCATCTTGCACATTGTCAGCTATTAGGGCTAAATCGTCTGCATAAAACAGTTTCCACGGGAGTCCGGATCTAAAAACTCTAGACAGTGCCTCCATGGACCATGATAAAAAGGAGGGAGCTTAACACTGAACCCTGATGAACTCCAACACGGACTGTGAACTCCTCACTCAGTACACCTTTCACCCTCACCGCAGTTCGCGAATCCTCATAAATCTTCATTATCACACGCACCAGCCACTCTTCCACACCAAGTTTCCTCATAGCCCACTGCACAACATCTCTAGGCACCCTGTCAAAGGCGTAATAGAACAAGTTTGCAGCACTAATAATACCAGTGGGGTTTATAAATTAGCTAAGAATGTGAGGGACTGTAGCCAGGACATCGTGGGTGTAAGATACATAAATAATGACTGTTTACATAGAAAACTAAATCAGAGAGGCATAGAAGGATCATTATAAAAAAGTGCTTAATGTGGAGTTTGAATGGAACAGGAAACAGCTCAGCACTGTAGTCCCAGTACAAGGCCCTCCGCCTTTGATAGGGTACGACGCTGTTAAAAGTGCTATAGATAAAATCTATCTATCTATTGCCTGACGCCGTGATCCCCGAAGGGGTGGCCACGAACGAACCGCCCCCATGCACCTCTGTCCCCAGTCAGTCGACGCCCCTCCCCCCAACCAGCACCGCCTTCGTTCATGTACTTCCTCACTCCATCCTTCCACCTCTCATTCGGTCTACCTCTCCCTCTCTGTCCCTCCACCTCGCTCTCGTACACCCTCTTAGTCATTCTCTCGCTTTCCATACGTTCCATATGGCCGAACCATCTCAAGTTGTTCCTTTTCACACTTTCCAGCACATCTACCTTTACACCACACCTCCTTACTTCCTCATTAGTCTGTCTATCCCTCCATGTAACTCCGCACGCACTTCTTAAGTAATTCATTTCCACTGCTCTCACTCTTGGTCCGAGTCTTTCAACCAACGTCCATGCTATAGATAAAATGAAGTCAGGAAAAGCCGCTGGGAGCTCCGGCATTGTCGCTGAGATGGTAAAAGCAGCTGGAGATCTATCTATCTATCTATTGCCTGACGCCGTGATCCCCGAAGGTGTGGCCACGAACGAACCGCCCCCATGCACCTCTGTCCCCAGTCAGTCGACGCCCCTCCCCCCAACCAGCACCGCCGTCGTTCATGTAGTTCCTCACTCCATCCTTCCACCTCATATTCGGTCTACCTCTCCCCCTCTGTCCCTCCACCTCGCTCTCGTACACCCTCTTAGTCATTCTCTCGCTTTCCATACGTTCCATATGGCCGAACCATCTCAAGTTGTTCCTTTTCACACTTTCCAGCACATCTACCTCCACACCACACCTCCTTCTTACTTCCTCATTAGTCTGTCTATCCCTCCATGTAACTCCGCACGCCCTCCTTAAGTAATTCATTTCCACTGCTCTCACTCTTGGTCTGAGTCTCTCAACCAACGTCCATGCTTCGCTTCCGTAAGTCATTGTCGGGATTACCACACTGTCATGCAAGGACTTCTTCACTTCCATACTGACCACCCTATTTCTTGTTACTGCTTTTAGCGTTCCTACAACCCTCTTCCCCTGTTGTACCCTCTCCCGCACCTCTTCATCCATAGTCCCATCTTTACTCAACACACTGCCCAGATACTTAAAAGAGTTGACGATCTCCATAGCCTGACCGTTCAGCTTCACCTCACACTCTGTGACTTCACCCCTTTCGAAGACCATAACCTTGCTCTTCCCCGTATTTACCTTCAAATTCCGTTTTTCGCACACTGTTCCAAACTCATTTACCAGACCCTGCAACTCCCATTCATTATCACTCATCAGAACTGTATCATCCGCAAACAGCAGCATAGGTAGCTTCCACTCAATTCCCTCCCTTTTCAGCGATACACCAACATCCACTGCTCTTGATAGTATTTCTTTCATAACTCCATCCATATATACAGTAAACAACCACGGGGACATCACACACCCCTGTTTCAAACCAACATTCAGGTCAAAGAACTCGCTCTGCTCACTCTCCACACGTACTGCCGCCTTTGCACCCTCATACATGCTCTTCACTGCTTTCAGCAACTTGCCCTCTACTCCGTATATTCTAAGTACTTTCCACAAACCTTCTCTATCCACTCTGTCATAGGCCTTCTCCAAGTCCATAAAGGCAACATACACCTTTTGTTTCTTCTCCAGATACTTCTCCACAACACAATTCAGGGTAAAAATCTGATCTACACATCCTCTTCCCTTCCTAAAACCTCCCTGCTCGTCGCCTATCCATTTCTCCGTTCTCACTCTCACTCTCTCAATCACTACCCTACTGTATACCTTCCCTACTACGCTTAGAAGACCTATTCCTCGGTGGTTACCACACACTCCTCTTTCCCCTTTGCCCTTATATAGGGGGACTATTATGCCAGTCTTCCAGTCATCGGGTGCACTCCCCTTCTCCCATGCTAGTTTGCACATTTTCCATACCCATTCTATCACTATCTCACCACCATACCTCAACATTTCCCCACACACTCCATCTGTTCCTGGTGCTTTCCCCAACTTCACTCTTTTCATGGCTTCCCACACTTCTGACCTCCTGATCCCCACCTCCTCCTCCACTACTTCTCTTCTTCTCCCTCCCATACCATATCCAGCTATGTTTGCTGGCTCTTCATTCCTTTCATTTAGCAACTCGCTGAAGTACTCCCTCCATCTTTCGACTCTCTCTTGCTTCTCGGCTAGCATTCTCCCATTCTTATCTTTCACACCCTTACTGTTTCCCTTGCTACCTTCCCTAACTTTCTTGACTTCTTTCCAGAACAGTTTCTTACTCTCCCTCCATTTTACACTCAGATTCCTTCCAAATTCCTCATCTACTCTTCTCTTACTTTCCTTCACTACTCTCTTCACCACCCTCTTACTCTCCACGTACCTCGCTCGTTTCTGTCTCTCGGAATCTTCATTCCCTCTACTACCCAACCACTCTCTATATGCTTTCTTCTTTTCTTCCACAGCTATTCTTACCTCTTCTGTCCACCATGCTGTACCTTTCACTCCCCTCCCTCTTCTCCTCACTCCACACACCTCCTCACATGCTGCACAGATCTCATCCTTAAACACCTTGCTCATCTCCTCCACTTCCTCCATAACTTCCAGGTCGAACCCACCTAGTCGTCTTTCCACTGCTCTCCTGTACTCCTCCCTGACTTCCTCCTCCTGCAACCTCTCCACCCTCCTCACCATTCCACCCTCCTCTCGCCTCCCTCCCGCTCTCCTCACCCACTTCTTTTGTATCCTAACCTTAGCTACCACTACATAATGATCAGACAGACCCCCTCCAATACCCCTATACACCCTAGCATCCATCACAGATTTCTTCATTCGTTCATCCACACATACATAATCAATCAATGACTTTCGTTCCACCACTGTCTTATCCTTCATCGTCAACATCCGTTTCCACGTGTACCTGTGGATCATTCTGTGTCGGAAGAAGGTGTTGGCTATCCACAGCCTCCTCCCCACACATACGTCCACAAGTGCACTACCATTCCCATTCACCTCTGATGGTACCCCCCACCCTCCCACCACTCCCTCAACTTTCCTATCACCCACCTTACCATTCATATCCCCAATCAGAAATATTCTTTCGTTCTTGTCAAACTTCTCCAGGCACGCCTCCACATTCATCCAGAACTCCTCTTTCTTTCTTTCAAGTATATCCTCTGTCGGGGCATACACGCATACAATCACCCACGTTTGTATTCCTACTTTCATTCTCACCCACACAATCCTTGAACCCACAGACCCATACTCTCTTACACATTCCTTCCATTTGCTACTTACAAACAAACATGCACCTTCTCTCGCTGTTCCTTCACTCACTCCAGCACACACACCCATTCCACATTCCCATTCTCTCACATCTGAACCTTTCCATTTGGTCTCTGTCATTCCACATACATCCAGCCTGGCATTCACTAACACTTCCAGAACCTCTCTCTCTTTAGTGCCATCATTCATGCCACTAACATTCCACGTAGCCATTCTCAGAATGTCCGAAGGCATGTCCTTAGTCGGTCGTGGTTCGTCAACGTTGGTTCCGTCCGCATCCGAGGCTGTTCGTTCGTTTTTCTTTGCTTAGATATTTTTTCCGGGTGGGGGTCGCAAGCCCACCGACCCAACCTCTTTAGTCGCCTCTTACGACACGCAGAAGGCACGTGGGGCATATTCTATTCTCTAACCCCCAGGGGGGAGATAGCTGGAGATATTGGGGTAAAATTGATCACAGAGCTGATTAATGCTATCATAAAGGAGGACAAAATTCTCGATGCATGGCAGAAAAGATTCATAGTAAACATATACAAAGGCAAGGGGACTTCTTAGACGGGAAATTATCGGGGTTTGAAAATGTTCGATCAAGTCATGAAAGGGTCTTTGAATGCATGATCAGGGAAAGTGTTGCTATCAGCGACATGCAGTTTGGATTTATGCCGGGACGAGGCACAACTGATGCTATTATAATGTAAAACTTGCAAAATAAACAAACCAAAACTTATACGAACACAGTAAAAAGACAAAATAACTAATCAAAATCGCTATGTGGAAACAACGCTTAAGTAAAATAATAATTTATAAATAAAAGAACACAATCTACCACATAGGGAAAGTTAATCTGTTTCCCAAGCAAACTAATCGCACACATGACAATGCACTATCGTCACGTTCAAGGAATTAGTAAATTTGGGAAGTCGGGGATGTTCTGGTAAATTTGACTAAACTCTGCATGAATAAAGAAACTACAATTAGTGTCAAAATGTTCTATGAAAATAAAATTTGCAACTTGGCAAGACATTAACAATAGTACAAAATACAAATAGCACTCACTAACGCTAGTGCTATCGGGTAGGTACATGTAAGCATAGGATGCCTCACGACAAGACATTAACAATAGTACAAAATACAAATAGCACTCACTAACGATAGTGCTAGCGGGTAGGTACCTGTAAGCATAGCATGCCTCAAGTGACCCCTAACAATTACTACCCTACAAATGACCTACATTTATTGTACAAATAAACTAAGGAAATCGCAAAAGCGAGCAATTGATACAGTTTCTTAGTTTTTTACAGTAGATCCTCTGGAAAAAGGCAAACTAGGCCTGTGTATCCAGCTCATTACCAGTACTTGCACTGCTGCGGTCGTTCACGGTGTTGGCGGCGGCGGTAGCAGACGCAACATTTTTACTATTCTGTATTTTTGCTTTATAATCAAACTTCAAATCTTGTCTTCCCCATGCTTTATCAAGATTACTTTCAAACTCCCTTATTGATTCGGAATCGACTACATACTGGGGCAGTGCGTTCTACTCATTTACCACTCTATCACAAAATGAGTTCTTTGCCTTTTCAAGCCTATTTCTTTCTTTGTTAATTTTCTTAGTGTACTCTCGTTCTTGTTCCCTCCCGCATCAAGAAGATACCTTCACACACATCCTCATCATACTTTCCTGACACTATCTTAAAAGTCTATCATATCCCCTCTCTTTCTCCTATATGCCAGTGTCGGAAGCCCCATTGTCCTCAACCTCTGCTCATAGCCCGCGTTCTTCAACGTTGGTACTAGCTTGCTAGTTCTCCTCTGCACCTTCTCCACTGCTTCTATATCCTTTACCATATATGGAACCCACACCTGGTTCGCATATTCCAGGTGCGGCCTAACCAGCGCTGTATAGAGATTCCTGAATATTTCTTCGTCAAGTGACACAAATGTCCTCCTTATCAGCCCTACAATTCTATTGGCTTTGTTTATCTTTTCCGCTAAATGTTCTGAGAAATTTAACTTATTGTCTATTACTACTCCTATATCCTTTTCTGCCTTCACTTCCTCCATCGCTTCATACATACTGTATCCTACCTTGTCTATCTTGCTTGTCCCAATCCGCATATACTTGCATTTTTTTTGGATGAAAAGGCATTAACCAATGCTCAGACCATCCCTTCATGCCCTCCACATCTCCTTGAAGCAAACCCACATCTTCCTTACTCCTCACTCTTCTATACAGCAATGACAATGAATAGATACTATATAATAAAGAAAATTAATTGCAAAATATGTAGAAATAATAAAAGATTTTAACAAAGAGTACTCTTTTAACAAGAACAATTAAATTAAAAAATGTATAATAACAATAGAAAAAGATAAACAATTAAAACATACAGACAACAAGTAAACAGAGGTTATACGATAATCTTCAAATTAATAATGCTTGATTAAAATTATTTATATCAAATTTTAAAATAGTCACAATAATTGACCTTAAAAAGATTAAATTTATGCAACAATTTACAATTAGTATTTTGCCGAAGCTCCTTTTCTACATAGCGACCCTGACAAGATCTTCCGTCCCCCCACCACCGTGCTCGCCCAAGTTTTGGTTTGTCTATTTTGCAAGTTCCACATTATAATACCATATGCATTCCTTTACTGTGTCACCCTAGGGGTAAGGGATTAGAATATGCCTCACGTGCCTTGTGCGTGTCGTAAGAGGCGACTAAAGAGGTTGGGTCGGTGGGCTTGCGACCCCCACCCGGAAAAAAAATACATAGCAACGATGTACGAACAATCGGCCTTGGATGCGGACGGACCCTGTGTTGACGAACCCCGACCGACGATGGACAAGCCTACAGACATTCTGAGAATAGGGTCATGGAATGTGAGTGGCATGAATGATGGCACAAAAGAGAGAGAGGTACTGGAAGTGTTAGTGAATGCCAGGCTGGATGTATGTGGAATGACGGAGACCAAATGGAAGGGTACAGATGTGAGAGAGTGGGTGTGTGGAATGGGTGTGTGTGCTGTAGTGAGTGAGGGAGCAGCAAGAGAAGGTGTGTGTTTGTTTGTAAGTAACAAATGGAAGGAGTGTGTTAGAGAATTATAGGTTTGACTCCTGCAAGGAGATTAAGAAAACCTAATATTTAGTAGTGGCCCCGTAATCATTGACGATTATGCCTATTACATAAGGCACCCTCTTCAAACACTCGTCCGCCATAGTTTTGAATCTACCGCGCAGAGCATAAAAAATTTGAGGAGCCTTCATCATGAGCGCACGCAACCTCACTCATGATTCAGTCATTATGAAATTGGGTTCTCACTACGAAAAAACTTCGTAACAAATAAAAAAGAAAAAGAAAATAAGAATAACTATTCATAAGCTTTCCATATACTCGTGGATGTACTTGTGTGGATCTTGACCAGACGCTGACTCAGGCGTCATTCTTCCTTCACTGACATATCAAGTATACCAAAATCCTTAATACATCAACGAATGGGAAGGGGATGGTCGGGAGGGTCCCAGTCGTCAATGATTACGGGGCCACTACTAAATATTAGGTTTTCTTAATCTCCTTGCAAGAGTCAAACCTATAATTTAATAGTGGCCCCTCCATCATTGACGATTATGCCTGATATCTAAGACTGGAGGGGGACATTCGTAATCATATCATAACTCTAGCAAAGGCAGATAATCAAACAACCACATAGTATTCTTACTTTGTAAAAAAGATATATTTGGTGCATAAACTTTATACAACACAACTATACAAAAAGGGGTACAAGCAGGAGCGTGCTTCAAAGAAGCCTGCTTGATAAAAAGGGGTTAACTCTGAGATTCTGAGAACAGATCTGCCAGTTAACAAGGCACCCCACTTAAATTAAGTGGTGAAAAATAAAAATTTATAAGTTTACATGTGCACATATAAACCCCATAAAATTAGTGGATATACTTTGCAAAATATAACCCATGCTTAAATTAGATTGCTTCTCAGCCCAAAAACTACTTACAACTACACTGTTGTTTGTACTAAAATTGTACTAGCACAATTTCCTGTAATGAATAGTACAGAGAAATTTAAATATCACAATACCCATCAACAGTATCACAGCTCTCATATTTTGGCGGGGTCTAGGGTGTCCTATGTTATACTGACTGCACCCCCCCCCCCCCCCCCCCCTTTTTTTTTCTTGAAATTAAACAAAAGTGACTTAGGGGCCACCTAGACCCTTTGCCTTAAAGCTATACATGGCAAGGAAGGTTTGTCTAGAGCTACTGAGAGGTAACGAGTCAAAAATGTATGATTAGAGGCCCACAACTGTGTGGACGTAATATCTTCAACAGAAAAATTCTTAAGGAAACGTAACGAAGCCGCCCACTTGCGTAAATCGTGGGCCCTACCCACAACGCCGGGATTACTCTCTTTGATGACCTCGACCAAGAGAGAAGCCAGTCTACGTTTCATCAAGCGTTTACCCGTACTTGCTACCCATAAAGCACCGTGGTGATTTAGAGGTGCCACTCTCAAATATTTGGTTAGAGCTTGCACTGGACATAAATTATGGTGCACCTTTCCCCTTTTCAACGCCGGCACCGTGAATTCTGAAAACACGTGTTCACTGTGCTCATTCTTGGCTATGAACCCTGGGGAAGGTGCAATGTGAATACACTCATTCAGCCTACCAAACCTGAGGCAATTAGGTGTGTTGCTCATCGCCGCCAGCTCAGATACTCTGTTCTCGGTAGCCAAGGCCATAAGGAATACTGCCCTTTTTAAAAGTAATGTAAAATCTGCAGTATTTTGGTACAGACGGGAATGAAGTAAAGACAATGCCTTGTACAGAGACCAGGTAGGCATGAGCTGACGGGGAGGTGGGCGGAGTTTAAAACATGCCCTCATAAAACCCTTCTCCTCCGCAACTGGTATGGAGAGACCGGTAAGGTCCAAAAACGGTATCCTAATCGCTGATAAGTGATTTTTTAACGTCACGACAGATAAACGTTTCTGCTCGAACAGATAATTTAAATAATTAAAAACCAGGGCCACCGAGGGCACAGTTTGTTCTGTTCTAATAATCCAAGAAGTAAAGGCCTGCCAATGCGATTGATATTGTCGCTTAGTAGACTGGGTATATTGATTCATGAATTTATTGGTCACGTCTCTACCGTATGGTGCTAGCCATTTGGCCTCCTGAATGTCCATAATGCAAAAGTCAGCGAGGTCTTTAGGTTGCCAATTGTGTCTAAGTGGAAAAACCCTACCGGGAGTGATACCGGGTCCGGGCACCACGTCTTCAATTGCTGGTACCACAACTGCGCCGGCCACAGGGGCACGATTAGCGAGACTACGCCTCGATAATCCTGTAGTTTGTTTACTACGTGGCACATTAGAGACGCATCTGGCGGCGGAAATATGGCACTCCACCTGTTCCAGTCTGTCACCAGTGCATCTGGCCCGCCCGCCGGCGTTATCGTCCGGCGGGTGAGGTATAGTGGGAGTTTGTGAGTCTCCTCTGACGCAAACAAATCCACTTGTGGATGGTAAGGCTTCGCAACCATTTGGTCGAAAATGGTTTGCTTGAGCGCCCATTCTACTGTTGTGCTCTGTCTCCGAGACAGAGCGTCTGCCCAGACGTTTGCTACGCCTGGGAGGTAAGATGCGTGAAGCTGAATGTTCAGCCTGTTGGCTAGAATTAAAATCTCTTCTGACACGTTTAGCAACCCCCGAGATCTCGTCGACCCTTGTTTCTGAATACAGTGAACTGCATTCAGATTGTCCATTCTGAAGGCCACTGCCTTGCCCAGTAAAGTAGAGCCGTGAGCCTGAAGGAAATATAAGGGGACTAGTAATTCTTTGACATTGATGTGGGAGATTTCTAAATGGGACCAAAGCCCTTGACCCTGGTGCCCTTGGTTTGATTGAAAGCCCCAACCTATCGTTCTTGACGCATCCGTGTCTACCCATACCGTTGGCGGCGGAGAGGTCCATGACATGACTGAGTGCAATGTTTCCCTCTTCGCCCAGACCGCTAGTAAGTTGTGGATTAATTTTGGTATGGGCCATAGTTTTTTCGCCGGCAATAGCGGAAAATATTTGTTGCCCTCCAATATTAAACGTTTGACTCTTAACCAGCCCAACCGTACCGTTAGTTGAATCCAGTTGAGAGAGCCAACCAGAGACTCCCAGATTCTCCGTGTCGTAGTCAGACTGTGAAGGAACATAAACAGTTTCCTGCGAAATCTGTTGCGATTGTCCATACTCTGACTCAGAGTGAGAGTAGCTGTGTCCCAGACCAGCCCTATCCACTGAACTACTCTTGAGGGAACAAGGTTTGACTTTACCAGGTTGACCTTGAACCCTAGAGTTTTGACATGTTGTAATGTTATGTTGACATGATTTATGCATAATTGTTCCGTTTCTGCCACCACTAGGCAGTCGTCTAGATACCATAAAATCCTGATCCCTTGCCTTAACAAGGGCATCAGGGCTTGCCGGACTAATTTTGTGAATAAGCGAGGTGCTAGGTTCAATCCAAACGGCATCCTCTGAAAGACATAAGTCTGATGCTTTATTCTTAAGGCCAGAAACCTTTGAAATCTTTTGTTGACCGAGACGTGCCAATACGCGTCTGTCAGGTCTAAAGAACACATCCATCCTCCCGGCGGAAGTGTTAGCCTGATCTGGTTTACTGTAAGCATCCTGAATGACATGTTGTGAATATGGAGGTTCAGATAAGACAGGTCTACGACTGGTCTCATCTGAGCACTGTCCCTTTTGGGTACTAGAAATAGTTTGGATGTGAAAACTGGGTAATTTTGAGGAACTGGGATGACATTCTTGGTGATCATTTCCTGGACTAGTGACTCCACCTCTAAAGAAACTAAAGTTGCCTTTGTCGGCTGACGTAAACGAAGTCGTCGGAGCCACTGCCAGGTGATGCCCTTGCGTGCCACCATCCTTGCCCAAGTATTTACTGGCCATGCGCGGTGACACGTCCGGAACGACCCAGTTAGCAGACAAGGGTTCGCCGGCTGTACTACCCTCTGATCCACCCGCCGTGAGATCGGCCCTGGGAGTGAGAGAGACTTTAGTTTTTTGGTGGTGGTGGTGGTGGTGGTGGTGGATGCTTAGCCGACTGGCCGGCGTTGGCAGAAGACGAGCCCTGGCCTGGTCTGCTATAGCTGCGGCCCTTATGACCTGCAAACTTACCTTGTTTGTACCTGTACTGACCTTGGGGGGAGGCGGACTTAGGTATCTGAAAGGGTTTTGACCCACCCGGTTGAGCTTTTGTGACTGGCTTGGGTTTGGGAAAGTTAAAAGCAGGTTTCTTAGAAGGGGTGGGACTGTGCTTAAAGGCTTGAGCCATATTGAAAACAGTTCGCCACACATCAGGGGACATTAACGAGGGAGTTAGCACCGGCGACATGACCACCTGGTTCGCAATTCTATCAGGGAGTTTCCTCACTAGGGACATCCTGAGGTCTTGTCTCGCCCGCACCGCCTCGAGCAAGGCCGTGCGTATATCACCCAACGACTGAATCGACGTCTGAAGGAGATAGTTCAACCGATCGTCTGGCTTCCGCGTCCGCGATTGCCTGAGTGGATCGTAACATAGATTTCGCCACCTGGTGCGTAACAATGTACAGTCAGGACCCCCAATTCGCGAGAATAGGGGTGACAGGAGGCATCGCGTATTGTGAATTAGTGTATTGTGGAACTAACTTTAAATGGGAATAATTAGATTGGGTGACATCTCTCAATTATGGCCTATTTTCGACATTTTTGGCTCTACAATACAGTCTATATCTTATATATAAGAAGAACAATGAATAAAAATATGAAACCTTACCTTAAAATTAGTAGTAGATAGGCTAGGACTAGGACCGTAGGACTTCACGATTTTCTCCAACTTCTCCCTCCCTGACCAAATCGTACGAACAGTTTACTCTGACAAGCCTATTGCACAGTTTCCTTCTCCTTTTTTCTTGCGATCCAACACTTCCACCTTCATTTTGTGTGTTATCTTCTTATGTTGGCGTGGCATGGCGAAAAAAGTGGCAGGCACTACAAACGTTTGGTCACTCCGCACGGCTATGAGCGCTTGAGCGGGACTGTGGGTGGGAGGGAGGGAGGGTAAGCGGGAGGGAAGGCAGGCGTATGCCCGTCTTCTTCTCTTTTCGGAGCTACTCCTGGGCCTCGCGAAACGTAGACGTGCTCGCGTATCAAGCGGGAATAGCGGATTTGGCCCCTTCTTAGCTCTCGATTCGTGTATTGTGGTACCACCTCGCGTAATTAATGTTTAATTAATTAATGTTATTTTCGAGGGGTAACTAGTGTATTAGGGTTTTCGCGCATTGTGGAATCGTGTATTGGGGGTCCTGACTGTACTGGGAAAAAAGTCTATACGCCTTCCTTCGTAGCCTAAACTCCCGGTCTAGGTGAGCTGGTGAAGGCGTAGTGAAAGGATCTTTAAGTTCACAGAGATTGATTTTGGGGGCAGCTAAAAACGCAAACAAAGCAGATGGGACTCCGCCAGCTGAAAAGACTGGCATAGAGAACCAAGAATGGCTGTCCTGAGGAATCTGGTGGGAGGATTTTGAGGTGAAGGTGGTCGCAAAGTTCTGAGCCTCTACTTCCCATTCCACCCAAGGTCCTGGGCCCAACTGCCCCACCTTCAACACTGGGTTAGCGGCTGTGTCTGTGACCGTTTGTAAATCTAATTCTGGCGTGAGAGCTGACAGTGCTTTTATGTCATTAGAACCGTCATGCTTGGTCCAGTCAGAAAACAGCTTTGAAGCTGAGGCAGGGGGCAGTGCAGGCGTAGCTGTATACTGTACACAAAAAAGTCATGGTGATAATGGTTCGGAATGGCCTTAATATTAACATCAAGTACATTACCCGCAATATCCAAGGCTCTTAACTTTCTAGATTTATTTCCTTGGATTACCCACTCTCGTGGCACTGGAAGTTCCCCTGACAAAGTGGGCTGTGCTGTCTCTGGCTTAGTTGGGATCATTTGAACCCATGAGTCATCTGGACCATACAAGAGGGGCATAGCTACCTTTCTTAATGGTGCTTTATCCAACGGGGGCGGATTCATATCCGTAACCACCCTTACATTAGAAGTAGTCAGTGCCGCCGAAGCAGGCCTAGCGACTATATTAGGTGACATAGGGGGAGGGTGCGGAATCTTGGTCAAAGCAATAGAAGCGATCAGAGGCCGAACACTTGAACTCGTCATGGGAGCTCCCAGGTCCACTGTAGGAGTCTCCGGCTGTTGGCCAAAATTTTTTGTGAGCCGTTACTAACAAACTATCTATTTCCTCCGCCGTGACAAATTTAGTGGGTGAAGAACTCAAAGGTGAATCATTCCTATCGTGCGAGTCGTCTAGAACTGAACCCGACTCTTGCACTTCCATGTCGGAGATTATGGACACCTCATCCTTGTCATCTGGCTCATCATGAGAGGGTTCCGCCGAAGCCGGAACCTCGTCTTGGTGCCAAGTTAAATTAGGAATGGATGATGGGATCACCTCGTCCCGGTGGACGTCCGCCCGTACCTGTGGCTCTTGAACCAAACGTGGGCCCTCATGCCCCGGTTGGGAATAACGCCATACACCTAGGCCTTGGCCCGAACTCCCTTGGGAGTCAGATACACCATCAACCCCTGAGCCCCCACTAGACTCTTCTACAGGGCGATCACTGCCTATCGAACTCTCTAACTCTAGGTATGTAATCTCCAATGGTAACCTGTCCGCCGGCAACACCCCCACCACAGTCTCTGACTCCACTCCCGCCCCATCAGATTGAATACTAGATAAGTCGGGAGTAGAGGCAAAAAGTGAGGCACGAGGCTCCGGCGAACGCCGGGAGGCCTTTCGTTCCTTAGTATCTTTCCTGGAAGATTTATGGCTGCGGTGTGACTTAGACTTATCACTGCTCTTAGACTTTTCCGATCTCTCACTAGAGCTATCCTTGGACTTTTCCTCTTTACTCCTCTTTCTAGCTGGTGAAGAGGAATGACTAGGTGGCTGTTGTCGGAGGGGCGACCTGGACCGCGCCCGTGACGTGGAGGCTGTCACCGGGGGCGTGGGTTCACGAGGTCTTTTAGAGGGTGTAGGGACCAGAGAAAGTGCTGTACCCTGCCCAGTCTCTGCCGACTTTCGTACAGTTACTCTAGCGGGACGTTTAATAGGGGGGTGCTCAATTAGTAATTTATCCCAAAGAATCACATTGTCACATTGCAGCGCTTTGTGCGCCACTGTTGTCGCATAACATGTCAACTGTTGCCTGACCTCCCTCAAGGCGACCGCCGCGGATCTACTATTGTCCCGCAACACTTTGGTACTCAATTGAGTACAGAATGAACAGTTCCCCGTTACCCACAAACCCCTTGAGCGATCTAAACATTTAACACATCTAATGCAAAGATAGGGATACCTGAACAGGAGGGAGCAATACACAAGGCAAACACAGGGTTTATGGTAGCCATGACAGAGACTGGTGGAAAACACGAACCCACCCCCGGTCTACTCCAGGTTCTCGAAAGTCTCGCCGGAACTCAGCCCTGGAAAAAAGAAAAATTTCCAGGAATTAATGCTCATAAGGCTACAACAACATGTTCGAACACAAGTGTTTTTTTAGACAACCCGCCGGGTAACGAGACGTAATACACAACTATCACGGCTCGCTACGTGGAGGGTTCATTAATAAAGATTTCAGAATATCTTAACTTGTCCCAAAGATTTATGCATATCCTCTGACATAATATAAAGACCAGCATGGCTTTTTATAACTGACGCAGTCTTCCCAGTGGTGTTTTGTTAAGTTCTTAATGGAAAACCACTCTCAAAGACGCCGGCCCCCGTATTATCTCGCAGATCAAAAACTGGACAGCCTGTCTTAAATTCTAGATCTGGCTTCTCCCGAAGCGTTCTAGATCGCCGTATGTTGAATGGCGGCGATACGTATCGTACCCCTCGAGTGTCTGGTTAACTTCACTGAATTAAACAAAACCGTTAATCCTACCCTCCCAAGGTGCAACCGCCGGGTGTGAATTTTAACGTTCACCCCAAAATTTCTAACCCCACTTCTTTGCAAAAGATCGCCGGGGCGGAAAGATCAACAAACAGCCTAGTTTTTTACTGGCTTTGCAAAAACCGGGAAAAACTCAACTCAACAAGTGTCCGCATGAACACTTAGTTAAATGGGTAAAGCCATCCCGCCGGGAAACACAGTACGCCTGAACACAGGCCCCACCACAGAGACGCAGTCCTAGAGAGCCACAGGCCACTAATCGCCGGGGAAAACAAGCCTTTTTTAACCACGTGTGATTAAAACTCCGCAACCAGCCGGGTTTTCATGGTGTAACCGAGAAAACCCGCCGGAAAAGGCAACCCACCCCGTTCAGATTCAATCTGAACGCACCAATAGACTGAGGAATTAGCCAAAGCACTATAGTCCGTGGAATTAGCCAATACACAACTAAACCAGGACACACATGACACAGTAGTACATATTTATAACATAAAACAATAACACTTGTGCATGTGGCAAAAGCTACGAGAGGCTGGCTAGGCCTAAGCAGACGGAAAACACAGTAAACATGTCTTAATATAAACAAAAAGCACTGAATTATATCACAACAGGAACCACCGTCAACACACCACTGTAGCAAACACTTCCCGGTAAAGGGAAGAACTGACTCGGGACCCAGAAAAAACTTCACTAAGTGAAGAAAAATACGCTGGGAACGTCAGAGAATAAACAGCTACCTCATCAGAGAGATAAAAGGCAGCAATAATAATGCGTAATGAAAGCCGCCTGCATCACAAAGCTAGCTATCCGTGAAAAAGTTCACATGTCCACAACAGGACCACGAGGGTACACCCGAAATAGATGCCCCAAACACACGACCCAAAATACACTGCACTGCGGGCAACCTGCCCAGGACCCTCCTGCTACGCATATCCTAACCTTACTCGAAACATCCCGGAGTAAACAAATGAGAAAAAACTCACTAGGGACGCAACAAATGCGGAACGAGCGGAGCGTGGGGAGGCACGTCCGGGTCGGTTGAGCGCAGAGCAGAGAAGGAAAAATGACGCCCGAGTCAGCGTCTGGTCAAGATCCACACAAGTACATCCACGAGTATATGGAAAGCTTATGAATAGTTATTCTTATTTTCTTTTTCTTTTTTATTTGTTACGAAGTTTTTTCGTAGTGAGAACCCAATTTCATAATGACTGAACCATGAGTGAGGTTGCGTGCGCTCATGATGATGGCTCCTCAAATTTGTTATGCTCTGCGCGGTAGATTCAAAACTACGGCGGATGAGTGTTTGAAGAGGGTGCCTTATGTAATAGGCATAATCGTCAATGATGGAGGGGCCACTATTAAATATGGGTCTGTGGGTTCAAGGATTGTGTGGGTGAGAATGAAAGTAGGAATACAAACGTGGGTGATTGTGTGTGTGTGTATGCTCCGACAGAGGATAAACTTGTAAGAGAGAAAGAGGAGTTCTGGGTGAATGTGGAGGCGTGCCTGGATAAGTTTGACAAGAACGAAAGAATATTTCTGATTGGGGATATGAATGGTAAGGTGGGTGATAGGAAAGTTGATGGAGTGGTGGGAGGGTGGGGTGTACCGTCAGAGGTTAATGGGAATAGTAGTGCACTTGTGGACGTATGTGTGGGGAGGAGGTTGTGGATAGCCAACACCTTCTTCCGACACAGAATGATACACAGATACACATGGAAAGTGGTGTGGATGATGAAGGATAAGACAGTGGTGGAACGAAAGTCACTGATTGATTATATATGTGTGGATGAAAGAATGAAGAAATCTGTGATGGATGCTAGGGTGTATAGGGGTATTGGAGGGGGTCTGTCTAATCATTATGTAGTAGTAGCTAAGGTTAGGATACGGCCACAGGCCGTAGCTCGATTGGTAGAGCATTCGCCTGCTAACCGTGAGGTTGACGGTTCGAGCCTCGGGCCAGGCAGTGAGTTATTGGCAGACGTCAGTGCTGTTGGTGAACGGTGCGGTCTAGCAATCTGTGGCAACTATTCACTAAGTCCCTGATTCATCAGGGCACCCACCCTAGCCTTGCTATTCAGAAGGGAGTGTATGGTGGTAAAAACTACATCATCAAAAGAAGTGGGTGAGGAGAGCTGGAGGGAGGCGAGAGGAAGGTGGAATGGTGAGGAGGGTGGAGAGGCTACAGGAGGAGCAAATCAGGGAAGAGTACAGGAAAGCAGTAGAAAGACGACTAGATGGGTTCGACCTGGAAGATATGGAGGAAGTGGAGGAGATAAAGCAAGGTGTTTAAGGAAGAGGTCTGTGCAGCATGTGAGGAGGTGTGTGGAGTGAGGAGAAGAGGGAGGGGAGTGAAAGGTACAGCATGGTGGACAGAAGAGGTAAAAATAGCTGTGGAAGATAAGAAGAAAGTGTATAGAGAGTGGTTGGGTAGTAGAGGGAATGAAGATTTTGAGAGGCAGAAACGAGCGAGGTACGTGGAGAGAAAGAGAGTGGTGAAGAGATTAGTGAAGGAAAGTAGTGAAGGAAAGTAAGAGAAGAGTAGATGAAGAATTTGGAAGAAATCGGAGTGTAAAATGCAGAGCTGGGCACTTTAGCCAACACTTCCGCAAATAGCCAATTCCGCCATGGCGGAAGTATAATTTTGTTGGCGAATTAGCGTTGGCGCCAAAATGGCTGCCTATTTGCGGGTTTGAAGCTCTGGAAAGTACCTCCATGTTGCAAACCTCGAGTCCGCAAAATAAAAATTCCAGGCGCCAGCCAGCCCTGGGCCGCTCCTGCAGCTCCAGCCAAAAAAAGTCCTGTGACCAAGCCAACTACCTGTGTTCTGGAATCTAGGGCTATACATCGGCTCTTCACGTTGTTGACTTACTTAGTAGCAAGCGTCGAGCTAACACCTACAACACACAGCAGTCCAAGAGTTCCAACCTGCTAGCACTTCAACTTTGTTTATATTTTCGGCCTATTGAAGTGAACATGGAGTCTACCATCATGCCTACCGCAGCTGCCAACAGCATGGGGAGCAGTTCACCACCATCATCCGACAGTGATGCTGCAAAGCATGCAGAAATCGAGGACCTAAGCCACCCCTGGCCCCACCTAGAAACCTTCTATGGGCCTGTAATTACCAAGAAGATGTCTCTGGAGAAGGGCTTTATAACTTTATAATCTAGCCTAATTTAAGATTATAAAGTTAGGGTATTGTTAATTTGATTGATAGCCTGTTAATTTTTAACCTAAACTAATGTTATTAGGCTACCCTAATCCCATCAAAATGCCTCAAAGCATGTAGGCCTAGGCTAAGTCTAACTTATATATAGGCTAGGCTATATAGCCTAGGCCTAGGTCTATAATCACTAATCCCATCAAAATGCCTCAAAGCATGCAGGCTAAATATTGCATGTTCTAACTTCTAAATATAGCCTAGGCCTATAGGCTAATTACTAATATAAGTAATTTTATTAGGCTAGGCCTAGGCTACCCTAATCCTATCAAAATGCCTCAAAGCATGTAGGCTAAATAATATTGCATTTTCTAACTTGTTGTTGGAAGGAACATAATAATTTTATATAGGCCTATATAGGCTAGCCTAGGTCTAGGCTATAATCAGTCAATCACTAATTCCATCAAAATGCCTTAAAGCATGTAGGCTAAATATTGCATGTTCTAACTTCTATATATATAGCCTAGGTCTAGGCTATAATCACTAATTCCATCAAAATGCCTCAAAGCATGTAGGCTAAATATTGCATGTTCTAACTTTAATATATAGCCTAGGTCTAGGCTATAATCAGTCACTAATTCCATCAAAATGCCTCAAAGCATGTAGGCCTAGGCTAAATATTGCATGTTCTAACTTCTATGTTCTAGGCCTATAATCACACTCATTTTATTAGTGTCAAGTAGAAAGTGTTAATTTTGAAAGTATCATATAGGCCTAGACTAAATTTAGCCTACAATAAAATGTTATTAAATTTTGATCTGAAGCTAGGCCTTTATTCTGAGCATTAACATTAATAGGCCTAGGCTACTTTCTATTAATTTACTTAATCTATCTAAAGTAGACCTATCTAGGCATATATAGCCTATTGCCATTCCCAAAGGGGGGACCACGAATAAATCGCCTCCTTGCACCTCTGTGATCCGGCGTACCTCCTCCTGAATGGTGCGGAATTGCGAATACTGATTATTACTGAAGCACTCTCCCCATAAACAAGTTACCCCAACGTTTTACTGCCCATGTGGACAAACTAAGTGGCCTATGCTATATATATTAACCCTTTCACTGCGGGTGACGTTCTGGAATGTTTTGGCAATTTACAGCCATTTCCAAGCTTTAAAAGCCTGTATACATGTATATCCTTGAGGTCCATGGAAGTTGGGCAACATTATATTTAAGTAAATATATATATTTATTGACATTAGAGATTGGATTTATTGATTTACCCTTGATTCTGTAGTTTAAATTTAAAATTAATAAAAAACGGTTTGCGTTTGCATACTTGCATTTGAGGACTAGAAATTTCACAAGGTTTGCACATTTGTGTTTGCTGAAGTTATGTTCTAGGTTTGCTGACTTGACTTTTTGTTTGTGGTGCCCAGCTCTGGTAAAATGGAGGAAGTCAGTGCTGTATTATCCATAAGGCTGACTAGGCTGAAGCCTAGGGGCCCACCAAAATCAGGGGCCCATGCAACCTTTTTTTCTTTCTTTTAGTGTTAAATGTTAACACTATGGATACGGCAAACGCACCCTGTGCGTCACTGAAATTAATTTATAGGAATCCTCTTTGATACGAGAGACGCTAAGGGTGCGTTAAGCTACATAAAAAAAAATATATATATATGGTTCAATTTATGTGAAATTTTGACGCACAGTGGGGGTTGTCGAGGGGCCCAATGAAGTGGCCCTGCCATAAGTTAATACGGCACTGGAGGGAGTGTAAGAAACTGTTCTGGAGAGAAGTCAAGAAAGTTAGGGAAGGTAGCAAGGGAAACAGTAAGAGTGTGAAAGATAAGAATGGGAGAATGCTAGCCGAAAAGCAAGAGAGAGTCGAAAGATGGAGGGAGTACTTCAACGAGTTGCTAAATGTAAGGAATGCCAGCATACATAGTTGGATGGGGTATGGGAGGGAGAAGAGGAGGAGGTGGGGGAAGCCATGAAAAGAGTGAAGTTGGGGAAAGCACCAGGAACAGATGGAGTGTGTGGGGGAATGTTGAGGTATGGTGGTGAGATAGTGATCGAATGGGTATGGAAATTGTGCAAACTAGCATGGGAGAAGGGGAATGCACCCGATGACTGGAAGACTGGCATAATAGTCCCCTTATATAAGGGCAAAGGGGAACGAGGAGTGTGTGGTAGCCACCGAGGAATATGTCTTTTAAGCGTAATAGGGAAGGTGTACAGTAGGGTAGTGATTGAGAGAGTGAGAGTGAGAACGGAGAAATGGATAGGCGACGAGCAGGGAGGTTTTAGTGTTGTGTAGAAATATCTGGAGAAGAAACAAAAGGTGTATGTTGCCTTTATGGACTTGGAGAAGGCCTATGACAGAGTGGATAGAGAAGGCATATGGAAAGTACTTAGAATATACGGAGTAGATGGCAAGTTGCTGAAAGCAGTGAAGAGCATGTATGAGGGTGCAAAGGCGGCAGTACGTGTGGAGAATGAGCAGAGCGAGTTCTTTGACCTGAGTGTTGGGTTGAAACAGGGGTGTGTGATGTCCCTGTGGTTGTTTACTGTATATATGGATGGAGTCATGAAAGAAATACTAGGAAGAGCAGTGGATGTTAGTGTATCGCTGAAAAGGGAGGGAAATGAGTGGAAGCTGCCTATACTGCTGTTTGTGGATGATACAGTTCTGATGAGTGATAATGAATGGGAGTTGCAGGGTCTGGTAAATGAGTTTGGAACAGTGTGCGAAAAACAGAATTTGAAGGTAAATGCGGGGAAGAGCAAGGTTATGGTCTTCGAAAGGGGTGAAGTCACAGAGTGCGAGGTGAAGTTGAACGGTCTGGCTATGGAGATTGTCAGCTCTTTTAAGTATCTGGGCAGTGTGTTGAGTAAAGATGGGACTATGGATGAAGAAGTGCGGGAGAGGGTGCAACAGGGGAAGAGGGTTGTAGGAATGTTGAAAGCAGTAACAAGAAATAGAGTGGTCAGTATGGAAGTGAAGAAGTCCTTGCATGACAGTGTGGTAATCCCGACACTAACTTACGGAAGCGAAGCATGGAAGTTCGGGAAGAGACTCGGACCAAGAGTGAGAGCGGTGGAAATGAGTAACTTGAGAAGTTGTTGTTGAAGATGTATTTATTTTATACTAGCCCTCTGGGCCTAAGCCCTCATAATAGTGTTCGGTGGGGAGTTAGTAAGTCAAGTCATATAGGTCACTGGTCAGATGTCATTATAAAGATTTAGAGCTTTCAAGAAATTACTGATGGCTATGTAAGAGAATGAATTTGAGTCAGAAAGGATGTCTTTTAATGAGGTTCGTCGCAAGAAGCGCTGTCTTTCAGGGTCGTACATGGGACAAATGCAAAAAATGTAATGAATAGTAAGAACTGTGTGACAATGGTGACATTCTGGTGGTGGACTACGGGGAGTGGTCTTTAGATATCCATGAGTGAGTCTCGTGTGTCCTATGCGTAATCGAGTTAAGAGGGTTTGGTCAGCGCGACAGGGGCTGAGTGAAGTGGGCCACATGTGAATGTCGTCTTTGATGGAACGAAGGTGACCTCCTAAAGGTTGATCCCTCCATTCTGAGCGCCACTTATCATGAATATGCTGTCGGATTACAGGAATTAGGTCATCCGATCTGAGGATAGTGGATGCCGGAGCACCTAGACAGGCCTGTTTAGCAAGGGTGTCAGCACGTTCATTGCCCTCAATGCCTACATGGGCGGGGATCCAACAGAGTGTGATGGATGGAGAGCTGCATTGTAATTCGTTGATTTTAAGGATGACAGCGATGACCAATGGGTCACGTGGGGCATACTCACTTAATGCTTGTAACGCACTTTTTGAGTCGCTGCAGATAATGACGTGCGGAGGGTCGTTTGGAAGTGTAGAGATGAGGGTTAGGGCACCATGAATAGCCCACAACTCTGCAGTGAAAACTGTGGAGTAAGGATGTAGGGAGCTTTGATGGATACCGTGTTCAGAAACCGCTGCACTACCTACGGCATCTGGAACCTTCGAACCATCAGTGTAAGTGAAGGCAACTGGAACGTGACTAGCAAGATGTTGCAAAGCTAAGGTACGGCGTTTGACCGGAGTCACAGCCTCTACTTGATCAGACAAATGGAAACAAACTTCAGGATGTTTGAGAATCCAGGGGGTAATTGAACAACGGGGGAGGGGTGAATGAGGTGTTGGAATATTGTAAGATGCAAGTAATTGGGTGGATAAGAGGGTGAAGGGCAAGGTAGTAGTAAGCGTAACACAAAAATGCTTAACCCAAGTGTTAAGGATACACAGTAGGCCTATTAATTGCGTATCCTGGACACTTGCTAAGCATTTAATTTTAGGGTAAGCAATGGCTATTGTTTGTTTCTATTATTGTAGACCTATTATAGCTTTTATGTAGGCCTACACCCTTCAATTCTAACCGAATTCGTAATATTTAGGCATTAGGCCTATTTCTTTTCCATGTGCGTTTATTTGAACTAATGAACATTGAAGATCGATAATAGAAGTTGGGACAGCAATTGGGTGTTGGAAAACTTATATTTTCGGCGCCCAGTCGTATTCTGGGTAGGCCAACCGAGAGACAAACATCTTCCCCCTGCAACATCTCGAAAGCAAGTAGCCTAATATGAAGAAAGTTAATAAAAATAAATGAAACTGCCATCGTTCAAAGAACGAACTAGTAGTGCGCCAATAACAATAACAACAACAACTGAGCGGCGCCGGCCTGGTCTTTGTTTATGTTTATTGCCGAAAATATGAGGGTCTCAGGCGGGCTGCCGCCCATATGTATTTTTCTCCATAAGTTATGTTATTCCTATTACGCGAATTCACAATACACGACGTGCTTTGGGAGGACTGACTGTATGTATATATATACTGTACTCGGGCATATGCCCCATAGCTGGAGGTGGCCGACTCGAGACAGAGACCGAACAGAAGCAACATTTAAAGTTCCAATTCTTAGGGTCCGGGACCACTTTCGCGTTCTCTCGCCCCTTTCTCTGTCTCGTCTATCAGGTGAAGTCATCTAGGGGAGGAGGATTCCTAGCCTTCCGCCCCCAGAAGGAAAAGTAGGATAGTAAAAGAGACAGAAATAAATGGCTAAGGTTGGGTAGAGAATGCCAAAATTCACTCTGGATAGGACCAGCCCTCACCCTATGTATACATAATAGAAATACAAATGTTTGAAAATGGACCATAGAAAACAAATTATTGTCAATCTATACTGACTATTTATTTAATTAAATACCTAATTTTTATAACTGTATTTGCTTAATTATTTACCTAACCTGTACTAACTAACTAATTATATTATGGTGTATTCCAGGAGTTGCGTGTCGTCCAGCGAGCTATGGGTTTCCCAACTTGGTAGCTCTGGTGCAGAGTCTGGGTGATCTGGTGGGGGTGCGGGGACGTGGACCCAAGAGGATCCTTGTACTTAACAGAGATGCCGCCCCTCCATTGCCTTTCTCAGTCACACTCAATCAGGGGTACGTGCTGTGTCAGTCATACCAAAGCTTGGAGTTGGGTCAGTAGCCTTTTGGAGTCCAGGGTTTGCAATTATTATTTTTTTTTTTTTTTTTACAATTATGGTGGGGGCATATTTCCGCTATATTAGGGCTCATTCAGGCACTCCTGAATGATTGAGCAAGTGTCTAAATTAAATATATTCAGCCAAAAACTAGAAGAAAATGGCTTCAAAATTACACCAGAATGAGGTTCGTAGCACGCAGGGTTCATCCGCAGCGCTACCATAGAAATTGGCAAATATTTGCTAATACTGAGCGAATGTCGCGCTACATTTGCCTTTGGCAGCGCTGCATATGTCTAGCGAGACACGGCTGATATCTCTGTGCCGTGGCCGCCTGGCTGGAGAGCGGACGGGGTCCTGTCACGCTCCCGCTCACTTGGACTCGTCTCCACAGGTTTAAGAGCCTGTAAATTACTATAATTTGCCATGGCATTCCAGAACAGTCCCCGCAGTCAGTGGGTTAAGCCCAACCCACCTTGGTTATTTTGTTTTGTTTTCATTTTTTTTTTTCATAAAAAGCCCAGACAAAGCTGGATTTAAAATCAATCTAAAAAGTAATGTTTATACCTATTTAATCTGGCAATTGCGGCAAATGGTTTGAAAGTACAGTACAGTATACCCTCGTTATCTCGGACTAATTGGGGGATGGCTACTTCCGAAATGTCCGAATTCCGGCTTATGTCGGACTTTAAAGGGTTAATATGACTGACTTCAAAGTCAGAGTCCGCGACACCATAGAAAACGGAGATCACCCTATCACTGCTACACTTTGTATTACAGCATTGTATGTGAAATTCATCATATTGAAGACAAATATGAACATAATTATGTTTTCAGGGACAGTACATTATAGCACAGTACATAGTAATTAATATTAACATCTTAAGAGCGGCCTAGGCAGTAATTTCTATGTACCGCCCAGCGTTTTTTTTTTTTACCCTAAATAGGGTTGTTTCCGTGCTCATTTTCATGCATAAACAAGACCCAGAGCATAAAACAAGTATATATCCCTGAAAGGGCGTAAACAGAGCTTTCCAATGACACCTGAACCATCCTTGTACGACCACTGGTCCTCTTGCAACGATCGTGCAACACGAGTGCAAAAAACCTAAAATAAGGTAATTTCCGTACATAATTCCCTGTGTAGTGAGTGAGAAAGGGGGGAGAACGGTGGAATACAGTTCAGTAGGTCCACGGTGGTCGTGGAGAGCGGTCATAAGGTTACTACGCTCGTCCCACCGCTCAGCTCTCTCTCTCAGCAACATTACGTGCTGAAAATGGCACTCGACAGCTGTCGTGCACCGCCACATAGTCCAAATTTATTTCACTCGACATATGTTGCGCGCCGCCAGTTAAGGGTTAACACAATAGTTAAAAGGTACAGGCTTGAATTCAGTAATTAATATTAACACAATATTTAAAAGGTACAGGCTTGAATTCGTCCTAAAACCACTTAAAACCGTACCGTCAAGAGTGTTGTTGTCAAATTGAACCACCCACACACCCACCCACATACACACACACCCACACACACACAAAGATGAGAAACTGGGATTCGGAAGATAACAGGCAAAAGTATAAAGAGGAGAGAAACAAATCCACAGAAATGAGGAGGAGGTCAGAGGCAAACCATGAGAAAGGGATAGTGGAGAACTATGAAAAGAATCCAAAAATGTTTTTCAAGTTTGTAAACGGCAAAAGGAAGATAAAAGCCACGATCGTAAAGATTAAAAGTGGAAACAGAATCATAGAAGAGGATACAGAAATTGCGGAAGAACTAAATAGAAATTTTGCATCAGTATTTACAAAAGAAGGAGAATTCATTGCACCAGAAACCAATGAGATAGGTACAGAGGAAATGCCGGAAGTCACATTCAACAGACCAGAGCTCATAGACAAAATGAGTAAGGTGGATCCAAACAAAGCCGCCGGACCGGACGGAGTATCAGGCTGGATTATTAAAGAAAATGCCAAGGAACTGAGTATACCGTTATATGATATAATGACCAAATCATTGGACACAGGGATAGTACCTACAGAATGGAAAAGAGCAAACATTATTCCTATATTTAAGGGAGGAAGCAGAGATAAACCACTGAACTATAGACCTGTATCACTATTGAGCATCCTCATGAAGATTCTGGAAGGATTAATAAGGGACAAATGGGTGAACTACCTGGAATCCAAAAGATTAATTACTGACCGACAATTTGGATTCAGAGGAGGCAGATCATGTGTAAGCAACTTGTTGAGTTTTTACTCTTAGAGTAATAGACACAGTGGACCAGAGGGAAGGATGGGTAGACTGTGCCTACCTAGACTTTAAAAAGGCATTTGACAAAGTTCCACACAAGAGATTGCTGTGGAAATTAAAACATGAGGGAAAAGTAGGAGACAAACTGCTGAAATGGATGGAGAGCTACCTTAGCGGAAGACAGATAAGAACAACAGTAAGGGGGAAATCGTCAAACTGGACTCAAATTACGAGTGGGGTACCACAAGGTTCTGTCCTAGCCCCAATCATGTTTCTAATATTTGTAAATGACTTACCTGAGGGACTAACAAGCTACATGAGCATGTTTGCGGACGATGCTAAGCTGCTTAAAACGATCAGAACCCAGGAGGATTGCCTTGAGCTCCAAGCAGATTTGCAAAAGATCCATGAATGGAGCGTCAAATGGAATATGGAGTTCAATGCAGGGAAATGTAAGACTTTAGAAATGGGTAAAAGCAAGTACAGACCTAGAAAAGATTATAAACTAGGAAACGAAGTGATTCCCAAAGCAGAAAAAGAAAAAGACTTGGGGATAGAATTTAAGGATAACATGTCTCCAGAAAGCCACGTAAATAAGATAGTGAGAGAATCACTAGCACTATTGGCAAATATCAGGATGTCTTTCAATTATCTTAATGAAAACACCATAAAACAAATAATAACGGCAATAATAAGACCCAGGATGGAATATGCATCTGTAGTGTGGTCCCCTCACATGAAGAAACATATCCACAAAATTGAGAGGGTACAGAGAGCAGCTACGAGGATGATCCCAGGTTTGGAAAATTTGGAGTACCAAGAGAGGCTCGAGAGATTGAATCTACCTACACTGGAACAGAGAAGGAAACGAGGACAGCAAATTCAGATATATAAATGTGTTAGAGGTATTGACAAAATCGACCAAGAAAACTTCATAGAGAGGGATGGAGGTGAGAGAACAAGAGGTCACAGCTACAAACTGAAAGTGCCTAATAGTAAATCTGATCTGAAAAGTAAAAGATTTCCTACCAACTCGATTAATGGGTGGAACAAATTGCCAGCCGAAGTAGTGTCTGCACCATCAGTGCATAGTTTCAAAGCACGGTATGACAAACATATCTTAGGAGGCGGGAATTAACGAGCATGCTCACTCCCGCAAATACAACTAGTGTAAGTACACACACGTGTGTGTGAGAGTTCTCATAAGCCACATTTCATGAGAAAGTTGAACAAAATAAGTTAATATATTAGTCTATACAGTAATTAAAATATAAATTTGCAAACTAAACAAACCAAAACTTCCGACACTGGCATATAGGAGAAAGAGAGGGGATATGATAGAGACTTTTAAGATAGTGTCAGGGAAGTATGATGAGGATGTGTGTGAAGGTGTCTTCTTGATGCGGGAGGGAACAAGAACGAGAGGACACTCTAAGAAAATTTACAAAGAAAGAATTAGGCTTGAAAAGGCAAAGAACTCATTTTGTGATAGTGGTAAATGAGTGGAACGCGCTGCCCCAGTATGTAGTCGATTCCGAATCAATAAGGAAGTTTGAAAGTAATCTTGATAAAGCATGGGAAGACAAGATTTGAAGTTTGATTATAAAGCAAAAATACAGAATAGTAAAAATGTTGCGTCTGCTGCCGCCGCCGCCAACACAGTGAACAACCGCAGTGGAAATTCCCGGCGCGACCGAAGCCACTCCAAGGACCCGTGCCCCCAGGGGGGGGGAGGGGATAGTTGTGACGGTTTGGCTCCCGAAATAACTTCCTACAAACACTTGATCACAAAACAAACCCCAAAAAACTCTACAAAACACTAAACAGCATCACACTTTCCAACAGCAACACAACACAATCACATGCTGCAATCACAACAACAGACTCTACTCCTTCATGTAAACAACAAGCAAACACTCTCATCAATCACTTCTCACATGTCAGCCACCTAAAAGCTCACAAAGACGACCGACGTGTCATCCGACGTAAGAGACAATTCCCCACAGACCCTGACTATACACCCTTCACCAATCACCAGACAAAGCATATCATCAACAATCTCAAGCACTCACCCGCCTGTGGCCTAGACAACATAAGCAACATACACCTCAGACACCTGGGACCACAAGGCATACAAACACTCACTAACATATCAAACTACAGCTATTCACACAACACAATACCAGACATTTGGAAGCATGGTATCATCATCACATTCCCCAAACCCAACAAAGACCCCACGCTACCCTCCTCGCACCGCCCCATCACACTCCTTTGCTCCCCCTCCAAAGTCATGGAACGCCTAGTATTACAACTAATTACACCCGACCTACCCCTAGCTCCAACACAACATGGCTTTAGGCCACTGCACTCCACAAACACTCTTCTCACAGACCTTACACAAAGAGCTTTTGACGGCATCAACTCAGCTAGACCACCACACAGATCACTATTAGCCACACTCGACATTAGTAAAGCCTTCGATGCCATCCCCCGCCACAACCTAACAAACAAAATCTACAACACAAACATGCACAACAACACAAAAAGGTGGCTGGCCAACTTCCTAGCAGGCAGATGTGCACACGTATCTTTTGCCGGTCAGTCATCTAAAATCAGAAACTTTCCAAACGGAGTCCCACAGGGATCCGTCCTATCGCCCGCACTCTTCAATCTGTACATGCACGATATAACTACACCCAATACTCCCCAAATAAACTTAGCCTCCTATGCAGATGACATAACACTCACATGCACACACCATGACCCAAGAAGAGCAACAGATCTCCTTCAACCCTATCTCAACACACTACATGGCTGGTGCACTACAAACAGACTGAATCTAGCCCCAACCAAATCCACCGCAACCCTGCTCACAAGCTGGACAGGTGAACACGAATACATCCCTCAACTCACCATAAAAACACACACCCCTAACACATACACACACACCCAAAATCCTAGGAGTAACATATGATACTCATATGACATTCAAACAGCACACCACAAACATTAAAAAGAAACTGACACCCAGACTTAACGCCCTCAGGTCACTTGCTCACACAAAATTTGGACACAACAAAGAAACTACCACCACAGTATATAAACAATACATAAGATCAGTGATGGAATACGCAAGCCCAGCCTGGGCTTCTAACCTAGCTGAAACACATCATAAGACCTTACAGACTATCCAAAACAAAGCCCTGAAGATCATTACAGGCTGCACAGCTACTGCACCCACAGATCATCTACATCAAGAAACCAAAATCCTCAAAGTCAAAGACCATCTGGACATGAGAGGCACTCAATTCCTGGCAGCAGCCTCCACGAACCAAGACCACCCACTAAACTACATGGCAACACACCCACAGACACCAAGAAATATCAAAACAACACCCAGCACACGGTATCACACACAGTTATTGTCCTCTCTCCCTCCCTGCCCACCCCGAACCAACTTCCAGAAGCACATCCATACTCATATCTCTCGCCAATCCATCCACTCACTCACAGACAACACGCAGCTGCATGCACGACCTCCCGAAATCCATCCTTCCGAATCCTCCCTCCCTCGCGAGGACAGAGTCCACCTGGCCAGGCTGAGATGCGGACACCATCCAGCTCTCCTGAGCTATCAGAAGAGACTGGATGACTCCGTTGTCGACGCCTGCCCGGGATGTAACACAGCACCCCATACCATTAAACACATCATAGAAGACTGCATTTCACACAACCACTTACGCCAACAACACAACCTACACTCAATGAGAGCTCTGTGGGAAAGCCCGATCGTGGCCGTGGCCTTCCTCAGGGACTCGGGGCTGTTCGGCCAGGCAGCTTAGGGAACAACAACAACAACAACAACTGCAGTAGTGCAAGTACTGGCGCTGAGCTGGATACACAGGCCTAGTTTGCCTTTTTCCAGAGGATCTACTGTAAGTAAGAAAAACTTAGACAAAGACAATATAAAGGCAAAATAACTTATCAAAATCGCTGTGGAAACAACGCTTACTAAAATCAAATTTATGAAATAAAAGAACACAACCCACCACATAAGGTGTACATTACTACATGAGCAAGTTAATCTGTTTCCCAAGCAAACTAATCGCACACTTAACAACTCACTATCAATAAATATTTAATGTTTATTACAGTATCTTTTAAGATGTATATTAATGCATCTTAGTATAGTGTAGCAGAATATGTGGCACAACTGTGGCTATTTATAGCCTGGTCACTACATAGATACATACATACTGTACAAGTTTAAAGACCGTTTGTCCACAGAGAATGTGGTTACAGTCTCACGTCCTAAATGGCAGCTTTCCAGGCGGCCCTGTCAAGGGTTGCCTCTGTTGTCAAGTTCTTCATTTTGCGATCGGACCGGAGTACCCGAGCCCACGTCATTCAAGGTCCACTTCATTCAAGGTCCACCCCTACGCACAGCTCCCCCCACGTTCACAGTCCGGCATTTGTTCACCCAGTTCTGATCATCCATTCTCTCCACATGTCCAAACCAACCAAGTCAGCTCGTGCGCATCACTTCACTGACACTCCTAATATCCAGACGCCTTCTCTATTCCTCACTCGATACCCTGTCCCTAAGATTAACCCCACACATCCATCTCACCATTCTCTTCTCATTCCGTTCCATTCTATTGACATCCTCCGCTTTAACCGGCCACGTCTCCGAGGCATAGGTCATCGCGCTCCTAGCACACGAGGTATACACTTTCCCTTTAACCCTTCCCGCCCAGGCAGCATTTTAAAATGACACTGCGGCAGCTGGGCAGGAGCCCGGGTGTCCCCTTGAAAGCCGTAAGCTTGAAAGCCTATTAAGCTTGTTTTGAAAGCCTTGCGTCCGACGTATGTAAACACAGCCGGTTGGAGGCGACGCGCGCACCTCCAAACACAAGAAGAAGATCGGAGTTTGTTATTGTGATGTCTGCTAAAACAAATTCGGTGTTGAAAAGTGTCCCATATTGCTAACATCGCCTCGAAACTCTCTCCACGGAAATCGTCATCACAACTGAACCAGTTGACTTAGAGAGCTCTACTTAACGCCAGTCTACAGATTGGAAACAGCAGTACGTTTAGAGATGTGTGGGAATTTTCTAGCAGTTAAAATAACAAAGATACGGGTAGCCTATTAAATATGCTTTCGGCCATATCGCCCGGATCTCAACAACGTCCTTAGGAGGGCGAGCCCGTGCGGGAAGGATTAAGGTGGGGTGGGAGCCCTCTCATGGTCAGGAGTGGCAACAGCTCTCTAAACTTTCCCCAGCCATTTCTGACTCTAGCAATGGAGCTAGCTTCAGCGCCACCTCCGGCAGAAACCGCATCGCCCAGGTAGCAGAACTTATTCACACACTCCAGTGTTACACTGTCGAAATCAACACTGACAGGCGGGTCATTTAATACAAGATCTCCCTTGCACACTGCACATTCAAAGTCTATGATTCTTGTCTAAGGTCCTCTAGCTCCACTACATCTCTTGTGTACCCAGTTACAACATTGAATTACTTCCCACCCCCTTCCCACATACTGCGCATGGCGTGAGAATTCGATAGTAAACAAAGCGGAATTTACCTATAAACTCACAAGAGTTAACTTACTTTTATTGGTTGATAGGGATAGATAGCTCAATGATAGTGGTAGGAATAGATGGAAGATATAGTGGCCACTAAGAAATAAGAATTAGGATGACTTAGCAGGAAACAGGTGGTTGTATTGGAGCAGCTAGGAGATGTTCTTGAGGTCGTAGCGAAAGCGAGTCTGGTTTGTCTTGGAGCGAGGGACCCTCAGGTTCCCGAATATAACTCATGCGCAGTTATCTTATCTACCAATGCGTCATTTAACTAACTACAAGATATACCGGATTTATTATAATGACAATCCGATATAATAATGGATAATAAACCCATATAAACTTAATACGAAATAGTACAGTCAGGACCCCCAATACACGATTCCACAATGCGCGAAAACCCTAATACAGTAAACTTCCGTTAATCCGAAGGGCAGCGGACCGGCTCTCGTTCGGATTAGTGGATTTTTCGGATTATCGGACTTTACCCCTATGAACCTGTGTATGACGAAAACATTGAGACATTAGGCCACCCAAATGACACAATGGTGCACACACACATATCATATGTTCATGAAATCACTTCAAAAGTTTACCATTGTCATTGTAGCCTATTAACTACTTCAAAACATTCAGATTAATGGTCAAAGGAATCTGCTGATATAATCGTCTTCTTCTTCTTCCGTCTACTAGCGAGTTTGTCTTGCTCTTGAAGATCAGATGTGGTTCGGGAAGTAATGCCTTAACAACGGCACTTCCCTGAGAGGTTCTTGTAATTTTCCTTTTGTGATTTTCCTTTTGTGACGTGCTCTGTTATATTATATTGTATTGAAAGCACCCTTGTCTTGTTGTCTTGAAAGCACCCTTGGGATGCTCCGATCACTGAACTATAAATAGTAGCGTATCGGAACATCCCAAAGGTGCGTTTTCAAGCTCAAGACTAATACGTCCAAAGGTACGTTTTCAAGCTCAAGACTGAATGCGCTTGCAGAAAATGCGGTGCAAGCCAGTAGCGCATCGGAGCGTCCCAAGGATGCGTTCCAGAGCAAAACAAACTCTCTAGCAGACGATGTGGAAGAAGAAGAAGACGAAGGTGTTTACGATTATATCAGTAGCTTCCTTTGACCATTAATCTGAATGTTTTGAAGTAGATAATAGGCTACAATGACAATGGTAAACTTTTAAAGTGAATTCATGAACATATGATATGTGTGTGCTCCATTATGTGTCATTTGAGTGGCCTAATGCCTCAAAAAGGGGACTTTGGGACTTCTTGAAAGGTGCGTTTTCAAGCTCAAGACTGAATGCGCTTGCAGAAAATGCGGTGCAAGCCAGTAGCGCATCGGAGCGTCCCAAGGATGCGTTCAAGAGCAAAACAAACTCTCTAGCAGACGATGTGGAAGAAGAAGAAGACGAAGGTGTTTACGATTATATCAGTAGCTTCCTTTGACCATTAATCTGAATGTTTGAAGTAGATAATAGGCTACAATGACAATGGTAAACTTTTAAAGTGAATTCATGAACATATGATATGTGTGTGCTCCATTATGTGTCATTTGAGTGGCCTAATGCCTCAAAAAGGGGACTTTTGGGACTTCTTGAAATTCGGACCATCGGGTGAATTCGGATTTGGCCTCAAATTGAAAAATTCGGACTATTGGGAGATTCGAATCATCGGTCGTCGGATTAACGGACTTTTACTGTACACGAGTTACCCCTTGAAAATAACATTAATTAATTAAACATTAATTACGCGAGGTGGTACCACAATACACGAATCGAGAGCTAAGAAGGGGCCAAATCCGCTATTCCCGCTTGATACGCGAGCACGTCTACGTTTCGCGAGGCCCAGGAGTAGCTCTGAAAAAAGAAGACGGGCATACGCCTGCCTTCCCTCCCGCTTACCCTCCCTCCCTCCCTCCCTCCCACAGTCCCGCTCAAGCGCTCATAGCCGTGCAGAGTGACCAAACGTTTGTAGTGCCTGCCACTTTTTTCGCCATGCCACTCCAATATAAGAAGATAACACACAAAATGAAGGTGGAAGTGTTGGATCGCAAGAAAAAAGGAGAAGTAAACTGTGCAATAGGCTTGTCAGAGTAAACTGTTCGTACAATTTGGTCAGGGAGGGAGAAGTTGGAGAAAATCGTGAAGTCCTACGGTCCTAGTCCTAGTCCTAGCCTATCTACTACTAATTTTAAGGTAAGGTTTCATATTTGTATTCATTGTTCTTCTTATATATAAGATATAGACTGTACTGTAGAGCCAAAAATGTCGAAAATAGGGCCAAAAATGTCGAAAATAGGCCATAATTGAGAGATGTCACCCAATCTAATTATTCCCATTTAAAGTTAGTTCCACAATACACGAATTCACAATACGCGATGCCTCCTGTCACCCCTATTCTCGCGAATTGGGGGTCCTGACTGTATATATCTTTTATATAGATATACTGTATAACTTAGCCTAATACTGGCGCCTAATTTGAACTTCCACTATGTTTACTTAACCTAAACTGTTGAGTTACTTATGAGTCTCGACACATTCCCACCACCAATATATACATTATCTACAATAATCCCGCAGCGATGTTAGATCTCCAAAGCTGTGAAGAGCTAACAGCGGCTCGGCGAAGTGGTGATCTTCGAACAGGATCGTTACTGGTAGATGGTCCAGCGACCGCTGGTGACATAGGGGTGGAGTCGTGAGAGCTAACACCATCACCAGTGACCGCCGGTTGAGGGATCGAAATGCTTCAGATTTGCTGTTCTAATGGATTCAACTTGACGATGGGTCGAGTGGTCAGGCCAGTTTTTTTTCTAATCTGGACCACTCTAACCAGATCATCTCGTCCGGGATAGAGTCTAACTACCCTACCAAGTTTCCAAAGGACACGAGGTCCCTCGTCATGTATAAGCACGATGTCATTTATCTTTGGCCATACACTGCTTGATGAGCCTCTTTTATTCTTATAGGCTTCTCGTAGTGAAGCCAAGTATTCACTAGACCAACGCTTCCATAGGTCCTGGATCAACTTATTGATGTAATTGTACCTGCTGTGTATCGCTGCTTTACTATCGTAACTAGGATCCTGCAGCTCATCTAGTTGAATTAGGTCCTTTGGGAAGTCACGAAGTCTACGACCTTTAACCAGCATGGATGGAGTAATAGGGCAAGGGTCCTCCATATCACCCGAGACGTATGTTAAAGGGCGATCATTCACGGTAGCCTCCAGCTCCAATAGGACAGTAGTTAGTTCCTCAAAGGAGACTAGAGCACAACCTAGTACTTTTTTAAGCCCAGCCTTCACAATACCTATGGCTCTCTCCCAAATAGCTCCGAACCAAGGCGCGCGTGCTGGGATAAAACGCCATTCACATCGGATTTCGGCAAGATGAGCCTGAAGACTGGGATCGCTTTGAATGTCTTCCAAGTGTCTGGAAGCTCCCACAAATGTAGCAGCATTGTCGCTTAACATTATCTGTGGAATTCCCTGCTTACTACAAAATCTCCGGAATGCATGGATAAAGCTGTCACAGGTCATACTGCTAACTACTTCAATGTGAATAGCTCTTGTAGTAGCGCACGTAAATAAAAGCATATAAGCCTTGTGTGAGCCCCGGACAGGAATTGCTCCTGTATAATCAACCCCCGTGACCTCGAAGGGATCTCTAGGAGTACTGTAGTCCTGATGTCTGGTAGAGGAGGTACTCTAGCTTTCGCATAGGTATTACCCTGTATTTTACAAAAGGTTATACACTTACTGGTCACTTGTTTTACCGCTTGTCTTATCTTAGGAATCCACCACCTTTGCCGTATATATGCGACCACGTGATTAACTCCATAGCGACAACAGACACGATGACACATATTGATGAGCATGGTAGTGAAAGGATGTTTGGAAGGCAGTAGTATCGGATATTTCATTGAATCCGGAAGAGCCGCTAACTTCAATCTACTGTACCTTCATATACAATTAACCCTCCTTTCATGACAAGTCCTAATTGGTTTACCAAATTATTGCGAGTACCCTTGTCACCAGACAGCATCTCGTACTCCTTTGGGAAGCATTCCTGCTGGCATCTTTGAGCTATAATCTTTTATGCTACTTTTAGTTCCTTTATGCTGAGGAGGGCACTGTCTGTGGGAGACGTCCCTTTAATTTTTGCCTTCAAATTATTCTTGTATCAAATAGTGCATGCAACTACCCGAATGAATTTATCATAACTGACATATTTTTCCCAGTTCCATAACTGTGTGTCCTGTTCATCATTAGTCCCAATGACTTGGCTAGTTACTTTTGGCGTTGGGTCATCAGGTATTATATCTTCTGGCCACTCGTCTTTTTTTCGGAGCCACATGGGCCCCTCCCACCAAAACGCAGAAGATTTCAGATGTTTTGCCAAAACACTTCTAGACAGTAAGTCACTAGGGTTTTCTTTAGAGGGCACGTACCGGAAGTCTACAGTCGGAAGAAGGGATTTTATATCGTCAACTCGGTTTGCGACATACACTGGAAGCTTCTTCATACTACGCAACCAATGCAATGTAACCTGGCTGCCGCACCATAAAACAATTATGTCGACTTTTACAATACTGTATTATGATAGGCTTCCTCCACAAATTTGATTAATCTGGCGGCTAGCAAAGCAGCAGTTAGCTCTAATCTTGGTATAGTTATGGATCTTATGGGAGCGACCTTTGCTTTAGCGATGACCAGACAGCTATGTTCCGGGCTCACAAAATACATTGCAGTGCCATAGGCGACACCACTTGCATCGCTAAACGCATGAAGTTCCACTGAATCAGCATATACCGTCCTCCGAGGATAAGTAAAGTCACAGCAGAGGTGCAGGTCCTTGGTAACTGTAGACCATTCGGTAGCGCAGTCGTCAGGTAGCGGATCGTCCCAATCTAGTTTCAGTCTCCATAATTGCTGTAAGAAAATTCTGGACCTTATTGTAACGGGCAGTACCGTAGTACACCGAGTGGATCGAACAGTTGTGCCGCCACTCTTAAGCACTCTCTTTGTTGCCTTATTGGTCTCTGGGAGACTTGCGTTGAACGTCAACAGATCAGAGTCGGGTAACCATAAGAGTCCTAATGTCTTTACTCGCTCTTGATTCGTGGCAGCAACACCATCCAATTGCAGGAGGTCACGTAGTTGAGGACTATTGGTAGCCCATTCTCCGAGATATAAATGTGCTTGTGACATTATTCTTTGGGCATCCCAGTAACGCTTAATGACAGTCTCTTCATCACCGCCTGTACCCGGGAGGTTGTCAATGTACAAACCTTCCTTAACCCACTGAGCCCCAGCGACGCAAACAGTGCGTCAGCAATGTATGTAACGCTAAACCCCAGCGACGCAGACGTTTGCATCAGTGTCACTCCGGTCCCAATTACTCCGGTCCTATGGCACCTAGAGGGCTTAGATTTGTATGGGAACTGTGTATGTATCCCACGCAACCATGCCGAAGGTTGAAAACTCAAAGTCCAACCGCGTGCGCGTCGGCACGCAAAAACCGGTATTTTCGATGTTATTGCTTCCACAACTTCGGGATCCTCTTTGATAATGGAAAGATGCTTCAAGATCGTGGCATTAAGAAGAAACTGTGAGCAAGTTGCCCCGAACAACACTACCTTAAATCGGTAGCAAAGTAAGGGTGAAGATAAGTCCAAGGGATCCTTTGGCCACAGGAATCGGGTGTAATCACGATCTTCTTCATGAAGTTTCAACATGAGAAAGGCTTTCTCGATGTCACTTATCCAGGCATATTTGTGTACCCTGAATCGCAGCAATATTTTTGTTAAATCTGGCACCAGTAATGGCCCTGTGTAAAGGCAGTCATTAAGACTTGGCCTGCCTTTACCAATACTAGCGGAACAGTCGTACACAATACGAACGGGCGTCGTTGTGCTATTCTTGGTGACCCCGTGATGTGCCAAATAATGACTGTTTTCAGTAACACCGAAAGGAACCTCTTCAATAAAATCACGATGAAGTTGATCTTGGATAACGTTGGTATAGTGACTACAATAGACAGGTTCTTGCTTGAAACGCTTCTGCAGACCCCTTAGACGACCCGCTGCTAAACCATAATTAGAAGGCAGCTTCTCTTTATGTTGGTTCCATGGCAGCCTGACTTCATATTGCTGATTCTGTGCAGAGTATGTTACTGTCTCCTTGTATATGTCCAACGCAGTCATGTTTTCCTTTGAATCTTCGTTTGGAGAAATTCCTAGATGATCCAGTTCCCACATACATTTTAATTCATTAGGACATGGATTACTTGATTCCGTGGCTATATATTGATCCATCGGGGTGACCGCCACTTTCAAAATTGTAACTACAGTAAAAGTCCGTTAATCCGACGACCGATGATTCGAATCTCCCAATAGTCCGAATTTTTCAATTTGAGGCCAAATCCGAATTCACCCGATGGTCCGAATTTCAAGAAGTCCCAAAGTCCCCTTTTTGAGGCATTAGGCCACTCAAATGACACATAATGGAGCACACACATATCATATGTTCATGAATTCACTTTAAAAGTTTACCATTGTCATTGTAGCCTATTATCTACTTCAAAACATTCAGATTAATGGTCAAAGGAAGCTACTGATATAATCGTAAACACCTTCGTCTTCTTCTTCTTCCACATCGTCTGCTAGAGAGTTTGTTTTGCTCTTGAACGCATCCTTGGGACGCTCCGATGCGCTACTGGCTTGCACCGCATTTTCTGCAAGCGCATTCAGTCTTGAGCTTGAAAACGCACCTTTCAAGAAGTCCCAAAGTCCCCTTTTGAGGCATTAGGCCACTCAAATGACACATAATGGAGCACACACATATCATATGTTCATGAATTCACTTTAAAAGTTTACCATTGTCATTGTAGCCTATTATCTACTTCAAAACATTCAGATTAATGGTCAAAGGAAGCTACTGATATAATCGTAAACACCTTCTTCTTCTTCCACATCGTCTGCTAGAGAGTTTGTTTTGCTCTTGAACGCATCCTTGGGACGCTCCGATGCGCTACTGGCTTGCACCGCATTTTCTGCAAGCGCATTCAGTCTTGAGCTTGAAAACGCACCTTTGGACGTATTAGTCTTGAGCTTGAAAACGCACCTTTGGATGTTCCGATACGCTACTATTTATAGTTCAGTGATCGGAGCATCCCAAGGGTGCTTTCAAGACAACAAGACAAGGGTGCTTTCAATACAATATAATATAACAGAGCACATCACAAAAGGAAAATCACAAAAGGAAAATTACAAGAACCTCTCAGGGAAGTGCCGTTGTTAAGGCATTACTTCCCGAACCACATCTGATCTTCAAGAGCAAGACAAACTCGCTAGTAGACGGAAGAAGAAGAAGACGTTTATATCAGCAGATTCCTTTGACCATTAATCTGAATGTTTTGAAGTAGTTAATAGGCTACAATGACAATGGTAAACTTTTGAAGTGATTTCATGAACATATGATATGTGTGTGTGCACCATTGTGTCATTTGGGTGGCCTAATGTCTCAATGTTTTCGTCATACACAGGTTCATAGGGGTAAAGTCCGATAATCCGAAAAATCCACTAATCCGAACGAGAGCCGGTCCGCTGCCCCTTCGGATTAACGGAAGTTTACTGTACCTCTACTTGGACGCTAGACTTGTCGTTACGGCAGGAGCCACTTAGTGCATAGCCAAATTTAGTGGGTAAGAGAATTATGTCGCCCTCCTTTTTGTACCCTGGCCGCACTAAGTCATAATAATAATCGGCACCAACCAACAAGTCCAGTCGAGATGTCTGTGTCATTAGAGGATCAGCTAATTTGTAACCGTTGTTTCGCAAAACTCTCATGTCTGCTTCAAGGCATTCTGATCCTTTGTGATCCGTGAGAGTTTCTACCACAACTGCTTGTAGAGGATAGTTTCTTGCCCGGAACTTGTATTTGAAGGACACTACTGGGTATTTTCTGCTCTCACATGCTCCGGTAAACCCTCGCAACTCTAGCTCTTCATCGCCCACTTTTATATAATGGATCGAGTCTAGAGCGGAATTTAAAACGAAGGTGCGCTGTGAGCACTGATCCAGCAGTGTTCTCATCTTGACTGTTCCTCTTGATCCCTTAACTGTTGGCAGCATAACAGTTGGGAGGATAATACTAGTCTTCTTAGAAGACACAGACTTCGTGGTAGTTTGCGTCTTGGTCTTTGGTACCTGTTGAGGTTTTTGCTCCTTCTTTGCACCATCCCATTGAGATCTGGACTGACAGAGGATATGGTAGTGTCTGTTTTGACTGCGGATGTCAGGGTTCACACAACCATTGCTCCCGTGGGTTGAAGATAAGCACCCGGTGCAAAGGTTGTTGTTGTTGTTGTTCCCCAAGCTGCCTGGCCGAACAGCCCCAAGGCCCCGAGTAAGGCCAAGGCCATAAACGAGCGCCCCCACAGAACCCTCCCTGCCGACCACAATAAAGCCTGGGTGACCGAAGCCACTCCATGGCGGGGAGCTGAGAGGGTGCGTAAACGCCCGGGAAACTAAAGCCCCACCCAGGGCCCTGTGCCCCTCAGCAATTATGAAGAGAAAGTTGAGGGGCAAAGGAATAATGTGACGCTTTAGCTTCCAATCTTGGTAGATTGGGAGGTCAATCCACGGAAGAGACGCCGTCACTTGAGATTTAGAAAATATATAAGTAAAAGGAACAGTCAGAGTAAGCTATGGGTATGGCAGAGATCGCTCAGGTCTCACTCTGATAGACCAGCCCATCGCCAACCGGTGCAAAGGTTGAGTTGTTTTGCGCGTTTTACTTTCAGAGCACTGGTTTTGAATTTGAGACACTTAAACCATGAATGGTAAGGTGGGTGATAAGAAAGTTGAGGGAGTGGTGGGAGGGTGGGGGGGTACCATCAGAGGTGAATGGGAATGGTAGTGCACTTGTGGGCGTATGTGTGGGGAGGAGGCTGTGGATAGCCAACACCTTCTTCCGACACAGAATGATCCACAGGTACACGTGGAAACGGATGTTGACGATGAAGGATAAGACAGTGGTGGAACGAAAGTCATTGATTGATTATGTATGTGTGGATGAACGAATGAAGAAATCTGTGATGGATGCTAGGGTGTATAGGGGTATTGGAGGGGGTCTGTCTGATCATTATGTAGTGGTAGCTAAGGTTAGGATACAAAAGAAGTGGGTGAGGAGAGCTGGAGGGAGGCGAGAGGAGGGTGGAATGGTGAGGAGGGTGGAGAGGTTGCAGGAGGAGGAAGTCAGGGAGGAGTACAGGAGAGCAGTGGAAAGACGACTAGGTGGGTTCGACCTGGAAGTTATGGAGGAAGTGAAGGAGATGAGCAAGGTGTTTAAGGATCAAATCTGTGCAGCATGTGAGGAGTTGTGTGGAGTGAGGAGAAGAGGGAGGGGAGTGAAAGGTACAGCATGGTGGACAGAAGAGGTAAGAATAGCTGTGGAAGAAAAGAAGAAAGCATATAGAGAGTGGTTGGGTAGTAGAGGGAATGAAGATTCCGAGAGACAGAAACGAGCGAGGTACGTGGAGAGTAAGAGGGTGGTGAAGAGAGTAGTGAAGGAAAGTAAGAGAAGAGTAGATGAGGAATTTGGAAGGAATCTGAGTGTAAAATGGAGGGAGAGTAAGAAACTGTTCTGGAAAGAAGTCAAGAAAGTTAGGAAGGTAGCAAGGGAAACAGTAAGGGTGTGAAAGATAAGAATGGGAGAATGCTAGCCGAGAAGCAAGAGAGAGTCGAAAGATGGAGGGAGTACTTCAGTGAGTTGCTAAATGTAAGGAATGAAGAGCCAGCAAACATAGCTGGATATGGTATGGGAGGGAGAAGAAGAGAAGTATTGGAGGAGGAGGTGGGGATCAGGAGGCCAGAAGTGTGGGAAGCCATGAAAAGAGTGAAGTTGGGGAAAGCACCAGGAACAGATGGAGTGTATGGGGAAATGTTGAGGTATGGTGGTGAGATAGTGATAGAATGGGTATGGAAAATATGCAAACTAGCATGGGAGAAGGGGAGTGCACCCGATGACTGGAAGACTGGCATAATAGTCCCCCTATATAAGGGCAAAGGGGAAAGAGGAGTGTGTGGTAACCACCGAGGAATATGTCTTCTAAGCGTAGTAGGGAAGGTATACAGTAGGGTAGTGATTGAGAGAGTGAGAGTGAGAATGGAGAAATGGATAGGCGATGAGCAGGGAGGTTTTAGGAAGGGAAGAGGATGTGTAGATCAGATTTTTACCCTGAATTGTGTTGTGGAGAAGTATCTGGAGAAGAAACAAAAGGTGTATGTTGCCTTTATGGACTTGGAGAAGGCCTATGACAGAGTGGATAGAGAAGGTTTGTGGAAAGTACTTAGAATATACAGAGTAGAGGGCAAGTTGCTGAAAGCAGTGAAGAGCATGTATGAGGGTGCAAAGGCGGCAGTACGTGTGGAGAGTGAGCAGAGCGAGTTCTTTGACCTGAATGTTGGTTTGAAACAGGGGTGTGTGATGTCCCCGTGGTTGTTTACTGTATATATGGATGGAGTCATGAAAGAAATACTATCAAGAGCAGTGGATGTTGGTGTATCGCTGAAAAGGGAGGGAATTGAGTGGAAGCTACCTATACTGCTGTTTGCGGATGATACAGTTCTGATGAGTGATAATGAATGGGAGTTGCAGGGTCTGGTAAATGAGTTTGGAACAGTGTGCGAAAAATGGAATTTGAAGGTAAATGCGGGGAAGAGCAAGGTTATGGTCTTCGAAAGGGGTGAAGTCACAGAGTGTGAGGTGAAGCTGAACGGTCAGGCTATGGAGATCTTCAACTCTTTTAAGTATCTGGGCAGTGTGTTGAGTAAAGATGGGACTATGGATGAAGAAGTGCGGGAGAGGGTACAACAGGGGAAGAGGGTTGTAGGAACGCTAAAAGCAGTAACAAGAAATAGGGTGGTCAGTATGGAAGTGAAGAAGTTCTTGCATGACAGTGTGGTAATCCCGACACTGACTTACGGAAGCGAAGCATGGACGTTGGTTGAGAGACTCAGACCAAGAGTGAGAGCAGTGGAAATGAATTACTTAACCCTTGTCTAGCGGGTGCTCTGTGGCCGTTTTGGGCCTTTTCAGGCCATTCTGACTGCTATATCAACCATCATAGACTAATGACTAAATGGCATTACGATAGGGCAGACTGGGAGGGTCTTCAAGGTTTCTTTATTGATATTCCCTGGACCTCTTTCTTTTCTAATGATGCACACTCCACCTTGAGCCACATACAAGATTTTGTAAAAATTGGAATGGAAACTTTTATTCCTCATCAAAAGTACAGTAAAAGATCTAATTCACCTAAATGGTTTGACCATAATTGTGCTAGAGTAACTGAACAAAAAGCAATAGCCTACAATGCATACACAAGATCAAAAACACATGAAGCCTTTAATTATTTTAGAAACATCAGAAATCATGCCAAAACTGTATTAAACCTAACTAAATCAAACTTTCTCCATAAGCAGGCAAATAAACTTCTAAATAATCCAAATGATAACAAAATATTTTGGTCTACTCTTAACTCATTCAAATCCAACTTCACTACTGCTTCATCCATTCCACCATTAAAATCTCCGACTGGCAATCTTGTAAGTGACCCACGAGGTAAAGCTAACCTTCTTGCAGATATTTTCTCCACCAACTCAACCTTAGATGACATAAATCAAGATGTCCCTGTACTTAATTTTAATTCACCTGAAATTCCCTCACTTAAGATCCACACCAGACATGTCAAAACTATTTTGCAGAATCTCTCAGTAGATAAGGCTCCTGGTCCAGATGAAATTCCTCCAATAGTACTTAAGAATTGCTCCTTGGTGCTCGCTCCTGTATTGGCAAAATTTTTCCGTCTGTGTACTCATACCTCATGCTTCCCAGTACCCTGGAAAGAAGCAAACATCCATCCAGTTCCTAAAAAAGGTGCCTCTTCAGATCCATCAAACTACAGACCAATAGCTATAACTTCCACTCTTGGCAAAGTTTTTGAAATTATATTAAATAATCACATAATTAAGCATCTGGAGAATAATAAATTAATCAGTGATAGGCAATATGGTTTTAGACGATGTCGATCAACTGCAGACATTCTTTGCCTTCTTACGCATCAAATCAACCAAGCTACAGACCAACATGGTGAAACACATACAATAGCACTGGATATATCAAAGGCATTTGATAGAGTCTGGCATCAATCCTTATTGTCGAAGATGTCACACTACGGCCTTGCATCATTAGTTCCACTAATTTCTTCTTATCTTCATAACAGAAAAATACGTGTAATGGTAGATGGCCTTTATTCTCAATTTCACTCAATAAATGCTGGTGTTCCCCAGGGATCAGTTTTGGCCCCAACTCTGTTCCTCATTCATATCAATGATCTCATATCTACCACTCATAATCCAATACATTCCTACGCAGATGACTCAACACTCCACAGTTCCTTCACATTTACCAATTCTTTCACCCAACCCGATCTTATAAATTCAAAAATAAACACTGCAATTTCTCTGAACCAGGACCTTTCTAGAATTAATGAATGGGGACAAGAGAATCTAGTTTCCTTTAATGCACAGAAAACCAAGTACATTCAATTTTCTAACCGACAGAATCTCACGGACTCCCATATATTTTTTAATGATGTAAATATTCCCACTTCCCCTAGTATTGACATTCTCGGTGTAACATTAACTACTAACTTGAGCTGGACACATTATGTTAGAAGCATTGCTAAGAATGCCTCTAAAAAACTGGGACTCCTGTACAGAGTTCGAGAATTCTTCACTGACGAGCAGTTGGCCGTAATATATAAAAGTCATGTGCGCTCTCAGATGGATTACTGTTCACCTCTGTGGGGTGGAAGTGGAGTGGTTGCATTGAGGCAGTTGGACAAAATTCAAAATAAAGCTATTAGATTAATCAATAACCCTGCAATCACACAGGACCTTCCTACATTAGCCATACGAAGAAACGTTGCATCCCTTGCATTATTCTACAGATATTTTCACAGCAATTGTTCCGAGGAACTTGCTTCAATTGTGCCGCCTCTCCACATCTTTCCCCGTAGAACTAGGGCAGCTGAGAGCGCCCATGAATTTACACTTTCTCCTCCACAATGCAGAACTTCTGCTTATCAGAATTCATTTATCCCCAGAGCTACTACTCTTTGGAATTCACTTCCCTCGAATTGCTTTCCACAAACTTACAATCAACAAATGTTTAAATCCAGTTGTTACAAACATTTTATGAATGGAGGATGCCTTTAGGCACATGGACCTTTTTGTTTTATCTGTGTTTTTCCTTCCTCCGTTCATTGTCTCTTAAAAAAAAAAAAAAAAAAAAAAAAGTATGAAAGGAACTGTATTGCGCCGAAAACTAGGTGGAAATCGCTACACAATGACGCCACATACAGCTACGTAGCACTCGTGGAGCACTGACAGTGTTACCTCGAAGATGGAAGTTTAGCTGATTTTGCTACAGTGCTCACTTTTAGCGAACTATTGGTTACACTGTCATCCTCACGCGCGGTGGGGGAACTGGAGTTAGTGTGGGCCGGGAGGCCACAGATGTCGGACGTATGGATCATTACTATCCCACCCATTTTCACTCTATTTCCACCCTTTTTTCACCCGTTTTTTGCCAGTTTTTTTAACTCGACTTATGTTGCGCGCCGCTCTTTAAGGGTTAAGGAGTGCGTGCGGAGTTACATGGAGGGATAGACAGACTAATGAGGAAGTAAGAAGGAGGTGTGGTGTGGAGGTAGATGTGCTGGAAAGTGTGAAAAGGAACAACTTGAGATGGTTCGGCCATATGGAACGTATGGAAAGCGAGAGAATGACTAAGAGGGTGTACAAGAGTGAGGTGGAGGGACAGAGAGGGAGAGATAGACCGAATATGAGGTGGAAGGATGGAGTGAGGAAGTACATGAACGAGGGCGGTGCTGGTTGGGGGGAGGGGCGTCGACTGACTGGGGACAGAGGTGCATGGGGGCGGTTCGTTCGTGGCCACCCCTTCGGGGATCACGGCGTCAGGCAATAGATAGATAGATAGAAACCATGCATGTGCCCCTTCGCACAACTTGCAACCCTTCCTTCGCACCGAGGCCTCCTGCACCGCAAAGGATGCTGAAGCAACTGGTATGTGTGGTGTAATCCGTTCTGCTACACTTTCCATGTTAAACAATTCTGTCTGGTAAGCCTGGACAAACTTTCTAAATCCAGACCCTCTTCACCTAAAGTTCTTTTTAATGTTTCCTTTAGTGGGGATGGCAATTTATTCATGAGAATCACAACACTAGCTTCATGAAGGGTAATTTGTAAGGTCTCTATTGACCTCCGTGTACTTTCAAAACTAGCATAGAATCCCTTTAGTTCCTCGACATTGTAAGAGGGAGGATTCAAAGTAGTAAGGTTAGTTATATGTGCCGCCTTAATTCTATCCCTGTGCCCATAGGTTTTCTTTAGAAGGGCAACCACTGTTTGGTAGCTGGCTCCCTCAATTGCGAAACCTTCAATGAGTTGTTTTGCCTCGCCATTCAGTTGACCTCTTAAGTAGGTGAATTTTTGGATGTCACTGAGCTCCGCATTGCTGTGGAAACTACAGTGGAACATATCCCAGAATCCCAACCATAGAGTGGGATCACTGTCAAACACAGGAAGGGTTATTTTCGGCAATCTTACACCGGCATTTCTGTTGACTGCAGCACGATTTGGCTCCTTGTGTTTTAGCTTACCTTTGAGGAGGATGATAACTTTATCAAGATGCTCTATATAATCCACGTCTGTTTCTATATCCGCGAAATACTCGGCGTCATCTTCATAGAGCGTTTCCATTTCGCGGCGACATAAATTTAAGTCTTCGAGCTGTCTTAATACCGAAGCCAATTTAGCCTCAATCGCATCATTATCTGCATCAACTACAAATATAGCAATATCTTTGGTGATCCTAGTCAAACCACTCTTGATACCCCCCTTGCGTCGCTTGTACTGGGACAGTGTCAACGACATGATGGCAATACACAGGAAATAGAATAGAATATTACTATATCTTACCTATATGGACGTAAAGCGCACACCAATAAAGGCAAGATATAGGGAACCCCGACTTAAACGTAATAATTAATTAAATGTATGATGCCGGGGTAGGGCAATAAGCGGGAAATATGACGCGGAACGCAATAATAAAAGTAAACGAACGCATAAATATCTCCACACTTAAATTTAAAAGGTAAACCTTATATTAAATAAGACAATTTCGTTGGTGTAGGGCAATAATGAGGGAAATAGGCTAAGACGCAAGGCGCAATAATAAAAGTTAGCCTACCATCTCCACTCACTAAAGTAATGAACCTTACATAATGTGAGAATTCGATAGTAAACAAAGCGGAATTTACCTATAAACTCACAAGAGTTAACTTACTTTTATTGGTTGATAGGGATAGATAGCTCAATGATAGTGGTAGGAATAGATGGAAGATATAGTGGCCACTAAGAAATAAGAATTAGGATGACTTAGCAGGAAACAGGTGGTTGTATTGGAGCGGCTGGAAGGAGATATTCTTGAGGTCATAGCGAAAGCGAGTCTGATTTGTCTTGGAGCAAGGGACCCTCAAGTTCCCGAATATGACGCATGCGCAGTTATCTTATCTACCAATGCGTCATTTAACTAACTACAAGATATACCGGATTTATTATAATGACAACCCGATATAATAATGGATAATAAACCCATAAAGACTTAATACTAAATAGTATATATCTTTTATATAGATATATAACTTAGCCTAATACTGGCGCCTAATTTGAACTTCCAGTATGTTTACTTAACCTAAACTGTCGAGTTACTTACGAGTCTCGACACATTTCCACCACCAATATATACATTATCTACAATAATCCCGCAGCGATGTTAGATCTCCAAAGCTGTGAAGAGCTAACAGCGGCTCGGCGAAGAGGTAATCTTCCAACAGGATCGTTACTGGCAGATGGTCCAGCGACCGCTGGTGACATAGGGGTGGAGTCGTGAGAGCTAACACCATCACCAGTGACCGCCGGTTGAGAGATCTAAATGCTTTCGATTTCCTGTTCCAATGGATACAACTTGACGATGGGTCGAGTGGTCAGGCCAGTTTTTGTTCTAATCTGGACCACTCTAACCAGATCATCTCGTCCGGGATAGTCTAACTACCCTACCAAGTTTCCAAAGGACACAAGGTCCCTCGTCATGTATAAGCACGATGTCATTTATCTTTGGCCATACACTGCTTGATGAGCCTCTTTTATTCTTATAGGCTTCTTGTAGTGATGCCAAGTATTCACTAGACCAACGCTTCCATAGGTTCCAGATCAATTTATTGATGTAATTGTACCTGCTGTGTATTGCTGATTTACGATCATAACTAGGATCCTGCAGCTCATCTAGCTGAATTAGGTCCTTTGGAAAGTCACGAAGTCTATGACCTTTAACCAGCATGGATGGAGTAATAGGGCAAGGGGTCCTCCAGATCACCCGAGACATATGTTAAAGGGCGATCATTCACGGTAGCCTCCAGCTCCAATAGGACAGTAGTTAGTTCCTCAAAGGAGACTAGAGCACGACCTAGTACTTTTTTAAGCCCAGCCTTCACAATACCTATGGCTCTCTCCCAAATAGCTCCGAACCAAGGCGTGCGTGCTGGGATAAAACGCCATTCACATCGGATTTCGGCAAGATGAGCCTGAAGACTGGGATCGCTTTGAATGTCTTCCAAGTGTCTGGAAGCTCCCACAAATGTAGCAGCATTGTTGCTTAACATTATCTGTGGAATTCCCTGCTTACTACAAAATCTCCGGAATGCATGGATAAAGCTGTCACAGGTCATACTGCTAACTACTTCAATGTGAATAGCTCTTGTAGTAGCGCACGTAAATAAAAGCATATAAGCCTTGTGTGAGCCCCGGACAGGAATTGCTCCTGTATAATCAACCCCCGTGACCTCGAAGGGATCTCTATGAGTACTGTAGTCCTGATGTCTGGTAGAGGAGGTACTCTAGCTTTCGCGTAGGTATTACCCTGTATTTTACAAAAGGTTATACACTTACTGGTCACTTGTTTTACCGCTTGTCTTATCTTAGGAATCCACCACCTTTGCCGTATATATGCGACCACGTGATTAACTCCATAGTGACAACAGACACGATGACACATATTGATGAGCATGGTAGTGAAAGGATGTTTGGAAGGCAGTAGTATTGGATATTTCATTGAATACGGAAGAGCCGCTAACTTCAATCTACCTTCACATACAATTAATCCTCCTTTCATGACTAGTCCTAATTGGTTTACCAAATTATTGCGAGTACCCTTGTCACCAGACAGCATCTCGTACTCCTTTGGGAAGCATTCCTGCTGGCATCTTTGAGCTATAATCTTTTCTGCTACTTTTAGTTCCTTTATGCTGAGGAGGGCACTGTCTGTGGGAGACGTCCCTTTAAGTTTTGCCTTCAAATTATTCTTGTATCGAATAGTCCATGCAACTACCCGAATGAATTTATCATAACTGCCATATTTTCCCCAGTTCCAAAACCGTGTGTCCTGTTCATCATTAGTCCCAATGACTTGGCTAGTTACTTTTGGTGTTGGGTCATCTGGTAATTTGTCTTCTGGCCACTCGTCATTGTTTCGGAGCCACATGGGCCCCTCCCACCAAAACGCAGAAGATTTCAGATGTTTTGCCGAAACACCTCTAGACAGTAAGTCACTTGGGTTTTCTTTAGAGAACACGTACCGGAATTCTACAGTCGGAAGAAGGGATTTGATTTCGTCAGCACGGTTTGCGACATACACTGGAAGCTTCTTCATACTACGCAACCAATGCGGGTGCCCAACCCCGAAAGGGGTTGAAATAGGGGAGCTATCCCCCCGCCAAAGGCGGCTTTCTAGGGCCTTTCCTAGCTGATGCTGAGAGGATTGGGTTCTAGTCATGTGGTGATGGGCTGGTCTATCAGAATGAGAGTTGAGCGTTCTCTGCCATACCCATAGCTTACTCTGACTGTTCCTTTTACTTATATATTTTCTAGATCTCAAGTGACGGCGTCTTTTCCGTGGATTGACCTCCCTACTGCCAACCCTGGCAGATTGGGAGCCAAAGCGTCACATTTTTCCTTTGCTCCTCAACTTTCCCTTTATAATTGCTGAGGGGCACAGGGCCTTGGGTGGGGCTTTTGTTTCCCGGGCGTTTCCGCACCCTCCTCAGCTCCCCGCCTTTGAGGGCTTCGGTCACCTGGGCATTATTAGTGGTAAGCTGGGAGGGTTCTGTGGGGGCACTCGGTTATGGCCTTGGCCTTGCTCGGGACCTTGGGGCTGCTCGGCCAGACAGCCTGAGGAACAGCAACAACAACAACAACAACGCAACCAATGCAATGTAACCTGGCTGTCGCACCATAATACAATTTTGTTGACTTTTACAATTTTATGATAGGGTTCCTCCACAAATTTGATTAATCTGGCGGCTAGCAAAGCAGCAGTTAGCTCTAATCTTGGTATAGTTATGGATCTTATGGGAGCGACCTTTGCTTTAGCGATGACCAGACAGCTATGTTCCGGGCTCACAAAATATATTACAGTGCCATAGGCGACACCACTTGCATCGCTAAATGCATGAAGTTCCACTGAATCAGCATATACCGTCCTCCGAGGATTAGTAAAGTCACAGCAGAGGTGCAGGTCCTTGGTAACTGTAAACCATTCGGTAGCGCAGTCGTCAGGTAGCGGATCGTCCCAATCTAGTTTCAGTCTCCATAATTGCTGTAAGAAAATTCTGGACCTTATTGTAACGGGCAGTAGTACACCGAGTGGATCGAACAGTTGTGCCGCCAATCTTAACCCTCTCACCACGGAAGGGCTCTTGAACGCCCATAAAAAAGCATATAACAGCTGCCCGGAAGGGCTCTTGAACGCCCAGTGGTTGAAAGCCTGTGAGCTTCGTGTGCGAGGCGTCGGTCCGACGCATGTAAACAACAGCCGGCTGGACCGACGCCCCGCATCTCCGGCCACAAGAAGGAGAGCGTCGCTTGTTCGTGTGTGCCTGTATGTTGTTGTTAAGTATCGAAAAGTAGTGTAAAGTGGCTGTTTTGGCCATAAAGTTATCTCCAATGAAATCATCATCACAGCTCAACCAGTTGACTTAGAGAGCTCTACTTAATGCCATTCTACAGGTAAATAACACAGCTACGCTTGGGGATGCGGGAAGCAGTCGGATTAACACATATACGGTAGCCTAGCCTAGACGTTTTTCGGCCAAAACACCCGGGTTTCGAGGAATATATATATAATACATAGCCGGGGCTGGAGGGTTAAGCACTCTCTCTTTGTTGCCGTATTGGTCTCTGGGAGACTAGCGTTGAACGTCAACAGATCAGAGTCAGGTAACCATAAGAGTCCTAATGTCTTCACTCGCTCTTGATTCTTGGCAGCAACACCATCCAATTGCAGGAGGTCACGTAGTTGAGGACTATTGGTAGCCCATTCTCTGAGATATAAATGTGCTCGAGACATTATTTTTTGGGCATCCCAGTAACGCTTAACGACAGTCTCTTCATCACTGCCTGTACCCTGGAGGTTGTCAATGTACAAACTATAGGTTTGACTCCTGCAAGGAGATAAAGAAAACCTAATATTTAGTAGTGGCCCCGTAATCATTGACGAACATGCCTATTACATAAGGCATCCTCTTCAAACACTAATTCGCCGTAGTTTGAATCTACCGCGCAGAGCATTTAAAATCTGAGGAGCCTTCATCATGAGCGCACGCGACCTCACTCATGGCTTCAGTCATTATGAATTGGGTTCTCGCTACGAAAAAACTTCGTAAACAAATAAAAACAAAAAGAAAATAAGAATAACTATCCAATAAGCTTTCCATTTTATCGTGGATGTACTTGTGTGGATCTTTGACCAGACGCTGATTCAGGCGTCATTCTTCCTTCACTGACATATCAAGTAAACCAAAATCCTTAATACATCAACGAATGGGAAGGGGATGGTCGGGAGGGCCCCAGTCGTCAATGATTACGGGGCCACTACTAAATATTAGGTTTTCTTTATCTCCTTGCAGGAGTCAAACCTATAATTTATTAGTGGCCCCTCCATCATTGACGAACATGCCTGATTTCTAAGACTGGAGGGGGACATTCGTAATCATATCATAACTCTAGAAAAGCAGATAATCAAACAACCACATAGTATTCTTACTTTGAAAATATATTTAAACAGGGCGTAGCCCATATATATACAAAAAAGGGTTTCAAGCAGGTGCGTGCTTCAAAGAAGCCTGCTTGACAAAAAAGGGTAACTCTGGAGATTCTGTGAACAGATCTGTAGTTACAAAAGTCACCACTCAACGAGTGGTGACAAAAATAAAGTTATAAGTTTACATGTGCACATATAACCTCATAATATTCGTGGAAATATTTTACAAAATATCTCCACTGTTTAATACTAAATTGCTTTCACAGCTAAAACTACTATAACAACCCTGTTGTTTGTACTAACATTGTACTAGCACAATTTCTCGCCCTGAATAGAACAGAGAAATTTTCATATCACATTATCCATAATTTGTATCACAGCTCTTACACTCCGGCGGGGTCTAGGGTGTCCTATGTTACACTGACTGCACCCCCCGCCCCTGTTCTTGAAAGTAAACAAAAGTGACTGAAGGGCCACCTAGACCCTCTGCCTTAAAGCTATACATGGTAAGGAAGGTTTGTCTAGAGCAACTGACAAGTATCTAGTCAAAAACGTATGATTAGAAGCCCACAACTGTGTGGACGTAATATCTTCTACTGAAAAGTTCTTCAGGAAACGTAAAGAGGCTGCCCATTTGCGTAAATCGTGGGCCCTACCCACAACGCCGGGATTACTCTCTTTAATGACTTCGACCAAAAGAGAAGCCAATCTCCGTTTCAGTAAGCGTTTACCCGTACTTGCTACCCATAAAGCACCTTGGGGGTTTAGAGGAGCTACCCTCAAATATTTGGTTAGAGCTTGCACTGGACAAAGATTATGGTGCACCTTTCCTCTTTTTAACGCCGGCACAGTGAACTCCGAAAACACGTGTGCACTGTGCTCATTCTTGGCTACAAATCCTGGGAAGGTGCAATGTGAAGACATTCATTAAGTCTACCAAACCTAAGGCAATTAGGTGTGTTGCTTATCGCCGCCAGCTCAGACACTGTTCCCGGTGGCCAAAGCCAAAAGGCATACAGCCTTTTTTAAGAGTAATGCAAAATCTGCAGTATTTTGGTACAGACGAGAGTGAAGTAAAGACAATGCCTTGTCCAGAGACCAAGTAGGTATGAGCTGACGGGGAGGTGGGCGGAGCTTAAAACATGCTCTCATAAAACCTGGTTTCCTCCGCTACCGGTATGGAGAGACCTGTAAGGTCGAAAAAGGGCACTCTAATCGCAGTTAAGTGATTTTTTAACGTTACCACAGATAAACGTTTCTGCTCAAACAGATAATTCAAGTAATTAAAAACTAACGCCACTGAGGGCACAGTTTGTTCTGTATTAATGATCCAAGAAGTAAAGGCTTACCAATGTGATTGATACTGTCGTTTCGTAGACTGAGTATATTGATTTATTAATTTATTGGTCACATCTCTACCATATGGTGCTAGCCACTTGGCCTCCTGAATGTCCATAATGCAAAAGTCAGCGAGGTCGCTAGGTTGCCAATCGTGTCTAAGTGGAAATACTCGACCGGGAACGACACCGGGTGCGGGCACCACATCTTCAATTGCTGGTACCATAACTGCGCCGGCCACAGGGGCGCGATTAGCGAGACTAAGCCTCGATAATCTCGTAGTCTGTTCACTACGTGGCACATTAGTGACGCGTCTGGCGGCGGAATCAGATAGATGGAGCTCCATCTGTTCCAGTCTGTCACTAGGGCGTCTGGCCCCCCTGCCGGCGTTCTCGTCCGGCGGGTGAGGTATAGAGGGAGCTTGTGAGTCTCCTTGGACGCGAACAGATCCACTTGTGGATGGTAGGGCTCTGCAATCATTAGGTTGAAAATGGGTTGCTTGAGCATTCTAATGTCGTGCTCTGTCGCCGGGACAGAGCGTCTGCCCAGACGTTTGCTACGCCTGGGAGATAAGATGCGTGAAGATAAATTTCTAGCCTGTTGGCTAGAGTAAAAATCTCTTCCGACACGTTTAGCAACTTCCGTGATCTCGTTGACCCCTGTTTCTGAATACAGTGAACCGCATTCAGATTGTCCATTCTGAAGGCCACCGACTTGCCCTGCAAAGTAGAGCCGTGAGCCTGAAGGAAATACAAGGGGACTAGTAATTCTTTGACATTGATGTGGGAGATTTCTAAGTGGGACCAAAGCCCCTGACCCTGGTACCCCTGGTTTGATTGAAAACCCCAACCTATTGTGCCTGACGCATCCGTGTCTACCCATACCGTTGGCGGAGGAGAAGTCCATGACATTACTGAGTGCAACATTTCTCTCTTCGCCCAGACCGCTAGTAAGGTGTGGATTAATTTTGGTATGGGCCATAATTTTCCCGTCGGTAAGAGTGGGAAATATTTGTTGCCCTCCAATATTAAACGTTTTACTTTCAACCGGCCCAACATTACAGTTAGTTGAATCCAGTTGAGAGAGCCGACCAGAGACTCCCAGATCCTCTGTGTCGTAGTCAGACTGTGAAGAAACATGAACAGTTTCCTGCGAAACCTGTTTCGATTGTCCACACTCTGACTCAGAGTGAGAGCAGCTGTGTCCCAAACCAGCCCTATCCACTGAACCACTCGTGAGGGAACAAGGTTTGACTTTACCAGGTTTACCTTGAACCCTAGAGTTTTGACATGATCTAAAGTTATGTTGACATGTTTGATGCATAATTGCTCTGTCTCTGCCACCACCAGCCAGTCGTCTAGGTACCACAAAATTCTGATACCTTGCTGTAGCAATGGCATCAGGGCTTGCCGGACTAATTTCGTGAATAATCGAGGTGCCAGGTTCAAACCGAATGGCATCCTCTGAAAAACAAAAGTTTGATGCCTGATCCGAAAGGCCAGAAACCTTTGAAATCTTTTGTTTACCGATACGTGCAAATAAGCGTCTGTCAGGTCTAGGGAACACATCCATCCTCCCGGCGGAAGTGTGAGCCTGATTTGGTGTACTGTTAACATTCTGAATGACTCGTTGTGAATGTGAAGGTTCAGATACGATAGGTCTATGACCGGTCTCATCTGAACACTGTCCCTTTTGGGAACCAAAAATAGCTTGGACGTGAATACTGGGTAATTTGGAGGGACCGGGATGATGACATTCTTGGCAATCATTTCCTGGACCAGTGACTCCACCTCTAAAGAAACTAGATTCGCTGTTGTCGGCTGACGTAAGCGAGGTCGCCGGAGCCACTGCCAAGTGATGCCCTTGCGTGCCACCATCCGTGCCCAAGTGTTTAACGGCCATGCTTGGTGACACGTTCGGAACGACCCAGTTAGCAGACAAGGGTTCGCCGGCTGTACTACCCTCGGATCCGCCGGCCTTGAGACTGGCACCGGGAGTGAGAGAGACTTTAGTTTTTTTATGGTGGTGGTGGACGCTTCGCTGGCTGGCTGGCGTTGGCAGAAGACGGACCCTGACCTGGCTTATGATAGCCGCGTCCTCTCTGACCTGAAAACCTACTCTGCCTATGCCTGTACTGACCTTGAGGGGAGGAGGACTTAGGTGGATAAAAGGGCTTAGATCCCCCTGGCTGAGCCTTAGCGACTGGCTTGGGGAAGTTAAAGGCCGGTTTCTTAGAAGGGGTGGGACTATGTTTAAAAGCCTGAGCCATATTAAAAACTGTTTGCCACACTTCAGGGGACATTAAAGAGGGAGTGAGCACTGGTGACATGACCACCTGATTCGCAATGCGATCAGGAAGCTTCCGTACCAGGGACATTCTGAGATCTTGTCTCGCTCGTACCGCCTCAAGCAAGGCTGTGCGTATGTCACCCAATGATTGGATGGACGACTGAAGAAGCAGTCGCCGGGACAGTTCGACCGACCTTCTGGCATCCGCGTCTGCGATTGCCTGAGTGGACCGGAGCAATGACTTTGCAACCTGTTGTGACACTATGTATTGGGAGAACAGGCGAAAAGCTTTCCCCCGTAGCCTAAATTCTCGGTCTAGGTGAGTTGGGGTAGGGGCAGTGAAAGGGTCTTTCAGTTCACAAAGATTAATTTTAGGGGCAGCTAAGAAGGCAAACAAAGCTGAAGGGACTCCGCCGGCAGAACACACTGGCATGGAGAACCAAGAATGAGTATCTTGAGGGATCTGGTGGGAAGTTTTGGAAGTAAATGTGGTCGCAAAGTTTTGAGCCTCTGTCTCCCATTCCACCCAAGGTCCTGGACCCAACTGCCCCACCTTCAAGACTGGATTAGCGGCTGCGTCTGTGACGGTTTGCAAATAGAGTTCTGGAGTGAGAGCTGACAGTGTCTTAATGTCATTAAACCCATCATGCTTAGACCAGTCAGAAAACAATTTTGAAGCTGAGGCAGAGGGTAAAGCAGGTTTAACAGTACAGTATAAACAAAATAGTCCTGGTGATAATAACTAGGTATAGCCTTGACATTGACACCCAATACATTTCCCAAGTTATCCAAGGCCCTTAATTTCTTAGATTTATTGCCTTGGACGACCCATTCCTGCGGCACTGGGAGTTTCTTAGATTTATTGCCTTGGACGACCCATTCCTGCGGCACTGGGAGTTCCCCTGACAAGGTAGGTTGGGCGAGCTCTGGCTTAGTGGGGGTCAAAAGGACCCATGACTCATCTGGTCCATAAAGCAAGGGCATAGCTACCTTTCTGAGAGGAGCTTTGTCTAACGGGGGCGGATTGACATCCGTTATAACCCTTACATTCGAAGTGGTCAATGCCGCCGTAGCAGGCCTAGTGACCACCGATGGTGACATAGAGGGAGGGTGAGGGATCTGAGTCAAAGCAATAGAAGTCATCAGAGGCCGTACCGTAGAGCTTGTCGTGGGAGCACCCAGGTCCACCGTAGGAGTTTCCGGCTGTTGGCCAAAATTTTTAGATAATGCATTAACTAGTAGCCCATCAATTTCCTGTGCTGTGACAAATTTATCTGATGATGAACTCAATGGTGAATCAATAAGATCTTGTGCGGCGTCTAAGCCTGAACCCGACTCTTGCACTTCCATATCTGATATAATTGAAACCTCGTCTTTATCATCCTGTTCCTCATGAGAGGATTCCGCCGAAGCTGGGGTACCATCTTGTTGCCAAGATAAGTCAGGAATAGAGGATGGGATCGCCGCGTCCCGGTGGACGTCAGCCACTGTGTGAATAGTTTGAGCCGGAAGTGGGTGGTCAGACACTGGTCGAGAATAACGCCAAACACCTAGGCCTTGGCCTACACTCCCTTGGGAGTCCGAAACACACTCAACCACTGAGCTCCCTGAACTCTCCAAATCCAGGGTTAAAATGCTAATAGGTAAATCCTCTTTAGGTACAGGCACTACACTGGACCCCTGAGACCGAACACTAGCTCTGTCTGGGGTAGAGGTATGACGAGAAGTACTAGATTCCGGCGAATGTCGGGAGGCCTTTCTATCATGGGAATCCTTTCTTGAAGATTTATGGCTGCGGTGTGACCGTGAACTACTCGTTGATTTGGAGGATTTATCGCCGTGACCACTGGTGGAAACTTCCGTCTTACTCTTCTTACTCGATGGCGAAGAGGCAAGACTGGGTGGCTGGTGTCGAAGTGGAGACCTAGACCTAGATCTCGCCCGAGACGAGGAGGCTGCCGCCGGGGGTGTAGGCTCACGTTGACGTTTCGAAGTAGCTGGGGCAGGAGATGACACAGAAACCTGGCCAGTCTCCGCCGGCTTACGGATAGTTACTCGAGAGGAACGTTTAGGGGGAGGGTGCTCAATGAGAAGCCTATCCCAAAGTGGGACGTTGTCACATTGAAGTGACTTATGAGCTACAATAGTAGTATAAGCTGCCATTTGTTGCCTAACTTCTCGTAAGGCGACCGCTGCGGTCTTATCGTTGTCTTTTAATACTTTGACACTGAGTTGGGAGCAAAAGGAACAGTTGCGCATCACCCACAGACCCCTTGAACGGTCTAGAAATTTAACACACTTGATGCAAAGAGTGTGCGCAAAAAGAGGGATACCAGCACAGGTTGGAGTAATGCATAAAGCAAAACCTGGGGCAAAGGTAGCCATGACAGAGACTGGTGGGAAAACTACTGCAGGTTCTGTATTGGTCCGCCGGAGCCCAGCTCTGGAAAAAAAGAAATTTTCCAGGAATTAATGCTCATAAGGTTAACCCAACATGTTCGCACACAAGTGTTAATAACCCGCCGGGTAACGAGACGTAATGTCACAACGATCACAGCTCGTTACGCGGCGGGGTTCTATAATGATTTCTGAATATCTAGACATGTCTTAAAGAAAGTTAAGAATACCCTCTGACAAATATAAAAGACCAGCATGGCGTTTATAAATATAGTCTTTCTGGTGGTGACTGTTTCAAGATTCAATTTTTGGAAAACAACCCCCCACAAAGACGCCGGCCCCTGAATTATTTTGCAGAATAACACTGGGCAGGCTGATACGAGATCTGACTTCTAACGAATTGTCATATAGATCGCCGTATGTTGAAGGCGGCGATACACTAAACGTATCTCTCAATTATTTGGTTAACTAAATTGAATTGTAAATTCCTTATTTCCTCCTCCCAGGAGCACCCGCCGGGTGTGAAAAACTTATGAAAAGGATGTTAACCCTAATTGAACCTTCGATCGCCGTATGTGTGAAGGCGGCGATACATAAAGTATCACTAAATGGACCGGTTAACTAAACTGAATTACCCAATTAAGATTGGAAGCCAAAGCGTCACATTTTTCCTTTGCCCCTTAACTTTCTCTTCATAATTGCTGAGGGGCACAGGGCCCTGGGTGCCCCTTGGTTTCCTGGGCGTTTCCGCACCCTCCTCAGCTCCCCGCCATGGAGTGGCTTCGGTCACCCAGGCTTTATTGTGGTCAGCAGGGAGGGTTCTGTGGGGGCGCTCGGCTATGGCCTTGGCCTTGCTCGGGGCCTTGGGGCTGTTCGGCCAGGCAGCTTGGGGAACAACAACAACAACAACCCAATTCGTTCATCCCACCCTACCAAGGTGAACCCGCCGGGTGAGATCTGATGATTAAACGTTAACCCCAGAAGTTCCTATCCCCACTTCTTTGTAAAAGATCGCCGGGGAGGAAAGCCCACAACAACAGCTAGGTTTTTCCTTTGGTTTGTAAAACCGGGTAGAAAAACTTCATAACATATGTCCGCATGAACAATGTTAGATGGGTACAGCCATTCCGCCGGGAATCAAAGGGAGCCTGAAACAGGCACCATCACAGAGACGCAGTCCTGGAGAGCCACAGACACCAACTCGCCGGGGACACAAGCCTGTTTTGAAACCACGCATGGCCAAAACTCGGCTCTCGGCCGGGGTTTTCAAGGTGTAACCGAGAAAAACCCGCCGGAAAGTAACCCACCCCGTCCAGAAACCATCTGAACGCACATAGGACCCGAGAGATAGCCAAAACACACTAACCTCGGGCCCACAAACATAATCCGTGGAATTAGCCAATACACAACTAATCCAGGAAACATAAATAGTCCGTGGAATTAGCCAATACACAACTAAACCAGGAAACACATGACACAGTAGTACATATTTATAAATAAATCAAGAACACTTGTACATGTGGCAAAGCTACGAGCGGCTGGCTAGGCCTAGGCAGACGGAACAAAAACGTTGAAATATAAACAAAAGCATTGGAAATATCACAACAGGAAATACCGCCAACACACCACTGTAGCAATAACTTCCGGCAAAGGGAAGAACTGACTCGTGACCCAGAAAAAACTTCACTAAGTAAAGAAAAATACGCTGGGAACGTCAGCAAAACAAACGCTACCTCATCAGAAAGATAGAAGGCAGCCAAAAGCGCGTAATGAAAGCCGCCTGCATCACAAGCTAACTAACTGTGAAAAAGTTCACACATCCAAAACAGGACCACGAGGGTACATCCGAAATAGATGCCCCAAACACACGACCCAAAATACACTGCACTGCGGGCAACCAGCCCAGGACACTCCTGCTACGCATATCCTAACCTTACTCGATACATCCCGGAGTAAACAAATGAGAAAAAACTCACTAGGGACGCAGCAAATGCGGAACCAGCGGAGCGTGGGGAGACACGTCCGGGCGGGGTGAGCGCAGAGCAGAGAAGGAAGAATGATGCCTGAATCAGCGTCTGGTCAAAGATCCACACAAGTACATCCACGATATAATGTAAAGCTTATTGGATAGTTTTCTTATTTTCTTTTTGTTTTTATTTTTTTTACGAAGTTTTTTCGTAGTGAGAACCCAATTCATAATGACTGAAGCCATGAGTGAGGTCACGTGCGCTCATGATGAAGGCTCCTCAGATTTTAAATGCTCTGCGCGGTAGATTCAAACTACGGCGAATTAGTGTTTGAAGAGGATGCCTTATGTAATAGGCATGTTCGTCAATGATGGAGGGGCCACTAATAAATCTTCCTTAATAGCCTCCACAACTTTGGGATCCTCTTTAACCCTCCAGCCCCGGCTATGTATTATATATATATTCCCCGAAACCCGGGTGTTTTGGCCGAAAAACGTCTAGGCTAGGCTGCCGTATATTTGTTAATCTGACTGCTTCCCGCATTCCCACGCATCCCCAAGCGTAGCTGTGTTATTTACCTGTAGAATGGCGTTAAGTAGAGCTCTCTAAGTCAACTGGTTGATTTGTGATGATGATTTCATTGGAGATAACTTTATGGCAAAAACAGCCACTTTACACTACTTTTCGATACTTTACAACAACATACAGGCACACACGAACAAGCGACGCTCTCCTTCTTGTGGCCGGAGATGCGGGGCGTCGGTCCAGCCAGCTGTTGTTTACATGCGTCGGACCGACGCCTCGCACAAGAAGCTCACAGGCTTTCAACCACTGGGCGTTCAAGAGCCCTTCCGGGTACCTGTTATATGCTTTTTTATGGGCGTTCAAGAGCCCTTCCGTGGTGAGAGGGTTAATAATGGAAAGATGTTTTAAGAACGTGGCATTAAGAAGAAACTGTGAGCAAGTCGCCCCGAACAACACTACCTTAAATCGGTAGCAAAGTAAGGGTGAAGATAAGTCCAAGGGATCCTTTGGCCACAGAAATCGGGTGTAGTCACGATCTTCTTCATGAAGTCTCAACATGAGAAAGGCCTTCTCGATGTCACTTATCCAGGCATATTTGTGTACCCTGAATCGCAGCAATATTTTTGCTAGATCCGGCACTAGTGATGGCCCTGTGTAAAGGCAGTCATTAAGTCTTGGTCTGCCCTTGCTAATACTAGCGGAACAGTCGTACACAATACGAACGGGCGTCGTTGTGCTATTCTTGGTGACCCCGTGATGTGCCAAATAATGACTGTTTTCAGTAACACCGAAAGGAACCTCTTCAATAAAATCACGATGAAGTTGATCTTGGATAACGTTGGTATAGTGACTACAATAGACAGGTTCCTGCTTGAAACACTTCTGCAGACCCCTTAGGTGACCCGCTGCTAAACCATAATTAGAAGGCAGCTTCTCTTTATGTTGGTTCCATGGCTGTCTGACTTCATATTGCTGATTCTGTGCAGAGTATGTTACTGTCTCCTTGTATATGTCCAATACAGTCATGTTTTCCTTTAAATCTTCGTTTGGAGAAATTCCTAGATGTTCCAGTTCCCACATACATTTTAATTCATTATAACATGGATTACTTGATTCCGTGGATATATATTGAGCCATTGGGGTGACCGCAACTTTCAAAATTGTAACTACCTCTACTTGGGCGCTAGAGTTGTCGTTATGGCAGAAGCCACTTAGTGCATAACCAAATTTAGTGGGCAAGAGAATTATGTCACCCTCTATCTTGTACCCTGGCCGCACTAAGTCATAATAATAATCGGCACCAACCAACAAGTCCAATCGAGATGTCTGTGTCATTAGAGGATCAGCTAATTTGTAACCCTTGTTTTGCAAAACTCTCATGTCTGCTTCAAGGCATTCTGATCCTTTGTGATCCGTGAGAGTTTCTACCACAACTGCTTGTAGAGGATAGTTTCTTGCCCGGAACTTGTATTTGAAGGACACTACTGGGTACTTTCTGCTCTCACATGCTCCGGTAAACCCTCGCAACTCTAGCTCTTCATCACCCACTTTCATATAATGGATTGAGTCTAGAGCGGAATTTAAAATGAAGGTGCGCTGTGAGCACTGATCCAGCAGTGTTCTCATCTTGACTGTTCCTCTTGATTCCTTAACTGTTGATAGCATAACAGTTGGGAGGATAATACTAGTCTTCTTAGAAGACACAGACATCGTGGTAGTTTGCGTCTTGGTCTTTGGTACCTGTTGAGGTTTTTGCTCCTTCTTTGCACCATCCCATTGAGATCTGGACTGACAGAGGATATGTTTTTTTTCTTCTATATTCCAACTACTCCCTCTCGGGCATAGGCTGAGAGCCTGTACATTCCACCGCTCAACACGGTGAAGCCTGTGAGGTCTTGTTCCAGTCTGGGGAGTGAGACATGTGAAGCATCCATCATGGCTCGAAGCAGCTCCATCTCTGAAGCGGCTGGTTGCTTCGCTCAAGTGCTTCACCGTCTCACCCTCCAGACTCAGACCCTCACTCTCAGAACGCCACCTATTGAGCAGTGAACTCACTAGGCATTGTCCCCCTGTAACATATTTTGAATATGGGAATATTCATACAGTGTTATTTAATCAGGGAACAATGAGGTAGTGTCTGTTTTGACAGAACTTGCAGCTGCGGATGTCAGGGTTCACACAACCATTGCTCCCGTGGGTTGAAGATAAGCACCCGGTGCAAAGGTTGAGTTGCTTTGCACGTTTTACTTTCAGAGCACTGGTTTTGAGTTTGAGACACTTAAACCATGCATGTGCCCCTTCGCACAACTTGCAACCCTTCCTTCGCACCGAGGCCTCCTGCACCGCAAAGGATGCTGAAGCAACTGGTATGTGTGGTGTAATCCGTTCTGCTACACTTTCCAGGTTAAACAATTCTGTCTGGTAAGCCTGGACAAACTTTCTAAATCGAGACCCTCTTCACCTAAAGTTCTCTTTAATGTTTCCTTTAGTGGGGATGGCAATTTATTCATGAGAATCACAACACTAGCTTCATGAAGGGTAATTTGTAAGGTCTCTATTGACCTCCGTGTACTTTCAAAACTAGCATAGAATCCCTTTAGTTCCTCGACATTGTAAGAGAGAGGATTCAAAGTAGTAAGGTTAGTTATATGTGCCGCCTTAATTCTATCCCTGTGCCCATAGGTTTTCTTTAGAAGGGCAACCGCTGTTTGGTAGCTGGCTCCCTCAATTGCGAAACCTTCAATGAGTTGTTTTGCCTCGCCATTCAGTTGACCTCTTAAGTAGGTGAATTTTTGGATGTCACTGAGCTCCGCATTGCTGTGGACACTACAGTGGAACATATCCCAGAATCCCAACCATAGAGTGGGATCACTGTCAAACACAGGAAGGGTTATTTTCGGCAATCTTATACCGGCATTTCTGTTGACTGCAGCACGATTTGGCTCCTTGTTTTTTAGCTTACCTTTGAGGAGGATGATAACTTTATGAAGACACTATATAATCCACGTCTGTTTCTATGTCCGCGAAATACTCGGCGTCATCTTCATAGAGCGTTTCCATTTTGCGGCGACATAAATTTAAATCTTCGAGCTGTCTTAATACCGAAGACAATTTAGCCTCAATCGCATCATTATCTGCATCAACTACAAATATAGCAATATCTTTGGTGATCCTAGTCAAACCACTCTTGATACCCCCCTTGCGTCGCTTGTACTGGGACAGTGTCAACGACATGATGGCAATACACAGGAAATAGAATAGAATATTACTACAGTCAGGACCCCCAATTCGCTAGAATAGGGGTGACAGGAGGCATCGCGTATTGTGAATTCGGGTATTGTGGAACTAACTTTAAATGGGAATAATTAGATTGGGTGACATCTCTCAATTATGGCCTATTTTCGAAATTTTTGGCCCTATTTTCGACATTTTTGGCTCTACAGTACAGTCTATATCTTATATATAAGAAGAACAATGAATAAAAATATGAAACCTTACCTTAAAATTAGTAGTAGATAGGCTAGGACTAGGACCGTAGGACTTCACGATTTTCTCCAACTTCTCCCTCCCTAACCAAATCGTACGAACAGTTTACTCTGACAAGCCTATTGCACAGTTTCCTTCTCCTCTTTTCTTGCGAAACAACAATTCCACCTTCATTTTGTGTGTTATCTTCTTATATTGGCGTGGCATGGCGAAAAAAGTGGCAGGCACTACAAACGTTTGGTCACTCCGCACGGCTATGAGCGCTTGAGCGGGACTGTGGGAGGGAGGGAGGGTAAGCGGGAGGGAAGGCAGGCGTATGCCCGTCTTCTTCTTTTTTCAGAGCTATTCCTGGGCCTCGCGAAACGTAGACGTGCTCGCGGGAATAGCGGATTTGGCCCCTTCTTAGCTCTCGATTCGTGTATTGTGGTACCACCTCGCGTAATTAATGCTTAATTAATTAATGTTATTTTCGAGGGGTAACTCGTGTATTAGGGTTTTCGCGAATTGTGGAATCGTGTATTGGGGGTCCTGACTGTATATCTTACCTATATGGACGTAAAGCGCACACCAATAAAGGCAAGATATAGGGAACCCCGACTTAAACGTAATAATTAATTAAACGTACAGTATGATGCCGGGGTAGGGCAATAATGAGGGAAATAGGCTAAGACGCAAAGCGCAATAATAAAATTTAACGAATGCCTACCATCTCCACTCACTAAAGTAATGAACCTTACATAATATGTGGCAAAATGTTGTTCGAGCACACTAAGGAAGGGAGGCCAAAAGGGTGTATAACAAGCCAATTTAAATTGTATACCTATATTAAACTAGGCTAGCCCAAAATGTTTGTGGTAATTACCCCCTTTAAATTTAGTTAAGACCAAACAAATTCAATTTAACCCTTATAATACTACAGGTACTTTACATTAACTTAAGTGTTGCAATTATAGCTAGCCCATAGCCTACCACCTTATTATTGTTGACGTGGCTCTCCCAGGCCGCAGAGGACTTGAAAGTGTCCACCCTAGCACCCCCTTGTGCAAAAGTGTCCACATGGAAAAATGGGTGGCACACCGGCTTGACATAGCTATTGCCCAAAGGTGAAACTCACCTAATATGCTAGGGGCAAAAATTGATCACACGCCCATAGTCCTCCCCAACCCCCCCGCCAAAGGCGCCGGTCGAAAACACATGGCAGCGGCCCATATGGTCGGGTAAAACAAGCGGGACCCGGCGGAAATTAGGCCATAAACAAAAAACACTAGCCCACAAGCCTACATGGGGACACCAGGGAAGCGGAAACGGGGGACAGAAAGAAGGAATAGCCAGGAAATAGTAGGCAACAGGAAAGCAGAAGAAAGAAAATACAAAGAAGAAAATGCAGCATAAGGCAAAATTCAGAGGTATCGAAGGACAATATTGTGAGAATTCGATAGTAAACAAAGTGGAATTTACCTATAAACTCACAAGAGTTAACTTACTTTTATTGGTTGATAGGGATATATAGCTCAATGATAGTGGTAGGAATAGATGGAAGATATAGTGGCCACTAAGAAATAAGAATTAGGATGACTTAGCAGGAAACAGGTGGTTGTATTGGAGTGGCTAGAAGGAGATGTTCTTGAGGTCGTAGCGAAAGCGAGTCTGATTTGTCTTGGAGCGAGGGACCCTCAGGTTCCCGAATATGACGCATGCGTAGTTATCTTATCTACCAATGCGTCATTTAACTAACTACAAGATATACCGGATTTATTATAATGACAACCCGATATAATAATGGATAATAAACCCATAAAGACTTAATACTAAATAGTATATATCTTTTATATAGATATACTGTATAACTTAGCCTAATACTGGCACCTAATTTGAACTTCCAGTATGTTTACTTAACCTAAACTGTCGAGTTACTTACGAGTCTCGACACATAATATGCGGCAAAATGTTGTTAGAGCACACTAAGGAAGGGAGGCCAAAAGGGTGTATAACAAGCCAATTTAAATTGTAAACATATATTAAACTAGGCTAGCCCAAAATATTTGTGGTAATTACCCCCTTTAAATTTATTTAAGACCAAACAAATTCAATTTAACCCTTATAATACTACTTTACATTAATTTAAGTGTTGCAACTATACCTAGCCTATAGCCTACCAATTATTACCAAGATCTACCTTAGAGAAAGTACCCGCCTCCCATTCCTCATCCGACTGGTCCCTTAAAGCCTGAACATCTTCCAGCTTTGTGAAGTGCTCCTGGGCAGAAGCCACGACCCTCTTGAACAGGGCTTCGCTGGCATCATATGTAAGATATACGCCGTCTTCACTGTAGTCTCCGTCCTGCACTTCCATGGACTGGTAGCGGGACTTGGTGAAAGGCAGTACTTTCTTTAGCCAGCGATTGACCCCGTTCCTGATACTTTTGTATCGCTCTGCCGTCAGACCGCGGGGCGCCGGTCTCGCCTCCAGGCCTATTATTTTACAGGCCCCTGAGATTGATTCAATCTCTTTAGCGAGGTCCTGGATGGCGTTGGCGACAGAGCGTATATCAGCCTCGGGATGGATATCGTCTCCTCCCAAGATTAAGAAGGTCAGGTCCGGTTGGTATCGGACGTGGCTCTCCCAGGCCGCAGAGGACTTGATATTGTCCACCCCCTTGGGAAAATGCCCTAACCTCAAAAAATGGGTGGAACACAGGCTTATCAACATAGACCTCCCTGACGTAGCTATGGCGTAGAATAGAGACCTTCCTAATAGGCTTGGGGTAGCGATGAAGAGACCGAGTTACCACCCGGTGAAAGTCCTCCCCAACCCCCCCGCCAAAGGCGCCAGTTGGAAATACATGGCGGTGGCTCATATGGTCGGGCAAAATAAGCGGGACCCGGCGGAAATTAGGCCTCGGACAACAAACACGATCTCGCAAGCCCACAGGGGACACCAGGGAAGAGGAAATAGGGAACAGAAAGAAGGAATAGCCAGGAAAAAGTAGACAACAGGAAAGCAGAAGAAAGAAAAGACTAAGAAGAAAAGATAGCATAAGGCAAAATGCAGAGGTTACGAAGGACCATATTGTGAGAATTCAATAGTAAACAAAGCGGAATTTACCTATAAACTCACAAGAGTTAACTTACTTTTATTGGTTGATAGGGATAGATAGTTCAATGATAGTGGTAGGAATAGATGGAAGATATAGTGGCCACTAAGAAATAAGAATTAGGATGACTTAGCAGGAAACAGGTGGTTGTATTGGAGTGGCTAGAAGGAGATGTTCTTGAGGTCGTAGCGAAAGCGAGTCTGGTTTGTCTTGGAGCGAGGGACCCTCAGGTTCCCGAATATGACGCATGCGCAGTTATCTTATCTACCAATGCGTCATTTAACTAACTATAAGATATACCAGATTTATTATAATGACAACCCGATATAATAATGGATAATAAACCCATATAAACGTAGTACGAAATAGTATATATCTTTTATATAGGGGGACCCTTGTCCGCACATTGAAAAAGTCCGGACATTGGAAATAGATTTGTGTCCGGTTTACAATGTTCTCTCACTCGGTTTTAAGTGATTTTAGGATGAATTGAAGCCTGTGCCTTTTAATTATTGTGTTAATATTACTGTAATTACTATGTGCTGTACTGTCCCTGAAAACATAATAAGGGTCGTATTTGTCATTAATATGATCAATTTAACATGGAAAAAAAAAAAAAAAAAAAAAATCTCCCCGCCGCTGTAGGCCTACTCCCTCCCCTCCCCGTCCCGGCCTCGATCCCGTTACTGTGATGATGTTGATAAGCCTTGTGCTACACCCTATTGATAATGCAAAACTGTTGAACACACTTAAAAGTGTATGTTATTTGGTCTCTATATACTGTAATCTGTGAATCATTTCCGATATGATGGAATTAACGAAAAAAAAATCCCACCAAGCCACATTAACCCTATCCCGTCGCCTACGCCCCAGCAACAAGGTAAATATACTATTGTGTGGTGTTCTTCAATTTACAGTTCACTTCCTCCAATAATATCCACACTTACGGATTTTAAAATGACACCCGGGCTCCTGCCCATCTGCCGCGGTGTCATTTTAAAATGACAACCGGGCAGGAAGGGTTAAACCAAATTTGCACCCACATTATCCTTGCCGCCTCTCTTCACTCTTTTATAAACTTTCTTAGCTCCTCCCTCATCTACTCCAGACTTTCTACTTTAACATTTCCAAAATCCACTTCACCCTCTCCTTGCATCTTTGTTGCATTCAGCGCAAGCACATCATACAATACTTTCTTCTTTCAAATAACCTTCCAATGTCCTCTCGCTTCTCATTCGTTCCACATCCATGCACATTTAAAGCTCCTATTCTTAGAGTCTATGACCATGAACGCGCTCCCTCGCCCCTATCTCCATCTCCTTTTATTTATTTTTTTATTTTTTTTGTTTTTACATATTTTTTGTATATATATATATATATATATATATATATATATATATATATATATATATATATATATATATATATATATATATATATATATATATTTTTTTTTTTTTTTTTTTTTTTTTTAAGGGGAGAAGGATACCCGGCCCCCCGCCCTCAAATATATAACTAAGTGATATTAATGGACATTGTTAACTTTTCAGGTGTGGCATGTATGGTGTTGGTAACGGTACATTGATTAGTTGTGGTGGTGAGCTAGAACCACCACCAGCCTCACAGTTACCTACACCACATAAGATCACTCCACCACCTCCAATACCACAACAACAACAACAACAACAACCTCCTCCACCACCTCCACATCAACACTGTGACTACCAACACCTCATGCAAGGTCAGTACAACATTGTTTTTGTAAGAAGTTTTAGTTACAACATTTTCTCATTTTACACTCGACCGACGGTGAACATCATATGACGGGAGCGAGAATATTGGCCACCCCTGCGGTGCCCATCATATGACGGGTGCCATTTTGAGGACGTTATGAGCTCTGAGAGAGAGTTTGTGAGTTGGGAGGACGATAGCTTGGCTTCGACCGCCCGGCACCACCGCTGGGCCGTCTCTGACACTTAGTATGCCTCAATTCCACCGCCGTACCTCACGAGACAAGGGAAAAACTGCTGAAATTACCTTATTTTAGGGTATTTTCACCTCCGGTTACGCGATCGTTACAAGATAACCCGTGGTCGTACAAGGATGATTCAGGTGTCATTGGAAAGCTTTATTATCGCCCTTTCACAGATATATAATTGTATTACGCTCTGGCTCTTGTTTATGTATGAAAAAGAGCATGGAATGAAGCTTGTTTTCGGTAAATATACCCGCCCAGCAGCATGGTCATGTCAACAAGCATGCCCGCTTTTAAGGAGTTAATGTATTTGATAGAATGCAAATCACATTTTAAGTAGCTTGAAATTGATTGTGTTGATTATTGTGCTTAAAATTAACTGAAATATATTAAAATAGGAAAGAACTTCCAGCTTCATTTTTCTTCTGCTATTCTGATAGACTTTTGACTTAATGTACATTGCTTGGAACATTAGATATTACAGAATTTATTAAGACATGGGAATTAGATCTTACGGTCTGATCTTGAATACAATAAATCTGACTGGTGAAGCAGCTCTGAACTGTGCTGCCTGGAGCGCTGTCATTAGGATGTGAGACCTGAACCGCACTCAGTGTGGAGCACTCGGTCATTAATTTTTTGTATGTACGGCATACCGGTATGTATATGTTTGATATATATAATATACAGTATATGGATAGTCATGAAAGAAATACAAGGAAGATCAGTGGATGCTGGTGTACCGCTGATAAAGGAAGGAAATAAGTGGGAGTTACATGTACTCCTGTTTGCTGATGATACAGTCCTGATGAGCAGTGGCACAGTCAGGATTTTCTCAGCAAGGGGGCACCTGGGAGGCACCATCACTTCTCACAGGATGGGCACTTAATTGCACCATTTTCTCAGCAGGGGGGCACCTGGGAGGCACCATCACTTCTCACAGAATGGGCACTTAATTGCACCATTGGCAGGAGGAAGGGAGGGGAGGGGGGTATTTTAGTGTAGCAAGCCTGTACAGACGAGGGGGTTGTTGGAAGCCTACCCCTTCCCCCCTCCTCCCCTCCCCCCCTCCCCCCTTCCATGAAAGTATTTGAAAATGTAGCTCTTTTAGAGGCATTTTGAGGTTTATGGAGGATGAAAAAGTGGAGTGAAGTTATATTTGTTATTAATAAACCTAAGATATATAATATCAATGGCCCCAATATTGAGCCACGGCTAGGTAAACTAGGTAAACTCATTTACAGTATTACATAAACTCATTTACTATGCCTACATCAATTGTATTTATCATATGCATAGAATCAAAAGTTTCTTCAAATATTATATATATATATATTTTTGTTCTTCTATATTCCAACTACTCCCTCTTGGGCAAGACTGAGGGCCTGTAGGCTACACTCCACCGCTGAACACAGTGAGGCCCGTGAGGTCTTGTTCTAGTTTAGGGAGTGAGACATGCGAAGCACCCATTCACAGCTCGAAGCAACTCCTTCTCTGAAGCTGCTTCGCCTCTGCGCTTCACCGTCTCATCCCCCAGACTCTGACCCTCACTCTCAGAACGCCACCTATTGAGCAATTAACTCACTAGGCATTGCCCCCCTGTAGCATATTTTGAATTTGGGATTATTCATACAATGCTATTTATTAGTGGCCCCTCCATCATTGATGACATGCCTATTTTATAATAGCTCTCTTTCTAACATCCGCGGTCAGCCTGTTTGAAACACCCGCCACAGGGGAAAGAGTGCCGACATCATAAGTGCAACGCTTATTCTCTTATGGAATCGTCTTTATGATTGGGTACTCAATACGAAAAAACTTTGTAAAAAAATAAATAATAACTTAAGAATTGTTATAAGAAACCTTTCCAACTTTGTGAATGTCTTTCTGTGGATTCTATCAGAGACGCTGAACCTAGTAGCGTCATTCCGCCTTCCTTCCCCTGTGGCCGTCCCAAGTAGGTGTGCCTTGCCTGTCCTCCGCTTCGTTCGACATTCGTTCACCTCTAGTGAGTATTTTGCTCATTTGTATTTATCCGAGATGTTATAGAATAGGTTTAGATTGGTATGTCCACAGGAAGTGTTAAAATAGGGTACTTATTTATTGGTGGCTCCTTACGTCAATGACGTAAGAGCCTATGATAATATGGCCTCGTTCCGGGCTCCTCAGAGCCCGGGTTAACCTCGATTACGAAGGTCGAGAACCAAGATCATCTTAGGGGGTACCCCTTAATCATTCCTAAGGTACGTCATTGAGACGGAGCTTCTGAAAAGTAGGAAATAAAAAAGAAAAGAATTAACACAGTTTGAACACCGCGCCTCAGCGCATTCCGATCTTCCTCCGTTTCCCATGAGCATGACTCATACCTCTCGACCGCCGCCCATTAAGAAACTACGCATTTTTTCCTTGCTCCCCTATTAAGTTTACATAGCCCCTCTTAAACGCATCAGTTTTTAGTCCATAGTGAGTCTATTTGCATATTGAGTTGTATATGTGTTTAGGAATGTATTTATATTACAGTAATTGTATTCACTTGTAAACCTAAATAAGCAAGGACTTAGTTTCTAGGCTGGTCGGTGATCGTGTATTCAGGACGCCACTTTGCTTCAACTAAATGTTGTTATCATACGAGCCTTGGCTCTCTAGCTGCAGTGTCTGTTTATTCTGTGAAAGTGTAGTAACATTATAGCTTGATATTATTTTCCTTCAGTGTTGAGTACTGTGTTAGTGTCAAATTCATAGAACTTTAATTCTTTGCTTGTACTCCCCTTGGTTGTGCTCTGGCCAGGGGTTACTTTTCATAACCAATCAATGCTAAGTTACTCATTAATTTATCACACATTGTAGAGAATAAATGGTTCATACCATATCAACTGCAATACCTTCAGTACCTACCATCAAATGGGCTGGTCTATCAGAGTGAGAACTGAGCGATCTCTGCCATACCCATAGCTTACTCTGACTGTTCCTTTTACTTATATATTTTCTAGATCTCAAGTGACGGCGTCTCTTGCGTGGATTGACCTCCTAATCTACCAAGATTGGAAGCCAAAGCGTCACATCTTTCCTTTGCCCCTCAACTTTCTCTTCATAATTGCTGAGGGGCACAGGGCCCTGGGTGGGGCTTTGGTTTCCCGGGCGTTTCCGCGCCCTCCTCAGCTCCCCGCCGTGGAGTGGCTTCGGTCACCCAGGCTTTATTGTGGTCGGCGGGGAGGGTTCTGTGGGGGCGCTCGGTTGTGGCCTTGGCCTTGCTCGGGGCCTTGGGGCTGTTCGGCCAGGCAGCTTGGGGAAAAACAACAACAACAACAACCATCAAAGCTTTCTATGTGATGGTGGAATTCTTAATGCCTTACATTATTCAATCAAGAGTGCTTTTTCTTACATTATTATTTTCAGTGTTAACCACCAAATATTTATAGCTGATGGCATAATATTGTGATGTCAAATTCAATATCAACCTTTTTATAGTAGCCTAATCTTACTACTTATTTAGGCACTCATATTTATTTATTCCAAATAGTACCAAGTAGGCCTACAACAAGTAGCCAGAGTACTCAGAATAATATCTTGATTGAATATATCTCACTGACTTACAAAGATATAAGAATTTATAAAACATATTTATATCTCACTGACTTACAAAGATATAAGAATTTAAAAAAACATATTTATATCTCACTGACTTACAAAGATATACAAATTAAAATGTAAAACTTGCAAACTAAACAAACCAAAATTGGGACAAGGACAATATAAAGTCAAATTAAATTATCAAAATCGCTATGTGGAAACAACGTTTACTAAAATGAAAATTATTAAATAAAAGAACACAATCCACCACATAGGGTGTACATTACTACATGAGCAAGTTAATCTGTTTCCCAAGCAAACTAATCGCACATATAACAAACATGTTTATATCTCTCTGACTTACAAAGATATAATTTAAAAAAAAAACATGTACAAAGTTACATAAAGGATCGCCAAATAACACTCGTGGCCGAGGAGGCCTAACCTTACGAGTGCAAAGACCATGGCGTTGTTGAGAACTCTCAAGTCCCCGGGTACCCTAGACCTTATCTCAACAAGGCCCGGGTACCAATACTGCCGGTAAAAGACAGACCCTGGTACCTATATGGCGGACGATATTATAATACCAGAACAAGTAAGAAGGAGGTGTGGTGTGGAGGTAGATGTGCTGGAAAGTGTGAAAAGGAACAACTTGAGATGGTTCGGCCATATGGAACGTATGGAAAGCGAGAGAATGACTAAGAGGGTGTACGAGAGCGAGGTGGAGGGACAGAGAGGGAGAGGTAGACCGAATGAGAGGTGGAAGGATGGAGTGAGGAAGTACATGAACAAAGGCAGTGCTGGTTGGGGGGAGGGGCGTCGACTGACTGGGGACAGAGGTGCATGGGGCGGTTCGTTCGTGGCCACCCCTTCGGGGATCACGGCGTCAGGCAATAGATAGATAGAAGTATAAAAAACAGTCCCGGGTACAAATAGGCTACAGCCGGTTACCCTGGAAACTGTTAAAACTAAGACAGACCCGGGTACCAATATTCCCGGGTGGTATTATAATCCATATAAAATATAAAGACAGCCTCGGGTACTAATAGGCCATAGCCGGGTACTCTGGAGGCTGTCACGATGATGACAAACCCGAGTACCAATATCCCCGGGTAGTATCATATTACCAAAACAAATATAAAGCCTTTGAAACGGCACCTGTTTAAGTGCGTTTCATACGTTTACTAGTATGCGTTTTCATACTCGACCTTGAATGTTTACACAGATCAGCTGGACCAACAGTGACCATGTCATGTAAGGGTTCTCTTGTTATTTTGCTCTGTTTAGGATTATTACCGGGTACTCTAGGCTTGGTCATGCTATAATAAGGATGTCTTAACATAGAGACACGCCAAACATCCCGGATATAAGTAGACCACTGCCGGTCACTCTAGACGATGTTAATGACAGGCCCGAGTACCGAAAAAATTGAGACCACCATATGGGTGCTGTGTTACCCAAAGCTGTGTCATACTATGACAAGAACAAGTCCGGGTACCAGTAAGAGTAACCGATATTATTTTACCGGGTACCCTAAGCTTTGTCACACTTTAATAAAGACAAACCAGGGTTCCAATAATGGAATCAAATGGAAATTATTGCCGGGTACTCTAGCCTTGGTCACATTATAATAAGGATGTCATACCATATTAGAGACAGGCCCGGGTACCAGTAATTAACATAACTATCGGATTTACGATAGAAACGAGAGCTTAAATAAGTACTTCTATCTAATTAGTTTATTTAAAGTAAACAATACAAGGCTAGATCCTAATTTTGCCCAAGTTAAGTAGGCCTAATAAGTACTATTTACATCTCTCTATGCAACATTGACTCCTTGGTATGATTCACAGGCTCAGGTAATGCGCTGCGTTACCAGAGAAGAATCTGGACATCAATCAAAACGTTCCCTCCCGGCCAAGTGATATCCACAGCAAGAGATGAACAGTATTCCAGATTTCAAGGCCATGGTAGACCTAACCATCTCGCCTGTTACTCCCTTCACTCGGCTAACAATACCGTAATCTTTAAGGTGAGTTCACTGGGCAAAACTCTAGAAGTTTCAGGTTCACCTACTAAGTAGATTCTCACTAATTACATAATTGTAATTAATTTCCAGGAAACAAGTACAAGTTTTCTTTCCCTTTCTAAAAAGGCTATACCTGACTAAAAAATTACCAAGTAATTATATCCAGTGATACCGGGTAATAATTCACTAGACTATTTCTTACATAAAAGGCAACTGCAGTTTATTTAAAATAAACGATGCATGACTATACTCTATTTTTTCCCAGCTGATCGTAAATTGAATCTCTTATTAGCTGATTTCTCGATACTTAATGGAAATATATGAAACTACTATGGCTGTGTGTCATATTAATGCCAAGTTTTCAGAATAACCATCATCTTTCGCTACAAAATCTACCTTATAGCCGAGTAACACAGATAGAAACATGACAATTTACCCTCGGCTGAAAAAAAATAGACTATAGATCCTATTTTGCCAAATCTAAGCAGATCTAATAATTCTGGTATTATTTCCACCATGCAACATTGACTCTTTGGTATTATTCACAGGCGAGCTGCTGCATTACCGGAAAAGATTCTCTTCAACAATAGAACGATCCCTTTCGGCCAAGTAATAACCACTGGAGGAGCCTAACACCTTATATTTTAAGGCGAGTTCATTTTTACAAAACACTAAACGTTTCTGGCTCACCGGCTAAGTGACTAAGTCACTAATCATATTTTTTTTAATAACCATGACCCAAAAAAACATTTATGCCCTCGGTCAAATGCAAACAAGTGTTATTATCTGTGTGGGGTTTGGTAAAGTCTTACATTTCAGGTACCTTAAACAAAATATTCAGGTATTATGGAGGCAAAGTATGTAAGCTTTCTTAGAAAGATCCTTTTCTAGAACCCCTAGCTCCTCTCCATCTCCTGACAAGAAAATGTCTGGATCTAGCAGGAGAAGACATAGGTCGACCAACTCAAATTCTTCCAGTAAATAAACAGAAGAAAGTGAGCAAATCTCAAACTAAAAGGCGACCTGCTAAGTACCAAACTTCCCCGACTCGACTCGCAGTCATGATTTAAAAATCGTGCATTCTACACCACATACCCCCAGACTTTTGACATTGTCTAATGTGGTCAGCCACCCTACTAAACCTATTACATCAAAAAACATAAATTACCTGTCTCATCTACTTCCTTGACTGATCCAAGTTCTGAGGGTATCAGTTCCCCTCCACTTTCCCTAGTACAGTTAGCTGATACTATTGAACAGCAATCTGAATAAACCCAGTTGCTTGCTTCACCCACATTAAAGCACCCTAAACTGATTCAGGTGAATATTGAAGCTGAAGTACATAAACCCATACACTAATCACCTGTTCAGCCTTCTACGGACTTACCTGTTCGTTTAGATCCTTCTCTGGCAGCTCCAGACATTATGGTTACAGTACGGTTGGGGCAATACGGAAAAAAGTACTTCCTAAGGATACCCCAGAACCTTTGGTCATAAGCAATGCTATGGTAGGGTGGTATGAATTGGAAACCAGTAACTATACCGAGGAGGGTGGGAGTAGAATGAGTACCATGGTTCTCCATTAGAACAAAGTGAAGAAGAGTTTCCTGATATAGTCCCTACTCAGAGCTCACTTGGTGGGTGAACTTCAGGTATTTTCTTAAATCTATGCATGACAGACAAAATTGAACAGAAATTTACGTCTTTAGATAAAACTATCCGAGATCTCCAAAGTAGGTCTCTGGCTCCACCCATGTTACAATATGCCATACCAGACACAGTTCCACTGTCTCATTTACCTGTCCAGCCTAAACAACCTGCTCATGAAATGTTCAAGAAGCCTCCCCCTCTACTAATTGGTGAATCTCGATACTGGAAACAATTACCAGGGTAGCACCTACTAATGCTGACACAGGTCATTCAGACTTGGTGCCAATACCAAATGAGTGGATTATTAAAACGGACGAGCTTAGGCATCTACATACAAGATGCACAAGACCGATTGCTGGACGTAATAAAAACTTTTACCACTATGCATATACTGTATTCAACTCCGACTCTATTCCCCAGGAGTTCTGGAAATATCTCAGATCTCCACCAATAGTTTGTAAACCAACTAGTTGACCCCATGATTAATACACCTACCCTGCACGGACTGACAAAGACTTTAAACTATGACAAAGAACCCATATGTTACTGTCAAATTTTATCACACAACAATTTGCACAAGCCATGAGGCAAGTAGCAGATTCTATCCCTGAACAAAACTCCAGGTCTGCACTTCATTTTATCAGAAGAACTTCACGTGGTAATTCTCGGATGACCACTGGGAATACATACATACATACATAAAATTTTAAGACTGAGTGTTCCACACATAAGTGCAGTTTCAGTCTCTTGTCCTAATGGCGGCATTCCAGGCAACCCTGTTAAGGGCTGCTTCACTTGTCAAGTTCTTGGATTTGAGATCGGCGCGTATAGTCCGATCCCAGGTCTTCCTCGGTCCACCCCTTGGTGCAGCTCCCTCCACAATCACAGACCTGCATTTTTTCACCCAATTTTGTTCATCCATTCTCTCCACATGTCCATACCATCCCAGTCTACTTGTACGCATCACCTCGCTAATACTCTTTATACCTAAACGTCTCCTCAGCTCAACATTTGTTATTCTATCCTGTAGCCTGGCCCCACACATCCATCTCACCATTCTCATCTCATTACGCTCCATTCTGTTGACATCCTCTACTTTAACGGCCCATGTTTCTGAGGCATACGTCATTGCACTTCTAACACATGAGGCATACACCTTTCCCTTCAGGGGGAGAGGCATTCTTTTCATGGTCAGGATTGGCATCAATTCTCTGAACTTCCCCCAGCCACACCTAATTCTAGCAACAGTGGCAGCCTCAGCCCCACCACCGGCAGAGATGGTATCTCCTAGGTAACAAAACTTGTTCACCAGCTCCAAAGACTCATTTCCAAAATTCACAGCCACAGGATCATCACTTAACACAAGCTCGCCTTTGCACACTACGCACTCAAATTTCTCTATTTCTGACTTATCCTTCGGCAGGGGCCCCTTTATTCTACTACAGCGCTTACTTCCATGGTGTACCCAACATCGACAGATGCTACATTGAATTGAGTTAACGCCCACTCCCTTTCCACACACTGCACATGGGTATGCACCGCTCTTTTCCACATTGCCTCGTCTCAAACTACAATGCATAACCTTGGTTTTGTTAATATTGACTCTTAAACCCTTGCTCGCCATGCCCTCTCTCCACTCTCTGAATTTGGCCTCAGCATCCTGCATACTGTCAGCTATTAGGACTAAATCGTCTGCATAAAACAGTTCCAACGGGAGTCCGCCTCTAAAAATTCTAGACAGCGCCTCCAAGACCATAATAAAGAGGAGGGGGCTTAACACTGAACCCTGATGGACTCCAACACGGACTGCGAACTCATCACTCAGTACACCCTTCACCCTCGCCGAACTTCGCGAATCCTCATACATCTTCATTATCACACGCACCAGCCACTCTTCCACACCAAGTTTCCTCATAGCCCACTGTACAACATCTCTAGGTACCCTATCAAAGGCCTTCTCCAGGTCCACAAACACAAAGTAAAGATCCCTGCCTTTTAGTAAGTATCTTTCCTGTATCTGCCTGACTATGAAGATAGCATCGGTTGTACCACGTCCTGGCATAAAACCAAACTGCATATCATCAATAGAGATGCTTTGCCTGATCAAACCCTCAAGGACTCTCTCACAGACCTTCATGATTTGGTCAAGCATTTTCAGGCCCCTATAATTTCCTCTATCTAGCGCATCCCCTTTTCCTTTGTATATATTTACTATTACACTTTTGAGCCAATCCTCTGGGATTTTCTCATCTTTAATAATGGTGTTTATCAAATCAGTGACTAAGTTTACACCAATCTCCCCTGAGGCTTTTATCATCTCAGCGACAATGTCGGAGCAACCTGGAGCTTTACCGTCCTTCATTTTATTGATTGCGTCGCTCACTACAGCTGGTGCTATCAAAGGAGGGGGCCCAGATATTGGTTTTTCGATACTAAGCTGTTCCTTATCCCATTCAAACTCTACATTTAGCAATCGTTCGTAGTGTACCTTCCATGCTTCTCTGATTTCATTTTCTGCATACACAATCTTCCCATTATCATCTCTAACACACTGTTCACCTATAATATCCCTACTGTAATTTTTAACTCGCCTAGCTAGGTTGAAGATCCCATTGGGATTGTCAGTGTTACACACTTGTTCGAGGACCAGGTCCTTAATGCGATTTTTAGCATTGTAAATAACTCTTTTGGCAGTTCGTTTAGCTGCCTGGTATTCCTCCCTGCTGCCTCCTTTCTTCCATGCTTTGAAGCATCTCCTTTTCTCTTTCACAGCATGTTCTACCTCATCGTTCCACCACCAAGAGGTCTTATTCCTGGGGTGACCCTTTGTTTTCCCACAGACTTTGTCAGTGGCAGCGATAAGGCTATGCTTAAGAAAGTTCCATTGGCTATTTACATAGTTAGGCCTAGCTTCCTTATTTCTATTCATTTCCTCCAGTTCATTATGAAACCTATCCCTAACTTCCTTGTCCTTCAGCAGCCACACTTTCCTTTTTGGTATGTAAACCTTCTTGCGCTTAGGATCTCTGTATAAGCTCATGTCACACACAAGTAGCTTATGCTGGGGGATACATTCTTCGCTCGGGATGACCTTTACATCTCGAACTAGTTTCCAGTCTTTCCTGTTAACCAAGAAGTAATCTATCTGGCTACTGGAGACCCCAGAGTTATATGTGATCAGGTGGCTCTGTCTTTTCTTGAACTTTGTGTTACACACAACCATGTTGAGTGCAACGCAGGACTCCAATATATATTCGCCTTCTAGATTTCTCCTTCCGTAACCAATTCCTCCATGTACCCCCTCGTATCCATCTGCAGATGCTCCCACGTGACCATTGAGGTCCCCCCCCCCCCCCACGATAGTTATTTCATTCTCCGAGAGGCCTGAAATGACACTGACGGTGTCATTCCAGAAGTCCTCTTTTATCTCTTTCTGTAAACCAGCCTGTGGGGCATATGCAGATATCACATTCAGAATTCTTTCACCAACTTTCAACTTCAAAACAATCAGCCTTTCACTAACTCTCGTAATCTGAAGCACACTTTCCGCCAGCTCTTCAGCCACCAGAACACCCACTCCTCCTTTCGCTTTATCAGTCTCCACACCCATCCAGTATATCCTATATCTTTTCCTCCTTCCGAAAATCCACTGTACCCCATGCCTCTTCCAGAGTGTTTCCTGGGTACAGCAGATGTCCACTCACCTCCTCTCACACATCTCAGCCACTTCATTTGCATGCAGATTCAAACTACCAACATTCACACTAGCAAGTCTGAGTTTGTGGGGGGCATTTGTCATTGTCCTGTGCGGTTTTGTTTCATCGGACTTACGTTTATTTCCTTTGATTTTAGTCATACAGTGGAATCTCCAATCTCGATCATAATTGGTTCCCACAAATACCGATCGAGATTCGAAATATCGAGATGCGAAGTTAACTTCTTATGGGAAAAAATACAATCGGTTCCAGCCACTTGCCGACTAACCTACATCAAATCTGTCAATTTTCACATTTGCCCCCCACAATCACATGCAATATATATAATATGTTAAAATAGATAAAATTAATAATGAAAGCGTTTTATTTTTACCTTATATTTATTGATAAAGAGGTTTGTGTGGTTGATTGTTGGTTCCGAGGCGAACGCAGTTAGGTTACTGCGTCTCCGCACCCGGCGCACAGTCACCGTCAACAATTCTTGCAATTGCTTCCCTCACCCTGTCACCACTAGTACCGGCATTTTATGAATGCGATAAAAAAAGGTCCAGGTAGACGACTTCACAATACAAGTTTTCAAGCGAATGGCGGATGTGTGACTGGTACACCAAGTGGCCGCTAGATCTACCGACTTCAATAAATTTTCCATGGTATAAAGTTTAATCAAGTTTTCTTTTGTCTTTACTATTATTATATATTAGATTTTCCTCATACAAATAATAATGTATATTAAAACATGGTAAAGTAATTTATATTACTACGTAAATGAAAGCGGCAGAGACAGGTTAGACTACCGCTTGAGACGATCGATACTAGCGGTACATTAGTATACAGGTGAACAAAACACAATGACTGTGAGGTTCACACATCGATTTGGTCAAGATTAATCTGTTTATATTAGTATATAAGCATCTAGCATCGATATTTAGCTATTAGCTATCGAGATTAACGTTTTTTCATCGAGATTTGTGATTGGGGAGAGCTTGAAGGTGGCATCGAGATGCGAAATATCGAGATGAGATTGATCGAGATATGTGAGCCTACTGTAGTTAGGTAGGTTTGGCTGGCAGATGGGCATCCCCCCCCCCCCCCCCCCCCAGAACTCCGGCTCCAGTCTACCCCGGGACCATTCCCAGCACCATCCCCCAAGTGATTACAAGGGGGTAGGATCCAGTGGCCTCGGTACGCCCCACCAGTCAATTGCAATGACTTGCAATGACCAATTGCAATGTCAAGATTGCAATTTTTGAGGCAACTAGAGCTAGACAGTATCCACTCACCCAATTGTCCAAGAATATGCCCAAAGATATTGCTACTCCGGCTCTCTTACCTCGATTCACATGCAGATTGATTCCCCAAACAACCTGGAATAAGGTTCATGCTCTGTTGCTAAGCCCTCAGAGGGATATGTTTGGGCAGTTTCTGGCAAACCAGCTAACCCCTCCTCAGAGCTCAGTCCAACAATGGACAACTATCTCTAGAGTTAAAAACATTAATGAACCGAATGTTGACAGACAATGTTCTGACTTAAGTGCCAGAAGGCATGCCAGCTTTTCTATCACACATGTTCCCCTCCCCAAAAAGGGACAGTCTACAACTAAAACCTACGATAGACAGGTTCCTCCTCAACAAATTAATTCACAATATGAAGTTCAGGATGTTAACTATTTCCCAAGTAAAGCTAATTCTACAACCAAGGTCTGAATAATTATTCTAGCTATAGAAGACTCTTACTGGCACATCCCAATAGCAAGAGGTACCAAAAGTTCCTAGCTATCCCATTCAGAATCAAAGCGGCAATGTTCACCAGAACTCCTTTCAGCTTGATCATAGCTCCCAGAATTTTTCACCAAGATAGTGAAACAATCTCTCCTCCCTCTACTCAAAGACGGTGTAAAAATACTGTTTTACCTTCAAGAATGGATGATGCTATGGTCTTCCCCACACCATTACCAAGAACAAACCTTGATAGTCATGCAACATGTGACAAAGTTTGTTTTCAGAGTAAAATTAGAGAAATCAAAATCTCACTCCTACGCAATCAGCAGAACGAGTAGCATTAATCTGGGATACACAACTTCAGACTATAAAACAAAGTCCAACCAATGCCAGACGTCTTCAAATAAAACTGTTAAGAGTATTGCATACCAAGACTATAACCAGGAAACTTTGGGAATCTCCTATAGGCCCTGTAAACTGGGTTCAAAATTACAAAGGCCTCTAGGCTTCCTCAGGTTGTTGAAGGAACTAATCTGGCCAGGCAACAAAGCCTTCCCTCTAACACCTCACAATTCCCCTCTCTTTATCCCCAAGAGAATTCTACACCCTCTGTCGTTTGTGGTAAAACCTCAGGTAAAGGGATTGGTGCCACATTGGTCAGATCCACCTCTCACTCTATGGGTAGACACAGACACCTCGAGTCTGATAGGATGGGACTATCAGTCAACGGAAGGCCATCAGAATCACGGGAAAGGGACAATATTAAGTCAGGGTCACATCAATACCCAAGAGCTAACAGTCCCTCTAATTTTCCCAGAGTTCATGCAATGTCATTGACCTCCAGGTCAATGGCATGCCGGATGGACAACAGGTCCCCACCCGGGCCAGGTTTCCCCAGGATCTCTTGGGAAAAGACATGCTTTCTAGCCCAAAAACATTCCATATTAATCCATGCAACATATCTACCAGGGATCTCCAACCTGTGGGCGGATGCTCGGTCCAAGGGAAAGATTACCTCAGCGGAATGGGCTTTCAAACAAAACGCAGCCAACCACTTAATTCTCCCATTTTTTACACCAAACCGATCTGTTTACATCTCGTAAAATCAACGAAGCTCCAGTCGTTCATATCTCGGAATGACATAACACGAGAAAGGGGCCCAGATGTCCTCACAGTGAATTGGAACAGGTGGACATAGAATTATGATGTGAGAATCATTCATCACCTCAGGTTTTTCCACGGTCAAATGGGCCGGGTTACCCCTATGTGGCCTACTCAGGTATGGCACACTCAACTTAATCAGTGGTACAAAAACCTCTGCAACCCCCCCCCCCTGTCCTATTTCCACTTGAAAGAAATTGGAAACCTGCAGACCTCGCTCAATTTTACTATGTGGACATTCTCAAATCCAAGTGGCTACCGTCCTACGACAAGGAAATCACGGATACGTTCACTAATCAATACACAGCATCAACTTGGAGTGTAGAGTCAACCCAGAAGTCTCCATCGGTTGCTTTGTTGCTGAAGCACCTAAATTTCTTAATTGTTTTTTAAAAACTAACAGTTAACACACTTATAAACCACGTATCGGCAGAAAGCAACCCTTCTTGTCTCTTACTGGTTTATCTTTGCCCCAGAAAGACGAACATGGTTTTATGTAGGCTTGCTTTAAGCTCAGAGCCCCAAATCGTCATTTGCTTCCTTAATGGTCAATCGCGAGGGTCCTAACTTTGTCACAGTCTAGGTCTTATCCTGTGAGACCAAATACAGACAAGAAACCTAAAAAAGTGTGTGTCTCTGATGACCATGGCTACTGTCCATAGGGTCTCAGAATTGACAGCCATGGCAAGGCCTACTAACTGTCTATGTTTTTGCCCCTAATAATGATTCTGTACATATGGTTACTGCACCAGATTCATCGCAAAAAATGAGAACCAGGAACATATCCTTACACCTTTCTTTATTCCTGCCTTGAAAAGAGCAAATATACTCCATGCTCTATGCCCTGTTAAGGCACTATATACCTACTCTAAAGTCTGTTATTCCTTGGAATATGGCACAATTGTGGTTTCCTCCAGAAGGTTCAATAAGGTCAGGAAAGAAAGTGTTAGCATCCTTTATTGCATATATAATTAAGGAAGCTGAGCCTCAGTTGATTGCATAAAACCCATGATATGCACATATGGGCCACCACCATGAGTTTTCCCCATTGGTTTTTCAGTGGAGGATATAACTCAGACGGGTCTTTGGTCCTCTAACAAGGCGTCCCTAGCCATATGCTTGTCGGTACATCTGGAGAAGACACAAATTACCAAGCATAACGTTGGGGCTGGAACATGCCCACTGAGGCCAATAAGTAGATGGATATATTTGTTCAATGCTTTTATTACCAGTGTCGGAAGGTAATAGAAGTTGTGTCCTACCATCCACCTTAAATGAAAAAGGGGGGGGCGTGTTAAGTTCCATGACAAGTTGGCAGGACACACAATCCGAATGGATAGCAGGAGTGCTATTACTGCACTAGATCTGTTACATAGCAATACCTATACATTATTGCAATGTGTAACTTTATTGTTAATTTTATTTTTGTGATATACGATTACCAGTATTCACACCTCAGTAGTTCTATTCTTCTGAGATAAGGCTTCTTTAATGGTACCCGCCTTATACATCTTTTTCTTAATGCTATACTCTGATATTTAAACACATGTCACAGTTTTCGTCTTCCTAATAGATTCTTGTTTTTTAGCTTGATGAGCACATGAAGGTCCCTCCACCAGTCGTGATATTCTAGGCTCTTACGTCATTGACGTAAGGAGCCACCAATAAATTACGGTTTTGACACCCCGTAGGGAAGGAAGGAAAAACTAATATTTATTGGTGGCTCCTGAAGTCAATGACGACAAGTGCCCTCCCACCATCCCCTTCCCATTCACATGCCCAACTTGATATACTTTAGAGGTCGCTCCTGGGCAGGAAGAGGTATGAGTCATGCTCATGGGAAACAGAGGAAGATCGGAATGCGCTGAGGTGCGGTGTTCAAACTGTGTTAATTCTTTTCTTTTTTATTTCCTACTTTTCAGTGGCTCCGTCTCTATGACGTACCTTAGGAATGATTAAGGGGTACCCCCTAAGATGATCTTGGTTCTCGACCGTCGTAATCGAGGTTAACCCGGGCTCTGAGGAGCCCGGAACGAGGCCATATTATCATAGGCTCTTACGTCATTGACTTAAGGAGCCACCAATAAATATTAGTTTTTCCTTCCTTCCCTACAGGTTCTCAAAACCGTAATGTGAGGCGTTTCGGCGGTCCACTTGGGACACGCGCGCCATGTGTTTTTGTTTCTGCGGTTTAGCTTTGCTATAACCTAGTTATTTAGGAGGCTATATATCTGTGGAGCTATGTTACTAGCCATCCATATGATGGAGTAGCATTTTTTGCTTTTATAGCAGACATGCTGGTATAAGAGTTGTCCCAGGTGGTGGGGAACTTTCCAGAATCCGAGTTTGCTGTTTCCCCCTCTGGCTTGGGGCGCCATGCGTGCTGCTGCTGCTGTGTCTTCTTGGGAGGTAAGGGTGTATTATTTGTCGAAATATTTACCTTCGAGCCTCGTTGCCAGCCTCATTAGGGATATTATAATTTAAAACTTGCAAAATAAACAAACCAAAACGTATACGAACACAATAAAAAGACAAAATAACTAATCAAATTCGCTATGTGGAAACAACGCTTAAGTAAAATAATAATTTATAAATAAAAGAACACAATCCACCACATAGGGTGTACATTACTACATGCGCAAGTTAATCTGGTTCCCCAGCAAACTAATCGCACACATAACAACGCACTGTCGTCACGTTCAAGGAATTAGTCAATTTGGGAAGTCGGGGACGTTTGGTAAATTTTACTAAACTCTGCATGAATAAAGAAACTACATTAAGTGTCAAAAAGTTCTATTAAAATCAAATTTGCAACTTGACAAGATAATAACAATAGTACAAAATACAAATATCACTCACTAACGATAGTGCTATCGGGTAGGTACCTGTAAGCATAGCATGCTTCAAGTGACTCCTAACAATTACTACCCTACTAATAACCTACATTTATTGTACAAATAAACTAAGGAAATCGCAAAAGCAAGCAATTGACACTATCGACAATGAATAGATACAATATAATAAATACAAATATTTGAAAATATGAAGAAGGCACAATAGATTTAAACAAAAGAGTACTCTTTTAACAAGAACAATTAATTATAAAATTAATAATAATAATAGAAAAAGATAAACATTAACCCGTTGAGACCCAGCGTCGCACGTGTTGCGTCGGCAGTCTTTGATCACCAACTCCCAGCGACGCATCACGTGCGTCCGACATATAAAAAACACTTACGTGGCTCGTAAGGTAGGAAATGGCGGGAGAATAGGAGGGGGCGGTACCGTAGTGTGTGGGGGAGCCGGGCCAGTAGGTGTGAGCGGGCCGAGACAGCCGCGCGGCTGGTGGTGGTGGGCTTAGTGGGGATAGTTTACACCCCTAGTTTACCGCCACTTTGAACCTTCATTACTCCGGTCGTATGGGAGCTAGAGGCTTGAGATTTATGTGAGATACTCCTTAGGATGTATGCCGTACAATGCCATACTCAGTTTTTACCCTAGTGCTCCCGGGCGGGTGGTCATGCGGGGGAGACGAACTATTGAAACCCCCCCCCCCCAAATGACCGAAATGAGTTTTTTTTTATTTGTGTGTTCATTTCTCACCATTCTCTTCCATTTTGGCTCAACAAATTTTTTTGAAGCTCCCCCCCACCCCCCCCCCGCCCCCCCCCCCCAAAAAAAAAATGTCAGAGGTGATTTTTTTTTGTTTTTTTTTTTCATTTCTCATCCTTGTCTTCCATTTTAGCAAACAAAAAAAATAAGTGAAAATGGCTTGGGACTGGGGTGAACAAAATATTATAACTAGCCGGGGCTCAACGGGTTAATACATACAGACAACAAGTAAGCAGAGGTTATAATAGAAACTTCAAGTTAATAATGCTTGTTTAAAATTATTGATATCAAATTTTAAAATAGTCACAATAATTGACCTTAAAAAGATTAAATTTATGCAACAATTTACTTGCAACAAAACCTCTGTCTACTAAGAGTCTGTATAGTAACCTAGCTCTATCCCAAAAGTCTTCTACTCTGGTACAAATTTTACAAAATCTTATTAGCTGGGAATAAAAACAATTAAAAGTTATTTTACTATCGACATTACTATTAGGGAAAGGAAAGTTTATTACGTTAAAATTAAAATCGTCAACTTTGTGGTATATTTTAAATGTGCACTGTTCATTAACCCTTCCAGCCCGGGTGTCCTTTTATAAGGACACCGCGGCAGATGGGCCGGTACCCGGGTGTCCTTTTAACAGACAGTAAGCTTGAAAGCCTATTCAGCTTGGTCTGAACGCTGTGCGTCCGACGCATATAAACAAAGCCGTTCATTGCGTCACCGCACCTCCGAAAACAAGGAGACGTCGGATCAATGTTGTTGTTGTATGATATGACGAAATTAGTGTCTGAAAAGCTCCGATATTGTCAACATCGCGGAAAAATTTGCTCCACGGAAATCGTCATCACAACTGAACCAGTTGACTTAGAGAGCTCTACTCAACGCCAGTCTACAGATTGGAAACCGCACTACGTTTAGGGATGCGTAGGAAATTTCTAGCAGTTAAAATAACAAAGATACGGTAGCCTAGGCCTAGACGTTTTTCGGCCAGATCGCCCGGATACGACCTCCGTCCTTTTGTAAAGCAGCCCGGGTAGGAAGGGTTAACAATCTGTATAATTATATCAAGAAAATTTTCAACTTCATCATTTACATTACCTTGTGTGAGGGGGATGGAATTTGGATAAATTTGTTTAGCGACTTGATTAAAATTTAACATATTACAAACAAGAATATCATCAATATATCTACTACAGTAAACCCTCGCTATCTCGGACTAATTGGGGGGAGACCCAGTACGAGATGACCGAAAATACGAGATGTCCGGAGTACGGCTTGTGTCCGACCTAACAGAGGATAAAATCCGACCTAACCAATGTCCGTCCGAGACAACAATGAAATCGGAGACTACGGAAAAAATCCGACCTCAAGAGAGACGTCCGCGTCAACCTAGAAAACAAAGACAACCCTATTCGAACCCTATAATCTGTAATACAAAACACAGTACAGTAAACCCCTGCACAACGAACACTTGCAAAAAATTTTCACTTTACCGAAGGTTGCATAGTACCACCCCTTGCCCGCACAACAAACACTTTGGCTCGACTTTACAAATTTTTTACCGAGATTTACCGATGGTTCGGAAGTTTTTTGCCAGGGTATTTTTAGCTTTTTTTCACATAAAATCGCTCACTCCCCCTCTGCAACTCTCTTTCTATCTATCTATCTCTCTAATGCATATCTACCGAACTCCCTTATACATTAACCCGTTGAGCCCCGGCTAGTTATAATATTTTGTTCACCCCAGTCCCAAGCCATTTTCACTTATTTTTTTTGTTTGCTAAAATGGAAGACAAGGATGAGAAATGAAAAAAAAAAAAAAAAAAATCACCTCTGACATTTTTTTTTTGGGGGGGGGGTGGAGCCTCAAACAAATTTGTTGAGCCAAAATGAAAGAGAATGGTGAGAAATGAAGACAAAAATAAAAAAAAACAAAAATCCGTCATTTGGGGGGGGGGGGGTTTCAATAGTTCGTCTCCCCCGCATGACCACCCGCCCGGGAGCCCTAGGGTAAAAACTGAGTATGGCATTGTACGGCATACATCCTAAGGAGTATCTCACATAAATCTCAAGCCTCTAGCTCCCATACGACCGGAGTAATGAAGGTTCAAAGTGGCGGTGAACTAGGGGTGTAAACTATCCCCACTAAGCCCACCACCACCAGCCGCGCGGCTGTCTCGGCCCGCTCACACCTACTGGCCCGGCTCCCACACACACTACGGTACCTCCCCCTCCTATTCTCCCGCCATTTCCTACCTTACGAGCCACGTAAGTGTTTTTTATATGTCGGACGCACGTGATGCGTCGCTGGGAGTTGGTGATCAAACACTGCCGACGCAACACGTGCGACGCTGGGTCTCACCGGGTTAACATAACTGTCTTATTTGGACTTTTTGTAATCTTTGAATAATTTCTAATGCGATGGAATTGAAAAATATAATATCCTTCCAGCACATGATAAATAATAAAGATAGTCAACAAAATATTTTAACCCTCCCCTCCATGCGAGCAGAGACGGAAGTTTACGTTTGATAGATATTTTTTTTCCCTCGATATACACTCTTTCTATCTATCTATCTCTCTAATTCATCTACCTAACTCCCTTATACATTAACATAACTGTCTTATTTAGACTTTTTGTAATCTGAATAATTTCTAATGCGATGGAATTGAAAAATATAATATCCTTCCAGCACATAGATAAATAATAAATAAGATAGTCAACAAAATATTTCAACCCTCCCCTCCGTGCGAGCAGAGACGGAAGATTTACGTTTGATAGATTTTTTGTTTTTTTTTGTTCCCTCGATATACACTCTCTTTCTATCTATCTATCTCTCTAATTCATCTACCTAACTCCCTTATACATTAACATAACTATGTCTTATTTGGACTTTTTGTAATCTTTGAATAATTTCTAATGTGATGGAATTGAAAAATATAATATCCTTCCAGCACATAGATAAATAATAAATAAGATAGGCTTATCAACATCATCACAGTAACGGGGTCGGAGTTGAGGCTTGGGACAGGGAGGGGAGGGATTAGACCTACAGCGCGGGGATATATATATATATATATATTTTTTTTTTTTTCCCCCCATGTGAAATTTATCATATTAATGACAAATACGACCCTTAAAGTTAGCGGGGGTTTTCTGTATATCATTTATTAATTATAACAATTTATTATGACTTTTATTTGGTGTTTACGAACATTATAGGGGTATATGCCTGATGGTTCGGACCTAATCTGGAGGGGTACTAACAGTGGAGTCGGAGGATGCAGTGCCTACTATTCCCATCAAACAGGCACCGGCACTAGAACTAATAGAGTTTTCCCATGCTAGAATAAGAAGGGCTATAGAAAAAATGAACAGAAGTAAGTCACCGGGACCGGATGGGATACACCCAAGAATCATAAAGGAAGGAGGGGAGATGTTAGTAGAGCCATTGAAAATGTTATTTGAGGTATCGTTTAATACAGGACAAATCCCGATGGACTGGAGAGAGGCGAACATAACAGCTATATTTAAGAAGGGAAAGAGAAATGACCCAGGGAATTATAGACCAGTCAGTTTGACAAGTGTTGTGTGTAAACTAATGGAAACGGTAATTAGAAAAGGAATAATGGATCATATGAAGTCAAACCAACTTTTCAGTGGGAGACAGTTCGGATTCTTGCCGGGGAGGTCGACGGTACTACAGCTAATTAAGGTGGTAGATGATTGGATGCAAATTCTAGAAGATGGTGATGTAATAGACGTGGTATATTGCGATTTTATGAAGGCCTTCGATAAGGTCCCACATAAAAGGTTAATAGAGAAAGTTAGAAGCTATAATATAGGGGAGAAATGTGTAAAATGGATAGAAGCCTTCCTGAAAGATCGGAGACAGAGGGTACTGGTGAATGGAATAGGCTCGGGGTGGAGGGAAATTACAAGTGGGGTACCTCAGGGATCTGTGTTGGGACCACTGCTGTTCGTTATATTTATCAATGACTTGCCTGAAGTTATAACTAATGGAAGTGAGGTATACCTGTATGCGGATGACACTAAACTGTATAGAAGAGTGAGGAGTAAGGAAGATGTGGGTTTGCTTCAAGGAGATGTGGAGGGCATGAAGGGATGGTCTGAGCATTGGTTAATGCCTTTTCATCCAAAAAAATGCAAGTACATGCGGATTGGGACCAGCAAGATAGACAAGGTAGGATACAGTATGTATGAAGCGATGGAGGAAGTGAGTGCAGAAAAGGATATAGGAGTAGTGATAGACAATAAGTTAAATTTCTCAGAACATTTAGTGGAAAAGATCAACAAAGCCAATAGAATTGTAGGGCTGATAAGGAGGACATTTGTGTCACTTGACGAAGAAATCTTCAGGAATCTCTATACAGCGCTGGTTAGGCCGCACCTGGAATATGCGAACCAGGTGTGGGCTCCATATATGGTAAAGGATATAGAAGCAGTGGAGAAAGTGCAGAGGAGAGCTACCAACGTTGAAGAACGCGGGCTATGAGCAGAGGTTGAGGACACTGGGGCTTCCGACACTGGCATATAGGAGAAAGAGAGGGGATATGATAGAGACTTTTAAGATAGTGTCAGGAAAGTACAATGAGGATGTGTGTGAAGGTATCTTCTTGATGCGGGAGGGAACAAGAACGAGAGGACACTCTAAGAAAATTTACAAAGAAAGAAATAGGCTTGAGAAGGCAAAGAACTCATTTTGTGATAGAGTGGAACGCACTGCCCCAGTATGTAGTCGATTCCGAATCAATAAGGGAGTTTGAAAGTAATCTTGATAAAGCATGGGGAAGACAAGATTTGAAGTTTGATTATAAAACAAAAATACAGAATAGTAAAAATGTTGCGTCTGCTACCGCCGCCGCCAACACCGTGAACGACCGCAGCAGTGCAAGTACTGGTACTGAGCTGGATACACAGGCCTAGTTTGCCTTTTTCCAGAGGATCTACTGTAAGAAACTGTAAGAAACTAACCTAATTAACCCTTCGTTCCCGGAAGGGCTCTTGAACGCCCATAAAAAAGCATACCCGAGCTGCCCGGAAGGGCTCTTGAACGCCCAGTGGTTGAAATCTGTGAGCTTGGTGTGCGAGGCGTCAGTCCGACGCATGTAAACAACAGCCGGCTGGACCGACGCCTCGCATCTCCGGCCACAAGAAGGAGTGCGTCGCTTGTTCGTGTGTGCCTGTATGTTGTTGTTAAGTATCGAAAAGTAGTGTAAAGTGGCTGTTTTTGCCATAAAGTTATCTCCAATGAAATCATCATCACAACTGAACCACTTGACTTAGAGAGCTCTACTTAACGCCATTCTACAGGTAAGAAACACATCTACGCTTGCGGATGCGCGGAAATGCGGAAGCAGTCAGAATAACAAAGATACGGTAGCCTAGGCGTAGACGTTTTTCGGCCAACACCCCCGGGTTTCGGGGAATATATATAGAATACATAGCCGGGGCTGGAGGGTTAATCCCATATATCTAATAATTCACGCAACGAAAATTTGCCCCGGATGTAGATGGCGTCGGACGTCCCTTCTGTTTGTCGGATATTCACCCTTATTGCCCGGTGACGTGAGGGCGTCCTCCGACAACGTCGGACACTGTCGGAACGATGACGGAAATGTCCGAAATACGGAAGTACATGTCCGAGAGGCCGTAGCCAGTCCGGCTAGTACGGGTTTCCGACCTCTAGAGGTCCGAGATGGCGAGGGTTTACTGTACTGTATTATTACTTAACAATTTAGCAAGTGCTAATTTTTCTGGGATGTTATTTTTCTTGCTACTGTCAACTAAGTTTTTCATAAATTTAAATTATAAAGCAAGCAAGAATAAGTCTGCAATTAAAGGGCTAGCATTTCCACCCATAGGAATTCCTAATATTTGTTTGATAATGTAGGGCCCAAATCTAACACAAGTATTGAAAAGGAGGAATTTAAGGGCATCTTTAAGTGTAGTTCTATCAAAATATACTGAACGAGTGGGATCAAAGCTAAGTGACGCATTATTAAAATATGAATTAACATTTATGTAACGATTGCGACTGCTTTCAAATCTGTCAAAATGCAAATCTATAAAAATGCAACGTTCTGAAAATACTAAATCTAAAGGCAAATTGGTATACAAAGTTGAAAAGTCGAAGCTATGTACGGAGTTAACTTAACGCATGGTATTGAGTTGATCAATAACTTCTATTGAATTGTCAACACTCCAATAATAGTTAACGCCAGTTTTATTCTTGATGGTATCACAATATCGTTTATGAGTACTTTTAATGTATTTTAAGCAATTTACGACCTGCTTTGACAAAGTTTTAGTGGTAGCAAATTTTGCTCCGGCAATAAAGCGATATTTATAAGGTCTTTTATGAAATTTGGGTAACATGTATAATTTAGCAATGCATTTATTCTTATCAGAAAGTTTAATATCAAAGGTTATATTTTTATTAGTCTGTTCATTAATTAAGTTATCAACAGTAAAAAAAATCCTGAATTTCATAAGAATTTCATAAACAGAATTACCGCAAATATTTTTATGAAATTTATTACCTTTAATGCCTAGTTCTTTTTTCATGTTTTCTAGATAACATTTCTTACATATGAAGCTATAGTTATTGCTGGCTTTATCTACTGTAGTTATTACAAAATGTTTATGCAAATTTATTAAATAATTTTTAAGTTTATTATAATTATAGTTTACAAAATCAGAAAGATCAAATTCATTTTGCAAGGAGAACACTTTATTTCTAATTAATTTAATCAATAATTTTGACCATGCTTCTAGCTCCCTCGCATCGAAGCGCTTAGTTTTTAACAATTCTCTTTTAATCTATTAACTGAAAACACACTATCTTTTAAAATGTTGTCAAATGTTACTTTATCATTCCCTATTCTATATATACTGTACTTACTTTAAAACTTTTTTGACATCGCTCTGCTAATATGTCGTTTGCAAATTGTTTAACTATTTCTACATAGTTAAACAATAGTTAAACATAGTTAAACTATTTGATTAACTATTTCTACATAGTTAAACAATAGTTAAACATAGTTAAACTATTTGATTAACTATTTCTACATAGCGGGTGCCCAACCCCGAAAGGGGTTGAAATAGGGGAGCTATCCCCCTGCCAAAGGCGGCTTTCTAGGGCCTTTCCTAGGTGATGCTGAGAGGATTGGGTTCTAGTCATGTGGTGATGGGCTGGTCTATCAGAGTGAGAACTGAGTGATCTCTGCTATACCCATAGCTTACTCTGACTGTTCCTTTTACTTATATATTTTCTAGATCTCAAGTGACTGCGTCTCTTCCGTGGATTGACCTCCCAATCTACCAAGATTGGAAGCCAAAGCATCACATTTTTCCTTTGCCCCTCAACTTTCTCTTCATAATTGCTGAGGGGCACAGGGCCCTGGGTGGGGCTTTGGTTTCCCGGGCGTTTCCTCGCCCTCCTCAGCTCCCCGCCATGGAGGGGCTTCGGTCACCCAGGCTTTATTGTGGTCGGCAGGGAGGGTTCTGTGGGGGCGCTCGATTATGGCCTTGGCCTTGCGGCTGTTCGGCCAGGCAGCTTGATGAACAGCAACAACAACAACAAACTATTTCTACATCACCTGTTAATACAGTCAGGACCCCCAATACACGATTCCACAATGCGCGAAAACCCTAATACACGAGTTACCCCTTGAAAATAACATTAATTAATTAAACATTAATTACGCGAGGTGGTACCACAATACACGAATCGAGAGCTAAGAAGGGGCCAAATCCGCTATTCCCGCTTGATACGCGAGCACGTCTAAGTTTCGCGAGGCCCAGGCGTAGCTCTGAAAAGAGAAGAAGACGGGCATACGCCTGCCTTCCCTCCCGCTTACCCTCCGTCCCTCCATCCCACAGTCGCGCTCATAGCCGTGCGGAGTGACCAAACGTTTGTAGTGCCTGCCACTTTTTTCGCCATGCCACACCAATATAAGAAGATAACACACAAAATGAAGGTGGAAGTGTTGGATCGCAAGAAAAAAGGAGAAGGAAACTGTGCAATAGGCTTGTCAGAGTAAACTGTTCGTACGATTTGGTCAGGGAGGGAGAAGTTGGAGAAAATCGTGAAGTCCTACGGTCCTAGTCCTAGTCCTAGCCTATCTACTACTAATTTTAAGGTAAGGTTTCATATTTGTATTCATTGTTCTTCTTATATATAAGATATAGACTGTACTGTAGAGCCAAAAATGTCGAAAATAGGCCATAATTGAGAGATGTCACCCAATCTAATTATTCCCATTAAAGTTAGTTCCACAATACACGATGCCTCCTGTCACCCCTACTCTCGCGAATTGGGGGTCCTGACTGTATATGACTTATCGGACTATTTAAGATAGTGTCAGGAAAGTATGATGAGGATGTGTGTGAAGGTATTTTCTTGTTGCGGGAGGGAACAAGAACGAGAGGACACTCTTAAGAAAATTTACAAAGAAAGAAGGCTTGAAAAGGCAAAGAACTCATTTTGTGATAGTGGTAAATGAGTGGAACGCACTGCCCCAGTATGTAGTCGATTCCGAATCAATAAGGAAGTTTGAAAGTAATCTTGATAAAGCATGGGGAAGACAAGATTTGAAGTTTGATTATAAAGCAAAAATACAGAATAGTACAAAATTTGCGTCTGCTGCCGCCGCCGCCAACACCGTGAACGACCGCAGTAGTGCATGTACTGGCACTGAGCTGAATACACAGGCCTAGTTTGCCTTTTTCCAGAGGATCTACTGTAAGAAACTGTAAGAAAAACTGTAATAAATCTATATTATTAAATCAGTTTGTGTGTCTGTTTGTCTGTTCTTAATAGGCGGCTGCAGTTTTGGACCTGGGGAATTGAAACTTTGCATGTGGGTGTCAATTAACCTGAGTCAGGTCATAGAGGGGGCGAGGCCACGATCGGAGGCCTCCGATCGAAAAGGTGTATGGAACGAAAGTTGTTCGCAGCCACCCAAAATGGGGGTACGGATGAGGTCAGATCCAAAATCGGAGGTCATTTAGCGGCCGAAATCGAGGTCGCCGTTTAATGAGGCACAGGGAGGTCGAGGCCGGTGATTATGGTAGTACCTGTAGTAGTATTGTGATGATTGTGGTAGTAGTGATTGATGATGGTGATTATGGTGGTAGTAGTAGTGGTGGAAGTAATGATGGTGATTATGGTAGAATTTAAACCCGGGCAATGCCGGGTACCCCTGCTAGTGAACTTTATTAATGCATTACGTCTGTTAGCTGGCATATCCATGACTCTTTCACATACGCATTTATTATTATTGAAAATATAATTTTCTGTAAGATTATCTAAAACTTTATTATAATTACAAATAATAGACCTAACTGGTCGCTCATATGATTAAACTATTATTAGTTTGAAATCTTTATATCCATCCGTCAACTTGGACTTAACTTTCTTTGAATTTATTATACAATCAGGTCTTGATATACACGGTTAATTCGTACCCTGTACGTACAGTGTATATCAAAACCGTGTTTTAGAAATAACAGGCCTTATGGGAATTATTTAACCTTTCACGCATATGACGCAATTTTGAGCCTATTGGGGATACTTTAAAGCCTTTGTTACCATCAGGGGTATTTAGAAACCTTTAGTTTAATTACTTCAACCTCTGCAGTTGTCTTTGAGTTAGCTGTGGGCAGAAAACTAATTTTGGAGAGGTAATTACTGTATAAGAGTGAGAGAACTCTTTTTCTTATTGCTAATCTGGCAACCTCTGAGTCATAAAAGCGTGAAAGGGTTAATTCGTTCCAGCCACTTTCCCAAAGTCCCCTTTTTGGCCCTTTTGGCCTACCTTTAGCCGACTTATATTACATTATACCACCAACATCATATATGACATAACATAGAATACATTAAGAATCAATAAGAACTGTTTTGGACATGTTACTGACTTATTTGTGTGAATAGACATGTTGACGTTCAGTAGATATCCCCGCCGCTATACTTCCTCCCTGCCTCGTCCCGGCCTCAACCCAGACCCCGTTACTGTGATGATGTTGATAAGCCTTGTGCTACAGCTAGCCCATTGGCCCCATCTACTAGGTTCCCAGGCATGTTGATCGTCTTCATCGTAACCAGAGAACACAGAAATATTGTCCATCATATCATTATCATCATCAGACTGGTTGTCACTGTCGGGGACACTCCCTCCCTCCCCCTTTCTTTATTATGGTTCAAAAGACCAGAAAGTAGAGAAGAAGTTATAACCCTATTGATAATGCAAAACTATTGAACACATTTAAAAGGAATTTTATTTGGTCTCTATATAATCTGTTAATCATTTCCGATATGATGGAATTAAAGAAAAAGAAAATCCACCACCTCATAATCAGCAAAAATTACACAAATGTCAATTAAAAACATGTTACAATAGTTCCCTATCATTTTGTAGAAGGCGAACATATACCGTGGGGAAAAAAATATAAAAAATCTATGAAATGAATATCTTCCATCACTCGGAATCTCGGCGCCTAACTGTCTAGACAAGATGGAGGGTGGAAATCCTTTGTTGACTTTCATATTTGTTGTTTATCTATGTGCTGGAAGGATGTTATATTTTTCAATTCCATCACATTAGAAATGATTCATAGATTACAAAAAGTCCAAATAAGACATAGTTATGTTAATGTATAAAGGAATTAGATAGAAGCATTAGAGAGATAGATAGATAGATAGAGTTGCAGAGGGGGAAGTGATCGATAACATACAAACTATTATGAGACGGACTTAAGTTTCCGAAAAGACAAGGAGACATTTGTATTGACTCTTTTTCATTTTATTATTCATGTGTTGGAAGGATAATATTGTTTTCAATTCCATCACATTAGAAATTATTCATAGATTGCAAAAAGTCCAAATAAGACAGTTATGTTAATGTATAAAGGAAATAAATAATGTATAGAGAGATAGATAGATAGAGAGAGATAGGTGCTAGGGGCAAATGATCGATAACATACAAAATAATATGAGACGGATTTAAGTTTATGAAAAGACAAAGGAGACATTTTTATTGACTCTTTCATTTTATTATTTGTGTGTTGGAAGGGTAATATTGTTTTCAATTCTATCGTATTATAAATGATTCATAGATTAAATAAAGACCAAATAAGACATAGTTATATTTATGTTGTTCCCTAAGCTGCCTGGCCGAACAGCCCCGAGTCCCTGAGGAAGGCCATGGCCACGATCGGGCTTTCCCACAGAGCTCTCATTGAGTGTAGATTTTTTTTTTTTTTTTTTTGTTTTTTTTTTTTTTTTTTCTATATTCCAACTTACTTCCTCTCGGGCATAGGCTGAGAGCCTTAACATTCACCGCTTTACAATGAACAGTGAAGCCCGTGAGGTCTTGTTCCAGTCTAGGGAGTGAGACATGTGAAGCACGTAGAGTACAACGAGCACCTGCCATCTTGCCTTCACATGAGGCACGGTGCTCACTCATGGCCCGAAACGACCCCATCTCTGAAGCCATCTCGTTCCCGTGCTTCACTGTCTCACCCCCTACACTCGGACTCACACACTTACACACACACAACGCCACCTGTTGAGCAGATAACTCACCAGGCATTGCACCCCTATAGCATATTTTGAATATGGGAATATTCATACACTGCTATTTAATCAGGGAACAATGAGGGTATTTTATTGACGTTTCGGTGGGCTTGTGGTAATGCACTGATACTAGGTACAGCACAAATTCCATCCCAATAATATCTTCCCATTGATACATCGGGATTTGAACCCGGGACCTTTGGATTACCAGGCCAGTGGCAAGACCACTCCACCACACCTCCCTAGATTGTGTTGTTGGCGTAAGTGGTTGTGTGAAATGCAGTCTTCTATGATGTGTTTAATGGTATGGGTGCTGTGTTACATCCCGGGCAGGTGTCGACAACGGAGTCATCCAGTCTCTTCTGATAGCTCAGGAGAGCTGGATGGTGTCCGCATCTCAGCCTGGCCAGGTGGACTCTGTCCTCGCGAGGAAGGGAGGATTCGGAAGGATGGATTTCGGGAGGTCGTGCATGCAGCTGCGTGTTGTCTGTGAGTGAGTGGATGGATCGGCGAGAGATACGAGTATGGATGTGCTTCTGGAAGTTGGTTCGGGGTGGGCAGGGAGGGAGAGAGGACAGTAATTGTGTGTGATACCATGTGCTGGGTGTTGTTTTGATATTTCTTGGTGTCTGTGGGTGTGTTGCCATGTAGTTTAGTGGGTGGTCTTGGTTCGTGGAGGCTGCTGCCAGGAATTGAGTGCCTCTCATGTCCAGATGGTCTTTGACTTTGAGGATTTTGGTTTCTTGATGTAGGTGATCTGTGGGTGCAGTAGCTGTGCAGCCTGTAATGATCTTCAGGGCTTTGTTTTGAATAGTCTGTAAGGTCTTATGATGTGTTTCAGCTAGGTTAGAAGCCCAGGCTGGGCTTGCGTATTCCATCACTGATCTTATGTATTGTTTATATACTGTGGTGGTAGTTTCTTTGTTGTCCAAATTTTGTGTGAGCAAGTGACCTGAGGGCGTTAAGTCTGGGTGTCAGTTTCTTTTTAATATTTGTGGTGTGCTGTTTGAATGTCATATGAGTATCATATGTTACTCCTAGGATTTTGGGTGTGTGTGTATGTGTTAGGGGTGTGTTGTTTATGGTGAGTTGAGGGATGTATTCGTGTTCTCCTGTCCAGCTTGTGAGCAGGGTTGCGGTGGATTTGGCTGGGGCTAGATTAAGTCTGTTTGTAGTGCACCAGCCATGTAGTGTGTTGAGATAGGGTTGAAGGAGATCTGTTGCTCTTTTTGGGTCATGGTGTGTGCATGTGAGTGTTATGTCATCTGCATAGGAGGCTAAGTTTATTTGGGACATATTGGGTGTAGTTATATCGTGCATGTACAGATTGAAGAGTGCGGGCGATAGGACGGATCCTTGTGGGACTCCGTTTGGAAAGTTTCTGATTTTAGATGACTGACCGGCAAAAGATACGTGTGCACATCTGCCTGCTAGGAAGTTGGCCAGCCACCTTTTTGTGTTGTTGTGCATGTTTGTGTTGTAGATTTTGTTTGTTAGGTTGTGGCGGGGGATGGCATCGAAGGCTTTACTAATGTCGAGTGTGGCTAATAGTGATCTGTGTGGTGGTCTAGCCGAGTTGATGCCGTCAAAAGCTCTTTGTGTGAGGTCTGTGAGAAGAGTGTTTGTGGAGTACAGTGGCCTAAAGCCATGTTGTGTTGGAGCTAGGGGTAGGTCGGGTGTAATTAGTTGTAATACTAGGCGTTCCATGACTTTGGAGGGGGAGCAAAGGAGTGTGATGGGGCGGTGCGAGGAGGGTAGCGTGTGGTCTTTGTTGGGTTTGGGGAATGTGGTGATGATACCATGCTTCCAAATGTCTGGTATTGTGTTGTGTGAATCGCTGTAGTTTGATATGTTAGTGAGTGCTTGTATGCCTTGTGGTCCCAGGTGTATGTTGCTTATGTTGTCTAGGCCACAGGCGGGTGAGTGCTTGAGATTGTTGATGATATGCTTTGTCTGGTGATTGGTGAAGGGTGTATAGTCAGGGTCTGTGGGGAATTGTCTCTTACGTCGGATGACACGTCGGTCGTCTTTGTGAGGTTTTAGGTGGCTGACATGTGAGAAGTGATTGATGAGAGGGTTTGCTTGTTGTTTACATGAAGGAGTAGAGTCTGTTGTTGTGATTGCAGCATGTGATTGTGTTGTGTTGCTGTTGGAAAGTGTGATGCTGTTTAGTGTTTTGTAGAGTTTTTTGGAGTTTGTTGTTGTTGTTGTTGTTGTTCCCTAAGCTGCCTGGCCGAACAGCCCCGAGTCCCTGAGGAAGGCCATGGCCACGATCGGGCTTTCCCACAGAGCTCTCATTGTTGTTGGCGTAAGTGGTTGTGTGAAATGCAGTCTTCGATGATGTGTTTAATGGTATGGGGTGCTGTGTTACATCCCGGGCAGGCGTCGACAACGGAGTAATCCAGTCTCTTCTGATAGCTCAGGAGAGCTGGATGGTGTCCGCATCTCAGCCTGGCCAGGTGGACTCTGTCCTCGCGAGGGAGGGAGGATTCGGAAGGATGGATTTCGGGAGGTCGTGCATGCAGCTGCGTGTTGTCTGTGAGTGAGTGGATGGATTGGCGAGAGATATGAGTATGGATGTGCTTCTGGAAGTTGGTTCGGGGTGGGCAGGGAGGGAGAGAGGACAATAATTGTGTGTGATACCGTGTGCTGGGTGTTGTTTTGATATTTCTTGGTGTCTGTGGGTGTGTTGCCATGTAGTTTAGTGGGTGGTCTTGGTTCGTGGAGGCTGCTGCCAGGAATTGAGTGCCTCTCATGTCCAGATGGTCTTTGACTTTGAGGATTTTGGTTTCTTGATGTAGGTGATCTGTGGGTGCAGTAGCTGTGCAGCCTGTAATGATCTTCAGGGCTTTGTTTTGAATAGTCTGTAAGGTCTTATGATGTGTTTCAGCTAGGTTAGAAGCCCAGGCTGGGCTTGCGTATTCCATTACTGATCTTATGTATTGTTTATATACTGTGGTGGTAGTTTCTTTGTTGTGTCCAAATTTTGTGTGAGCAAGTGACCTGAGGGCGTTAAGTCTGGGTGTCAGTTTCTTTTTAATGTTTGTGGTGTGCTGTTTGAATGTCATATGAGTATCATATGTTACTCCTAGGATTTTGGGTGTGTGTATGTGTTAGGGGTGTGTTGTTTATGGTGAGTTGAGGGATGTATTCGTGTTCACCTGTCCAGCTTGTGAGCAGGGTTGCGGTGGATTTGGCTGGGGCTAGATTAAGTCTGTTTGTAGTGCACCAGCCATGTAGTGTGTTGAGATAGGGTTGAAGGAGATCTGTTGCTCTTCTTGGGTCATGGTGTGTGCATGTGAGTGTTATGTCATCTGCATAGGAGGCTTAAGTTTATTTGGGGAGTATTGGGTGTAGTTATATCGTGCATGTACAGATTGAAGAGTGCGGGCGATAGGACGGATCCTTGTGGGACTCCGTTTGGAAAGTTTCTGATTTTAGATGACTGACCGGCAAAAGATACGTGTGCACATCTGCCTGCTAGGAAGTTGGCCAGCCACCTTTTTGTGTTGTTGTGCATGTTTGTGTTGTTGTGCATGTTTGTGTTGTAGATTTTGTTTGTTAGGTTGTGGAGTTTGTTTTGTGATCAAGTGTTTGTAGGAAGTTATTCCAATTTAGTTTTTCTTGTTCTTGTATTTTGTTGTTAGTTTGGGTGTTGAGTGCTTGAATTTGTTGTGTGATGTCTTGTGTGTGGGGTGCTGGGGAGTGTTTCAGTATGTCGCGTTGTCTGATGAGGTTTTGAATTTCTGGTGTGAAGTTGGGGTTGTGTCTTTTTCTGTTACCTCTTGGAATGTGTTTCTTGTCAGCGTTTTGGATAGTTTTATTGAGTATGTGTACAGCATTGTTGATGTTAGTGATGGGTGTACTGTTTAGCGTTGTGAAGTGTTGTTCTGTCTCATTTGTGAATGCTTCCCAGTTAGCTCTTTTATAATTTGTGTGTTTGTGGCTAGCTGGGGTGAGTCTGGTTTTGGTGGTGATAATGATCGGGAGGTGGTCAGAGCCTAAGGTTCTGACCACCCTCCAGGATGTTGTTGGGGTGAGTTCTGGGGAGCAAAAGGTGATGTCTGGAGATGATGGGTTATAGAGGGCTTGGTGAGGAATATGGGTATGTTGATGGATGTCGTTAAGGATGATGAGGTTATCAGTGGTTTTGTAGTACCAGCCCTCTGTCTGTGTCGGGGTTGTCGACAAACCAGGCCGACGTCTTGGCGTTGAAGTCACCACCCAGGATGATGTGTGAGGTGTTTGTGATGTGTTGTAAGTGTGGTCTGTATTCATTTGGTACTGTAGGGGATGTTTGGGGAGGGATGTATGTGTTTATGATGGTTATGTTGGAGTTGTTGCCAGTGTGTATTTTAATTGATTGTATTTCTGTTGTGTTATCATTTGGGGGGAAGAGGGATTTGGTTTGTACACTGGTTACTATGTATGATATTTCTTTGTGTACCAGGGTGATGAGTCCCCCGCCGACAGCCCGGTCTTGTCTGATGGTGGTGAAATTATGAAATGTGGGTGTTTTTTGTGTTGTGCGGAGTTTTGTTTCTTGCAAGATGGCAATGTGTATGTTGTGTTGTTTCACGAAGTGTACATCGTGGATGTACTTGTGTGGATCTTTGACCAGACGCTAATTTAGGCGTCATTCTTCCTTCTCTGCTCTGCGCTCAACCTGCCCGGACGTGCCTCCCCACGTGCTGGTTCCGCATTTGTTGCGTCCCTAGTGAGTTTTTTCTCATTTGTTTACTCCGGGATGTCTAGAGTAAGGTTAGGATATGCGTAGCAGGAGTGTCCTGGGCTAGTTGCCCGCAGTGCAGTGTATTTTGGGTCGTGTGTTTGGGGCATCTATTTCGGGTGTACCCTCGTGGTCCTTTTGTGGACAGGTGAACTTTTTCACAATTAGCTAGCTTTGTGATGTAGGCGGCTTTCTTTACGCGTTATTATTGCTTCCTTTTATCTTTCTGATGAGGTAGCTTTTTTCTCTGACGTTCCCAGCGTATTTTTCTTCACTTAGTGAAGTTTTTTCTGGGTCCCGAGTCAGTTTTTCCCTTCGCTGGGAATTTTGGGCTACAGTGGTGTGTTGACGGTGGTTCCTGTTGTGATATGATTCAAGGCTTTTGTTTATATTACGACATGATTTCCTTTTATTTCCGTCTGCTTAGGCCTAGCCAGCCTCTCGTAGCTTGCCACATGTACAAGTGTTATTGATTTATGTTATAAATATGTAATACTGTGTCATGTGTGTCCTGGATTAGTTGTGTATTGGCTAATTCCACGGACTATTTGTGTATCCTGGATTAGTTGTGTATTGGCTAATTCCACGGGTTATTTATGTGTCCTGGGTTAGTTGTGCTTTGCCTAATTCCACGGTCTTTTTGGTGCGTTCAGATTGAATCTGGGCGGGGTGGGTTGCCTTTTCCGGCGGGTTTTCTCGGTTACACCTTGCAAAACCGGCTGGTTGCCGAGTTTTAATCACGTGTGGTTAAATTAGGCTTGTTTCCCCCGGCGAGTAGTGGATTGCGGCTCTCCAGGACTGCGTCTGTAGTGGAGCCTGTGTTCAGGCTTTCTGTGTTTCCCGGCGGGATGGCTTTACCCATTTAACTAAGTGTTCATACGGACACTTGTCGAGTAGTTTTTTTCCCGGTTTTGCAAAGCCAGTAAAACTAGGCGGTTTGTTGATTGGTCTTTCCTCCCCGGCGTTCTTTTGGCAAAGAAGTGGGGACAGGAACAATTGGGGTTAACGTTATAGATTTCAATTCACACCCGGCGGTTGCACCGTGGGAGGGTGGGATTAACGGATTTGCAATTCAGTATAGTTGACCAGACAATTGAGGGATACGTTAAGGTATCGCCGCCTTCTACATCCGGTGATCTAGGAGGCTTCGGGAGAAGTCAGATCTAGCATTTCAGACAGGCTTCCCAGTTTTTGATCTGCGAGTTAATTCAGGGGCCGGCGTCTTTTTATGGGTTTCCCAGTAAAAAACTTAACAAAACCCACTGGGACGACTGCGTCTTTTATAAAGCCATGCTGGTCTTTATATCATGTCAGAGGATATACGTAAATCTTTTGGACAGGTTAAGATATTCTGAAATCTTTACTTATGAACCTCCCGCGTAGCGAGCTGTGATAGTTGTGTATTACGTCTCGTTACCCGGCGAGTTACCCTTACCCGGGTGTTTTCTACGATTTTGAGGTGGCGGCTGTTCCAGTTTTGGTGGGATGGAGTGCTTTTCGATGGTGTTTCGACGTCATTAAGTGTTTTTTCCGTTCTCACCAGGCCTAGCCGGCCACTCCTAGTTTTTTTCACGTATGCAAGTGTTTTCATTGTTTATTATAATAAAAATTTATTCATGAGCCATGTGTGTCCTGGATTAGTTGTTATTGGCTGATTCAGGAGCTTTGGACTGTGGGTCTGATTATGTTTATCAGACTGCGTTCTGTTTGCTGTGGGTTACTTTTCCGGCGTTTTTCTCGTTGCTCCGAGAAAGCCGTTTTTTTTTTTACAGAGTTTTAGTCAGGATGGCTAAAATAGGTAAGTTACCCCGGCGAGTTTGGTAGCTTGAGGGCTCATCAGAAACTGCGTTTTCTGTGGTCGAGCCTGTGATCAGGCTTCCTGGGTTATTCCTGACGAGGGGGGCTCCACACAGTTATCTAGGTGATCATGCTGACACCTGTTGGATATGGTTTTCTCGGTTTTTCAAGGCCATTGAAACCATGCTGTCTGTTTGTTTGGTCTTTCCCTCCCGGCGACCTTTTTACGAAGAGGTCTGGGGCAGGTACAATTGGTTTTGACATTGCATATAAAACCCGGCGGTTGTACCTTCAGGTGGTTATATTAACGGATTTGCAAATTCGCGATAATTTGCCAAACGATTGATTGATACAATAGGGTATCACGGCCTTCAAGACGGCGATCTATGTGGGCTTCAGGGAGAAGCCGGATTAGAGATTAAGATAGGCTTAGACTTTTTATGGGATAAAAAAGATGCCTGAATCTTACTAGTGTTTCAAGTGTAAAGGGATACTTGAAAGACTTCATCGTTGATAAAGATATGCTTCATCTTTATGAGGTTTCAGAAGATATGCTTAAATCTTTTGGACAGGTAAAGATATGCTGAAATCTTTAATAAGCCATTGAAACAATGCTGTTTGTTTGGTCTTTCCCTCCCGGCGACCTTTTTACAAAGAGGTCTGGGGCAGGTACAATTGGTTCGACATGATATATAAAACTCGTCGGTTGTACCTTCGGGTGGTTATGTTAACGAATGTGCAATTCGCGATAATTTGCCAAACAATTGATTGATACACTAGGGTATCACGGCTTTCTAATAAAGATATACTTCATGAATCTTTATGAGGATTCAGAAGATCGGCTTAAATCTTTTGGACAGGTAAAGATATGCCGAAATCTTTAATATGAAACTAAAGGAAAACAAAAAGTAGTAGTGCAGTGCTACGGTTCGTTGACCGGCGGTGTTGTGGCACATGTTTTGTACCATTTTTGGGGGGTAACCTTATGAGCATTAATCCCTGGAAATGTCTCTTTCCAGGGCGGAGTACCGGCGTTGCACCAGGTGACCAGGTAGTTCCCGGGGGCGGGGTAGTTTTCCCCCAGTCTCTGTCATGTCGGCACTTGAACCTCTCATTGCTGTATTTTCAACGCCGTTATGCTCAGGTATCCCTATTTTTGCTCACCAGCTCTGCTTTAAATGTGTTAATGAGCTATGGGATCTTTTAATTATCATAAACCTTTACGGGGCGAGGGCGAGGGCTCTCAATCGGAGAGTATACCAAGCTCGCAAGCGAGTGACAGCCACAGCCAAGGTGTATGGCGATACTCACAGTCCTGGCAGGACAGAACACATCCCTTTGTGACTCAACTAGTGGCTGACGTCCACCGGGATGCCGATGTACCATCTTCTATCCCAGATTTAACATGGCAACATGTGGAGGTCCCGGCTTCGGCGGGATCTTCCCATGATAAGCCAGACTTAATGGATGAAGAACAACGATCTCTGGTCTCAGAGATGGAGGTTGAAGAGTCCAGTCACCTTCTAGACGACTCTCAGGGTACTGTCGAATCTCCACGGAGTTCGTCATCGGCTAGGTATGTAACGGCGGAAGAGATTGATGGACTACTATTGAATGCACTTAATAGGTTCTTTGGCCCTACGCCGGAAACTCCTACAGTTGGTACGGGAGCTCCCGCGATGTCGACGAATGTGCGACCTCTGGCTACATCCTTTGCTTTAGCTAAAATACCTAACCCTCCTCTTGTGTCAGATCCAATTTCCAATGTGCCACGCACAGCAGCTCTCACTACTTCCAATGTGCGAGTCATATCAGACATATCTCCCCCTCCTTTAGACAAGGCGCCAGTAAAAAAAAAGGAGCTATGCCTCTTTTATACGGGCCTGATGGGTCATGGGTAGCAATGTTACCAACTAAGCCAGAGGCAGCACAAGCTACTTTTTCGGGGCAGTTCCCTGTACCACATGAGTGGGTAATCCAAGGCAATAAGTCTAGAGAACTCAGAGCTTTGGATAGTCAAGGAAATGTTTTGGATGTTCATATTAAGGCCATTCCAAGTTATTATAAACATGACTTTTTTGTGTATGCATCAACACCAGCCCTGCCCCCTGCCTCAGCTTCAAAGCTATTTTCTGACTGGACTAAGAATGACGGCTTTAACGACGTCAAGGCACTTTCTGCCTTGACGCCGGAGTTGGATATGTTTCCGATCACAAACTCAGCCTCTAATCCAGTCTTGCAGGTGGGGCAGTTGGGTATGGGACCTTGGGTGGCATGAGAAACAGAGGCTCACAATTTGCAACTACTTTCACGTCAAAATCTTCCCACCAAATCCCTCAAGAACACCATTCTTGGTTCTCTCTTCCGGTGGAGTCCCCTCTGCTTTGTTTGACTTCTTGGTTGCCCCCCAAATAATCAATTTGTGCAAATTAAAAGATCCCTTTAGCATGCCTTCCCCAGCTTACCTAGACCGCGAGTTTAGGTTAAGAGGAAAAGCGTTTAGACTGTTTTCGTAATTTATGGTTACCCAGCAAGTAACAAAGTCTCTGTTACGCTCTTCTCAGGCAATAGAAGCCGCGGAAGTCAGGAAAGCCATTGAACTTTCCCGGCGCTTGCTTCTCCAGACTTCCATCCAAGTCTTTAGGAGATATTCGGACGGCCTTATTAGAGGCAGTTCGAGCAAGGCAGGATCTGAGGATGTTCTTAGTGAAGAAACTTCCTGACCGTATTGCAAGCCAAGTAGTTCTGTCTCCAGTTCTAACTCCTCCTTTGATTTCACCAGCAGTTTGGAAGACTGTTTTCAATTTGGCACAAGCATTCAAGCAAAGTCCCGGCAAGCCCTGATGCCCATGTTAGAACAAGGGATCATGATCTTGTGGTATCTGGACGACTAACTGGTGGTGGCAGAGACAGAAAAGTTATGCATCACTCATGTCTACATTACGTTAAACCATCTCAAATCTCTAGGATTCAAGGTCAACTTAGTAGAAGTCAAACCCTTGTTCCCTCACGAGTATTTCAGTGGATAGGGCTGGTCGAGGACACAGCTTCTCTCACTCTGAGTCAGAGTGTGGACACTCGAAACAGATTTTGCAAAGAACTGTTTGTTTCTCCACAGTCTGACTACGATACAGAGACTTTGGGAATCTCTAGTCGGTTCTCTCAACTGGGTTCAACTAACTGTGAAGTTGGGCCGGTTGAAAGTCAAACTTTTAATCTTGGAGGGCAACAAATTTTTCCCACTATTACCGGCGGGAATATTATGGCCTATCCCAACGTTATTACACAACTTACTAGCGGTTTGGGCGAAGAGAGAAATGTTGCACTCAGTCATGTCATGAACCTCTCCTCCGCCGTCGGTATGGGTGGACACGAATGCGTCAGGGACGATAGGTTGGGGCTTTTAGTCAAACCTCGGGCATCAGGGTCAAGGGTTTTGGTCCCATTTAGAAATCTTCCACATCAATGTCAAAGACTTACTAGTCCCCTTATCTGTCCTTCAGGCTCACGGCTCTGCTTTACGGGGCAAGTCGGTGGCCTTCAGAATGGACAATCTGAATGCGGTTCACTGTATTCAGAAACAAGGGTCAACGAGATCGCGGAAGTTGCTAAACGTGTCTGAAAAGATTTTTATACTAGCCAACAGGCTGGACATTCATCTTCACGCATCTTATCTCCCAGGCGGAGCAGACGCTCTGTCTCGGAGACAAAGCACAACAGTAGAATGGGCGCTCAAGCGTTTGTGGAGCCTTACCATCCACAAGTGGATTTGTTTGTGTCAGAGGAGACTCACAAACTCCCACTGTACCTCACCAGCCGGACGATAACGCCGGCGGGCGGACCAGACGCTCTGATGACGGACCGGAACAGGTGGAGTTCCATTTATCTATTTTCCGCCGCCAGACTCGTCTCTAATGTGCCACGTAGTCAACAAACTACAGGATTAGCGAGGCGTAGTCTCGCTAATCGCGCCCCTGTGGCCGGCGCAGTTGTGGTACCAGCAATTGAATACGTGGTGCCCGCACGCGGTGTCACTCCCGGTCGGGTTGTTCCACTTAGACACAATTGGCAACCTAGAAACCTCGCTGACTTGTGCATTATGGACATTCAGGAGGCCAAGTGGCTAGCACCATATGGTAGCGACGTGACCAATAAATTCATGAATCAATATATCCAGTCTACAAAGCGACAGTATCAATCGCATTGGCAAGCTTTTACGTCTTGGATTCTTAGAACAGAACAAACTGTGCCCTCGGTGGCGTTGGTTGTTAATTATTTGAATTATCTGTTCATGCAGAAACATTTATCTGTAGTGATTTTATGAGGGCATGTTTTAAACTCCGCCCACCTCCCCGTCAGCTCATGCCTACCTGGTCTCTGGACAAAGCATTGTCGTTACTTCATTCCCGTCTGTACCAAAAGACTGCAGATTTTACATTACTTTTATAAAAAGGGCAGTATTCCTTATGGCTTTGGCTACCGGGAACAGAGTATCTGAGCTAGCGGCGATGAGCAACACACCTAATTGCCTCAGGTTTGGTAGGCTTAATGAGTGTATTCACATTGCACCTTCCCCAGGATTCATAGCCAAGAATGAGCACAGTGAACACGTGTTTTCAGAGTTCACGGTGCCGGCGTTGAAAAGGGGAAAGGTGCACCATCATTTTTGTCCAGTGCAAGCTCTAACCAAATATTTAAGAGTGGCACCTCTAAATCACCAGGGTGCTTTATGGGTAGCAAGTACGGGTAAACGCTTGATGAAACGTACACTGGCTTCTCTCTTGGTCGAGGTCTTTAAAGAGAGTAATCCCGGCGTTGTGGGCAAAACCCACGATTTACGCAAGGGGGCAGCCTCTTTACGTTTCCTTAATAATCTTTCGGTTGAAGATATTAAGTCCACACAGTTGTGGGCCTCTAATCATACGTTTTTGACTCGATACCTTTCAGTAGCTCTAGACAAACCTTCCTTGCCATGTATAGCTTTAAGGCAGAGGGTCTAGGCGGCCCTTTTAGTCACTTTTTGTTTAATTTCAAGAAAAGGGGGGGGGGGTGCAGTCAGTGTAACATAGGACACCCTAGACCCCGCCGGAGTATGTGTACGGAACATACGAGCTGTGATACTGTTTGTAGGTATTGTGATATAAAATGTCTCTGTAGTATTCATTACAGGAAATTGTGCTAAAGTCCAATAGTAGTAATACAACAATTCTTGTTGTAAGTAGTTTTGGCTGTGAAGTAATAGATTTTTAAGAAATCTCAGTAGTTGCAACTACGACTTTTATTTTTGATGTAAGTACTTCTGCATAAGTACACGAGTTCAGTACTTCTGCGAAAGTACAAGAATTCATTTATGTTTGGTTATATTTTTAGGAATATATCCACTAGTTTAATGGGGTTTATATGTGCACATGTAAACTTATAAGTTTTTAGTTTTCACCACTTATGTTAAGTGGGGTGCCTTCTTAACTAGCAGATCTGTGTACAAAGTCTCAGAGTTAACCCTTTTTCAAGCAGGCTTCTTCGAAGCACGCTGCTGCTTGTACCCCTTTTTGAAGATTTAGGCTGTATAAAGTTTATGCACCCAAATATATCTTTTTTACAAAGTAAGAATACTATGTGGTTGTTTGATTATCTGCTTTTACTAGAGTTATGATATGATTACGAATGTCCCCCTCCAGTCTTAGATATCAGGCATGTTCGTCAATGATGGAGGGGCCACTAATAAATTATAGGTTTGACTCCTGCAAGGAGATAAAGAAAACCTAATATTTAGTAGTGGCCCCGTAATCATTGACGACTGGGGCCCTCCCGACCATCCCCTTCCCATTCGTTGATGTATTGAGGATTTTGGTTTACTTGATATGTCAGTGAAGGAAGAATGACGCCTGATTTAGCGTCTGGTCAAAGATCCACACAAGTACATCCACGATATGATGGAAAGCTTATTGAATAGTTATTCTTATTTTCTTTTTCTTTTTATTTTTTTACGAAGTTTTTTCGTAGTGAGAACCCAATTCATAATGACTGAAGCCATGAGTGAGGTCGCGTGCACTCATGATGAAGGCTCCTAAAAAAAAATTATGCTCTGCGCGGTAGATTCAAACTACGGCGGATGAGTGTTTGAAGAGGGTGCCTTATGTAATAGGCATGTTCGTCAATGATTACGGGGCCACTACTAAATATTAGGTTTTCTTTATCTCCTTGCAGGAGTCAAACCTATAATAATGTACTGTACCACCTAAGTCACAGGAAACTCCCACAGCCGTACCGGGAGCTCCTCCAATTGGGTCTGTTGTGCGGTCATTAGTGCCAACCAGAGTCGTTGTTCCATCTAATATACCACCCTCCCTACCTAACGTAACTCAACCTACTACTTATGCTAGTAGTACTCAAAGTCCAGCATTAACCACCACTAACGTGCGTGTGATTACGGACATTAATCCCCCTCCTTTAGATAAGGTTCGGATAAAGAAAAGCTCTATGCCATTACTTTACGGTTCCGATTGCTCATGGGTGACAATCATGGCACAAAATCGAGCCATAGCACAAACGACAATCGCGGGGGAACTCACAGTCCCGAGTGAGTGGGTAATCCAGATGAATAAAGGTAGAAAATTTGGGGCAAAAGACACACAGGGTCATATTTTGGATGTAGCTGTCAAAGCCATCCCCAATGTTTATTCCTATGACTATTTCGTGTATTCCCCCACCCCGGCTATTCCTCCTGCCTCCTCTGCCTGACTATTTGCGGATTGGTCCAAGACTGACGGCATGAATGACATAAAAGTCATAAAAATTACATAAAATTACATAAAAGTCATAAAAATGACATAAAAGTCATATAAGCCACGCTCACGCCGGAACTGGATACACTTCCGGTGAGCAACCAGTCCGGCAATCCAGTCCTGCAGGTGGGACAGGTAGGTTCAGGTCCTTGGGTAGACTGGGAAATTGAGGCTTAACAGTTTGCGGCGACAATAACGTCAAAATCTTCCCACCAAATACCTCAAGAGAATCATAGTTGGTTCTCTTTGCCTATCACAAAATCGGAGGAGTTCCCTCTGCTTTTTTTTTATTTTCTTGCCGCCCCTAGATTAGCTTTATGGGACCTACAGGAGCCCTTTTCAATGCCTCCTCCAGCACATCTGGAAAGAGATTTTAAATTGAGACATTAGGGTTTCAGGCTCTTCTCCCAGTTCTTGTTAAGTCGCCAAATAGCCCAGTCCATCAATAGAACGATAGATGCTATTAATGACACAGATGTTAGGAAAGCCACGGACTTATCCCGCCGACTTCTACTACAGAACTCTATTCAATCTCTGGGCGACGTCAGGATAGCCTTGTTGGAGGCTGTCCGCGCACTTCAGGACCTACGAGTCTACCTGGTGAAAAAATTACCGCAAGATATTGGTCGCCGGGTAATCCTTTCACCAGTGTTGACGCCCTCTTTACTTTGCCCCAACACTTGGAAAACAGTCTTCAATATGGTAGATACTGTAAAGCAGGGTGCTTCCCAGGCTAGGAAAGATCACTTTAAGAAACCTTATTCCAAGCCAAAGAACAGTGCTAAACCTCAACCTAGTGGATCTAAGCCTTTCCAGAGCCATAAGTCCCCTCCAGCACAAGGAAGCACCCAGCCCAAGTATCAGCAGGGAAAACAGTCGGGTAAATGGCACAAGCATCAACCAAAACAAAGATCAGGTCAGGGGTCGACATCTGCCAAACCTAGTCAGCCGTCTAACCCTACCCCACCACCATAAAACAAAATAGTCATATCACAAACTCTCTCACTCCCGGGGCCTGTCGTGGGCGAGTTGGATACGAGGGTAGTTACGCCAGACAAGCCCAGTCAACGAACTGGGTCATTTCGGGCGTGTCACCGAGCTTGACCCCGGCAGACTTGGGCAAGGACAGTGGTACGCAAGGGCATAACCTGACGGTGGCTCCGGCGACCTCGTTTACTTCAACCACTAGAAATAAATCATGTGTCTTTAGAGGTGGAGTCACTAGTCCAGGAAATGATCACCAAGCATAACATTGTCCTGATCAATCCAACTTGCCCAGTTTACACGTCCAGACTTTTTCTCGTACTAAAGAGGGACATAGCGAGGGGCGTCGCGCTCCTTGGTGCCGCTAGAAGAGCGGCGAACACATCCACAGGTATCCAAAGGTAAGGTAAAGTATTCAGATGAGGCTGGTCGTAGACCTATCTTGTTTGAATCGACACATTCACAACACATCGTTCAGGATGCTCCCTGTGAATCACATCTGGCTAACACTTCTGCCGCAAGGATGGATGTGCTCGTTAGACCTGACAGAAGCCTATTGGCACGTCCTGGTAAGCAAAAGGTTCCAAAAATTCCTCGCTTTGAGGATAGAGCATCAGACTTATGTCTTTCAGAGAATGCCATTCGGGTTGAACCTTGCACCGAGAATATTCACAAAATTAGTCCGGCAAGCCCTCATGCCAATATTGAATCAAGGTGTTGTGGTACTTAGACGACTGGCTAGTGGTGGCGGAATCAGAGAGTCAATGCAAAACCATGTTCAATCCCTAGGGTTCAAGGTCAACTTGGCAAAGTCGAACCTTGTTCCCACACGGGTAATTCAGTGGATAGGGCTGGTCTGGGACACAGCATATCTTACTCTGTCAGAGTGTGGACAATCGCAACAGATTTAGAAAGAAATTGTTTTTGTTTCTCCACAGTCTGACTACCACGAGAAGGACATGGGAATCCCGGGTTGGCTCTCTCAACTGGATTCAATTAACTGTAAAGTTGGGCCGCTTGAAAGTAAAGAGATGAATCCTGGAAGGAAACAAACATTTCACACTGTTGCCGGCGGGAAAGTTATGGCGAATTCCAAAATTGATTCACAACTTGCTATCAGTCTGGGCGAGGAGAGAAACATTGCACTCAATAATGACGTGGACGTCTCCCCCCCCCCCCCCCCCCCCCCTCCCCCCTCCCCCTCCCCCTCCCCCCTACGGTATGGATAGACACGGATGCTTCAGGGACAATAGGCTGGGGTTATCAGTCGAACCTAGGCCATCAGGGTCAAGGTCTTTGGTGCCAATCCGAGAATGTTCACATCAATGCGAAAGAACTATTAGTCCCTTTATTTTTCCTTCAGGCTCACGGCTCCACCTTGCGGGGGAAATCAGTAGCTTTTCGAATGGACAATTTGAATGCGGTAGCCTGCATTCAAAAGCAAGGGTCAACATGGTCTCGGAAGTTGCTAGAGTTGTCAGAGGAGATTTTTGTTCTGGCAGAAGAGCTGAACATTCATCTCCATGCATCATAGCTCCCAGGCGTAGCGAATGTCTGGGCAGACGCCCTGTCAAGAAGACAGAGCACCAAAATAGAATGGGCAATCAAGCAAAACATCTTCAACCAGATGATTGGAGAGCCATACCGTCAACAAGTGGATTTATTCGCGTCCAAGGAAAACCACAGGCTTCCTTTCTACCTAACCCGCCGGGAAGTATCTGCGGCGGGAGGTCCAGACGCATTGATGGAGGACTGGAACAGGTGGAGTTCCATCTATCTGTTTCCGCCTCCAAAACGCTTCACTCATGTGTCAGGTAGTTCACAAACTACGAGGTTACCGGGGTCTAGTCTCGATGATAGCGCCTCTGTGGCTGGCTCAGGTGTGGTACCACCAGTTGAAAATGTGGTGGGAGACAATGGTGTCACTCCCGATCTCGTATTTCCACTTGGAGACAATTGGCAATCAAAAGACCTCGCTGACTTTTGCCTTTTGGACATTCAAAATGCCAAATGGTTAACCCCATATGGGGAGAGTGTCACTAATAAATTACTCTTATCATTATACTTTTTCTACCAGGCGTCAATATCAATCACATTTTCTTACAGTTTCTTACAGTAGATCCTCTGGAAAAAGGCAAACTAGGCCTGTGTATCCAGCTCAGTGCCAGTACTTGCACTGCTGCGGTCATTAACGGTGTTGGCGGCGGCGGTAGCAGACTTAAAAATTTTACTATTCTGTATTTTTGCTTTATAATCAAACTTCAAATCTTGTCTTCCCCATGCTTTATCAAGATTACTTTCAAACTTCCTTATTGATTCGGAACCGACTACATACTGGGGCAGTGCGTTCCACTCATTTACCATTCTATCACAAAATGAGTTCTTTGCCTTTTCAAGCCTATTTCTTTCTTTGTAAATTTTCTTAGAGTGTCCTCTCGTTCTTGTTCCCTTCCGCATCAAGAAGATACCTTAACACACATCCTCATCATACATTCCTGACACTATCTTAACCCTTGTCTAGCGGGGTGTTTTTGGCTCATTTGGGCATATTCAGGCCCTCCTGCATGATAAATCAAGCATCTGCATGAAAAAAATATATATTTAGCAAAAAACTAGGCGCTAAAAGCTTCAAAATGAGACCAGAACGAGCTACGTAGCACTCGTGGTTCTCTTGCAGTGGGGCCACGAACATGGGAGTTTAGCATATATCGGTATATTTTTCCCAGCTATGCTCACTACTGGCTACACTGCCGGCCTCTCGAGAACACAGGGAACATGAGTTAATGGGCAGCGGAAAGCCCTGGGAGTCGGCTGTCTGGCCCGCTGCGCTCCCGGCCATTTGCACTCGATTTTAACCCTTTAAAAGCCTTAATAATGCTCCTAACTTGCTGCAAATTGGTGCACGACTTAAGTCGAGCGCCACCAATAAGAGGTTAAAAGTCTATCATATCCCCTCTCTTTCTCCTATATGCCAGTGTCGGAAGCCCCAGTGTCCTCAACCTCTGCTCATAGCCCGCGTTCTTCAACGTTGGTACTGTACTAGCTTGCTAGATCTCCTCTGCACTTTCTCCACTACTTCTATATCCTTTACCATATATGGAGCCCACACCTGGTTCGCATATTCCAGGTGCGGCCTAACCAGCACTGTATAGAGATTTCTGAATATTTCTTCGTCAAGTGACACAAATGTCCTCCTTATCAGCCCTACAATTCTATTGGCTTTGTTTATCTTTTCCGCTAAATGTTCTGAGAAATTTAACTTATTGTCTATCACTACTCCTATATCCTTTTCTGCATTAACTTCCTCCATCGCTTCATACATACTGTATCCTACCTTGTCTATCTTGCTTGTCCCAATCCGCATGTACAGTACTTGCATTTTTTTGGATGAAAAGGCATTAACCAATGTTCAGACCATCCCTTCATGCCCTCCACATCTCCTTGAAGCAAACCCACATCTTCCTTACTCCTCACTCTTCTATACAGCTTAGTGTCATCCGCATACAGGTATATCTCACTTCCATTAGTTATAACTTCAGGTAAGTCGTTGATAAATATAACGAACAGTAGTGGTCCCAACATAGATCCCTGAGGTACCCCACTTGTAATTTCCCTCCATTGGAAGTCCTTGACGACCTGGATAGTAGAAACGGCGCAAACTGGGGTTAGGTACGTTTTGGCGCGGCCGTTTGGGCGCCGGCGTTTTGGCACGGCCCTTTCGGCGCCAACCGATTTGGCCCAAGACTTTTTAGCGCCAGACGTTTGGGCGCCAGTAAAATATATTATATATAATATGTAATATGTGTTATATGTTGATTATGTTGATTTATTACCATACAAAGGTGCACATTTAACAAGAAAGTTAAAACTGTAATATCACTTTATTGGAAATTTATCTAGATAATAAAACAATTTAGTATTGGTTCCTTCATCAATGACGAAGAGCCTATACTCTATATAGGCTGAGATTCCCCGGAGTTCTTATCACAACCGTTGCGTATATAGCATAAAAACAATCTTTGGTTAATACCCATTATATCTTACCAAGGGCTCGTCATTGAAAATGAATACCACTAGAAATAAAATTTTAAAGAAGAATCTATCATTTCAAACCTCCTGGTGCCTCAGCCCTCTAGCATGTTTATCAGCCTCTTTACGGTTGTGATCCAGACGAGTCGGACGTGTGCCCCCTTGCTCTGGGCGTCTCAGCGTTTGCCTGGCTTTCTCACTCCTAGTGAGTCCTTGTTATATATTATTTGAGTTAGGTCCAAACATGAATTGAGTAATCGCCCTGTATGTTTCAGAGGGCCACCGTCCACGCCTGTCCACACCGAAAGTATATGGATACTGCTTCGCCATTCTTAATATTGGTTGTTCGTCGTCGTAAGTGATTTTTGTTATACTGTATTAGGCTATATCCTATACAATGCTTGCATTTAATTATTTACTTATCGTAGGCTATTATTCATCTTATTCGTGTGCCCTCAGGATACACGTTGAACTCTAAGGATATTATTAATTCAAAGTTTTCTTTGTCGTAAAGTAGCCTACATTATTTCCTGAAATTCTACTAGTATTAAATTTTTCAAAGTCGCTTCACTTTTATAAGTCACTTCACTTTATAATTTGCATGCTTCTAGCATTACTTCGAGCTGATAGGGTCTTAGCTAGACTTATTGATTCCCTTATATGTCCCATTCTTGTACCAGTACTTATTTATAAGGCCATGCTTTGTTCGCCACCTCGGGCAAGTGTCCACGAGGGCGGCCAATAGGCCTAGCTAGCTCGGCTTCCCTCTACTGAATTTTACATGAGGGACCAATTGTTCTCTTCCTATATGAGTAATATGTTATGAAGTGCTTCGATACCAATGATTCCTAAGAGTTTGCATGACCAAGTGCAAGAGCACCAACTAAACCTATACAATTTGCATGCTTCGAGTCCCGGAGTCGGCGGGGCTCCCGTGTCCCTCCGTTCTCTCCGGGTCTCCGGGTTTAGAACTTCGGGTACTAAATGGTTTCGAGTAAATAAAGTATAAGCACCAACACAATTATATGTTAATTTCTTAAAATAGAAAGAGTTTGCATGAAACCAAATGGAGCAACAAAGTTTCCTCCAGTGCAAAAGCACCAACACAATTATATGTTAATTTCTTAAAATAGAAAGAGTTTGCATGTAAACAAATTGAGCAACAAAGTTTCCTCCAGTGCAAGAGCACCAACTAACCCTATACAATTGCACGCTTCGAGTCCCGGAGTCGGCGGGGCTCCTGTGTCCCTCCGTTCTCTCCGGGTCTCAGGGTTTTAGACCTCCGGGTACTAAATGGTTTCAAGGAAACCGAGGAACAATATAAAAAAAAAAAAAAAAAAAAAAAAACGATGCACAAAGAAGTTCCGGTTAAATGGAGAAACAAAGTTTTCCTCCAGGTGCACAAAACACCAACAAAACCAAGGAACCAAAAGGTTCAGGTTAACATAAAGGAACGAGTGCTTCCTCCAAGTAATACAAAAACCAAGGAACCAAAAGTTCAGGTTAAATTAAGGAACGAGAGCTTCCTCCGAATACTCCGGGTACTACTGAAAACCAGAAAACCCTGGTGATGGGCTGGTCTATCAGAGTGAGAACTGAGCGATCTCTGCCATACCCATAGCTTACTCATGACTGTTCCTTTAACTTATATATTTTCTAGATCTCAAGTGACGGCGTCTTTTCCGTGGATTGACCTCCCAATCTACCAAGATTGGAAGCCAAAGCGTCACATTTTTCCCTTGCCCCTCAACTTTCTCTTCATAATTGCTGAGGGGCACAGGGCCCTGGGTGGGGCTTTGGTTTCCCGGGCGTTTCTGCACCCTCCTCAGCTCCCCGCCATGGAGTGGCTTAGGTCACCCAGGCTTTATTGTGGTCGGCAAGGAGGGTTCTGTGGGGGCGCTCGGTTATGGCCTTGGCCTTGCTCGGGGCCTTGGGGCTGTTCGGCCAGGCAGCTTGGGGAAAAACAACAACAACAACAACAACCAGAGAACCAAGAAGTTCAGGTTAAATTTAGGAACAAGGCTTCCTCCAAGTACTCGGGGTACTCCGAGCAATACTGAAAACCAAGGAACCAAGAGGTTCAGGTTAAATTAAGGAATAAGAGCTTCCTCCAAGTACTCCGGGTACTCCGGGTACATACTGAAAACCCAGGAACCAAGAGGTTCAGGTTAAAATTAAGGAACAAGAGCTTCCTCCAAGTACTCCGGGTACATACTGAAAACCCAGGAACCAAGAGGTTCAGGTTAAAATTAAGGAACGAGAGCTTCCTCCAAGTACAGTAGGGTCCCGCATAAAACGTGTTCGCATAAAACGAGTCTCGATTAAAACGACCGACCTAAAATATTAATATTTAATTTTCGATCAGAACGAATGTGATCACATAAAACGAGTCCGCCGCCAAAGTGGGGCAAATCCGAGGAGTTTTCATATAGAGCGCCGAAATATCGTACAAAACGTACGAAATATCGTTCGCTTTGTACAAAATTTTTCGCTTACAGTGAACATTGACGATATTGCGCCACCAAAATGCTGTGTTCACATAAAAAAAATGCTGTGTTCACATAAAACGAAATCGCATAAAACGCCCTCGTTTATCGACCATAAACTCGTTTTATGTGAGACCCTACTGTACTCCGGGTACTCCGGGTACATACTGAAAACCCAGGAACCAAGAGGTTCAGGTTAAAATTAAAGAACAAGAGCTTCCTCCAAGTACTCCGGGTAAACACTGACAAACCAGGAACCAAGAGGTTCAGATTAAAATAAGGAACGATAGCTTCCTTCAAGTACTCCGGGTACTCCGGGTAAACACTGAAAACCAAGGAACCATGAGGTTCAGGTTAAATTAAGGAACGAGAGTTTCCTCCAAGTACTCCGGGTACTCCGGGAACTCCCGGGGGGGGGGGGGGGGGGGGGGACAATGTTTTCCTTCAGAAACAAACATCCGATGTACCAAAAGGTTCCGGTTAAATTAAAGACCAACGTTTCCCTCAGAGTTCTCAATGTAGAACAATGAATGGAAAAAGAAGGGAGGAGAGTACTCCAGTAGCATTTATGATAGCATATAGACTATCCCACTTAAATCCATTCTTATATACGATGTAGCGAATATGCTACCCTACTCTAAATTCTTTAAAACATTCATAGGGCCAGCAGGCTACTCGACATTACATGAGCCTTATACATAAGGAACTGGTACATGCTTTGGTTCTTTGCTCTTATAATTATGTAACATTGATTCTTGGCCTTTTTCTGACAGGTGGGCTATAGCTCTCCTCAGTAATCTCCGCCCCCTCACCTGAGCCACAACTGACGAGGTATGTACGCCAGATGTCTTGTGTGAATCGTACATTGACTAAGTGGGTTCCTAAAAAATTTACAAATTGTGCACTCTTCGAGTAACACTACCACAATCCGAGTGGCCGCAGCGGGGGCGACTTAGGTATTACTAAACATTTGGGATGAAGTGAAATTTTATATATCATCAACTAAAAAAAAAAAAAAAAAAAAAAATCCCAGACATGGTCAGTAGGGACTATGTTTATTTCTTACTGGACGCTCTGTGTCTTCCACAACAGAAACCCCTTAAAAGAGGTCTATACCTACAGAGTTAAAAGGCACTTCCTCCCCTAACTGTCCTCGCCCCAAACTTGTTAGGCTTGACCTAGATAAAGATGAGGAACAATGTTTTCCTCAGGATACTATCCCGATTAGATAGCACTCTAATCGTATTCATGATAGCAGATAGAATATATCCCCCTGGAATCCATTCTTATATAAGTAATGGCAGATACGTATTACGTACATAGTCTGCAGTTTACGTGATCATTACTTATTTGCTCATATATCAAAGTATTCTACTCTTTCATAGTTACACACTGGTAACATTAATTTGAGCGGATATGCTCTGGACTCTACTTATGGATTCTTATATCGGGATATTCTCACGCGAGCGCGCGATCACGGAAGCGGCCAATAGGCCTAGCTCGAGCATCACTACTGAATTTTATAATATAAGAGATAGATGATCTCTTCCTATATAGATATATAGATATATAAATATTATATTATGAAGTTTTTCGAGGGATTTACTTCATTTTTCAACATATAAGAGGGGGGCCAATGGTTCCGATATTGTTGACCTATAAGGAACAATGTTCCTCCGGATACTATTCCTATTTTTAAGCCAAATATTGACTCGATATTATGAAGTTTTCTCACGCTCGTCACATCGAGCGCGGAAGTGGCCAATAGGCTATAGCTCAGAGCCTCACTCTACTGAAAGTTACAGCACAAGAGATAGATTGGAATCTTCCTAGATATAAGTATTATATGAAGTTTTTCGGTGGATTTACTTCATTTGTCAATAGATAAGCTGGGGGCCAATGGTTCCGCTATTATCGAACTATAAGAAACACCGTTTCCTCCGGGTACTATCCCTATTATAAACCAAATATTGAATGTATGTTAGGAAGTGGTTAGAGGGATTTCCTTCATTTTTCAATTTATAAGCGGGGTGCCAAGGGTTCCACTGTTGTTGAAGGATAAGGACCAACGCTTCCTCTGGGTACTATCCCTATTATAAGCCAAATATTGACTTTATAATTCAAAGTTTTTCCATGGATTTACTTCATTATTCAATGCATAAGCGGAGGGCCAATGGTTCCGCTATTGTTGAACTATAAGGAACAATGTTTGCTTCGGATCCTATCCCTATTATAAGCCTAATGTTATAGTAGGAAGAATTTTGTTGGATTTACTTAATTTTTCGATGTATATGCTGGGTGCCAATAGTGTGGGCTATTATTGAACTATAAAGGAAAAGTTTCCTCCGGGTCCTATCCCTATCATATGCCAAATATTGAAATTATATTATAAAGTTTTTCGATGGCTTCACTTCATTTTTCAATATATAAGCCAGGTGCTAAAAGGTTCCTGCTTACTTATGTTATCACTTCTGACATGGAAATAGTTCGGAAACTTCGAGCCCTGGAGTCGGCGGGACTCCTATGCCCCAGTGGGCTATTAGGGACAGATGAGGAGCAAAGCTTCCTCCGGATACTATCACTATTATAAGCCCAATATTGAATTGATATACACTGACTAACCCAACGGACCTCCGGTGACATTGATAATCTACTGATTATTATTATTATTATTATTATTATAATAATAATATTATTACGGACTTACGGAAGCGAAGCATGGACGTTGGTTGAGAGACTCAGACCAAGAGTGAGAGCAGTGGAAATGAATTACTTAAGGAGTGCGTGCGGAGTTACATGGAGGGATAGACAGACTAATGAGGAAGTAAGAAGGAGGTGTGGTGTGGAGGTAGATGTGCTGGAAAGTGTGAAAAGGAACAACTTGAGATGGTTCGGCCATATGGAACGTATGGAAAGCGAGAGAATGACTAAGAGGGTGTACGAGAGCGAGGTGGAGGGACAGAGGGGGAGAGGTAGACCGAATATGAGGTGGAAGGATGGAGTGAGGAACTACATGAACGAAGGCGGTGCTGGTTGGGGGGAGGGGCGTCGACTGACTGGGGACAGAGGTGCATGGGGGCGGTTCGTTCGTGGCCACCCCTTCGGGGATCACGGCGTCAGGCAATAGATAGATAGATAGATTATTATTATTATTATTATTATTCCATTGTTATAACTTAAGTTACTGCAAATTGCAATTACAGTCTCTCGAATTGAATTGAACTGACATAGACCTTGACTCTTAGCTACGGTCCACTCTCTCCGGTTCCGTATTCCCGATCGGGTTGCTATGAAGGTCTTCGGGCTTCACCTCCATCTCCGGGTGCTGCCCAACGGCGTGTCTTTCCGGGTCAATGATAAACATCTTTCCCATAAGTTCTCAATGGAGGACAATGAATTTATATAAGAGATAGCAGATACGTTACTCTACTTTAACCTCTTTTACGGCATTCATATAGCCAATAGGCTATTCACCGCCAGGTGTTGCCCAACGTAATTTCTTGTTGAGTCGCTGTTAAAAGTCTTCACCTTGGGTTCTCAATGTAGAACCACGAATGAGAGAAAGGGGGGGGGGGAATACTCTAATCATATTAATGATAACCATCGACTATCCCACTCTAATCCATCTTTATATAAGATGCAGCTGATATGCTACCCCATTCTAACTTCTTTTACTGCATTCCTATAGCCAACAGGCTACTCAGCATTCCATAGGCCTTATGCATGATGAGCCGGTACATGATTTTGTTCTTTGCTCTAGTATTATGTAACATTACTTCTTGGCCTGATAAGCAACATCTCTCTCTTGTAATCGCCACGACCATTGTGCAGTGGTTCGGGTTCACAAGATGCAACAAATTCCCTCTTCTTGGACGTACGAAGTATGTACGCCATCTGTCTTGTGTTGATTGTACGCTAGCTAGTGGGCTACTAAGAAGTGTACAAACTGTGCACCCTTCGTGAAACATCACAATCTGATTGGCCACATAACTGTGGCTGGGGCGCCTTAGGTTTTGCTCAATATTTGGAGTGATGTAAAAGGAGACATTATCCATGATGCCTACGTGAGTTTCCTAAACATTCTTTTGCCCACGTCCCAACGAAGTTGGAGACCCTGTTCCAAACAAAGGTTCTAGCAGCAATTAAGTCCAAGTTTAGTCAGAGACAAGAGTCTCTGACTCCCCAGGTTAGGCTGTCCTCTCAGCTAATGCCTTCTACGCTACCTACTGTTCCTTTACAACCTGTCTTATATGAATAAAGACCACCACACTGCCTCGTCCCTCAGGGTCAATTGGTCCTATTGTTCCCTAACCGGTGAATCAGTAGCGATTCCCACCCTTGACAGGTGGGGCTATTCCTAACCCTTTCACTCCGGGTGCCCTTGAGGAGGACCGGGGTTTCCCAACAAGCCAATGTCTTTGCTTTATGATCCTGCCCGAGTTTGACAACCAATCAGTGATCCTCCTATTCCGGAAGACGCGGAGACAGGTATCCTGAACTTTACCAGGTCCCTCAAGCCGAGGTCCTCGAGGTAAATGAGTTAAAAACATCTGCGAGCAAAAGATGCTGAAAGGCGGGGAATGGAAATAGTCGTGCCTCCTTTCCCTTCCAGGTCTGATATTCAGTTTTGTGGACAAACCCTGCCCCAATGTTTTCTGCCACAACATCCCGGGAGCCTCGGTCAGATTTCTCTAAGCTTGCTGCTCTTAATGCTATAAAGTCCCTCCTCAGTGTGTTCTACAAAGATAGAAACTGTTGCTACAGACCCTTAGTCTCGCATGTTACCTTAGAAGGCGTGGGACAAGGTCCGTGGGTGGAATGGGCAGTAGAGGCGGCAAAATTTGCTCTAGCCATCACTGCAATTGCCCCAATAAAGTTCCAAATGAGGAACATAGATTTGCTGCTTGTCATATGTGATCTGCACAACAATACAATGATACTTTCACCAAACGTCATAGAAGTAATCAAAGAATGATTAAAGCCGATGGTATTAGTGCCAGTTCTAAAAGGAACCACAGTTTTCCTATCCCGCACGTTTCTTGTTCCCAAATGAGACAGCTTAAAGATGAGACCAGGCAGAGACCTCTCCTCACTCAAAATTACAGATTTTGCATGCTCACAGTGCCTCGGATACGGCTACTCCTTCATCAGGACGTGTGACTGATAACGTAGAACCTCAAGGATGCCTTTTGGCACATTCCGTTCTTCACAAGAGATCAAAGATTTCTTACGGACACCTTATCCCGGTGCAAGTCAGTGGAACGGGCACTCACACAGGAAGCTTTCAGCAAGCGGATTCACCCCTACATTTCAGCCTAGTACCCCCCGGGAAGGGCCAACCTTTGGGGTGACACCTTACCCCGGGGCAAGAGTAGGCTACTCCAGTGGTATGGGCACTCAAACAGGAAGCTTTCGCCAAGCCGACTCTTCCTTCCCATCCACAAGTAGACCTTTTGCATTCCACACATTAGCAAAGACCCCTCAATCTATAACCCGGTGGTCAATAACCCCGCCGCAGGGACTGGCCGCTTTTGCGGTCAATTCTCCCTACCGACAATTCCTCGAGACCTCTGGTGAACGCTTCGGAACTAGCGCCAGAGCTACAACTGTAGACATCACTATACCAAACACCTATGAGATGTACAGTTTATCTCAAGGTTTGTGTGATTCTACACAATTTTCTTATGCAGTATACCACTACACTACGTTCTTGTATAGTATAGTAATAAAGGGAAGGTCCATATGCAGCCGATAATGACTACAAACATAATTGTAAGCTGATTATAAACAATTATCAATTATTAATTGACAAAATTGGAAGGAAAATATCTGCTAACTTTGTATTGCATATATATGTTATGGGTGATTTTAAATATATAAAACAAAAGTATGTATAGGCCAAAGTATGTGTCAGCTACAGAACACAGGGTCGTCCATCTACCTGTTCCCTCCCCCAGGCACGACCCTCAGATGCACAATCAGACAAGGGTCTAGTGTGTCACTTTGCGCCAATTTGGCCCACACAAGAGGGATACAACCGCCTGAGCCTATAGTGCCTGTCTCCAGTGGAATTTCCAATCTCTCAATTTCTCTTGGACCAAGCTGGAAGCCTTCAGATTTCTCTAACTTTTGCATTATGGAAGTTTTCCGGGCCAAATGGCTAAGAGAAAAATACGATCCTATCTTTCACCCTAAATCGAAGGCCTAATAGTCGGTAACCACTATCAGGCAATAGGCGTCACACTGAAAGAGTTTTACTACCATGACTAAGTAAGAAGACAAAGGATTTTTCTTCTATAGTAAATAGTACGAGTTGTATGTACTGAATGAGTGGTTCTCCTTTCCTCCTTCGGAATCTCCAAAAGGAATACAAAAAAAAAAGGGGGGGGGGATGTAGAACATAAATAAGTATACAAAGACAAAGAGTTTTCTTCTATAAGGAATAAGTACGAGTTGTATGTACTGAAAAAGTATACGAAGATAGAGTTTTCTTCTATAAGGAATAAGTACGAATTGTATGTACAGTACTGAAAAAGTATGAACAAATAGTTAATTTTTTGGTTTTTATACCAATGCAAGCAAGAAATGCGCTTGCTAACTTGTTGCACAGCTTCAGGAGCATTATTGTATGAGATGTTTTGACATTAAAGCATCCTTTCATACAAATTTTTACATCTTCTCAACACATTTTAAGTTATGACTATTCTTCCATCTTTCCTTCCTTATGAGGCTTCCAAGTATACCCGCCTCTTCTTTCTCTAATACAGTAATTTGAATTTCTCCCGGTGTCAGCCTATCTGTTAATTGGTTCTCTCTGGATACGTTGAGCATCTGATGTCCCACCTCCGGTCGTGATATTCTAGGCTCTTCGTCATTGACGAAGGAACCAATACTAAATTACGGGTTTGACAACCCGTAGGGAAGAAAGGAAAACCTTCTATTTAGGAGTGGTTCCGTAGTAAATGACGCAAAGGTTCCCTCCCACCTTCCCCTTCCCATGCACATGCCCAACTTTTGAGGCTGATATACACGTTAGAAAATCTGGCATCACGTGCAAGGGAAGCATGACGACAGCACAGCTAGAGGGCTGAGGCACCGGGAGGTTTGAAATGATAGATTCTTCTTTAAAATTTTATTTTTAGTGGTATTCATTTTCAATGATGAGCCCTTGGTAAGATTTAATGGGTATTAACCAAGGATTGTTTTTATGCTATATACGCAACGGTTGTGATAAGAACTCCGGGAAATCCCGAACGGGTCCCGGAATCTCAGCCTATATATAGTATAGGCTCTTCGTCATTGACTACGGAACCACTCCTAAATAGAAGGTTTTCCTTAAATAGAAGGTTTTCCTTCCTTCCCTACGGGTTGTCTTATCTATCCATCTATTGCCTGACGCCGTAATCCCCGAAGGGGTGGCCACGAACGAACCGCCCCCATGCACCTCTATCCCCATTTAGTCGACGCCACTCCCCCCAACCAGCACCGCCTTCGTTCATGTACTTCCTCACTCCATCCTTCCACCTCTCATTCGGTCTACCTCTCCCTCTCTGTCCCTCCACCTCGCTCTCGTACACCCTCTTAGTCATTCTCTCTCTTTCCATACGTTCCATATGGCCGAACCATCTCAAGTTGTTCCTTTTCACACTTTCCAGCACATCTACCTCCACATCACACCTTCTTCTTACTTCCTCATTAGTCTGTCTATCCCTCCATGTAACTCCGCACGCACTCCTTAAGTAATTCATTTCCACTGCTCTCACTCTTGGTCTGAGTCTCTCAACCAACGTCCATGCTTCGCTTCCGTAAGTCAGTGTCGGGATTACCACACTATCATGCAAGGACTTCTTCACTTCCATACTGACCACCCTATTTCTTGTTACTGCTTTTAGCGTTCCTACAACCCTCTTCCCCTGTTGTACCCTCTCCCGCACTTCTTTATCCATAGTCCTATCTTTACTCAACACACTGCCCAGATACTTAAAAGAATTGACGATCTCCATAGCCTGACCGTTCAGCTTCACCTCACACTCTGTGACTTAACCCCTTTCGAAGACCATAACCTTGCTCTTCCCCGCATTTACCTTCAAATTCCGTTTTTCGCACACTGTTCCGAACTCATTTACCAGACCCTGCAACTCCCATTCATTATCACTCATCAGAACTGCATCATCCGCAAACAGCAGTATAGGTAGCTTCCACTCAATTCCCTCCCTTTTGAGCGATACACCAACATCCACTGCTCTTGATAGTATTTCTTTCATGACTCCATCCATATATACAGTAAACAACCACGGGGACATCGCACACCCCTGTTTCAAACCAACATTCAGGTCAAAGAACTCACGGGTTGTCAAACCCGTAAATTTATCTCTTTTTTTACAACTTAAAAACTAAAATCAGGAATGCAGCTTGATTTAGTTCATCTGGTAGTTATGGGCAAGGCTCCCCAGGTACTCGATAACACTAATGTTTTCAAATTTAAGAATCAGTTGGAATGATGGGGGCATTCATCATTGAATTACGCTTTCTATGGATAATTTTTTTCAAATCAGACATATTAGGAACGGCAGCTAGACTAACTTGTTATGTCTCTCAAACATTTACTAACTACCTGTACTACAGTCGGTGACTCTTGAGTCTCCCTGGCTCTTTTTATTATATTAGTTTTCGTAAGTGCAACCTCTTTATGCCGCAGAAACATCGTGCGAATGGCTGTTCTGCTCCGTCACCACCTGTACAGCTTAAGTATGCAGGCTTGCTTTGCATATTTTTTTTTGTTCGCAACGCCAACATTTCAACTCGCAATCAGCTTTGCTTGCTTTATCAAAGACATAGAGGAATCCTTTGTGAGTAAATTTTTCTTTACCACGCTTCGTTAATATTTCCTCAGTCATTATGGTGGTATTATTATATAAAAGACGTGTGGCCACGACCCTGCCGGAAGATCTATTGAGAGTAGGGAGCAGCTAAGGCGTCAATGTGTACCTATTATTTACGTTTCGGAGGTTCATTTTGCTGTCCGAAAGTTTATACTAAGCCAGTATTTACCCCGAACTGGATCGAATGTTCTCATTAACTATTTAGCTATTTGTACTGGCTTTGTTACACTATTCCGAGCCTATAAACTGATATTGGCGCCAAAATGTCCATCGCCAAAGGGGCTGGCGCCAAATAGGCTTGGCGCCCAAATGGCTGCGCCTAAACGCCGGCGCCCAAATGGCAGCGCCCAATCGACCCATTCCGCGCAAACTGACTTCGTTTCTTACAGTTTCTTACAGTAGATCCTCTGGAAAAAGGCAAACTAGGCCTGTGTATCTTCAAGTATGTGGACTACTTATTTGAACAAAAACGCCTTTCTGTAATTACAGTACACTGAAAAATCATTTGTCAGCCATCAGAACTCCCTTTTATGACTTAACAGGGCTATCTTTACCACAGGCAGAGGAGAAAGGGTTCATGAGGGCATGTTTCAAGCTTCGCCCACGACCCCGTCAGCTCATGCCTACTTGGTCACTTGACAAAGCATTGTCTTTGCTTCATTCGCACAAGTATAATCATGCGCCGGAATTTGACTCACTGTTAAAGAAGGCTGTGTTCCTTATGGCTTTGGCCACAGGTAACAGGGTGTCTGAACTGGCGGCGATGAGCACCGAACCTAATTGCCTCAGGTTTGGGAGACGCAATATAAATTTACAAATTGCTCCATCCCCCACTTTTGTCGCAAAAAATTAACATTGCGATCATGTTTTCTCTGAGTTAACTGTCTCGGCGCTCAAACGCGGAGACACACACCATATTTTTATGCCCAGTGCAATCTCTGATAAAGTTTTTGAGAGTGTCACAACCTCAACAGCAGGGAGCTTTATGGGTTAATAGTGCAGGTAAGCGTGTCACGAGAAGAAAATTAGCATCATTGCTTGTAGATGTAATCCGAGAAAGTAATCCCGGTGTAGTGGGAAGGGCCCACGACATCAGGAAGTGGGCAGTTTTATTAAGATTCTTGCATAATTATTCCATAGATGATATAGCTGATATACAATTGTGGTCATACAATCATATTTTTCTGATGCGCTACGTATCTGTGGCCTTAGATAAACAAAAACTTACCTGTGTGGGGTTATGGCAGCGGGTCTAATTGGTCTTGTGTGATGCTAGAATTAAGAATTATCTTGTGTGAAAAAGAGGGGGGGGGGGGTAATGGAGAGCCAGTGTGTGAAAAAGAGGGGGTGGGGGGTAATGGAGAGCCAAGACCCTCAATCCCTCCGCCGGATAATGTGATAAGTATACGAGCTGTGATACTTGATAAGCCGAACTGGTTATACAGTTCAAAAAAATTATTTTTGAATATACAGTTGGTCCTCCATTAACGCGGCCAATGTGTTCTGGTTACCGCCCGTGTTAGCAAAATCCGCGTTACCGAACCCATATGTTTACATGTTAACCCTCCAGCCCCGGCTACGCATTACATTATGCAAGAAGCTTTGCGCAGTGGCAGTATCGTAACCAATGAGGTTTAGTTTTCCGAGTGACGTATCTGCTACTGCTGAAGGCCCAAAACACGGTTAAAGTTTTCAATTTCATCTTTGCCTAGTACTTGCGACACCTCGGTTGGGTTACCTTCTTAGGAAGGTAATCAAGTCGTACCCCACCTGCTCGTGGTGACCTCGCAAACACCCATTTCTATTTATTTTTTCCATTTATTCTTTTTTCAAGATAGGGTGACACAAACGGGGGCGGCGCTACCTGGGTTTATCCCAGGTAGTAGTTTAATTTTACTGTAATTTTATTAAGTGTTTTGTATATTTTTAACTGTAGGCTACATAAATATAAACAATGGCCGGCCAAGGCAAACGGAGGCAGAGTTTATTGGGAGATGAAGAGAGCTATGAATTTGAGGGATTTCTGGCAGAGGGTAATGAAGTGGAGGATCAATTGACTGTGGTGAAGAGACAGATGATGGGTCTGTTAAGATGGAAGGGAGTTATGGAGAATTGGAGGAGAGATATAGGTGTGAAAGTGGAGTCACTGACAGAAATATGTGGAGCCAGTTCAGTAGCAACTGCAGATGGGCCATTAATTGCTAACCTAGATGCTGTGATAAGAAAAGTAGATGAGCTGGAGGCAGAGAACATGGCACTCAAGGAGCAGCTAAAGGAGTATGAGGGCCATTTAAGTGAGAAAGTAAAGGGAGTAATAAGTGAGGAGAAAAATTAGTGGACGGGGGTGGGGAATGCTAAGGTGGATGCATTGGAAGAAATCATGAAGGAGCAGGTGGAAGAGAGAGAAAAAGAGAAAAGAGAGTGAGAAGAATGTAGTGCAGGTTTTGAAGAGCAAGGAAAAGGTAGTGAGGGAAACCGTAGATAGAGGTAAAAGCATAATAATTTTTGGAGACATTGAAGAACATTTAGCAGATATGAGGGAAAGAAGGGGAAGGGATGAGGACAAAGTAAAGAAAATATTGGAGTGTCTAGACGAAGGCTGTGATTGGGGGAAAGAACTGGACGAAGTAAGACGGCTAGGAAGATCTAAAAAGGGTGAGATGAGACCGATAAAAGCAGAGTTTAAATCTAGGTCAGTGGTTGAAGCATTAACCATTGTAAGCTGGAGGCTAAATAGTTGTACTGGAATGAAACGTATTAGGGTGAAAAAGGACTTAAGCATAGAGGAAAGGGAAAAGTTGAGAGAAGTTCAAGCAAGGGCTGACGATGAAAATCAAAAATTGTCAGATGAGGAGAAAAGGATTTTTTTTTGGAGAGTAAAGGAAGGGAAACTAAAGAAGTGGTACACTCAGAGTCAGAAAGAACGGAAAATACGAGGAGAAATGAACAAGGAGACAGTGAGTCAGGTAGTGGATCAAATCGGGGACAAGGAGATAGTGAGGGAGGAGCAGGAGATAGAGACAGTGAGTCAGGTAGTGGATCAAACCGAAGACAGAGAGATGGTGAGGGAGGAGCAGGGGATGGAGACGGTGAATCAGGTAGTGGATCAGCCCGAGGACGGAGAGATGGTGAGGGAGGGGCAGGAGATTGTGGAGGGGGGGGGGGGGAGGAGAATAGAACTAGCAGGGAATGTGGAGGTAGGTCAGGGAAGGGATGGAGGAGGAGGTGAACCTGATAGGAGGCAGGGAGGGAAGAGAAACAAGGAGGAGGATTCCAATATACTGTGCTGCTACACTAATATAGATGGAATAAACAGTAAAAAGGTAGAATTGGATGATATATTAAGAAAGGATCAACCACAGATAGTCTGTTTGACGGAGACAAAGTTGAACCAGGACTTTGACAGCAATATAGTGTTTAGTGAAGGATATAATATATGGAGATATGATAGAAAGGGAAAAAGGGGAGGTGGAGTGGCAGTATTAGTAAAGAACCCTATGACAGCAAAGCAAGTGGAGTTAAATAATGACAAGGCAGAAATAATGGCAGTTGAACTTAATGATATAGAAGGAAAAAAGCTAGACATAGCAGTAGCTTACATGCCACCAAAGACCAGAGCATGGAGGGAGTTGGAGTTTGAGGAGATGGTCGAGGATATGATTCAGTCGTTGAGAAGATTGCTTTTAAGGAAGAATCGATTGATCTTGGTAGGAGATTTCAACTGTAGTGAGGTTGATTGGGAATCGGGAGATGCAGGGCCAAATCAGAGATCTTGGGGAAGTCGGCTAGTGGAGTTGGTTACGGAAAATGTACTTGCACAACATGTGAAGGAAAATACAAGAATGAGGGGTAATAACGAACCTTCTAAACTCGATCTGATTTTTACAAAGGATCCTCACGAAATTAGTGATATAAACTATCTATGTCCTGTAGGTAAAAGTGATCACCTATTACTAAAATGGAAGTTGACCTCGAGTAATGCCAATAGATTAGACAATAGCTACATAAATGACAGATTAAATTATAGTAAAGCTGATTATGTATCCTTGAAAAGATATTTAGAGGGAGTAGATTGGGATCTTATTTTGAAGGAACAGGACGTACAAGGTAAATATAGTAGATTCCTCGAAATTTATAGAGTAGGAACCAATCTGTTTGTCCCAAGATATAAAACTGGAAATTTTACTAAGCAGAAAGATTGGTTTAATTTGAAATGCAAAAGAGCTTTGGGTAGGCGTGATGCAGCTTGGGCTAGATTAAGAAGAAGGAACACGGAGAGTAATCGGAATAAATATAAACAGGAGAGGAATAGATATGTTAACATAACTAGGCAAGTTAAAATGAACTATGAGAAGAACATAGTAAATAAATGTGAAAGTGACCCTAGATTATTTTATAAATATATAAACAGTAAGTTGAAGGTAAAGAAACTAATTACTAAATTAAGAGTTGATGCTAGGACGTATGAAAATGTATCGGACATGTGCGAGGTAATGAATAACAAATTGGGGTCAGTTTTTACTAGAGAGGAAGCTTTTGACGAACCACAGGCGGGAGTACTGGAGAGTGGTCTTAGTAAGATTGAAATAACTAGAGATGAGCTGTTATCTGCGATGAGAGGACTTGAAGTAAGGAAAGCTATGGGACCGGATGAAGTGTCTGCCTGGGTTTTAAAGGAGTGTGCAGAGCAATTAGTGGAGCCAGTGAGGAACATAATTCAAGCTTCCTTAGATAAAGGACAGGTTCCTGTTCAATGGAAAAGAGCTAATATCATTCCGATATACAAGAATGGAAACCCTGAGGACCCTCTAAACTATAGACCAGTTTCACTTACTAGTATTGTATGCAAGATTTGTGAAAAGCTAATTAGGAAGAGATGGATGAAAATGTTGGAGAGAAAGAAGATAATAACCCCAAAGCAATTTGGATTCAGAGAAGGGACATCTTGTGTTACCAGTTTGCTATGTTATTACAGTAGGGTGATAGATGTACTCCAAGAAAGAGGCGGATGGGTGGACTGCGTCTACTTAGACCTTTCCAAAGCATTCGATAAGGTACCACATAAGAGATTGTTATCTAAGCTTGAGACGCTAGGATGTGTCAGGGGGAGTTTGCTGAAATGGATGGAGAGCTATTTAACAGATAGGGAAATGATGACCAACATTAGAGGAACTTACTCATCGTGGCGGAAAGTTGAGAGTGGTGTGCCGCAGGGATCTGTGTTGGCACCTCTCATGTTCCTTATGTATGTGAATGACCTGCCGATAGGCATAAACTCCTACATGTCAATGTTTGCAGATGACGTAAAAATTATGAGACAAATAACAAATAAAAGTAGTTGTGAGGAGCTGCAAGGGGATTTAGATAAAATATACGAATGGAGCACCAAGTGGAAAATGAAATTTAATATAAGTAAATGCCATGTGTTAAATATGGGAAGAAGTGTGAATAGACCAAATTGGGAGTACAGGATGGGAGATAATATAATTAGCAAGGCCGAAAAAGAAAAGGATTTAGGGTTGATTATACAAGATACTTTGTCGCCAGAGAAACATATTAACAAGCTCTTTAGCGGAATGTATGCAATGGCCGGGAATATGAAAGTTGCTCTGAACTACTTGGATGAGACCATGGTAGCGAAAATTATGAGGAGTATGATTAGACCAAGATTGGAGTATGCAGCAGTGGTGTGGTCCCCGCATCTAAAGAAGCATATTCACAAGTTAGAAAGAATCCAGAGAGCAGTTACTAGATTAGTTCCAAGTCTCCGAGAACTGCCATATGAAGGGAGGCTAGACAAATTAAATCTACCGAGTCTAAAAGAGAGGAGAGAGAGGGGAGACATGATAATGATGTACAAATGCACCCGGGGGCTGGAGAGGCTGGATAGGGAGCATATATTAATTATGGATACAGGAATAACTAGAGGCCACAGCTACAAAGTAAAAAGACCTACCTGCAAGAATGATATCAGGATGTTTAGCTTCCCCTATAGATGTATTGACAAATGGAATGGGCTGGAGGAGGAGGTGGTAGGGTCAAGGAATAATCATATTTTCAAGAAAAAATTGGATAAAAAGTAGACTGAGAGACGGGACAACACGAGCTTAGCTCAACTCCTGTAAACTACAATTAGGTAAATACAATTAGGTAAATACATAAATATTCCCCGAAATCCGGGGGTTTTGGCCGAAAAACGTCTACGCCTAGGCTACCGTATCTTTGTTATTCTGACTGCTTCCGCATTACCGCGCATCCCCAAGCGTAGATGTGTTTAATACTTGTAGAATGGCGTTAAGTAGAGCTCTCTAAGTCAACTGGTTCAGTTGTGATGATGATTTAAAAAACAGCCACTTTACACTACTTTTCGATACTTAACAATAACATACAGGCACACACGAACAAGCGACGCACTCCTTCTTGTGGCCGGAGATGCGGGGCGTCGGTCCAGCCGGCTGTTGTTTACATGCGTCGGACGTACGCCTCGCACACCAAGCTTACAGGCTTTGAGCTCATGGGTGTTTAAGAGCCCTTCCGGGTAGCTCGGGTGTGTTTTTTATGGGCGTTCAAGAGCCCTTCCGCGTCTGATTGGTTAAAGGTACCTTGGTGTTCTGGGGATTTCCACAAAGTCCACTTTTTCTCCATAGAAGCCTATGTTATAATAATTAAATCAATTATAAAGGTTATTTGACATGTGCAATGAGTTGATTTGCCCATTGCAGCAACTCTTACCTCTGAATAAATATTTCGTTTAGGCTAGGCAGCTAGGCTAATGAGAGAGAGTCACAGCAGTAGCCGACATTTTTCGATCGAAGCTCTGAAATCCCTCCATCATATTTCTCATCTCACACAATAACTACACATTGTAGCGTGTTCTAGTCTTCACCCAACGCACAACAACGATCATATCTACCTCTGGTATGCATAAACACTTGGTTAGGCCATTTATTTGCAGAGATATTAGCATCGGTAAATTACGAAAATCGTAGCTTCGGAATTCCCGCCTAACTCGCCGTCTTATTATTTCTCACCTCACACAATAACTACACAATGTAGTTATGTGATGTGGCGGCGTCTACGCCGTGGGACCACCTCCCGGAGCTGCCAACCGCGGATGGCTGCCGACCCTCCACGGCCGGAGACAAGATCAACGACCAGTGGAGGACAACCGGATGCCGGCCGCGGGGAGCAGTTTCAGGAGCCAAACCGTCACAACCATCCCCTGCCCCCTCCCTGGGGGCACGGGTCCTTGGAGCGGCTTCGGTCGCGCCGGGAATTTCCACACCTCTCACACCACACACACACATCACACAGTTTTTCCTACACCGAGAAATGACTCTCCGGCTGTCATTTCTCGAAGACTTCTTCTAGCCAGAGACATTGAGAGCAACCCAGGACCCACGTACACATACATATGTCCAACTTGCTCAAAACCCATCACTCAGAGTTGCCACACTAAGGGTTCAGTTCTCTGCAATTCATGCAGGAACTGGACCCACTTCACCTGTACAACACTTGCCTCCAAGAAACACTACACAAACACCTGGACCTGTTCCTCATGCCCTTCCCTCTCCCAGTCAAATCCCTCGCCTAAAACCCGTCCACCTCTCCTCCCCAACCCACCTAGCCTTCCCATATCATCCACTCCCCCCCCTAAAACCCGTCCACCTCTCCTCCCTAACCCACCTAACCTTCCCATACCATCCACATCCTCAACTCAACACACCACACCCCATCCTAATCCATTCCAACCCCCATCTCCTGCTCCCCAATCCCCACCCCCACCTCCCCCATCCCAACCCCCAGCCCCTCCCTCACCCCCCTCACCCCCACCCCCACCCCATCCTCGTGCAGCAGCACCCAACATACATCGTGCACATAACATTAACATTCTTCAATTGAACATAGATGGCATCAACACAAAGAAACACGAACTCTCACACTTCATCAGACAACACAACATACACATTGCCATCTTACAAGAAACAAAACTCCGCACAACACAAAAAACACCCACATTTCATAATTTCACCACCATCAGACAAGACCGGGCTGTTGGCGGGGGCGGTGGACTCATCACCCTGGTACACAAAGAAATATCATACATAGTAACCAGTGTACAAACGAAATCCCTCCTCCCCCCAAATGATAACACAGCAGAAATACAATCAATTAAAATACGCACTGGCAACAACTCCAACATAACCATCATAAACACATACATTCCTCCCCAAACATCCCCTACAGTACCAAATGAATACAGACCACACTTACAACACATCACAAACACCCCACACACCCCACACATCATCCTGGGTGGTGACTTCAACGCCAAGACGTCGGCCTGGTTTTCAACAACCCCGACACAGACAGAGGGCTGGTACTACAAAACCAAACCGATAACCTCATCATCCTTAACGACATCCATCAACATACCCATATTCCTCACCAAGCCCTCTATAACCCATCATCTCCAGACATCAACTTTTGCTCCCCAGAACTCGCCCCCACAACATCCTGGAAGGTGGTCAGAACCTTAGGCTCCGACCACCTCCCGATCATTATCACCACCAAAACCAGACTCATCCCAGCTAGCCACAAACACACATACACCAATTATAAAAGAGCTAACTGGGAAGCATTCACAAATGAGACAGAACAACACTTCACAACGCTAAACAGTACACCCATCACTAACATCAACAATGCTGTACACATACTCAATAAAACTATCCAAAACGCTGACAAGAAACACATTCCAAGAGGTAACAGAAAAAGACACAACCCCAACTTCACACCAGAAATTCAAAACCTCATCAGACAACGCGACATACTGAAACACTCCCCAGAACCCCACACACAAGACATCACACAACAAATTCAAGCACTCAACACCCAAACTAACAACAAAATACAAGAACAAGAAAAACTAAATTGGAATAACTTCCTACAAACACTTGATCACAAAACAAACTCCAAAAAACTCTACAAAACACTAAACAGCATCACACTTTCCAACAGCAACACAACACAATCACATGCTGCAATCACAACAACAGACTCTACTCCTTCATGTAAACAACAAGCAAACACTCTCATCAATCACTTCTCACATGTCAGCCACCTAAAACCTCACAAAGACGACCGACGTGTCATCCGACGTAAGAGACAATTCCCCACAGACCCTGACTATACACCCTTCACCAATCACCAGACAAAGCATATCATCAACAATCTCAAGCACTCACCCGCCTGTGGCCTAGACAACATAAGCAACATACACCTCAGACACCTGGGACCACAAGGCATACAAGCACTCACTAACATATCAAACTACAGCTATTCACACAACACAATACCAGACATTTGGAAGCATGGTATCATCATCACATTCCCCAAACCCAACAAAGACCCCACGCTACCCTCCTCGCACCGCCCCATCACACTCCTTTGCTCCCCCTCCAAAGTCATGGAATGCCTAGTATTACAACTAATTACACCTGACCTACCCCTAGCTCCAACACAACATGGCTTTAGGGCACTGCACTCCACAAACACTCTTCTCACAGGCCAAAGAGCTTTTGACAGCATCAACTCAGCTAGACCACCACACAGATCACTATTAGCCACACTCGACATTAGTAAAGCCTTCGATGCCATCCCCCGCCACAACCTAACAAACAAAATCTACAACACAAACATGCACAACAACACAAAAAGGTGGCTGGCCAACTTCCTAGCAGGCAGATGTGCACACGTATCTTTTGCCGGTCAGTCATCTAAAATCAGAAACTTTCCAAACGGAGTCCCACAAGGATCCGTCCTATCGCCCGCACTCTTCAATCTGTACATGCACGATATAACTACACCCAATATGCCCCAAATAAACTTAGCCTCCTATGCAGATGACATAACACTCACATGCACACACCATGACCCAAAAAGAGCAACAGATCTCCTTCAACTCTATCTCAACACACTACATGGCTGGTGCACTACAAACAGACTTAATCTAGCCCCAGCCAAATCCACCGCAACCCTGCTCACAAGCTGGACAGGAGAACACGAATACATCCCTCAACTCACCATAAACAACACACCCCTAACACATACACACACACCCAAAATCCTAGGAGTAACATATGATACTCATATGACATTCAAACAGCACACCACAAACATTAAAAAGAAACTGACACCCAGACTTAACGCCCTCAGGTCACTTGCTCACACAAAATTCGGACACAACAAAGAAACTACCACCACAGTATATAAACAATACATAAGATCAGTGATGGAATACGCAAGCCCAGCCTGGGCTTCTAACTTAGCTGAAACACATCATAAGACCTTACAGACTATTCAAAACAAAGCCCTGAAGATCATTACAGGCTGCACAGCTACTGCACCTACAGATCACCTACATCAAGAAACCAAAATCCTCAAAGTCAAAGACCATCTGGACATGAGAGGCACTCAATTCCTGGCAGCAGCCTCCACAAACCAAGACCACCCACTAAACTACATGGCAACACACCCACAGACACCAAGAAATATTAAAACAACACCCAGCACACTGTATCACACACAATTATTGTCCTCTCTCCCTCCCTGCCCACCCCGAACCAACTTCCAGAAGCACATCCATACTCATATCTCTCACCGATCCATCCACTCACTCACAGACAACACGCAGCTGCATGCACGACCTCCCGAAATCCATCCTTCCGAATCCTCCCTTCCTCGCGAGAACAGAGTCCACCTCGCCAGGCTGAGATGCGGACACCATCCAGCTCTCCTGAGCTATCAGAAGAAACTGGATGACTCCGTTGTCGACGCCTGCCTGGGATGTAACACAGCACCCAATACCATTAAACACATCATAGAAGACTGCATTTCACACAACCACTTACGCCAACAACACAATCTACACTCAATGAGAGCTCTGTGGGAAAGCCCGATCGTGGCCATGGCCTTCCTCAGGGACTCGGGGCTGTTCGGCCAGGCAGCTTAGGGAACAACAACAACAACAACAACTACACAATGTAGGGTGTTCTAGTCTTCTCCCAATGCACAACAACGATCATATCTACCTCTGGTAGGCATAAACACTTGGTTAGGCCATTTATTTGCAAAGATATGAGCATTGTTAAATTACGAAAGTCGTAAGTAAAGATTCGGCGACCGAGATAGCATAGCCATGTTGTCCACACAATGACAACACACACACTCACTCGACAGCCAAACAATAACATAAGTGTGTTTCGGCAATTATTCTCACCTCACACATTAACTACACAATGTGGAGTGTGCTAGTATTCACCCAATGCACGGGAACGATGATATCTACCTCCGGTATGCATAAAAACTTGGTTAGGCCATATATTTGAAGAGATATGAGCTACGAAAGTCGGGAGTAAAGGTTCGGAGCCCAGCTGGACCCCACGCCAGTCTAAGTATTGACCGCGTTAGTAACATTTTGGATATTTGGGGTGTACCGCGTGCCACCAAATCCGCGTTTCTAAAACTCGCGTTACCGGAGGACCAACTGTATATCATTAATAGTTACACTATGAGATATAGAAGATAAGTTGTACAAAATATACAGTACTGTATGTACAAATTAATCTTAACCCTTTCTCTGCGGGGTGTTTTGGGCTATTTAGGGCATATTCAGGCACTCCTGAATGATAAATCAAGCATCTGCATTAAATGAACTGTATTCTGCCGAAAACTAGGCGAAAAGAGCTTCAAAATGAGACCAGAACGGGCCTCGTATGTGGCCTGGTTCACCCGCAGCGGTGCCAGTGAGACGCGGGAAACCCGCTATTTGTTAGCACTCGCTCGCTTGGCTACACTGTTGTAAGAGGCAGTGAGAGACCCACGCGAGACACAGTCTACTTCAGTGGGCCGCTGGCTGCTATGAGGATCGGAGGTGGGCCCCTCACGCTCCCGCCCACTGACACTCAATTTTTACGGTTTTTACAGGCTTTTAAAGCCTGGAAATTGTTGTAAATTGCCAGGACGTTCTAGAACGTCACCCGCAGCGAAAGGGTTAAAGACCAAATATATATAATCAAATGATTAGTTTGTTCCTAGAGAACTTTGACGCCGAGGAAGGGTCAAAGTTTCTTTTGTTTTTGGACAAGAATACAACATTCTTGGAAAATATATTTTTATTAAATCTCAAGGTGATATTAATTTACAGGTGTACCTGCAAGGTTCCTTATAACGTTATAAGCAGACTTCTTCGAAGCACGCAATCTGCTTTCTTTCCAGTTTTTACCAAAAATATTGTTCGTACACAATAAATTTAAGATTGTTATATGGTTCTATGGTTATATGGTTCTCTACCTATGGTAATTTGTTAGTGGGTTAGATATTTTCACGAATGTCTCTGTCCAGTCTTGAGATATCAGGCATATCGTCAATGATGGAGGGGCCACTAATAAATTATAGTTTTGAGTTCCGGAGGGAAGAAGGAAAACCTAATATTTAGTAGTGGCCCCGAAATCATTGACGATGTAGGCCCTCCCTTCCATCCCCTTCCCATTCGTTGATGTCTTAAGTTTAATCTTGATATATCATTGAAGGCGGAATGACGCTACTAGGTTCAGCGTCTCGGATAGAATCCACAGAAAGACATCCACAAAGTTGAAAAGCTTTATTATAACTATTCTTAAGTTTTTATTTATTTTTTACAAAGTTTTTTCGTAGTGAGTACCCAATCATAAAGACGATTCCATAAGAGAATGAGTGTTGCACTTATGATGTCGGCACTCTTTCCCCTGTGGCAGGTGTTTCAAACAGGCTGACCGCGGGTGTTATAAAGAGAGCTATTATATAATAGGCATTTCGTCAATGATTTCGGGGCCACTACTTCTTCCCTCCGGGACTCGAACCTATAATTTAATCAGGGAACAATGAGGGTATTTTTTTGGCATTTCGGTGTGCTGTGGTAATGCACTGAAACTAGGTACTGTACAGCACAAATTCCATCCCAATAATATCTTTCCATTGACATATTGGGATTCGGACCCGGGTCCATTGGATTACCAGTGCAGTGGCAAGACCACTCCGCCACACCTCCCCTTAGTGCTTAGTGTGCGGAATTTTGGTGCGAGTATCCTAGGTTCGAGTCCTTGGAGTACCACATGTATTCATTACTTTCATTGATTTCATTAGTTAGGTTTATTTGTAAATTAATTGTCAAGTTGGTGAAAGCAAATATGAATTATGGTAACACCCTGTGTCATGCCACGGTTATATTCTTAAATGCAGTAGCTTGATTTGGATCAATAGTGTGTGTACAAAATTAACTTTTTTGTAAAAGCTAACTACCTCATCCTACGAACTCTGGTGTTCCTCAGGGCTCTGTCCTATCTCCCATTCTCTTTCTAATTTTCATAAATGATCTTCTCAACTGTACCTCCAGTCCCATCCATTCATATGCAGACGACTACCTTACACTACTCAATTAGTTTTCCAGAACGCCCCAGCCAGCAATCCCTCAAAGACAAACGTAATGAAGCCATACAACACTTATCTTCTGATCTAGCTGCTATATCCAATTGGGGCAGAGAAAACCTTGTTGCCTTTAATGCTTCCAAAACCCAATTTCTCCGTCCATCTACCCGTCCGGAACTCCCAGTGGACTATCCCTTATTCTTCAACAATACAAAAATCAGTCTTTCATCTTCTCTCAATATTCTTGGGAGTCTCTTTTTCCTCTGCTCTCACTTGGAAGGGCCATATTACCAGTCTTGCTAAAGCAGCCTCCCAGAAGCTGGGTGTGCTCATCCGCCTCAAGGGGTTCTTTACCCCTGCACAGCTTCTTGCTCTGTACAGGGGCACAGTGCATCCTTGTATTGAGTATTGTTCACATGTGTGGGGAGGATCCTCTCACACCACACTCTTAGACAAAGTAGAAAGGAAGGCCTTTCGTATAATTAATTCCCGCCCATTCACCAACTCTCTGCAAACTCTATCTCTTCGCCGCAATGTTGCATCTCTCTCGCTATTCTATCGCTACTAAAAAAATCAGTGCTCCTCAGAGCTCTCCCAGTGTATACCACCTCCTCTACGTAGGGTACGTGGTACCCGTCTTGCAACACAATCCCACCCCTACTATGTGCATCTCCAACCCAAGAGTGAAATGTTACTCTCAGACTTTCTTCTATTCAACAGCTGAGCTCTGGAACTCTCCCAGAATCAGTCTTTCCCTCCTCCTATGACTTAAATTGCTTCAATCTCCGTGTGTCCAGGCATTTTGGCTCTAACGTCCCTTGATTTTGGCCCTGTCACTCTTTCAACTATGGGGGAGGAACTCGCTACAGGCAGTTCTGCCTTTTGTCTCCCTCACTCACATAGAATAAAATGTATATAGATATGTGGTTGTGAAAACACAATAAACACAAAAAAGCTGTGTAAACAGCATTACATATATTCTGTGGAGAGTAAAACATAAATACGGAAATGCAAGGGTGCAAATTTAATACTTTTTAAATAGTTATTCAGTCAATCCTCTGGTAACGCGCGTTTTGGAAACGCGGATTTGGTGGCACGCGGTACACCCCAAATATCAAAAATTTTGCTAACACAGTCAACACTTACACTGACGCGGGGTCTAGCCTGGTGCCGAACCTTTACTCCCGACTTTCGTCATTTACCAATGCTCGTATCTATGCAAATAAATGGCCTTACCAAGTTTTTATGCATACTGGAGGTAGATATGGTCGTTGCCGTGCATTGGGTGAAGACTAGAACACTACATTGTGTAGTTATTGTGCGAGGTGAGAATATTTACCTATATTGCGATTTTATGAAGACCTTCGATAAGGTCCCACATAAAAGGTTAATAGAGAAAGTTAGAAGCTATAATATAGGGGAGAAATGTGTGAAATGGATAGAAGCCTTCCTGAAAGATCGGAGACAGAGGGTACTGGTGAATGGAATAGACGCGGGGTGGAGGGAAATTACAAGTGGGGTACCTCAGGGATCTGAGTTGGGACCACTACTGTTCGTTATATTTATCAACGACTTACCTAAAATTATAACTAATGGAAGTGAGGTATACAGTACCTGTATGCGGATGACCCTAAGCTGTATAGAAGAGTGAGGAGTAAGGAAGATGTGAGTTTGCTTCAAGGAGATGTGGAGGGCATGAAGGGATGGTCTGAGCATTGGTTAATGCCTTTTCATCCAAAAAAATGCAAGTACAGTCGACCCTCGATTTAACGGACCCCGATACAACGGATTTTGGATTTAACGGACTCTGTCCGTAGCCGGACAATGGACCCAGCAACGGACAAAGTCCGTTGCTCGAAAAAAAAGTCTGGTAATTGGCTGGCACGGCGCACCATTTTCCCGGCAAACTCCTGTACAGCTCTTTCTATCTATCTATCTATCTATCTCTCTCTCTAATGCATCTACCTAACTCCCTTATACAGTGGTCCCTCGCGTTTAGCGGGTTTCAGCTTGGCGATAGGTTGGATATGGTACCAGAATCCGAATTTGGCGCTTCAAATACACTTTTGGCGAGAATGCTGACATCACGGAATGGCGTCGGCCCAGAATGCGCCGCCCGCAAGCCAGTCTCACCAGGCCTAACTCTAAATAATTCATGGTAAATAAAATCTGTTATCTATTATCTATTGTCTTTTTTATTGCTGTTAATGTTTCATGTAGGCTACAGTAGAGCGCCGTATTGAGAGTTACTCTTAGGCCGAGGCTAGGCTATAGATAGGCTTAGGCCTACTCACAAAACCCTAACTGAGCTGCTTGGATAGTGAGAATATCCCAGGTATATTTCATATACGTATATTAACAGAGTAATCTTGATCAAACCGATTTGTGAACCTCATATCTCTTGAGTTATGCTTTGTTTATTGTGCCGAACAGTCCGCGACACACAAACACACACGCGCGCATCAGCTGACTCAGGGGCCCAATCGATCAATATAATTAATCAAAGAAGTGACCACGGATCCAAAACCAATTTCATTATTTTGCCCAATCGAAAAGCAGTTGGTATAGAAAATTCTAGTCTTCACCATTCACAAGGTAAAAGTGATTTATGCCTCCTGATATATATCTAAGCTAGGTTAGACCATTTCTTGGTCTGGCTAGCTTGTGACTTAGCAACTTGTTGATAAGGTTATGTGGTTATTCCTTATCAATAAAACTATTCACAAGATAACAATGAATTCTGCTGCCTGATATACATCTAACCTAGGTTAGGTCAATTCTTTGTGGAGATATATAGGCTAGGCCTATGTCTTCTAGCAAAAACAGAGTAAGCAGACGGCGCCGAGTGTGTCCGCGATCGACGATGCACATGGCGGGCGGTTTGAAAAGGCCCAAAAGGGTGAACTCGGGCCTCGTAAAAGACTAATGGATAATTTTCCCATTTAAAGTACTATTCGCGTTTGGCGAAATTCACTTATGGCGATGGTTTGGCGAGACTAATGAAATCGCTAAATGAGAGGGACCACTGTACATTAACATAACTATGTCTTATTTGGTCTTTTTTTAATCTATGAATCATTTCTAATACGATGGAATTGAAAACAATATTACCCTTCTAACTTAAATAGTAAAATGAAAACGAGAGTAAATAAAAATGTCTCCTTTGTCTTTCAGAAACATAAGTCCGTCTCATATATGTTAGTATTTTATCGCTCGCTCGCCCCTAGCCACTCTCTCTCTCTATCTATTTATCTCTCTAATGCATCTACCTATACATTAACATAACTATGTCTTATTTGGACTTTTTGTAATCTATAAATAATTTCTAATGTGATGGAATTGAAAACAATATTATCCTTCTAGCACACAAATAATAACATGAAAAAGAGTCAATAACAAAAAAAAGTCTCCTTTGTCTTTTCAGAACCAATTAAGTCTGTCTCATAATAGTTCGTGTTTATCGCTCACTCCCCCTCTGCAACTCTCTTTCTATCTATCTATATCTCTCTAATGCATCTACCTAACTCCCTTATACATTAACATAACTATGTCTTATTTGGACTTTTTGTAATCTTTGAATAATTTCTAATGCAATGGAATTTAAACATATAATATCCTTCCAGCACATAGATAAACAATACATAAGATAGTTCAATCCCTCTTGCTGTGCGAGGCGCCAAGCTTCAGGGACCGAAGATTTACGTTTGATAGATTTTTTTTTTTTTCCACGGTATACACAAAATGATGGGGAAATATTGTAAAGTTTTTAATTGACATTTGTGTCATTTTTGCTGATTATGAGTTGGTGGAAAAAAAAAATCTTTAATTCCATCATATCGGAAATGATTCACAGATTATATGGAGACCAAATAACATACACTTTTAAGTGTGTTCAATAGTTTTGCATTATCAATAGGGTGTAGCACAAGGCTTATCAACATTATCACAGTAACGGGGTCGGGGTTGAGGCCGGGACGAAGAGGGGAGGGAGTAGGCCTACAGCAGCGGAGATAAAAAAAAAACAAAAAACAAAAATCTCCCCCCCCCCCCCCCTTCCATATGAAAATCAGCGAAGTTCAAAGGCAATTTTCCAGCTACGGACACCTTCTCCCCCCTATTAGTCCGTTAAATCGAGGGTCGACTGTACATGCGGATTGGGACAAGCAAGATAGACAAGGTTGGATACAGTATGTATGAAGCGATGGAGGAAGTGAATGCAGAAAAGGATATAGGAGTAGTGATAGACAATAAGTTAAATTTCTCAGAACATTTAGCGGAAAAGATAAACAAAGCCAATAGAATTGTAGGGCTGATAAGAAGGACATTTGTGTCACTTGACGAAGAAATTGCACCTGGAATATGCGAACCAGGTGTGGGCTCCATATATGGTAAAGGATATAGAAGCAGTGGAGAAAGTGCAGAGGAGAGCTAGCAAGCTAGTACCAACGTTGAAGAACGCGGGCTATGAGCAGAGGTTGAGGACACTGGGGCTTCCGACACTGGCATATAGGAGAAAGAGAGGGGATAGGATAGAGACTTTTAAGATAGTGTCAGGAAAGTATGATGAGGATGTGTGTGAAGGTATCTTCTTGATGCGGGAGGGAACAAGAACGAGAGGACACTCTTAAGAAAATTTACAAAGAAAGAAATAGGCTTGAGAAGGCAAAGAACTCATTTTGTGATAGACTGGTAAATGAGTGGAACGCACTGCCCCAGTATGTAGTCGATTCCGAATCAATAACGGAGTTTGAAAGTAATCTTGATAAAGCATAGGGAAGACAAGATTTGAAGTTTGATTATAAAGCAAAAATACAGAATAGTAAAAATGTTGCGTTTGCTACCGCCGCCGCCAACACCGTGAACGACCGCAGCAGTGCAAGTACTGGTACTGAGCTGGATACACAGGCCTAGTTTGCCTTTTTCCAGAGGATCTACTGTAAGAAACTGCAAGAAACACACGTATGTTATTGTTTGGCTATGTCGAGTGAGTGTATGTGTGTGTGTTGTTGTTGTGTGCAATGCGTGGCTAGGCTATCTCGGCCGCCGAACCATTACTCCCGACTTTCGTCATTTACCGATGCTCATATCTCTGCAAATAAATGGCCTAACCAAGTGTTTATGCATACCAAAGGTAGATATAGTTGTTGCCGTGCGTTGGGTGACGACTAGAACACTCTACATGTGTAGTTATTGTGTGAGGTGAGAAATATAAGACGGGGAGTTAGGCGGGAATTCCGAAGTTCCGATTTTCGCCATTTACCGATGCTCATATCTCTGCAAATAAATGGCCTAACCAAGTTGTTATGCATACCAGAGGTAGATATGGTCGTTGCCGTGCGTTGAGTGAAGAGTAGACCATTCTAAAACGTGTAGTTATTGTGTGAGGTGAGAAGTATTATGGCGGGATTTCAGAGCTTCGATCGAAATGGCGGCACTGCTGTGACTCTCTCCTTAACTAGCCTAGCCTAAACAAAATATTTATTCAGAGGTAAGAGTTGTTGCAATGGGCAAATCAACTCGATGCACATGTCAAATAACCTTTATAATTGATTTAATTATTATAACATAGGCTTCTATGTAGAAAAAGTGGACTTTGTGGAAATCCCCAGAATACGTTTAACATGAAAACATGGGTTCGTTAACGCGTTTTTTGGTAACACGGGAGGTTACCAGAACACATTAGCCGCGTTACCAGAGGATCGAGTGTACTATGTCGAAAATGGAATGTCTATCTATCTATGCATCTATTGCCGGATGCCTTACTCCCCTTAACCCGGCAACGGCGAGAAAGCTCATAAGAAGTTTTACTGGGCGAGGGTGGCAAAGCTCTTAAGAGGGAGTCCTAAAAAAAACATTTAAACGGCCCCAGTAGCACTAAACATTTTGTTTTTTTCCCCTATACCTCATATCACTCCTCCACATCCCCTTTCCCCTCCCCCTTCAATTATCACCTATTTTCCCTGTTATTCCCTAATTAATTATTGTGCTAACATTAGCAAACTGTGCCTACGTGCCTAGCGGGTGTGTTACATAACCGAGAGTGTGTATGAGTAGGCTCAGTGTGGGTTGAGGCCTCGTGGAGGGAGGGGTTGCCTCAATTTGCTCCATAATTCATGAATGGGCTGGTCCATGTATATTCGCGATTTTGACCAGAAAAATTATATTTTCACTTGTTTTATTGTTGTTACAGGTTACTATCTTCATAGTGAAGGTAAAATAGGCTCATATAAATAAGTGATAACGATATTTATCGTAAAATGATGATTATAGGCCTGAATGGAGCCTATATGCTCGCCCATGGGCATATAGTTCAATACCCCCTGCTCGCCGTTTATTGGTTAATGAGGGTGGCCATACCCAGAATGCCCCCAAGCGGACCTAAGAGGGACATCCCGAGCTAGTTTACTGAAGGACTTACAGGATTGACCATCAATTTAGGATCCGTCCAACTCCGAGGCCCTCTGTGTATCTTGTTAGCACTATTTTTCTACAGTGTTGTTTGGCTAGCCTTGGTTAACTGGAAAGATTGGAAACTGGTTCGGGATGTAAAGGTCATCCCAAGCAAAGAATGAATCCCCCAGCATAAGCTACTTGTGTGCGACATGAGCTTATACAGATATCCTGAGCGCAACAATGTATACATGCCCAAAAGGAGAGTGTGGCTGCTGAAGAACAAGGAAGTTAGGGATATGTGTCAATATGAAATGGAGGAAATTAATAGAAATAAGGAAGCTAGGCCTAGCGATGTAAATAGTCAACGGAATTTCCTTAAGCATAGCCTTCTTGCTGCCACTGACAAAGTCTGTGGGAAAACAAAGGGTCACCCCAGGAATAAGACCTCCTGGTGGTGGAACGATCCGGTAGAACATGCTATGAAAGAGAAAAGGAGATGCTTCAAAGCATGGAAGAAGGGAGGCAGTAAGGAGGAATACCAGGCAGCTAAACGAATTACCAGAAGAGTTATTTACAATGCTAAAAAAGGCATTAAGGACCTGGTCCTCAAACAAGTGTGTAACATGGACAGTCCCAATTGGAGCTTCAACCTAGCTAGGCGAGTTAAAAATGACAGTAGGGATATTATAGGTGAACAGTGTGTTAGAAACGATAATGGGACAATTGTGAATGCAGAAGATGAAATCAGAGAAGCATGGAAGGCACACTATGAACGATTGCTAAATGTAGAGTTTGAATGGGATAAGGAACAGCTTAGTATCGAAAAACCAATATCTGGACCCCCTCCTTTGATAGCACCAGCTGTAGTGAGCGACGCAATCAATAAAATGAAGGACGGTAAAGCTCCAGGGTGCTCTGACATTGTCGCTGAGATGATAAAAGCCTCAGGGGAGATTGGTGTCAGCTTAGTCACAGATGATAAACACCATTATTAAAGAGGAGAAAATCCCAGAGGATTGGCACAAAAGTGTAATAGTAAATATATACAAAGGAAAAGGGGATGCGCTAGATAGAGGTTATTATAAGGGCCTGAAAATGCTTGACGAAATCATGAAGGTCTGTGAGAGAGTCTTTGATGGTTTGATCAGGCAAAGCATCTCCATTGATTATATGCAGTTTGGTTTTATGCTAGGACGTGGTACAACCGATGCTATCTTCATAGTCAGGCAGATACAGGAAAGATACTTACTAAAAGGCAGGGATCTCTACTTTGTGTTTGTAGACCTGGAGAAGGCCTTTGATAGGGTGCCTAGAGATGTTGTGCAGTGGGCTATGAGGAAACTTGGTGTGGAAGAGTGGCTGGTGCGTGTGATAATGAAGATGTATGAGGATTTGCGAACTGCGGTGAAGGTGAAAGGTGGACTGAGTGAATAGTTCACAGTCCGTGTTGGAGTTCATCAGGGTTCAGTGTTAGGCCCCTCTTCTTTATTATGGTCCTGGAGGCACTGTCTAGAGATTTTGGATCCGGACTCTTGTGGGAACTGTTTTATGCAGACAATTTAGCCCTAATATCTGACAATGTGCAAGATGCTGAGGCCAAATTCAGAAGATAGAGAGAGGGCATGGCGAGCAAGGGTTTAACCCGGCGCGCGCGCGCAGGGTGTAGTGGACACCATGTAACTCGGCGACGATATTAGGCCTCCTTCCCACCTAAAATCGTCATTTTACGATAAATATCATTACAGGTATTACTTATTCATATGCGCCTATTTTATGTTTAATATGAAGATAGTACCATGTAACAACAATAAAACAAGTGGGAATAGTAATTGTATGGTCAAAATCGCAAATTATAGTCGGCCGGTCCATTCATGCATTGTGGAGCAGAGCGAGCCAGACCCTCCCCTCGCGAGGCCTCAAGCTTGACTGACTCGTTCACCCACACCCTACCTTATGCAACACACTCGATAGTCACATGACAACACAATGGAACCGGCCTGGAGATGTTTACACAAAAATATACTTATGAATAAGGGAATAACAGGGAAAATAGGTGATAATTGAAGGAGGGGATTTTGACAGATGTGGAGTAGTGATAGGAGGTATGGAGGGGAATTATCTCGCTTAATAACCATTTCACTTGTTTTAAGTGCTACTGGGGCCTTTTAAAAAAAATTTTTTTAGGCCTTACCTCTTAACCCGGGAACTGCGGGGAGACTCTTAACCCGTGGAGCCCCGGCTAGTTTTGTAATGTTTGCGCACCAGAACCCGGCCGGTTTTCAAAAAATGGTTTTATTCCAGAAACAATAGCGAATGGGTTAGGAATGAAGGAAAAACCACGAAAAAACGCTCAAAAAGCTTAAAAAATGGTCGTACAGAGACCCCGAAAACGGATTTTACAAGAGTAAAAAATTGAAGGCAATTATCCCAAAAAAACAGGTTATTGCGCGCTCGCGCGCACGCACGTGGACTTTGAGAGTTTTCAACCATCGGCACGGTTGCGTGGGATACGTACACAGTTCCCATACAAATCTGAGCCCTCTTGAGTGGCTACACCTGAGGTCACGGTCGGCGCAATTAGGGTGACGCTCCAGGCGCGTCTCTGGGGCTGTGCGTTACATACATCGCCGACGTGTCAGGCGCGTCGCTGGGGCTGTACGGGTTAAGAGTCAGAGAAAAAAAAAATCAACTTTAACCCTCTCACCACGGAAGGGCTCTTGAACGCCCATAAAAAAGCATATAACAGGTACCCGGAAGGGTACCAGTGGTTGAAAGCCTGTGAGCTTCGTGTGCGAGGCGTCGGTCCGACGCATGTAAACAACAGCCGGCTGGACCGACGCCCCGCATCTCCGGCCACAAGAAGGAGAGCGTCGCTTGTTCGTGTGTGCCTGTATGTTGTTGTTAAGTATCGAAAAGTAGTGTAAAGTGGCTGTTTTGGCCATAAAGTTATCTCCAATGAAATCATCATCACAACTCAACCAGTTGACTTAGAGAGCTCTACTTAATGCCATTCTACAGGTAAATAACACAGCTACGCTTGGGAATGCGGGAAGCAGTCTGATTAACAAATATACGGTAGCCTAGCCTAGACGTTTTTCGGCCAAAACACCCGGGTTTCGAGGAATATATATATAATACATAGCCGGGGCTGGAGGGTTAAACATCGAAAAAAAAAAAAAAAAAAAAAAAATTGGGCCCCTGGGCCATGCAAAATATCACTCCTCTACCTCCCCTCCTTCCCCACTTTCAGTTATCACCTATTTTCCCTGTTATTCCCTTATTCTGAGGTATATTTTCGTGCTAACATTAGCGAGTTGCAAGCAGGGCATTGTCATCAGTGTTAGCAAACGAGTGCAAGAGAGAGAGAGAGAATATCGATCGACTGTGTCTCAGTGGCCTTGGGGGAAAGTGGCGGGAAAGCAGGTTGCCTCACCCATACATTATATAACTCGCGGCCTATATCTCCGATTTTGACCATCCAAACGCTGTTTTCACTCGTTTTATTGTTGTTTCAGGTTAATACCTTTATAATCAACCCATAATAGGCGCGTATGGATAAGTATTAATGCTATTTATGGTAAAATTAATATTTTAGTGATGGCAACAGCTCAAATACGTCGGCACAGGGGGACGTTTCTAATTACCCCCATGCGCACTTCTTAGGTTAAGAGGGTCCTCGCCCTTGCCCACCAATAACTCTTAATATCAATATTAACAAAACCAAAGGAGCCCGGGTGTCCTTTTAAAATCCGTAAGCTTGAAAGCCTATTAAGCGTGGTTTGAAAGCCGTACGGCGAACCGTTTGTAAACAAAGCCGGTCGGAGTGACGCGCAGCTTCAAAAACAAAAAGAAGTTGGATCTTTGTTGTCTGCTAGAACGAAAACTAGTCTGTAAATGTCCGATATCGCTAAAACCGCATCAAAACTCTCTCCACGGAAATAGTCTTCACAACTGAAGCAGTTGACCTAGAGAGCTCTACTCAATGCCAGTCTACAGATACAAGTATGGGCTACATTTAAAAATGTGTGTGCATTCTCTAGCTGTTAAAATAACAGAAATAGGCCTAGGCCTAATAAGACTTTTTTTTTGGCCAGATCACCCGGATCGTAGTGCTGTCATTTAGAAGGCCAGCCCGGGGAGGAAGGGTTAACAGGGTTGCTTGGAACGCCGCCATTAGGAGAAGCGACTGAAACTGCACATATGTGTGGAGTACAGTAATCTTAAAATATTAAATATGTATGTATCACTTCTATATTTCTTATGATGTATGCATATTTTCACCTCATATGGTAAACTGTCTTTTAACGTAAAAATTCAAATAACGGAATCTAATTTTTTATACTTATTAATTTACGTAGGATGATTTTTTTTTTTTTTGTCATAAGGGCCTTGGGGAGGGGCTCCCTGAAATCCGGAAAATCCAGTAGTCCGGAAGTTGCTCTGCACGCTGCATTCCGGTTTTCAGAACTTTTACTGTATACACTAGGCTCACACATCTCGATCAATCTCATCCCGATACCACCTTCAAGCTCTCCCCAATCACAAATCCCGATGAAAAAACGTTAATCTCGATGGCTAAATATCGATGCTAGATGCTTATATACTAATATAAACAGAATAATATTGATGCTAGATGCTTATATACTAATATAAACATAATAATATTGATGCTAGATGCTTATATACTAATATAAACAGAATAATATTGATGCTAGATGCTTATATACTAATATAAACAGAATAATATTGATGCTAGATGCTTATATACTAATATAAACAGAATAATATTGATGCTAGATGCTTATATACTAATATAAACAGAATAATATTGATGCTAGATGCTTATATACTAATATAAACAGAATAATATTGATGCTAGATGCTTATATACTAATATAAACAGAATAATATTGATGCTAGATGCTTATATACTAATATAAACAGAATAATATCGATGCTAGATGCTTATATACTAATATAAACAGAATAATCTTGACCAATTCGATTTGTGAACCTCAGTCATTGTGTTTTGTTTACCTGTATACTAATGTACCGCTAGTATCGATCGTTTTCGAGCGGTAGTCTAACCTGACTCATCTCTGCCGCGTTCATTTACGTAGTAATATAAATTACTTTACCATTTTTTAATATACATTAATATTTGTATGAGGAAAATCTAATATATAATAATAGTAAAGACAAAAGAAAACTTGATTAAACTTTATACCATGGAAAATTTATTGAAGTCGGTAGATTTGCGGCCATTTTAGCAACTTGTAGTCTCACAATACAACACATGTTGATCACCAGTCGACTTTTGTTTAAGTGAAGATGCTTTGTTTTATTGATCAATTACATGGAATATTGTAGATGTAGTTGTAGCTGAAGGGTTAGGGAGTCATAAGATACACATATTGATCCAGATTGAGCAAAAAGAGGGTTAATACAGCTGGTTGGCGATCATAAGTACAAGTTACAGGGTCAAAAGTGGTGATTGTCAGATTTGATGTGGGTTACTTGCCGACTCGCTGGTCCCTATTGTATTTTTCCCCATAAGAAGTTAACTTCCCATCTCGATATTTCGAATCTCGATTGCTTTTTTCGGTCCCAATACCCATCGAGATAGGTGATCCCACTTTATATAGGAAGTTTTTCCCTTTATTATTTTCTATTATATTTTACTAATTTTTACTTTACTTTCATAGCGGCATCCGTAACAAATGGCGTCCCACAGGTATTTTCACAGAGTCACCTAATAAAGATCTGTAAGAGAGTATGGGTGAGAATGAAAGTAGGAATACAAACGTGGGTGATTGTATGCGTGTATGCCCCGACAGAGGATATACTTGCAAGAAAGAAAGAGGAGTTCTGGATGAATGTGGAGGCGTGCCTGGAGAAGTTTGACAAGAACGAAAGAATATTTCTGATTGGGGATATGAATGGTAAGGTGGGTGATAGGAAAGTTGAGGGAGTGGTGGGAGGGTGGGGGGTACCATCAGAGGTGAATGGGAATGGTAGTGCACTTGTGGACATATGTGTGGGGAGGAGGCTGTGGATAGCCAACACCTTCCGACACAGAATGATCCACAGGTACACGTGGAAACGGATGTTGACGATGAAGGATAAGACAGTGGTGGAACGAAAGTCATTGATTGATTATGTATGTGTGGATGAACGAATGAAGAAATCTGTGATGGATGCTAGGGTGTATAGGGGTATTGGAGGGGGTCTGTCTGATCATTATGTAGTGGTAGCTAAGGTTAGGATACAAAAGAAGTGGGTGAGGAGAGCTAGAGGGAGGCGAGAGGAGGGTGGAATGGTGAGGAGGTTGCAGGAGAAGGAAGTCAGGGAGGAGTACAGGAGAGCAGTGGAAAGACGACTAGGTGGGTTCGACCTGGAAGTTATGGAGGAAGTGGAGGAGATGAGCAAGGTGTTTAAGGATGAGATCTGTGCAGCATGTGAGGAGGTGTGTGGAGTGAGGAGAAGAGGGAGGGGAGTGAAAGGTACAGCATGGTGGACAGAAGAGGTAAGAATAGCTGTGGAAGAAAAGAAGAAAGCATATAGAGAGTGGTTGGGTAGTAGAGGGAATGAAGATTTCGAGAAACAGAAACGAGCGAGGTACGTGGAGAGTAAGAGGGTGGTGAAGAGAGTAGTGAAGGAAAGTAAGAGAAGAGTAGATGAGGAATTTGGAAGGAATCTGAGTGTAAAATGGAGGGAGAGTAAGAAACTGTTCTGGAAAGAAGTCAAGAAAGTTAGGGACGGTAGCAAGGGAAACAGTAAGGGTGTGAAAGATAAGAATGGGAGAATGCTAGCCGAGAAGCAAGAGAGAGTCGAAAGATGGAGGGAGTACTTCAGTGAGTTGCTAAATGTAAGGAATGAAGAGCCAGCAAACATAGCTGGATATGGTATGGGAGGGAGAAGAAGAGAAATAGTGGAAGAGGAGGTGGGGATCAGGAGGTCAGAAGTGTGGGAAGCCATGAAAAGAGTGAAGTTGGGGAAAGCACCAGGAACAGATGGAGTGTGTGGGGAAATGTTGAGGTATGGTGGTGAGATAGTGATAGAATGGGTATGGAAAATTTGCAAACTAGCATGGGAGAAGGGGAGTGCACCCGATGACTGGAAGACTGGCATAATAGTCCCCCTATATAAGGGCAAAGGGGAAAGAGGAGTGTGTGGTAACCACCGAGGAATATGTCTTCTAAGCGTAGTAGGCAAGGTATACAGTAGGGTAGTGATTGAGAGAGTGAGAGTGAGAACGGAGAAATGGATAGGCGACGAGCAGGGAGGTTTTAGGAAGGGAAGAGGATGTGTAGATCAGATATTTACCCTGAATTGTGTTGTGGAGAAATATCTGGAGAAGAAACAAAAGGTGTATGTTGCCTTTATGGACTTGGAGAAGGCCTAAGACAGAGTGGATAGAGAAGGTTTGTGGAAAGTACTAAGAATATACGGAGTAGAGGGCAAGTTGCTGAAAGCAGTGAAGAGCATGTATGAGGGTGCAAAGGCGGCAGTACGTGTGGAGAGTGAGCAGAGCGAGTTCTTTGACCTGAATGTTGGTCTGAAACAGGGGTGTGTGATATCCCCGTGGTTGTTTACTGTATATATGGATGGAGTCATGAAAGAAATACTATCAAGAGCAGTGGATGTTGGTGTATCGCTGAAAAAGGAGGGAATTGAGTGGAAGCTACCTATACTGCTGTTTGTGGATGATACAGTTCTGATGAGTGATAATGAATGGGAGTTGCAGGGTCTGGTAAATGAGTTTGGAACAGTGTGCGAAAAACGGAATTTGAAGGTAAATGCGGGGAAGAGCAAGGTTATGGTCTTCGAAAGGGGTGAAGTCACAGAGTGTGAGGTGAAGCTGAACAGTCAGGCTATGGAGATCGTCAACTCTTTTAAGTATCTGGGCAGTGTGTTGAGTAAAGATGGGACTATGGATGAAGAAGTGCGGGAGAGGGTACAACAGGGGAAGAGGGTTGTAGGAACGCTAAAAGCAGTAACAAGAAATAGGGTGGTCAGTATGGAAGTGAAGAAGTCCTTGCATGACAGTGTGGTAATCCCGACACTGACTTACGGAAGCGAAGCATGGACGTTGGTTGAGAGACTCCGACCAAGAGTGAGAGCAGTGGAAATGAATTACTTAAGGAGTGCGTGCGGAGTTACATGGAGGGATTGGCAGACTAATGAGGAAGTAAGAAGAAGGTGTGGTGTGGAGGTAGATGTGCTGGAAAGTGTGAAAAGGAACAACTTTAGATGGTTCGGCCATATGGAACGTATGGAAAGCGAGAGAATGACTAAGAGGGTGTACGAGAGCGAGGCGGAGGGACAGAGAGGGAGAGGTAGACCGAATGAGAGGTGGAAGGATGGAGTGAGGAAGTACATGAACGAAGGCGGTGCTGGTTGGGGGGAGGGGCGTCGACTGACTGGGGACAGAGGTGCATGGGGGCGGTTCGTTCGTGGCCACCCCTTCGGGGATCACGGCGTCAGGCTATAGATAGATAGATAGACCTAATAAAGATGGTTCTATATTGTTGGAAGGCATATGGGGCTTCCAGTTTAGCCTATGGGCTAAATTATAGGTTTGACTCCTGCAAGGGGATAAAGAAAACCTAATATTTAGTAGTGGCCCCGGAATCATTGACGATATGCCTATTACATAAGGCTACCTCTTCAAACGCCCATAAGCGCAGTTTGAAACTACCACCGCAGAGCTCAGAGGAACCTTCATCATAAGCACACGCTAAATCACTCATGGATTCGTCTTTATGACTGGGTTCTCACTACGAAAAAACTTTGTAAAAAATAAAAAATAAAAATCAATTAAGAATAACTATACATAAAGCTTTCCATTTCCGTGGATGTACTTTTTGTGGATTCTGGACCAGACGCTGAAACGCGCGTCATTCCATCTTCAACTGACATATCAAGTATAATAAAATCCTTAATACATCAACGAATGGGAAGGGGATGGTCGGGAGGGCCCCAATCGTCAATGATTCCGGGGCCACTACTAAATATTAGGTTTTCTTTATCTCCTTGCAGGAGTCAAACCTATAATTTATTAGTGGCCCCTTCATCATTGACGATATGCCTGATATCTCAAGACTGGAGGGGGACATTCGTAATCATATCATAACCATTGCAAATAGTATAGGCAGATAAACAAACAACCACATAGTATTCTCACTTGTAAAAAATATATTTTTGTATAAACTTTATACAACATATAAAAAGGGGTACAAGCAGGGGCGTGCTTAAAGAAGCCTGCTTGAGGAAAAAATTGGTAACTATGAGAATCTGTTCACATGGACACAGATCTGAAAGTTAAAGGCACCCCACTTAAATTAAGCGGGTAAAAATAAAAATTTATGTTTACATGTGCACATATAAACCCCATTATTCTAATGTGTATATTTATCAAAATTAGACACAAAAAATATAATAAATTCTTGTACTACCGCAGATGTACTTTCTAAAATGCTTCTCGTAGTTGCAACTACCGAGAATTCTTATCCAAAATAAATTGCTTCAACAGTGTATCCCACGTAAACTCTGTAAAAAGAACAATTGTTGTACTACATTCTTTGTACCTCAACAACATTTTCCGTAGTCATTACTACCGAGAAATTTTAATCACTCAAAAAACATAACTCCTATACATTGTATCACAGCTTGTATACTCTGTACATATCCTCCGGCGGGGTCTAGGGTGTTTTATGGTTCACTGACTGACCCCCCCCCCCCCCCCCTCTTTCTTAACCTAAAAACTAGTGATTTAAAGACCCAACCGTAAGAGACCCTTTGCCGTAAAGCTACACATGGCATTGATGGTTTGTCTAGTGCTACCGACAGGTACCGAGTCAAAAACGTATGATTTGAAGCCCATAGTTGAGTAGTAGCTATGTCTTCAACTGAAAAGTTTGTGAGAAAACGTAAAGATACTGCCCATTTGCGTAAATCGTGGGCCCTACCCACTACGCCGGGATTACTCTCTTTAATGACTTCTACTAGCAGGGAAGCCAGTTTACATTTCATTAATCTTTTACCTGTACTCGATACCCATAAAGCACCTTGTTGGTTAAGAGGTGCCACCCTCCTATATTTGGTTAAAGCTTGTACAGGACACAAATTATGGTGCACTTTACCCCGTTTCAACGCCGGCACCGTGAACTCTGAGAAAACATGTTCACTGTGTTCATTCTTTGCGATGAACCCTGGGGAAGGCGCAATATGAATGCAATCATTGAGTCTACCAAACCTTATGCAATTAGGGGTGTTGCTCATCGCCGCCAGCTCAGACACCCTGTTACCAGTTGCCAAAGCCATTAGGAACACAGCCTTTTTTAATAAAAATTCAAAATCTGCCGTATTCTGATAAAGGCGGGAATGAAGCAAAGATAACGCTTTGTCAAGAGACCAGGTAGGCATGAGCTGACGGGGAGGTGGGCGGAGTTTGAAGCATGCTCAAATGAAACCTGTTTCTTCCGCCTGTGGTATGACTAAGACCTGTAAGGTCAAAGAATGGCACCCTGATAGCTGTTAAGTGATTTTTTAGAGTCACTACAGATAGACGTCTTTGTTCAAACAAATAGTTTAAATAATTAAAAACTAATGCAACCGAAGGTACTGTCTGTTCCGTTCTAACTATCCAAGAGGTAAAGGACTGCCAATGAGATTGATATTGCCTCCTGGTAGATTGTGTGTACCGATTCATAAATTTATCTGTTACGTTTCTACCATACGGCGTTAGCCACTTGGCCTCCTGAATGTCCACAATGCAAAAGTCAGCGAGGTCTTTAGTTTGCCAATCGTGTCTAAGTGGAAATACCCGACCGGGAGCGACACCGGGTTCGTGCACCACGTTATCAATTGCTGGTACCACAACTGCGCCGGCCACAGGGGCGCGATTAACGAGACTACGCCTCGATAATCCCGTAGTTTGTTGACTACGTGGCACATTAGAGAAGCGTCTGGTGGCGGAAACAGATAAATGGAACTCCACTTGTTCCAATCCGTCACCAATGCGTTGGGCCCCTCTGCCGGTGTTAATGTCCGGCGTGTGAGGTAGAGAGGGAGTTTGTGATTCTCCTCTGACGCAAACAGATCCACTTGTGGACGGTAAGGCTCTGCAATCATTTGGTCGAAAATGTTCTGCTTGAGTGCCCACTCTACTGTTGTGCACTGTCTCCGAGACAGGGCGTCTGCCCAGACGTTTGCTACGCCTGGGAGATATGATGCATGAAGATGAATGTTCAGCTAGTCTCCTAGAACAAAAATCTTCTCTGACACATCTAGCAACTTCCGAGACCTCGTTGACCCTTGTTTCTGAATGCAGGAACTGCATTGAGATTGTCCATCCTGAAGGCCACCGACTTTTCCCGTAAAGTAGAGCCGTGAACCTGAAGGAAATACAAGGGGACTAGTAACTCTTTTACATTTATGTGGGAGGTTTCTGAATGGGACCAAAGCCCTTGACCCTGATGCCCGAGGTTTGACTGAAAGCCCCAACCTATTGTCCCTGAAGCATCCGTGTCCACCCATACCGTCGGCGGAGGAGACGTCCATGACATGACTGAGTGCAGCGTTTCCCTCTTCGCCCAGACCGCTAGTAAGCTGTGTATTAATGTTGGGATAGGCCATAATTTTCCTGCCGGTAATAGGGGGAAATATTTGTTGCCCTCCAAGATTAAACGTTTGACTTTCAACCGGCCCAACTTCACAGTTAGTTGAACCCAGTTGAGAGAACCGACTAGAGATTCCCAGAGTCTCCGTGTCGTAGTCAGACTGTGGAGAAACCTAAACATTTTTTTGCGAAATCTGTTGCGATTGTCCACACTCTGACTCAGAGTGAGAGATGCTGTGTCCCAGACCAGTCCTATCCACTGAATTACTCGTGTTGGAACAAGGTTCGACTTTACCAAGTTGACCTTGAATCCTAGAGATTTGACATGGTTTAAAGTAATGTTGACATGAGTGTTGCATAAATCCTCTGTCTCCGCCACCACCAGCCAGTCATCCAGATACCACAAGATCCTGATCCCCTGCTCTAAAATGGGCATCAGGACTTGCCGGACTAATTTTGTGAATATGCGTGGCGCTAGGTTTAATCCAAATGGCATCCTTTGAAAGACATAAGTCTGATGCATTATTCTTAAAGCCAGAAATTTCTGAAATCTTTTGTTTACCGGGACGTGCCAATAAGCATCTGTCAGGTCTAATGAACACATCCACCCTCCCGGCGGAAGTGTTAGCCTGATATGATTCACTGTCAGAATCCTGAATGACACGTTGTGAATGTGGAGATTCAAATAAGACAGGTCTCATCTGAATACTATCCGTTTTTGGTACGAGAAATAGTTTGGATGTAAACACCGGGTAAGTCAGAGGGACTGGGACAATGACACTCTTGGTAATCATCTCCTGAACTAGTGACTCCACCTCTAAAGAAACATGATTGGCCTCTGCCGGCTGACGTAAGCGAGGTCGCCGGAGCCACTGCCAAGTGATGCCTTTGCGTACCACTGTCCTTGCCCATGTTCTTATTGGCCATGCTTGATGACACGCCCGGAAGGACCCAGTTAGCAGACTGGGGTTCGCCGGCTGTACTACCCTCTGATCCAACACGCCTTTTACTGGCCCCGGGAGGGAGAGTGACATTAGTTTTTTGCTGGTGGTGGTGTAACCTTGGACGACTGGCCGGGTTTGGCTGGAGGTGGGCCCTGACCTGGTCGTTGGTGAAACCTGTGTCCTTTACCTGAGAATTTACCCTGTTTATACCTGAACTGAGCCTGAACTGAGACGAATCCATGAGTGATTTAGCGTGTGCTTATGATGAAGGTTCCTCTGAGCTCTGCGGCGGTAGTTTCAAACTGCGCTTATGGGCGTTTGAAGAGGTAGCCTTATGTAATAGGCATATCGTCAATGATGAAGGGGCCACTAATAAATAGAGCCATATATAATTAATGGCACTATGTCATTTGACTCCGGAGCAACCACTATGTAATAGGTTTACCTCTATTCCCTTCGGGTTGTTGAACCGTATTAGTGGCCCCTGGTCGCGGACCGTTAACTTTGAAAGTGCCTAATGTAGGGGTGTCTTGCCAGTACTGTATTCACCTGGTAGCACAGTGTTTGGGGATGTTCACCTGGAATGTGTCAATAAGGGCGACCTGATTGCTGCTGATGGTGGAGCTGAGGCCTGCTCAGTTGCGAGAGTCAGAAGTGGATGGAAGAAGTTCAGAGAGATGCTGCCATTACTGACCATGAAAGGGCTCTCCCTACGACTGAAAGGGAGGTTATATAGTACCTGTGTTAGAAGTGTGATGGTGTATGCTAGCGAAACCTGGCCTGTCAAGATCGAAGATATAAATAGGATGGAACAAAATTAAATGAAGAAGAGTAAATGGATATGCGAGTCTTGAAAAACAGAACCCCCAGTATAACTCAATGGGCACTTAGGCATTGAGAGTATTATTGAAGAACTTGACAACCGAGGCAGCCCTTGACAGGGCCGCCTGGAAAGCTACCATTTAGGTTGTGAGACTGTAACCACATTCTCTATGGACAAAACGGTCTTTAGACTTGTATGTATGTACTGTATGTGTTGGAGCAGCCTTAGATGGTGTGGACAGTGGAAAGGATGGATAAGAACAATTTAGTTAAGAAAAGCAAGTCTATGAACGTGGAGGGAGGCGCAAGGAGAGGCTTAACAAGCATGACGTGGGATCAGGTGGTACAAACTGATCTCGCACCTTCGACTAATAAGGACGCCAAAAACAGAGCTTTCTGGAACGCCGCTATAAAGGCGGTGTCACACGAGTGATTTTTTGTCAAGTTTAACGGGCAAGTGTAGTCTGGCAGCTTCAAAATATAGGTTTCATAATCTAACTTTGATTCCGATTCCATTGCGGAATAGCCTCAAATTAGTATGAGAAAAATCTTGCTCATCAAAAATTGCCGGGAAATGCGCTTGTGTGACACCACCATAATGTGAACATAAAGACTGACCTACTCACGTGTAGGTCATAATGCATACATAAATACATAATTGACCGAGTGCTCCATACTAAGTGCGGTTCCGGTCACACGTCTTTATGGCGGCGCTCGAGGCTGCCTCACTTGTCAGTTTTTTTTCATTCATGATCAAACTGTAAGGTTCGATCCCGCGTCTATTTTGGTCTACCCCTTGGTGCAGCTCCCCCCATGTTCACAGACGCATCTTTTCACCCAACTTCGTTTATCCATCCTCCTCACATGCCCAAACCATCCAAGCTTGCTAGTACACATCTACAGGTACTGTATATCACTAATACTCTTGATACCTAACCTTCTCTTCAGCTCTTTCACTAGGTATTCTATCTTGCAGTTGGGCACCACACATCCATCTCGCCTTTCTTATCTCATTGTGTTCCATTCTGTAAAATATCATCCACTTTGACAAACATGTTCTTAACCATGCCATTGCACTTATAACATATGAAGTGTACATCTGTCCCATTAAGGTGAGAGAGAGTCTTCTCATGGTAAGTAGAGGTAACAATTCTCTGAACTCTCCCCAGCTCCATCTTATTGTGGCGATAGTGGCGGCCTCAGCCCCACCACCGACAGAGATGGTATCTTCCATGTAGCTTATACTGAATGTACAGTATGTACAGCCAAATCAGGATTCATGATACACGTTCAATGCTTCATAATTATCTATTAGTTTTACCAGGCCAAACATTCATATCCTCATCTTGGTAACTGAGGTATCAGAATTTGTGTTTATTTATTTGTATACTGTATATACAGGTGTGGTGGAGTGGTCATGCCACTGGATTGGTAATCCAATGGACCCGGGTTCAAATCCCGATATGTCAATGGGAAGATATTATTGGGATTGAATTTGTGCTGTACCTAGTATCAGTGCATTACCACAAAGCCCACCGAAATGCCAAAAAAAAATACCCTCATTGTTCCCTGATTAAATAACACTGTATGAATATTCCCATATTCAAAAAATGTTACAGGGGGACAATGCCTAGTGAGTTCACTGCTCAATAGGTGGCGTTCTGAGAGTGAGGGTCTGAGTCTGGAGGGTGAGACGGTGAAGCACTTGAACGAAGCAACCAGCCGCTTCAGAGCCATGATGGATGCTTCACATGTCTCACTCCCCAGACTGGAACAAGACCTCACGGGCTTCACCGTGTTGAGCGGTGGAATGTACAGGCTCTCAGCCTATGCCCGAGAGGGAGTAGTTGGGGGGGGGGGAAATAAATAAATATATATATATATATTTTTTTTTGTACACATGCAACGGGAAGGTGTCTCTCTTGGTTTTGTTGGATCTTTCTGCGGCCTTCGATACAGTGGACCATGACCTACTGTTAAAAGATCTACACTCTTATTCTTACAGTATCTTACAGTAGATCCTCTGGAAAAAGGCAAACTAGGCCTGTGTATCCAGCTCAGTACCAGTACTTGCACTGCTGCGGTAGTTCACGGTGTTGGCGGCGGCGGTAGCAGACGCAACATTTTTACTATTCTGTATTTTTGTTTTATAATCAAACTTCAAATCTTGTCTTCCCCCATGCTTTATCAAGATTACTTTCAAACTCCCTTATTGATTCGGAATCGACTACATACTGGGGCAGTGCGTTCCACTCATTTACCATTCTATCACAAAATGAGTTCTTTGCCTTCTCAAGCCTATTTCTCTCTTTGTAAATTTTCTTAAGAGTGTCCTCTCGTTCTTGTTCCCTCCCGCATCAAGAAGATACCTTCACACACATCCTCATTGTACTTTCCTGACACTATCTTAAAAGTCTATCATATCCCCCCTCTTTCTCCTATATGCCAGTGTCGGAAGCCCCAGTGACATCAACCTCTGCTCATAGCCCGCGTTCTTCAACGTTGGTACCAGCTTTCTAGCTCTCCTCTGCACTTTCTCCACTGCTTCTATATCCTTTACCATATATGGAGCCCACACCTGGTTCGCATATTCCAAGTGCGGCCTAACCAGCGCTCTATAGAGATTCCTGAAGATTTCTTCGTCAAGTGACACAAATGTCCTCCTTATCAGCCCTACAATTCTATTGGCTTTGTTTATCTTTTCCGCTAAATGTTCTGAGAAATTTAACTTATTGTCTATCACCACTCCTATATCCTTTTCTGCATTCACTTCCTCCATCGCTTCATACATACTGTATCCTACCTTGTCTATCTTGCTTGTCCCAATCCGCATGTACAGTACTTGCATTTTTTTGGATGAAAAGGCATTAACCAATGCTTAGACCATCCCTTCATGCCCTCCACATCTCCTTGAAGCAAACCCACATCTTCCTTACTCCTCACTCTTCTATACAGCTTAGTGTCATCCGCATACAGGTATACCTCACTACCATTAGTTATAACTTCAGGGAAGTCGTTGATAAATATAACGAACAGCAGTGGTCCCAACACAGATCCCTGAGGTACCCCACTTGTAATTTCCCTCCACCCCGAGCCTATTCCATTCACCAGTACCCTCTTTCTCCGATCTTTCAGGAAGGCTTCTATCCATTTCACACATTTCTCCCCTATATTATAGCTTCTAACTTTCTCTATTAACCTTTTATGTGGGACCTTATCGAAGGCCTTCATAAAATCGCAATATACCACGTCTATTACATCACCATCTTCTAGAATTTGCATCCAATCATCTACCACCTTAATTAGCTGTAGTACCGTCGACCTCCCCGGCAAGAATCTGAACTGTCTCCCACTGAAAAGTTGGTTTGACTTCATATGATCCATTATTCCTTCTCTAATTACCGTTTCCATTAGTTTACACACAACACTTGTCAAACTGACTGGTCTATAATTCCCTGGGTCATTTCTCTTTCCCTTCTTAAATATAGCTGTTATGTTCGCCTCTCTCCAGTCCATCGGGATTTGTCCTGTATTAAAAGATACCTCAAATAACATTTTCAATGGCTCTACTAACATCTCACCTCCTTCCTTTATGATTCTTGGGTGTATCCCATCCGGTCCCGGGGACTTACTTCTGTTCATTTTTTCTATAGCCCTTCTTATTCTAGCATGGGAAAAAACTATTAGTTCTAGTGCCGGTGCCTGTTTGATGGGAATAGTAGGCACTGCATCATCCGACTCCACTGTTAGTCCCCCCCCCCCCCCCCCCCCCCCCCCCCTAAAGTATTTCCCCAGCACCTCTGCTTTCTCCTTATCTGTCTCCGCTCTACTCCCATCATCCAACCCCCCTACCAGCTCCGGGATCCCTACTCTTCTCGTTAACTTTTCCTGAATGTACTTCCAGAATATTTTTGGATTATCCTTCACGTTTCTTGCAATCTCTCTCCCTTTCCTTTACCCCCCTCCTTGTCTCCCACCTTATTTTATTGTTTATTTGTCTGCGTTCCAGATCCACTTCTTTAGCTTCTATACATTTCCCCCTGTTCTTTTTTAACAATTTTAGTCTTTCCCACAATCGTTTCTTTCTTCTAATCAATGTCCAAAGCTTTCTTTTCATTGGCAATTCGGTGTTTGTTCTTTTCCTCAATTTTGTTTTATCCTTATATTCCCTTACTGGTACACTTTTGGATACAGCATTCTCCAGTTTGACTCTAATTTTCCTCCACATTCCTTCAGCGTCTTCACCGTTCAAGTATTCCCCCCAGTCAATGTTCAAACACCGTCTCAGCAGCTCATAATCTGCTCTATCATACATGTATATTTTTCTATTGCTTCTATTATCCCTCTCGGTTTTAATATTGCAACTAAAGCTTATACAGGCATGGTCACTACGATCTATAGGGCTATCCACATTGACATGTTCTACTATATCCTCCTCATTGCTAAAAATCAAATCAAGTACACTCCCCTGCGTCCCATCTCTATATCTTGTCATCTCTGTAATATGTTGCGTTAAAAAACAATCTCTCACTTTCTCTATAAACTTATTTTCCAGGCTACCCTGTCCCGCTGGAGTAGTACAATTTGCCCAGTTGATCCTTGGCAAATTGAAATCTCCAATCAAGATTTTATATTTGTTCTCTCTATTATTTATTTCCTCCATTGCTTTCAATAGGTTATCATCCTCTCCCCTACTATTATTTTGGCTTCTATATATAGAGGCAATTAGAATTGATCCTCTTGCACATTTTACTTCAATACACAAATACTCACAATACTGCTGTCTCAAATCCACCTCATTAACCTTGAGATCTTTTCTTACATAAACAAACAGTCCTCTTCCGACCTCTGCTCTAATAGCATTCCTCTCATATAACTCAAAACCCTCCAAACTATACTCCACCAGTTCCCTTTCAATTCTAGCATTTTTTGGTCTTACTTCCTGTAAGGCTATGACATCAGGTTTTTCCTCTTCATACTGCAACCTACATATCAGTTCTCTTTTCTTGTCCTGGGTAAACACATCCACATTACTAAACATAATCCTTAATCCATCTACCATTCCTTCAGCAATTACACCATTCCGCTCCTCCTGTCCGTACCCTACTCCCCCCTTAGTACTACTGGGTCTGCCACTTTGTCTCCTGTCTCTCCCTGTGACACCTCCACCCCGTTCTCCTCCTCCGTCACAACTCCTATCACATTCTCTTCCCTCCCTGATCTCCCCCTCCCTTCTATTCTTATAAACCACTTCCACTTATAAACCATGGTGAGAGAACCCTGGTGATGGGCTGGTCTATCAGAGTGAGAACTGAGCGATCTCTGCCATACCCATAGCTTACTCTGACTGTTCCTTTTACTTATATATTTTCTAGATCTCAAGTGACGGCGTCTCTTCCGTGGATTGACCTCCCAATCTACCAAGATTGGAAGCTAAAGCGTCACATTTTTCCTTTGCCCCTCAACTTTCTCTTCATAATTGCTGAGGGGCACAGGGGCTTTGGTTTCCCGGGCGTTTCCGCACCCTCCTCAGCTCCCCGCCATGGAGTGGCTTCGGTCACCCAGGCTTTACTGCGGAAGGTTCTGTGGGGGCGCTCGATTATGGCCTTGGCCTTGATCGGGGCCTTGGGGCTGTTCGGCCAGGCAGCTTGGGGAACAACAACAACAACCACTTCTTCAATTTTCCGTCCCTCACTCTCCAGTAAAAATTTCTCTTATCCTCCTCACCCAACTTTCCATTATTTTCATCAGCCTTTTCTTGTAATTCCTTAATTTTTTTCTTTGTTCTAAGCTCAAATCCTTCTTTAGTCTTATGTGTTTCAGTTTTTCATTTATATTTAGCCTCCAACTAAAATTTGTCACCGTCTCTGCCACTGCCCTGGTTTTAAACTGTACCCTTATAGGTCTCATCTCTCCCCTTTTATATCTACCTATCCTACTGACCTCCTCCACCTGCCCTTCCCATCCATATCCATCCTCATCCACACCTTTCATGACCTCCTTCACTGTCTCCATATCTCTCACTTTTCTCACTCCATTATCATTCATATGAGTCTCTATATCTCCATACAAGATTACACCCCTATCCCTGTCCATGGCCTCCCTCACGACACTCTCCTTGTTCTTCATAACCCCTACAACTGCACTCTCAAAACTTTTTTTGGTCATATTCATTTCTTCCTTTTGCTCTTTCATAATATCCTCCAAATCCTTGAATTTCTGTTTACCTACCACCGTCCATGCAGTTGACTCCTTTACTTCCTTGAAACGTCCTTCGTATTCCTTCAGCTGCTCCTTCAATGCAATATTCTCTGCTCCCAGTTCATCTACCCTTTTCAATACCATCTCTAGGCTATCATTAACTGCCGAAATAGGCCTGCATTCACTTCCTTCGCTAGGCCTATTCCCTTCCCTGTAACAAGGGCACACCCTAGACCTTTCAATCAAGGGAGTACACGGTGTTAAAAGCTGCATCATCTGTAGTAGCATTATACCCTGCTATCAAGTGTCAAAATATGAGTTTAGGCTATGGGATAACATTTGTGACCCAGTTAAGATGTAACACTAATGATTACTGTTGTTTGTTAGAGAGTGGGTCCAGCAGCCACCTGATGATGAGTGTCAACCCTCCAGCATCACACCAATCCTTCCAACCTTCGTCACCAGTGGTATGTACAGTACTATACTATTCTGATTATCACCACTTTACTACGGGAAACTGCCAATTCCTACTTGGTGCTGTTGCAATTAGTATGCAAAATAAAGTAAAAATAAATTACCAAATTCAATCTGCCTTTGTGAGTCTTTGGAGAGTTTATTTGTCTAGCAGGATATTCTTATCTCCAGGGCTTTGGAGATTCAAATATCCGCACCAGCACGCCTACACGGGGGTACAGGGTAAAACGTAGATCATGCAACCAGCCATAATTCCATCATTACTTAAGGGGAGGTTTTTAGTTGATTCCCTAGACTTCCATCAAGCTTAAAATTACACTCCCTAGACCCCCTTTCAAGATAAATTTGTACATTTTTCGGTAGAAAAATTTCCCGGCTGGAAGCCGGCTCCTCTTAAATTACAGGCTCGCTATCGCTCGCCAGGATAAAATCAACACCTAAATGGCACGAAAGGTCTAAAAATTGACAGAAATGGGTCGAAGGTTCTTAAAATTGTCAAAATAATGGGGCGAAAGTCTTAAAATTAGAAAAGCAATGGGGCTAAACATGAGGGAGAAAGGCGTCAAGAAAAAAATCCCTCGAGTGGAGACCTCGTCATGTTCAAGGAATTAGTCAATTTGGGAAGTCCGGGACGTTCTGGTAAATTTTACTAAATTCTGTATGAATAAAGAAACTACAATTTATATCAAATTTTATATTAAGCTAAATTTGCAATTTGACAAGATATCAACAAAAATACAAAAAACATAATCACTCACTAACGATAGTGCTATCGGGTAGGTACCTGTAAGCATAGCATGCTTCAAGTGACTCCTAACAATTACTACCCTACTAATAACCTACATTTATTGTACTGTCGCCGTCAATAATTTCCTGGACACCCAACTCACAAGGAGTCATGATTTGTTATGGTAACACTGTTGCCCCCCCCCCCCCCCCTTCTTCCCCATCCACCCCCTCTGTATGGTTTCTCATCCCTCTCCCCCTCATTCTCCTACGTCGTCTCCTACTGTAAGCTCCGCCCCCTCGCTTCATCCACCAACACATCCCTCACATTACTATCTCCGAAATATTAATTAATTATAACTGCTATGAGTTTTAGAAGCTTCTTTAACCCTTAACTAGCAGCGCGCGACTTATGTCGAGTTAAAGAAACTGGCAAAAAACGGGTGAAAAATGGGTGAAAATCGAGTGAAAATGGGTGGAACAGTAATGAACCATACGTCCGACATCTGTGGCCTCCCGGCCCACACTAACTCCAGTTCCCGCACCGCACGGGAGGATGACAGTGTGACCAATAGTTCGCGAAAAGTGAACAATGTAGCAAAATCCGCTAAACTTCCATCTTTGAGGTAACACTGTCAGGGCTCCACGAGTGCTATGTAGCTGTATGTGGTGTCATTGTGTAGCGATTTCCGCCTAGTTTTCGGCACAATACAGTTCCTTTCATGCTGATGGTTGATATAGCAGTCAGAATGGCCTGAAAAGGCCCAAAACGGCCACAGACCCCCCGCTAGACAAGGGTTAAGGGGAGAATACACATTACTCTCTGTTTCGGGATTTTATCGGGAGAGTAACTGACGCTTCTTAAAAATATTCAAAGCTTCATGTTCTTATATTGACTAATTTGTGTTCACTGACGTCTGCCTCAGATACTACACTGATCGTTGAAAATACATAACAACACATTTGGTCAACAAATTTCACTATATGGCCAAGGGAATGCAATATTGGTATATTAAATCTGTTAACGAATACGAAACATTATACATTTCTACGTTTTAATAGTGTAAATATGTTCCTAAAATATATAACGTAATCATGGTGCTGAATAATTACAATTATCAGTTGTGAGAGAGAGAGAGAGAGCGAGAGAGAGAGACAGAGAGACAGACAGAGAGACAGACAGAGAGACAGACAGAGAGACAGACAGAGAGACAGACAGAGAGACAGACAGACAGAGAGACAGACAGACAGAGAGACAGACAGACAGAGAGACAGACAGACAGACAGAGAGACATCGTCAGATGGGTGTCCAGGAAACTATTGACGGCGACAGTACAAATAAACTAAGGAAATCTCAAAAGCAAGCAATTGATCCTATCGACAATGAATAGATACAGTATAATAAATCAAAATATTTGAAAATATTAAGAAGGCACAATAGATTTAAACAAAAGAGTAACTCTTTTAACAAGAACAATTAATTATAAGAATAATTAACAATAACAATAGAAAAACAAAATATTAATACATAAGCCTACAGACAAAAAGTAAGCAGAAGTTATAATAGAAACTTCAAGTTAATAATGCTTGATTAAAATGATTGATATCAAATTTTAAAATACAGTCACAATAATTGACCTTAAAAAGATTAAATTTATGCAACAATTTACTTGCAACAAAACCTCTGTCTACTAAGAGTCTGTATAGTAACCTAGCTCTATCCCAAAAGTCTTCTACTCTGGTACAAATTTTACAAAATCTTATTAGCTGGGAATAAAAACAATTAGAAGTTATTTTACTATCGATATTACTATTAGGGAAAGGAAAGCAAGCAAGAATAAGTCTGCAATTAAAGGGCTAGCATTTCCCACCCATAGGAATTCCTAATATTTGTTTGAAAATGTAGGGCCCGAATCTAACATAAGTATTGAGAAGGAGGAATTTAAGGGCATCTTTAAGTTTAGTTCTATCAAAATATACTGAACTAGTGGGATCAAAGCTAAGAGACGCATTACTAATATATGAATTAACATTTATGTAATTATTAAGACGACTTTCAAATCTGTCAAAATGAAAATCTATAATAAATCAAAGTTCTGAAAATACTAAATCTAAAGGCAAATTGGTATACAAAGTTGAAAAGTCGAAGCTATGTACTGAGGTAACTTTCCGCATGGTATTGAGTTTATCAATAACTTCTACTGAATTGTCAACACCCCCATTGAGATGGAGAGACTGTGTAAGACAAGCTTTGGATGATAGAGGAATGACAAGTAGATCAGGCAAGGGAAGTGATAATAAACAGGAATGAATGGAGAATGTGATTAAAATGTAAAACTTGCAAACTAAACAAACCAAAACGTGGACAAAGATAATATAAAGGCAAAATAACTCATCAAAATTGCCATGTGAAAATAACGTTTACTAAAATAATGTTTTTGTTATGAAATAAAAGAACACAATCCACCACATAGGGTGTACATTACTACATGAGCAAGTTAATACTAGATTGGTAGGTGAAACTATTCAATGTTTGCTTTGTTGTGTCAATGGTACCATTAGACAGGAGGAGTGCATGTATTTTGCCTTTGTACAAGGGGAAGGGAACCCGGCAGGAGTGTTGAAGTTATAGAGGTACAGTATTAGCTTATTATCAGTTATTGTACATACATACATACACAAATTTAAAGACCGAGTGCTCCACACGATGCGCGGCTCCGGTCTCACGTCCTAATGGCGGCGTTCCAGGCAGCCCTGTTAAGAGCTGCCTCACTTGTCAGGTTCTTTGATTTAAGATCAGACAGCAAAGTCCGATCCCACTTCTTTCTTGGTCCGTCCTCTGATGCACCTCCCTCCACATTCATGGACTTTCATCTTTTCACCCGGCATTGTTCATCCATCCTCTCCACATGTCCAAACAATCCAAACCTGCTAGTACGCATCTCATCACTGATACTTTTGATACCTAACCTTCTCCTTAGCTCTTCACTTGATTTCGTATCTTGCGGTTTGGCACCACACATCCATCTCGCCATTCTCATCTCATTGCGTTCCATTCTGTTGACTGCTTTGACAGTCCACGTTTCTGAAGCATATGTGACATGTCATTGCTCTCTAACGCATGAAGCGTACAGCTTTCCCTTCAAGGGGAGAGGGAGTCTTATCATGGTGAGTAGTGCCAAAAGTTCTCTAAACTTTCCCCAGCCGCATCTTATTCTGGCGATAGTGGCGGCCTCGGCCTCACCACCGGCAGAGATATCTCCCAATAGCAAAACTTGTCACCATCTCCAATGCCTCAATGCCAAAGTTAACACTCTCGAGCAGGTCATTGAATACAAGCTCACCTTTGCATACTATTCATACAAATTTCTCAATTTCGGACATCTTCCTTGGTAGAGGTCCCTTTATTCTAGTGCAGTGCTTCTTCCTGTGATGTACCCAGCTACGGCAGATGCTACACTGTATTGAGTTCGCGCCCACCCCTTTTCTGCATACTGCGCATGGGTATTCCCCACTTTTTTTACAACTTTCCTAGTCCTAATCTACTGTGTAAGACCTTTGTTTTATTTATATTAACTCTTAACCCTTTACTTGCCATGCCCTCTTTCCACCTTCTGAACTTGGCCTCGGCATCCCGCGCACTATCTGCGATTAGTACTAGGTCATATGCGTATAGCAGTTCCCAGGGGAGGCCAACTCTGAAATCACCAGATAGTGCCTCCAGAACCATAACAAAGAGGAGAGAGCTTAACACAGAGCTCTGGTGAACTCCGACGCGAACTGTAAACTCCTCACTCAGTTCACCTTTCACCCTCACTGCCGTTCGTGAGTCCTCGTACATGTTCATTATCACACGCACCAGCCACTCCTGTACGCCAAGTTTTCTCATAGCCCACTGCACAACTTCTTTGAGCACCCTATCAAAGGCCTTCTCCAGGTCTACAAACACAAGATACAGATCCTGCTTCTCTGATTCAGACTCAATCACGTACTGGGGCAGTACATTCCAATCATTTACCACTCTATTACAAAACTATTTTTTCCTCTTTTCAAGTCTTGACCTTTCCTTGAAAATTTTCTTTGAGTGTCCCCTCGTCACTTGAATCACAAAAACATTGTTGCACACATCCTGATCGTACACTCCTGTCAGTATCTTGTACAGTTTCAATCATGTCGCCTCTTGCCCTCCTATATGCCAGTGTTGGTAGTCCTAGCGTCTTCAACCGCTCTTCATAGCCCATACAGTATTCCTAAGTGTCGGTACCAATTTGCTCGCTCTCCTCTGTACATTTTCAACACCAACAATATCTTTTATCAAATATGGAGCCAATACCTGATTAGGATACTCTAGATGTGGCCTAACCAGTGCTACATACAGATATTTTAAAATTTCCTCATCCATTGATACAAATGTCCTCCTTATAAGCCCCACTATTTAATTAGCCTTGTTTATCTTTTTAGCCAAATGTTCTGAAAAGTTTAATCACTAGTCGGAGCGGGTGGTGGTGGATAGGATATAATTCCAAATGAAGCCATTACTTTTAAGCTCCTCGGTGGTCTAGTTGGTTAGGTGCTGGAGTGCTACACTACTGGCCTGGGTTCGAACCCTCGCTGGGGCATGACACAAAATATTAATTTATTAAGGCTCTACTTGTTTATTAGTGAGGCCTTCAATTTGATAGAGCTCCAGATTACTTGTATCCTTCTGGTACTTAGTTGCTAGTGTTTGTGTGTGAGGTGTTTGTGTGTATGGTACCTAGCTACGTGATCACGAGTCGGAGTGGGTGGTGGTGGATTGGGTATAATTCCAAATGAAGCCATTACTTTTAAGCTCCTCGGTGGTCTAGTTGGTTAGGTGCTGGAGTGCTGCACTACTGGCCTGGGTTTGAACCCTCGCTGGGAGCGTGACAGAAAATATTAATGTATTACAACACCTATATGAATGAAGTGGAGGATCAATTGACTGTAATGAAGAGACAGATGATGGGTCTGTTAAGATGGAAGGGAGTTATGGAGAATTGGAGGAGAGATATAGGTATGAAGGTAGAGTCACTGACAGAAATATGTAGAGCCAGTTCAGTAGCAACTGCAGAGGGGCCATTAATTGCTAACCTAGATGCTGTGATAAGGAAAGTAGACGAGCTGGAGGCAGAGAACATGGCACTCAAGGAGTATTTATTAGTGGCCCCTCCATCATTGACGATTATGCCTATTACATAAGGCTACCTCTTCAAACGCCCATAAGCGCAGTTTGAAACTACCGCCGCAGAGCTCAGAGGAACCTTCATCATAAGCACACGCTAAATCACTCATGGTTCATCTTTATGATTGGGTTCTCACTACGAAAAAACTTTGTAACAAATAAAAAATAAAAATAAAATAAGAATAACTATTCATAAGCTTTCCATATTCCGTGGATGTACTTCTGTGGATTCTTGGACCAGACGCTGGCTAGCGCATCTATCCACCTTCCTTGCTCTGCGTTCACCCCACCCGGACGTGTCCCCCACATTGCTCCGCTTTGATTCCGCATTCTTGCGTCCCTAGTGAGTTTTTTCTCATTTGTTTACTCTGGGATGTCTTTAGTAAGGTTAGGATTAGCTTAGCAGGGGTGTCATGGGTGGTTTTCTCGCAGAACAAGTGTATTTTGGGTCGTTTTTGTTGGGGCGTCTATTTCGGACGGACCCTCGTGGCCGAGTTGAGGACGCTCTGAAACTGTTTTTCGTGTTTAGCCATCTTTAGTCCTAGCTTGTTAGGAGGCTTTAACTACGCGATGTCGGGCTTCTAGCTATCTTTCTGATGAAGTATCCTATGTTCTTTGTACTGACGTTCCTGGTGTATTTTTCTTCACTTAGTGGAGTTCTTTCTGGGTCCCGAGTCAGTGTTACCCTTACCCGGGTGTTTTCTATGATTTTGATGTGGCGTCTGTTCCAGTTTTGGTGGGATGGAGTGCTTTTCGATGATGTTTCGACGTCATTAAGTGTTTTTTCCGTTTTCACCAGGCCTAGCCAGCCACTCGTAGTTTTTTCACATATGCAAGTGTTTTCATTGTTTATTATAATAAAAATGTATTCATGTGCCATGTGTGTCCTGGATTAGTTGTGATTGGCTGATCCAGGAGCTTCGGACTGTGGGTCTGATTATGTTTATCAGACTGCGTTATGTTTGGTGTGAGTTGCCTTTCCGGCGGTTTTTCTCGATTGCTCCGAGAAAGCCGTTTTGTTTACCGAGTTTTAGTCAGGATGGCTAAAATAGGTAAGTTACCACGGCGAGTTTGGTAGCTTGAGGGCTCATCAGAAACTGCGTTTTCTGTGATCGAGCCTGTGATCAGGCTTCCTGTGTTATTCCCGGCGAGGTGGGCTCCACACATTTATCTAGGTGATCATGCTGACACCTGTTGGATATGGTTTTCTCGGCTTTTCAAAGCCATTGAAACAATGCTGTCTGCTTGTTTGGTCTTTCCCTCCCGGCGACCTTTTTACAAAGGGGTCTGGGGCAGGTACAATTGGTTTGACATTGCATATAAAACCCGGCGGTTGTACCTTCGGGTGGTTATATTAACGGATTTGTAATTCGCGATAATTTGCCAAACAATTTATTGATCTATCTATCTATCTATTGCCTGACGCCGTGATCCCCGAAGGGGTGGCCACGAACGAACCGCCCCATGCACCTCTGTCCCCAGTCAGTCGACGCCCCTCCCCCCAACCAGCACCGCCCTCGTTCATGTACTTCCTCACTCCATCCTTCCACCTCATATTCGGTCTATCTCTCCCTCTCTGTCCCTCCACCTCGCTCTCGTACACCCTCTTAGTCATTCTCTCGCTTTCCATACGTTCCATATGGCCGAACCATCTCAAGTTGTTCCTTTTCACACTTTCCAGCACATCTACCTCCACACCACACCTCCTTCTTACTTCCTCATTAGTCTGTCTATCCCTCCATGTAACTCTGCACGCACTCCTTAAGTAATTCATTTCCACTGCTCTCACTCTTGGTCTGAGTCTCTCAACCAACGTCCATGCTTCGCTTCCATAAGTCAGTGTCGGGATTACCACACTGTCATGCAAGGACTTCTTCACTTCCATACTGACCACCCTATTTCTTGTTACTGCTTTTAGCATTCCTACAACCCTCTTCCCCTGTTGTACCCTCTCCCGCACTTCTTCATCCATAGTCCCATCTTTACTCAACACACTGCCCAGATACTTAAAAGAGTTGACGATCTCCATAGCCTGACCGTTCAGCTTCACCTCACACTCTGTGACTTCACCCCTTTCGAAGACCATAACCTTGCTCTTCCCCGTATTTACCTTCAAATTCCGTTTTTCGCACACTGTTCCAAACTCATTTACCAGACCCTGCAACTCCCATTCATTATCACTCATCAGAACTGTATCATCCGCAAACAGCAGTATAGGTAGCTTCCACTCAATTCCCTCCCTTTTCAGCGATACACCAACATCCACTGCTCTTGATAGGATTTCTTTCATGACTCCATCCATATATACAGTAAACAACCACGGGGACATCACACACCCCTGTTTCAAACCAACATTCAGGTCAAAGAACTCGCTCTGCTCACTCTCCACACGTACTGCTGCCGCCTTTGCACCCTCATACATGCTCTTCACTGCTTTCAGCAACTTGCCCTCTACTCCGTATATTCTAAGTACTTTCCACAAACCTTCTCTATCCACTCTGTCATAGGCCTTCTCCAAGTCCATAAAGGCAACATACACCTTTTGTTTCTTCTCCAGATACTTCTCCACAACACAATTCAGGGTAAAAATCTGATCTACACATCCTCTTCCCTTCCTAAAACCTCCCTGCTCGTCGCCTATCCATTTCTCTGTTCTCACTCTCACTCTCTCAATCACTACCCTACTGTATACCTTCCCTACTACGCTTAGAAGACATATTCCTCGGTGGTTACCACACACTCCTCTTCCCCTTTGCCCTTATATAGGGGGACTATTATGCCAGTCTTCCAGTCATCGGGTGCACTCCCCTTCTCCCATGCTAGTTTGCACATTTTCCATACCCATTCTATCACTATCTCACCACCATACCTCAACATTTCCCCACACACTCCATCTGTTCCTGGTGCTTTCCCCATCTTCACTCTTTTCATGGCTTCCCACACTTCTGACCTCCTGATCCCCACCTCCACCTCCTCCTCCACTACTTCTCTTCTTCTCCCTCCCATTGATACAATAGGGTATCACGGCCTTCAAGACGGCGATCTATGAGGGCTTCTAGGAGAAGCCGGATTAGAGATTAAGATAGGCTTAGACTTTTTAAGGGATAAAAAGATACCTGAATCTTACTAGTGTTTCAAGTGTAAAGGGATACTTGAAAGACTTCATCTGCAATAAAGATATGCTTCATCTTTATGAGGATTCAGAAGATATGCTTAAATCTTTTGGGCAGGTAAAGATATGCTGAAATCTTTAATCGGCCATTGAAACTATGCGGTTTGTTTGTTTGGTCTTTCCCTCCCGGCGACCCTTTTTACAAAGAGGTCTGGGGCAGGTACAATTGGTTTGACATTGCATATAAAACCCGGCGGGTGTACCTTCGGGTGGTTATATTAACGGATTTGCAATTCGCGATAATTTGCCAAACAATTGATTGATACAATAGGGTATCACAGCCTTCAAGACGGCGATCTATGAGGGCTTCTGGGAGAAGCCGGATTAGAGATTAAGATAGGCTTAGACTTTTTATGGGATAAACAGCTGCCTGAATCTTACTAGTGTTTCAAGTGTAAAGGGATACTTGAAAGACTTCATCTTTAATAAAGATATGCTTCATCTTTATGAGGATTCAGAAGATATGCTTAAATCTTTTGGACAGGTAAAGATATGCTGAAATCTTTAATATGAAACTAAAGGAAAACTAAACGTAGTGGTGGAGTGCTACGGTTCGTTGACCGGCGGTTTTGTGGCACATGTTTTGTACCATTTTGGGGTAACCTTATGAGCATTAATTCCTGGAAATTTCTCTTTCCAGGGCGGAGTACCGGCGTTGTGCCAGGTGTGACGCACCCAGTGCTGTGCAACGCAACCTGATTGTACTCCTTGGTACTCGAATGTACCGCCCGTGATCTGGCTACCGTCGGCCGCAATGTATATTGAGTGTGACAACTTATAACTATGTTCTTTGTATCTCTGCAAAGGTCTCGTCATGTGCTAACCAGTGGTGGGTTTTGTTTTAAGCCATGTCGAGACCTTCCATTTAATATGTAGTATCAATAGAGAAGTTGATAGATAAGACAATGGGAGTTCAGAGAGAGAGAGAGTGAGTTAGGCTTCAGAGCAAGAGGGTAGCAACGCGCCGCGCTGCCGGCCGGGTGGTTGCCAGACGTATGGACTGGTTGGCAGCCTTGCCCTTATAGCTAGGCGCGATAGGGTTGGTAGTCCATTGTTGCCTGCCTGGGCTGGGCCCATGTTGTCGTACAGCACATTGCCTGGAGGCTGGCTGCGTGTTCTATGACCAGGTTGCCTAGAACCTTTGAGATTCTAACATCCCTTGCTCTCTCCCCCAACTTCTCACGGTTGCACTCTTTCTCTCTGACGACATTACTCTCATTTCATTCTTCTCTCTATTTAAATGCATAACCTTCCCTTGAGGTCCTAAAGGAGTTTCAGCACTCGCCTCTCGTATTACTCTTAGGACAAGCATATATTTACATGTATTAGATTTAAGGGGTTAATGTGAACAGCGATCTTCTTGATGAGGATAGTTGGTGAACGTTCTACATGTTCACGAGTTATATGCCCCGCTCATCATCCCATTTGTGACTAGACTGGTACCATGTGTAAGAGCCCGACCATGCCCAGGAGTTGTCTGTAGAGGGACGAGGACTTAGCCTTGATTTGCATACCGAGCCAGGAGCGAGTGTAGCACCCGAGACTACAGCTCGCTCGTAGTGCCGGTATAGTAGAGTAACGTAATTTATCTGTCCTTGTGTTCTCTACAGTCTTCTCCTGGGTTCTCGCTTTCGGTGCTGGGACTCGTTGTTCCTGTGACTTGGCCTGCTAGCTAGAACACATGGGGATGATGAGTGGGATATATCTTTATTTTACTATGCATTGCAGCTCTCTTTAAGTATATATCTATAACACTTTACAATACACATTACTCACACACAAGACAACACTATTAATACTTTCATGTATCAATTAACTGCACTGAAGTTTTGCTGCTGTGTCCGGAGTTCTGTTGCGTAGGGCGCATACGGACTCGGAGGGGAGACGGAGTGAGAGAAGCGAAGTAGCCTATGCGGTAGTAGGCTACCGGCGCAGTACTGTTGCCTGCAACCTTTTAGTTATTCCAAGTATAGATTCATTATTATAATAAGTGACTAATGTTTATGTTCCTCCCATGTGTATTATTAGGTATCTACTGGATCATGAACATCTTGTATGCTACATGCTAGGGCATGTTAGTAGGGGACAGTTAGTGTAGTGCACCCGCTTTCAAGTAGGCGTGTACATTTGTCATTTAGCATTTCACTGTCATACCCTTAGCCTGCTTCTATTCTACATTATTAGAGGCTTAATATCAACGTAGTTTCTTGAGTATTGCATTTCTTTAGTAATAACGTAACCTATAAATGTCTGAGGGAGTTTAGCCTCATAGCCTACCCTTGTTGTACACTTTCGTCGAGTTAAGGTACCTCGTTACCGTAGACGATAACTCTGTAGGGCGTTGGTGCTTTTGTTGTCTGGAGCATATAGTATTTGGGACTGGAATCGAGCGTGTCGTTGTCACTTAAGCCATTTCTGTCCTACGATCAAGAATCCCGAATATGTATTGCCGATCCAGCCGTAACACAGGTGACCAGGTAGTTCCCGGGGGCGGGGTAGTTTTCCCCCAGTCTCTGTCATGTCGGCACTTGAACCTCTCATTGCTTTATGTTCAATGCCGTTATGCTCAGGTATCCCGATTTTTGCTCACAAGCTCTGCATTAAATGTGTTGAATGCCTAGATCGGTCACGGGGGATATGGGTGACAAAGAATTGCACTATTTGTAACCTCTTCACCCTCTCCGACATATGATGCGATTTTGAGCCGATTAGGGATACTTTAAAGCCTTTGTTACCATCAGGGGTATTTAGAAACCTTTAGTTTAGTTACTTCAACCTCTGCAGTTGTCTTTGAGTTAGCTGTGGGCAGAAAACTAATTTTGGAGAGGTAATTATAAGAGTGAGAGAACTCTATTTCTTATTGCTAATCTGGCAACCTCTGCGTCATATGAGTCTGAAGGGGTTAAGTGTTAAAGTTCTAATTCAGAAAGATAATACTGAAGCGGTGGCTTTACAAGAAGTGAAACAACTTCTCGCTACTTACTCAACGAATGTAGCACATAAAGCATTGCAATGTCATAACCTTGAGCTATGGGAGCTTTTAATTATCATAAACCTCTAGGGGGCTCGGGTGAGGGCTCTCCATCGGAGAGTATACCAAGCTCGCAAGCGAGTGACAGCCACAGCCAAGGTGTAGGGCGATACTCACAGTCCTGGCAGGACAGAACACATCCCTTTGTGACTCAAGTAGTGGCTGACGACCACCGGGATGCCGATGTACCATCTTCTATCCCAGATTTAACATGGCAGCATGTGGAGGTCCCGGCTTAGGCGGGATCTTCCCATGTTAGGCCAGACTTAACGGATGAAGAACAACGATCTCTGGTTTCAGAGATGGAGGTTGAAGAGTCCAGTCACCTTCTAGACGACTCTCAGGGTACTGTCGAATCTCCACGGAGTTCGTCATCGGCTAGGTATGTAACGGCAGAAGAGATTGATGGATTACTATTGAATGCACTTGATAGGTTCTTTGGCCCTACGTCGGAAACTCCTACAGTTGGTACGGGAGCTCCCGCGACGTCGACGAATGTGCGACCTCTGGCTACATCCATTGCTTTAGCTAAAATACCAGATGTCAAAATACCAAAATGTCAGATCCAATTTCCAATATGCCAGGCACAGCAGCTCTCACTACTTCCAATGTGCGAGTCATATCAGACATAACTCCCCCTCCTTTAGACAAGGCGCCAGTCAAAAAAGGAGCTATGCCTCTTTTATACGGGCCTGATGAGTCATGGGTAGCAATGTTACCAAATAAGCCAGAGGCAGCACAAGCTACTATTTCGGGGGAGCTCCCTGTACCACATGAGTGGGTAATCCAAGGCAATAAGTCTAGAAAACTCAGAGCTTTGGATAGTCAAGGAAATGTTTTGGATGTTCATATTAAGGCCATTCCAAGTTATTATAACCATGACTTTTTTGTGTATGCATCAACACCAGCCCTACTCCCTGCCTCAGCTTCAATGCTATTTTCTGACTGAACTAAGAATGACGGCTTTAACGACGTCAAGGCACTTTCTGCTTTGACGCCGGAGTTGGATATGTTTCCGATCACAGACTCGGCCTCTAATCCAGTCTTGCAGGTGGGGCAGTTGGGTACGGGACCTTGGGTGGAATGGGAAACAGAGGCTCAAAATTTTGCCACTACTTTCACGTCAAAATCTTCCCACCAAATCCCTCAAGAACACCATTCTTGGTTCTCTCTTCCGGTTTTTAGTGCCGGCGGAGTCCCCTCTGCTTTGTTTGATTTCTTGGCTGCCCCTAAAATCAATTTGTGCGAATTAAAAGATCCTTTTAGCACGCCTTCCCCAGCTCACCTAGACCGCAAGTTTAGGTTAAGAGGAAAAGCGTTTAGACTGTTTTCGCAATATATTGTTACCCAGCAAGTAACAAAGTCTCTGTTACGCTCTTCTCAGGCAATAGAAGCCGCGGAAGTCAAGAAAGCCATTGAACTTTCCCGGCGCTTGCTTCTCCAGACTTCCATACAGTCTTCAGGAGATATTCGGACGGCCTTATTAGAGGCAGTTCGAGCAAGGCAGGATCTGAGGATGTTCTTAGTGAAGAAACTTCCTGACCGTATTGCAAGCCAAGTAGTTCTGTCTCCAGTTCTAACTCCTTCTTTGATTTCACCAGCAGTTTGGAAGACTGATTTCAATATGGCACAAGCATTCAAACAAAGTCCCTCTCAACCTTCACTTTTCCTAAAACCCAAACCAGTTTCGATAGCTCAAACTAGTGGGTCTAAGCCTTTTCATCAGCCAAAGTCCCCTTCCACCCGGGGTCAGGCTCAGTTCAGGTATAAACAGGGTAATTTCTCAGGTAAAGGCCACAAGTTTCACGAACGACCAGGTCAGGGCCCGCCTCCAGCCAAACCCGGCCAGTCGTCCAAGGGTACACCTCCACCAGCAAAAAACTAAGGTCTCTCTCACTCCCGGGGCCAGTCAAAGGCGTGTTGGAAAAGAGGGTAGTCCAGCCGGCGAACCCCAGTCTGCTAACTGGGTCCTTCCGGGCGTGTCATCAGGCATGGCCATTAAGAACATGGGCGAGGACTGTGGTACGCAAAGGCATCACTTGGCAGTGGCTCCGGCGACCTCGCTTACGTCAGCCAACAAAGGCCAATCATGTTTCTTTAGAGGTGGAGTCACTAGTTCAGGAGATGATGACCAAGAGTGTCATTATCCCCGTCCCCCCCGACTTACCCGGTGTTTACATCCAAACTATTTCTAGTACCAAAAAGGGACAGTATTCAGATGAGACCGGTCGTAGACCTGTCTTATTTGAATCTCCACATTCACAACGTGTCCTTCAGGATGCTGACAGTGAATCAAATCAGGCTAACACTTCCGCCGGGAGGGTGGATGTGTTCATTAGACCTGACAGACGCGTATTGGCATGTCCCGGTAAACAAGAGATTTCAAAAATTTCTGGCTTTACGAATAATGCATCAGACTTATGTCTTTCAAAGGATGCCGTTTGGGTTGAACCTAGCGCCACGCATATTCACAAAATTAGTCCGGCAAGCCCTGATGCCCATTTTAGAACAAGGGATCAGGATCTTGTGGTATCTGGACGACTGGCTGGTGGTGGCAGAGACAGAAAAGTTATGCAACACTCATGTCAACATTACGTTAAACCATGTCAAATCTCTAGGATTCAAGGTCAACTTGGTAAAGTCAAACCTTGTTCCCTCACGAGTAATTCAGTGGATAGGGCTGGTCTGTGACACAGCATCTCTCACTCTGAGTCAGAGTGTGGACAATCGAAACAGATTTCGCAAGAAACTGTTTATGTTTCTCCACAGTCTGACTACGACACGGAGACTGGGAATCTCTAGTCAACCGACTAGAGAACTCTCAACTGGGTTCAACTAACTGAAGTTGGGCCGGTTGAAAGTCAAACGTTTAATCTTGGAGGGCAACAAATATTTCCCACTCTTACCGGCGGGAAAATTATGGCCTATCCCAACATTAATACACAGCTTACTAGCGGTCTGGGCGAAGAGGGAAATGTTGCACTCAGTCATGTCATGGACCTCTCCTCCGCCGACGGTATGGGTGGACACGGATGCGTCAGGGACGATAGGTTGGGGCTTTCAGTCAAACCTCAGGCATCAGGGTCAAGGGCTTTGGTCCCCTTCAGACACCTCTCACATAAATGTAAAAAGAGTTACTAGTCCCCTTGTATTTCCTTCAGGTTCACGGCTCTACTTTACGGGAAAAGTCGGTGGCCTTCAGGATGGACAATCTCAATGCAGTTCACTGCATTCAGAAACAAGGGTCAACGAGGTCTCGGAAGTTGCTAGACGTGTCAGAAAAGATTTTTGTGCTAGCCAACAAGCTGCACATTCATCTTCATGCATCTTATCTCCCAGGCGTAGCAAACGTCTGGGCAGACGCGCTGTCTCGGAGACAGAGCACAACAGTAGAGTGGGCACTCGAGCAATTTTTTTTCGATCAAATGATTGCAGAACCCTACCGTCCACAAGTGGATCTGTTTGCGTCAGAGGAGAATCACAAACTCCCTCGGTACCTCACACGCCGGACATTAACGCCGGCGGGGGGGCCCGACGCATTGGTGACGTATTGGAACAGGTGGAGTTCCATTTATCTGTTTCCGCCACCAGACGCTTCTCTAATGTGCCACGTACATCCCGAAGACTATTAGGTACACATAGTACTCCAAACAATCCCTCCCCCAATCTTGTTTGCAAATATCCAAGGCCTAAAAAATAGAACCACGAACAAAGTACCATTTATTAGGGGCCTGCTAGAAGAAGGAAACGCTATATTTGCGGCTCTCACAGAAACTCACATTAAAGATCAGGAAGATAGTGAGGTATGGATTCCTGGTTACAACCTACATAGGGCGGACAGAACGCATAGATCACATGGAGGTGTAGCCTTGTACATACATGACTCACTGATATGTACTGAATTCCTAAATAACAGTAATGAAGTGGTGGAAATACTTAGGAGTTAAAATAGAATCCCTAAATTTAGCAGTTATTGTTACATACAGGCCTCCAGACTCATCCCGAGAAGAATTCAAAACCCAGCTCAATAAAATAAAATCAGAAGTGGAAACCCTGGGGAACCCAACACCAAATATTATATGGGTAGGAGACTTTAACCTACCAAACATTAAATGGAGACAACTAGAAAACCAGTTAGTGGCAAATAACACCGGAGAAGCAAATACTAATACGAGAGAGCTTTTTGAACTTTGTGATTTTTTTAGTCTTACCCAACATATTGCTGAACCCACACGGGAAAACAATATCTTAGACCTGGTCTTCACTAACAACGACTCTCTAGTACACAGCATTAACATATCGGACACAACATACTCAGATCATAAATTAATTGAGATCAAAACAACCTTAGAAAGTGTACAGACAACCTCAGCATCGAGAACAAAAACCGGCCCCTTCAGTAAATTTAATTCAATAACAAAAACATTAGGTGGGAAGAGGTAAATCAAGAAATGGAGGAAATAGACTGGGAAGATTTAATGGATAACCTGACACCAGCAGAATGTCTAGTCTTAATAACAGAAACCATGACCCAAATCTGTAGCCACCATATACCTGCAAGACAAACAAAACGAAGAAGCAAACAAGATCGGGAAAGGAGGAGGCTGTACAGAAGAAGAAAATTACTCACACAAAGACGCACAGATCAAAATCTACAGGATAGGCAAAAGGTCGAAATAGATAGAGAAATTGTGGAAATTGAACAAAGGCTAAGAATATCATATGAACTACAACATATGGAAGAGGAGAGGAAAGCTATTGCAGGTATAAAGGAAAATTCCAAATACTTCTTTTCATACGCCAAACAAAAGGCTAAAACAACATCAAACATCGGCCCACTGAGCAAAGGGGACGGCTCTTTCACAGGGGACAAAAAGGAAATGAGCGAACTCTTAAGCAGGCAGTATGAAATGGCATTCAGTGAGCCTGATGAAACAAAAGTCATCAGAGACCAAAATATATTTTTCATGGAAACCTCTCCCACGGAAACCCCTCAGATGCTGGATATTGATTTCGGTCCAAAAGACATAGAAGAGGCCATTTCCAACATGCCATCCCACTCGGCACCAGGCCCGGACTCATGGAATTCGATCCTAATGAAAAAATGTAAGGAAAACCTCTCAAAACCCCTGGCTATAATGTGGAGAAGGAATCTAGACACTGGTGACATACCAGATAGCTTGAAAAACGCAATAATTGCCCCACTGCATAAAGGAGGGAGTAAAGCACTACCAAAAAACTACCGCCCGGTAGCTCTAACCTCTCACATCATTAAAGTTTTCGAGCGAGTCCTGCGAAGCAAAATTTCAACATTCATGGAGACAAATGAACTACACAACACCGGTCAACATGGGTTCAGAGCGGGAAGATCATGTCTCTCACAACTTTTGGAACACTATGACAAAATTCTTAAAGCGCTAGAACAAAAGAAAAACGTGGATGTCATTTACACCGATTTTGCTAAGGCATTTGATAAATGTGACTATGGTATAATAGCCCACAAACTGAAAGCAAAAGGTATAACTGGGAAAATCGGATGGTGGATATACAATTTCCTCGTAAACCGAAAACAATCGGTAGCAGTAAACCAAGTCACTTCTGAGCCTTCGGATGTCAAAAGCTCAGTGCCCCAAGGAACAGTGCTAGCGCCCCTTCTGTTCCTCATACTAATTTGCCAACACCAGACACAGTACGGTGTCGTCTTTTGCTGATGACACAAAATAAAGCAAGATAGTAAACACACAAGAGGACACGGGCCGACTGCAGGAAGACATGAATGTAGTGTTCCAGTGGACAAGGGAAAACAACATGCAATTCAATGAGGAAAAATTCCAATTAATACGGTACGGAGATAATAATGGTGTTAAAGAAATTACAAATTACTTAACAGAATCTAACCACATAATAGAACGGAAAGACAGTGTGAAAGACCTTGGGGTATTAATGTCTGAAAATATGGGTTTCAAAGTACATAACCAGGTCAAAGTGGCGGCTGCGAAACGTCTAACGGGTTGGATTCTGCGTACTTTTAAAACACGCGGTGAATTGCCTATGATAACGCTCTTTAAATCTCTAGTGCTACCGCGGCTTGAATACTGTAGCGTATTAACATCCCCATACAAAGCAGGTGAAATAAATGATGTAGAGAGTGTACAAAGAAATTTCACTTCGCATATAAGTTCGATAAAACATCTACACTATTGGGAGCGTTTAAGAGCACTGAATCTGTACTCACTGGAACGTAGAAGAGAACGTTACCTAATAATATACACGTGGAAAATCGCAGAGGGTTTAGTACCAAACCTACATACTCCGATAGTCATGAAATTCAGTGATAGGAGAGGCTGGGAATGCGAAATCCCCCGGATGAATAACAAGGGTGCTATGGGCTCTCTGCGAGAGGGCTGGTTATCACACAGAGGCCCACGTCTCTTCAACAAACTCCCACGGCGAGTAAGAGACATGAGGGACATCTCGTTAGACAACTTCAAGAGAGCCCTAGATGTCGAACTGCAAAAAGTGCCAGACGAGCCCATCCTCGCAAGGGAGCGAGCTGTCGCTTCAAACAGTCTACTGCACCAAATCACCACCCATAACGAGGGGCGTCGCGCTCCTTGGTGCCGCTAGAAGAGCGGCGAACACATCCAAAGGTATCCAAAGGTATCCAAAGGTAAGGTAAGGTAGTCAACAAACTACAGGATTATCGAGGCGTAGTCTCGTTAATCGCGCCCCTATGGCCGGCGCAGTTGTGGTACCAGCAATTGAGAATGTGGTGCCCGAACCCGGTGTCGCTCCCGGTCGGGTATTTCCACTTAGACACGATTGGCAACCTAAAGACCTCGCTGACTTTTGCATTGTGGACATTCAGGAGGCCAAGTGGCTAACGCCGTATGGTAGAAATGTGACAGATAAATTTATGAATCAGTACACACAACATACCAAGAGGCAATATCAATCTCATTGGCAGTCCTTTACTTCTTGGATAGTTAGAACAGAACAGACAGTACCTTCGGTGGCATTAGTTTTTAATTATTTAAACTATTTGTTTGAACAGAAACGTCTATCTGTAGTGACTCTAAAAAATCACTTAACAGCTATCAGGGTGCCATTCTTTGACCTTACAGGTCTAACCATACCACAAGTGGAAGAAACAGGTTTCATGAGAGCATGCTTCAAACTCCGCCCACCTCCCCGTCAGCTCATGCCTACCTGGTCTCTTGACAAAGCGTTATCTTTGCTTCATTCCCGTCTGTATAAGAATACGGCAGATTTTGAATTGCTATTAAAAAAGGCTGTGTTCCTTATGGCTTTGGCAACTGGTAACAGGGTGTCTGAGCTGGCGGCGATGAGCAACACCCCTAATTGCATAAGGTTTGGTAGACTAAATTTTTGCATTCATATTGGGGGGGGGAGTGCAGTCAGTGAAACATAAGACACCCTAGACCCTGCCGGAGGATATGTACAGAGTATACGAGCTGTGATACAATGTATAAGTGTTGTGATTAAAATTTCTCTGTAGTAATGCCTACGGGAAATGTTGTTGAGGTACAGTAGTACAACAATGGTTTCTTTCAGTGGGATACACTGTTGAAGCAATTTAATTTTAAGAGTTCTCGGTAGTTGCAACTACGAGTAGCATTTTAGTAAGTACATCTGCGATAGTACAAGAATTCATTCTATTTTTGTGTCTAATTTTAAGGAATATACACATTAGAATAATGGGGTTTATATGTGCACATGTAAACATAAAGTTTTATTTTTCACCACTTACTTTAAGTTGGGTGCCTTTAACTTTCAGATCTGTGAACAGATTCTCATAGTTACCTTTTTTCCTCAAGCAGGCTTCTTTAACCCTTAACTAGCGGCGCGCAACATAAGTCGAGTATAATAAATCTGGACTATCTGGCGGCGCTCGACATAGGTCGTGTGGCAATTTCAGCACGTAATGTTGCTGAGAGAGAGAGACAAGTGGTGGCAGGAGAGTAGCGAGCGTATGACTGCTCCAGACCACCGCGGCGAACCTACTGACACGAATCCCACCTCCTCCCTCCCTCTCTCACTCGCTACATACGGAATTGTATGGGGAAAGTGCCGAATTACATGCTTTTTGCACTCGCGTTGCGCGGTTGTTGCAAGAAAACTAGCCATCATAAAAGGATCGTTATGGTGCCATTGGAAAGCTCTGTTTATGCCCTTTCAGGGATAGATACTTGTTTTACGCTCTGGGTCTTATTTAGGCATGAAAATGATCACGTAAACAGCCCTATTTTGGCTAAAAACACCCCGCTGGGCGGTACATATAAATAAACCGCTAGCCCGCTAATCTAGTGTTAAGCCCCTGCTTGTACCCCTTTTTATATGTTGTATAAAGTTTATACATAAATATATATTTTTTACAAAGTAAGAATACTATGTGGTTGTTTGATTATCTGCCTATTCTATTTGCAATGGTTATGATATGATTACGAATGTCCCCCTCCAGTCTTAGATATCAGGCATAATCGCCAATGATGGAGGGGCCACTAATAAATTATAGGTTTGACTCCTGCAAGGAGATAAAGAAAACCTAATATTTAGTAGTGGCCCCGTAATCATTGACGACTGGGGCCCTCCCGACCATCCCCTTCCCATTCGTTGATGTATTAAGGATTTTGGTATACTTGATATGTCAGTGAAGATGGATAGATACGCTAGCCAGCGTCTGGTCCAAGAATCCACAGAAGTACATCCACGGAATATGGAAAGCTTATGAATAGTTATTCTTATTTTATTTTTATTTTTTATTTGTTACAAAGTTTTTTCGTAGTGAGAACCCAATCATAAAGACGAACCATGAGTGATTTAGCGTGTGCTTATGATGAAGGTTCCTCTGAGCTCTGTGGCGGTAGTTTCAAACTGCGCTTATGGGCGTTTGAAGAGGTAGCCTTATGTAATAGGCATAATCGTCAATGATTACGGGGCCACTACTAAATATTAGGTTTTCTTTATCTCCTTGCAGGAGTCAAACCTATAATGAGGGCCATTTAAGTGAGAAAGTAAAGGGAGTAATAAGTGAGGAGAAAAATGAGTGGACAAAAGTGGGGAATGCTAAGGTAGAGGCATTGGAAGAAATCATGAAGGAGCAGGTGGAAGAGAGAGAAAAACAGAAAAGAGAGTTTGAGAAGAATGTAGTGCAGGTTTTGAAGAGTAAGGAGAAGGTAGTGAGGGAAACAGTAGATAGAGGTAAAAGTATAATAATTTTTTGGAGACATTGAAGAACATTTAGCAGATATGAGGGAAAGAAGGGGAAGGGATGAGGACCAAGTAAAGAAAATATTGGAGTGTCTAGACGAAGGCTGTGATTGGGGGAAAGAACTGGACGAAGTAAGACGGCTAGGAAGATCTAAAAAGGGTGAGATGAGACCGATATAAGCCGAGTTTAAATCTAGGTCAGTGGTTGAAGCATTAACCAATGTAAGCTGGAGGCTAAATAGGGTAAGATTAGGAGTAGTGGGCGTACCACTACCGACATACAGCATAAATCATCTATAAAACATTAACCTAACCTAACCTAACCCTAAGTATCTGCAACCACACCAGCCTTAACAGTGTTACAAAAAGACAGCAGCATAACAAGACTACTGTATATTAGACAATTTGGACTATAGAACAATAAAATCCTGCCCCAACACTGCTCCAGCATGCAAACACTGTTGCCGACACAGGTGTGGTGCCAAACAGCACCCAGGTAAGACTCAGTCCCCTGTGGCACCTATCCACACCCCACCAGCCTCGGCAGTGCCATACCAAGACAGTGCTAAGATAAAGACTTTATTGCATAGTAATGGCTGTTGGTCCACAAGTCTATCGCCATCCCCCCCGATTAGTCGCCTTGTACAACACGCAGTAGGATGCGTGAGGCATATTCTTTTTTTCCTCCACCATTAAATGAAGGCCCCCTTACCCCCTGGGGGTAATAAGTAACATTAACTCACTGTAGGAGCAGCAAGCCGGGCTAGATGGAGAGACGCGAAAAAAAACATGGAACTAAGAGAGACACGTTCTCTCGGTACAATTGCAACCCGAGAAGAGAGAAAATCCAACTCGAGGGTGAGCTGGTGGACACGCGCATGGTAAGCCTATCTAACGGCACGCTATGAATTCTTAGTTCCTTACGCTATCTTTTATTTTCTATGTGGTATCCTTTTTTGTTGTTCCCTAGGAACTATGTATGGGGTATCCCCCTAGGATGTTCTTTTTTATGTATTCGGGTTGCATTGATCATTCTCCGGGCACCCTTTAGGGACCCGGGGAGCCCTTATATATAATAAGGCTCTCATGTCATTGACGGAGAGAACCACTACTAAATATGTAGTTTGTCCCCCCCCATCTAGCGGTTTCCGATATGGGGACAATTTGCCAGTTTCAGGAGTTTACCAGATGAGGAGACTCATATTAATGAAAATAGTTTCCATTGTAAAGAATCCATTTTTACTAGACCTTTAGTTACACAGTGTTTTTCTTTTATTCATGGCATGCTGAATTTTCCACTCCCTATTAACACTGCTAGATGTCATTCCTAAGCTTATAAAACTGCAGTCTTAGTGAGTACAAAATTAGAATTAGCCATAATTTTAGAAGTATAAAAGGAGTTTCATAAAACAAATTGTTAAACTTTTATTGTTGACATTGGTCTGGCAGATTGTGGGCTAAACTTTTATTAGTTCTGTCAGCTTAGTTGATCTATCTTCAGCCTAGATTCCGATACCAGCACAAAAGTTCTAAGAAATGTTGCCGGAATTTTGTTGACCCTTTAATATTGATTGATGAAAACTCATGTGTGATCCCCATGTTAATGTTTATGCAGGTGTACCCTGGGTCACCAGCCCCAACAGGTGGGTCAGTTATCTGGGGTCAAGTGTGGTCACCCCAGTACCCTGTTATGCCTCCACTATCACCAGCACACTACATGGTCAGTATATACCCATTACGTTTGTTGATTTCATTAATTGAGTTTAGGAGTAAAGTTGGTTAGTGGAGAAAACATAATGATTAATTCTGGTTCAATAATAGTTTATAGAGAGGCCTTCCCTAGGGTTAAGTGCCCCATTAATTACTATTTCCATTCACATATTCATAGCCTCCGATAGTGCAGTTGGAATGATTGTACATGCTATGATTGGTATGCAGGATTCGAAACTGCATAATAAATCGTAGGCTTGTGCAACATTCTTTAACTGTCTTCGTGGTTCAATGCATAAGTGTGTAGATTTTCGGTGTGAGCGTCCTGGGTTCGAATCCCCGGACTGCCACATGTGTTTGTTAATTTCATTAATCAAGTTTAGGAGTAAAGTTGGTTAGTGGAGAAAACATAATAATTTATATCAGTAGTACCTCATGCTATCTATCTATCTATCTATCTATTGCCTGACGCTGTGATCCCCGAAGGGGTGGCCACGAACGAACCGCCCCCCATGCACCTCTGACCCCGGTCAGTCGACGCCCCTCCCCCCAACCAGCACCGCCTTCGTTCATATACTTCCTCACTCCATCCTTCCACCTCTCTTTCGGTCTACCTCTCCCTCTCTGTCCCTCCACCTCGCTCTCGTACACCCTCTTAGTCATTCTCTCGCTTTCCATACGTATGCCTCATGCTATACCCTAAGGAAATAAAGTGTAAATTAGAAAACATACTACAATGCAAAACCAACTGAAAACCAATTTCTATCTGTCTATATACTCAGGCACATACCCCTTATATATATATATATATATATAGTAAACTCTCTTGTTTGGCGTTCTTAGTACTGTAGTCTGAAAAAAAACGGCGCCAATCGCAATTTCGCCAGACATACATACTGTACATACATACATAAAATTTTAAGACTGAGTGTTCCACACATACTGTAAGTGCAGTTTCAGTCTCTTGTCCTAATGGCGGCGTTCCAGGCAACCCTGTTAAGGGCTGCTTCACTTGTCAAGTTCTTGGATTTGAGATTGGCACGTATAGTCCGATCCCAGGTCTTCCTCGGTCCACCCCTTGGTGCAGCTCCCTCCACAATCACAGACCTGCATTTTTTCACCCAATTTTGTTCATTCATTCTCTCCACACGTCCATACCATCCCAGTCTACTTGTACGCATCACCTCGCTAATACTCTTTATACCTAAACGTCTCCTCAGCTCAACATTTGTTATTCTATCCTGTAGCCTGGCCCCACACATCCATCTCACCATTCTCATCTCATTACGCTCCATTCTGTTGACATCCTCTACTTTAACGGCCCATGTTTCTGAGGCATACGTCATTGCACTTCTAACACATGAGGCATACACCTTTCCCTTCAGGGGGAGAGGCATTCTTTTCATGGTCAGGATTGGCATCAGTTCTCTGAACTTCCCCCAGCCACACCTAATTCTAGCAACAGTGGCAGCCTCGGCCCCACCACCGGCAGAGATGGTATCTCCTAGGTAACAAAACTTGTTCACCAGCTCCAAAGACTCATTTCCAAAATTCACAGCCACAGGATCATCACCTAACACAAGCTCGCCTTTGCACACTACGCACTCAAATTTCTCTATTTCTGACTTATCCTTCGGCAGGGGTCCCTTTATTCTACTACAGTTCTTACTCCCATGGTGTACCCAACATTGACAGATGCTACATTGAATTGAGTTGCGCCCACTCCCTTTCCACACACTGCACATGGGTATGCACCGGTCTTTTCCACATTGCCTCGTCGCAATCTACAATGCAGAACCTTGGTTTTGTTAATATTGACTCTTAAACCCTTGCTCGCCATGCCCTCTCTCCACTCTCTGAATTTGGCCTCAGCATCTTGCACACTGTCAGCTATTAGGACTAAATCGTCTGCATAAAACAGTTCCAACGGGAGTCCGCCTCTAAAAACTCTAGACAGTGCCTCCAAGACCATAATAAAGAGGAGGGGGCTTAACACTGAACCCTGATGGACTCCAACACGGACTGCGAACTCATCACTCAGTACACCCTTCACCCTCGCCGCACTTCGCGAATCCTCATACATCTTCATTATCACACGCACCAGCCACTCTTCCACACCAAGTTTCCTCATAGCCCACTGCACAACATCTCTAGGCACCCTATCAAAGGCCTTCTCCAGGTCTACAAACACAAGTAAAGATCCTTGCCTCTTAGTAAGTATCTTTCCTGTATCTGCCTGACTATGAAGATAGCATCGGTTGTACCCCGTCCTGGCATAAAACCAAACTGCATATCATCAATAGAGATGCTTTGCCTGATCAAACCCTCAAGGACTCTCTCACAGACCTTCATGATTTGGTCAAGCATTTTCAGGCCCCTATAATTTCCTCTATCTAGCGCATCCCCTTTTCCTTTGTATATATTCATTATCACACTTTTGAGCCAATCCTCTGGGATTTTCTCATCCTTAATAATAGTGTTTATCAACTTAGTAACTAAGTTTACACCAGTCTCCCTTGAGGCTTTTATCATCTCAGCGACAATGTCAGAGCAACCTGGAGCTTTACCGTCCTTCATTTTATTGATTTCGTCGCTCACTACAGCTGGTGCTACCAAAGGAGGGGGCCCAGATATTGGTTTTTCGATACTAAGCTGTTCCTTATCCCATTCAAACTCTACATTTAGCAATCGTTAATAGTGTGCCTTCCATGCTTCTCTGATTTCATTTTCTGCATACACAATCTTCCCATTGTCGTTTCTAACACACTGTTCACCTATAATATCCCTACTGTAATTTTTAACTCGCCTAGCTAGGTTGAAGATCCCATTGGGATTGTCAGTGTTACACACTTGTTCGAGGACCAGGTCCTTAATGCGATTTTTAGCATTGTAAATAACTCTTTTGGCAGTTCGTTTAGCTGCCTGGTATTCCTTCCTGCTGCCTCCTTTCTTCCATGCTTTGAAGCATATCCTTTTCTCTTTCACAGCATGTTCTACCTCATCGTTCCACCACCAAGAGGTCTTATTCCTGGGGTGACCCTTTGTTTTCCCACAGACTTTGTCAGTGGCAGCGATAAGGCTATGCTTAAGAAAGTTCCATTGACTATTTACATCGTTAGGCCTAACTTCCTTATTTCTATTCATTTCCTCCAGTTCATTATGAAACCTATCCCTAACTTCCTTGTCCTTCAGCAGCCACACTTTCCTTTTGGGTATGTAAACCTTCTTGCGCTTAGGATCTCTGTATAAGCTCATGTCGCACACAAGTAGCTTATGCTGGGGGATACATTCTTCGCTTCAAAGCTGGAATCGTTGATATAGACACGTCGCCATTTTGGTCCAAGTCGCATTATCCTTCTTCTTGCCGCCAAAGGTACATTCCTGGCGAACCGGAACCATGTTCTTTTAACCCTCCAGCCCCGGCTATGTATTATATATATATTCCTCGAAACCCGGGTGTTTTGGCCGAAAAACGTCTAGGCTAGGCTACCGTATATTCGTTAATCAGACTACTTCCCGCATTCCCGCACATCCCCAAGCGTAGCTGTGTTATTTACCTGTAGAATGGCATTAAGTAGAGCTCTCTAAGTCAACTGGTTGAGCTGTGATGATGATTTCATTGGAGATAACTTTATGGCCAAAACAGCCACTTTACACCACTTTTCGATACTTAACAACAACATACAGGCACACACGAACAAGCGACGCTCTCCTTCTTGTGGCCGGAGATGCGGGGCGTCGGTCCAGCCGGCTGTTGTTTACATGCGTCGGACCGACGCCTCGCACACGAAGCTCACAGGCTTTCAACCACTGGGCGTTCAAGAGGCCTTCCGGGTACCTGTTATATGCTTTTTTATGGGTGTTCAAGAGCCCTTCCGTGGTGAGAGGGTTAAAGTGCTTCTAAGTTTGTTTAAGTTCTTTTAACCCTCTCCGACATATGACGCAATTTTGAGCCTATTAGGGATACTTTAAAGCCTTTATTACCATCAGGGTTTTTTACAAACCTTTATTTTAGTTACTTCAACCTCTGCAGTTGTCTTTGAGTTAGATGTGGGCAGAAAACTAATTTTGGAGAGGTAATTATAAGAGTGAGAGAACTCTATTTCTTATTGCTAATCTGGCAACCTCTGCGTCATATATGTCTGAAGGGGTTAAGGTTATGAACTTATGAACGAAAAATACTGCTACTTGGGATTGTATTGGTTCAGTTAATATATCGCTCACAAAGGCATAAAATGTGATGCAAGGTAAGTTAAGTATATTTCTTATTATGCGCATCTTTCCTAAAATTGCGAATGTCCTTTTCCACTTTGGGCTTTTCAGGTGGCCCTCTATCATGAGCAACTGCATCACCACTTGGTCCCACGGCTACCATTATCCATATATCATGAATCGATGGAGAGAGCGAGCAATAAATGATACAGTCAAGGTCGAACGGAAACTGGTAAGAGAGTAAAGTAACTTTATCACGACCGACAAGTGCTGAGAGGTAGCCTATGCGCTCGGGTCAATTTGCCGGTCAGGTCGGCTCGCCGCTCGGGTATTTTCGTCTCTTGGCCACCCGCCAATTATTTTTTTTTTCCGCCAGACGAGAGCTTTGGTATCTTATAGATTATGGCGCCAAACACGATTTCGCCAACCTAACCCCTTACGGACAGGGATGTTTGTATCTTCTACTACCTGCCTGGCGGGCATATTTACCCTAAACGAGCTTCATTCCATGCTCTTTTTCATGCATAAACAAGAGCCAGAGCGTAATACAGCAGTACAATTGTGTATCCGTGAAAGGGCGATAATAGAGCTTTCCAATGACACCTGAATCATCCTTGTACGACCACGGGTTCTCTTGCAACGATGTTGCAACACGAGGGGAAAAACCCTAAAATACGGTAAATTCCCCAGTTTTTCTATGTTCTCGCGAGGCCTGGGGTGTGGGATGGTGCAGAGGTTACGTCAGTGGCGGGACTAGGTCCATGCCGAGTGGTCAGAGCCCGCCTATCGTCCTCCCAACGCGTGGACTCTCTCTCAGAGCCGATAATGTGCTCAACATCCCTTGCGACATATGTCGGGCCCCGCAGGGGTGGCCATGATTCTCTCACTCGACATATGTCGGGCCCCACGGCTTGAGTGTTAAACACGCCAGACATGAGAGTTTACTGTGTGTATATATATATATATATATATATATATATATATATATATAATATATATATATATATACATACAGTATACAGTCAACCCTCGAATGTGCAGACTAATAGGGGGGGGACCCTTGTCCGGACATTGGAAATAGATTTGTGTCCGGTTTACAATGTTCTCTCACTCTGTTTTAAGTGATTTTAGGATGAATTGAAGCCTGTGCCTTTTAATTATTGTGTTAATATTAATGACTATGTGCTGTACTGTCCCTGAAAATATAATAAGGGTCATATTTGTCATTAATATGATAAATTTCACATGGGGAAACAAAAATATATATATATATATATTTATATACAGTATACAGTAGAGTCACGCATCTCACGCATTTCGATCCCACGATTACGCATCCCACGGTACTATCCAATGGCTACCTGAATTCTCATCCCACGAAAAACCACACGATTCCCACGGCTTTGGCGGCGACGGTGGGGTGACGGAGAACGAGAGTGGGGCCACGGAGGGTGGTATCTAACATCTGCCTCCCATCTATCACCACATCCATCACAATAATCACTTCATCAACTTTTCTAAGTTTTTTGTTTGTGTTTTACTTACCTTTCTTTTCATAGCAGCTTGAAAGCCTGTAAGCTTGTTTTGAAAGGCGTCCGTCCGACGCATGTAAACAACAGCTGGTAAGGCGTCGCTTGTTCGTGTGTGGCTGTGTTATTGTTAAGTAGTGAAAAGTGGCTGACATCGCCACAAGGCTCTCTCCACGGAAATCGTCATCACAACTGAACCAGTTGACTTCGAGAGCTCTACTCAACACCATTCTACAGGAACGAAACACATCTACGCTTGGGGATGCGTGGGAATGCGGAAGCAGTCAAAATTATAGGTTTGACTCCTGTAAGGAGATAAAGAAAACCTAATATTTAGTAGTGGCCCCGTAATCATTGACGAACATGCCTATTACATAAGGCATCCTCTTCAAACACTAATCCGCCGTAGTTTGAATCTACCACGCAGAGCATTTAAAAACTGAGGAGCCTTCATCATGAGTGCACGCGACCTCACTCATGGCTTCAGTCATTATGAATTGGGTTCTCACTACGAAAAAACTTCGTAAAAAATAAAAACAAAAAGAAAATAAGAATAACTATCCAATAAGCTTTCCATCATATCGTGGATGTACTTGTGTGGATCTCTGACCAGACGCTGATTCAGGCGTCATTCCTCCTTCACTGACATATCAAGTAAACCAAAATCCTCAATACATCAACGAATGGGAAGGGGACGGTCGGGAGGGCCCCAGTCGTCAATGATTACGGGGCCACTACTAAATATTAGGTTTTCTTTATCTCCTTACAGGAGTCAAACCTATAATTTATTAGTGGCCCCTCCATCATTGACGAACATGCCTGATTTCTAAGACTGGAGGGGGACATTCGTAATCATATCATAACTCTAGAAAAGCAGATAATAAAAACAACCACATAGTATTCTTACTTTTGAAAAATATATTTAAACATGGCGTAGGCCGAAAATATACAAGAAAAAGGGGTTCAGGCAGGTGCGTGCTTCAAAGAAGCCTGCCTGACAAAAAATGGGTAACCCTGAAGATTCTGAACACAGATCTGTAGTTACAAAGGCACCCCACTCAACGAGTGGTGACAAAAATAACAAGTTATAAGTTTATATGTGCACATAATAAACCCCAAAATAATCGTGGAGATAAATTGCAAAGGATCTCTACTGTTCTAATATTAAATTGCTTTCGCAGCTAAAACTACTATAACAACCCCGTTGTTTTGTACTAACATTGTACTAGCACAATTTCTCGCTGAGAAATTTTCATATCACATTAACCTTAAATTGTATCACAGCTCTCATACTCCGGCGGGGTCTAGGGTGTCCTATGTCAACTGACTGCACCCCCCCCCCCTTCCCGTGAAAGTAAACAAAAGTGACTGCAGGGCCACCTAGACCCTCTGCCTTAAAGCTATACATGGTAAGGAAGGTTTGTCTAGAGCAACTGACAAGTATCTAGACAAAAACGTATGATTAGACGCCCACAACTGAGTGGACGCGATATCTTCTACTGAAATTTTTTTCAGGAAACGTAAAGAGGCTGCCCATTTGCGTAAATCGTGGGCCCGACCCACAACGCCGGGATTACTCTCTTTAATGACTTCGACCAGAAGAGAGGCTAATCGATGTTTAAGTAAGCGTTTACCCGTACTTGCTACCCATAAAGCACCTTGGGGGTTTAGAGGAGCTACTCTCAAATATTTGGTTAGAGCTTGCACTGGACATAGATTATGATGCACCTTTCCCCTTTTTAACGCCGGCACCGTGAACTCAGAAAACACGTGTCCACTGTGCTCATTCTTTGCTACAAAACCTGGGGAAGGTGCAATGTAAATACATTCATTAAGTCTACCAAACCTAAGGCAATTAGGTGGGTTGCTCATCGCCGCCAGCTCAGACACTCTGTTCCCGGTGGCCAAAGCCAAAAGGAAAACCGACTTTTTTAAGAGTAATGCAAAGTCTGCAGTATTTTGGTACAGACGAGAGTGAAGTAAAGACAAAGCTTTGTCCAGAGACCAAGTAGGCATGAGCTGACGGGGAGGTGGGCGAAGTTTAAAACAAGCTCTCATAAAACCTGTTTCCTCCGCCACCGGTATGGAGAGACCTGTAAGGTCTAAAAAGGGCACTCTAATCGCAGTTAAGTGATTTTTTAATGTTACCACAGATAAATGTTTCTGCTCAAACAGATAATTTAAATAATTGAAAACTAAAGCCACTGACGGCACAGTCTGTTCCGTTCTGATGATCCAGGAAGTAAAGGCTTGCCAATGTGAGTGATACTGTCGTTTCGTAGACTGATTGATTAATTTATTGGTCACATCTCTACCGTATGGTGCTAGCCACTTGGCCTCCTGAATGTCCATAATGCAAAAGTCAGCGAGGTCGCTAGGTTGCCAATCGTGTCTAAGTGGAAATACCCGACCGGGAGCGATACCGGGTCCGGGCACCACGTTTTCAATTGCTGGTACCACAACTGCGCCGGCCACAGGGGCGCGATTAGCGAGACTAAGCCTCGATAATCTCGTAGTTTGTTCACTACGTGGCACATTAGTGACGCATCTGGCGGCGGAAACAGATAGATGGAGCTCCATCTGTTCCAGTCTGTCACTAGGGCGTCTGGCCCCCCTGCCGGCGTTTTCGCCCGGCGGGTGAGGTATAGAGGGAGTTTGTGAGTCTCCTCGGATGCAAAGAGATCCACTTGTGGATGGGAGAGCTCTGCAATCATTAGGTTGAAAATGGGTTGCTTGAGCTCCCATTCTACTGTCGTGATCTGTCTCCGGGACAGAGCGTCTGCCCAGACGTTCGCTACGCCTGGGAGATAAGATGCGTGAATGTAAATGTCTAGTCTGTTGGCTAGAGTAAAAATCTCTTCCGACACGTTTAGCAACCTCCTTGACCTCGTTGATCCTTGTTTCTGAATACAGTGAACTGCATTCAGATTGTCCATTCTGAAGGCCACCGACTTGCCCCGTAACGCCGGGCCGTGAGCCTGAAGGAAATACAAGGGGACTAGTAATTCTTTGACATTGATGTGAGAGATTTCTAAGTGGGACCAAAGCCCCTGACCCTGGTGCCCCTGATTTGACTGAAATCCCCACCCTATTGTGCCTGACGCATCCGTGTCTACCCATACCGTTGGTGGAGGAGAGGTCCATGACATTATTGAGTGCAACGTTTCCCTCTTTGCCCAGACCGCTAGTAAGGTGTGGATTAATTTCGGGATGGGCCATAATTTCCCCGCCGGTAAGAGCGGGAAATATTTGTTGCCTTCCAATATTAATCGTTTTACTTTCAACCGGCCCAACTTGACAGTTAGTTGAATCCAGTTGAGAGAGCCGACCAGAGACTCCCAGACCCTCCGCGTCGTAGTCAGACTGTGAAGAAACATGAACAGTTTCCTGCGAAACCTGTTGCGATTGTCCACACTCTGACTCGGAGTGAGAGCGGCCGTGTCCCAGACCAGCCCTATCCACTGAATTACTCGTGAGGGAACAAGGTTTGACTTTACCAGATTTACCTTGAAGCCTAGAGTTTTGACATGATTTAAAATGATATCGACATGTTTTATGCATAATTGTTGTCTCTGCCACCACCAGCCAGTCGTCTAGGTACTACAACACTCTGATCCCCTGTTTTAACAATGGCATCAGGGCTTGCCGGACTAATTTCGTGAATAATCGAGGTGCTAGGTTCAAGCCGAACGGCATCCTCTGAAAAACAAAATTTTGGTGCCTGATCCGTAAGGCCAAAAACCTTTGAAATCTTTTGTTGACCGATACGTGCCAATAGGCGTCTGTCAGGTCTAGTGAACACATCCAACCTCCCGGCGGAAGTGTTAGCCTGATTTGGTGTACTGTTAACATTCTGAAAGATTCGTTGTGAATGTGAAGGTTCCGATAAGACAGGTCTACGACCGGCCTCATCTGAACACTGTCCCTTTTGGGAACCAAAAATAGTTTGGACGTGAATACAGGGTAATTTGGGGGACTGGGATGATGACATTCTTGGCAATCATTTCCTGGACCAGTGACTCCACCTCTAAAGAAACAAAATTCGCCGTTGTCGGCTGACGTAAGCGAGGTCGCCGGAGCCACTGCCAAGTGATGCCTTTGCGTGCCACCATCCGTGCCCAAGTGTTTAATGGCCATGCTTGGTGACACGTTCGGAACGACCCAGTTAGCAGACAAGGGTTCGCCAGCTGTACTACCCTCGGGTCCTCCGGCCTTAAGGTTGGCACCGGGAGTGAGAGAGACTTTAGTTTTTTGATGGTGGGGTTGGTGGTGCTGGACGCTTTGCCGGCTGGCTGGTGTTGGCCGAAGACTGGCCCTGACCTGGCTTATTCTGGCCGCGTCCTCTCTGACCTGAAAACCTACTCTGTCTATGCCTGTACTGACCTTGGGGGGAGTGGGAGGACTTAGGCGGAAGAAAGGGTTTAGATCCCCCTGGCTGAGCTTTAGCGGTTGGCCTGGGTTTGGGGAAGTTAAATGCAGGTTTCTTAGAAGGGGTGGGACTGTGCTTAAAAGCCTGTGCCATATTGAACACCGTTCGCCACACTTCAGGGGACATTAAAGAGGGAGTAAGCACTGGTGACATGACCACCTGATTCGCAATGCGATCAGGTAGCTTGCGAACTAAAGACATTCTGAGATCTTGTCTTGCTCGTACCGCCTCAAGCAAGGCGGTGCGTATGTCACCCAAGGATTGGATTGACGACTGGAGGAGCAGTCGCCGGGATAATTCAACCGATCTTCTGGCATCCGCATCTGCGATTGCCTGAGTGGACCGCAGTAAAGACTTAGCCACCTGTTGAGACACTATGTACTGAGAGAACAGGCGAAAAGCTTTCCCCCTTAGCCTAAATTCTCTGTCTAGGTGAGTAGGGGTAGGGGTAGTGAAAGGGTCTTTTAGCTCACAAAGATTAATCTTAGGGGCAGCTAGGAAAGAAAACAAAGCTGACGGGACTCCGCCGGCAGAACCTACCGGCATGGAGAACCACGAATGAGTATCTTGAGGGATCTGGTGGGAAGATTTAGATGTAAATGTGGTTGCAAAGTTTTGAGCCTCTACCTCCCAATCTACCCAAGGTCCTGGACCCAACTGCCCCACCTTCAAGACTGGATTAGCTGCTTCGTCTGTGACGGTCTGTAAATCAAGTTCGGGAGTGAGAGCTGACAGAGTCTTAATATCATTAAACCCATCCAGCTTAGACCAGTCTGAAAATAGTTTTGAAGCTGAGGCAGGGGGTAAAGCTGGCTTAGAAGCATACACAAAATAGTCTTGGTGATAATAACTAGGTATAGCCTTGATGTTTACGTCTAGTACATTTCCCAAAATATCCAAGGCCCTTAATTTCTTTGATTTATTGCCCTGGATGATCCACTCACGCGGTACTGGGAGTTCCCCTGACAAGGTAGGTTGGGCGAGCTCTGGTTTAGTGGGGGTCAAAAGGACCCATGACTCGTCTGGTCCATAAAGCAAGGGCATAGCTACCTTTCTGAGAGGCGCCTTGTCTAGAGGGGGTGGATTGACATCCGTTATGACCCTTACATTTGAAGTTGTCAATGCCGCCGTAGCAGGCCTAGTAACCACTGATGTTGACAGAGTGGGGGGGTTAGGGATCTTAGATAAAGCAATCGAAGTCATCAGAGGCCGTACCGTAGAACTTGTCGTGGGAGCCCCCAAGTCCATTGTGGGGGTTTCCTGTTGTTGGCCAAAATTTTTAGATAAAGCATGAGTAAGTAGCCCATTAATTTCTTGCGCAGTAACAAATTGGTTTGATGATGAACTTACAGGTGAATCATTAATATCCTGCGCGGCGTCTAAGCCTGAGCCTGACTCTTGCCCTTCCATCTCCGAAATTATTGAAACCTCGTCTTTCTCCTCCTGATCCTCCTGAGAAGATCCCGCCGAAGCTGGGGTACCTTGTTGCCAAGATAAGTCAGGAATAGAGGATGGGATCGCCGCGTCCCTGTGGACATCAGCTACTGTGTGACTCGTTTGAGTCGGACGTGGGTGGTCAGACCCTGGCTGAGCAAACCGCCAAACACCGAGGCCCTGGCCTACACTCTCTTGGGAGTCTGAAACATTCTCAATTACTGAACCCCCTGAACTCTCCAATTCCAGGGTTAAAATATTAATGGGTAAATCCTCTTTAGGGACAGGCACCGCACTGGACCCTTGAGACCTAACACAAACTCTGTCTGGGGTAGAGGTACGATGAGAGGCACTAGAAGCTGGTGAATGTAGGGAGGACTTTCGTTTATGGGAATCCTTTTTGGAGGATTTATGGCTACGGTGTGACCGTGAACTACTCTTAGATTTGGAGGATTCATCGCCGTGACCACTGGTGGAACTTTCCGTCCTACTCTTCTTACTCGCTGGTGAAGAGGCAAGACTAGATGACTGGCGTCTGAGAGGTGACCTAGACCGAGATCTCGCCCGAGACGAGGAGGCGGACGCCGGGGGTGTAGGCTCTCTTGGACGTTTCGGTGTAGCAGCAGAAGATACAGAACCCTGACCAGTCTCCGCCGGCTTATGACTCGTGACTCTAGAGGAACGTTTAGGGGGAGGGTGTTCAAAGAGCAATCTATCCCAAAGAGGGACGTTGTCACATTTAAGTGATATATGCGCAACAATCGTAGTGTAGGCTGACATCTGTTGCCTAACTTCTCTTAACGCTACTGCCGCGGTCTTATCATTGTCGCAAAGGACCTTTACAGCTAATTGGGAGCAAAAAGAACAATTACGCATTACCCAGAGACCCCTTGAACGGTCTAGACATTTAACACCCCTTATGCAAAGAGTATGCGCAAAAATAGAGATACCGGCACAAGCAGGGGTAGTGCATAAAGGAAAGACTGGGGCCAAGGTAGCCATGACAGAGACTGGTGGGGAAAACTACCGCCGGGTCTGTATTGGTCCGCCGGAGCCCAGCTCTGGAAAAAAAGAAAATTTCCAGGAATTAATGCTCATAAGGTTAACCCAACATGTTCGCACACAAGTGTTAATAACCCACCGGATAACGAGATGTAATGACACAACGATCACAGCTCGCTACGCGGCGGGGTTCAGAATATCTAAACAAATCTTTTGAAGAAAGTGAAGAATACCCTCTGACATAATATAACGGTCCAGCATGGCGATTATAGTCTTTCTGGTGGTGACTGTCTCAAGATTCAATATTGGAACAAAAACAACCCCCCATAAAGATGCCGGCCCTTGAAATATTTTAGTAGAATAACACAGGGCAGGCTGATACTTACAGTTTCTTACAGTAGATCCTCTGGAAAAAGGCAAACTATGCCTGTGTATCCAGCTCAGTACCAGTACTTGCACTGCTGCGGTCGTTCACGGTGTTGGCGGCGGCGGTAGCAGACGCAACATTTTTACTATTCTGTATTTTTGTTTTATAATCAAACTTCAAATCTTGTCTTCCCCATGCTTTATCAAGATTACTTTCAAACTCCCTTATTGATTCGGAATCGACTACATACTGGGGCAGTGCGTTCCACTCTATCACAAAATGAGTTCTTCGCCTTCTCAAGCCTATTTCTTTCTTTGTAAATTTTCTTAGAGTGTCCTCTCGTTCTTGTTCCCTCCCGCATCAAGATACGAAATCTGATTTCTAACGAATTGTCACAAAAAGATCGCAGTAAGTTTGAAGGCGGCGATACCTAATCGTATCACTAAATTAAGTGGTTAAATCGAAATTGAATTGTAAATTCCTTATTTCCTCCACCTAGGAGCACCCGCCGGGTGTGAAAAACGATGTTAACCCTAATTGAACCTTCAATCGCCGTAAGTGTAAAGGCGGCGATACATATAGTATCACTTAAAAATGGATTGGTTAACTAACTGAATGACTTAGTTGTTCATCCCACCCTACCAAGGTACACCCGCCGGGTGAGATGTCAAAACGTTAACCCCATAAGTTCCTGTCCCCACTTCTTTGTAAAAGATTGCCGGGGAGGAAAGCCCTTAACAACAGCTAGGTTTTTCATGTGGTTTGTAAAACCGGGTAGAAAAACTACATAACGTATGTTCGCATGAACAAAGTTTTATAGATGGGTACAGCCATTCCGCCGGGAATCAAAGGGGGCCTGAAACCAGGCACCAACACAGAGACGCAGTCCTGGAGAGCCACAGACACCTCATCGCCGGGGACACAAGCCTGTGTTAAAAACCACGTGTGGCCCAACACGGCTCTCGGCCGGGTTTTTTTCATGGTGAAACCGAGAAAAAACCCGCCGGAAGGAAACCCACCCCGATCAGACACCATCTGAACGTACAACGGACACGAGGGAAGCCACGCACGACTAACCTAAGTCCACACAATAATCCGTGGAATTAGCCAATACACAACTAAACCAGGGAACCAATATAGTCCGAGGAATTAGCCAATACACAACTAAAACCCGGATACACATGACACAGTAGGGCATATTTATAAATAATAAACAATAACACTTGTACATGTGGGAAAGTTACGAGCGGCTAGCTAGGCCTAAGTAGACGGCATAATAAATGTTGAAATATACACAAAACACTGGAAATATCACAACAGGAACCACCGCCAACACACCACTGTAGCAAATACTTCCGGCAAAGGGAAGACTGACTCGGGACCCAGAAAAAACTTCACTAAGTGAAGAAAAATACGCTGGGAACGTCAGTAAGCAAAGCTTACCTCATCAGAAAGATAAAAGGCAGCAATAATTAACGCGTAATGAAAGCCACCTGCATCACAAGCTAACTCAACTGTGAAAAAGTTCACATGTCCACAACAGGACCACGAGGGTACATCCGAAATAGATGCCCCAAAAACACGACCCAAAATACACTGCACTGCGGGCAACCAGCCCAGGACACTCCTGCTACGCATATCCTAACCTTACTCGATACATCCCGGAGTAAACAAATGAGAAAAAACTCACTAGGGACGCAGCAAATGCGGAACCAGCGGAGCGTGGGGAGACACGTCCGGGCAGGCTGAGCGCAGAGCAGAGAAGGAGGAATGACGCCTGAATCAGCGTCTGGTCAGAGATCCACACAAGTACATCCACGATATGATGGAAAGCTTATTGGATAGTTATTCTTATTTTCTTTTTGTTTTTATTTTTTACGAAGTTTTTTCGTAGTGAGAACCCAATTCATAATGACTGAAGCCATGAGTGAGGTCGCGTGCGCTCATGATGAAGGCTCCTCAGTTTTTAAATGCTCTGCGCGGTAGATTCAAACTACGGCGGATTAGTGTTTGAAGAGGATGCCTTATGTAATAGGCATGTTCGTCAATGATGGAGGGGCCACTAATAAATAACAAAGATACGGTAGCCTAGGCGAGACGTTTTTTCGGCCAAATCCCCCAGGTTTTGGGGATATACCAGTATTATAGAATGCGTAGCCGAGGCTGGAGGGTTAAAGCAACTTACTTTCTATTATTGGCATGTAAAGTGATGGTCAATAGTCGCCCGACGATAGCCTCCAGTACTTTTGTAATTTTCCCCATTACTTTAATACTCTGCATCCCACGAATTCCGGTCCCACGGTAATATTTCGGTACCAATAAATCGTGGGATGCGAGATTCTACTGTATATATATACTGTACAGTGTATATACTACAGTATATATATATATATACAGTATATACAGTATATATATATATATATATATATATATATATATATATATATATATATATATATAAAATAATAATCTCCGCCGATGTAGGCCTACTCCCTCCCCTCCCCGTCCCGGCCTCAACCCCGACCCCGTTACTGTGATGATGTTGATAAGCCTTGTGCTACACCCTATTGATAATGCAAAAATATTGAACACACTTGTGTATGTTATTTGGTCTCTATATAATCTGTGAATCATTTCCGATATGATGGAATTAAAGATTTTTTTTTTCCACCAACTCATAATCAGCAGAAACGACACAAATGTCAATTAAAAACATGTTACAATATTTCCCCATCATTTTGTGTATATCGTGGGAAAAAAAAAAAAAATCTATCAAACGTAAATCTTCGGTCCCTGAAGCTCGGCGCCTCGCACAGCAAGAAATATTTTGTTAACTATCTTATGTATTGTTTATCTATGTGCTGGAAGGATATTATATTTTTCAATTCCATTGCATTAGAAATGATTCAAAGATTACAAAAAGTCCAAATAAGACCGATAAACACAAACTATTATGAGACGGACTTAATTGGTTCTGAAAAGACAAAGGAGACTTTTTTATTGACTCTTTTTCATGTTTTTATTTGTGTGCTAGAAGGATAATATTGTTTTCAATTCCATCACATTAGAAATGATTTATAGATTACAAAAAGTCCAAATAAGACATAGTTATGTTATTGTATAAGGGAGTTAGGTAGATGCATTAGAGAGATAAATAGATAGAGAGACAGTGGCCAGGGGCGAGCGAGCGATAAAATACTAACATATATGAGACAGATTTATGTTTCTGAAAGACAAAGGAGGCATTTTTATTTACTCTAGTTTTCATTTTATTATTTGTGTGTTAGAAGGGTAATTTCTTAGTTTCTTACAGTAGATCCTCTGGAAAAAGGCAAACTAGGCCTGTATATCCAGCTCAGTGCCAGTACTTGCACTACTGCGGTCGTTCACTGTGTTGGCGGCGGCGGCAGCAGACGCAACATTTTTACTATTCTGTATTTTTGCTTTATAATCAAACTTCAAATCTTGTCTTCCCCACGGTTTATCAAGATTACTTTCAAACTTCCTTATTTATTCGGAATCGACTACATACTGGGGCAGCGCGTTCCACTCATTTACCTCTCTATCACAAAACGAGTTCTTTGCCTTTTCAAGCCTATTTCTTTCTTTGTAAATTTTCTTCGTTTCCTCTCGTTTTTGTTCCCTCCCGCATCAAGAAGATACCTTCACACACTTCCTCATCATACTTTCCTGACACTATCTTAAAAGTCTCTATCATATCCCCTCTCTTTCTCCTATATGCCAGTGTCGGAAGTCCCAGTGTCCTCAACCTCTGTTCATAGCCCGCGTTTTTCAACGTTGGTACTAGCTTGCTAGCTCTCCTCTGCACTTTCTCCACTGCTTCTATATCCTTTACCATATATGGAGCCCACACCTGGTTCGCATATTCCAGGTGCGGCCTAACCAGCGCTGTATAGAGATTCCTGAATATTTCTTTGTCAAGTGACACAAATGTCCTCCTTATCAGCCCTACAATTCTATTGGCTTTGTTTATCTTTTCCGCTAAATGTTCTGAGAAATTTAACTTATTGTCTATCACTACTCCTATATCCTTTTCTGCATTCACTTCCTCCATCGCTTCATACATACTGTATCCTACCTTGTCTATCTTGCTAGTCCCAATCCGCATGTACTTTAATTTTTTTGGATGAAAAGGCATTAACCAATGTTCAGACCATCCCTTCATGCCCTCAACATCTCCTTGAAGCAAACCCACATCTTCCTTACTCCTCACTCTTCTATACAGCTTAGTGTCATCCGCATACAGGTATATCTCGCTTCCATTGGTTATAACTTCAGGTAAGTCGTTCATAAATATAACGAACAGTAGTGGTCCCAACACAGATTCCTGAGGTATCCCACTTGTAATTTCCCTCCACCCCGAGCCTATTCCATTCATCAGTACCCTCTGTCTCCGATCTTTGAGGAAGGCTTCTATCCATTTCACACATTTCTCCCCTATACTATAGCTTCTAACTTTCTCTATTAACCTTTTATGTGGGACCTTATCGAAGGCCTTCATAAAATCGCAATATACCACGTCTATTACATCACCATCCTCCAGAGTTTGCATCCAATCACCTACCACCTTAATTAGCTGTAGTACCGTCGACCTCCCCGGCAAGAATCCGAACTGTCTCCCACTGAAAAGTTGGTTTAATTTCATATGCTCCATTATTCCTTCTCTAATTACCGTTTCCATTAGTTTACACACAACACTTGTCAAACTGACTAGTCTATAATTTCCTGGGTCATTTCTCTTTCCCTTCTTAAATATAGCTGTTATGTTCGCCTCTCTCCAGTCCGTCGGGATTTGTCCTGTATTAAAAGATACCTCAAATAAAACATTTAATGGCTCTACTAACATCTCACCTCCTTCCTTTATGATTCTTGGATGTATCCCATCCGGTCCCGGGGACTTACTTCTGTTAATTTTTTCTATTGCCCTCCTTATTCTAGCATGGGAAAACTCTATTAGTTCTAGTGCTGATGCCTGTTTGATGGGACTAGTAGGCACTGCATCAACCGACTCCACTGTTAGTACCCCCCCCCAAAGTATTTCCCCAGCACCTCTGCTTTCTCCTTATCATTTTCGACTCTATTCCCATCATCTAAGTCTCCTATCAGTTCTGGGATACCTACTCTTCTTGTTAACTTTTCCTGAATATACTTCCAGAACATTTTTGGATTATCCTTCACATTTCTAGCAATCTCTCTCTCCCTCTCCTTCACCCCCCTCCTTGTCTCCCACCTTATTTTATTGTTTATTTGTCTGCGTTCCAGATCCACTTCTTTAGCTTCTATACTAGACTCCCTGTTCTTTTTTAACAATTTTAGTCTTTCCCACAATCGTTTCTTTCTTCTAATCAATGTCCAAAGCTTTCTTTTCATTGGCAATTCTGGGTTCGTTCTTTTCCTCAATTTTGTTTTATCCTTATATTCCCTTACTGGTACACTTTTGGATACAGCATTCTCCAGTTTAACTCTAATTTTCCTCCATATTCCTTCAGCGTCTTCACCGTTCAAGTATTCCCTCCAGTCAATGTCCAAACACCGTCTCAGCAGCTCATAATCTGCTCTATCATACATGTATATTTTTTTTATTGCTTCTATTATCCCTCTCTGTTTTAATATTGCAACTAAAGCTTATACAGGTATGGTCACTACGACCTATAGGGCTATCCACATTGACATGTTCCACTATATCCTCCTCATTGCTAAAAATCAAATCAAGTACACTCCCCTGCGTCCCATCTCTATATCTTGTCATCTCTGTAATATGTTGCGTTAAAAAACAATCTCTCACTTTCTCTATAAACTTGTTTTCCAGGCTACACTGTCCCTGTTACACTGGAGTAGTACAATTTGCCCAGTTGATCCTTGGCAAATTGAAATCTCCAATCAAAATCTTATATTTGTTCTCTCTATTATCTATTTCCTCCATTGCTTTCAGTAGGTTATTATCCTCTTCCCTACTATTATTTGGGCTTCTATATATAAAGGCAATTAGAATTGATCCTCTTGCACATTTTACTTCAATACACAAATACTCACAATACTGCTGTCTCATATCCACCTCATTAACCTTGAGCTCTTTTCTTACATAAATAAACAGTCCTCTTCCAACCTCTGCTCTAATAGCATTCCTCTCATATAACTAAAAACCCTCCAAACTATACTCCACCAGTTCCCTTTCAATTCTAGCATTTTTTTGGTCTTACTTCCTGTAAGGCTATGACATCAGGTTTTTCCTCTTCATCCTGCAACCTACATATCAGTTCTCTTTTCTTGTCCTGGGTAAACACATCCGCATTACTAAACATAATCCTTAATCCATCTACCATTCCTTCAGCAACTACACCATCCCGCTCCTCCTGTCCGTACCCTACTCCCCCCTTAGCACTACTGGGTCTGCAACTTTGTCTCCTGTCCCTCCCTGTGACACCTCCACCCTGTTCTCCTCCTCCGTCACAACTCCTATCACATTCTCTTCCCTCCCTGATCTCCCCCTCCCTTCTATTCGTATAAACCACTTCTTCAATTTCCCGTCCCTCACTCTCCAGAAAAAATTCCTCTTATCCTCCTTACCCAACTTTCCATTATTTTCATCAGCCTTTTCTTGTATTTTTTTTTTTTTTTTCTATGCTCAAATCCTTCTTTAGTCTTATATGTTTCAGTTCTTCATATGTGTTTAGCCTCCAACTAAAATTTGTCACTGTCTCTGCCACTGCCCTGGTTTTAAACTGTACCCTTATAGGTCTCATCTCTCCCCTTTTATATCTACCTATCCTACTGACTTCCTCCCCCTGCCCTTCCCATCCACATCCGTCCACATCCACACCTTTCATGACCTCCTTCACTTTCTCCATATCCCTCACTTTTCTCACTCCATTATCATTCATATGAGCCTCTATATCTCCATGCATGATTACACCCATATCCCTGTCCATGGCCTCCCTCACGACACTCTCCTTGTTCTTCATGACCCCTACAACTGCACTCTCAAAACTTTTTTTGGTCATATTAATTTCTTCCTTTTGCTCTTTCATAATATCATCCAAATCCTTGAATTTCTGTTCACCTACCACCGTCCATGCAGTTGACTCCTTTTCTTCCTTGAATCGTCCTTCGTATTCCTTCAGCTGCTCCTTCAATGCCATATTCTCTGCTCCCAGTTCATCTACCCTTTTCAATACCATCTCTAGGCAGGCTATTATTAACTTCCGAAATAGGCCTACACTCACTTCCTTCGCTAGGCCTATTCCCTTCCCCACCTTCCCCACCACACAGTACACACAGTACCTTAACTTTCTCACCAATATCCCCCTTCCATTTCTCCGTATCACTCTTCCACTTTTCCAAATCCTTCACAACATTAATAACCTCCTCTAACTTATTATCTGTGTCCCTAAACCCACAAAAACGTTGTAGCCTTTCTTCCGCCTCCGTCAATCCCGAAATTCCCTCCGCCATGTTTGTTTACAATCTCAACAACTCACAACACTACCGCTGTCCCGTTACTCTACTCGTATTACACTATATATCACCCCTCCACCACAGCAATATATCTTCCAAACACTTCACGAGTCCTTCCTCTCCTTGCTCGATATTCCGTTTTATTTATCCTTTCCCATGAACATTTGCCGGAGCCTCAAAAACTTGCGTCCGCCTCCCGCCATTGCCAATTCCATCGTATTAGAAATGATTCATTGATTAAAAAAAGACCAAATAAGACATAGTTATGTTAATGTATAAGGGAGTTAGGTAGATGCATTAGAGAGATAGATAGATAGAAAGAGAGTTGCAGAGGGGGAAGTGAGCGATAAACACAAACTATTATGAGACGGACTTAATTGGTTTTGAAAAGACAAAGGAGAAATTTTTATTGACTCTCTTTTTCATGTTAACCCCTCAGACCTGGTTGGGCACTGAGGCATCCATAAAAAACACCCCCGCAGAACCCGGAAGGGCTCTGAGGCTCCGGCAGCTTGAAAGCCTGTAAGCTTGGTGTGTGAGGCGTCCGTCTGACGGATGTAAACAACAGCCGGTTGGACCGACGCCGCGCATCTCCGACCACAAGAAGGAGAGGCGTCCTTGTTCGTGTGTGCCTGTATGTTATTGTTAAGTGGTGAAAAGTAGTGTAAATTGGCTGATATCGCCACAAAGTTATCTCCACGGAAATCGTCATCACAACTGAACCAGTTGACTTAGAGAGCTCTACTCAACGCCATTCTACAGGTACGAAACACATCTACGCTTGGGGATGCGCGGGAATGTGGAAGCAGTCAAAATAACAAAGATACGGTAGCCTAGGCGTAGACGTTTTTTGGCCAAAACCCCCGGGTTTCGGTATGGAATACATAGCCGGGTCTGATGGGGTAAATACCGGACAACTTTTAAATTAACGGTTTGCCCGATTTTTCCGAACTTTTGGGGGCTTGTCCGCATCGGCTGTTGGGTCCGCACAAACCGAAGTCTACTCAACTGGGGTCTGCCCATGCGAGGGTCGACTGTATATATATTAGTTTCTTTCAGTAGATCCTCTGGAAAAAGGCAAACTAGGCCTGTGTATCCAGCTCAGTGCCAGTACTTGCACTGCTGCGGTCGTTCACGGTGTTGGCGGCGGCGGTAGCAGACGCAACATTTTTACTATTCTGTATTTTTGCTTTGTAATCAAACTTCAAAGCTTGTCTTCCCCATGCTTTATCAAGATTACTTTCAAACTTCCTTACTGATTCGGAATCGAATACATACTGGGGCAGTGCGTTCCAGTCATTTACCACTCTTATCACAAAATGAGTTCTTTACCTTTTCAAGCCTATTTCTTTCCTTGTAAATTTTCTTAGTGTCCTCTCGTTCTTGTTCCCTCCCGCATCAAGAAGATACCTTCACACACATCCTCATCATACTTTCCTGACACTATCTTAAAAGTCTCTATCATATCCCCTCTCTTTCTCCTATATGCCAGTGTCGGAAGTCCCAGTGTCCTCAACCTCTGCTCATAGTCCGTGTTCTTCAACATTGGCACCAGCTTGCTAGCTATCCTCTGCACTTTATCCACTGTTTCTATATCCTTTACCATATATGGAGCCCACACCTGGTTCGCATATTCCAGGTGCGGCCTAACCAGCGCTGTATAGTCCTGTAATCCGGAAGGCAGTTGACCGCGGGACTTCCGGATTAGCAGATTTTCCGAGGTATCAGATTTATACATAAAAATGGCCCTAAAACACATACAAATTAATAATTAATTAGAATAGAGGCAGTGCGGTGAAGTTCCAGTGGTGTAGAGGTGTAATCCAAAACACTCGATTAATTGACTTAAGATACACATGAATCTTATTTTATAATCTTATTTTTGGGGAAAAATAATATATTTTTGGGGAAAAATAGTATATTTTGGGGGAAAAAATCTTCCGAGGTATCAACCTCCGGATTAGCGTACTTTCACTGTACAGTTGGTCCTTCGGTAACGCGGCCAATGTGTTCTGGTTACCTCCCGTGTTAGCAAAATCCGCGTTACCGAACCTATATGTTTACATGTTAAAGGTACCTTGGTGTTCTGGGGATTTCCACAAAGTCCACTTTTTCTCCATAGAAGCCTATGTTATAATAATTAAATCAATTATAAAGGTTATTTGACATGTGCAATGAGTTGATTTTCCCATTGCAACAACTCTTACCTCTGAATGAATATTTCATTTAGGCTAGGCTAAGGCGAGAAAGTCACAGCAGTAGCCGACATTTTTCGATCGAAGTTCTGAAATCCCGCCATCATATTTCTCACCTCACACAATAATTACACAATGTAGGGTGTTCTAGTCTTTACCCAACGCACAACAACGATCATATCTACCTCTGGTAGGCATGCACACTTGGTTAGGCCATTTATTTGCAGAGATATGAGCATCGGTAAATTACGAAAGTCGTGAGTAAAGATTCGGCGACAGAGATAGCCTAGCCATGTTTTCCACACAAAGACAACACACACACACTCACTCGACATCCAAACAATAACATAAGTGTGTTTCGGTAATTATTCTCACCTCTCACATTAACTACACATGTGGAGTGTTCTAGTCTTTACCCAATGCACGGGAACGATCATATCTACCTCTGGTAGGCATAAACACTTGGTTAGGCCATATACAGTGGAGCCCCCATCCTAGCTGCTAATCGGTTCCGCAGAAATAGAGCTAGGATTGAAACAGCCAAGATCGGGGCACTGTTCTTATTGGGAAAATTCAATCGGTTCCGTGCTCATGCCAAAATTTGCGTCTTTTTCTATTTTTTGCCTTTGAAAACATGTTTTATTGTACACAAATTAAATTGTATGCATTATACTGTATCATATAATACACCATAGAATAAGTTTTTAATAACTAGAAAAAAAAGGCCCAATATCTAAACAATTACCGCACTTTTTCCCAGTGTTAGGCTATGAAAACATGTTTTTGGTCTAAGCTACATCAAGTAGCCTAGGCCTAAATCTTATGCATTGTAAATAATAATGTAGACATGGCTAAATGACAGTCCTAACCATAAATACTGTAGATTGGGGCATTGTTTCTATCATGCGAAAAAATTTAGGCCTAGCCTAGGCCTAGGTTCTAAATTAGTCCAGCCACCCCTCAAGTACCCATTTCGCCCCAAATACATCCAATAAATACATATGAGAAAAAGACGTATAAATACGTATTATGAGAAGATTACTTACCACAGATTTTATTATAAATCATTGTCATATTTAGCCTAGCCTAGGCTAACATCGTCTAGGCTAGGCATTTCAATCGCTTTCGTCCGACATGGACTGGTCTTTGCTCTGTGTTTTGAGCATGAAATTCCTTCATTGCTACCACCAGGCCAACCATCCCTATCACTAAATGTACTAGAGGTTATAATAAACGCGAGAGATAAGGGGTTCAGGCACAAAAAGGCTTGCAAACGGTTGTTTTGTCAACACAGATACTAGCTAAACTGCAAGCGTCTGCTTAGTGATGACGTCATACAAAGATGGCGGCATCTTGCGCATTTGACGATCGGATCTCGGATTCACTCGGATTTCGTCTCTAAACGCAAGGTACTGGCAGATTCTTTCGTTATGTTAAAACAAAATTATTGTTTTTGTTTGTTTTCTAGTTTTATGTAAAGTTTTTACTTATTTTTGCTATTTTTTCGGGTTTCGGCTGGGATTTTGATGCGAGAATTGAGGCTTTTGCCGCGAGAATTGAAATGGGGAATATTTGATGTGTGGTGCGAGAATTGAATCAACGAAGACCGGTGTAGCGAAGATGGGGGCTCCACTGTATTTGCAGAGATATGAGCTACGAAAGTCGGGAGTAAAGGTTCGGCTCCCAGCTGGACCCCGCGTGTTAGCAACATTTTGGATATTTGGGGTGTACCGTGTGCCACCAAAACCGCGTTTCCAAAACACGCGTTACCGGAGGACCAACTGTATATATAGGGAAGGAAGGAAAACCTTCTATTTAGGAGTGGTTCCGTAGTCAATGACGAAGAACCTATACTATATATAGGCTGAGATTCCCCAGAGTTCTTATCACAACCGTTGCGTATATAGCATAAAAACAATCCTTGGTTAATACCCATTAAATCTTACCAAGGGCTCATCATTGAAAATGAATACCACTAGAAATAAAATTTAAAGAAGAATCTATCATTTCAAACCTCCCGGTGCCTCAGCCCTCCAGCTGTGCTGTTGTCATGCTTCCCTTGCACGTGATGCCAGACTTTCTAGCGTGTTTATCTGCCTCAAATGTTATATCAAGTTGGGCATGTGCATGGGAAGGGGAAGGTGGGAGGGAACCTTTGCGTCATTGACTACGGAACCACTCCTAAATAGAAGGTTTTCCTTCCTTCCCTACGGGTTGTCAAACCCGTAATTTAGTATTGGTTCCTTCGTCAATGACGAAGAGCCTAGAATATCACGACCGGAGGTGGGACATCAGATGCTCAACCTATCCAGAGAGAACCAATTAACAGATAGGCTGACACCGGGAGAAATTCAAATTACTGTATTAGAGAAAGAGGAGGCGGGTATACTGGGAAGCCTCATAAAGAAGGAAAGATGGAAGAATAGTCATAACTTAAAATGTGTTGAGGAGAACAAGATGTAAAAATGTGTATGAACGGATGCTTTAATGTCAAAACATCTCATACTATAATGCTCCTGAAACTGTGCAACCAGTTAGCAAGCGCATTTCTTGCTTGCATTGGTATTAAAACAAAAAAATTAACTATTTGTTCATACTTTTCCAGTACATACAACTCGTACTTATTCCTTATAGAAGAAACTCTTTGTCTTCGTATACTTATTCATGTTCTACATCCCGCCCCCCCCCCCCCCTTTTATTCCTTTTGGAGATTCCGAAGCAGGAAAGGAGAACCAGACTCATTCAGTACATACAACTCGTACTATTTACTATAGAAGAAAAATCCTTTGTCTTCTTACTTAGTCATGGTAGTAAAACTCTTTCAGTGTGACGCCCATTGCCTGATAGTGGTTTCCGACTATTAGGCCTTCGATTTAGGGTGTAAGATAGGATCGTATTTTTCTCTTAGCCATTTGGCCCGGAAAACGTCCATAATGCCAAAGTTAGAGAAATCTGAAGGCTTCCAGCTTGGTCCAAGAGGAATTGAGAGATTGGAAATTCCACTGGAGACGGGCACTATAGGCTCAGGCGGTTGTATCTCGCTTGTGTGGGCCAAATTGGCGCAAAGTGACACCCTAGATCCTTGTCTGATTGTGCATCTGAGGGTCGTGCCTGGGGGAGGGAACCGGTAGATGGACGACCCTGTGTTCTGTAGCTGACACATACTTTGGCCTATGCATACCTTTGCTTTATATATTTAAAATCACCCATAACATATATTTGCAATACAAAGTTAGCAGATATTTTCCTTCCAATTTTGTTAATTAATAATTGATAATTGTTTATAATCAGCTTACAATTATGTTTGTAGTCATTATCGGCTGCATATGGACCTTCCCTTTATTACTATACTATACAAGAACGTAGTGTAGTCGTATACTGTATAAGAAAATTGTGTAGAATCACACAAACATTGAGACAAACTGTACATCTCATAGGTGTTTGGTATAGTGATGTCTACAGTTGTAGCTCTGGCGCTAGTTCCGAAGCGTTCACCAGAGGTCTCGAGGAATTGTCGGAAGGGAGAATTGACCGCAAAAGCGGCCAGTCCCTGCGCCGCGGTCATTGACCACCGGGTTATAGATTGAGGGGTCTTTGCTAATGTGTGGGATGCCAAAAGGTCTACTTGTGGATGGGAAGGAAGAGTCGGCTTGGCGAAAGGTTCCTGTTTGAGTGCCCAGACCACTGGAGTAGCCTACTCTTGCCCCGGGATAAGGTGTCGCCCCAAAGGTTGGCCCTTCCCGGGAGGTACTAGGCTGAAATGTAGGGGTGAATCCTCTTGCTGAAAGCTTCTTGTTTGAGTGCCCGTTCCACTGACTTGCACTTGCACCGGGATAAGGTGTCTGTAAGAAATCTTTGAGCTCTTGTGAAGAACGGAATGTGCCAAAAGGCATCTTTGAGATTCAACGTTATCAGTCACACGTCCTGATGAATCCGAGGCACTGTGAGCATGCAAAATCTGTAATTTTGAGTGAGGAGAGGTCTCTGACTGGTCTCATCTTTAAGCCTCTCACCACGGAAGGGCTCTTGAACGCCCATAAAAAAGCATATAACAGCTGCCCGGAAGGGCTCTTGAACGCCCAGTGGTTGAAAGCCTGTGAGCTTCGTGTGCGAGGCGTCGGTCCGACGCATGTAAACAACAGCCGGCTGGACCGACGCCCCGCATCTCCGGCCACAAGAAGGAGAGCGTCGCTTGTTCGTGTGTGCCTGTATGTTGTTGTTAAGTATCGAAAAGTAGTGTAAAGTGGCTGTTTTGGCCATAAAGTTATTTCCAATGAAATCATCATCACACCTCAACCAGTTGACTTAGAGAGCTCTACTTAATGCCATTCTACAGGTAAATAACACAGCTACGCTTGGGGATGCGCGGGAATGCGGGAAGCAGTCAGATTAACACATATACGGTAGCCTAGCCTAGACGTTTTTCGGCCAAAACACCCGGGTTTCGAGGAATATATATATAATACATAGCCGGGGCTGGAGGGTTAAGCTGTCTTGTTTGGGAACAAGAAACGTGCGGGATAGGAAAACTGTGGTTCCTTTTAGAACTGGCACTAATACCATCGGCTTTAATAATTCTTTAATTACTTCTATGACGTTTGGTGAAAGTATCACCTGGGGAGTCAGAGACTCTTGTCTCTGACTAAACTTGAGAGAGATGTTGCTCATCAGGCCAAGAAGTAATGTTACATAATACTAGAGCAAAGAACAAAATCATGTACCGGCTCGTCATGGAATGCCGAGTAGCCTGTTGGCTATATAAATGCAGTAAAAGAAGTTAGAACGGGGTAGCATATCAGCTGCATCTTATATAAAGATGGATTAGAGTGGGATAGTCGATGGTTATCATTAATATGATTAGAGTATCCCCCCCCCCTTTCTCTCATTCGTGGTTCTACATTGAGAACCCAAGGTAAAGACTTTTAACAGCGACTCCACAAGAAATTACGTTGGGCAACACCTGTAGGTGAATAGCCTATTGGCTATATGAATGCCGTAAAAGCGGTTAGAGTAGAGTAGCGTATCTGCTATCTCTTATATAAATTCATTGTCCTCCATTGAGAACCTATGGGAAAGATTTATTAGTGGCCCCTCCATCATTGACGATTATGCCTATTACATAAGGCACCCTCTTCAAACACTCATCCGCCGTAGTTTGAATCTACCGCGCAGAGCATTAAAAATATGAGGAGCCTTCATCATGAGCGCACGCAACCTCACTCATGGTTCAGTCATTATGAAATTGGGTTCTAACTTCGTAAAAAATAAAAAGAAAAAGAAAATAAGAATAACTATTCAATAAGCTTTCCATAATATCGTGGATGTACTTATGTGAATCATTGACCAGATGCTGACTCAGGCGTCATTCTTCCTTCTCTGCTCTGCGCTCAACCGGCCCGGACGTGCCTCCCCACGCTCCGCTGGTTCCGCATTTGTTGCGTCCCTAGTGAGTTTTTTCTCATTTGTTTACTCCGGGATGTATCGAGTAAGGTTAGGGTATGCGTAGCAGGAGTGTCCTGGGCGGGTTGCCCGCAGTGCAGTGTATTTTGGGTCGTGTTTTTGGGGCATCTATTTCGGGTGTACCCTCGTGGTCCTGTTGTGGACATGTGAACTTTTTCACAGTTAGCTAGCTTTGTGATGCAGGCGGCTTTCATTACGAGTTATTTTTGCTTCCTTTTATCTTTCTGATGAGGTAGCTTGTTTTTTCTGACGTTCCCAGCGTATTTTTCTTCACTTAGTGAATTTTTTTCTGGGTCCCGAGTCAGTTCTTCCCTTTGTCGGAAGTGTTTGCTACAGTGGTGTGTTGACGGTGGTTCCTGTTGTGATATAATTCAGTGCTTTTTGTTTATATTAAGACGTTTACTTTTATGTCCGTCTGCCTAGGCCTAGCCAGCCTCTCGTAGCTTTGCCACATGTACAAGTGTTATTGATTTATGTTATAAATATGTACTACTGTGTCATGTGTGTCCTGGTTTAGTTGTGTATTGGCTAATTTCACGGACTATTTATGTGTCCTGGGTTAGTTGTGTATTGGCTAATTCCACGGACTATTGTGTGGGCCCGGGGTTAGTTGTGCTTGGCTAACTCCACGGTCTTGTGATGCATTCAGATGGTATCTGGACGGGGTGGGTTGCTTTTCCGGCGGGTTTTTCTCGGTTACACCGTGAAAAACCCGGCTGGTTGCCGAGTTTTAGCCACGCGTGGTTTTAAAAACAGGCTTGTGTTCCCCGGCGAGTGAGTGTTTGAGGCTCTCCAGGACTGCGTCTCTGGTGGGGCCTGTGTCAGGCTCCCTATGATTCCCGGCGGGATGGCTGTACCCATCTAACAGTGTTCATGCGGACACGTGTTGTGTGTAGTTTTTTCCCGGTTTTGCAAAGCCAGTAAAAGCTAAACTGTTGATGTTTGGTTTTCTGCCCCGGCGATCTTTTACAAAGAAGTGGGGACAGGAACAATTGGGGTTAACGTTATAAACTTATATTCACACCCGGCGGGTGCACCTTGGAAGGGTGGGATTAACGAATTTGCAAAATTCAGTTTAGTTGACCAGACAATGGAGGGATGCATTTTGTATCGCCGCCTTCAACATACGGCGATTTAAGGCACAATTGGGGTTAACTTTTTGTAACTTTCTTACAGTTTCTTACAGTAGATCCTCTGGAAAAAGGCAAACTATGCCTGTGTATCCAGCTCAGTACCAGTACTTGCACTGCTGCGGTCGTTCACGGTGTTGGCGGCGGCGGTAGCAGACGCAACATTTTTACTATTCTGTATTTTTGTTTTATAATCAAACTTCAAATCTTGTCTTCCCCATGCTTTATCAAGATTACTTTCAAACTCCCTTATTGATTCGGAATCGACTACATACTGGGGCAGTGCGTTCCACTCATTTACCACTCTATCACAAAATGAGTTCTTTGCCTTCTCAAGCCTATTTCTTTCTTTGTAAATTTTCTTAGAGTGTCCTCTCGTTCTTGTTTCCTCCCGCATCAAGAAGATACCTTCACACACATCCTCATCGTACTTTCCTGACACTATCTTAAAAGTCTCTATCATATCCCTCTCTTTCTCCTATATGCCAGTGTCGGAAGCCCCAGTGTCCTCAACCTCTGCTCATAGCCCGCGTTCTTCAACGTTGGTACCAGCTTGCTAGCTCTCCTCTGCACTTTCTCCACTGCTTCTATATCCTTTACCATATATGGAGCCCACACCTGGTTTGCATATTCCAGGTGCGGCCTAACCAGCGCTGTATATAGATTCCTGAAGATTTCTTCGTCAAGTGACACAAATGTCCTCCTTATCAGCCCTACAATTCTATTGGCTTTGTTTATCTTTTCTGCTAAATGTTCTGAGAAATTTAACTTATTGTCTATCACTACTCCTATATCCTTTTCTGCACTCACTTCCTCCATCGCTTCATACATACTGTATCCTACCTTGTCTATCTTGCTGGTCCCAATCCGCATGTACTTGCATTTTTTTGGATGAAAAGGCATTAACCAATGCTCAGACCATCCCTTCATGCCCTCCACATCTCCTTGAAGCAAACCCATATCTTCCTTACTCCTCACTCTTCTATACAGTTTAGTGTCATCCGCATACAGGTATACCTCACTTCCATTAGTTATAACTTCAGGCAAGTCGTTGATAAATATAACGAACAGCAGTGGTCCCAACACAGATCCCTGAGGTACCCCACTTGTAATTTCCCTCCACCCCGAGCCTATTCCATTCACCAGTACCCTCTGTCTCCGATCTTTCAGGAAGGCTTCTATCCATTTCACACATTTCTCCCCTATATTATAGCTTCTAACTTTCTCTATTAACCTTTATGTGGGACCTTATCGAAGGCCTTCATAAATCGCAATATACCACGTCTATTACATCACCATCTTCTAGAATTTGCATCCAATCATCTACCACCTTAATTAGCTGTAGTACCGTCGACCTCCCCGGCAAGAATCCGAACTGTCTCCCACTGAAAAGTTGGTTTGACTTCATATGATCCATTATTCCTTCTCTAATTACCGTTTCCATTAGTTTACACACAACACTTGTCAAACTGACTGGTCTATAATTCCCTGGGTCATTTCTCTTTCCCTTCTTAAATATAGCTGTTATGTTCGCCTCTCTCCAGTCCATCGGGATTTGTCCTGTATTAAACGATACCTCAAATAACATTTTCAATGGCTCTACTAACATCTAATTAACTTTAATTAATACCCGGACGGTGCTCCCTGGAAGGGTGGAATAACTAATTTGCAATTCAGTATAGTTGACCAGACAATTGAGGGATACGTTTTGTATCGCCGCCTTCAACATACGGCGATCTAAAAAACACTTCGGGAGAAGTCAGATCTCGTATTTTGTCAGGCTTCCCAGTTTTTGATCTGCGAGATAATACGGGGGCCGGCGTCTTTTTTTTTATTTTTTATTTTTTCCAATAATATCTTGAAACAAACACCACCGGGAAGACTTAATCAGTTATAAACGCCATGCTGGTCTTTATATCATGTCAGAGGGTATTCATAAATCTTTTGGACAGGTTAAGATATTCTGAAATCTTTACTAAGGAACCCCACCGCGTAGCGAGCTGTAGTCGTTGTGTATTGCGTCTCGTTACCCGGCGGGTTATTTAACACTTGTGTGCGAACATGTTGGGTTAACCTTATGAGCATTAATTCCTGGAAATTTTCTTTTTTTCCAGAGCTGGGTCCCGGCGGGTCTATAGAGAACCTGGAGTAAGTTTCCCACCAGTCTCTGTCATGGCTACCTTTGGCCCTGTTTTTGCTTTGTGCATTACGCCCTCCTGTTCAGGTATCCCTATATTTGCACACACCCTTTGCATTAAATGTGTTAAATGTCTCGGCCGCTCAAGGGGTCTGTGGGTGATGCGGAACTGTACCTTTTGCTCTCAATTAAGCCATAAAGTTTTGCAAGACAATGATAAGACCGCAGCGGTCGCTTTACGGGAGGTTAGGCAGCAGATGACCACTTATACTACCACAGTGGCTCATAAGTCACTTCAATGCGATAACGTACCTCTTTGGGATAAGTTACTAATTGAGCACCCCCCTATTAAACGTCCCTCTAGAGTAACTGTACGAAAGTCAGCAGAGACTGGACAGGGTATTACACTTTCTCCAGCCCCAGGCACATCTAAGAGACCGCGAGAACCTACGCCCCCGTTGGCAGCCTCCTCGTCACGGGCGCGGTCCAGGTCCAGGTCACCTCTTAGACAGCAGCCGCCTCGTCTCTCTTCTTCGCCGGCGAGTAAGAAGAGCAAGACAGAGGGGTCCACAAGTAGCTATAGTGAGAAATCTACAAAGTCCAAAGGCAGTTCTAGGTCGCACCGTAGCCACAAGTCTTCCAGGAAAGACTCGCATGAACGAAAGGCCTCCCAGCATTCACCGGAGTCTAGTGCCTCTCTTCATGCCTCTACTCCCGACAAATCTAGTATTCACTCTCATGGGGCTAGTGTGGTGTCAGCAACAAAAAACAGTTTACCAATTAGTATTCTAACCTTCGAATTGGAGAGTTCGGTGGACAGTGATCGTCCTCTAGCAGGGTCAAGTGGGGGCTCCATGGTTGAGGGAGTATCGGACTCCCAAGGGAGTGCAGGCCAAGGCCTGGGGGTTACTCAGTTACATGTTCGTCAAGGGGAATCCACGCAATGCGAGATAAGCTCATTATTATCGCGCCTCCTTAACTGGGAATGTATTGCGTGAAATGCATGTTAAGTGTTTTATGTACTGTTGGAATGGCTGTGGATGTGTGTGTAGTCTGTATTTTAGCCAATTGGCGACATCGGAAACGAAGGCTTAGGGTGGATCTGTATGGTACCATTCTCACTATAGACGGTACCGTCTCGCCCGAAGGCTTAGGTAGCCATCAGCTTAGGTGAACCATATGATACCCATCTCGCCTTGTACCATTTTTGCCAACCCCAGATGGGACGTCACAACGTCGTCCACTTATTCCAGGTACCTATTTACAGCTAGGTGAACTGAGGCTAACACATGAAAGGAGACAAGCCCAATTTGTCTCCGCCCGGCCGGGGATTGAACCCCCGACCCCTCGTGTGTGAGACGAGAGCTCTACCTACTAGGCTACGGGGTATGGCGGTATTCTCGACCAGGGACTGAAAGCCCACGTCTGGCTCAAGATACACAATCAGTGGCTGATGTCCACCGGGACGCGGCGATCCCATCATCCATTCCTGACTTGACTTGGCAACACGACGGGATTCCGGCTTCGGAGGAATCCTCTCACGGGGAGCCAGATGACAAAGACGAGGTGTCTGTAATCTCGGACATGGAGGTGCAGGAGTCGGGTTCAGTTTTAGACGACGCACAGGATCGGAATGATTCACCTCTGAGTTCGTCATCAACTAAATTTGTCACGGCAGAAGAAACAGATGGGTTATTGGTTAATGCTCTAACAAAAAAAAATTGGCCAACAGCCGGAGACTCTTACAGTAGACCTGGGAGCTTCCATGACAAGTTCCAATGTTCGGCCTCTGATTGCTTCCATTGCCTTAACTAAGATTCCTCACCCCCCCTCTATATCACCATCTGTGGTCGCTAGGCCTGCTTCGGCGGCACTGACTACTTCTAGTGTAAGGGTGGTAACGGATGTGAATCCGCCCCTTTAGATAAAGCACCGTTAAGAAAGGTAGCGATGCCCCTATTATACGGTCCCGACGAGTCATGGGTACAATTGATCCCCACTAAACCAGAGGTCGCACAACCCACCTTGTCAGGGAAACTTCCAGTGCCACGAGAGTGGGTAATCCAAGGCAATAAATCTAAAAAGTTACGAGCCTTGGATATATTGGGTAATGTACTAGATGTTAATGTTAAGGCCATTCCTATCTATTATCACCAGGACTATTTTGTATATACTGCTACACTTGCCCTGCCCTCTGCCTCGGCTTCAAAACTGTTTTCTGACTGGTCCAGGAATGATGGTTTTAATGATATAAAAACACTGTCAGCTCTCACTCCAGAATTAGATTTGCAAACTGTCACAGACACCGCCGCTAATCCAGCATTGAAGGTGGGGCAGTTGGGCCCGGGACCTTGGGTGGAATGGGAAACGGAGGCTCAGAACTTTGCTACCACCTTCACCTCAAAATCTTCCCACCAAATTCCTCAGGACAGTCATTCTTGGTTCTCTATGCCAGTGTGTGCTGCTGGCGGTGTCCCATCTGCTTTGTTTGCTTTCTTAGCTGCCCCCAAAATCAATATATGTGAACTCAAGGACCCTTTCACTACACCTTCCCAAACTCACCTAGACCGGGAATTTAGGCTACGGGGGAAAGCGTATAGACTTTTCTCCCAATACATTGTGACGCACCAGGTGGCGAAATCGATGCTACGATCCACTCAGGCAATCGCAGACGCGGATGCCAGAAGATCGGTTGAACTATCTCAGCGATTGCTCCTTCAGACGTCGATTCAGTTGTTGGGTGATATCCGCACAGCCTTTCTTGAGGCGGTACGAGCGAGACAAGATCTCAGAATGTCCCTGGTTAGGAAACTTCCTGATCGAATTGCGAATCAGGTGGTCATGTCACCAGTGCTTACTCCCTCTTTAATGTCCCCAGATGTGTGGAGAACTGTTTTTAATATGGCTCAGGCCTTTAAACATAGTCCCACCCCTTCTAAGAAACCTGCCTTTAACTTTCCCAAACCCAAGCCAGTCGCAAATGCGCAGCCGGGGGGATCTAAGCCCTTTCACCTACCTAAGTCCTCTTCCCCCCAAGGTCAGTACAGGTATAGACAGGGTAAGTTTACAGGTCAGAAAGGACGAGGCTATAACAAACCAGGTCAGGGCCCGTCTTCTGCCAACGCCGGCCAGCAGGCTAAGCGTCCACCACCACCACCTCCACCACCATAAAAAAACTAAAGTCTCTCTCACTCCCGGGGCCGGTCTCAAGGCGGGTGGATCCGAGGATAGTACAGCCGGCGAACCCTTGTCTGCTAACTGGGTCGTTCCGAACGTGTCACCAAGCATGGCCGTTAAAAACGTGGGCAAGGATGGTGGCACACAAAGGCATCACTTGGCAGTGGCTCCGGTGACCTCGTTTACGTCAGCCGACAACGGCGAATCTAGTTTCATTAGAGGTGGAGTCACTGATCAAGGAAATGATCGCCAAGAATATCATCATCCCGGTCCTTCAAAATTACCCAGTCTTCACATCCAAGCTATTTCTGGTACCCAAAAGGGACAGTGTTCAGATGAGACCCGTCGTAGACCTGTCTTATCTGAACCTTCACATTCACAACGTGTCATTCAGGATGTTGACAGTGCATCAAATCAGGCTAACACTTCCACCGGGAGGATGGATGTGTTCTTTAGACCTGACAGACGCGTATTGGCACGTCTCGGTAAACAAAGGATTTCTACCATTCTAGCCTTACGGATCAGGCATCAAAATTGTTTTTCAGAGGATGCCATTTGGATTGAACCTGGCACCTCGCTTATTCACGAAATTAGTCCGGCAAGCCCTGATGCCATTGTTAAAACAAGGGATCAGGATTTTGTGGTACCTAGATGGCTGGCTAGTGGTGGCAGAGACGGAGCAAGTATGCATAAATTATGTCAACATAACATTAAATCATGTCAAAACTCTAGGGTTCAAGGTAAATCTGGTAAAGTCAAACCTTGTTTCCTCACGAGTAGTTCAGTGGATAGGGCTGGTTTGGGACACAGCTGCTCTCACTCTGAGTCAGAGTGTGGACAATCGAAACAGATTTCGCAGGAAACTGTTCCGGTTCCTTCACAGTCTGACTACGACACAGAGAATCTGGGAGTCTCTGGTCGGCTCTCTCAACTGGGTTCAACTAACTGTAATGTTGGGCCGGTTGAAAGTAAAGCGTTTAATATTGGAGGGCAACAAATATTTTCCGCTATTGCCGGCGGAAAAATTATGGCCCATACCAAAATTAATCCACAACTTACTAGCGGTCTGGGCGAAGAGGGAAATGTTGCACTCAGTAATGTCATGGACCTCTCCTCCGCCGACGGTATGGGTAGACACGGATGCGTCAGGCACGATAGGTTGGGGTTTTCAGTCAAACCAAGGGCACCAGGGTCAAGGGCTTTGGTCCCATTTAGAAATCTCCCACATCAATGTCAAAGAATTACTAGTCCCCTTATTTTTCCTTCAGGCTCACGGCTCTACTTTGCGGGGCAAGTCGGTGGCCTTCAGAATGGACAATCTGAATGCGGTTGACTGTATTCAGAAACAAGGGTCGACGAGATCTCGAAAGTTGCTAACCGTGTCAGAAGAGATTTTTATTCTAGCCAACAGGCTGGACATTCATCTTCACGCATCTTATCTCCCAGGCGTAGCAAACGTCTGGGCAGACGCTCTGTCTCGGAGACAGAGCACAACAGTAGAATGGGCGCTCAAGCAAACCATTTTCAACCAAATGATTGCGGAGCCTTACCATCCACAAGTGGATCTGTTTGCATCAGAGGAGACTCACAAACTCCCAATGTACCTCACCCGCCGGACGATAACGCCGGCAGGTGGGCGAGACGCCCTGGTGACAGACTGGAACAGGTGGAGTTCCATTTATCTGTTTCCGCCGCCAGACGCGTCTCTAATGTGCCAAGTAGTAAACAAACTACGAGATTATCGGGGCGTAGTCTCGCTAATCGCGCCCCTGTGGCCGGCGCAGTTGTGGTACCAGCAATTGAAAACTTGGTGCCCGCACCCGGTGTCGCTCCTGGTCGGGTTTTTCCACTTAGACACGATTGGCAACCTAGCGACCTCGCTGACTTTTGCATTATGGACATTCAGGAGGCCAAGTGGCTAGCACCATATGGTAGAGACGTGACCAATAAATTCATGAATCAATATACCCAGTCTACAAAACGACAGTATCAATCACATTGGCAAGCCTTTACTTCTTGGATCCTTAGGACAGAACAAACTGTGCCCTCGGTGGCTTTGGTTTTTAATTATTTAAATTATCTGTTCGAGCAGAAACGTTTATCTGTGGTAATGTTAAAAAATCACTTAACAGCGATTAGGATGCCATTTTGGGACCTTACCGGTCTCACCATACCAGTCGCGGAGGAAACAGGTTTTATGAGGGCATGTTTTAAACTCCGCCCACCTCCCCGTCAGCTCATGCCTACTTGGTCTCTGGACAAAGCTTTGTCATTACTTCATTCCCGTCTGTACCAAAATACTGCAGATTTTACATTACTCTTAAAAAGGGCAGTATTCCTTATGGCTTTGGCCACCGGGAACAGAGTATCTTAGCTGGCGGCGATGAGCAACACACCTAATTGCCTCAGGTTTGGTAGGCTTAATGAGTGTATTCACATTGCACCTTCCCCAGGGTTCATAGCCAAGAATGAGCACATTGAACATGTGTTTTCAGAGTTCACGGTGCCGGTGTTGAAAAGGGGAAAGGTGCACCATAATTTATGTCCAGTGCAGGCTCTAACCAAATATTTGAGAGTAACTCCTCTAAATCCCCAGGGTGCTTTATGGGTAGCAAGTACGGGGAAGCGCTTGCTGAAACATAGATTGGCTTCTCTCTTGATCGAGGTCATTAAAGAGAGTAATCCCGGCGTTGTGGGTAGGGCCCACGATTTACTCAAATGGGCAGCCTCTTTGCGTTTCCTTAAGAATTTTTCTGTTGAAGATATTACGTCCACACATTTGTGGGCCTCTAATCATACGTTTTTGACTCGATACCTGTCAGTAGCTCTAGACAAACCTTCCTTGCCATGTATAGCTTTAAGGCAAAGGGTCTAGGTGGCCCTTAAGTAACTTTTTGTTTAATTTCAAGGAAAAGGGGGGGGGGGGGGGGGTGCAGTCAGTGTAACATAGGACACCCTAGACCCCGCCGGAGTATAAGAGCTGTGATACTAGTTATGGGTATTGTGATATAAAATTTATCTGTACTATTCAGTGCAGGAAATTGTGCTAGTACAGTAAAAGTCCTTTAATCCGACGACCGATGATTCGAATCTCCCAATAGTCCAAATTTTTCAATTTGAGGCCAAATCCGAATTCACCCGATGGTCCGAATTTCAAGAAGTCCCAAAGTCCCCTTTTTGAGGCATTAGTCCACTCAAATGACACATAATGGAGCACACACATATCATATGTTCATGAATTCACTTTAAAAGTTTACCATTGTCATTGTAGCCTATTACCTACAGTGTACTTCAAAACATTCAGATTAATGGTCAAAGGAAGCTACAGATATAAACGTAAACACCACATAGTCTGCTAGAGAGTTTATTTTGCTCTTGAATGCATCCTTGGGACGCTCCGATGCGCTACTGGCTTGCACCGCATTTTCTGCAAGCGCATTCAGTCTTGCGCTTGAAAACGCACCTTTGGACGTTCCGATACGCTACTATTTATAGTTCAGTGATCGGAGCGTCCCAAGGGTGCTTTCAAGGCAACAAGACAAGGGTGCTTTCAATACAATATAATATAACAGAGCACGTCATAAAAGGAAAATCACAAAAGGAAAATTACAAGAACCTCTCAGGGAAGTGCCGTTGTTAAGGCATTACTTCCCGAACTACATCTGATCTGATCTTCAAGAGCAAGATAAACTCGCTAGTAGACGATGCGGACATATGGTGTTTACGTTTATATCAGCAGATTCCTTTGACCATTAATCTGAATGTTTTGAAGTAGGTAATAGGCTACAATGACAATGGTAAACTTTTGAAGTGATTTCATGATCATATGATAAGTGTGTGTGTCATTTGGGTGGCCTAATGCCTCAATGTTTTCGTCAGGCCATTAATACACAGGTTCATAGGGGTAAAGTCCGATAATCCGAAAAATCCACTAATCCGAACGAGGGCCGGTCCGCTGCCCTTCGGATTAACGGAAGTTTACTGTACAATGGTGTACAAACAACAGTGTTGTTATAAGTAGTTTTAGCTGTGTAAGCAATGTAATTTTTAGCATTGGATATATTTTGCAAGATATATCCACTAGTATTATGGGGTTATATGTGCACATGTAAACTTATAAGTTTGTTATTTTTCACCACTTATGTTGAGTGGGGTGCCTTTTTAACTTACAGATCTGTTCGCAGAGTCTCAAGAGTTAACCCTTTTTATCAAGCATGCTTCTTTGAAGCACGCTCCTGCTTGTACCCCTTTTTGTATATATGTGCTGCGCCAATAAATATATATCTTTTTGAAGTAAGAATACTATGTGGTTGTTTGATTATCTGCTTTTACTAGAGTTATGATATGATTACGAATGTCCCCCTCCAGTCTTAGATATCAGGCATAATCGTCAATGATGGAGGGCCACTAATAAATTATAGGTTTGACTTCTGTAAGGAGATAAAGAAAACCTAATATTTAGTAGTGTCCCCGTAATCATTGACGACTGGGGCCCTCCCGACCATCCCCTTCCCATTCGTTGATGTATTAAGGATTTTGGTTTACTTGATATGTCAGTGAAGGAAGAATGACGCCTGAGTCAGCGTCTGGTCAAAGATCCACACAAGTACATCCACGATATTATGGAAAGCTTATTGAATAGTTATTCTTATTTTCTTTTTGTTTTATTTTTTTACGAAGTTTTTTCGTAGTGAGAACCCAATTTCATAATGACTGAACCATGAGTGAGGTTGCGTGCGCTCATGATGAAGGCTCCTCATATTTTTAATGCTCTGCGCGGTAGATTCAAACTACGGCGGATGAGTGTTTGAAGAGGGTGCCTTATGTAATAGGCATAATCGTCAATGATTACGGGGCCACTACTAAATATTAGATTTTCTTTATCTCCTTACAGGAGTCAAACCTATAATGTTTATCATTGACCCGGAAAGACACGCCGTTGGGCAGCACCCGGAGATGGAGGTGAAGCCCGAAGACCTTCATAGCAACCCGATCGGGAATACGGAACCAACAAAATCCAACAAAATTCTTCCTACTATAACGTTAATGTTTGGCTTATAATAGGGATAGGATCCGAAGCAAACATTGTTCCTTATAGTTCAACAATAGCGGAACCATTGGCCCCCCGCTTATGCATTGAATAATGAAGTAAATCCATGGAAAAACTTTGAATTATAAAGTCAATATTTGGCTTATAATAGGGATAGTACCCAGAGGAAGCGTTGGTCCTTATCCTTCAACAACAGTGGAACCCTTGGCACCCCGCTTATAAATTGAAAAATTAAGGAAGGAAATCCCTCTAACCACTTCCTAATATACATTCAATATTTGGTTTACAATAGGGATCGTACCCCTAGGAAATTATGTTCCTTATAGTCCAATAATAGTGGAACCATTGGTCCCCAGCTTATTCATTGAAAAATGAAGTAAATCCCTCGAAAAACTCCTAATATACTGTCAATATTTGGTTTATAATAGGGATAGTACCCGGAGGAAACGGGGTTCCTTATAGTTCGATAATAGCGGAACCATTGGCCCCCAGCTTATCTATTGACAAATGAAGTAAATCCACCGAAAAACTTCATATAATACTTATATCTAGGAAGATTCCAATCTATCTCTTGTGCTGTAACTTTCAGTAGAGTGAGGCTCTGAGCTATAGCCTATTGGCCACTTCCGCGCTCGATGTGACGAGCGTGAGAAAACTTCATAATATCGAGTCAATATTTGGCTTAAAAATAGGAATAGTATCCGGAGGAACATTGTTCCTTATAGGTCAACAATATCGGATCCATTGGCCCACCTCTCATATGTTGAAAAATTAAGTAAATCCCTCGAAAAACTTCATAATATAATATTTATATATCTATATATCTATATAGGAAGAGATCATCTAGCTCTTATATTATAAAATTCAGTAGTGATGCTCGAGCTAGGCCTATTGGCCGCTTCCGTGATCGCGCGCTCGCGTGAGAATATCCCGATATAAGAATCCATAAGTAGAGTCCAGAGCATATCCGCTCAAATTAATGTTACCAGTGTGTAACTATGAAAGAGTAGAATACTTTGATATATGAGCAAATAAGTAATGATCACGTAAACTGCAGACTATGTACGTAATACGTATCTGCCATTACTTATATAAGAATGGATTCCAGGGGGATATATTCTATCTGCTATCATGAATACGATTAGAGTGCTATCTAATCGGGATAGTATCCTGAGGAAAACATTGTTCCTCATCTTTATCTAGGTCAAGCCTAACAATTTTGGGGCGAGGACAGTTAGGGGAGGAAGTGCCTTTTAACTCTGTAGGTATAGACCTCTTTAGGGGTTTCTGTTGTGGAAGACACAGAGCGTCCAGTAAGAAATAAATAGTCCCTACTGACCATGTCTGGGACTTTTTTTTTTTTTTTTTTTAGTTGAAGATATATAAAATTTCACTTCATCCCAAATGTTTAGTAATACCTGAGTCGCCCCCGCTGCTGTTATGTGGCCACTCGGATTGTGGTAGTGTTACACGAAGAGTGCACAATTTGTAAATTTTTTAGGAGCCCACTTAGTCAATGTACGATTCAGACAAGACATCTGGCGTACATACCTCGTCAGTTGTGGCTCAGGTGAGGGGGCGGAGATTACTGAGGAGAGCTATAGCCCACCTGTCAGAAAAAGGCCAAGAATCAATGTTACATAATATAAGAGCAAAGAACCAAAGCATGTACCAGTTCTTTATGTATAAGGCTCATGTAATGTCGAGTAGCCTGCTGGCCCTATGAATGTTTTAAAGAATGTAGAGTAGGGTAGCATATTTGCTACATCGTATATAAGAATGGATTTAAGTGGGATAGTCTATAGGCTATCATAAATGCCACTGGAGTACTCTCCTCCCTTCTTTTTCCATTCATTGTTCTACATTGAGAACTCGGAGGGAAACGTTGGTCTTTAATTTAACCGGAACCTTTTGGTACATCGGATGTTTGTTTCTGAAGGAAAACATTGTTTCCCCCCCCCCCCCAGGAGTTCCCGGAGTACCCGGAGTACTTGGAGGAAACTCTCGTTCCTTAATTTAACCTGAACCTCATGGTTCCTTGGTTTTCAGTATTACCCGGAGTACTTGGAGGAAGCTCTTGTTCCTTAATTTTAGCCTGAACCTCTTGGTTCCTGGGTTTTCAGTATGTACCCGGAGTACTTGGAGGAAGCTCTTGTTCCTTAATTTAACCTGAACCTCTTGGTTCCTTGGTTTTCAGTATTGCTCGGAGTACCCTGAGTACCCCGAGTACTTGGAGGAAGCCTTGTTCCTAAATTTAACCTGAACTTCTTGGTTCCCTGGTTTTCAGTAGTACCCGGAGTATTCGGAGGAAGCTCTCGTTCCTTAATTTAACCTGAACTTTTGGTTCCTTGGTTTTTGTATTACTCGGAGTACCCGGAGTACCCGGAGGCAGCACTCGTTCCTTTATGTTAACCTGAACCTTTTGGTTCCTTGGTTTTGTTGGTGTTTTGCGCACCTGGAGGAAAACTTTGTTTCTCCATTTAACCCTCCAGCCCCGGCTATGTATTATATATATATTCCTCGAAACCCGGGTGTTTTGGCCGAAAAACGTCTAGGCTAGGCTACCGTATATTCGTTAATCAGACTGCTTCCCGCATTCCCGCGCATCCCCAAGCGTAGCTGTGTTATTTACCTGTAGAATGGCATTAAGTAGAGCTCTCTAAGTCAACTGGTTGAGCTGTGATGATGATTCCATTGGAGATAACTTTATGGCCAAAACAGCCACTTTACACCACTTTTCGATACTTAACAACAACATAGAGGCACACACGAACAAGCGACGCTCTCCTTCTTGTGGCCGGAGATGCGGGGCGTCGGTCCAGCCGGCTGTTGTTTACATGCGTCGGACCGACGCCTCGCACACGAAGCTCACAGGCTTTCAACCACTGGGCGTTCAAGAGGCCTTCCGGGTACCTGTTATATGCTTTTTTATGGGCGTTCAAGAGCCCTTCCGTGGTGAGAGGGTTAACCGGAACTTCTTTGTGCATATTTTTTTTTTTTTTTTTCTTTTTTTAATATTGTTCCTCGGTTTCCTTGAAACCATTTAGTACCCGGAGGTCTAAAACCCTGAGACCCGGAGAGAACGTAGGGACACAGGAGCCCCGCCGACTCCAGGACTTGAAGCATGCAATTGTATAGGGTTAGTTGGTGCTCTTGCACTGGAGGAAACTTTGTTACTCAATTTGTTTACATGCAAACTCTTTCTATTATAAGAAATTAACACATAATTGTGTTGGTGCTCTTGCACTGGAGGAAACTTTGTTGCTCCATTTGGTTTCATGCAAACTCTTTCTATTTTAAGAAATTAACATATAATTGTGTTGGTGCTTATACTTTATTTACTCAAACCATTTAGTACCCGGAGACCCGGAGAGAACGGAGGGACACGGGAGCCCCGCCGACTCCGGGACTCGAAGCATGCAAATTGTATAGGTTTAGTTGGTGCTCTTGCACTTGGTCATGCAAACTCTTAGGAATCATTGGTATCGAAGCACTTCATAACATATTACTCATATAGGAAGAGAACAATTGGTCCCTCATGTAAAATTCAGTAGAGGGAAGCCGAGCTAGCTAGGCCTATTGGCCGCCCTCGTGGACACTTACCCGAGGTGGCGAACAAAGCATGGCCTTATAAATAAGTACTGGTACAAGAATGGGACATATAAGGGAATCAATAAGTCTAGCTAAGACCCTATCAGCTCGAAGTAATGCTAGAAGCATGCAAATTATAAAGTGAAGTGACTTATAAAAGTGAAGCGACTTTGAAAAATTTAATACTAGTAGAATTTCAGGAAATAATGTAGGCTACTTTACGACAAAGAAAACTTTGAATTAATAATATCCTTAGAGTTCAACGTGTATCCTGAGGGCACACGAATAAGATGAATAATAGCCTACGATAAGTAAATAATTAAATGCAAGCATTGTATAGGATATAGCCTAATACAGTATAACAAAAATCACTTACGACGACGAACAACCAATATTAAGAATGGCGAAGCAGTATCCATATACTTTCGGTGTGGACAGGCGTGGACGGTGGCCCTCTGAAACATACAGGGCGATTACTCAATTCATGTTTGGACCTAACTCAAATAATATATAACAAGGACTCACTAGGAGTGAGAAAGCCAGGCAAACGCTGAGACGCCCAGAGCAAGGGGGCACACGTCCGACTCGTCTGGATCACAACCGTAAAGAGGCTGATAAACATGCTAGAGGGCTGAGGCACCAGGAGGTTTGAAATGATAGATTCTTCTTTAAAATTTTATTTCTAGTGGTATTCATTTTCAATGACGAGCCCTTGGTAAGATTTAATGGGTATTAACCAAGGATTGTTTTTATGCTATATACGCAACGGTTGTGATAAGAACTCCGGGGAATCTCAGCCTATATAGAGTATAGGCTCTTCGTCATTGATGAAGGAACCAATAAATTGTTTTATTATCTAGATAAATTTCCAATAAAGTGATATTACAGTTTTAACTTTCTTGTTAAATGTGCACCTTTGCATGGTAATAAATCAACATAATCAACATATAACACATATTACATATTATATATAATATATTTTACTGGCGCCCAAACGTCTGGCGCTAAAAAGTCTTGGGCCAAATCGGTTGGCGCCGAAAGGGCCGTGCCAAAACGCCGGCGCCCAAAGGGCCGCGCCAAAACGTAGCTAACCCCAGTTTGCGCCGTTTCTACTATCCAGGTCGTCAAGGACTTCCAATGGAGGGAAATTACAAGTGGGGTACCTCAGGGATCTATGTTGGGACCACTACTGTTCGTTATATTTATCAACGACTTACCTGAAGTTATAACTAATGGAAGTGAGATATACCTGTATGCGGATGACACTAAGCTGTATAGAAGAGTGAGGAGTAAGGAAGATGTGGGTTTGCTTCAAGGAGATGTGGAGGGCATGAAGGGATGGTCTGAACATTGGTTAATGCCTTTTCATCCAAAAAAATGCAAGTACATGCGGATTGGGACAAGCAAGATAGACAAGGTAGGATACAGTATGTATGAAGCGATGGAGGAAGTTAATGCAGAAAAGGATATAGGAGTAGTGATAGACAATAAGTTAAATTTCTCAGAACATTTAGCGGAAAAGATAAACAAAGCCAATAGAATTGTAGGGCTGATAAGGAGGACATTTGTGTCACTTGACGAAGAAATATTCAGAAATCTCTATACAGCGCTGGTTAGGCCGCACCTGGAATATGCGAACCAGGTGTGGGTTCCATATATGGTAAAGGATATAGAAGCAGAGGAGAGCTAGCAAGCTAGTACAGTACCAACGTTGAAGAACGCGGGCTATGAGCAGAGGTTGAGGACACTGGGGCTTCCGACACTGGCATATAGGAGAAAGAGAGGGGATATGATAGACTTTTAACCTCTTATTGGCGGCGCTCGACTTAAGTCGTGCACCAATTTGCAGCAAGTTAGGAGCATTATTAAGGCTTTTAAAAGGTTAAAATCGAGTGCAAATGGCCGGGAGCGCAGCGGGCCAGACAGCCGACTCCCAGGGCTTACCGCCACCCATTAACTCATGTTCCCTGTGTTCTCGAGAGGCCGGCAGTGTAGCCAGTAGTGCGCATAGCTGGGAAAAATATACCGATATATGCTAAACTCCCATGTTCGTGGCCCCACTGCAAGAGAACCACGAGTGCTACGTAGCTCGTTCTGGTCTCATTTTGAAGCTTTTAGCGCCTAGTTTTTTGCTAAATATATATTTTTTTTCATGCAGATGCTTGATTTATCATGCAGGAGGGCCTGAATATGCCCAAATGAGCCAAAACACCCCGCTAGACAAGGGTTAAGATAGTGTCAGGAATGTATGATGAGGATGTGTGTTAAGGTATCTTCTTGATGCGGAAGGGAACAAGAACGAGAGGACACTTTAAGAAAATTTACAAAGAAAGAAATAGGCTTGAAAAGGCAAAGAACTCATTTTGTGATAGAATGGTAAATAAGTGGAACGCACTGCCCCAGTATGTAGTCGATTCCGAATCAATAAGGAAGTTTGAAAGTAATCTTGATAAAGCATGGGGAAGACAAGATTTGAAGTTTGATTATAAAGCAAAAATACAGAATAGTAAAATTTTTAAGTCTGCTACCGCCGCCGCCAACACCGTTAATGACCGCAGCAGTGCAAGTACTGGCACTGAGCTGGATACACAGGCCTAGTTTGCCTTTTTCCAGAGGATCTACTGTAAGAAACTGTAAGAAAATGTGATTGATATTGATGCCTGGTAGAAAAAGTATAATGATAAGAGTAATTTATTAGTGACACTCTCCCCATATGGGGTTAACCATTTGGCATTTTGAATGTCCAAAAGGCAAAAGTCAGCGAGGTCTTTTGATTGCCAATTGTCTCCAAGTGGAAATACGAGATCGGGAGTGACACCATTGTCTCCCACCACATTTTCAACTGGTGGTACCACACCTGAGCCAGCCACAGAGGCGCTATCATCGAGACTAGACCCCGGTAACCTCGTAGTTTGTGAACTACCTGACACATGAGTGAAGCGTTTTGGAGGCGGAAACAGATAGATGGAACTCCACCTGTTCCAGTCCTCCATCAATGCGTCTGGACCTCCCGCCGCAGATACTTCCCGGCGGGTTAGGTAGAAAGGAAGCCTGTGGTTTTCCTTGGACGCGAATAAATCCACTTGTTGACGGTATGGCTCTCCAATCATCTGGTTGAAGATGTTTTGCTTGATTGCCCATTCTATTTTGGTGCTCTGTCTTCTTGACAGGGCGTCTGCCCAGACGTTCGCTACGCCTGGGAGCTATGATGCATGGAGATGAATGTTCAGCTCTTCTGCCAGAACAAAAATCTCCTCTGACAACTCTAGCAACTTCCGAGACCATGTTGACCCTTGCTTTTGAATGCAGGCTACCGCATTCAAATTGTCCATTCGAAAAGCTACTGATTTCCCCCGCAAGGTGGAGCCGTGAGCCTGAAGGAAAAATAAAGGGACTAATAGTTCTTTCGCATTGATGTGAACATTCTCGGATTGGCACCAAAGACCTTGACCCTGATGGCCTAGGTTCGACTGATAACCCCAGCCTATTGTCCCTGAAGCATCCGTGTCTATCCATACCGTAGGGGGGAGGGGGAGGGGGGAGGGGGGGGGGGGGGGGGGGAGACGTCCACGTCATTATTGAGTGCAATGTTTCTCTCCTCGCCCAGACTGATAGCAAGTTGTGAATCAATTTTGGAATTCGCCATAACTCTCCCGCCGGCAACAGTGTGAAATGTTTGTTTCCTTCCAGGATTCATCTCTTTACTTTCAAGCGGCCCAACTTTACAGTTAATTGAATCCAGTTGAGAGAGCCAACCCGGGATTCCCATGTCCTTCTCGTGGTAGTCAGACTGTGGAGAAACAAAACAATTTCTTTCTAAATCTGTTGCGATTGTCCACACTCTGACAGAGTAAGATATGCTGTGTCCCAGACCAGCCCTATCCACTGAATTACCCGTGTGGGAACAAGGTTCGACTTTGCCAAGTTGACCTTGAACCCTAGGGATTGAACATGGTTTTGCATTGACTCTCTGATTCCGCCACCACTAGCCAGTCGTCTAAGTACCACAACACCTTGATTCAATATTGGCATGAGGGCTTGCCGGACTAATTTTGTGAATATTCTCGGTGCAAGGTTCAACCCGAATGGCATTCTCTGAAAGACATAAGTCTGATGCTCTATCCTCAAAGCGAGGAATTTTTGGAACCTTTTGCTTACCAGGACGTGCCAATAGGCTTCTGTCAGGTCTAACGAGCACATCCATCCTTGCGGCAGAAGTGTTAGCCAGATGCGATTCACAGTGAGCATCCTGAACGATGTGTTGTGAATGTGTCGATTCAAACAAGATAGGTCTACGACCAGCCTCATCTGAATACTGTCCCTCTTTAGTACGAGAAAAAGTCTGGACGTGTAAACTGGGCAAGTTGGATTGATCGGGACAATGTTATGCTTGGTGATCATTTCCTGGACTAGTGACTCCACCTCTAAAGACACATGATTTATTTCTAGTGGTTGAAGTAAACGAGGTCGCCGGAGCCACCGCCAGGTTATGTCCTTGCGTACCACTGTCCTTGCCCAAGTCCGCCGGGGTCAAGCCCGGTGACACGCCCGAAATGACCCAGTTCGTTGACTGGGCTTGTCTGGCGTAACTACCCTCGTATCCAACTCGCCCACGACAGGCCCCGGGAGTGAGAGAGTTTGTGATATGACTATTTTTTTTTATGGTGGTGGGGTAGGGTTAGACGGCTGACTAGGTTTGGCAGATGTCGACCCCTGACCTGATCTTTGTTTTGGTTGATGCTTGTGCCATTTACCCGACTGTTTTCCCTGCTGATGATGTGATTGAGGGAGGCAAAAGGCATAACTGCCTATAGCGAGTGCCTCCCCCATAGTTGAAAGAGTGACAGGGCCAAAATCAAGGGACGTTAGAGCCAAAATGCCTGGACACACAGAGTTTGAAGCAATTTAAGTCATAGGAAGCGGGAAAAACTGATTCTGGGAGAGAGTTCCAGAGCTCAGCTGTTGAGTAGAAGAAAGTTTGAGAGTAACGTTTCACTCTTGGGTTGGAGAGTTGCACAGAGTAGGGGTGGGATTGAGTTGCAAGACGGGTACCACGTGCCCTACGTAAAGGAGGTGGTATGCACTGGGATAGCTCTGAGGAACACTGATTATTATAGTAGCGATAGAATAGCGAGAGAGATGCAACATTGCGGTGGAGAGAGAGAGATTGCAGAGAGTTGGTGAGTGGACGGGAGTTAATGATACGAAAGGCCTTCCTTTCAACCTTGTCTAGGAGAGCGGTGTGAGAGGAACCTCCCCACACATGTGAACAATACTCAATACAAGGGCGCACTATGCCCCTGTACAGAGCAAGAAGCTGTGCAGGGGAAAAGAACCCCCTAAGGCGGTTGAGCACACCCAGCTTCTGGGAGGCTGCCGTAGCAAGACTGGTAATATGGTCCTTCCAAATGAGAGCAGAAGAAAAAGAGACACCAAGAATATTGAGAGAAGATGAAGGGTTGATTTTTGTATTGTTGAAGAATAAGGGATAGTCCGCTGGGAGATCCTGACAGGTAGATAGATGGAGAAATTGGGTTTTGGAAGCATTAAAGTTAACAAGGTTTTCTCTGCCCCAATTGGAAATAGTATTTAGATCAGAATTTAAGAGTTGTATGGCTTCATTACGTTTGTCGTTGAGGGATTGCTGGCTGGGGCGTTCTGAAAAAGTAATGGAGTAGTGTAAGGTTGAGTCGTCTGCGTATGAATGGATGGGAATTAAGGTACAGTTAAGGAGATCATTTATAAAGAATTAGAAAGAGAATAGGAGATAGAACAGAGCCCTGAGGAACACCGGAGTTTATAGGGTGAGGAAGTGAACAATGGCCGTCCATTGGCGGTGGCTATGGAACGGCCGGAAAGGAAATTAGAGACAAAGGCACAGATGGAGGGATAGAAACCGAAGGAGGGTAGTTTAGAAATTAAAGATTTATGCCAGACTCTATCGAAGGCTTTCGATATGTCTAGTGCAATAGAAAAAGTCTCACCGAAGTCCCGAAAGGAGGATGACCAAGAGTTAGTAAGATATGAAAGAAGATCACCAGTAGAGCGACCCTTAAGGAAGCCATACTGGCGATCTGAGAGCAGATTATGAGAAGAGAAATGCTTAAGAAATTTGGAAGCAAGAATAGTTTCAAAAACTTTAGAAAGACAAGAAATGAGAGCAATTGGACGATAGTTGGAGGGTTGAGAGCGGTCACCCTTCTTTGGGACAGGTTGAATGTGAGCAAACTTCCAGCATGAAGGATGGAACGGCTTTATCAAGTTGTTGAATGCCGTCTGAGTGATTGTCTATTAGACTAGGGTACCCTTCCCTCGAGATAAGGTGCCCGCCTACAGATTCGCCTTGCTTGGTAGGTAAACTGCTTGAATTGTGATATGGTAATGAAGAGTAAGGAAAATATTGTCTCCGACAATCTCAGGAGCGTGTGAGATTTTGTTGAACCCTGCCTGTTGATACAGGACACGGCTGATGTGTTGTCCATGTGAAAGGCTATTACTGTACTCTGTGTTGGAGTTAAAGGGCATGATTTTTTAGGAAAAATAGAGGGACAACTAGTTCCTTTGTATTTAAGTGATAGAGATTGAGAGAGGTCTTGCGACTTTGGGTCTGGCGACCGTCGGACGATTGGTAACTCCAGCTCGGGGCTCCTGCTGTGTCCATGTCGACCCCCACTGATGGTGGAGGTTCTGACCAGAGGGCTGTCGAGGAAGGGGTCTCAGGTCTTATCCAGAAGCCTAGAAGTCTGATGATACGCTGAGGGAATGTGGTTGATTGACTCGGAAAAGCTCTGTTGTCCAGCCCGATGTAAGGATTCAGGCGAAGTTTGTCCAACGGAACAGGTAGCTGAACCCAATGTATTGACCCTATTAATGACTCCCACAGTCGTTTGGTAATTGTTTTTTGCATGTAATGTCTTGCATACTTGTAGTAGTCAAGCATTTGATGTTGTATGTTGTGTGATAGGGTCTCCCAATGGAGGTATACCCAGGGTTCCCACTTTAGTAATCAGACGTTGGGCTGTGATATTTGTTGTATTATCATCTCGAAAAAGTGGTTTACAATAAACTTGTTGAGGATTGATAATTCTATGACTGGTCTGAACTGTAGGCTATCTCGTTTTGGTACTAGAAATAAGTGAGACAGAAAAACTTTTGATGTGGGAGGAATGTTCACTCGAATTCCTCACTGAAGCATCGCTTTTATGAGTGTTGGCACATTTACTGGTATGAGACGTATACGTACTTACGAAGTGTTACGACCGGGACTCGTATAAAACAAGGGCTCTTAATCATTGGACTAGAAAGGCACACAGCCACAACGGTAACACTAGATCCAACCCTCGAACTTATAATGCCGGCGCACAAAAACACCTATACCCTCCAGAGTTAAATATGGGATAGCGGGGTATCCTATAACTCGGTATAAATGCACTACTACTACAGGCTGATGATCTCTGATACAGCCTGATCACAACAATATACAATTACGTTAGTAAGGTATATAAGGAAAAGATAGAGATCGTAATTAAATCACTGCAATGATTTAATGCAAACAAGAAGAAGGTATAATTAAAGTTACTCTAAACAATAATAAACTGTCACTCCTATATTAAAGAAAGTGAATGAAAGTCCTAAAGCATCGAGCAGGAATCTTCTGAAGAAAGTCTGATGCTGCTTAAGATGGTCGAATCGGATTTTGAACTCTTATATAAAGCAGGAACAAGATATGACAAGTGTAGGGACAGACAGTGTTAACTGACACGGGAATAACGATAAATGCACAATAGTATTATCTCCAACAACAAAAGAAGTACTTCGTCAGGCAACTCAAAAAGCCTGCTCGGGTTGTGCAACTCAACAACAACCAAGGCTTACAATCAACGTGAATAAAAATGCTGCATACATAACATAAGAGCTTATGATCCTAATCGGGTGTCTGCTAGGCTAATAAAGTCTAACTGGGATGTCGTAGGCTAGGAAACAATGGCTGAGCAAGCGGCTCGTAGCCTAGCGAGGTACTTAAGACTGTGCGGCCAAATTACGTTAAATGACGGGGTGCTCTCTTGAGAGATCCAGATCGCTAGTATCTGGTTCTCTCCTGGCGACCCTCTCAAAGTCAAAGCAAAACGAGTTAGCACAGTGTTGGGTGGCAGAGGCAAAAGCCCTCACTCGCAACACAGTGCTAAACTCACAAGGTACACAGTCAGAAAGACCACCTAGGCTTCCCACGTCTCCGTTGCGATTGTACAGGTTCAACAAAACCTGTTACACATCGGAAATCACAACACAAGTAGCCTTACCCCAGTCTAGCATTAAATAGCCCAGCAGACAGCCAAGGAATAGGTAGGGAGACACCGTGAGTGTGTCGAACCTCTACAGACAAAATGGTAACCCCTCCAAAATGCCTAACTAAACATGTAATATCTGAGAGCTTCAGCATATAATACGATGGCTGATATATGAAATCGTGCAGAACCAAAGGGGAGTTATGATATTAAATAGAGAGGAAGAATGAGAGGTAAGAAGTTGAGAGAGAGAGAAAGTGCTCTATAGGTAGAAGTCGGGGACAGGTGGTAAGGGAGGTGTGAAGGGTATGCTGGTCAAGCAAGCTCTGAAGAGAGTAGCTCCTCGGGACCCCTAGGATCACACAAAGGCATGGTGGTCAGCCAATCACAGGCCGCTACGTCACCAGGCAGCAGACCTGCAGAAGGCGCCAGGAGCCACCAGCCAATCAAGAGGCGTGAGACGGCACGCGCGCGAGCCTACGAGCGGGGGGAAGGCAGCACATGTATACGCACGCACACACTACCACCCCACTGCCTATATGGTTCTCTCTCTCCTCAACAATATGCAATGTATCTTATGTTCTACTCATGATATAAAATATAATGCATTGTCACAGGCGAAAATAAAGACCACTTCTGTACTGCCTGTGACATGACGATTCACAAGAAAGAAAGTACAACATTGTAGATAGACTGTAGCCAAATACATTGCCCTGGCGAGCGGCCAAGCGAGCGGCTGAGCCCACGTGGCGTTCTGCCAAGCTGCAGGCGTCACAGAAGGAACGGTCTTCTCTCCCAGTCCCAAAACAGACCATTCTTTATTAAATGTCTGGCCAAGTTCCTTTTGGTCATGCTGTGTAACTGGCCTGGAAAGAACCGGTTGTGCCTTGAGATATAATGTGATGCAAGGCTAAGATGAACTAAGTTAGTTCATTGAACCGGTATGTGCTCTTGGATGGTCAGACTGTTATTGTCGGTGTGTCTGAGTCTGTCTAATTTGTTGTCTGTGGATGAATTAACCAGTCTGCCCAGACTACTGTGGCCTGCTGAGTGTCGTTGAGATCTGAATCTAATAAAGTTAACACGATAGAACCTTAGAGACGGTTATAAAAAGTAGTGCTGATACTTCAGACCAAGTAGTTGTGGGTGTTAATCTGTTAGAATAAATGTAGAGATAAAGATTCTAGTCTTGATGTCTTTGGGCAGAGTTTTTTAGATAGAAAGATACGGAGGTCTTGACGTGCTTTGGACGTCATGAAAAGGGCTGTTCTGACATCTACTGTCAGAAGAGTGTTGCAAAGATAGACTTCTCTTATGTGTGATAATGTTGCCCTAGAGTACGGTTTTGACAACCCGTAGGGAAGGAAGGAAAAACTAATATTTATTGGTGGCTCCTGGAGTCAATGATGTACGAGCCTATGATAATATGGCCTCGTTCCGGGCTCCTCAGAGCCCGGGTTAACCTCGATCATGACGGTCGAGAACCAAGATCATCTTAGGGGGTACCCCTTAATCATTCCTAAGGTACGTCATTGGGAACGGAGCCACTGAAAAGTACAAAATAAAAAAAAGAGAAGAATTAACACAGTTTGAACACAGCGCCTACGCGCATTCTGATCTTCCTCTGTTTCCAATACCTTGCCTGCTATTTCCACCTCTCCAGGTGCATTCTCTAATGTATGTATAAAGTTGAGCATGTGTATGGGAAGGGGATGGTGGGAGGGCAATAGTTGTCATTGACTCCAGGAGCCACCAATAAATATTAGTTTTTCCTTCCTTCCCTACGGGTTGTCAAAACCGTAATTTATTGGTGGCTCCTTACGTCAATGATGTAAGAGCCTAGAATATCACGACCGGTGGAGGGACCTTCATATGCTCATCAAGCTAAAAAACAAGAATCTATTAGGAAGACCAAAAAACGAAAATTGTGACATGTGTTTAAATATAAGAGTATAGCAGTAAGAAAAAGATGTATAAGGCGGGTACCATTAAAGAAGCCTTATCTCAGAAAAACAGAACTACTGAGGTGTGAATACTGGTAATCGTATATCACAAAATTAAAATTAAAAATAAAGTTATACATTGCAATAATGTAAAGGTATTGCTATGTAACAGATCTAGTGCAGTAATAGCACTCCTGCTATCCATTCCGGATTGTGTGTCCTGCCAACTTGTCATGGAACTTAACACGCCCCCTCCTTTTTCATTTATGGTGGATGGTAGGACACACCTTCTATTACCTTACAACACTGGTAATAAAAGCATTGAACAAATATATCCATCTACTTATTGGCCTCAGTGGGCATGTTCCAGCCACAACGCTATGCTTGGTAATTTGGGTCTTCTCCAGATGTACCGACAAGCATATGGCTAAGAACGCCTTGCTAGAGGACCAAAGACCTGTCTGGGTTATATCTTCCACTAAAAAAACAATGGGGAAAACTAATGGTAGTGGCCCATATGTTCATATCATGGGTTTATGCAATCAACTGAGGCTCAGCTTCCTTAATTATATCTGCAATAAAGGATGCTAACACTTTCTTTCCTAACCTTATTGAACCTTCTGGAGAAAAACACAATTGTGCCTTATTCCTAGGAATAACAGACTTAGAGTAGGTATATAGTGCCTTAACAGGGCATAGAGCATGGAGTATATCTGGTCTTTTCAAGGCAGGAATAAAGAAAGGTGTAAGGATATGTTCCTGGTGCTCATTTTTTGCGATGAATCTGGTGCAGTAACCATATGTACAGAATCATTATTAGGGGAAAAACATAGACAGTTAGTAGACCTTGCCATGGCTGTTAATTCTGAGACCCTATGGCCAGTAGCCAGGGTCATCAGAGACACACACTTTTTAAGTTTCTTGTCTATATTTGGTCTCACAGAATAAGACCTAGACTGTGACAAAGTTAGGACCTTCGAGATTGACCAATGAGGAAGCAAATGACGATTTGGGGCTCTGAGCTTAAAACAAGCCTTCATAAAACCCTGTTCGTCTTTCTGGTGTAAAGATAAACCAGTAAGCATAAAGAAGGGTATCTTTATGCCGATACATGGTTTATAAGTGTGTCCACTGTTAGTTTTTTTAAAGTCAATTAAGTAATTTAGGCTTCAACATCAAAGCAACCGATGGAGACTGCTGGTCTGACACTACACTCTAAGTTGTAAATTCTTCCCAGTGTGAACTATACTGTCTTAAAGTGGACGCTGTGTATTGACTTATGAACCTATCCGTGACTTCCTTGTTGTAGGACGGTAGCCACAAGGATTTGAGAATGTCCACATAGCAAAATTGAGCGAGGTCTGCAGGTTTACAATTTCTTTCAAGTGGAAATAGGACAGGGGGAGTTGCAGAGGTTTGTTGTACCACTGAGTAAGTTGAGTGTGCCACACCTGAGTAGGCCACATTGGAGCAACCAGGACCACTTGGTCCTGGAAACAACCTGAGGTGATGAATGATTCTCACATCATAAATATATGTCCACCTGTTCCTATTCACTGTGAGGGCATCTGGGCCCCCTTCTCGTGTTATATGATTCAGAGATATGTAAGACTGGAGCTTCGTTGAATTACGAGATGCAAAACAGATCGGTTTGAGGTGAAAATGGCAGACTTAAGTGGTTGAATGCCTTTTGTTTGAGAGCCCATTCCGCTGAGGTAATCTTTCCCTTGGACAGAGCATCCGCCCACAGATTGGAGACCCCTGGCAGATCTGTTGCATGGATTATTATGGAATGTGTTTTGGGCTAGAAAGAATATATTTTCCCGAGAGATCCTGGAGAAACCTGGACCGGGTGGGGACCTCTTTCTTCCAGCAAATTACTGCTAGTTCTTGGGCATTGATATGACACTGACTTAATGTTGTCCATTTTCCGTGATTCTGATGACCTTTCGTCGACTGATAGCCCCATCCTATCAGACTCGAGGCGTCTGTGTCCACCCATCGAGTGGGAGGTGGATCTGACCAATGTTTCACTGATTCCCTTTGCCTGAGATTTTACCTACAACGATGTAGGAGTGAGATTTGATTTCTCTAAATTTACTCTGAGAACTCAACTTTGCCACATTTGCATGACTCTCAAGGTTTGTGCTTGGAAATGGAATGGAGAAGACCACGGAATCATCCAATTTTTTAGGTAAAATAGTATTTTCACATTGTCCTTGAGTATAGGGAGAAGTTTGTTTCACTTATCTTGGTGAACAAACTGGGAGCTATGTTCAAGCTGAAAAGCATTCTGGTGAACATTACCACTTTGTTTCTGAATGGGACAGCTAGGAACTTTTGGCTCTTCTTTGCTATTGGGATGTGCCAGTAGGAGTCTTTTAGATCTAGAGTAATTACCCAGACCTTTGGTTGTAGAACTAGCCTTACTTGGGAATTAGTTAACATCCTGAACCTCATATTGTGAATTGATTTGTTGAGGAGGGACATGTCTATCGCATGCCTTAGTTGTAGCCTGTCCCTTTTTTGGGACGAGAAACATGCGGGATAGAAAACTGGTATGCCTTCTGGTACATAAGTCACAACATTGTCTGTCAACATTTGGTTTATTACTGTTTCTAACTCTAGAGATAGTTGAACATTGTTGAACTGAGCTCTGGGGAAGGGTTTTACTAACCCGAGCCATGTAAGGACCTTCTTTACTACCCTCTTTCGCCCAAGATCTCTGAGGCCAATGAAGGAAATCTTTCCTGAACTGGCCTGTCTGATGTAGGACCAGTTCTCTGTTGATGGCCTCCAGAAAATTTAGTTTCTTGTACTTTGGGCAGGTTGGTGAGGGATGGAGGGTTGATGGTGACCAAGTGATTTGTGTTGTGACCACTACTGTTCTTTATATTTATCAACGACTTACCTGAAGTTATAACTAATGGAAGTGAGATATACCTGTATGCGGATGACACTAAGCTTTATAGAAGAGTGAGGAGTAAGGAAGATGTGGGTTTGCTTCAAGGAGATGTGGAGGGCATGAAGGGATGGTCTGAACATTGGTTAATGCCTTTTCATCCAAAAAAATGCAAGTACATGTGGGTTGGGACAAGCCAGATAGACAAGGTAGGATACAGTATGTATGAAGCGATAGAGGAAGTTAATGCAGAAAAGGATATAGGAGTAGTGAAAGACAATAAGTTAAATTTCTCAGAACATTTAGCGGAAAAGATAAACAAAGCCAATAGAATTGTAGGGCTGATAAGGAGGACATTTGTGTCACTTGACGAAGAAATATTCAGGAATCTCTATACAGCGCTGGTTAGGCCGCACCTGGAATATGCGAACCAGGTGTGGGCTCCATATATGGTAAAGGATATAGAAGCAGTGGAGAAAGTGCAGAGGAGAGCTAGCAAGCTAGTACCAACGTTGAAGAATGCGGGCTATGAGCAGAGGTTGAGGACACTGGGGCTTCCGACACTGGCATATAGGAGAAAGAGAGGGGATATGATAGAGACTTTTAAGATAGTGTCAGGAAAGTATGATGAGGATGTGTCTGAAGGTATCTTCTTGATGCGGGAGGGAACAAGAACGAGAGGACACTAAGAAAATTTACAAAGAAAGAAATAGGCTTGAAAAGGCAAAGAACTCATTTTGTGATAGTGGTAAATGAGTGGAACGCACTGCCCCAGTATTTAGTAGATTCCGAGTCAATAAGGAAGTTTGAAAGTAATCTTGATAAAGCATGGGGAAGACATGATTTGAAGAACAGGGCCAATTTCTCTGCCTCAGTCACCCATTAAGCCCATGGACCATAACTTAGAGTGGGTACCTCCGAAATAGGAGTTTTGTTCTCAAACATTTTTTGTTGAGCCACCTACGGACTTTGAGAGATTAGAGAGATTTAATGGCGTTATGTCCATCCGCCTTATTCACATCAGACCATGGTTTGAAGCGCTTACCCGAAGGCACTGTGGGTGTCTGTGTGTAAGTAAAGTACTTAGCATCCAACAGAGATGGGAAGGGTTTTATGATTACGTCCAGCAATCGGCCTTGTGCATCTTTTGTATGTAGATGCCTAAGCTCGTCCGTTTTAATAATCCACTCATTTGGTATTGGCACCAAGTCTGAATGACCTGTGTTAGCATTAGTAGGTGCTACCCTGGTAATTGTTTCCAGTATCGAGATTCACCAATTAGTAGAGGGGGAGGCTTCTTGAATATTTCATGAGCAGGTTGTTTAGGCTGGACAGGTAAATGAGACAGTGGAACTGTGTCTGGTATGGCATGTTGTAACATGAGTGCAGCAAGAGACCTACTTGGAGATCTCGGATAGCCTTATCTAAAGACGTAAATTTCTGTTCCATTTTGTCTGTCAACTCCTGCATAGATTTAAGAAAATACCTGAAGTTCACCAAACAAGCCACCAGGCGGGCTCTGATTAGGGACTATATCAGGAAACTCTTCTTCACTTTGTTCTAATGGAGAACCATGGTACTCATTCTCACTCCAACCTTCCTCAGTATGGTTACTGGTTTCCAAATCATAACACCCTACCATAGTATTGCTTTATGCCCAAAGGTTCTGGGGTATCTTTAGGCAGTACTTTTTTCCGTATTGCCCCAACCGTACTGTAACCAAAATGTCTGGAGCTGCCAGAGAAGGATCTAAACGAACAGGTAAGTCCGTAGAAGACTGAACAGGTGATTAGTGTATGGGTTTATGTACTTCAGCTTCAATATTCACCTGAATCAGTTTAGGGTGAATTAATGTGGGTGGAGCAAGCAACTGGGTTTAATCAGATTGCTGTTCAATAGTATCAGCTAACTGTACTAGGGAAAGTGGAGGGGGACTGACACCCTCATATCTTGGATCAGTCAAGGAAGTAGATGAGACAGGTAATTTATGTATTTTGATGTAACAGGGTTAGCCGGTGGCTGACCACATTAGACAATGTCAAAAGTCTGGGATATGTGGTGTAGAATGCAGTCTGGGATATGTGGTGTAGAATGCAGGATTTTGAAATCATGACTGCGAGTCGAGTCGGGGAAGTTTGGTACTTAGCAGGTCGCCTTTTAGTTTGAGATTTGCTCACTTTCTTCTGTTTATTTACTGTACTGGAAGACTTTGAGCTGGTGGACCTATGTCTTTTCCTGCTAGATCCAGACATTTTCTTGTCAGGAGATGGGGAGGAGCTAGGGTTTCTAGAAAAGGATATTTCTAAAAAGCTTACATACTTTACCTCCATAATACCTGGAGATTTTGTTTAAAATACCTGAAATGTAAGACTTTACCGAACCCCACGATAATATCACTTGTTTGCATGTGACTGAGGGTATAAATGGTTTTGGGGTCATTGTTATTAACAAAAATATAATTAGTGACTAGTCACTTAGCCGGTGAACCGGAAACGTTTAGTGTTTTGTAAAAATGAACATGCCTAAAATTATAGGGTTTTTAGCCGAGCGAGGGGAACAACAGGTGAGAAGACGGCAAGGTCCACCACAGTTTCCAACCTGGAACACTGTTCGGATCCTCTTGTGGTTATCACTTGGCCGGAAGAGATCGTTCTAATCGTTGATAAGATTCTTCTGTGATAAAGCAGCAGCTCGCCTGAGCCTGTGAAAAATACCAAGGAGTCAATATTGCATAGTGGGAATAATACCGGAATTATTAGGCCTACTTAAATTTGGCAAAAATAGGAACTACCCTTGTATCGTTTATTTTAAATAAACTATCGTTGCCGCTTATGTAAGAAATAGCCTAGTGAATTATTACCCCGTATCACTGGATATAATTACTCGGTAATTTTTTTAGTCAGGTATAGCCTAGTCTTATGCTAAGACTAATATATTTGTATACTTGGCAACATATAGGCTAAGTGTAACCGGTCAACTTAAGCTCTCGTATTTAACGTAATTCTGATAGTAGTGTTAATGACTGGTACCCGGGCCTGTCTCTAATAAACAAATATTAGGAATTCCTATGGGTGGAAATGCTAGCCCTTTAATTGCAGACTTATTCTTGCTTGCTTTAGAATTTAAATATATAAAAGACTTAGTTGACAGTAGCAAGAAAAATAAAATTCCAGAAAAATTAGCACTTGCTAAACTGTTAAGTAATAATAGTAGATATATTGATGATATTCTTGTTTGCAATTTGTTAAATTTTAATCAAGTTGCTAAACTTATTTACCCTAATTCTATTCCCCTCACACAATGTAACGTAAATTATAAAGTTGAAAATGTTCTTGATATTAATATAGAGATTGTTAATGAACAGTGCATACTTAAAGTATATCACAAAGTTGATGATTTTAATTTTAACGTAATAAACTTTCCTTTCCCTAGTAGTAATATCGATAGTAAAATCACTTATAATTGTTTTTATTCCCAATTAATAAGATTTTGTAAAATCTGCACTAAAGTAGATGACTTTTGGGCTAGAGCTAGGTTACTATACAGACTCTTAGTGGACAGAGGTTTTGAGGCAAGTAAATTGTTCCATAAATTTAATCTTTTAGGGTCAATTATTGTGACTGTATTCTAAAATTTGACATCAATAATTTTAATCAAGCATTTTTAACTTGAAGTTTCTTGTATAACCTCTGCTTACTTTTTGTCTGTATTTATTGTTTATCTTTTTCTTTTTCTATTATTATTATTATTATTATTAATATGATGATTTTTTAAATTTATTGTTCTTGTTAAAAGAGTACTCTTTGTTTAAATCTGTTGTTACTTCATATTTTGCAATTATTTCTCTTTATATTATATGTATTCATTGTCGATAGTATCAATTGCTTACTTTTGCGATTTCCTTAGTTTATTTGTGCTATAAATGTAGGTTATTTGTAGGGTAGTTATTGATAGGGGTCACTCCTTTAACGTGACGATAGTGCGTTGTTATATGACATTTTAATGGTATGACAAAGCCTAGGGTAACCGGCAAAATTAATATTTGCCTCCATTATTGCAACCCGGGCTTGTCCTATTATAGTATGGCCATGCCTAGAGTATCTGACAAAATAATATCTGCCTTAATTATTGGGAACCGGGCTTGTCTTTATTATAGTACTGTATGACAAAGCTTAGGGTACCCGGAAAATAATATGCCATCGTCTTAACAGTCGCCAGAGTACCTGGTAACTGGCTTCCTGGTGCCCGGGTCTTGTTATGGCCTTATGCTTGTTATTATGATACCACCCGGGAATATTGGAACCCGGTAATGTCTGGAGTGACCGGCAATAGCTTACTTGTACCCTGGATGTACAGTACTTGTAACCGGGGCTGTTTTTTGGCATTTATGATGCCACCCGGGAATATTGGTACCCGGGTCTGTCATCGTTTTAGCAGCCTCCAGAGTAACCGGCTATAGCCTTTATAGTATCACCCGGGAATACTGGTACCCGGGTCTGTCCTAGTCTTGACAGTTGTTGTTGTTGTTGTTCCCTAAGCTGCCTGGCCGAACAGCCCCGAGTCCCTGAGAAAGGCCATGGCCACGATCGGGCTTTCCCACAGAGCTCTCATTGAGTTTAGATTGTGTTGTTGTTGTTGTTGTTCCCCAAGCTGCCTGGCCGAACAGCCCCGAGCAAGGCCAAGGCCATAACCGGCCACAACCAATTGTGTTGTTGGCGTAAGTGGTTGTGTGAAATGCAGTCTTCTATGATGTGTTTAATGGTATGGGGTGCTGTGTTACATCCCGGGCAGGCGTCGACAACAGAGTCATCCAGTCTCTTCTGATAGCTCAGGAGAGCTGGATGGTGTCCGCATCTCAGCCTGGCCAGGTGGACTCTGTCCTCGCGAGGAAGGGAGGATTCGGAAGGATGGATTTCGGGAGATCGTGCATGCAGCTGCGTGTTGTCTGTGAGTGAGTGGATGGATCGGTGAGAGATATGAGTATGGATGTGCTTCTGGAAGTTGGTTCGGGGTGGGCAGGGAGGGAGAGAGGACAATAATTGTGTGTGATACTGTGTGCTGGGTGTTGTTTTGATATTTCTTGGTGTCTGTGGGTGTGTTGCCATGTAGTTTAGTGGGTGGTCTTGGTTCGTGGAGGCTGCTGCCAGGAATTGAGTGCCTCTCATGTCCAGATGGTCTTTGACTTTGAGGATTTTGGTTTCTTGATGTAGGTGATCTGTGGGTGCAGTAGCTGTGCAGCCTGTAATGATCTTCAAGGCTTTGTTTTGAATAGTCTGTAAGGTCTTATGATGTGTTTCAGCTAGGTTAGAAGCCCAGGCTGGGCTTGCGTATTCCATCACTGATCTTATGTATTGTTTATATACTGTGGTGGTAGTTTCTTTGTTGTGTCCAAATTTTGTGTGAGCAAGTGACCTGAGGGCGTTAAGTCTGGGTGTCAGTTTCTTTTTAATGTTTGTGGTGTGCTGTTTGAATGTCATATGAGAATCATATGTTACTCCTAGGATTTTGGGTGTGTGTGTATGTGTTAGGGGTGTGTTGTTTATGGTGAGTTGAGGGATGTATTCGTGTTCTCCTGTCCAACTTGTGAGCAGGGTTGCGGTGGATTTGGCTGGGGCTAGATTAAGTCTGTTTGTAGTGCACCAGCCATGTAGTGTGTTGAGATAGGGTTGAAGTAGATCTGTTGCTCTTTTTGGGTCATGGTGTGTGCATGTGAGTGTTATGTCATCTGCATAGGAGGCTAAGTTTATTTGGGACGTATTGGGTGTAGTTATATCGTGCATGTACAGATTGAAGAGTGCGGGCGATAGGACGGATCCTTGTGGGACTCCGTTTGGAAAGTTTCTGATTTTAGATGACTGACCGGCAAAAGATACGTGTGCACATCTGCTTGACAGTTGTCAGAGTACCTGGCAATAGCCTGTTGGTACCCGGCCGGGTTTATCTTTATATTAGTTGTGGATTATAATACCGCCCGGGTAGCCGGCCATAGCCTACAAGTACCCGGCCTTGACTTTATACTTGATATGGTAATGTAATACCACCTGGGAATCTTGGTGCCCGGGTTTGTCATAGCTTTAACAGTCGGCCGGGTAACTGGCAATATCCTATATGTACCCGGGCCTGGCTTTATACTTGTATGGTACTGTATTATAATATCACCCGCCCATCTGGGTACCCGGGACTGTCACCATACCCGGCAGTCCTGGTACCCGGGCCTTATTGAGATAAGGTCTAGGGTACCCGGGGACTTGAGAATTCTCAACACGCCATATTTTTTTATTTTATTTTTTATTTTATTTTTTGCACTCGTCAGGGTAGGCCTACTCGGGCACGAGTGTTAATTGGCGATTATTGTGTATTTTTGTACATGTTTTCTTTCATCGTTCCGGGACTGTAAGGTAGTGAGATATATTCAATCAAGATATTATTTTGGGTACTCATTGGCTGTAGGCCTACTTGGTACCCTAGAAAATAATGATATACGAGTGCCTCAATAAGCAGTACCATATACTGTAGGCTATTATTAGAATGTTGTAATTGAATTTAATATAACAATATGAAACTATCAGTTGTAAGTATTTGATGGTTCTCACTGAAAATAATGCCATACAAAATGTCTTGAAGGCAAATATATATGATGAGGCACTCTTGATTGATTAATGTCAAAGCGATATGTATTCACCTTCACATAGCAAACTTTGGAAGTTAATACTGAAGGTATTGTAGATGTTATGGTGTGAAGCATTGAATGAAAATAGGTCAAAAAACAAAAAAATATTGAAATTAGGATTTGTGAATTTAGTTTTTCATAAAATTTCAACAAAGGTATGATAAGTAAACCCTGGCCAGCGCACAACCTTGGGGGGTACATGTAAAGAATTAACGATATATGAATTTGACACTAAACTAGAATTCAACACTTAAGGGAATTAATATCAAGCTACAATGTTAAAACACACTTTCACTGAAAAAAGACACTGCAGCTAATGAGCCGAGGCTCGTATGATAAAAAAAAGAAACAAAAACACTAAGAAAAAGCGAAAGTGGCGTCCTTGAAAAGCACGATCGTCGACCAGCCCAGACTAAGTCCTTACTTATTCAGGTTTACAAGTGAAAATAGTTAAAATAAATGCATTCTTAAACGCATATACAAACTCAACTGCAATTAGACTCACTATGGACTAAAACTGATGCGTTTAAGAGGGGCTATGTAAAACTGAAACGGAGGTAGGGCCAATACGTCTTATCTAGATGGGCGACGGTCGAGAGAGAATGCACCTGGAGAGGTGGAAATAGAGGAAGATCAGAATGAGCGTAGGCGCGGTGTTCAAACTGTTAATTCTTCTCTTTTTTTATTTTCTACTTTTCAGTGGCTCCGTTCCCAATGACGTACCTTAGGAATGATTAAGGGGTACCCCCTAAGATGATCTTGGTTCTCGACCGTCGTGATCGAGGTTAACCCGGGCTCTGAGGAGCCCGGAACGATGACATATTATCATAGGCTCTTACGTCATTGACGTAAGGAGCCACCAATAAATTATGTATCATGAATAGAATCTGCCACTCCTCATTAGTGTGAGTGAGTTGTCTGTAAAACAAAAGGTTGGATAATAGCCTATGGGATGTTTATCTGAGAGTGTAAAGTCATTCCCTAACCTTTTGTTCCTAAGAAATATCCTCGTTAATTATGAGGACACTGAGTCAAGGATCTGACTCAGCCAAATTGTCAGAATAACCCTGTGTGATTTAGAGGTGTGGGGAAATGGTTGATTGAGCCCCGTGAAAGTTATTCCGTAATAAGGATAGATAAAATTATCTACCTGGAGAATTCTGGTATGTGAATGTGGAACTCCGGCGAAGTAGGCAATGAATAGTTATCTAAGAGGCCCCCTTCCTCTGCAACCCGGACTCATAGAGAACGCGGGGAACTCCTACTGACCGGAGGTGTAATTATAAGAGCTCCGGACTAAGTGCTAGCCGACCCAAAGTGGGACCGGAACAACCAGTTGTGCAAAGGTAAGATAGCAATTGAATGTATCGGTTCTGTCTGTTTTTTTAAAACAGATCCTAGTCGAACAATTTATTAAAAGGAATGGCTGGTGCTAGGGATACCCAAAACTCTAGCATGTTGTGCTGAGGCGTAAGGAAAACAAGCTAATGAATCACTACTATACTGGTTAAGTAGACCCTAAAGAAGTGTCCTCTGTTATAGTGAGGACTTGGAGAAAATATTACTTGGAAATTGCCAGACGGAAAATTAATTCCAAGTGTTGTCCTTCTTTGTAGTATGAGGAATCGGGGTAAAGAAATTACTCGGTAATGACTGACGGAATAACTCTGTGTTGTTTAATAGGTGCGGGGGTAAAATTTACTAAGCACCTAATAGTCTGCTCGGACTGGTATGGAGGACTCAAGATTCGAACGGAAATAGACTGAACAAAATCTATTTCGTAATAACTGATAGAGAAAAATATCTAATTGGAGAACCCTAGTATAAGACTTGTGGAACTCCGGCAGAGAAGGCAATGTTATAAATATCTAAGAGGTCCCCTCCCTCGGCCTACTCTGCTAAAACCCGGACTCAGAGAGAATGTGGGGATCTCCTACTGATCAGAGATATGTAAAAGAGCCCCAGACCAAGACACTCGCCGACCCAAAGTAGGACCAGAGGGAGGTTCAATTAATCATTGACCAACTCGAGAGTTGGTCCGGAGCCTAAAATATAAAATGTTTATTGCTGAGTTGAGTAGTCAAGCGTTAGCCTTGAATGATACTGATTATACCATAGTATCCTTATTGAAGGAGTGATAACCTGGGATGGAGTGAGGAAGTATATGAACGAAGGCGGTGCTGGTTGGGGGGAGGGGCGTCGACTGACTGGGGACAGAGGTGCATGGGGGCGGTTCGTTCGTGGCCACCCCTTCGGGGATCGCGGCGTCAGGCAATAGATAGATAGATAGATAACCTGGGAATCTTTGTCAATCAAAATTATTGATCTACTAATAGTAGGTAAAACAGTAAAATCTGTGTAAAACGAATGGATGAGAACCAACCGGTTAATCGTGTCCATGTATATACTTGGTCTAAGGAAAGATAGATAATATCCCTTGATTTTGTCCCGCCTTTGGTTGGGAATAAAAGTTAATAATAATAATAAAAATAATAATACAGTAGTCAGGTTACTTATATAGCGCCCGTTCTCCTCCTTCGAGGGTTCACAAGCGCTTGGCTTTCTTTAGTCTACCATTGACCATTACCCATCTCCCTTGCTCGTGGGGAGATGGTAACCGCCGGCTATATCCCTGAAAACTTTTCAATCTGAGAGGGGATTGAACGCGAGACCTGCCAGATGGTTATCAGGCACGCTATCAACTAAGCCAGCCGGACGGCTAAATTATTAATCCTCCTAACCTATATGGCTATGCATGAATGAACAGGGTAACTATGGTATTGAAATACTGTTCTTAATAAAGGGTAGGAATAATCCTACAACCTTGTACCATAATTTAGGATTGGAGAGTGTAGTGCACCTTTTGTCCCACTCTGAATGAGTATAAACATTACCAGTAATACTGAGTGAATGAAGTTTTACTCGGGACTTTGTTAAAATTG